>BSBN01000132.1:6258333-7716666 GCA_027924645.1 Cunninghamia lanceolata | reverse complement strand
AAGCAAGCACTGAGTGTGCCCACTTCTCTTCCACCTTATCAATCTATTCTTCCTCAAGCACCTCATCTTCCTCAACATATTGGTAAAGAATATGATCTTGTCGAGCAGCTCCGCACTACTCCAACGAAGATCTCTCTATGGGATTTAATACAAACATCACCTACATACCATGAAATGCTCCAAGAGGCTCTAGAAAAGGTAGTTGTTCCACCTTCTATTAGACCGAATGATGTAGCATCTCTGTTTAGTTGTATGCATGTGACAACATTAGATATTTCATTTCAAGAACATAAATTACCTCCCATAGAAGTTCAAAACCAATATGAACCTCTTATGATATGTGTCATTATTAATAAAATGAGAGTTATATGTACCATTCTTGATGGTGGATCAGGTCTTAATGTCTGTGGCATAGACTTGTTACATAAAATCAATGTTGATACCTCTCTCATTAAACCAGATAAACTAATCCTGAATGGCTTTGATAATGTTGGTAAACAATCACTAGGTATAATCACCTTAAATATTAAGGCTGGACCTGTGACATTGCCTACCCTTATCCATGTCATGCCTAATTCTCTCGTATACAATCTTCTTCTTAGTATACCATGGATTCATGCCATGGGGGCAGTCTCGTCTACTCTTCATCATTCAATAAAGTTTATTTTTGAAAACAAGCTCTATACAATAAAAGATGATTCGGTTCAAGAAAGTTGCTTACAAATGGAAGCAAGATATCAAATCCATTTAAGTGATTTGATCCCTTCTTTAACAAAAGCCAAACCACTATCCTCTACTGCTATCAATAGTGTTGGTTAGGGTAGTGTTGGTCCTTTGAATGCATTTTTCGGTGATGATTGGGGTTAGTTAGATTTTACACCTTCCTTTGCGGGTGAATATAAAATCTCACCCTTACACCCAAAAACCTCAAAGGTAAATGAAATTTCTTCAACACAATCTCATACTCCTAACAACCTTAAACTCAAAAGTAATAGCTATGAAACTTTTCATATTAATGAAGATTTGCTTTCTTCTAAAGAAATGGCGGCCATTTGTGATAAAGTATCATCCCAATCTAATAAATCATCTACTTCTAATGCATGTCTTGGTAATGACAAGGTCCCTTTAGATTTCAACTCCCATGGGATTATTGAAACAAAGGTGGACCCTCCTCACCATGATAAAAACAATGATGACATTTTTCATTTCAATAAAGCTATCCATATGACCTCTCCTCTTCCTACAAACTTGGAGATGCGTTATGGGCATGGATTCAAAATGCTTTCTAAACTTGGATACAATGGAAATGGGTTAGGATGCAAAGAACAAGGAATTAAGGAACCTGTGGAACCAACACTACACTTGTCTAAAGTAGGTTTGGGTTTCCAACCTTCTCCTACATTCTCTCCACCATGTTCACAATAAAAAGGATTGCTTCCTACTCCACCTATATCTTCTCTTCTATATCAACAAGAGTGTATGTTGTCGAGTCTACTCAAAGACTACTTAATCACTCTTCCTACTCCAACACACAAAAATATTCAACAAAATAATCATTCAACACCTCATTATTGTGCATATCATTGAGCACTTGGCCATTCCAATAAGGGATGTCGAGTCTTGGGTGACAAAATTCAACAACTTCGAACATGGTATGGCTCTAGCACTCTTCACCATGCTTGATGTAGTCCCTAGAGCACCTTGTCGTCCATCGATTTTATCATAATCAAGTTGGGGGAGGATAATTTGTTATAGGCTGACTTGCAAGAGTGGTCCCTTCTTCTCATTTATGTTATGCTTGTATGTATTGTTATCCCCGTATTGTGATGTTTTGTTGATTGTTAGTTTTCCCTTGGCACCCTTGTTAGCACCAAGGTACAAGGAGGAAGAACGTGTTGTGTCATTCCTCTATGTGTATCTTCATTCTTCTATATGTCATGATGTGCAATTTTGTTATTTTTCTTAGATGATTTAGCATCCTTTCATGTTGATTCGATTGATGTGTACTCTACTTTCATGTGATCTTTCCTCCATCATCTTCATAGTTATGATGTTTTATTTATGTGGCACCTTGTTGCTGTAACATCACTATCCATAATGCTCAGGATTTAACTTAAACATGTATCTTAATCAAGCTATTAGTTAACAAGTTGATTGAGCTAATCAAATTTTAACCAAAAGAAACATAATCTTTTCATCAGTTAAGCATGTCAATCTAACCATGATATAACAAATCTTACATTTTAGTAATCATTTACAAGTCTTTAGTGAGTAACCATCACTAATCAAGTACAAGATATGCTCAAGGCATCATAGTTCAAATAATAAATTACAATAGACCCTCTGGTCATAAATGCAAATACTGTATCTGGATCCTATGACATCAATCTCCATAAGCCTCGGCTTGTCTCATGCTTGTCATCCTAGTGCTTTTCCTCCAACCACAGACCTGCGGTCCCTCGCTCAACTTCTTAACTGGAAGTGGCCCTACCCTTCACGGAAAGGTTAGACATTAGAAACCATTTGGTTATCCATTTGAGTATCTGGTGTTGTGTCCTTCCTAATGTCTCACGGTCACACACTATAGATCCACTCTAACTTGTATGACACTACTTGAGACACTAGGCCATCTAGAACACTGTGGACTGACAATGCATATAGAGACAGATGCATTACTTTGGCAAAAGTTTTACATACATACATGTCGCACAATGAACGTCGTCGTATGTCCACCACCCTAACTCGACTTATAAGCTATCATGTCCTACAGTAAGTTCTCATTGACCTTATTCTTTAGGTCTAGTATAAGTGGGATCAATTTGATTCATTATCCATACTTGGACATTCGACTCCCATCATAAGTTGGTTACAACTAATTAGGTTACTTTCATAATGAGGAACTAGTGACTTCTTGTCACTTTGTTCCTCTTTCAACTCATATCACAATTCAACCAATTATTACCATCTTGGTTCATCTATGGTCTACAATATTGATAATAAATCATCATATATGATGAAGTCATATTCATAGTACTCAAGGCTTATCTTGCCTTAGCAGAATAGAATGGTTTCATTATACTAAATAGCTCTTATTATCTTTACAAGCTTTAGGATCTAAACACCATTCTCAATGGTTTACAAAAGAGTATAACAAAGAGATCATAACTTATAATAATAATCTACTGGTCTTAGTTTAGACACATAAATCTACATTGTTCTTTAAGCACAACAAGCTATTTTCATGATGAGACCATGATCTCAAAGATCTCACCACCTTCACAAACGATGGTTTAAGAGTACAATTCTTGACAGTTTAAATACCCACATTATATATCATAGTTGGGTTTTCCATGCATGCCAACTTGATATTAGTTATGTATGCAAGAAATTTCACCGATTTAACTAAGTAAACAAGTGCAACCTACAACTACTAAGAATCTAATCTAAGAACCAAACGAAATGCAAACTATGAAGCAAAACCCCTTAGATCGTGTGATTCTTGCATTGCATGTGGATTGCTTGTTCAGAATATGCATCTGAATGATAAAAAGCTGCCATGATTGAAGGTTGAAATGACATGCAAATAGTGTAAAATGCAAAAAAGCTAAGTATGAGCGTAGTGCATAATGAAAAAGATAGGTGAGTTGCAGACCTAAAAAGTAGATCATACGTGCGAGAGAGGCAAAATGAATCCAAAGAGAGGTACGTATAGCAAAAGGGAGGATGAAATGAACGGTGGAGATGTGCTGGCAAGATCAACGACTGAGAGAAGTTGTAAGGAGAGGACTAATGTGCACGCGACACATGTCTCCACATGAGTGCAAAGAATTTAGAAATTTCCATAAATGGTGGAGTTAACTCCCATATGATTTTTATTTTAATTTTGATTTGTTTTTGTTTCCATTTGGAACTCACGTGCACATGGAGACAAGCGAGGAAGTGGGAAGTGGTTTCCATTTGGAAGTGATGAGGATGTGGAGAGTGAAAATAGAAGGTGGGTAAAATAATTAAATACCGATTAATATTTAATAAATTAAATATTAATGTTTATTTAATTATTTTATGTAGAGGAAAATGGAAAATAAATAAAACTTAAGGTTTTATTTATTTTATAAGATAAGAGGGCGATGATAATTAAATAACTTAAAGTTATTTAATTTATAGGAGAAAAATGATGAAAAGAATGAAAATTAATTAAATGAAATATTTAATTAATTTAAAAGACCATAGTGACAAATGAAGAATAGCACAAAATGATAGAAATTAATTAGATAAAAATATTTAATTAATTTAGAAGACAATAGGGGAAGATGACGTTTGCAAAATAAATGTGTTAGACGGGGTAATATGGACGAATGCAATGATGCGGCGGGATGTAACAAATGCGACGAATGCGTGAATGCGACATGAGTCAATTTTTAGTGTCTACATTTTGCCCCTCTTTGAGACAATGTCCGCTAGGATATTGTTTCAAAGAAGATACGATACATTGACTAAAAAAGGGTATGCCCCAATGGAACTGGTGAATGATGCCCCCTCAAGAGGAGAACTGGGCTATGGAGGCAAGATAGGTTTAACTCGTGACAAGAAGGTGCTTGGATAGAGACAGGAGCAGAGAGACAAGGTGCAGAAAGACAAGAAAACCCTAGGTTGAAAAGCCTATAAATACCACCCCTTGATGCAAATCTATTCATTTGTGCCATTTGCTTTTGTTGAGTGTTTTGTGATTTGGAGTGCCATTTAGAACTTCCAGGATGCTGATTCCATGCCATCATCATCGAGCTGAGTGGGTGTGGACGTTCGGGCGACCAATAGAAGCAGGCGCACCGGTAAGTGACAAAAATTTTCCATTTGCGTCATTTAATTTAGCCAAAAATGCATTAAATTCATGTGCGAGACTAGATGCGCACTAGCACTCTACAAGCGCATATGGTGAATTATGAGTTGCCTATGGTTAAACTAGTCGCAGTTGAGCACGGGTTGATCACGTTTGAGAAATTTGTGCGCATATGGTTGACGAGTAAGTTAGGTTTAGGGCTTAGTCACATTTGACTTAACAACATCGCATGTGGGGTAGAGTGCGTTGTAGTTGTTTATTCGCCTCGTAGGTGAGAAGCAGCACGTCACATGCAGTTTTTTGAGTCGCATATGGGATAGTGCGTGTCGCAGCTATTTTTTGCCTCGCAGGTGAGCATTGTCTAATAGCCTATGGAAGATAGATGTGCATTTGGCTGCAAGTGTAAACTAGATTTAGGATTAACGTGCATATAGTGGTTTCAAGTCGCTTATGGCTTAGTTGGCATTGTGTTTGGTAAATATAGGCGCATACAGATAGCAGTGAGTCACCTTTGAATTTTCAAGTCGCATATGGAAAAAGGCACCTCGCAGTTGGTCTGGCTAGTCGCATATAGAAAGGGGAAAATCACCTTTGGCAATTTAGGTCGCAATTGGTCAAACTAGGTCAATATATTAGAATTTTGGTAGATTTTGGGCAAGAAACTGAGGAATGACCATTGTATTGTTTGGCAAGAGGCACTACTTCCATTATTATCGCGGGAGCCACACCCTTCAGATCTACGACTAGTGTGACAGTTAGATGCTGAGGAGTTACTGTTTCTAGAGATTATTAGATTCAAGCACGTGGTACATTTGGAGCCAGTTCGGGCACACACAACATTGATGACATGCTTGGTAGAGAGATGGCGTAGTGGGCATAGTTCATTCTTATTTCTGATGGGCGAGGCGACAGTGACCTTGGAGGATGTCTACTGGATTCTGTGAGTTCAGATACATGGAGATCAAGTCGATTATGATCCAGATCATGGGCTAGACACGTTCAGGATTATATTTGGCACACCTGACATCGGTGATGAGGAGCACGAGATACCGATGGCACGTATACAGGAGCTATGCGACCGTCTACAGAGAGTGGTTGTGGCCGTGATTAGATTCCTAGTGCCAGACAAATGAGCTCGAGGCTTCCCTACTAGATGGGGTATAATTTTAGAGAGCATGTTCATGTACAACACATGGTACGCATGGGCTCCTTGTGTCTTGGGATAGTTGTACCATTATTTCCATGACTGTGCATATTTATTTGGTTCGAGCATGTCTGCGGGGGTCACTGTGCTACACGTATGGGCTTTTGAGCACATTGCAGTGATGAGGCTAGTAGGATTGCGGTAGAGGTTACCTGGGCAGCCCTATGCACACATATATGGAGGAGCCCCTAGATACAGGCAGTTGAGGCATCTAGTGTATTGGAGGTGCCGGATAGACAAGATGGATAGATTGATATGGCGACCATGGCTGAGCTGTGAGGTGTGGGCTGAGGACGCGAAGGAATTAGTATATGCACGACATGATCAGTACATATTTGGGCGGGGGATCTATATCATTGAGAGATTTTTGCCAGAGAGAGTGCTGCAATAGTTTGGGATTGCACAGGGTAGACCAATCGGTGAGGCCGTCTTTGGTCATACACACAGAGAGGTGGCAAATTGGGTGTTGCAAGTATGGGCCTAACCAGTGTTGTCATTGATGTCAACATACTCCTGTTGCATTGATGTCAAGGATTGGATGAGCTGTGTGCTAAGGATATTGAGAAAATTAGTCCTATCAGAAATAGAGAAGAACAGTGAAGACAGTGAAGCTCTATTTAGTGAAGATCCCAACTAGATGAAGATCAGAGAATGTGCATCAAAGGGTTTGTAGATATGTGTCTAAAGGTGATCCACTCAAGATTTGAGAGGTTTGCATGAAATTGTGAAGGAGTTATGGCGATAAAAGTAAAACTGGTTCTGGCAACTATTCAGAGGTGACAGAGTGACACAAATAGGTCCGGTAAGATCCATAAATACAATATCATGTTCTGCAGATCTGGTGGCATGTTTGGGAAGCTAATGTGAATTGACAACTCAATTGGTTCGTGGTTTGGAGGTCCACAAGCAATCCTTCTAATGTGACAGTGATGACCGGCTGTGTTCTTGAGGTTCCAAATGAAGATGCGATTGATTACAGTAAGTAGAAGTGGTGCGGATGTTCTTGGTGATTCAAGCAAGCTTGTGGGGGTCTCTAGACTATGTCCAGTTTGTGTTGACTATTTGCATTGAAGATTGGGCTCGTAATTGAAGACTTACCTTCTAGAAATAACATTCTTCCTAGTCTTGGCCGACCGGATGTTTTGCACATGTTGCGGATGACTTTGAAGATGTCTTGCGAAGCATGGCATACTCCTCGAAGAAGATTGAAGTCCCAATTATGTGTGGCTAACAGTATAGTGATGCACATGAAGTTTTTGTAATAAGTCAAATTGTATTTTTGTAATTGATCTGTAATAAAATAAGTGTATGTTGTGCCGACTTTGATGATCATTCCAAGGTCGATGCCTATATAAATAAGAGTTGCAAAGTCATTCAAAAGGGTGTGTGCGATGAGAAGGTGGTAGTGAAGAGGACCAAAAAGCAGGGTAGAGGGGTTGAACTTAATGGAACTGATTTGGGCATAGTGAAGATGCTAATCTCTAGTTCAAGTATGTAATACTTATATTCTTTTGTAGATAGTGTGTCTCTTGTAGGCGGTGGGCCTCTTGTGAGCAGTGTGCTCGAGCAGTGAGCCCTAATTGACAAGTGCCATTTTGTTCTTCTTATTCTTTTAACAAAGAATACAATCTTGGGTTAGTCACCCCGTGGTTTTTCACTTAATTGGGTTTTCCACGTTAAAATCTTGGTGTTGTATGTGTTGAATCTATTTCTGCTCTTGAATTCATGCATTATGATTGAATCTTTGATATGTTATTAAAATTGAAGAAGCTTTAAAGTTTATAAAAATAGAAGTTTGGTAACAACTGATTCACCCCCCCTCTCAGTTCTCTATCCTAAATCTAACAATTGGTATCAAAGCCAAGTTCCTCTAGAAGAAGCTTGACTGGGTGAGGAGATCCAGGATGTCGACCTACAAGAAGGATAGTCCAAGGTTTGATGGAACAAACTTCACTGCCTAGAAGAACCGCATGGAATGTCGCTTACAATGCATGGGATATCAGTATTGGAACATAACCTCAACTAAATATGTTCCTCCAAGGAATGGGCCAACAACTATAGATGAAGTCAAAGATGCAGAAAATAATCTTCGAGCTAAAGAAGCCCTACTAAGTGCCTTGTCTGATACAGAGCTGACAAATGTTATGGGATTAAAGACTGCTTATGAAATTTGGACAAAGCTTGAAAATCTATATGAAGGAGACAAGTATGCTAAGTGTGCCAAGCTGCAAAGTCTGAAAGGAAAGTTTGAAAACCTCAGGATGAGTGAAGATGAGAACATCACTTTATATATGGCAAAAGTAAATGAGCTTGTTTGTGGCATTAGATGTGCCGGTGGAGTACTGGATGAAGGTGAAATTGTTGCTAAAGTTCTCAGATCTTTATCTCCTTCATATAAACACAAGGTCGCTGCTATTGAGGAAATTAGATCTTTAACAACTATCACAAGGGATCAATTGGTTGGTAAGATATCTGCATTTGAGTTGGCTGAGTTTGGTGATGCACTTCCCAAGACTGAATCTGCTTTCAAATCTAGTGCCTCTACTAAAGGCAAACAGAGATATGATCCAGGGGAAAGCTCCTCAAGAAAATCGTCTTGGTATGAGAAAGCAAGAAAAGATCTAGAAGAGGATGAATTAGAAGCTAAACAACTTGAAGCTCTCATTGCAAAAAGACTGCCAAGAGGATCCGGTAAGTATGAAGGAAAATTACCTTTTAAATGCTTTGCCTGAAATAAGATTGGTCATTTTGCCTCAAGATGTCTGGAAAGGTTTTCAAGGCCAAACCCTAATAGATCAAGGTTTGAGAAAAAGTGTTACTATGTTCAAGAAGATGATGATGGAGTAACAAATGATGAATCCGAGATAGGAAACAAATCTGGAAGTGACTGGGTGTTTATTGCCATCAAGGAAGAAGATCTAATGCTTATTGAATCTGCCAATCATAAGATGATAGAAAGTGCTCTGGCTGCTCAGGTTGAAGAAAAGGATGAAAGGGTTATTGATAGTGGATGCTCTCACCATATGACTAGTGACAAGAGCAAGTTCTTAAGCTTGGAAAGATATGAAGGTGGAGTTGTAAAGTTTGGAGATAATTCTGTTCATAGAATTAGAGGCAGATGAACCATTTCCTTTGGTGGAAAGAAAAAAACCAGTGATGTTCTGTATGTTGAAGGTCTGAAGCATAATCTTCTCAGTGTTGGACAGTTGATGGACAAAGGCTATGATCTCTTATTCAAAAATAGAAAATGCAAGATATTTGAAAGCTCTGGAACTGAGATTGCATCTGGTACACAGATAAAAGGTAACATCTTCCACTTGGTTGATACTGGCAAAAGTTGTTTATTTGTTCAAATTCATCAAAGTTGGTTGTGGCAGAGGAGAATGTGTCATGTAAATTTTGATAATATCATCAAGATAAGCAACACTCAAGCTGTAAGAGATCTTCCAAGACTGGTGAAACCTACTAACAATTTGTGCAAAGAATGTCAGTTAGGTAAGTAGAACAGAGTCACAATCAAAAGTAAGGAACAATCTTCAACTGGATTGTTAGACTTAGTACACACTGATCTCTATGGTCCAGCAAGAATCAGGAGTCTGCAAGGAGATAGGTATTTCATGTTGTTGATTGATGACCACTCCCAGATGATATGGGTAACTTTCTTGAAAGAGAAATCTGAAGCACTTGAGAAATTTAAAATATTAAAGGCTATGGTAGAAAATGAAACTGGCATAAACATAAAATGCCTCGAGTCTGATAGAGGTGAAGAATTCACATCCAGTGAGTTCATATCATTTTGTGAGGAACATGGGATAAAGAGACAGGTATCTTCTCCAAGGACTCCACAACAGAATGGAGTAGTGGAGAGAAAGAACCGGACTATCCAGGAAGCATCTAGAACCATGATGATGGAAGCAAATGTCCCTCAAATCTACTGGAGAGAAGCTATAAGCATTGTTGTCTATACTCTTAATTGAGTACAAATCAGAGGCAATACTGGTAAGACTCCTTATGAACTTTGGTTTGGCATCACTCCTATTGTGAAATATTTTAGAGTCTTTGGTATTAAATGTTATATCAAAAGAGATGAAGACCTTGGCAAGTTTGATGCTAGAAGTGATGAAGGAATATTCTTGGGATATTCTACTCAAAGCAAAGCATATCGGTGCTATAACAAGAGATTGAGAAAGATTGTAGAAAGTGCAAATGTGAAGGTTGATGAAGGAATGGAAAATCCCTCAAGGTATTATGAGTATGAAGAAGATGATCAGAATGATGTCTCTGATCAAGGAGAACAAGTCCCAACTCTAGTTCAGATTCAGACTGATTTGAAGAATCCTAAAATACAAGAAGAAGAGACAAGTTTGCATGAACCTGTTCAAGATTTAGAAGTGCAAGAGCTTCCCAAAACTCCCAAGTATGTAAGACTGAATCATTCTGAAGACTAGATCATAGGAGATAGAAGCAAAGGTGTTCAAACAAGAAGAAAATTGCTCAAGATTCAGTGAAGTATTGTCTGATTTCAAAGATTGATCCAAAAACAGTAAGTGAAGCATGCAATGATGAAAGTTGGGTTAACGCAATGAAGGAGGAATTGATGTAGATTGAAAAGAATCACACTTGGGATCTTGTTCCTAGACCTAAAGACAAAAATGTGATTGGGACTAAATGGGTCTTCCGAAATAAACTGAATGAAGATGGTGAAGTAATAAGAAACAAAGCTAGATTGGTCTGTAAAGGTTACTCTCAAGTAGAAGGTGTTGACTTTGAAGAAACTTTTGCTCCTGTGGCTAGAATTGAAGCAATCAGATTATTTCTTGCTTTTGCTGCCTTCAAAGATTTCAAGGTGTATTAGATAGATGTCAAGTCTACTTTCCTAAACAGTGATTTAGAAGAAGAGGTATACATTGAGCAACCGGATGGATTTCAATTGTCTGATCATGGAGATATGGTCTACAAATTGAAGAAGGCATTGTATGGACTCAAACAAGCCCCAAGAGCCTAGTATGAAATATTGGACAAACATCTTTTGAAGATTGGCTTCAACAAAGGTACTGCTGATAGTAATCTATACTTCAAGATTGATCATGAAAATATCTTGATTGTTGAAGTATTTTTTGATGATATCATTTTTGGAGGAAAAGATAGTATGTGCAAAAATTTTGCAAATCAAACGAAAAGTGAATTTGAGATGTCTATGTTTGGGGAAATGAATTTCTTCTTGGGTCTACAAATCACTCAAACAAAGAAAGGAATCTTCATATCTCAGACCAAATATGTGAAAGAACTGTTGAAGAAATTTGGGATGGAAGATTCAAAGCTAATGAATACTCCCATGGCAACCGGATGTAAGCTGAGTAAAGATGATGAATCTCCTAAGACTTATCAGAAAAAGTATAGGTCAATGATTGGAGGACTGCTCTACCTCACTCAAACTAGACCTGATATTATGAATGTTGTTGGTCTTGTTTCTAGATTCCAAGCTAATCCTAGAGAGTCTCATGTCATGGCAATCAAAAGAATTCTCAGATATCTGAAGGGAACAACTGAGTATGGATTATGGTATCCTAAGGATCATGATTTCTCTCTTCATGCTTATACTGATGCTGATTGGGCAGGTGATGTGGATGACCAGAAGAGTACCAGTGGTGGTGCATTCTTTTTGGGTAAAAGATTGGTTTCTTGGCTTAGCAAGAAACAAGAGGTAATATCTCTATCCACTGCAGCAGCGGAATATATTGCAGCAGCAGGAAGTTGCACTCAAGTATTATGGATAATGCAAATGCTAAGAGACATCAAAGTGGAGTATGAAGAACCTATCACAATCTTTTGTGTTAATTCAAGTGCAATAAACATATCAAACAATTCAGTGTTGCATTCAAAGACAAAACATATATCCATCAAGTTTCACTTTTTGAGAGAACAAGTGAACAAGAACGAAGTCAGACTGGAGTTTATGCCCTCAATGGATCAGATTGCAAACATTTTTACTAAACCTCTACCTAAGGACTCTTTTGAGTATCTCAGGGAGAAGTTAGGGGTTATTACCCCTTCAGTTTTGAATTAAGGTGCATTGATGTGCATTAGCCCGGTAGATCCCACAGTCATATCTTGTGATCTGGATTGGTGTTAGGAAGCTGCTACTCAGGGGGAGCAGTCAGCATGATTCTGAAGTATGAGAAGTGGTTGCAAGTATGTGCCATTTACCATTGATGTCAAAGGGGGAGAGAAGACATGTGAAAAACAAAAAGTGGTTGCTGATCAAAGGGGGAGCAGTAAAGGAAGAGAAAACATATGAATGATTGTTGTTGATAGGGGGAGCTATGTCAGTCAGTGAGGAGAAGTTCTTGTCTTGATGGTTAAAACAATTTTTCACATCATATGTTGCCATCAATGACAAAGGGGAAGATTGTTGCAAGTATGGGCCTAACCGGTGTTATCATTGGTGTCAACATACTCCTGTTGCATTGATGTCAAGGATTGGATGAGCTGTGTGCTGAGGATATTGAGAAAATTAGTCCTATCAGAAACAAAGAAGAACAATGAAGACAATGAAGCTCTATGAAGTGAAGATCCCAGCTAGATGAAGATCAGAGAATGCACATCAAAGGGTTTGTAGATATGTGTCTAAAGGTGATCCAGTCAAGATTTGAGAGGTCCACATGGAATTGTGAAGGATTTATGGCCATAAAAGTAAAACCGGTTCTGGCAACTATTTAAAGGTGACAGAGTGACACAAATAGGTCTGGTAAGATCTGGAAATATAATATCATGTTCTACAGATCTGGTGGCATGTTTGGGAAGCTAATGTGAATTGACAACTCAATTGGTTTGTGGTTTGGAGGTCCACAAGCAATCCTTCTAATATGATAGTGATGATCGACTGTGTTCTTGAGGTTCTAGATGAAGATGCGATTGATTACAGTAAGTAGAAGTGGTGCAGATGTTCTTGGCAATTCAAGAAATCTTGTGGGGGTCTCTAGACTATGTCCAGTTGTGTTGACTGTCCGCATTGAAGATTGAGCTTGTAATTGAAGATTTACCTTCTGGGAATAGCGTTCTTCCTAGTCTTGGCTGACCGAATGTTTTGCACATGTTGCAGATGACTTTGAAGACATCTTGCGAAGCATGGTGTACTCCTCGAAGAAGATTGAAGTCCCAGTTATGTGTGGCCAACAGTATAGTGATGCACATGAAGATTTTGTAATAAGTCAAGTTGTATTTTTGTAATTACTCTGTAATAAAATAATTGTATGTTGTGCCAACTTTGATGATCATTCCAAGGTTGATGTCTTGTATAAATAAGAGTTGCGAAGTCATTCAAAAGGGTGTGTGCGATGAGAAGGTGGTAGTGAAGAGGACCAAAAAGCAGGGCAGAGGGGTTGAGCTTAATGGAACTGATTCAGGCATAGTGAAGATGCTAATCTCTATCTCAAGTATGTAATATTTATATTCTTGTGAGCTGTGTGCTCGGGCAGTAAGCCCTAATTGGAAAGTGCCATTTTTTTCTTCTTATTCTTTTAATAGAGAATACAATCTTGAGTTAGTCACCATGTGGTTTTTCCCTTAACCGGGTTAAAATCTTGGTGTTGTATGTGTTGAATCTATTTCTACTCTTGAATTCATGCATTATGATTGAATCTTTGATATGTTATTAAAATTGAAGAAGCTTTAAAGTTTATAAAAATAGACATTTGGTAACAACTGATTCACCCCCCCTCTCAGTTGTCATCCTAAATCCAACACAGGGGACCTGAGGTAGTTGTGGAGACAACCTTGGCTGAGATAGAGGGTTTGCAGCTAGTTATGTGGGGATGGGGCCAGGGACCAACTGATGCAGGGACCCTACCAGACTATGATGCTCACCGGGCTATAGGGCAGCCTACTCATCTTTCTGCACCAGGAGAGGTAGCCATCCATATACCACAGAGGACAGGGGCCAGAGGATAGAGGAGGGCCCCGAGGGTACAAGTGATAACGGCTCTAGTGGCAATAGTGGGGCCAGGAGGAGTTGCCATTGGCCAAGGACAGGGATGGGGACATGTTCCTCATCATGTGGCGATGCCACCACCACTATAGCAGGTAGGAGGAAACGGAGATGTTGTAGTTAGGCAGTTGAGATAGAGACTCTAGGGTGAGGTGGACAGACGGATACTGTACTAGGCCTGCCTGCAGAGGACAGAGGTGGATAGACATCGTGCAGTTGTCACGATGAGACATGCACAAGGGTAGTCACAGGCCTATTAGACACAGGTTGCATAGTTGCAGGCTCAGGTTCAGACGTTGCAGGGATAGGTACAGACCTTGTAGGCACAGGTTGTACAGGCGACACAGGCAGCACAGGCATAGGCTCAGATTGTGCAAGATGATGGTACTATAGCTAGATTGATAGCTTTGAGAGATGCAATGATACAGAGAGCACAGAGGGCTACTACAGAGAGGCACACAATGATAGCTGCTCTAGGGACAGATCAGACAGGCCTCTACTTGGCTTAAGATCTCACCTGAGTACGGGGGGAGGTAGGCTCAACCCAGAGAGAGGTAGAGTACTACAGAGGTTTGTACTATGGTGCAGTGCCTCCAGAGCAGCATCAACCGAGCTACCAGAGTCGATCAGCGGCTTCAGGATCCAAGAGGACAGGTGATTCACGGTCAGTGGCCTCAGTGATGGGACCTCCTCTTCAGAGAGGTGGAGGGGGAGTAGGTGGAGCAGGCAAAGACTAGGGAGAGGCCTCATCAGGGAGCTCCCTACTGAGACACTAGGGTTAGCTTGCATGGTTTACTATTGTATCATATTTGAGGCCTGAGAGCCTGATTTGTATATACATTTTTGAGGGCTCTTAGATAGCCATGTTGTACCTTTGTTCTGCACATAGACACTTGTATATTGACTCACATGATGCACATGGATGGTTGATGTATGTATATGATTACATGATTCTACATGGCCTTGTTCTATGGATATGCATTGTTTATTGTGGTTTTATACGCTTTGATATTGAGATGGATGGACCTACATGTATAATTGACCTAATTCTTATACTTATGACATGGATGCCTATGTGTATGCTTTGATTATGATGTTACTATGATAATGCAATGGTTACAATAAGTACATGCTTATATCGGTAATGTGATGCGATGGCATTATGACTCTACAATGTTTATGTTTATGTGCTTATGCTTATGCTTGTGACTATGATTACATTATGATAATGTGTTGTTCTAAATTAATGCAATGAATATACTGATGGGTGCATGTATGGATGCCTAAATGCCTAAATGATAGATAGATGGTAAATGCTTATAACTGATATGGATAATGATTTATGTTAATGCTATGATATGATAGGTAACATTACTATGTCTAACACATTTATTTTCCAGGAAGAAGGTGGAACGACAATGAAGACGAAGAAGATGATGATCAGAAGAAGGGTGATAAGAAGACCGTTGATCCTACCAGGGAGAGACAAATGGAGAAAGGCAACTTCAGATGGATGCATATAAAATTGAAGATTTGCAATCCATGAGTTTGATATAGCACTAGATATTATGCACTAGGGTATAAAGACCAAGGTGTTGTGTATCCAATGTGCGATAGACTAATACAACCTTGTCAGGATACAAGATATGAATATTAACCACAGAGATGGACTTTAACACTGCAAGCAAAAAGGTCTGAACTTATTTCTACTAGGCATAATGGAACCTTGTTGGTTATATGTATGGGAATAGACTTAGCATAGGATAGTGTTGACGCATAAGAGAATGTTTATCTTCTCAAATGCCGAAAATGCTAATCCCAACACAGACAAGATGCCATTAAACGTAGCAAGAGAATAAGATCATCCCACAAACACAGTATACAAAAGCAGAAGACCATGCCCCAGTCCATACTCCGTCGCAACATACCAAGATATGAAAGATCTAGGTAGTCTTGACTAGGCATAAGAAAGGGACAAAAGATAAATCAAAAGATAAAACAAAAGACACTGCCATCATGTTCTCTTGCCAAATTGGATTGCTTTTGGATGGATTTGTATAGCGCCTTCATGAAAGGAAAGACATATCCTGTCGAAGGCTAAGATGTTGAGAGTGGTTTAGCAAATGTTGGTTTAAGACACGCGGGACAATGTAATTAGTTTTTATCCTTGATTTTGTTAAGTGCGTGAGTTTTCAAGATATGCATAGTTTGTGTATTCACTTGCTTTAGTCAAAGAGAAGAAACAAAAGATAGAGAAATGAAAGAGGGATAGAAGAATGGATCATGGGTGCTTGAGTATTGGATACTTCCTTCGTATTCCAGACTGCCTACATACCCGTATCCATGGGATCAGAGCACCACACGATGAGATGAGACATGATGATATGTAGTTTTGGGTGACTTGATGATGTGAGAGATGATGAGAGAGGAAAGTGAGATGGATGAAGAGAAATGATGATCAGATGAAAGGTGATAAATGAAAGAAGAGGGGGATATCATCTTGTGCCTGAATCTGGGTATTTCCTTCATACGCTAGACTGCCTACATACCTGTATCCACAGGATCAAGGCCCTTAATGATATAGGTATGATGTAGTTCTGATTTACTATGGGATGGTGATAAGGATAAGTGATCTGAGTTGGATTATTGGTTACTTGAAGACGTGCGGGATGTTGTTATTTTTGGATTTTTTTTTCAAGACATTTTATGATTTTTAGGGATTTTTCCAAGACTTTTTGTGATTTTTAGAGATTTTTTCAGGACATTTTGCGATTTCTATGGATTTTTTCAGGACTTTTTATGATTTTTATAGATTTTTTCAGGACTTTTTATGATTTTTATAGATTTTTTCAGGACATTTTATGATTTTTATAGATTTTTTTTGGACTTTTTATGATTTTTTATAGATTTTTTCTGGACTTTTTTTATTTTTATAGATTTTTTTAGGACTTTAATAGATTTTTTCAGGACTTTTTATGATTTTTATAGATTTTTTCAGGACTTTTTTGTGATTAACCGTGATACGCTAAAGTGTTCACCCAACGTTAAGGCATAAGCAAGTGCCCCCAATGTGGGAAGGGGTTAAGGTATGTATAAGATGGCAAGAAAACATGTTATGGAGTGGGATAGCCATAGTTGACTCAAGTTGGAGCCTAAGGCCGCCAATGATATATTTGCTTCGATAATTTCCAAGTCATGATAGCAGTAAGGCACTAGGATATTATATGAGGTGAATGACTTAGCATGGGTAGATGAGGCGATCAAGGGGTAGACAAAGGAAAACGACACAATGGGGTTAAACAGGTAGCAAAGTAGATGGTGAGAGCTGGTTCTACCATAGTGCCTGTTTACTAGGTTTTCACTATGGTACCTATCCAAGGCGCTTGTTTGCCAAGTTTTCACCATTGGACACTAACCCAAAGTACCATCGAAGTGGTTTTCACTGTTGGATTATTTTTTATTTTGATTTTTTTGATTTTTATTTTGATTTTTCCTGCAGACATAGGATACAAAAGTCAGGGATAAAATCTCTTAAGATGAACGCTGTTGAGGGGTTCATCTAAGGGAATGCCTTCGGGAGTTGCAAGAGTGTATGCTCCAAACCCAAACATTGAAGTAATGACAAAGGACCCTAGCCAATTGGGCTCAAACTTTCCCTGATTCTCTCGCTACTGTTGGTTCTTCTGATTCTCCTTCAGGACTAGGTCGCCCACCTGAAACTTTCTCTCTCTGATCATCTTGTTGTAGCTATGGCGAAGATGATTTTGGTAGACTTGCAAGTGATTGAGTGTTGTGGTTTGTCTTTCATCCAGTAGCTCCAACTCATGTAGTCTAGATTTCCTATACTCCTCATTAGGTACTATATGTTGGAGAGATACACGCAATGAGGGGATCTTGACCTCAATAGGAAGAATATCATCAGTGCCATAGACCAAAGCATAAGGAGTAGTGCTGGTAGGGTTTTGACAATCGTACGATAAGCCCACAAGGCAAGATTCAGCTGCAAGTGCCAATCTTAGCCAACTTCATTGACCATTTTCTTAAGGATCTTGATAATGGTCTTATTGGTGGCCTCAGCTTGACCATTACTCTGTGGGTAGTAAGGGGTAGCAAACCTATGTTGTACATGAAACTTTTGGCATAGATCACGGACTTCTTGGTTCTTGAAGGGATGTCCGTTATCAGTAATAATAGCTTGGGGAACACCGTAGCGACAAATGATATAATGAAGGATAAAATTTGAGATCTATTTTCCTGTGATATAGGTCATAGGAATGGCTTCCACCCATTTGGTAAAGTATTCAGTAGCAGTGATAATAAACTTATGGCCATTAGAAGAGGGTGGATTCATCTTGCCTATGAGGTTGAGTCCCCATTGTGAGAATGGTTAAGGAGCAGTAAGAGGCTGGAGCTCATGTGCTGGAGCATGTATCAGGTCCCCATGCTTTTGACATTGAAGGCATCTTTTGACAAACTGCTGAGCGTCCTGCTCCATGGAGGGCCAATAATACCCTACTCTTAGAAGTTTTTTGACAAGACTAGGACCGACGGAATGCGATCCTTAGACACCCTCATGTACCTCTCGTAAAGCAACTTTAGCCTCTACCGAGTCAAGACACCTAAGGAGGATACCATTGAGACTCTTACGATAAAGGGTTTTGGCAAGTATGGTGTAGCGGGAGGCTCGTCGAGTGAAGGTTTTTTGCTAGGTGTTGGATAGTTGGCTAGGGAAAGTACCATTACTTAGGTATTCATAAATGTCATGGTACCAAGGGGAGTTGGGACCAACGATTGCACAAATAAGCTCTAATTGAGGCACCTCGAATGCTGGGATCAAGAGTTGTTCCACTAGGAATTCATACCTTTGAACATTGCCTGACATATCAAGGAGAGACCCAATAGTTGCCATAGCATCAGCTACCTTATTATTGATTCTGGGGATTTGCTCAAATGTTATCTTAGAGAAATATTTTCTGAAGTCATCAACCATCAGCTTGTAAGGAAGGATCTTCTCATCTTTTGTTTGATACTCATCTTGGACCCATTTAATTACAAGCTGTGAATCTCCAAATACTTGAAGCTCTTTGATCTCCCACTGGACAACCATGCGTAAGCCTATAATCAGGGCTTCATATTCTACTATGTTATTAGTACACGAGAAGGCAATTCTATAGGACTTTGGGATACAATCACCCTGGGGGGTGATAAAAAGGATTCCGGCTCCTGATCCATGCTGAGTATAGGAACCGTCAAAGTATAACTGCCACATTTCAGAAGAGGAGACACTAAATATTTCTTCATCAGGAAAAATAGACTAGATAGGCTGGGTGTCTATCATTGGCGCTTCTACTAGTTGATCAGCTATGACTTGTCCCTTGATAGATTTCTGATCAACATATTGAATATTGAATTCACTAAGGATCATCACCCATTTTGCTGTCCTTCCAATAAGTGCTGCTTTGGAAAGAAGATATTTTAATGGATCAAATTTGGATATGAGCTTTGTTGTCTGATTTAACATGTAGTGTCACAACTTTTGAGTGGCAAACACTACAACCAAGCATGCTTTTTCCACAGTGGTATAGTTTAAATCATATCCCACCAGATTTCTGCTTATATACTATATGGCACGTTCCTTTCCTGTATCATCGGTTTGAGCTAATAAAGCACCTAGGGCAACTGTCATTGAAGAGGTTGACAAAAGCAAAGGCCGATCAGGGACATGTGGCATTAGCACGGGTGGTGTTGCTAAGTATTCTTTGATATGGTCAAAAGCCTGTTGACATTTGTCATCCCATTTGAAAGTCTCTCCTTTACGGAGCAAGTGCTAAAAAGGATGACATTTATCTGCTAGTTGTGCAATGAATCTTCGGATAGACTGGAGGCGACCTTGGAGGCCACGTAGTTGTTTCAAATTCATCGGTGGAGGCATAGTGACAATGTCTTTTACTTTGGTAGGATCAACTTCGATGCCCCTTCTGCAAAACTATGTAACCTAATAATTTGCCGGAGGTTACCCCGAAGACACATTTTTTTGGATTTAACTTGACTTGGTACTTTTACAACCTGTCAAAAATCTATTCCAATACTTGTAAGTGGCCCTCTCTAGTTTTAGACTTTCCCAAGATATCATCCACATAATCTTCCATGATGGTATGGAAGAGGTCATGAAAAATAACTGTCATGGCTCGCTGGTATGTTGCTCCTACATTTTTTAGGCCAAAGGGCATGGCCTCCCAACAGTAGGTTCCCCATGGACATATAAAAGAAGTCTTAGGCTGGTCCTCTTCTATAATTCTAATCTGATTATACTCGGAGAAACCATCCATCAATGAAAGCATTTCATGACTAGCTATAAGATCGACAATTATGTCAATGCTTGGCAGAGGAAAGTCATCCTTAGGGCAAGCCCTGTTAAGAGCCCTAAAGTCATTGCAACATCAGATTCTTCCATCTGGCTTTGCCATAGGCACTAGATTGCACACCCATTTAGGATAGTCAATGGGCTTGATAAACTTGGCATCTAACAGCTTCTGAATCTTTGTTTTGACTAGAAGAGCTATCTGGGGATGCATTTTTTGCAGCGTTTGTTTTACTAGCTTGGCATTTGGAGATACTGCCAGATGGTGCACTACCAGTGAAGGATCTAGACCTAGCATATCTGTGCATGTCCATGCAAAGTTTATTGCCTTTTCATGAAAAAGGCTAAAAAATTAACATTCTCTTCATCTGATAGTGATGTTGCTAGATAGGTGGTTTTCAGATTCTGTGTTGTGCCCAAATTAATCTCTTTAGAGTCTTCCACCAATAGAGATGATCGCTCCTGATGAGCGGGGGTTACGAGAAGGTCAAATCCTCCATCCTCGGGCACCTCAAAGAGGTTTTCACCCTCGGATACGTACTTTATTTTTATTTTTTCATAGTCAAAAGGTGCCTTACGGTTTTCACCTAGTGACCTTTCTTTTTTTATTTTATTTATTTTACTTTTGTGACTAAAGGATTTGACACTTCCCCCAAAGTATGCCAGTCAAGGAAGTTCCATAATGAATCCAACCTTATGATCGCCCAAAGGTAGTCCTTTTCTTACACCCATAAACTTTGCTATGGCCTCGTCATTCTGAAAGGTGTCCAAAATAGGTGCCCCTTGTTGGTCCCAATCAATTAGGTCAGGGTAAACAAGTGGAAGGTCTGGGAGCATGGAGGATGAGGTAGATGACAACATGAAAATGGAGGCTTCCTATAATAGCTTAGTGATATAGAAGGGAGAGTCATCAACGGTATCCTGACTAGTTTCCTCTTCCACCGAAAAGGCTTCGGCTACTTCATCAAGGATAAACTTAATGTCTACGAAAGGCCGGACCTCCTTTCCGTATCCTAGACCTTGTCTATTATACCTTTTAGTGACTATGATTGGTTCCAGAGGGCCTTGTTCTTTCAACCCTAGTCCTCCCTTGCCTGTATAACCCATATTATTAATGATTCTAAATCCATTGTTGTATCTTTCCACTTCTAAAGCCACTTGGTCATTTTCATCATAGAAAACCTAGGACGAAATATCACCATTCACATCTTCATCATCAAGTAATCTTGATTAAATGAACACAGTCAGGGGAATAGTGATAGTGGTTTTGGATGAGCTTGGTTTGGAGACAGGTGACTTGCCATACGACTTGGGAGACAAAGGCATGACCCCTACGCAATAGGATTCTTGCAGACTATACTCTCGAAGTCCTCGTTCTTTGATCTCAAGCTTGGGAATATCCTTGTTAGTGGATGGCTTGGTTAAGTCAGATGGATCCACATAGGATGATGATGGATGGGCTTTTGTGTTGCTGGGTATACGATTGGAATTTTGGTATGTAGCTTGAAAGGCTCGACAAACTCAAATGCATTAGGATCTGCGGGAGTCATGACCTCTACTCCATCATAAGGGAATTTTAGACACTGATGGTATGTAGAAGGAACAACCTTCAAAGCATGTGTCCAAGGGCGACCAAGGATTATATTATAAGGCAACTCAACATCGAGGACTTGGTACATAGTAGCAATGGTGATAGGACCCACTCTTATGGGCAGCAAAATGATCCCTTCTGAGTCTCTTTCTGCATCGTCACAAGCTTTAATTGTTATTCTTTTGGTGCCATCAATACAACCTTTAGTGTATCCTAGCAATCTAACTAATTTCAAGGAACAAATATTTAATCCAGCTCCACCATCTACCAGGATTCGTTTAACATGACATTGGTTAATGAACACTTCGATATGGAGGGCATCGTGGTGATATGGATTAGAGGATGTGAGATCTCAATCGAAGAAGGTCAGATGATGGGGTGCTGCGATACTTGCTATCATAGCCTAGAATTGTGGCACACTTATATCATTTGGGACCATAGACTCTTGCAAAGCTCTATCGAGAATGGCTTTATGAGTGGGGAATATGCGTAATAGTTCGAGGATAGAGATATGTGCAGGGGTTTTGCCCAAATGGTCAAGGATATTATAATTGAGGTTTGGACGAACATCCGGCGGGGGTACTCCCTGAATAGTTATGTGGCTACAGTGAGTGGTGACAGTGCAATCGGGTGCTTTTCCCCTTATTGTAATGGTAGATATGCGGGATTGCTTGATACGGCCAATGGTGGACTCATAAGTGTCATTAACATTTTTCCCGGCATTGGGGACACTTGCTTTTTCATGTGAGGGCAGGGGATTCTTATATGCATCAAGGTCATAGTTAGATGTCTGGGTTGATGATGTAACCCTAACAATTCCTTGGTTGATAAGATTTTGGATCATGTGTTTAAGCTGCATACAACCAGCGGTATTGTGCCCCTTGACCCTATGGTATTCACAATATTCATTGTCCTTGTACCAAGGGGGTTTAAATTGTGGTTGTTCATTTGACTTGACTTTAGGTAAAGTAATGTGACCTGTTTGAATTAATTTTTTCAGAATAGTCTCCACTGGTTCTCCCAACAGGGTAAATTGGCATCTTGGTCTTGGTTTTGTATTCATTTGATCGCGAGGTAAGAACGATGATGCGCTAGATGTTGGTTGTGGTGTGTTTGGGGCCGATTGGACATGGATGAGTGCTTAGATAGTTTGGATGTTCTTCGTGCCTACGATTCCATCGTTTACAACATTCTTGTTCTTATTCCAGAAATAGGATTTGTCGTTATAGGACTGTGGATTATCCTTGTTCTCTTTAAAGATTTTTATGAGGCCCTTTGTGATTAACGCTTTTTCAATGTTGGATCCTTTGGATATAATTTCATTAAAGGTAATCGCGCTATGCAGTTGCAGTTGGAAAGACAGTTCAGGGTGAAGATTTTGCACGAATATATCGGTTTGTTGCTTTTCAGGCATTTACCAAATGAGTTTATTGGCCATATTTCTCTAGCATTGTATAAAGGATGAAAAGGTCTCACTGTTGTGTTGTTTGTTGTTAACGAGATCGTTCATAGTGATCTCTTATTCCATGTTAAATGTAAAGTGAGATACGAACTTATGTGCTAGCTCTTTAAAGGTTTTGATACCCGGAGGTAAGTGTGAAAACCAATCCAGAGCCTACCCACCTAGACTTTGAGGGAAAATTCGTAACAAGTATGTATCATTATGAGCCACCTCGAGGCAAGCGACATAGAAAGTGAGAAGGTGATCACCGGGGTCCCATTTCCCTTTGTATTTGTCAAACTGTGGTACTTCAAAATGAGGAGGTAATGGTATCATTTGTAACGATTTGTCAAAGGGCTATGGGCATATGTCCTCAAAAGAAAATGTCTTCTTATTCTGGTTTAGGCTCATGTCTGTCATCCATTGTTCCATTTTGTCGAGTCGCTAATCATGTTGGACTAAAATCAATTGTTGTTGTTATGCGGGACCTTGATGATTTGGTGGAGGGATATAATAGGTCATTTGCTGATTCGATGGATTTTGTTGTGATGGTAGGCCCTACATGTTTTGAGGTTGGACAAAGGTGTTTTGAATATGACCACCAAGTGGAGGTAATTTGTATGTGCTTGGCATGGGATTGATAGTGTGTGTAGGTATCACATGTGAGCCAAAGGTAGCGTGGGTGTAAGATGAGGGTTGTGTTGAGACCAATGGACCTTGGGAGATAGATGTCGAGGTGACATAAGGTGGTTGCTACCCAAGGGAGAGTGATTGATTAACATATGAGATATTGGAAGGTGCGTTCAATGCAATAGGTTGACCTATATGGCTCATGTTTGGGTTGACATGCGTGTTTTGGCTTGGTTGACTAGGGAACATATGGACATGGGGGGTTTGGATGGGTTGACTAGGTGGCACGGGGACATGTAAGGTGTGGATGGGTTGACTAGAAGGTATGATGACGTGTGAAGTTTGGATAGGTTGACTAGGTGGCGTGGGTATATATAAGTTTGGATGGGTTGATTAGGAGGTATGGGAACGTGTGAAGTTTGGATGGGTTGATTGGGAGGTATGGGAACGTGTGAAGTTTGGATAGGTTCACTAGGAGGTATGACGACGTGTGAAGTTTGGATAGGTTGACTAGGAGGTATGATGACATGTAAAGTTTGGATAGGTTGACTAGGTGGCACGAGGGTATGTAGGGTTTGGATGGGTTGACTAGGAGGTATGACGATGTGTGAAATTTGGATAGGAGTAGATACTTCAGATGACCCAATATGTGATACACTTAGGTTGGATGTAGATGGGGATTGAGTGACATGAGATGAAACGGTGTTCATGGATGTAACGATATGCGACAGACTAAGCCCCATGGGTGTAGATGATGCTTGTGATATGTGAGCAAATGGATTGGATAAAGGTGGTGTGGAGGGTATAGTGGACCTGGTAGGGTTCTCTCTACGGATTTGGGATATATCGAAGTCGCTAGGTAGTTTGACACCCTCTTGGATCAATTGTAAAAGGATTTGTTCTCGATTGGCATTTCTTATTTTGTTTGTGTGTCTCACAGCCTTGGGATCTTGTAAGTCCTCATCAGATGAGTCATCATAGACTAATAAAGGTTGTGATTCTATTGTAGGCGATGAGGGCTCAAATTGTTGTTGTTGAGGTAAGTTCGATGAGGATGGTTGTCCAATGGTGTAACCCTCAGGCAAAAATATATCGGGTGGCATACTAGTCGTGAATTGGGAAGCATCTTTGAGGGGAATAGATTGGGTTTCTTCAAAATTGGCTTCCATGGCTGCTTTATATTGACTCCTAGTTTGTGGCATGGATAAATGGACTTTTGGGTTTGATTGATTGGGATGCTTGGATCAAATTTTCACGATTGGCTGATTTGGTTTGATGGCTGACTTTTGACCCGGTCTGATTGGTTGGCTTGACTTTTGGCTGACTGCAATTTGGCTAATTGATGAAAGATTGATTGATTGATTAAGCACAAGGTTGACTAAGGTCAAAGGAAAATGATTGATTGGTTGATGTTTGTTTGGGTTGATTGTTGTTTGACAGTGAACTAAGACAGTATGATAGTGACAAAGGATCAGACCTGGTAGGATGAGTTGACTAGATGCAATTTTGAGTAAGAGGGCAACATGCAGACTAAAAAAGACCATATGCAACTTTCCATGCCTCAAATGCGACAGGAAATAAGACATAGGCAACCATCAATATGCACAAAGGTGACATTCTACAGTTTGAAGGTGACATGCTACAGTGCACAGGTGACTGGATATGAGCTAAAGGCGACTGTAAATAGTACACATGCAACTCAGAGGGTTTCAAAGGCAAACTGGTAATGACCATAAGCAGATTTCACAGAAAAGTTGACCATGCAAAGGAGATTTGTAATGACCCTAGGTGACTCAATATTGACCAGATGCGACTCTCTAAAGGCCACAGGTGACTTTTAATAGTTTAGAGGTGACTGTGTTTTGACCAAAGGCAATTTTCAACAGTTTTGAAGACAATTTTGCATGGTTATAAGGCAGAATTGTTGCAGATTTTTGGTTTTTTTTAATGTGTTTTGGTGAATTTGGTAGAGAAGACATATTGGCAAACACACACACAATCCATGCTCAAACATTACATCCTAGGGCTAGGCAAGGATAATATTTGTTGGATCCCCTAGCCGTGCCTTTTCAAAGCGGATAGCTTCAGGATCTTGGTAGCACCAGCTCCTCTCCATGGCACTCGCTTCTCACACATACCAAGATCTAGGTTGCCCAAGGCTCATCCCCCACCGAACCTTAGGATTGTCCCTGCTATCTCTACTGAGAACCACGTGAATCAGGGCAGCTTCAAAGGTTCAATCTTTTGCGCCAATAAATAGAGGGTTTTTTCGCCGCTAAGACATGGTTTTTAGTTTAGGTTTCTGTTCAGGTGGCTATACGTGCGGCAACACTACTCTCCGTTATGGAGTCTCCCAACCTCCAAGAGTTGCGCCTTGGAGGGTTTTGGGGGAGGTTGGCTGTCAGTATAGCATATCAACACCTGTCGCTTGCAAATTTTGGTGCAAACACGTTATTTATCAAGTGGATTGGAATGGTCTGGCTTTGACCTATTTTCGCCCAAGTCATCCCCTTCTCACAATGGGAAGGCAGGCCTGCCTAAAAGTTAGCAACATGTTCTCTTACACCCCAAATCCATTGGTTAGGCAGGGGGAGAGGATACTTGTGTTGCTACCTTGGGTGACAATCAGATAGTATAAGCAAACTAAGAAAAATGAAAATAGACACGAAGAAGACATGTTTGTTCATTTATCCCCAAATTAAACTATATGAAAGTTCATTTTAAAGCACCAAACTTAAGTGTGCCTATTCTAGTGATAAATGGTTGTTTGTCTTGGACCGCTCGGACTTGTATAAGATGTTAGCATGTTTTTAACTCCAATCTTTGATAAACGAGGGACAAGCTGCATCGATAAATCATTAGATCCAGAAAAACCTAAGTTTCTAAGCAAAGTGACCAAATGTGCAGAGAAAATACCAAATGCAACTACTTAAAACTTAGAAGTGCATAAAACTTTACCAAAGGCGATTACCATGTTTGCATAGGCGAGCTTCTATCGGCCATAGGCAGCTATTTGTGGACCAAAGGCGATTTAAAACTTACCAGATGTGCCCAGAGTCTGCAAGGGTCATAAAAATGGCAAACTATAGATAACAGAAAGACCTAGACATGATAAGTGAATGGCATAAAACCCTAAAAGATGCTAGACACTAGATCTAAGCCTGCATGTAGTGAAATGAGTGAAAAAGCAGCCTAGAACCTAATCAAGATCTAAGATAACACTAAACCCTCCATCAAAATGATTTGCATGTCACAATCAAAGGAAGAGTTAGTGTCCAAAATCAATTTTCAAGCAATATTTAAGAAACTCAGATAACGAAAACCCCTGTGACAACAAAAAAGAAAAGTCAGATTCTCAATTAAACCAAAGGCGATTGATTAATAACCAAAAGTGACCTTCCCGACACCACATGCGACCCTACAGAAGCCATATGCGATTTCCTACATATCAAAGGCATTAAATACTCTTGCAAAGGTGATTTTATGTCTTTCAAATGTGAGTTTCTATCATGCAGATGTGGCTGCAAGTACCTAGCTTCACAAAAAATAAATTTTTTTAGTAAAATAAACATCAAAATGACCAGATGAGTGGTCCCATTGGGCGTGCCATTTTATGTATGCAGGAAATTTCACTGATTTAACTAAGTAAACAAGTGCAACCTACAACTACCAAGAATCTAATCTAAGAACCAAACAAAATGCAAACTATGAAGCAAAACCCGTTAGATCATGTGATTCTTGCATTGCATGTGGATTGCTTCTTCAGAATATGCATTCGAATGATAAAAAGCTGCCATGATTGAAGATTGAAATTACACTAAAAAGCTAGGTGAGTTGCAGAGCTAAAAAGCAGATCATACGTGCAAGAGAGAGGCAAAATGAATCCAAAGAGAGGTACTTATAGCAAGAGGGAGGATGAAACAGACGGTGGAGATGTGTTGGAAAGATCAATGACCGATAGAAGTTGTGAGGAGAGGACTAATGTGCACGCGACACGTGTCTCCACATGAGTGCAAAGAATTTAGAAATTTCCATAAATGGTGGAGTTAACTCCCATATGATTTTTATTTTAATTTTGATTTATTTTTGTTTCCATTTGGAACTCACGTGCACATGGAGACAAGTGAGGAAGTGGGAAGTGCTTTCCATTTGGAAGTGATGAGGATGTGGAGAGTGAAAATAGAAGGTGGGTAAAATAATTAAATACCCAATTAAATATTAATGTTTATTTAATTATTTTATGTAGAGGAAAATGGAAAATAAATAAAACTCAAGGTTTTATTTATTTTATAAGATAAGAGGGCGATGATAATTAAATAAATTAAAGTTATTTAATTTATAGGAGAAAAATGATGAAAAGAATGAAAATTAATTAAATGAAATATTTAATTAATTTAGAAGACCATAGCGATAGATGAAGAATAGCACAAAATGATATAAATTAATTAAATAAAAATATTTAATTAATTTAGAAGATAATAGGGGAAGATGACGTTTGCAAAATAAATGTGTTAGACAGGGTAATATGGATGAATGCAATGACGCGGTAGGATGTAACAAATGCGATGAATGTGTGAATACGACATGAGTCAATTTTTAGTGTCTACAAGTTAGAGTGTTTCAGTCACAATGATGCATAAGTGCCTTTACGGGTGTTTCCACAGTCGAGTGACTGTTTGATTCAAATATAGGTTATAATCAATAACTTGAGTCATTGCCAGTTATGTAATGTTTCTATACTAAGATCACTTCGGCTCTGACTTCGTCATTAGTCGACAAGTTTTTAACATGTTTTGAAAGCCTGCTCAGCCATAACAGCTTTAAGCACCTGTTATCACAAAATGTGGAATGCATTATAGCTAGGTCATAAGACCTTTAGCTCAGGCACAGAAAAGAGTTTATCTCTAAAAGGCTCAGCCTTGTGGCCTCAATCTAGTGTCACAATTAAACCATATTACGGTCACTGCTTAACTTCTAAGCCTCGAGCTTAGTCACAGGAAAGAATACAATGTTTCACTGCATCGACCACACATCCTGGAGCGCAGTCTCAAGAGAAGGTTACAATGTTTCATTATTCAGCCATGCGGCCTAACATTTAGTCTCAAACAGAATACTGTGTGTTTCATTGCTCGGCCCTATGGTCTTGAGTTCATTCATAAGAAAGTTTATTGTATTGTTAGCTCAGCCATAATGGGTTTGAGCCTATTCTCATCACAAAGATAACATGGTAAGGCTCGGCTTTAAAGCTCTGAGCCATAGAAAGAAATAAATCTTTGAAACAATGTTAGCTCGGCTGTATCAACCTCGAGCCACGACTATGAAAATATTAGCATAAACCATGGCACGGCCTCACATGCCTCGTACCTCTGTGTTAAATATACAACATGACAAATAATGCCATACTTTCTTTGATAGAGATTCAACATAGTTAAAGCTCATTATATCGAAAGTAAATAGAATTTTGTCCACCATATTAACTGGACAATGCTTTTGATAGGAACGTAGTTCTAGTCCTAATCTCTTTCAAGCTACTCACAGCTTCTTATCTCCCAATGTTATCTCTGTAAAGCTTTCGCCACCTTGCTCAGAAAACCCCAACAACGAACTCCCTGCCCAGCAAAAGTCAACTAACAAAAATGAAAAGCCAAAGCTTGATAACTGGCCGACTCTGAGCATGCTGATTTGGACGGTAACTACCATTCCACTTGATCGGTTCCCACAAAAGGTGTCTATATCTAGGCATTGTGTGAGAAAGGATGAGCTCAAAGCTCTCCATCATTTCTCAAGGCTGACTAATAACAAATTAATAGCATTCGATAGTAATCAAATATTATGATAAGTAAAATAATAACAATATTATTGCAAGTCAACCTATAAAGAGGTTTCATCCTTACTTAAGGATTATCACTATATAATTGAAAACACAAATTGAGTCACAACAAGATTGTCGGTTGTTGGGGTCGAGTAATACTCCCCCAAAATTGACTATCATCCTTAGTCGAAAGACTAGGGAACAATGTCTCATAATATAAATCAATTAATTTACAAAACTAATTAACATCAGTCATTACTTCATAATAAAAAATTAAATCAGATATTTCCACAATATCAAATCAGTTAACTATGACTAATCCTCCTGATTATCATGCCAAGTTAATGATTAAGTCTAATTGTAAGTTGGGGATGTAACATATCTCCCCCCATAAGAATCATCGTCCCTGATGATTAGTTGTCTTTAAGATAAACAAACATAATTATATGAAAATGTTTTCAAAAGCATAATATCAAATGTCTCAGAAAAGATGAGGAAATCTAGCATGGAAGTCATCATAATTTTCCCAGGTGGCATTTTCCTCTGCACATTGGTCCCATTAGACCTTGAATTGTGTTATTTCCTTGTTTTGTAAGTGTAGATTACGCGTTTCGAGCACCTTGATGGGATTGATCACCACCACTCCTGGGTCCTTCACTTGTAGAAGATTCCAATCAAGCATAGGAATTTGATTATCAGCAAAATTAAACTTTTTCAAATAGGAAACATGAAACACATTATGCATCATGGCAAGTGCTGGTGGTAGAGAAATTCTGTATGCCACTAGGTTGACTTCTTCTAGAACTTCAAATGGGCCCATCAATCTTGGTGCCAGTTTAGACATTTTTCCAAATTCAATGGAGCTTTTCTAAGGTTTTACCCTTAGGAGAATTTTATCTCCCATAGAGAAATGCCTTTCAACATGCTTAGCATTTGCATAACTCTTTTACCTATCATTGGCTTTTGCTAGCCTCCTTTTAATCAGATGGACTTGTTCTTCCATCTCAGATAGCATTTTTGGACCAAGGCTAACCCTATCTTCTAGCTTATCCCAGCTTATAGGGGTCCGACATTTCCATCCATATAATGCCTCAAATGGTGCCATCTTAATAGCTGAGTGATAAGAGTTATTGTAGGCAAATTCCACTAGAGGAAGGTAATCCTCCCACTTGTATTGCTGATCTATGTAATACATCCTAAATAAGTCCTCCAACACTTGGTTCACCCTTTCAGTTTGTCCATCCATTTCAGGATGATAAGCAGAGCTTATGTTCAATTGTGTACCAAGTCAAGAGAACAAGGTTTGCCAAAACCTCGATGTCATCCGTGCATCCCTATCTGAGATAATCTTCTCAGGAATGCCATGTAATATGAAAATCTCTTGAACAAATTTTTGAGCAATGACAGGTGCCCCATCCGTCAAGTTTCCAGGTATAAAATGGGCTGCTTTGGTGAGCCTGTCCACCACAACCAAGATAGCATTGTGCCTGTTCCTTGACATAGGAAACCCTTGCACAAAGTCCATGCTTATAATCTGCCATTTCCACTCAGGAATTTCATGAGGGTATAATAATCCTACTGGGTATTGGTGTTCTGCCTTCACCCTTTGGCATTCGATATAAGTAGCTACAAAATTTGTAGCATCCCTCTTCATTTCTTTCCAAAAATATAAAGGTTTTACATCAGTGAGCAACTTAGTTACTCCAAGATGCCCAGAATATGGTGCAGAATGAACCTCTTTCCATACCATATTCCTTAACTCTGCTGAGTTAGGTACATACATCCTTCCTTTAAACCTTAATAACCCTTCTAGTTCAAGGTTGAATCCCTCATATTTCAGATTCTGTGGATTCTTCTCAAGGGCCTGTTTTACCTGCTCATAAAACTCATCTCCCTTAGATTTTTGTAACACCTGATTTCTAAAATCAAAATGTATAGAGATCATAGAGGAGATATGCCTTCTACTTAAAGCATTTGCCAATCAATTTTCTTTTCCTTGAATATACTTAATCTCGAAATCATAATCTGAGATAAACTCTAGTCATCTTCTTTGACGAGCATTAAGATTGGGTTGAGTGAACATATACTTGAGTCCCTGGTGATCTGTTTTCAACTCAAATGGTTTTCCAAGCAGGTAGTGTCTCCACATTTGAAGTGCGTGAATGACTGGTGCCAATTCTAAATCATGTGGGGCATAGTTTTGTTCATAGTTTTTTAGTTTGCGTGATTCATACACAATGACATGTCCATCCTGGACTAGTACACCACCTAAGCCTTCCCCTAAGGCATCGGTAATGACTACAAATTGACCTTCTGGGTTAGGTATTTTTAATATCGGGGTTGAAGTCAATTTTTCCTTCAGTAGGTCAAATGCCTCCTGACACTTTGTTGACCATTCAAACTTCTTGCCCTTTCTTTGCAAAGAAGTTATAGGATGTGTAATTTTAGAGAAGTTTTTTACAAACTTCCTATAATAACCAACAAGGCCCATGAAAGTTTGAACCTCATGTACATTTCTTGGTTCTGGCCATTCAGAAATAGCCTTAATCTTAGCTGGGTCCACATCTATTCCCTTAGCTAAAATTATATGACCCAAATACTACACTTCTTGAAAGAAAGTACACTTAGAGAGCTTGCCATATAACTTATGCTCTCTTAATCTCTGAAGAACAATTCTCAAATATTGCATATGTTCTTCTTCATTCTTAGAATAGATCAAAATGTCATCAAGAAATACTAAGACAAACTTGTCTAGACAGTCTCTGAACACATTGTACATAAAATTCATGAATGCCACTGGCACATTTGTCAATCCAAATGGTAGGACAATGAATTCATAATGTCCATATCTGGGTCTTAAGGCTGTCTTATGGATGTCTTCATCCTTCAATCTCAATTGGTGATATCTAGATCGAAGATCGATCTTGGAAAATATTGTTGCACCCTTCATCTGGTCAAAAAAATCATCGATGCGAGGTAAATGGTATTTATTCGTAATGGTTGCTTTGTTTAACATGTGGTAATCTATGCACAACTACAAAGTACCATCTTTCTTTTTCACAAAAATGACTGGCACTCCTCAAGGTGACACACTCTAGGTCTAATCAACCCTTTATCTAACAGCTCTTGTAGTTGAGCCTTTAACTCCATTAGTTCTATTGTGGTCATCTTGTAGGGGGCTATAGAAATGGGTTTTGACCCAGGAATAATATCAATGGTGAAATCAAAGGCTCTTTTAGGGGGTAACCCCAATAGTTCATCTAGAAATACATCCTCAAAATCTCTAAGGAAGGGATACTTGTCCATATCTAATCTTTCCTGACCTATGGACTCCTTCATCCCTACTTCATTAAATTTTTGGGATTCTTAAAACATCAAGTCATCTTAGAAGTAGGTTTCCTTTGTTTCATCTATTTTGTCCATCTTGACAACAAAAAGTTGGCATCCTTTTCTCTGTGCCCTTTTCATTTGTAAGGTGAAAATTTGCCTTAGTTTGACTTCCCTAGGTTTCCCTTAGAGAAAGACTTTGTTTCGTAAATCATCCAAACATTCTACTGTCTTGACATAACAATCAACTTTGGTTTGATGTCTCCCTAGCCAATTTAGCCCTAGGATAACATCATACGAGCCAAGTGGGGCTACATAAAGATTTACTTCTGGGGAAAAGCTTGGAAGTTCAACTCAAGCCTCAAACATGCATTGCTCTACCTAAGCCTTGGTGTGATTTGCATATTCTACAAACCAAGTATTTACCATGAATCCTGCTTTTCTAGGTATCTTATTTACAATTTTGGGAGAAATAAAACATTCCATAGCACCTGTATCAATTAAAACTGAAATTGGAACTCCAAATAAAATAGCTGTTGTCTCTATGGGAGTTATTTGGTACTTGGCTTGTCAGTTGTCCAAGGCCACATGGATACGTTGCTGGAACGCCACTTGCTGGGAGGGTAGAGGATTTCCTCTTGGTTTCACTCCTTGTGATTTGTTGGGACACTGATTGGCGTAGTGATCTCCACCACAAGTGTAGCATCCACCAACTGGTCCTCACCTCTCTTGAGGTTTGCCATAATTGTTTCCATTCTTCTTAGAGTGGTTGTTCCCCTTTTTCTCTCCCCTGGACTCAGTTTGTTTATTTTTGGCCCATTTATCATTCTTCTCAGTATATTCCTATTTGTTCCCCTTTTTCCTTGAGGATTGAGAAGATTGAGACCAGTTATATCTCTTGCAATTTCTTTCCCTATAGGCTGACATAGCCTTCAGGTTCTGTTCTTGTCTGACGACCTTCTCGTAGACCTATTCCATAGTAGGACCATGGACATTAACCTCACCCCCAATTTGGGTGTTCAACCCCATTATAAACTTCTAAACATGAAATTTCTCATCTTGTTGATATTGTGGCACATTCTTCAACAGTTAGGTGAATTTTTCCCAATATTCATTTACAGTCATATCAGCCTGTTTCAGGTTTTGAAAATCTACAAATTTTTGATCATAGAATAGTTGAGGCAACCATCTTTGCCTAAACAGTTCTATAAACCTGTCCCAAGGTTGGTAGACCTCAAGCCTAATTTCATCTTTTTGTTCATCCACCATGTGGATGCTTCACCCGCTAGCTGAAATGCTCCCCAAACAGCTTTCGTAACCTCATTATAATTTCTAATTTCAAAATACTTCTCCATCTCTATAAGCCATGCCTTTGTGGCATCTCCACTTATGGATCCATCAAATTTAGGTGGCATGACCTTTTTCATGTCATGAGACAGTTCCATAGCCATAAGGCTCCTCTTATCCCCTTCCTGTTTAGCCGCAGAGTTATTTTCTCTATGCTGGCTTTAGGTGATGTCATTATGGTGTTCCTCGCCATCACCCCCATCATAATCATCTCACCTGTCTTTTGACTGGACTCCTACTTTGTGTTCGAGAGTTTCCACCCTCGCCCTTATTTCTTTCAACAAAGTCAAGATTTGGTCTAATTTAGACTCAGATTGCCCTGAAGGTGCTCCTTCATCTCAGCTATCCTCCATTCTGGTTCTAACTCAAACCTTTACTGCAATCTACTTCTTCCTGAAGTTTGCCAATGAATCACGGATTAGTTTTTCCATGTTAGACAATTCATTGATTTTACAAATCTATTCACATTCATGTAATCTTTAACAAGAAAGGAATGATTGTAAAAATTGCTATTACATTACAGTTTCCATTGGATTACATATAATCCACCAAATTACAAAATTGTGTTTACACCTTTCTCCTGCAAGTCATTTACAATTTGGGATAACTTCCCATAATCATGGTTTCTTTATAATCTCAGGAGGTGAGGATACATATTGGTATTCCTTCACATCCTCCTTAGATACATTACAATCTTTAGGGTTATTTCCCTCAGCTGGTGCTTTAGGGGCATAGGGTGTCTCTGATTCTTTAATAGAGTTAGGGGCAGCCAACCTTTCAACTTTCCTTAACTACTGCTTGATGCATTTCATGGCATCAGTGAAAGTTTCCTCATTATATAACCATGCACCTACCAAGCATCCAGTCTGTTCAAGTTTCTCCTTCATGGAGGTTCATGCCTTCAAGATCTTTTGTTGGTGTAGGTAACGTCCATGTTCTGTTACCTTCTATTGAGGTGTGGTTCTAATTTTTACCATTCTGGCATAGAACATCCAATCATTAGCATACTTAATGTTGGATAAAATAATCATCAAGTAGTGAGCTTATTAGGTCCATGTATTGAACCTAGTAGCTTTGATACTATATGTAACATCACTATCCATAATGCTCAAGATTTAACTTAAACATGTATCTTAATCAAGCTATTAGTTAACAAGTTGATTGAGCTAATCAAATTTTAACCAAAAGAAACATAATCTTTTCATCAATTAAGCATGTCAATCTAATCATGATATAACAAAGCTTAGATTTTAGTAATCATTTACAAGTCTTTAGTGAGTAACCATCACTAATCAAGTACAAGATATGCTCAAGGCATCATAGTCCAAATACTAAATCACAATAGACCCTCTGATCATAAATGCAAATACTATATCTGGATCCCATGACATCAATCTCCATAAGCCTCGACTTGTCTCATGCTTGGGAAGGAGAGCATCATCCTGGTGCTTTTCCTCCAACCATGGACTTGCGGTCCCTCACTCAACTTCCTAACTAGAAGTGGCCCTACCCTTCACGGAAAGGTTATATATTAGAAACCAGTTGGTTAGCCATCTAAGTATCTGGTGTTGTGTCCTTCCTAATGTCTCACGGTCACACACTATAGATCCACTCTAACTTGTATGACACTATTGGAGACACTAGGCCATCTAGAACACTGTGGACCGATAATGCATGCAGAGACGGATGCATTACTTTGGCAAAAGTTTTACATACATACACATTGCACAATGAACGTCGTCGTATGTCCACCACCTTAACTCGACTTATAAGCTGTCATGTCTTATAGTAAGTTCTCATCGACCTTATTCTTTAGGTCTAGTATAAGTGGGATCAATTTGATTCATTGTCCATACTTGGACATTCGACTCCCATCATAAGTTGGTTACAACTAATTAGGTTACTTTCGTAATGAGGAACTAGTGACTCCTTGTCACTTTGTTCCTCTTTCAACTCATATCACAATTTGACCAATTATTACCATCTTGGTTCATCTATGGTCTACAATATTGATAATAAATCATCATATATGATGAAGTCATATTGATAGTACTCAAGGCATATCTTGCCTTAGCAGAATAGAATGGTTTCATTATACTAAATAGCTCTTATTATCTTTACGAGCTTTAGGAGCTAGACACCATTCTCAATGGTTTACAAAAGAGTATAACAAAGAGATCATAACTTATAATAATAATCGACTAGTCTTAGTTTAGACACATAGAATAAATCTATATTGTTCTTTAAGCACAAGCTGTTTTCATGATGAGACCATGATCTCAAAGATCTCACCACCTTCACAAACAATGGTTTAAGAGTACAATTCTTGACATTTTAAATACCCACATTATATATCACAGTTGGGTTTTCCATGCATGCTAACTTGATATCAATTAAAGTGTTTTAGTCACAATGATGCATAAGTGCCTTTAGGGGTGTTTCCACAGTCGAGTGACTGTTTGATTCAAATATAGGTTATAATCAATAACCGGAGTCATTACCAGTTATGCAATGTTTTTATGCCGAGATCACTTCAGCTCTAACTTCATCATTAGTCAACAAGTGTTTAACATGTTTTAAAAGCCTACTCAACCATAACGACTTCGAGCACCTATTATCACAAAATGTGGAATTCATTATAGCTGGGTCGTAAGACCTTTAGCTTAGACCCAGAAAAGAGTTTATCTCTAAAAGGCTCGGCCTTGTGGCCTCGAGCTAGTGTCACAATTGAACCATATTGCAGTCGCTACTCAGCTTCTAAGCCTCGAGCTTAGTCACAGGAAAGAATACAATGTTTCACTGCATCGGCCACACGACCTGGAGCACAGTCTCAAGAGAAGGTTACAATGTTTCATTATTCGGCCATGCGGCCTAAAGTTTAGTCTCAAAAAGAATATTGTGTGTTTCATTGCTCGACCCTATGGCCTTGAGTTTATTCATAAGAAAGTTTACTGTATTGTTAGCTCAGCCATAATGGGTTCGAGCCTATTCTCATCACAAAGTTAACATGGTAAGGCTTGGCCTTAAAGCTCTGAGCCACAAAAAGAAATAAAGCTTTGAAACAATGTTAGCTCAGTTGTATCGGCCTTGAGCCATGACTATGAAAACATTAGCATAAACCATGGCATGACCTCACAGGCCTCGTGCCTCTATGTTAAATATATAACATGACTAATAACACCATACTTTCTTTGATAGAGATTCAACACAGTTAAAGCTCATTATATTGAAAGTAAATAGAATTTTGTCCACCATATTACCTGGACAATGCTTTCGATAGGAACATAGTTCTAGTCCTAATCTCTTTCGAGCTGCTCATAGCTTCTTATCTCCTAGTGTTATCTCTATAAAGCTTTCTCCACCTTGCTCACAAAACCCCAACAACAAACTCCCTGCCCAACAAAAGTCGACTAACAAAAATGAAAAGCCAAAGCATGATAACTGGTCGACTCTGAGCATGTCAATTTGGATGGTAACTACCATTCCACTCGGTCAGTTCCCACAAAAGGTGGCTGGATCCAGGCATCGTGCATGAAAGGATGAGCTCAAAGCTCTCCATCATTCCTCAAGGCTGACTAATAACAAATTAATAGCATTCGATAGTAATCGAATATTATGATAAGTAAAATAATAACAATATTATTGCAATTCAACCTATAAAGAGGTTTCATCCTTACATAAGGATTATCACTATATAATTGAAAACACAAATTGAGTCACAACAAGATTGTCGGTTGTCAGGGTCAAGTAATACTCTCTCGAAATTGACTATCATCCTTAGTCGAAAGACTAGGGAACAATATCCCTGAGAACAAAGGGATAACAAGAGACTTCCTTGTCTCTTTACACAATTGTCCCTCGACTTGAGATGATGCTCCAAGAACATTGACTAGCCATCACCACTAGTCATGATAACACTCACGATATAATGGCTTACAAAGAACATGAAAATCAAGAAAGGAGACATGACACACGACAACTTACGAAGGGGGTTTAGAAGGACATAGAAGTTGATACTCAGATGGCTAATCAACCTTTTGATTTTCCAACATCTAACCTTTCCTCCAAGATGATACTCTCCTTCCTTCTTCGAAGGACATTCATTTTCCTATTCACACTCAGGACCACAAGATCATGATCAGTGTATCATTATCATGTCTCATAATATATATCAATTAATTTACAAAACTAATTAACATCAGTCATTACTTCATAATCAAAAATTAAATCAGATATTTCCACAATATCAAATTAGTTAACTATGACTAATCCTCCTAATTATCATGCCAAGTTAATGATTAAGTCTAATTGTAAGTTGGGGATGTAACAATTGCAATGCTTAATGTCATACCATGACTACACAAGCCATTGTGTATCATGCCTATAAGCATCGCCTTGGTTTGCTCATCCTGGTGGAAACTCCTTGTCACAATGTAGCTTTTGAAAACACATATCATTTGGGCATGTGCTTTTAGAAAGCTCTCATGCTTGTTTTATATTTCTTCCTCACTCTACCTTAAAGGCAATTTCTCCCTGATGAAGTTAGCAATCACTTTAAGGTGGGGGCATAGAACGTGCTATGAGCCTTACTCTCATTTCTTCCTATCAAAACACTTGTTGATTATCTTTGTTACTCCACTCTCTTGGAAAGTATTATGGAAAGCTTGGAAACAAGATCTTGAGTCTATCTTGTTCTCCTAAGTTGAAGCTCCTTGCATGTTTGGGAGAAGCGTTGCGCCACCAACTAGAGTTTGGTAGTAAGGTCACTTCGCCTTCTTATTTTGTAAGGCTTCGTGTAATTCCTCTTAGGGGAGGTGGATTGTGTATTCCCTTGAGTGGAAACACTTCTCTTTAGATAGATTATGTGTATGATGTGTTTGTATCCTCTTGTGCTTCTCATTTCTAACTAACCCATTAGCATTCTTCTTATTGCATCTTGGGGAATGATGCATGGTGATTGAGACAACATTTAGATTGATGTCTCTTTTCTCATGCTGACTCAAGGTCTTCCATTATGTGTTTCTTGTGATTATTGTATGATGCATACTCTCCTCACATATTCTTATTCTCTATACCTCATGCGTACTTCACGTGTTTTCTCTATGTATTCCTTATGTATTCTCCTTAAGTGCTTCACATGTATTCCATGTGTGTTTCATGTGTATTCTATGTATACTTTGTGCCTTATGTGTATGCTTCGTGTCAAGCGTGTATACTTTGTGTATTGCGTGTATACTTTGTGTATGCCACCTATGCTTTGTGTATTGTGTGTATACATTGTGATTTCTCAAGTGTATGCCTTGTGTATGTCTTGTCTTATCTCATGTTTTCTAAGTGCTTCATATATGAGTGAATTATGTCATGTGTCTTATGTATATGCCAATTATCATAGACTCCTAGAATCCTAAACTTAGGGGCTTGATCACCCCTCAATTTTGGTGACATTCTATGGTTTCTATGTCTATTTTGTTTGAAATTTGTCTTCTCCATCCTTTAGTGTGAGTTCAAACGTAAGTTCGTACCCACGCTAAAGTGGGGGCTAAATGTTGTAGAGTAAAATGTGTACACTAGCATTTTACACCTAGTTTAGGACCTGGGTGGACCTAAAATGTTTACATTTGTTAATCATGACTTATTTTAACACATTTTTGACAATTAATTCTCTATCCTGATGATAAAATTTGACAAAATAACAATGAGACTAACCTAAACACACTTAAGGGAGCTTATGCTAGAGTTTTTGGGCCTAAAGGACAAGGGCACCCAAGCGCCCTAGTCCCTCATTTAGCCCTAACCTAATTTATAGGTATGTCAGCTTAAGACATCTTAAGTGGTTCCTCATGTCAGCCCCATTTGGTTTTATTCATCATTTGTGAGTAGAAATGCATATAAAAGCAAGTTAGTTTATTCATTTGAACATCTCTAAGCTATCTCTAACTTCTTGAAGGATTCTAGCTCTCTCTTCTTCTCTCTCATGCTTCTCTAAAGCTCTCTATGGTGGATTATTGTTGTGGCACTAACTTTTTGCAGGTTTTGTGAAGATCTTTCTACTTCTTTGGGATACACCAAATTCTTGAGTCAAGTTGTGATGTTACATCAAGCATGCTAGGGTTTCGATGCTCATGGTGACTTCTTTCCTTCATGCTTTACTCTAGCATTCCATTCTACTTTAGATTTTCCTCTGCACTCCTAGGGCATTCACTGTTTATCTCTCATCATTGTTATTGTGGAGGTGGAAACACCATTCACGAAGCTTGACTTAGGTAAGATCTTAAATAACACCCAACCATTTTTCTTCTTATGTGTGTGCAAGTAGCATCCAAAGGAATTTGTAGAAAACAAGTTACAAGGAGCAGGAACACAGAAGGGCGAAGACACAAGAAGTTTAACATTTTGAAAAACCCTAATTAGGGTCTAGGGTGCCCAAGCACCCTAGTCCTTTGAGATCTTGAGTCCAAATCTAGGTTCTCCTCTGTCCACTAGCCTCTATTGTGCTTTTGGATTATCCGTATCTATTTCTGATAGTTTGTTATGCTCAGATCTTGCTTAACTAGGGTTTCTACTTTGCCCTAGATTGATTGGTTGGATTTGGTTTATTCTCCTCTATACAACAAAGGGACAAAGCCCTTGAAGTTTGGCTCTCCCTCAAGGGTATCAACCAAGCTCAACTTGTGTCCTAATGTTGGATAGAAAAGGGTTTGACCTAGTTTGATCTCTTGGGCTAGTCTCTCTTTTCTATCTAACACATGCACCTTTCCATTGTGTATACAATGTCAAATGGATTTATCTTATGGGATATAATAACACTGTCATCTATGTGTGCATTTGCAAAGTGTAGTAATTAGCTTAATTAGAGGTTTTATGCAGCCAGTTTGTCTTGGCCTAGTGACAAATTTTAGGGGTCAAGTGTATGTTGGGTATGGTTGTGATTGTTTATTTATGTTTCATTTGATGCATCTAGGAACACCCTCCTGGGTCTAGCTGAGCCCAAAGTGCATGAGAGCATACCCACTCTCGTCAGTTGGCCTTAACGATCCTTAATTTGTGGATGAGCCTCTTTCTCACTTTCTTGATGACACCCCTGGCCTAGAAGGTGGAGATATAATCTAGGATTGTGGACCTGTGGTTTTGGGAACCAACATTTTGGTGTCATTGCTGGGGAATGTAATACTTTGGTTCTAATTTTGAAAACCTCTGCGACAATCATTGAAAGAAGGTTTGTAGTCGTTGTCGAGTGCATTGTATTTGGGTAAGTAAGTAGCTTGTCAACTTACACCAACATTTTGGTGTTGTTGTCGGGGAGGAAAATCTAAAAGGTTGAAGAATTTGAAGGCCTTGGTAATAGTCAGCCTACAATTTGTATTTTGTTGTGTTGAAGTTGGCAACCTGTCAACTTACACCATTATGGTGTCGTTGCCAGGGAAGAGATTAAAGAATTCAAAAATTTGAAGACTCTGGTGGTGAGCTACCCAAAAGCAACTTGTGGCCTTGAAGACCAGTTGTGCTTCGAGGAGTTCCTCTTTGGAAGAGGTGGCGACTCTGCTATCAAGAAAGGAAGTTTTTTGCTACTGCAATGTGTTTGTTGTTGGTGATTCAAGAACATATCTCAAGTATACAATAGTTGACTATTGGAGGTACACATGGTTTTTCTTCCTACCCCTGAAACATAATTTGTAATACCTTTGTCGTCTGCCTTGCATGGTAGAATGTTTTAGTCATGACTTCTAGGTATGAATATGTTTATTCTAAGGGTGCTCTTTCATATACATCATATTATGTTTCAGACCCTAGAAATTATATTGGAATTGATATCTATGACTCTTCTAGTGATGCTTGTTGAATTCATGGCTCTACATCCTATACAAGCCCAAACTTATATGCACCAATGCAAAGTAAAGATAAAATTGCTAGGCAGTATGAATTAGAAAAACAAAATCAAGTGCTAGAGTCCATGTTGCATCAAGAAAAAGAAATTGAAAATTGTATTAGGTTTCTAGAGTCTAGGGTGCAATATGATGCTTGCTCTGCTGCTATAAAAAATCAAGTTGCTTAGCCTCTTGTCATTCCCATGGACATAATTTATAAATAGCTAGACCTTTCTTAGGTTGACTACAAAATGCAAAACATGGTAACCAAGGTTTGTAATCAAATGCCTATCTTTGATGGGTATAATATTCGGGAGGGGGACACACATGTTGATGATATTTTAGATTTTATGGAAGAGTTTTAGTTTGAAGATGAAGACATGTGGATGAGATTTTTTGTTAGGTCCTTACGTGGAAAGGCAAGGAATTAGATTCAGAGTTTTCTAGGGTAGTCCTTTGCCTCTTGGAATGAACTTATGGCTACATTTGAAAAAGAATTTGCAAGGGGTTTAGACCCTACTAATTTTGTCAGGGAGTTAGAAAAAAATAGAAGACAAGAGGGAGAGTCTAGTATGGACTTCAGTCACAGGTTTGCAGTTGTCATTTCCAAAATTCCAAATGATTTTAGACCTAACACACTTGCCTGCATTGATATGTTTTTTGAATCATATGTAGTTGGATTAAGTTCAATGTGGGAGGATATGAAACTTACAAGCATGCAACAATCCTATTCATGCCTAGACTACATGGAAAAGGTAAATAATGACTACATAGTAAGGTTATTGTCTACAAATGCAGGTGCTACCAATAATGAACAGGTTGAAGTGAACAAGACTCATGTGCATACAACTAATCAGATGGATATAACATTAAATCAGTATAAATGTGTAGTCATAAGGGTAGGAGATGAAGGTGGTGCATTGTATTGATGGGGAGCCTCAGTCGGTAAGACTTACTCCATCGGCCACCTTGCAACTTATCACTCTGACTATTGTAGTCATGCTGAAATGAGGTCCAACAACTCTGACTATCGGCAAGAACAATACCATTGGTCGTCTTCGACCTTATCTCTCCGATCTCACAGCTCTCCCCGATGGATGACTCTATGTTACTCACCTATCGGCAAGACAACATACCATCGGAGAGCTTAAAAACTATTTCGCCAATGTGCCGATCACTTCGATGTCACCTTTGAACCACACTCATCGGCAAGACATATATCATCGACATGATCTTTTACTATTCTTTTGATATGCCGATACAACCCATCGTCGGTGAGACTCTTCACTATCGGTGGACTCCTTGTTTGTTCTCCTGGTATGCTGATATACCTGTAGGAGTCCAGGACAACACTGAGAGGGGAGGTGAATCAGTGTTGTGTAAATTTTCAAACCTTTTTCAAACTTTAACTTTCAAAGCACAAGGATAGAAGGATATCATTGATTTATCAAACACATATGCACAAAACTAAGAATGAAGAAGGAGAACAAAACCTTATAAGCAACGTATTAACATACACACATACAGATGAAAACATTATGACACATAACACAAATTTGCACGAGTGGAAAACCCTCCTGGGGTATAAAAACCACTCCAAAACTGCCTCACTGGCTTAACTGATAAAACATGCCTCTCTGGCTACAATATGTGTCTCACTGACAAATACATACATAAGTCTCACTGACCACGGTCTCACTGACCACAAGCCTCATTGGCATACTGTGCCTCACTGGCAAACACAATCAGTATTAACAAAACATCAAACTTTGTGTGCAAGACATCATTGTTGTTCAATCAGATTTGCACCATTGTATACAACCTTATATCTCCTGTTTGATTTGCTAATCAAGACCATTTTCTTTTACATACTTCTGCATATGTGATTTCTCCATGTGTATGTCTCCAATCTTGCATCTGATGCTCAAACAATTCATTCTCTGTATACAGTACCACACACACTATCAATGTGAATCCAATAAATAGATATCTCTCAACATTCTGCAAAATTATTTTCACATGACCTTTCATATTTCAAACTAAAAAACTTCTTTATTTTTGTTTTACTTTCACCTTCTGACCCTTGACATTTGCATAAATAATTTATCTAAAACATTTGTAAGATCATAAACAAATCTTCAATAAAATCAATCAGTGCCCTGTAGGAGAAAAACAAAATCTCTGAGCAACTTCATCTTCCATCTCTGCAATTTCTTCTTAAAAAAAATCAAATCTCTTTCAATTTGAAAAACTTTGATATTCTTCAATCTCTGCAAATAAAATCTTCAATAAAATTAATTCATCTCTGAAAAACAATCTCCAAAAACACTTCATATTCTCATCTCTGTAAATATTGTCTTCAAAATTAATATCTTAATCCAATGCCCTTCATGTATGATTCTTCATATTCCTGAAAAAACACTTCATTTTGCATAAGACTTTTCATCTTCATGCAATCTCCTTCTCTGCAAATTCCTACAATCAAACTCTTTTTCTTCTCAAGAAAATCAATCTTCATTTTGCAAAAAAAACATTTCCAATTCTCCATAAATATTTGCTTTACAAAAAATCTCCTCAAATTCTTCTTTATCAAAAATCAATCTTCTCACATAAAAAATTCACTAAATTTTTCAATGGCTTTTTCCAAAAATATTGCTTTTAAAAAAAACAGCTATCTCCTATAAAGGCTCCTTGAAAAACTCCTATGCATTCTATAATGGATCTCATGCTTTTAAAAAAAAAAGCAAATAAAATAGAAATTAAAAATTTCTAAACTTAAAAAGCATTCTATAAAACATGCTTTCCTTGATAATATTCAAAGATCTCCATTTTATATATTCCATCAGCCTTTATAGCATAAAACAACTTCATAAAAAATGGGCTTATAAAAATCTTCTTAAAAATCTGCCCCCTTTAAAAATTTCTATTAATAGCCTTTTAAAAGGCTCTCCCACTTCCTCCTTTAATTTGCACGATGGAGAGTTCTTTTTTTTTTTAAAAAGAATAAAATCTTTTAAAACTAATGAAAATATGCCCTTTATGAAAGAAGCTAAAAATTAGCTTAAATTCTTTCTTTTTTTTTAAGACTAAAATTAGTCTAAAAAAAATCTTTTATTTCTTTCTTCAACATTCAAAAACTCCTTTTTTTTTTTTTTTTAAATGTCATAAAGATATGATATAAAGGGGATCAATAAAAATAAATTTTTTAAATTAAAAAACAAAGCCAATGATGGTTTATTTGCATTCCCCAATAGCCTTTGATTTTTATGAGCTCATATGATGATTGTTGACATAACCACAAAGATCATGATGAACCTCATCACAAATTTGATGACTCTGCCACATATTTCTTTGCAAGACCAAATCATATCACATGCCTTGACATCAATGGACCATCTAATAATTCTTTTGCATTTCTCCTATCTCATGAGATCTTTCTGAGATTGTAACTTCTTGAACCTGAACATGAGATACTTTGATTTATAACAACAACCTCTTATGCCAATGCAATTATTATATGTGTCAGTTGAGAAATAGATCAAAGCACACAGAATCTTCAACACTTTGCTTCTTACTTTGATGATCATTATCACCATGTCACTTACCTCTTATCTTGAACAAGACTATTGAGAAGACATCCTAAAATCATAAGACTGTGAACCCATCATCACCTATTAATATAACCCAACTCTTTACTTTCCCAACACCATCATAAGATATCCTGAAAGCATGATGAACATGAGTGAAGCATAACCAATATGACATCAGAACACAACATCTTTTGGCATCAATGACAACCTGTCACCATCAATACCAACTTAGTATATTCTTGGTGTGACTTGCTATTACCAGTGGACTAAAATTTCTTTACCCTGATTTCACCATTACGATCGGTCACCATTTGTATTTGACGAAAGGTACATTCTCAATATACATTCTCAACATGCTTTCTCAACATACATTCTCAACATGCTTTCTCAACATAGATTCTCAATATACATTCGGTTAAATGATATGAAACTTATGCCGATGCGCTGATGGACCAACTACTCATTGGTGTGATGAATGTCTTCGGCCAAGCCCTAAGATCTCTTGCCGCCAGCCGATTCCTCCCGATGGATCTCCGTCAGTATCACTTGTTTCTTATCACCCCGACAAGAATCTTTAGACCAGGACTTCCTTTCAATGGCTTGAGCCTCTCTCCGGCTAGACTATCCTTATCGCTCTGAGCGAGGAATGTTTTATCTATGGCCTTGGTCTCACTGATAACGACTTCAGCAATTCTGCAACTTCATGATTCGTCTGCTCTTCAACCGAACCCTAGCATATGGAGATGCTAGGCGATCTACTATGTAAAACGCTCCAATTTGGTCCTGTGTGCCGCTAAATAGGAAAACAAAATAGGAAACAAAATTAGATATTTGTACAATGAAGCCATTCCACTGATTTCGACAGAAATCTTATCAGTGGAATGCTTCACATCTACATATTGCAACAACGGGAAAACATAGAAGAATGGAAATCTACAACTAAATAATTTGTAGTTACAGGAAACAGGAATCAAACTGACGGAACATAATAGTCTTTATTTCTCCTTAGAACAAAACATAGTCACATTCAATCTCTTCTCCTCGATCTGATTACAATATGCCTGAGTTGGTTCATTTCCCTGGGTTTATAAGCTTGCCCCGAGGAACACCAACCCATTCCAAACGGATGGGAGAAAACTAACCGATTCCAAGCGGCTGGGAGACCAACCATCTAACCATTAACAATTTGACAAAAGTGACCTAAGCCCCTTGGGACTTACAAAATGAACCCAGATACACACTGAAATGAGACACATTGGTCAAATAGACCTTATTACAACACAAACATGATTTTCTAAACAAAACATGAATTTAAATGCCTCATGGAGGCCACCTTGTGTTAGGTGCTCCTGCACCATACACCCCACCTTAAAAAAAAGAACTCATGCCACATGAGTTGAGGTGTTGTCTTGCCCCACCGTTATCCTTTGCTGCCTCATGCCTTCCCCATGAGCTCTGGACTGCAACTTGCTTCCATGGAATCAAAAACTCACGCCTAGCATTGTAGGCTCTACTCACACCTTGCCATGAGTGAGTGCTTGCAACAAAACCCATACTTTGCTTGCTAGTCTTCCTTACTGTCATCTTTCCCTGAACACCTGCATTCAAAAGATTGTTTGATGCTTGTTGTACTACTGTTATGGTAGAATATGTTTGCCTTTCAACTCATGTTGGCTCTAGAGGACAAATAATGGTCCCTACTATGATAGCATCTTCTTCTTTCCAAACAATTTGTGGCTGCCTGTAGACCTACTCTTTGACCTTCTTCTGATCCATCTTAGACATCACCATCTGATCTTCACCATTCAAAACTAAAACCACCTTCAAACTTTGACCTTTGGCAACCCCACTCCTTGAGGTATCCTCAACTGTCCTTATCTCTTCTTCATTGATCTTGACAAACTCTTTCTTACCCACCAAAATGACCTTGGTTGCCTTCTTTGCTTTAGCATCCTCCTGCAATGGTGTCATCAAAAAAGTATTCCCATCCTTCTTGATGGTGTATGTGTTGGCATATCCATCATATAATGCTTGCCTATCAAATTGCCATGGCCTACCTAAAATTAGGTGACAACACTCCATGGGAAAAATGTCACATAAGACCCTATCCTTATATTCTCTAATCTGAAAATCAACATATGCTTGTTCATTACCAAAAGTGATTGACTATTAGTTACCCAAGATGCCTTATAAGGAGTTTGATGAGGAGTTCTTTCTAGGTTCATTTTATCCACCATTTCCCTAGACACCATATTATCTGTTGAACCAGAATCTATGACTACCTTGCATATTTTACCTTTGCTTTTGCAATTGATCTTGAAAAGTGCTCTCCTTTGTGATGGTTCAGTCTGCACTGGTTCTTTGAGCAGTGTCCTCTTGATCATTAGATTTTCTCCCACCTCTAATGTCAAATTCACTTCAGGAGATGTCACACTCCCTGCATCCTCTTGAGTCAATGTGGTTCTTCTCTCATTACCATGATAAGTTGAGGCCTTCTATGGACACCTATAGGCCGGGTGCCCTATTTGATTGCAGTTATAACATCTCATGTTGGAGAACTTGGATCCTCTACCTAATCCATTTGTCCCACCTCTTTCATTTGGCCTTCTTCCTCGGTAGCCTCCTCTACTACTTGAGTCCCCAACTTGCTCTTCTTGGCTAGATTCACCACTAGGCCTCTGGTTAGGACTTCTTCCTCCAACACTACCTCTAAAATTTTTGTCACTTCTTCCTCTACTCTACTACTCACCTTTCCTCTTCAGCTTCTCTTCAGCTCTTAATGCTACTTGAAAGCATTTTTCCACGGTTTCAGGGGTAAACAAGCTTATCTCATCTTGAATATTGATCCTCAGACCATTTAGATACCTTGCTACCTTGGCTTTTTCATCCTCCATGTACCCACAATGAAGAGTGTATTTGTGAAACTCCTCGGTGTAAGTAGCTACATTCATATCTTTTTACTTGAGGTTCTGCATTTGCCTGTAAATCTGTACCTCGTAGTTAGATGGAAGGAACTGGGACTTGATCTTCTCTAGCATTCTGCTCCACAAAGATATCATATTCTTCCCATTCTTTATCCTTTCTCCTTGGGTGTAATTCCACCATGTAAGGGCAGCACCTTTGATTTTAGTTTTTGCAAACTTAACTCTCTTATTCTCAGGAACTTCTTTGTATTCGAAGTAATTGTTCAGAGCCTCAATCCACTCCACGACTTCATCAACATTCATCTTTCCACTGAACATGGGAATATCAATCCAAGCCTCTGAAGAGTCCTTTCCAATAGCCTTAATGGCTTCCAGGAATTGCTTTTGTTCAACCGGTTCTCTGCCTCTACTTGTTCCTCTTCTACTTCCTCTTTCTCTTCTTCTTCATCTGAACCTTCCTCTATCCTTTTTCCTATCTTCAGTGCCTTCAACTCAGCCTGGAGTGCTTCCTTGACCCCACTCTTGATCATCTCCTCCATCTCCTTGAATTTCTTGACCACTTCAATGGTCATCCCCTTTGGAGGCATATTGTTAGCCTCTCCTTCACTTTCTCTGTCTGACACACACTATTCACAGACAACACCAACACTCCTACAAATCCTCAATTCGACTACAACACAATGCTCAATCAGATGTCCATCCTACTCGCTGTTACAGACCCATTCCTCTCGTCCAACAGCAGATCCTGGAATGCACTACAACTCTCTCTCACAGTGGCCTCACTCTGCACCCTCTTCCAGCCAAATCTCTATTGGTGAATGGTCTTGACAGACCTCATCATCGTCTGCCCACACACTACAGGAATCCTATTCCTTCTCACAACTCGATGGCACGAGCATTTGCAATAGTCTAGCAACTACTGTCAGCCTTCAAAATACTTTCTATGATCTCTGTTTTCAAAATGGTCACCAACCAAACATTTTGATCCAACTCTTCATCTGCCTTCTTAGTGACAGAAACCAAATACACAACTGCCTAGACCTTTCACTAGATCTGATACCAATATGATGGGGAGCCTCAGTCGGTAAGACTTACTCCGTCGGCCACCTTGCAACTTATCACTCCGACCGTTCTAGTCACGTTGACGTGAGGTCCAACAACTCTGACTATCGGCCAGAACAATACCATCGGTCGTCTTCAACCTTATCTCTTCGATCTCACAACTCTCCCTGATGGATGACTCTACATTACTCACCTATTGGCAAGACAACATACCATCGGCGAGCTTAAAAACTATTCCGCCGATGTGCCGATCACTCTGATGTCACCTTTGAACCACACTTGTCGGCAAGACATAGATCATCAATGGGATCTTTTACTGTTCTTCAGATATACCGATACAACCCGTCGTCGGCGAGACTCTTCACTATCGGCAGACTCCTTGTTTGTTCTCCTGATATGCTGATATACCAACTTAGTATATGCTTGGCGTGACTTGCTATTACTGGTGGACTAAGGTTTTTTTACCCTGATTTCACCGTTATGACCGGTCACTATTTGTATCTGATGAAAGGTACATTCTCAATATACATTCTCAAGATGCTTTCTTAGCATACATTCTCAACATGCTTTCTCAACATACATTCTCAACATGCTTTCTCAACATACGTTCTCAATATACATTCGGTGAAACGATACGAAACTTACGCCGATGCACCGATGGACCAACTACTCATCGATGTGACGAATGTCTTCGGCCAAGCCCTAAGATCTCTTGCCGCCAACTGATTCCTCCCGATGGATCTCCATCGGTATCACTTGTTTCTTATCACCCTGATAAGAATCTTGAGACCGCGACTTCCTTTCAATGGCTTGAGCCTCTCTTTGGCTAGACTATCCTTATCACTCTAAGTGAGGAATGTTTTATCGATGGCCTCGGTCTCACCGATAATGACTTCAGTAGTTCTGCAACTTCACGATTCGTCTACTCTTCAATCGAACCCTAGCACATGGAGATGCTAGGCGATCTACTGTGTAAAACGCTCTAATTTGGTCCTCTATGTCGCCGAATAGGAAAACAAAATAGGAAACAAAAATAGATATCTGTTTCCACTGATTTTGACAGAAATCTTATCAGTGGAATGCTTCACATCGACATATTGCAACAATAGGAAAACACAGAAGAATGGAAATCTACAGCTAAATAATTTGTAGTTACAGGAAACAGGAATCAAACTGATGGAACATAATAGTCTTTATTTCTTCTTAGAACAAAACACAGTCACATTCAATCTCTTCTCCTCGATCTGATTACAATATGCCTGAGTTGGTTCATTTCCCTGGGTTTATAAGCTTGCCCTAAGGAACACCAACCCATTCCAAACAGCTGGGAGAAAACTAACCGATTCCAAGCGGCTGGGAGACCAACCGTCTAACCATTAACAATTTGACAAAAGTGACCAAGCCCCTTGGGACTTACAAAATGAACCTAGATACACACTGAAATGACATGCATTGGTCAAATAGACCTCATTACAACACAAACATGATTTCTAAACAAAACATGAATTTAAATGCCTCATGGAGGCCACCTTGTGTTAGGTGCTCCTGCACCATGTATGAAAGTGTTGTAGATGATGAAGATAGTGTGTGCACCTACCTTTAGTTGGAGAGGTCATCTATTGGAGATGAAATTGATGAGATGTATGATGAGCTTTAATTTAAAAATGAGTTATGTGACTCAGTGGAAATTGAGGAAGGCATGTGCACAAGTGAGAAGTCAAGTAGATCAGATTGTGAGGCTGATTATGTTAAGTGTGCACATGCATGTGATACCAAAGGTGAATAAGAAACTAGTTTCTTGTTTGATGTGTTGCCCTCCTTTGTTCATGTTAATGCTAGTGAAGCAGTTAATGTTTGTTTGTATGAGGATGGCATGGGTATGCCTGCACTTGATGATAACCAATCATAGATTTAAGTGCTAGTGTAGACATGGATTTTCAGTTTGAAGACCTTGCCTTTGATGAATGTGAAGACGGTGATCGTGTGGACGTATACGAGAATCTATTTCTTTGGTGCAAGAGTTATTGTCTTCCCCATGTAGAGTATGCTTCAAATGGGCCACAAAGAGATGATACAGGAACTGAATAAGGAAGAAGTGTGTCATTCATGTCATTTTGCAACAATGAATATGACACAACAAGTTGCCAAAATGAACCAGAAATAAAGAGACAACTGGAAGAACTTGGTTCTTCACTTGAAGTGTCTCATGGTGTTGATCATTGTGCTGATGGTTTGAATTGTGATTTAGATGTTGAAAGTTGTATCGGCACAAGTGAAAGTGATGTATGTTGGGCACCTATCATTCAAAAGTTTATTGATAGCACCATGGACTATGAAGCTTTCCTTTGTGATGAAGGTCAGATTTATATTGCTATGGATGATAGTATTGTACATGAATTTGAATCCTTTGTGTTGGTCCAACATACAAGTAAAAGTGAAGTTGAGTTGCAGCCCTCTACTAAAATAGAAAGTCCACATGTTGCGGCTCATCTTGAAGGCATACCAAAGCTGAATTTTTTTTATTTATTTTGATTCACAAGAATAATCTTCTCTTGTTGTATATCAAGAGTGCAGTTAGACATGCATTTATTTGTCATGTGAATTGGAGGTTTTATCCCTTTCACTTGGTTCACATGGAGAGGTCAACAAGTAAGATGAGGTTGCACTTGTTGATGGATGTTTGGTTCCATCCATTTCTTTTGATGCTGACCTGGTTTTGGGTATTTCATCCCTTGCTGCTATGAGCATGCATGATGTGGTGTGGGGTGGTTCTCGCACATATTATTTATGGTTTCCCTGCAATAGTTGTGTTTGTGGTGGGGTTGATCTTCACTTCATGAGCATTGGTTGCAAAATGGTGCATGTTGGTGGCAATCAATATTTGTTGCAGTTGGATGATAAAAATGGTTTTAATTTAAGGGAGATCAACTCCTTCATTCAACTTGTCTTTGATAGAGGCAAGTAGTTCCATCCATCTTTTGGAGGGTTGACCTACATTGTGTTAAAATTTTATTTACAGTCATCCTTTCTTTGTGCCTTCATGCCCATGTCTGTAAGTCTTGTATCTATTCCCTTGTTGTGTGTTTTCCTATACATACGTTTGTGTTTTCCCTTGTGTTTTGCTTTTGTTCTACCTCCTAGAGAAAGCTAGATCCTCACTATGTCTGTAAGAGGCACATGTCCCTAACCAAAGCCAAGTGTTAGTGCCCATATTTTTTGGCCCTAAATTTACCAACATTCCCATGTTTGTGTCCCTTTGTTGCCTTGTCTTTCTTTTCCCATCATTTATATATCGATTGAGATATTTTCAAATGGGCCCCATTCTAAAAAATCCTCTGAAGTCCTTCAATAAATCCTCTAAGTGAAGAAGTAAGCCTTTCGACAAGTTCATGAGTTTGTGAACCCACTGAAAGCCAAAAAAAGAATTGTGTTGAATTATCTTTTTGGTAGGTTCACAAATTCATGAACCTACCAAAAAGGTTCGTGGGTTCACATTTGACCTAAAACATCGAAGAAGAAGAAGAAAGAAGGACAAAAAGGAGAAAAGATAAAGAAAAGTCAAATGTTTCGGTGAGTTCATGAACTTGCTGAATCACTGAAAAAAAATAATAATGAAGGAAATGAGGAAAAAATAAATGATTTGATGAGTTCGTAGGTTCATGAACTCACCGAATCACCAAAAATAGGAGGAAGAAAAGTTATATGTTTCGATGAGTTCATAGGTTCATGAACTTGTTGAAATGCTAAAAGAGTTCACCAGTTTCCAAAATGTCCAAATCATTGAAAGAAAGAGAACAAAGGTAGAGAGGAGAAGAAATAAATAAAGTGGATTTCGACAAGTTCATGAGTTCACGAACTTGCTAAAAAGCCAAAAGGGTTCGCAAGTTCTTCAAATCATTGAATCGCCAAAAGAATAGAAATGAAGGGAGAAAGGAAAAGAACAAAGAGAGAAAAGAAGACAAAGGTTCTGACGAGTTCATAGGTTTGCAAACTCGCCAAAATGTCGAAAAGGTTTGTGAGTTTGTCAAAGTGTCGAAAAGATGAAAGGGTAGATTAAGAAATGAATGAGCATGAAGTTGAATGGTTTTTGACGATTTTAGAGGTATTGCTTAAAGGTTTTAAAAAGGCTCTAGATCTCTGACAAGGAATTTTTAATGCTAATGACATGCTTTAACACAATGCTTTCATGAGTTCCTCTCTTCTAACTCATGTATGACACCTGTATGCCATTAATGCTGATTGAAGATGAATTGTAGGTAGGCGATCATTGAATGAGGTTGGTTGAGGATGGTACAGAGGTAGGTGGGGTAGATGATTCCCACCCAAACTACAATAGTGGAATGTAATGCCATATATTCATGAAAGAAGATGTTATTAGGGTTGGTCACTGAGTCAATTTTCTAGTCTGTAGTGCCTCAGATGATTTTAGGGCATCAAGCATCGATATACGGCTGAATGAACTTGGCATAGGGGCGAAACAGGGTGTCCATTCTCTGTTGAAAAATGGAAGGAGCAGTTTTAATACCAAATGGAAGGACTTTCCATTCATAGAGACCCTGGGGAATAGAAAATGCAGTTTTATAAAAGTCTTTGGGTTTTAACTTAATCTGCCAATATCCTTTGGTCAGATCAAACTTAGAGTAAACATTACTACCCTGGATAGACTGCCAAATATGGTCTTTGTTGGGAAGAGGATGACGATGATCCACTAGACACTCATTCAGGGGCTTATAATTTACCACTAATCTTTTTTCAGGAAGTTCATTTCCATTTTCATCTACCTTGGGCACATACATAGCATGACAGGAAAATGGAGATTCTGATACCTGAATGAGATCTTGCTCAAGTAAAGAAGAGATCTCTTTAGCACATACTTCAGCTTCGGCTGCAGACATCAGAAAGTAATTAGCTTTTCCTTTAGGGAGAAGCTCTTCACCATTGACATCCCTCTTGAGGGTGAGATCACAGGTGATTCTGCGCTGGTGCTTCGACAAATCCTTCGTCATGACTGTATCTTCAAATTCTTTCTTCATTTCTGCAAGATAACTTTCATTCTTTTCAAATTGCTTGATGAGATAGGCATGACTGACATTCTTTCTCTTCTTTCGTCCTTCTTTAGCTTGCATATGAGTGAAGGAGAGTGGCTGATAAACTCTGGGAAGTTGGTAGAGGTCCTTGAACAAAAGAAAATCTTTACTGATAGTGAAAGGCTCCCATTCTCTGATGGCATTACTTCCAAGAATACCATCGTAGTCTTCTACTTCATATTGCACAAACACAATATTAGTAGGATTGTCCTCATAACTAAGACGGACAGGAGCGACACAGTAGGAGTTTCTTCCTTCTTTATCCTTATTAGCAAAAGTGATACTGGTTTTTCCCTGTTTCCAAGCATCCTCAGGGAAAGCATTTTTTCGAGCAAGATTGAGATCTGCACCAGTATCTATCAGGAAGGATAGGGGATACCCTTGTATACCTCAGAAGTGAATGGTAACAACAACAGCAGGGCATATAGAGGCAATCTTTGCGCTTCTGACATACTTATAGTCCCTGATCATATTGAAATGACTGCTAGACCCGGTTTCTCTAACAGGGGAACCTTCAAAGGCTTCATCTGCTAAATACCTAAGAGGGTCTGTTTCATCAAGGTTAGCAGGCTCAGGTTTGATTGGGATAGATCTTGAGGGAGCAGGTGCTTGATTAGGCCTTAAGGACAGAGGCCGTCCTACTGGTTCAGATAATCTTTGCGACCCAAAAGAAGTTTGAACTTCTGCTAGAGATCTACCTATGATAGGACTATAGGGTTTTTCTTCACAAAATAATTGATTTTCTCTAGGGCTAGTAGACCTAGGAAGCTGGAATGACCCGGCTGAATTAATCCTATTAATATATTTATCCAATTCAGGTGAAGACTCAATTTCAGCATTTAAATTTTCATTTTCCTCTTCATCTAACTCAAGTACTTCTGCCTGGGCTTGAGATATTACCTTGAGCAAAAAATCTTTGCGATGACGACGCCACAGACGCCGCGCCATACTGCCAGGTGCTGGAGCTTCTAATATTCCTCTTTGTTCCAGAGGCATTGTTGAGATCAAGCTTTGCTGCTGGATGGTCGGCGTTGCTGGTGAACTGGCCGGAGTTGTTCTTGGATACCAAGGAGATGGCCTGTAGCCATGGGACTCTTGAAGAGTCTGGCTTGAGTGCTGAAAAGGCCTTCTGGGCTCCTTTGGTTGTAGCAGATACAATTTACGGGCTTTAAGCTGCTCAAGCTGGGCATTGAGCTTCTTCCAAGTTTCTGGCCCCATATTCATTTCATTGAGCCTCCGTTCAATATCCACGATCTGATCAATTATTCGATTCAGTTCATTCTGGACTGGACCACTTCTAAACATATGACAGTAGAAAGAGATTTCACTGCCGTCATAGCTTGAATCAGATCTAGAGTCTGACATTTCTTCTTCTTCTACCTCTTCTCTGGAAGTAGAAATCCTATTAACCCTTGTTGGAACTTCTTCGGAAGCAGACTGATATTCTTCGTCTGATGATGACTCAGAATCAGATGAGATGACTATGTCTTCAGAGTCTGAAGGATAGTCATTTATATAGATGTAGTCTGGCTCCATGATGCCGTGTGCTTGCATTGCACGCATCTTTCCACGTCCTTTCTTTTTCTTCCTTTCCGGACACTTATTTGCAAAATGATCCCCTTTACAGATGTAACAAGTTGGCTTCCACTTACTACCTTTCTTTTGCTTATCCTTTTTGCGGAAGAAACCTTTCTTTCTTTTCTTTTTGATCTTTCGATCACGGAGATCCAATCCTTTAAATTTTCTTTTGAATTTCTTGTCAGGCTTTTCTTTATTGCATCCTGCACATGCATCTCCTTTATCATCTTCTATGCGGTGACAGATTGTAGTCGACAGGATTGGCTTGACTTTCTTTATCTCCTTTTTAGCTTTGGCCTCTTCACAGATGTCAGAATTAATCTGTTCTAAAAACTGGACCAACTGAGGAAAGGTTACTTCTTTCATTTCAATTCCATCAGCAACCATATTTTCTAATACTTTCTTGTGATAGAATTCTCCTATCTGCTCATGGCCTGATAAGTAAAAGTGCTCATACTGCTGTTTACAATATTTTTTAAAATTACTGAGATCCTTACATTTCCCTTTAATAAACTTCTGATATTCTAACTTCTCCATTACATCTCTTTTTCCCACAAACATGCGGAGAAGCTGGGCACATACCTGATCAGTTCCTCGATCCAATAGAGTTTCTTTGTAGTCATCTGCAAGCCTGTCCCAAACATGCTTAGCTGTACCGGTCATAGCATTCAATGCTTGCTTGATCACCTCCTTTTCATCTGCATCGGGGTTAGTGGAAATATAATTTGTTATCCACGACCGCATGGCATCTATTCCTCGAGTATTTTCCAATACTTCGAGTCTATCAAAATTAACTAAGGGAGGTGTGTCAGCTTTATATGTTTGGATATTTTTAAATGGATCAGCTTCCCGACTAGGGGATCCATTTCCATCGCGAGCCATTTGAACTTTTCCTTCTGTAGGTGGCTGCATTTCATATCCTCCTGTCTGAGGGTTATAGATTTTGGTATCCCCAGATTTAGGCATAAGGCTTGGACCTTCATATTGGGCTTTCAGGTATCCTTTAGAACTAGCTGGGAAATGTTTAACCTTGGTCTTGGCTGGACCAACACTTTGAATCACAACTGATTCATTCCTGACAGCAGTCTGTATATTGGAAGACTCTGCATGAATCAAATCTTTAACTTCAATGTTATATTGCCTGACCATGTTAAACTCATCATGTACTTCAGTGAGACGTTGACCATTATGTTTAACATGCAAATCCACAGTATTCAACTGGGTACCTAGCACATCCATTTCTAACTTGAGAGCATTACGGGCCTTCTCTGTGGCCTGAAGCTGTTCTTGTCTCCAGACATCAACTTGTTGTCTGAAGGCTTCATAGTGTGCTTTGAGCTCAGTGAGCTCTTTCTTAACTATTTGTGTCCATTCATCAGAGAGTCTCTTTTCGAGTTTCTCCAACAATTGAACCACAGTATGGAAATTCTCCTGATGACTGAGATGGGATTTCTGACTTTTTACTGCTTCTATCTCAGCCCATTTCTTTCTATCTTCCATCAGAAGCATAGACTTTCTGAGACACAAATTTGTCCAATTCAACAGATTACTTTGACTGGATGGGCTTCCTCCTATGGGGAACACATGAACTGGCCAACATTGAACTTTGTAATGACCTTTAGTATCAATGATCATGAAATCCTTAAAGGGAGGTAAGCGTCCTGGTATGGTACTGGTTCCACCAGGAGTATCCACTATTCGAGCTTCTTCAGCCTCGACACTTTGTTCAGGTAAATCAAAAACTGTTGAAGACATCATACGAACACGACCGGACATCATTCTAACATGACCAGTCCTTGGAGGGAAAACAAATGAACAATCATCACATTTGAATAATCCATTATCCAACTCTGAGTACTTCTGGTGATGACAGGTAACCACTGTTCTTGACATATCTTCAGGAGGTGGTCTTGGTTGATGAACAGGGGGTTTAGGAATTTTAAACAAACTTTCAAAACCTTGCCTAGGTTGTAAGCGAACAGACTGAGATCTAGGTAACATAGGAGATCCTACATAAGCCTGATCATTGAAGGAAGTTTCTCTACTTAAAGCAGGAGGGGTAGTCATCCTACTGCTACGACTGGCACTTCCTTGAGCATTACCAAACTTGATCACGGCTTGATCTTCTAACTCCTTGATTGAGATTCCTCTTAACCTACTTGAAGATCCAGTGTTAGCTTCTGGAGTTTCTGCATCCCAAAGTTCCATAGCCCATTCCTCAGGCATTTTTATATCTTTATGCCGCACAGTCTTTGGGGCTGTTAACTGAGTACTGTCACTACTTGAGGTCCAGACGGTAGACAATCCTTCTAAGCCATGGGATTTCTTTGGATTTATCATCAGAGGCATCACCTTGTTATACAAACGGTAATGAACCAAGAAAACTAGGGAATGATCCACTGAATCCTTTTTCATAAAAAGATTCATAGTTCTAAACTTGTATTCTAAAACATCCCTAAGGTTTTCATCTTTAAGGCTTACAGGAAAATCCAAAAGACAATCTACAAAAATGGGACCTTTTGCCATGGAGTCACAACCAGCTCCAAGTAGTGAATGAGACAGTTTCAGAAACCTAGCATCTTTAAGCATCATAAGAACTATGATTGGCAAACCTTTTCGGTAATGACCACACACACCAATCCTAACATACGAAAGATGCATGAACTGGGGATTACTCTTATGTTCATAGGCCTTCTTCCTAAACTTCTTAATTAACTCGTCAGAGAAGATATTCAACTTACCCTGATTTCCTCCTTTTACTACGTGCTGCAATTCGGCGACATGACAGTTCTGAGATGACTTATAACCAAACCAATCTCTCAAACCTATATCCTTATTATTTATCATATCTATGATACCTTTAGGAATATCTCTATAAATTTCATGTGTAGGAATCTTTGGAACCTTGAAAGGTTTTTCGGATTCCGAACCGACTACGGACAATTCATCTAATGCATTACTAGAACTTTCACCAGTAGTAAACATAGACTCATTGTTGGCAAAAAAGTTCATAAATCTAACCTCTTGATTTCTATCAACTGTGAGATCGATGTTGCCTGCGGACTGAGGAGTAGAACTAGAATGAGAATCCATCTGCGCTCAAATCTGCGCTCGGAACCTGCGCTCGAAAGACCAGATAACCGCCCAAACTGCCCTCAACGCCTTTCCACGGCTTAACACGGGACTTACTCCTGGGACTTACGACACAGTGTGACGGCCTGAGACAATACAAGGAGCATATACAGAGAGCGATACAGATTAGAGAAAGAGATTATGATGAAGTAATCGTTAGACAACAACGATGACATACAGCAATAATATCGTCTCCTATGGCTCTGATACCATATTTTAGCTGCAATAGACAAACGTAAGGAACACCATAAACTGGAACAATTTGATATCTAACACAAATATGCAGAGTATCATTATTGCAGAACATAAAAGATACAAAGACGTTCATCTTTTACAATGCGCGCCTGAATGCATAGATAACATATTACAAAGCTACTACAGAGCTATTATGGACTTCTACTAAGCTTGGAACTGCAAGCTTTTGCAACACTTTAAAGTCGGACTGGCTTTGGACTTCTCACACTAGACTCTTACAGAACTCAGAACTCTTCCAGACTTGGACTAGCGCCGGATTGCCTTGTGAAATGCAGGCGGCCCTGGGCCCTTATATAGGGAAGCGAGGGCGGATCTTTTAACCCCGATCACATAATCCTTTGGAGTCCGTCAATAGAAGAGTGACACGAAACAAACCTTATCCGAAGAGCATCCCAAGAAGGTGGTACCCAATTGCTCGTGAACAAGATAAGGTCGGCGACCGACACTCCCTTTTACAAACGAGTAGAATAACTCGTACACGCACTGAGGCGACGTGTTTACCCCTTTAGCACATGGTGGGGTCCATGCCTTTCATTTCATAACGAGGTGAAAGATTCCCTCGATGAGTGACAGGCCCACTCATTAGCCTTATCTCGAGCCCGTGCTATGAGATGAGGTACTAGACTCCATTGGAGCCCACCCGATGCAACCTTCACAAAGCTCTCCAGCTGGATGCGTACAATCAGGAGCTCGATAGAAACCTCGAGAATCATATGTGGGTACTCTGGGATCATCTTCGCTGAAGTCATAACAATTGGCACAGACTTGGGAGGACGCGTGTGGAACACAGCCAGGCAAATGGTCATCTTCACGCCAGATAATGCTCATTACTTTAATCTTATGCGGATGTGCCAGAGTCAGATTGGAGGAGTATGGAACTCCACGGCTAACCCTGTAGGTTTTGGTATGCAACCAGATGGGAACTTGATGCTGAACATAGTGATTGAGACGGTTCCCAATGGTCCAGTTGTGATATCTGGAATTCGATCCGCCAGGGCCATACATTTGGCACGTGTCTGCTGATGGCATTTTCAGCTGCTGAGTTGAACTGGAGCTTGAAAATACATTCGGTATAAGCTGTGGTGCCATTGAACTGCAATTGATCAGCCTGTGGATACGGGCCTGAAAACATCTTTCGGATTGTTGAGACACCAAACTCATTATGTAACCATTGGAAAGGATTTCCAATATCCAGATTTAAAAACTTAACTGGGAGCACGAAGTCTCCGCACCAGTTTTGAAGAACATGACCCACATCGGGATCAATTGGCTCAGCTTCTGCAGAAAACTCAAAGAAAGGAGTTTCTGTCCACAAACCAGGCGTGGTTAACTGCTGCTTAGAAACTAACATTTGAAAACGATCATATAAGAAATCAGCAGCCATCTGATGATTATGAAGTTCCCTATGAGGGAACGGATTACAGCTCCACTGCTCACAACAAGGCTCTGTCCAACGTTGCTCTCTGATTCGAACAACTCGAACCTTCCCACTTAACTGTCTGACTGTCTTCTTTTCTGACTTGGTTTCAAGCTTAATCTTAAAACCTTCTCTTGATTCAAAATCTGCAAAAATATTCTCAACACCAGGTAAATGAACAAAATCAAAATCATAGGTGCTAAGAAGTTGCTCCCATCTGAGAAGACGTCCTCTGGTTACCTTGTTTCTGGATTCCTTCTTAAAGAAACCTCTAAGATGCTGTAAATCACTTTTTAACAAAAACCTTTTGTCAGCAATAAACATTTGAAATGCTTGAAAAGTGTTAACAACAGCTAGTATCTCTTTGTGAGTACTATGGTAACCAAGCTCAGAATTATGGAATGCACCCGAGACAGTTCTAACAATTTCTCCTTTGTCTTTCGGGTCATACACAGGTGTCTTCTGTTCTCTTAATATACCAGACCATGCAAACTCACTAGCATCAGTTTCTACGATCTTATAACCTGGTCCTGGTAGCTTCAAAGGTGGTAACTGGGCACACTTATCCTTTATATTTTGAATCAGCTTATCATGATGAGCAGTCCATGGAGGTGGCTTCTTGCTGAGGAGCTTGTTAAGATCCAAGCGATCTTCGGCAAGCTTGTGGTAAAAGCCAGCAATATAATTAACAAGGCCAAGGAACCGCTGCAATTCTTTCACATTGGTGACAGGGAGGTAGGCGATTTTGCGAAGAATGTGAGGTTGTGCCTCCATCATCCCCCCCGGGAGAAGCTTGATACCAATGAAGACAATTTCAGGTTGAGCAAAGACAGATTTAGAAGGGTTAATGGCTAAGCCATGGTGTTGGCAGACAGACAGAAACTGCTTAAGATGTTCTAGTAATGCATTAGATGAATTGTCCATAGTCGGTTCGGAATCCGAAAAACCTTTCAAGGTTCCAAAGATTCCTGCACATGAAATTTATAGAGATATTCCTAAAGGTATCATAGATATGAAGGAATGCATCTGGTAGAGTGTAGGAAGGATTTGTAAAGCACATCTGCATGTAATGGTATGTCTCCATGGGAGTTTGTAATGATTCAAGGGAATATATAATTGCAGTTATGTATTTTCTCTTACCACATTTGCTAGTATGAGTGAAATAAAGATTTGATGTATGTGTGACAACATCTAATGCATTGCAAATCTTTTGTAATGGTCTCTTCTTAATTTCACATGGGTTATTGCAGTTCTTTTTTGAATTATTAAGTATGTTCATTATATGGGATGTAATCTTTGATTTATATGTAAATACACATTTGGTTCTGTTGATGTTTTGCTAGATGTATCCCCTTCCTCTTTGTTGTTCACACTAGTAGAAATATGGCAAATAAATGACCAAGTGACTAAAACTTTTTGCAACATAGCTATAAATGACTAATTTGGTCATCGGTTGAAATGACTAAATAAATGACCAAAAAAATGACTAAATAAATGACTAATTTGGTCATCAGGCAAAAAACACAACTAAAGTGGATAATTAAAAAAATATTTAAAATTGAGGGACTGGGTTGTATTATAATATAATATAATAATAATATATTATATTACAATACAATATAATTTAATATATTATAATATGATATTATATAATATTATATTATTAATATTACAATATTATATTTATATTATATATTATATAATATATAATATAATATAATATAATATAATATTATATTATAAAATAATATAATTATTACATTATAATATAAAATAATATTTATATTATATAATAATATAATATTATAATATATTTAATTAAATGGGTGCCAAATTTAATTTTCACCCTATCATATGGGCACAAAAATTTATAGCTGTACAACTATCTGGTGTCGTTGATTTTTCTTTTGAAAATATCCTTCGCGCCAATGCACCAGACTTCTGGTATCCTTTGTTGTTGCTGCTCAGTAAAGGTTAGTGAAAATGACTCCTGCTCCTAATTGAAGCTCCCACTGATAAAATGGAGTTGGGTATATGTTTTGTGTTATTGATTTGGTTTGTTCTTGCTCAAGGAAAGAATGTCTCTGCATTGAGATTGGAGGAACCCCAATATGCAGTGGTGCATCAAGAATCTGATTTCAAGGTGAGATTGTACAGAGCAATGACTTGGATGTTCGTGTCTCCTATTCATGAAGTTTCTTTTGAGAAGGCCACACTCGAAGGCTTCCATAGGTACCCATCTTCTCTTCTTTATGTGCACTATGCAACAAACCTGTAAAAGCTTAAATTAAGCACTTGGACGGTTTGTGCTCAAATGTGTTTTTCCATAGGATGATTTTTTATTTTCTTTTTGATTTGGCCTCTGGCACTTTAAAATTGGATTTTGTTTGTTGGGTATTTAATGATTTTGATTTTGGTTAGTGAAAATGGCTCCTGCTCCAGCCCACACCGGTAATGGCAACGTGGAAGCACCTCTTCCTCCATCCAAGGACGTTAAGAAAATCAAAGATGAGAAGAAGGAAGAAGACCTGGTATTTATTTGCCTAATTTTTGTACCAATTAATCTACTCAGAGCTAGGGTTAGGGTTTTGATTCATTTTCGTTTTATGCTCTTTCTGTGGAAATAGTCAGAGGAAGATTTAGCTTTGAAACATCAGTTAGAAGTATATATCGAAAGAGTTCAGGATTCGGATCGAGGACTACAGAAGACAGCTCTCGAGAGCATGAGGTACGATACTCTATTGTTTTGCCATATTTATTTTTTTGACCATTCTGGAAACTTAATCACATTTTTAGACTGTCAATTTTTTTCTTTTTCTTTCTTTCAGTATGGCAAAGGGTGTGCTTCCCCTTGCAAAAATAAAAAGCATGGATGCGATCTGTCTCCTACACAAAAAGCATGTACCATTTTATGCCCTTCAATCCAACTACATCCAGGGATTTTTTTTAATTCCTCTATCTTTCATCAATCTCCTTACCTCACCACACCTGCCCACTTCTAGATAGATGTTTGAGAGAAGAACATAAGTTGTGCAACATTTTTAGGATCCAAATAAAAAAGTAGCATTGCTATAAATAATCCTAAGCCTATATTCATATGTGATCTACAGGCACCAAGAAAACACATCCATACAACCAGCATAGATTTAACAGGTATCTCAATGATAAAGTTTAGGGTGTCTTCAAGATAGCCAGCACGGGCAAGGAGGTCAACCATGCACACATAATGATCAACTGTAGGTGTAATGCAATAAGGGTTACAAATGTGATCGAAGTATGTACAACTCTCATCCACTAAACCTACATGGCTGCATGCACCTAGAAAATAAGCAAAGCTTACAATGTTAGGATATATTCCAGAGTTCTTAATTAATTCAAAGATTTTGAGAGCGTCCTTGTAAAATCCATTTTGTGCATATCCTGTAATCATTGTATTCCATGAGATGACATCTCTTTGAGGAATTCTGTCAAACAGTTCACGTTTTTTTGTCTATGATTCCATATTTTGCATACATGTCTATGAGATCATTTCAAACTATAATATCTCACAAGAATCCCCCTACCATTATGCTTTGAAGGATGTCCATACCCTGTTCCAAAGCTCCCATTTGGGCACAGGTAGGGAGGATGCTGGCAAAGGTTGCGGAATTTAGATTTACAGTTGACAATTGCATTTTCTTGAAAGTTTCTAAAGCCTGTTCAACAAATCCATTTTGTGCAATCCTGCAATCATTGCATTCCATGAGATGACATCTCTTTGAGGCATTCTGTCAAATAGTTTGTGTGCCTTGTTTGTGCTTCCACATTTTTCATATATGTCTATCAGAGCATTTCCAACTATAATATCTAAAAAACATCTGCCTTCTATTATGCCTTGATCGATGTCCATAGTTGCATGTGATGAATTGCTTGCTAAATGATAGGTAAGATCAATCCACTTATGAGCCATTTCTTATGTTGCTCCTTTTTGATGTTGAAAGATAGCTTCAGTATACAGTCTTTGAACTGAGTGGCATACTCTTTCATGCTCATGGTGATTCCTTGGTTAATTTCCTTTGGTATAGCTATATGCTGCTGCTTCATCTACGGATATTGCAACTCATTTAGGAAAGCTATTTTGAGGGCTAGATAGTTGACATATGTTTGGTTTGGGTCAAACTTTTGGTACCGTGCACATGCATGATCACATAGGGTGGTGGAAAACTCATTAGATTTCTCAGCTGAAGCCATTACAACCTTGGATCATCAAAGATCTCACACTTGTGCATGTGTCTTTGCATATCTTGGCCCATAATAATCTAATAGCACAAAGTTAGGCTCAAGAATCATTGTGTTATAGTAAAATGGGGGTAGTGTTGGTGGTTGATAATTATTCGTATTGTTGACCCAAGTTGTTCTGTAGGATACTCATGGTGAATAACTCTTTTTTCTTTTGTTGCAAGGTACATTGGTGCTCTATATAGCATGATGTTCACCTACAAACAATCTTGTCTTTGGGCATCAACATTTGACCCTCTTCAACATAGTTGTATTTACTTCAACATAAACACATGCGAGATGGTGCATCTAGAAAGAGTTTAGAGATTAGATTCTGATTTTTTCACCTTGCTCGTTCCTTCAATCAATTCTAGTGCCCTTTGGTGACCTAGAGGCTCTTCTGCATGTCCTTCTATGGGTGCCAGACTATCCAGCTTTGCATCATATGGTTTTTGTCGATTCTTTGGCTTATAGGGATGTTCCTCAGCCACCTTCAGCCTTTGTGAGGTTTTGCAACACTCCCTTGTATTTTGTTTGCACATTCACGAGGGCTTTCCCTTGATAGCATTAACTTCCTCAGTGTAGTAGACCATAACAACTATTTGTTTGACATACCTCTGCATTCACCTCTTAGCACTCTTATCTCAAAACCATGTGGCACTCACCCCAAATTGTCATCACTCTTTCCCTACCATCATTTCATCTTGATGCTTTGAGGTATAGCCTGCCGTTGAAGCTTCTCAATTTCATTGTTTAACTTTAGCTACTTTATTACAAGCAGGATCTGTACTATGAACACTTTCCTATAGTTGTTGCAAGAATGCATAAAATATGTGTACTCCAAACCTCATATGTGGATGTCAACTTCTCAACATCTCCTTTGTCCATTCCATGAGATGCTGAAAGGACCATCCTCACCAAGCAATGTATGCGTCCAACTACCTGTACAATTTAATGGGGAACTTTACAAAGAACTCCTCAATCTCATATAGACAACCATAGACATGCTGCTGTAGGTAGCACTGTTTTTTATTTTGGACTATGTACCTTATGCTGGGTCATTCACTATGGACTTAAGCACCACCTTGTTAAACCATTCCTGTATGTTTTCCTTTGTAACCCTTCTCACCTTCTGTCTATTTACCTCTCAATTGAAAGAGACAAGTCTCAACAACTGACCAAAATGTTACCCATTTTTAGATTAGTGTGCTAGTGACTAAGTATTTTCTACTTAGACACACTAAGATTATATCCTTTTTAGGATGCTTATCTGAAACACTTCAATGGGTGGAGCCAATCTTGTTATTTAAGTGGAAGGTTAGAATGGTTATAACCTATACCTGTATGTTTATTGTATGTTTGTCAGGAACCCTTATGCATAAGACACTAACTTGAATACATTGTTGACAATACATAGTTAACCCAAGAAAACACATATGAATGGTAAACTGTTTCATACATTATATTTTCAACAATGGTAATTATATGAACACGGCAAATGGTTTACAAATAATAGAAATAAAGCTCTGTACTCAGACTGACAACATGTCCCCTAGATCTATTCTTAGATGCCTTCTAATTGAGGCCAATATATCTATATTAGATGGATCTATAAGATCCTCTGTACAATTAGCTAAAAAGCTTTCATGTATCTCTATGCACCTTGATGCGTGTCCCATGCAAAGTGCCAAGTGTCTCATCCTCCATGTTCTTAGCTATATTTAATAGCTTATGACTCATCCTTTGCCACTTAGTCATCCTTATTATACCCTTTGCCTATATTCAATAGCTTATGACTCATCATCCATGTTTTTCGTTGAAATGAATTTCAAATGAGTTTTTCTTAAACTATGAATTCAGAATATTAATCTTTTGTTTTCCCCCTCTGTAAAATTTTTGTATCTCTGCATGGGTTTGTTGACTTTTGATTTTTCTATCTATCTGATGATTCAAAATATCATGTATGATTTCAATCGGTATTATGGTGAGGTGGTTCCTTTCCACTCCTCGTGCTACACAATATTTATATTTATATGTTATCTAATTTCTATCATCATTCAACACTCAAGGTGATTTCTGTTAAGGGTTTTAGAGGTAACTTCTTATTAGCATCTCCATATGCCTTGGTGCTTTGCAATAATATTTAACCCCTGTCTCTTCCTTTAGATCTTTTCTTGTGTTTTAGTCTAAACATGTTGTCACCAATCGACTCTCAAAGAGGTCGACTCCTCCTTTTAGGTGCCTAATGTGAACCTTTATGAGGTGGCTCCCTTAATAGGCTTTCCTTTTGTCTATCACTGTGTACCTTCATTAATTCCTCTGTGCCTTAACTCCTGTAGTTTATTCAGGTAACTAATCATCTATCGGTTGGGGTTTGGGAGCAATTCACAATAAAGTTTCTAAAGCCGTCTCAACAAATCGATTTTGTGCATAATCTCCTCTCAACACATTTTATGAGATGTCTCTTTGAAAGGTTCTGTCAAACAGTTCACATGCTCTGTCTATGTCTCCACTTTGGCATGCATGACCACCAGGGCACTATAACTGTCACTTCGGACAAATTCCCCTTCCGTTATGTTTCGATGGATGCCCTTCATTATTGCTAGAGATAAGATGCAGTGCATGTTAGTATAGTGCAAGCCGTATACTTCATTAAACATTACCATTAATCTCCTCATGAACATTGCTCTATTTATAATGAAGAAATGGTCCACATTTCTTTCTCTCTCTCTCAAATCCATTTTAACACCTATCCTACAATCATGTTTACTCCTACCATTACGAAATTCTCATGAAGATGCTGGCAAAGGTTGTGGAATTTGTCTTTAGACTTGCCAATTGCATTTGCTTGAAAGTTTCTAAAGCCTTTTCAAAAAATCCATTTTGTCCATATCCTGCAATCATGGCATTCCATGAGACCACATTTCTTTTAGGCATTTTTTCAAATAGTTCAAGTGCCTTCTCTGTGCTTCCACATTTTGCATACATGTCTACCAGGGAAGTTACAACTACAACAAATGACAAAATTCCTCTATCCTTCATGCTTTGATGGATGTCCATACCCTATTCCAAAGCTCTCATTTTGGCACAGGCAGGGAGTATGCTGGAAAAGGTTGTTGAATTTGGCTTTACACCCACTAATTGCATTTTCTTGAAAGTTTCTAAAGCCTTTTCAACAAATCCATTTTGTGCATATCCCGCAGCCATTGCATTCCATGAAATGACATCTCTTTGAGGCATTCTGCCAAACAATTCACATGCGTTGTCAATGCTTCCACATTTTGCATACATGTCTACCGCAAGGTACTTGTTGGGCCTTCACGGTGATGCAGGGAACCCCGCATCACTATGAAGGCCCAACAAGCACCTTGCGGTAGACAATGTTTCCACATTTTGCATACATGTCTACTATAAGGTGCTTGTTGGGCCTTCGAGGTGATGTGGGGAATCCCACATCACTGCGAAGGCCCAACAAGCACCTTGCAGTAGACATGTATGCGGTGACCCTAGCATCGTTTATGCGGTAGACATGTATGCCACGAAAAGGGTGTTACACATAGAGATCTCAAGCCTTCTAATTGTCTGCTCTCCATTAACAAAGAAGGAGCCATCACAATTAAGCTCGTAGACTTTGAATTGGCTGCAATGGTGAAAGATAAAAAGAATGGTCTAATGCAGAGGAATCAGATTGAATATGTCTCATTGTGGTATAGAGATCTGGAATTACTTATGCAACAAAGATCATACAACTACTTTGATATTGATGTTTGGGTACTGGGATCCATATTTGTAGAGATGGTGATAGGAGAGCCCATATTTTGTGGGGACTCTCCAGAAGAGCATCTAAATATTGTATTTGAGCATGTGGGAGGCTCTTCCATTGAAATGATAGACAAATACTGGGATGCTTTGTCAGATGTAAGCTATGTAACAACCCTTGCCCAGCTTTTGACCAGGCCTCGTCTCTCCAGTTTTGGTTTGTGGAACCACTTTGAAAGTATAGTTTAGAAGATGGAATACTTAGCAGACATGGATTTACTTCTGAAGATGTTGGAGGTGGATCCCAATAAAATATTAACAACAAAAGAGTGTCTCAAACATCCTTATTTCTCCTATTTTCAATCATCTTAATTCTTGGAGTGGAACATCAATTTGAGCTCAGCAGGCTATGAAACTCCTTGCTACTAGTTGTTGCCTAGAATCTAAGGTTCTAAGACAGGCATGTGCAACTCTAGTTATTGTGGATTTTACATAAGAAAATTCTTTGTTTGACTGTTCCAAAACTCCCATTTTTTCACAAGAATATTCTATGAAGATGAGTATTCCTAACATATAATTATTGTTAGGAATATTACTGTTTATATTATTTTTAATAAATTTAAATAAGTTTGATATATAACTTGATAAGGAAGATTTAAAATATAATAAAATTAATATTTTGTTTTTACTATATTAATAGTGATTAAATTATATTTTATGGAATAATTGACTTAACTCTTGTGTGTATTTTCATTATTTATTTGGAGTAATATGGGAGTATTCAGAAGAAAAGGAGAAAAGGGGGAACTAGAATATAATGGAGGAATAAGAAAGTGGTGAAAATATTTAAACGAGTACAAGGATTAACTTGGATTAATTTGTTTCTTCAAATTGGGTGCAGGCTGGTTTGCTTTGGTTACATGTTAAGGTGGTTGTTGTGTCCGTCCTTAACCGATTTGGTGGTTTGTATTGTTTGACCATTGTACCCTATCACTATACTCTATGATATTAGATAAATATTAAAGTTTTTTGTGATGTTAGATAAATATTTTTGAATTTGTCAATTCTATATTTGATATTCTAGTTCACTTGTATCATTGTGGAATTGATCTCCACAAGTGTAGATTTCAACCTTCACGTGGATTTGAATTTGTGTGAATGGATGTAATTTGTATTGGTATATTAATCAAAAAATTTCTCACGTTAGTGTCTAATACTTTAATATGTGTTTTTTTTGTAGTTTGAGGTTACACCGTTCTTGCTTGCCTCCACGACAAGTGATTCTTTTCTAGAAACTTGTAAGCCGAAAGACAATTGCATTGCATCTAAAACTATTTGGGCTCTTCCATAAGTTTTGTGAAAATCTTTCAACACTCAGTAATATATTAAGAATTCAATTCTTGAATTTGAAATTGCATTTGTTTTAAATTTTCTAAAGCTTTTCTAACAAATCCATTTTGTGCATATCTTGTAATCATTGCAGTCCATGAGACCACATTTCTTTGAGGCATTCTATCAAACAGTTCACATGCCTTGTCTATGCTTCCACATTTTGCATACATGTCTAACAGGGCTATTGCAACAACAACATTTGACAAAATTCCTCTATCCTTTATGTTTTGATGGATGTCCATACCCTATTCCAAAGCTCCCATTTTGGCACAGGTAGGGAGGATACTGGCAAAGGTTGTGGAATGTCCATGGGATGACATCTCTTTGAGGCATTGTGTCAAATAGTTCCCGTGCCTTGACTATTATTCCAAATTTTGCATACATTTCTACCAAAGCATTGTTGTCCCATTTTTCTCTGCCCAGAGTCAAATGGTTAACCTAGTATTTCCTTGAAAAATCCTTTGGGAATGTTCCTATAAAGCTTAAAATGTCAAATTTCCCAAAAAAAAACCTTGCCTAAGGAACCTTACCATTGGGGAGAGCTTGAAAAATAGGTAGGTTTGCTTTTTACATCACCCTGAAATTCGGCCAAATAAAGAAGTTATTCATGGTCAAAGTTTTGGTCAACATATAGTTTAAATGTACATTTGGTGAGCTTGCAAATCTCTATCAGCCTTAGAAAATGATGAAAAAGGTAAGTTGTATGCATTTTGGAATGCATATCGGGCTCAAGGAGATGCATGTACATTTAGGGAATCTGTTGCAGTTTTTAGGAATATTCCCAGTTTGTATATCGGGTCGCACAAAGGATACAAAGAAGTATACAAGGCAAATATACATTGAAGATTCCCCAGAATATTTCACGCCTGCATATCAAAAGGCTTGTATATTGCTTTGTATGTTCGCACATACAAGCGACTATATACAATGAAAAGCATACATTGCGGGTATATTCCCTTAGGATTCCCTGTTTGTATGTAAGGGAGTTTGTATATTGTGTTTGTATACTCGACATACAAAGGTGCCAATATACATTTGCTACAGTGCAGTGGGGAATATACAAAGTCACCGCAGGAGCGCATATACAAAGGCCAATGTATATCATGAACAGTGCATTGTATATATTGGGTTTGTATGTTTTTCACATACAAGGGGATATACAATGGGAAAAAACATGCAAAGGCCAAGATACAAGAGGTGGGGCCCATGCATATACAAGGAGGATTGCATATGTTCTACATACAAGTGAAAGCGCTACAGTGGGATACATATTGAGTTGTATGTTCGCACATACAAGGCCGATATACAAGCAGAATATACAAGCCAAACCCAAAGGCTTTTTTTTCAGAAAGCTTTATAAAGGTTTGAAGTCCGGGTTGTTATTTTTGCAATTGTATATTGCGATATACGGTTGGTAGATACAAAGGATGCATACAAGGCAGACTTGAACCCAAGGTCAAATTCAACATATAAAGGTGTCAGGTCCGGCTTATATGTATAGGTGCTTTGTATGTTTGCACATACAAAGAAATATACAAAGAAAGGAGATACAAGCCAGACCCGACAGAACAGTCAAATATAGTTAATGGTCAGTGTGGGGTCTGTGGCTTATATGCTAGTAGCATACAAAGGATTCTCAACTGGTGGGACCCACACTTACAAGGGCGATTGTATGAATATACAAGTCGCGATTACAAGGGGGTAAAGTGCATGATTGTATGTGCTAGTTTTTGTATGTGTGTTTTGCTTGTATCTTTGCATATACAAGCCAACATGCAAGGGCCGATATACAAGGGAGTTTTCAGCCAAACAGGATGCAGTTATTTAGCGATGGGTCCCAGTTTCAGTTCGACGGCAAATTAGGAGGTGCCACGTGTCAGGGGTGAGTGCGTATACAAAGGCTCTTGTACATACAAAGATGATTTAAGAAGCAATTTCAAATGCATATTCTGAAAGCAATTACAAAGACCTTTTAGGCACCAAAAAACAGAGATACATGCAAAGTGTTTTGTACATGCAAAGGAAGACTCAGAGGTATTTTCAGAGATCGATATATACACAGATGCAAAGTGATATATATATAGGCAGTTGACTAAAGCTTTGACCGCCTATATCTCCTCTGTCCTGATGAATTTTGACATGCTGTAAAAGGCAAAAGTGCATGTTTTTGCCTCCTCTTTCATTTGGCAGGGTTTTTGAGGGGATTTTTTTTTTTTTCATTTTTCAGATTTGGCTTTGCATATTTTGGCCGATAGGACGTTTCAGCGGCCGTCTTGAAGATGCACGAAACTTTTCTTCTCCCCAGTGGCTCCAGTTGGTGGTTTTTGCAGGTGCATTCATGGCGTATGGGCTTCTTGCCTGGTAGGACCAATTTCTGTGCGATTGGACGGTGATCTTGGGGATTTTTCTTCTGCGCCCTGTCTTATCTCATGTCTTGGCGACCATTCTCTATTGTTTTTTGCCTTGTCAGAGGCATGGTCCATGTCCCTTCGCCATACCTCTGCCCATGCGCCCCTGGTTCTGGTATTTATGGCCTGGGTTCCGTGAGTCAGAGACTCGTTGTTTTTCTGGCAGGAGTCTGACCTATATATGTAATGTAGACTCTCTTGTTGAGCAAGGGATGGTTTTTATTGGGGCTATTATGTTGCTAAATTTTCTGTAGACAGATCTTTTTCTGTTTCTGAACATTTTGTATTGTAATGGTTTTTGGGCCTTCATGATTAATATATGCTGACTTCTCGCCTCTGTTATGTCTAGATTTTTGTGTTTTAATTGAAGTTGTAGCTTGTTCTATGGGTAAAACGGCTCCTCTGCAGGTTTAACTTTCATACCAAAGCCTCAACCAGTCATAAGTCTGTGTGAAGCTCCCCTAGTATTAAAAAGAATAATTGTTGTGTCCACACCATGACCACCATCGCTCACTAAATCCGGTGTATCACCCCCTTTCCCTTTTAGTTTTCTTCTAACTCTTTTCCTTTGCAAAGTTTTAGCACTAGGTTTAGTCGCACTGCTCTAAGTAATAGGCTTAGAAAGAGGAACCAGCCTTCTCTGGAGGTCTGATCTCAAATTGTAAGGTCCCACACTTCAAGATCATTCCCATGTTACCCTAGATTGCTGAAGTCTCACCACTGCAGCAAAGGGTGCAAATTTGGGTGATAACAAGCATTTACAACTATAATATCTATCAAACATCCCCCTTCCATTATGCTTTGATTTGCTGATAAAGTATGTTTCAGATTTGAATTTTCTATTCAAGTTTCATCTTAACTTTCACATGTTTGGAGTTGGGATTGCTAGCTTCCTAAACCTATAATCAATGAAAATTCATAGTTCATAAATTGATTACTAGGAATGGGGGTTGCAAGAATGTTTGTCTAAACCTGATTGTTTATAAATTTGACTTACTTTGTCTAAACATATCTAAGAAGATCTATGGAGTCAAGAAGGTAAATATTATTTCAAAGAACATGTTAAATTAAGTTACTTATTTGCTTTCTGTTACAAAGGGGCAATTTACTTATTGCATTGCTGGGTTCTGTTTGTGCAGACCAAGGCAGGAGATGCAACAAAGAAGAAGTAATGCAGCAATTAGCAATATTATGCGATTTTTGATACGTTTATTCAAATTTTGAGATGTAAAAGCCCATGATGAAATATTTAGGCTTCATTTTGCAAGTAGTTCTTTCATGTTTTAGAGTTGTATAAGCAAAAAATAGAGCATTGTAACTCAATTTTCTCAGTCACAGCACTGAGAAACACACTTAGTAACACATTTTTCAAAGCAAAGACATATTTAAGTCTTGTATTTTTTATAAAAACACATTTTCTCAATAAAATTTTAGTATTTTTCCTTCTTAATTGCTGTTTCATTATGTGCAAATGAATGATTGATTTTTTTTTTGTGTTTTATGTTTAAACCTCAAAAATAATTAAATAAACTACCAATTGACTAAATATACTACCAACTAACATAAATTGATGACTAAATGACTAAATATACTACCAAATTGATGACTAAATATACTACCAAATTAATGACTAAAATTTGTTTAATCATAAATTTGGTCACAAGATAAATGACCAGCAATAAACTACCAATGGTCACATGACTAAATATACTACCAAATTGATGACTAAATATACTATCAAATTTATGACTAAATATACTACCAAATTAATGACTAAAATTTGTTTGGTCATAAATTTGGTTGCGAGATAAATGACCAGAAATAAACTACCAATGGTCACGTGACCAAACTACTAATCATATGACCAATTTTTGGTATTTTTTTAGTCATTTATTTCTATTTTTCTACTAGTGTCATGACTCTATTTCTCAATGGAGTAGGCACTGGTCCAAATTGGTGAAGGACTAACACTCTGTTTAAACCATCGTTTATTCTATTAGTTGTAGGAGTAGGGTTATAAGTAGATTAGGTTTCTCATGTTATTCATGATTCAGTGGTACAACCAAGGATTAATCTGAAGCAATCTAAAACTATTTTAAATCATTTGTGAATCATGTTCATGCATGCCTACACTTTTCCATTATGTATAAAATATCAAATGCATTTATTATGGGAATATAATAATGTTGTCATCTATGGGGGCATTTGCAAGGTGTAGTAATTAGCTTAATTAGAGGTTTTATGCAACTAGTTTGTCTTGTCCTAGCAAAAAATTTAGGGGTCAAGTGTACGTTGGGTATGGCTGTGATTGTTTATTTACGTTTTATTTGATGCCTCTAGGAACACCCTCCTGGGTCTAGCTAAGCCTGAAGTGCAAGAGAGCATACCCACTCTCGTTAGTTATCCTTAATAATCCTTGATCTGTGGATGAGCCTCTTTCTCACCTTCTTGATGACACCCTTGGCCTAGAAGGTGGAGATATACTCTAGTATAGTGGACACACGGTTTTGGGAACCAATAGGGTCTATGTGTACATTTGTGTTGTATCAGTATTTGGAAATATATAATCTCTTGTATTTCTCTCTTGTGGAAGCTTATTTAGTGTTGTCGAAGATTCTTGCTCCTGTAAAGTTCTTTTGGCAACTTCAACATGGTATCAAAGCTTGAATTTGCAAGCCCCTTATCTTTTTTTAGAGATATTGTCAAGCTTATTTTAGTGTATCCTAGCCTAAATATTCCCTCACAATTGAGTTCAAAAAGCCCAAATCTACTAAGATCAATACTAAACTTGTTAGGGTTTGGATCTATACTTGGAAGGGTTTTTTGTCCCTTACTTGTCCTCCTTAATTATGTAACTGATCACACCATCTCTGCATGTGGTGACATCAAATATTATGTAGGCATATTATGTTTTAATTTTTTGTTATTTGGTGTAATCATTGCACAAGTGTATCAATCATTTATTTGTAATATTCCTTGCTTATTCATAAAAAAAAATATTATAGATTCTAAGTTTTTATTGAAGATTATGGGTCTGCAGAACCCTATACCCTCCAATATTTATTACAAAATTGTGGGGTGTCATTTGGTAGAACCCTTACCATATAATAATTTTTTGCAAGCTTGTATGAAGGCAAATATCTACCAAAGATACCATGTCATAGGTGTTGTCAACAAATCTAGTCCAAGATCTAAGGTGGACATAGATCTGTGAGGTATGTGGTAAAACAACTCACATGAGTAGGATCTTTAGTTAGTAGCATATAGGCACATGATTTAGTTTCTAGACTTGGTTGGGAGTACCATGTTTGTAGAGTTTGTGAGGGTTAAAGGCCCTTGTGGTAGGTAGTCTCTACCAGGATTAATGTGTTCCACCAAGTGCTTAGTATTGAGCACTAAGCGCTAAGGGCTCAAAGTGCCCTGCCACTCACTTGGCACCTCTGCTCTACCAAGGGAGCCACTCCACTCTAATTTTTGCCTCATCACCATTCTATTACTAGCACTCTTCACTATCTACTTGCACTTTGCCAAAGTTGGTGTTGTTGGCTTGTAGGCCTAAGAGGCCTCCTTTTTAGCACTTGGAGGCTATTGTTTTGTAACAACCATAACTTCTACCCGTGGAGCCAAATTTTGGCATTTTTTTAAAATTGATCCAAAAAACACAAGGAATCTAGTAGTGAGCTCCATTTTTCTTTTTGACAAGCCTATTTTATGAAAATTATAAAAACCACTATATTATAAACAATTGATTTTGGCTTTGTAAATTGTAAAAATTACACTCAAGTACAAAATAATTTTTGTTGGGGAGGGTTATATTTTTTACACATACAGATTTTGGGAGGGTTGTAATGTAGGATTTAAGTGGCCATTATCTTTTTCTCTCTCTTGGTGTTTATTGTCCTAATGGTTGAATCTAAGACTATTGAGCTCCTAACTTCACATAATTATCACACATGAAAATTAAAGATGTAGCAACCACTACAATCTAAGTGTCTATATAAAATGTTGGTTGAAAACCCACTAGAATTTGTTGAGGAATTTGATAAATTTGCATATAGAAACAAAATTAATGAAGCCATGGTTTGATTGGATTACAAGTTTTAAATAGTCTGTTGTTTCATATTGAGGAGTGTACAACACCAAAAAAGATGTGGGATAAGTTTAACAATCTATTTAGTAGGGTCAATGAATTTAGAACATTATAGTTAGAAGTTGAACTTCATCACTTATACCTAATGAGAATTCCTCCATTGAGGATTTCCTTGCAGAACTCAAGTTATTGTTGTCACAATTAAAGGTTGTGGAAAGAAACTAATTGACAAAGAGTATATTTTTTATTCTATTTAAGTTGAAGGATCTCTTTCAGGTGTTATTCTCTATCTTTCACTCCACTATGGATGCCTTAGGACTTGAATTTATGATTCCCACCTTTGACCTTTTTTCTGAGCATCTTATAGGGAACATGCTAAACATGTCCAATTAGATGTTCTTCATAGTTCTAAGAGTCAAGCATTTGTGGCTCAATCTTCTCAAGGCAAAATTATATATAGACAAAAGCCCAAGATAGAACCCACTCTAGGAATGTGTGAGTATGCATCTAAACCTAAATAGAAGTCTAATCTAAAATCCACTCACTCACTACCTTCTAAGTCTATTGAGTCTTCCTCCAAGACAAAGAAGAGGTCAAGTGAAACTTGTAGTTTTTGTGGTAAACTTGGACATAATGAATCTAGGTGTTGGAAGATGATAAAGGCATTGGAGGAAGCCTTCTTCCAATGGTAAAAGGAAATCCTTTTCTTCTTAGGAGGTGTATACATTCTCAGCTGGTTGGATACTTGATTTGAGTGTTTCACACTGGTAACTATCCGCTCAAAGAAGTCTAAAATGGAGGCCTCTATGGCATCCTTCAATGCAAGTACCTTTGTCCACCTTGTAAAATAATCTGTGGCTGCTAAAATCCACTTGTGACCAGCACTAGAAGGTGGATTAATCATTCCAATGAAGTCCAGACCCCATTGAGCAAATGGCTGATCAGTCTAAATTGGATGCAGGGGAAGAGCAACCGACCTTTGTCTACCTGTAAAGATTGCACATTCTTTGCAGCTTCTTACCCATCTATGGGCATCTCTAAATAAATTGGGCCAATGATAACCAACCCTCATAATCTTGACAACAGTTGTCCTTGGAGAATAATGGCCACCAGCAGGGTCATTATTAAATTCTTCTAATACTTTGGGAGTCTGATCTTGTGTAATACATCTAAGGCAAACTCCATTGATGTCTTTTCTAAACAAGACACCATCAACAAGAACATAAGGGATGGATTGCAGCCAGAAATACCTTCTTTTGGCCTAATCCAATCCATCTGGGCATTTGCCTAACTATAGAAATGTGGTCATATCTTGATGCCAATTTGCTAGAGCGTGGGAATCAATAGGTTGCACTTGTTCTAGAACACATACAACATCATTTTTGACCTCAGAACCCACGGCCATCTATTCACATAGGCCTTTGCCTTGCACTAGCTTGGTGATGTTGATGTTGACATCATATTCCATTACTTTCATGATCCACCCAACCCTTTTTTCATTGATATCTTTGCTTAAAAGAAATTCTTTAACGCTAGGGTGGTTCACCATTAGCTATATCTTGCTATTTGAAAGCATATGCTTGAACATTTTTAGTGCTTTCACCACAACAAACACCTACTTCTCAACAAAATCATAATTCAACTCACATTCTTTGAGAGGTTGGTTGAAGAAAGCAATTGGCTATTCTAATTTCTCTTCATTTTGTTGTGTCAGGACTGCTGATATGCCCTCCTTGCCTCCAAAGGCATAAAGGATAAAATCCTTCTCATAGTTAGGATTTATCACGTTGGAGCCTATGCAATGGCCTGCTTGATAGCTTCAAAACTATCTCTGCCTTTCTTTGACCATGTGAAGGAAGCGTTCTTCTTAAGCATGGTGGTGAGGGGTTTTGCTATTGAAGCAAAACTAGGTATGAACCTCCTCACAAAGTTGATCTTTCCCAGGAAACTTTGTAGGCCCTTCTTGTGACTAGGAAGGGGAAGAGCTAGAATGGCACTGGTTCTTTTAGGATCAATAGCCAACCCTTCTTTTGAAACCACATGTCCCAACAACTTGCCTTTTGGGACAACAAACACACACTTTTTTGGATTCAATGATATTCCATATTCCCGGCATCTTTCAAAGACTTTTCTCAAATGACCCAAGTGGTCAGCTGCATGCTTTGAATACATAGTCAAATCATCAAGATATACTAAAATAATATCATTGATTAGGCCTTTGAAGGCCAAATCCATTGCCCTTTGGAATGTTGCCCCAGCATTGGTTAACCCAAATGGCATTTTTTAGTAAGCCAAAGTACCCCACTTGGTGGTAAAGGTTGTTTTGTACTGATCTGATTCTTTTACAAGAATCTAGTTATAGCTTGAGTAGCCATTTAGGAGTGATAATCTTTCAGCTCCTGCTACTATTTGGAGGATTTGCTCCATGGAAGGGAGTGGATAGTGGTCTTTAAGGGAGGCCTTATTCAAGTCTCTAAAGTCCACACACAATCTGATTTCCCCATTCTTTTTTCTAATTGGACCAAGGTTAGCTACCCAATAGGAATGCTTAATGGGATAAATGATTTTAGCCTCTATGAGTTTAGATAGCTCTCTTCTCATCAATGGCTCAATTTTGGGGTTGAATGGCCTTTGTTTTTGGCAGACAGGTTTTGCATAGGGGTCTAAATGAATGGTATGTTGGATTAAACTAGGGTCAAAGCATTTCAAATCCCTATAATCCCAAGCAATCAAATCATCAAATTCATTACAAAGTTTAACAAATCCTCACCTTTCAGCTTGATCACATAGCTTGCCATGTTTTAGAAATCGGCCCTGTGCAACCTCCACCTCTTCATAGTATTCTTTTTTTATTTTCATGTTCATTTTCTCTTTCTTTGGTTGATCATCGGCACCAAATATGCTCTCTAAAGTGATTAGTCCCCTAGGCAACTTGTTGGTCTTCAGCTATATTACTTGGTCACAGTATTACTCTTGCAATACTGACTGATTCTTGGTAGCAAACATTGCCTCATCTTGCAAGAAATTCACAATCTGCTGATCACTTTCAAACACTTTCCAACTCATCACATTGTCAGACACAACATGCTTGACAACAATTTTCACATGCCGATTTGAGTTTTATTTGACATTCCGGGGAATGTCAAACTGGGCACCAACTATAGTCCTGGAGTCTATCAACATCCTTGTTTCTTTGCCTGGGCACTGCCTAGATATTAAAGGCATCAAAGTCTTCAATTAGGTCCCAAACTCTATGTTTATATGACTTGAGCAAGTCATTCTTTGAAGCACTTTGTGATATGATTGGGTGGACAACAAGCTCGATGTCACCAAATGCTTGTAAAATTTTTATTCCTCTCTTCTATGCCACCTGTATACCCTGAATCAAGGCTTCATACTTGGCCACATTATTGGTACAAATGAACTATAGTCTGAAAGTAGAGAAATAACTTTATTTCTGAGGTGAAATCAGCACAATCCTAGCACCTGCTCCATTTTTGCCTCTAGAGCCATCAAAATACATCTACCATATCCCACTTGGATCTGCTACCACCTTATCAATATTAGGGACAATGGCGTCCTCCTCATGGATACAGTAAGTACCCAACATTGTTTCCTCTATATGATCAGGAGTGTCAAACTAAAAATAGTTTGCCCATTCATCAAGCAGTATATCAGGTATTCCCTCCTCAGGTGTTGCAACCTCATGCATACTGTTGTCATCCTCCTCCAACTCATAGATTGTGTAGTTCATGTTCAAAGGAGTGGATGAGTAAGGCTCTATGTGGTCATTGGCAATAGGCTTAGCCTTAATGGTCACCTTAGTGCCATATCTAGTTCTGAACAACATGTGGGACCAGTCAGAAGATAGGCACCCACCTATTTTAGCAATAAAATCCGTAGATAGGCCCATATGCCAAAGTATGCTGGGAGGTCAATAACTGAGATGTCTTGTGAAACATAGCAACCAAGGAAAGCATGCAAGGTGAGTTTTAAATCCTTAATCACACCTACTATTTTCACAACAGTGCCATGTAATTGCACTACCCCCTTATTCATAGGCTCATATTCAATGCCTAACTTATCAGCTATGTTTTTAGGAATAACAGAAGTACCCGCCCTAGAATCGATCATGCAATTATGTAACAATTTATCACCAATGATTAGGGAAACATAGAATGGAGGGGGCTTATTGGTTTTATTTGTGCTTGTTCCTTCTTTTTTTGGTTGGCATAGGCTTGCTGGATTGATGGCCTTTTTGTTGTTGCCTCCACGATAGGCTGATTGAAGTTTGTCAAAGCTTCCTGCAACAAATCTCTTTGTGATGGGATCAATAGAGCATCCCACATGGTGACACTCAGGTTGGTCTTCTTCATTTGATCAATTATGTTAAACGGAACTTGGCTGACCTTTTGAGATGTCTTCGTATTGACAATGTCGACCTTTACCTGTTGGCCAACTTGGGAGTGCATTGTTAGCACTGAATTCACTCGCCCAGCAGAATGATCTACCTGGGTTGAAGGCGCTCTTACAACACTTTCCTTCACTACATTTGCTAGAGGTACCTCTGCTGCTGCGACTTTGGTTGTGCTCACTGGGGATGCATGAGATGTAGATGTGTGAGGGGTGGGGATGTGAGCAGTTGTAGGAATAGCTACATCCTTAGTTGCCCTCCTCTTGGCTCTTATGTTGAATACAATTGGGCCTATGCCCTGATTGACACCACATAAATCATCCTGTGTCCAATTCATCAAGGTGGAGTTGTTTTGCATTTTCTCTTGCCCTCCCACCATCTCTTGACTAGAGCTAACTTGCTGCCTTGAATTCATAGGCCGACTTTACACTGGTAGAGCCTGACTGAATTGTCCACTATGGCATAAGTTTTGATCATGTGGTTGATTGCACGGATAACACCAATTGTTATCCTAAGCCAAGTTATTTTGTATGGGTACAAGAGGCTCGGATGTACTAGTAGCATTAGGGTGTACATCATTCAATGGTCTGATGTAACTAGGATGATTTGGCCTCTGCACATTACCTTGATATGGTGATCTACCTTGCTAATAATTTTGATTGAATGACTGATATGACCTACAAGGTTGTGCATTATGTCTTCTTTCCAACATTAATTCATTGCTCAACATTCTTATCATAGCATTCTTATCCTGTGGTTGCTTAATTGAAGGTGTAATTAGAGTAGTAGAAGGGCTGACTGTCATAGGAATTGGAGCCACAATAGGCTGAACAATAGGGGCCTCTGGAAATAAAGGCATTGGTGGCATTGGAGCAATCTTCCCAACCTGAATCAGGCAATTTTCTGCCCTTATGGCTATATCATATGCATTTGGTAACACAACTCCTCCCATGGACTAAACCATGATGGTAATGTCAGGGTTCAAAGATCTCAAATAATAAATGAATGCAGTATTTGGGGAGGGTTTCATCAATAATGGGATTCTATCCTAGGTCTTCTAGAATCTGTAGTTGAAGTCCACCATGTATTCATGGGGGGCTCTCTTGATTGTAGCTAGCTGCTCCATTAATGACAGGTGGTTACTCTTTTCTTCAAAATGTTGACACAGTTTAGTGCCCAAATCATCCCAATTGTGGATGGAATTGGCTAGGAGACCTCTATACCATTGAAGGGATTTCCCTTTGAATGAAGAAGCCAATAGTCTCACAACCATATTGTCTACAGTGACATTGTGGATAGAGCATACACTGACAATGTCTTGGATATGTTCAACAGGGGTGGTAGAATTTTCACCAGTAAAAAATGGTATAGCCTTTAAGGATGAGGTAGGGATATCATCATACTAGGCTAGGTCTAGAGGGGTACCCCCATTGAATGCAACAAAAGGGAGATTCCTTGCCATATTATGGATATTTAAGTTAATTTTGGGTATACGCAAGGTTCTACTCAAATATTGGAATCTAACTTGGAATCTAGCTGGAGGGAGAGTAGACTGGGCTCTTGAAGGAGATAGAACTACACTCTTATATTCCCTCATAGGGGACCTAGACATTCTACTTCTTCTTCTTATTTAGTAAATGATAGCTCAATGAATTGAGAATTACTTCTAGAAGAAGACTGCATCTGCACTCTAGGCATGTTGAGTGGATATGGATATTGGACCAGCAGAGTTACCAGCTGCTTGTTGAATGCTTCCACAATAGTGAATGAACTAAGAACAACACCAAAATTTCTTAGTCCAACTCTTACTCAGAGTAGAGCATCCCACCGGGCGTGCCATAAATTGTAGGCACAAAAATTAGTGAATGGGCACTTAACTATGGAATTTATCTAAAGACATCATCCAATTACTATCCCTAGGGGAATGGCTTGGCTGAGTCCACAAACAAAAACCTAATCAGGATCATCAAGAAGACGGTGGATGATAATCAAAGAACTTGGCATTCCAAGTTGAAGACAACTCTCTGGGATGATAAAATTACTCCCAAGAGGGCCATAGGTAATTCCCCTTTCATGTTTGTTTATGGAAGGGAAGCAAAAGTTCCATTGTCATTAGAGTTGCCTTCCCTTGAGCTGGCCCAATAGTTGGAGCTGCTAGAAAATGATGCCATAACAGTCAGGTTGGCTAAGCTGATGGAGCTTGAAGAAAAAGAGACACTGCCATGAAGACTCTTGAGGCTCAATAAGATCAGGTCAAAAGAACTTTTGATAGAAAATCAACTGACAAAACATTCAATGAGGGAGATTTGGTGTTGAAATGAGATCTAGACAAAGCTAAAGCTAGGAGACATTCAAAATTTGATGCCATGTGTAGTGGCCCTTATATTATTACCAGCTGCAAATAGGCCAATGCATTTCAACTTTCCAAGCTGAATGGAGAGGTTCTACCAATCCCAGTCAATGGGATTCATATCAAACCTTATTTTTAGCATGGTTATGGGTTTTTGTAAATATGTTAGGTGTTTCCTTTAGATAAGTGCTTTTGTACAGGCATCATTATCATTAGGAGATTATTTGCCTTGTTTGTTTTGCCTTGTCTTGTTTCCCGGAGGCAGTGTTCAGTTTTGTGTTGGTCTGACCAACTCGTGTTCTTGTTGCTGTGACCTTTGACTCTGTGCCCAATGGATTGATAAGGCCTCTAGATCCCAGTGTTTAGCATGCAAATAGCCCTGCATAGTTGCCAAAATGTTATCCTATTTTGCCTTCTGGCCAAATAGCCTAAACATCCATGAGATTCTAGTATTTTCACCCTTTTCATGCAAGAGAAAACCACCCAAAATGGCTAAGTCCCAAAAATCCTAAGTTTTCCTTATGTTTTTTACCTTTTCAAAGTTTTGGAGTTTAGAGTTCTCCCCTTCGTCATGCCATCCTAATTGAACTCTGAACTCTGCTTTGTTCTTTGTAAATGCTCTATGTATGTCGGAGGTCAGAGTTTGGGCTTCTCACCTTTCGTCTTCTTCATAGAAGGTGTAATGTGGAAGGCTCGATGATTGACTCCCAACGCGACACGTGGCACTCACGAAGATTCTAAGGCATTTCGCCACTTCACCGAGCCTTTTGGAGGGACCCACAATGGGCTTGCAGAACCGCGGGAAGAGGACACATGGTATGATTTGAAGTGTTTCCGCCGTTCAACAGACCCTCATTTGTAGCTTGATCTCATGATTGTGGAAGCGCGGGGGGCCACCACGTGGACCAAGGATAGACATTAAGGAGGAAGGCTTGGGGTCTGAGTTCTACTTCTTTTTCTTCAAATATTTCTAAGTGTTTTAGAAGGCTGAAGGCCCAAACCCCAAACTTTGCTGAACTTTTGTAAAAGTGGCTAAGTCTTCAAACTTGCGGGGCTTAGACTTTCTCTCTTCTTCTTTCTTTGGGAAGGTGTAGGGCAGAGAGCTCGAGGCCCAGAGTCCACTGATTGTATTTCCCTTTATATGTCAGAGTGTCAGACTTTGGGGTTTCTCCTTCCTCCTCCTTTCAGTAAGGAATAAGGGGGAAGGCTCGAGATTTGATCTCCGTTGATTTCTTGAATCAGCTAAGTGTTGTAGAGGCAGAGGTCAGGTTCTTCTGCTTTCCAAAGAATAATGCAATGGTGAAGGCCCGACCCCCTAAGCCCGACAATTTCTCTTCTCTTAGACTTCGGAGGCTAGAGTTCCCTCTTTCACCTTTCTAGGCCTGATTAGTGGAGGACCGATTAGAGGAAGTCCGATATGTTAGAGCCTGACCTTTTTTGCCTTCCAAGAGCATTTTCTACTATTCAAAACATGACGGGACTACTCAGTGACTCTCTCGATCGCCATTGATGCTTCTTCAAAGCCTAATTTCTTGTAGAAAATGGATTTCTCGCCTCCCCATGCCACTGTAGCTCCTTTACACTAAATTTCTTGTACTCATGGCATGGGCGAACCTCTTGTTTTAGCAAATTTCATGGGTAGAACCATGTGGGTGTGCTCCAAGGAGATAGAACAAAGTTATTGTAGTATGGGCGATGTTCTTTCTTGTTGACTCCTCTTTCCACATCCATGGTTTCTACAATGCGATTTCTAAAGCTATATATGCATGTAGAAAAGATATAATTCTGTTAGCTGTTCTTCTAGGCTATTACACTGGGTAGATTATTTGTTATCTTCAGACCTTGTAATGCACCTACAAAACCAACTGGATGTGATACATTGTGCACTTTTTCTAAGCCTTTGTTGTCTCTAGTTGATTCTTCACCAATGAATGTAGATGGTTATTCTATGTCTACTCTTCTGTAATAGATTATCTTCCCTTTGTAATGGCTATTTAGCCTTCATGATCAATACAATCACTAATATTTCACCTCTCTTATGCTTTTTCTCTATGTTTATTTGAAGCTTGTGACTCATTCTATGGATAAAACAATCCCTTCATTAGTTATAATATTCTATTTGAGCCTCTGTCAATGCTATAAGTGTGTGTGAGTTCATTTCAGTATTTGAGGTCATTGTTGTGTTATGTTAGTCCCAACTAACATATAAAAATCTGGTGCATCACCTCCCCTTTTAATTTCAATATCTTCTTCTCCCTTTTCCCTGTGAGTGTAGCATTAGATTTAGTTTAGTTCTCTAAGCCTTAAGCTCAAAAAGAGGAACCAACCTTCTTTGGAGGTTTGATCTCATCTGCAAGTTCCCACACCTTGAGATTAGTCACATTGTGTCATTGGAATGCTTGAACAAGATTCAAGCAAGGTGCAATTTCACATTACAACACACACCATATGACTCATTCTCATGAGCTTCTTCTATTAGTTTTTTATAGTAGCATTTCAAATATTATAGCTGGTGACTCTTCACAACTTGCAATTTTAGGACCAAGAACTATGTAGTTGGTAGATAGTTGCATCAATTATGTTCTCCTTGTTCTTGAGATTTTTGCTAACCTTCTCTCCATTTATTGGATTTGTCATTCTAGTGATGGGAAGACAATAGAGTTTTCTCCACATGATGTGGTTATTAGAGAGCTATAGGATTTAGAGATTGTAGTTGATTCAAGGAGGGTGGATCATGGTTCCTATTTGTATAGGTTTGATGGTTTTGAGTCTTCATAAAAAATATCAATCATTGCACATGTTTTATTCTTTGAGAAAACTTTAGCATGAACAGTTCAAGCATTTACACTATAGGTACTTGTAACAATTGAGCACATAGAATTTGGTGCATGGTCTTCCTAAGGTTTCTTGTACTAAGGGGGTTTATTGAGGTTGTGTGGTTGGAAAAAATCAATAAGATACTTTTCCTAAGGGTAAGGCCTCACATGCTAAGGCACACCTTGAGTTGGTATATAGCGATCTCATGTCATTTTTGACTCATTTATTAGGGGCTAAGTGTGTGCTCACTTTTACAAATGACTTCTCACATTGCACATGGGTGTACTTTCTTAACTACAAGAGTGAGGCCTTCGCTACTTTTAGGACCTTCAAATAATTTGTTGAGAAGCAATCTGGTCTTTCTATAAAGAATATATGCACATATGATGTGGAAGTATGTGAACCAGACATTTATGGATTTTTTAGAGAGCATGACACTTAACATCAACACTCAGTTCCCTACACTCCTTACCAAAATAGTGTTACTGAAAGAAAGAACAAGACTTTATGAGAGATAGCCAATTGCATATTTAATCCAAGAACATGGCACCTACTTTGTGGGTCGAGGCAATCAATTATGCTAACTACATTTAAAACTACATGCCCCATAAGGCAGTGTAACATGTGACTCCTAAAGAGGCTTGGACTTATGTTAAGCCTAATGTTTCCTAATTTAGAGTCTTTGGTAGTGAAGCTCGGGCATTCATTTCAAATGGTCAATGTAAGGCTATGGAGACAAAGAGATAACCACTAATTTTTTTTGTTTGTTGGGAGGACATGAAAGCCCATAGGTCATTTGATATGTTAATATAATATGATATTTAATTGCAATCCTAATGTTTAATGTCGCATCTCCAACTTCCTTGGAATGGGTACTTGGAAACCCTTGTAGTTGAGAGATATTATTATTTTATTGTTATTCTCCTAGTTGACTTTGAATATTGGTTGTGTGACATTCAAGGAGGAAGATGGAGTATGATGGTGTTGATTACAAATTTATTAGAGCTCATTTACATCATTTTCCCATTCCTAGGCACTAAGAGAGAGAGTGGAGCATCTTCTTCAATATCAAGTGGGTCCCACATGTGTAGTGGTCTCATACTTGAGCATCATTTTTGGGAGAGTGTGCCCATGAAGTGGAGTGTTCAAAGGTGCTTGGAAGTTAATTTTCTATTCATGGATGTATTTATTTTTCACATGGGGGTATTGGGTTTTTACCATACTATGGTTTTGGGTGGTCTTGGTTTCAATAATCCACTCGTGGTTTCCTCTCAACTCTTCTCTACAAATTGTATGCATTGGATAGAGGTTTCATGATTATTTATAGGTACACAGGTGTTGTTGGAATGCTATCAAATTGAAGGTGAAAGTTTGTTGATTACGCACTCTTGATTTAAAGATTAATATAGACTTGTACTCTCTTTGGTGGTGGAGTTTTTTTGAAAGGGTTTCTCCATGTACATTCGATGTCATGTGTCTAAATATTATTGTTTTCTGATTTATTATTTGTTGATTTATACTTCCACACATTCATTCTATGATTAATCAAATATGGTATAATCAGAATTTTGGTTTTACATACTTTGTTAACAAGCTTTTGTTTATAGCAGTTTACCCTATTTTATAACATTAGTATTAGAGCTTTGGTTCTGTTGAGAAGGGGATGCCTTTCTTGAAGTGTTGTGGCTTTTTTGGTTACAATGAGAGATTTTGACTTGAGCGGTTTTATATATTTGTAAGTGATTGAAACCATGGCCTCTACCTCTTATTCAAAGATTGACAAATTTAATGACACTAGGCATGATTTGTGGAAGTTGAAGATTGAGGATCTCTTGGAAGAGAGGGATCAGTGAAAAGTTGTTGCAAATAAAGGAAATCCTGATGGAATGTTTAATGAAGATTGGAAAAGGTTGGATAAGAAGGCAATAGGAACCATACAGTTGTGTCTTGATTCTATCTTCTTGAATGTCTCAAAGGAAACCACCACATTTGCACTGTGGAGGAGGATAGGTGATATTTACCAAACCAAATTTATAACAAATAAATCGTATCTTAAAAGCTAATTGAATTATTTGAAAATGAAGGATGTTTATTCTATTGTAAAACATTTATATGACTTCTTTAACTTGACTTTGAGTCAACTAGCTTCAGTAGATGTTAATCTTGAGGAAGGAGATAAATGTATCTTGTTGCTTTGTTCTTTTCCTTGGGAAAGCTTACTTGTTGCTATCAATGGTAGTGTTGTAGAGATGAAGATGGACACCCTTATTTCTACCTTGCTTTTAGAGGAAATGATAAGAGAATCCATGGATGGGGGCTTAAAGAATGACTTGCATGTTTGGGGGAGGCCTAAGGACAAGGTTGGGTCAAAAGGGGGTTAGAAGAAATTAAAAGATAGGTCCAAGTCAAAAGGATGGTTAAAACCCATATAAAGAGTAAAGTGAAGTGTTGAACTATGGGAAGAGAGGACAAGTGAAGAAGGAATGAAAAAATAAAAATAAATCCTATGATGATTCCTCAATGGAAAAATCTTTTGACGATGACCATGATGTAGTATATATTTCCCCACAAGGAGTGGTTATCATCATACAAATCTTATGATAGAGGAGGAATTTTTTTAGTGACAATAATACACATTAGATTGTTGGTAAGGGAAAGGTACAATTGTGTTTTAGTGATGGGAGGGTGAAAACTTTGAATAATGTTTTGCATATTCCAGGACTTGTAAGAAATTTACATTTTGTATCCAAGTTGAATGATTCTGGAATGCATGTGACATGCTAGTGAGAGGAAAGCTGGTGGTAGATAGAGGCTTATGATGTGGGAATTTGTTTAGGCTTGATGCCTCCATAATTTGAAACTTTTCTAATGTAACTAGCAATTCTAAAAATGCATGTATGTTGTGGCACCAACATTTGGGCCAAATTGGTGACAAAGGTTTTTGGACCCTTATTAATAAAAAGATAGTTGATGGTTTTTCTATCTAATCTAATGAGCAATTTCATTTTTGTGAACATTGTGTGTTTGGAAAATAGAATAGAGCATCTTTTCCCTCTATAAGTTTCAAAACTAAGAGATCATTGAAAATCATTCATTCGAATGTGTCTGGTCTAGTGGATGTGGGTTCTATGGGTAAATCTTGGCATTATATCACTTTTATTTATGATTATTCTAGATACACTTGGGTTTATTTTCTTCATTCTATATCTAAAGTTTTCTCCAAGTTTAAGGAATTTAAGGTACTTTTAGAGAAGCAGTCAGATAAGAAAATAAAGTTGTTGAGATATAATGATGGTGTTGAGTATTGTTCTAACAAATTTGATGATTTCTTTAAACATGTAGGTATTATTTGGTAGAAGACTACCCCTACATGGCACAAAAAAATGAGGTTGTAGAGAGAATGAACCAAACCTTAATGGAAAGAGCTAATGTTAAGTGGTACATAGATTAGTGCTTTTGGGTAGAGGTTGTGAGTACTTCTTGTTACTTAGTTAATTGATCTCCCTGTTTAGCTCTTGTTGACAAAACTCCTTTATGAAGCATGGATAGGTAAGAAACCTTCCATTTCACATTTAAGGGTATTTGGTTGTGAGGCTTTCATTCATGTCCCTAAAGAAAAGTGATCTAAACTAGATCCAAAAGCACAAAAATACATCTTTGATAGTTACAATGAGAATGTAAAAGGTTACAAGCTTTGAAATACAGTAACCTAGAAAATGGTTTATTCTAGAGATGTTATTTTCAAGGAGTTTAGAGCATTCTCAGGTCCTTTACAACTAAAGGAAAAATAGGGAAGAAAAATAATGCATTTTGATACTAAGATTGATGCAAGAGCATTCGGGTCCACAAGCAATCAATATCACCCAAAAATATTTCAGGTTTTCAGTTTCAGTTTCTATTCAGTTTGTGTTTTGTTTTCTTCTATGTTGGTTTTGGGAAGTTTGCTTCAAGAAGATTTTCAGTCTCAAATTGGACAAGTGAAGAGCATCATCATATAGAAGAGCTAATTGTGTATCTCTAGTTCCAATTTGGTGAAATTTGGTTGAAAATTGGATAAGTTATAGCTAGTCAAAGAATTTACCAGTTCATAAACTAAAGAGTTCACCAACGGCTCAGTTCGCTGACCTGACAGTTACCCGATTTCATAGTTCATCGACAGTTCAGAAGGAAAAATTCACACTTCAAAATTTGTCAAAGGGAAGCTTGTCAGGAAATCTTTAGTTCGTGAACTCTTCAGTTTCCTAACAGTATAGCTCGCCGATGGGCGATTTCACCGACCAAGCTTTCAAGGGAAGTTGAAATTTTTCTAAGTCTTCCTTAGCCTTTGGGAACTTTTGTTGGTTGCACTTTAAGTGAGCTTTGGATGAAGCTTCTTTTATTGTCAGCAAAGTTGTGAGATTTCAAATCTAGTTGGAAAAGATACAAGTGCACGAACCCTTAGGTTCGCTGAGGGTTAATTTCACCGATAAGAGCTTTGAAGGTTGGAGCCAAGATTTCTTGGTTCGTGGGATAGGAATATCATCGATAGAAGAAAATTTCTAAGTCATCGTCTAGTTTTTGAGTTCAAAAAGTTGCCGATTCATCGACAAGCCTATTAACATAGTTTTTGAGAAGATAGAGTTCAAAAAAAGACAAGTTTCACCGATAAAAGAGGTTTAACTTGATATCGATAAACCTTTCTGCTTGCGAACTAGTTCGTGGTTTTAGAAAATTGCCGTTATGCCAACAAGGTTCAGGAAAGGAAAGTTTTGCTGATAAAGGGGGCTTGATGGCTAAAGGCTTACACTAGAAAACATTTAGTTCATGAAATTACTACTTTGCTGATAGCATGCGATGGAGAATTTCTAAGTTCGTAAAGAGTTATATTTGTTGATAACTCCTCCTATTGGCATGTCAAGTTCGCAAACCTCAACAAACACTGATAGAGAACTCTATGGTTCGTGGAAGGAGCATTTCTTTGATACAAGGAGATTTAAGGTTTGAAAAGGACTAACACTGATGATGTATGGGACTTTATTGAAATATGCTTATTTTAATCAAATGGTGTTATTATAAATCTGTTTTGGTAACCATCAAGTGGTTATTGAAAACCTGTCTATTCAGTTATGTAATGGAATATTTCCATAACTATTTAACTTCCATAGAGGAAGAATAAAAGGTGACTGTCATTCTTGTTTGGGAAGATTTCTCAGAGAGATTTCTCAGAACAGATTTTGGAGGAGGGAGATTCCTTAGGAGGGTTTTCCTCGCAAAGGGGAGAGGGGAGGAGATTTCTCATAGAATAGAGGAATGTGGTTGTTCCCCATGGAAAGGAGGTGGGATGATCGTAGATTTGGAGTAATCTCGGTATTCAATTGGGAGGTGATTTGGTGTTGTAAGCACATAATCAATTGGGTATTGCATTGGAAAGCCTAAGGCTAATGCCTGGAAGGCCAATAAGTTTATAATTGCTAATATTGTGAACTTTAATAAAATAGTTTCAGATTTGTTTATGAGTTTATGTTTCTGTTGTGTTGTTGAGTTGCATTAATGGGTTGGTTGATAAGGTCCCTAGTCATGACTGCACCAAGTGGTATCAGAGCTATGGTTTTGAGTGTATAGACAGAGCACTGAACGTGAGGTAGTCTACACCAGGACCTGCGAGTGGAGAATGAAGTGGATGTGTTGTTTGAGGAACTCAAGAGAATTGTTGCAGGTGTGCAAGGAGTCCTGAGCAATTGAGAGCTGAGAGAAGACATTGAAGCCGTGAGAGAGAGTTGGTTGTGAGTGTGATTTTTTTGTAGGGAGGACTTGTAACTAGAAAGAGTTTTCTGAATTGATGTGTACCTTTAAGTGTGCAGGTTGCAGAGAGTTGGTTTTGTTGTGTGCAGGAGAGTGTTGGACATAATGTCTTGGAAGCTAGGAGAATGTTTTATGATGAAGAAGGAATTTTTGAAGCCACAAAAAGAGAAGAAGATCCTATCCAGAGGAACAATGTATTTCAGACTATTTGCAAGTCAGGTGGAAAGTGTTACAGAGTGGTTGTGGATAGTAGTAGCACATATAATTTGGTGTCACTGGAGATGGTCAAGAATCTGAGTTTGAAGAGAAGAAAGCATCCTAAACCTTACAATATTTCTTGGTTGCAAGGAGATCGTCAGATATGGGTAAGTGAGCAATGTATTGTTGATTCTCAAATTCGTAGATATAAGGATGAAATTGTATGTGATATAGTACCTATGGATATATGTCATGTTTTGTTGGGTTGACCTTGGATTTGGGATAGAGAAGTTGTGCATGATGGTAGGAAGAATATGTATAGCATAATAAATGATGGGGAAGAATATGTTTTGAGTCCGTTGTAGGATAAGCATGAAGAGGTGGAGAAACAAGTTGAGGATGTGAAGACTGAAGAGGAAAGTATAGGTATGAAGGATTCCCATTATTTTTCTGATGGAGCTGTGTTTGCAAGTGATGATGTGTATGCATGTAAAGTGGACGAAGAAAAGGTTGCAGTAGTTTGCCCTGATGGAGGTATAGAAAAAGAGGTTGAGGAAGAGGAAGGTGTTGCAGCGACTGAGGATGAGAAGAGGAATGTAGATCATAAGGTTGTAGCAGTTGAGGACATGAGGATGGTGATAGGAGTGGATAGTGAAGATGAAACATTTGCAGCCAAGAGTGAGAATATGGATGTCACAACAACGAAGGAAGAAGAGGTAATTTTTGAAAATTTTGAATTCATTTATGATTTATCTTCAATGGTGGGAGAAGAAGAGGATGTCAAAAAAGAGTTGGTGAATGCAGGAGAGAAAATGGATGTATTCCATTTAGAGTTGTACACAGATGCTACAAGCTGCGGTGTGGATGAGACCTATTGGGAAGAGGGATTTTGGTGGAGGAGGTTGGAATATGGTGGGTTGGATCCCACGAGAAGAGGGAGTGGAATGGAGAGTGGTAAGATGAGAAGGAGTGATGAGTGGAGTGAAATTTGGAGGAGGTTGGGCTATGGTGGACATGAGTCCACGAGAGGAAAGAGGAAGGAAGAACACACTTGGTGGAGGAGGATGACACTTGTCCCACCGAGATGCTGGAAGAGGTGAAGGAAGAAAGTTTTTGATGAATCTATTACAGTGATGGAGATTGTTGTGGGTTGTTGCAACATGGAAGGGTAGTTCTACTATTCATCTCCATTTTGTGAGCCCATGCTCACAAAAATTTTACCCGGTGTGTCTAATGCAGGAGCATCCGGGTCCACAAGCAATTAACATCACCTAAAAATATTTTAGGTTTTTAGTTTCAGTTTCTTTTTAGTTTTGTTGCATTTTGTTTTATTTTGTGTTGGTTTTGGATAGTTTGCTTCAGGAAGATTTTCAGTCTCAAATTGGACAAGTAAAGAGCATCATCATGTAGAAGAGCCAATTGGGTATCTCCAGTTCTAATTTGGTGAAATTTGGTTGAAATTTGGCTAAGTTATAGCCAGTCAGAGAATTTCCCAGTTTGTGAACTAAAGAGTGCCGATGGCTCAGTTCGCCGACCCGACAGTTACCTAATTTCACAGTTCAATGACAATTCAGAAGGAAAAATTCACACTTTGAAATTTGTCAAAGGGAAGTTTGTCAGAAAATCTTTAGTTCGTGAACTCTTTAGTTCGCTAACAATATAGTTCACTGATGGGTGATTTCACCGATCGAGCTTTCAAGGGAAGTTGAATTTTTTTGAAGTCTTCCTTAGTTAGCCTTTGGGAACTTTTGTTGATTGCACTTTAAGTGAGCTTTGGATGAAGCTTCTTTTATTGTCGGCAAAGTTGTGAGATTTCAAACCTAGTCGGCAAAGCTACAAGTGCAGGAACCCTTAGGTTTGTCAAGGGTTAATATCACTAATAAGAGCTTTGAAGGTTGGAGCCAAGGTTTCTTGGTTTGTGGGATAGGAATATCGTCAATAAAAGAAAAGTTCTAAGTCTTTGACTAGTTCCCGAGTTTGAAAATTTGTCGATTCACTGACAAGCCTATGAATGGAGGTTTTGAGAAGACATAGTTCAGAAAAGACAAGTTTCATCGATAAAAGAGGTTTAACTTGATATTGGCAAACCTTTTTGCTTGCGAACTAGTTCATGGTTTAAAAAAATTGCCGATATGTTGACAAGGTTCAGGAAAGGCAAGTTTCGCCGAGAAAGGGGGCTTGATGGCTAAAGGCTTAAACTAGCAAACATTTAGTTCGTGAAATTACTACTTTGCTGATAGCATGCGATGGAGAATTTATAAGTTTGCAAAGAGTTATATTTGCCGATAACTCCTCCTATTGGCGTGTCAAGTTTGTAAACCTCAACAAATGCCAATAGAGAACTCTATGGTTCGTGGAAGGATAATTTTGCCGATACAAGGAGATTTAAGGTTCGAAAAGGCCCAACATTGTTGATGTATGGGACTTTATTGAAATATGATTATTTTAATCAAACAATGTTATTATTAATCCATTTTGGTAACCGTTAAGTGGTTATTGAAAACCTGTCTATTCAGTTCTGTAACAGAATATTTCCATAACTGTTTAACTTCCACAGAGGAAGAATAAAAGGTGATTGCTATTCTTGTTTGGGTAGATTTCTAAGAGAGATTTCTCAGAATAGATTCCAGAGGAGGGAGATTCCTTAGGACAGTTTTCCTCGCAAAGGGGAGAGGGGAGGAGATTTCTCATAGAATAGAGGAATGTGGTTGTTCCCCATAGAAAGGAGGTGGGATGATCGTAGATTTGGGGCAATCTCGGTATTCAATTGGGAGACAATTTGGTGTTGTAAGCACATAATCAACTGGGTATTGCATTGTAAAGCCTGAGGCTGAGGCTTGGTAGGCCAATAAGTTTGTAATTGCTGATATTGTGAATTTTAATAAAATAGTTTCAGATTTGTTTGAGTTTATGTTTCTGTTGTGTTGTTGAGTTATGTGATTAGGTTTCCTGATAAGATTCCATGGTCACGATTGCACCAAAGATCAAGAAGAAGGAAGATACACATATTGAAGAACAAGATGATGGAATAGAGGAGGGAGTGGAAGAAGAGGATTTGAGTAAGAGTTCTAAGTAGGATGGGCATGCAAAGGAATAGATTGAATCTCTTGCCCCACCCTTGAGATGATCCTTAAGATAACAAAATCTAGTTGATAAGTATAGCCCATTGGATTTCCATTTTGTATTTTCTTTGTCATGTATTGATGATGAACTAAGATATTTTATGGAGGCTCTCCCTTTTGAAGATTGTCAGTCTTAAGTGCAGTTCATGTAGGAGGAGATGATGGCCTTGGATAGATGTGACACATAGGATCTTGTTAGTTTTCCTAACGGAAGAAATCCCATTAGTTGCAAATGGGTGCACGAAAAGAAAACTAGAGTAGATGTATAACTTTAGAGGTAAAATGCCAAACTGATTGTCAAGGGATACATCTAGAGATAGGGAATTTATTTTGGTGAAATTTTATCTCTTGGTTCTAATTTTTCTTCCATTAAACTCCTATTGTCTATTGTTGCAATTTGTGAATTTTGAGATTGAGCAAATGGATGTTAAAATTATTTTCTTGCATGGGGATCTTGAAGAGGACATTTATATGTGATAGCCATATGGGTTTGAGGTAAAGGGAAAGAAAAATTGGTTTGTATGCTAAAAATTTCTTTGTATGGTTTGAAACAATGGCCTCAGATGTGTTATTAAAAATTTGATGCATTTGCTTTGAAGTTGGGTTTTGTTAGTAGTAAAGAGTATTGTTGTGTTTACATTAAATATTCTGATGATAAGATTCTATTTATTGTCTTGTATGTGGATGACACGTTTATTGGTAACAACAAGACAATGATTAGGTAGTTTAAAACTTAGCTTTTGGGGGCATTTGAAATGAAGGATCTAGGAGAAGCAAAGTTCATTTTGGGAATGAAAATTAGCAAGGACCAATCTCATAGAAAGTTTTGGCGTAGTTAGAGTATGTTGACACCATTTGGTGGTGGTTTACTATGCATGATTACAGACCAGTGAGTATCCCTTTACCTATAGGCACTAAGATTTCATTTGATATGTGTCCTAATTTATATGATGATGTAGAGAATATGTATAATGTTCCTTATGCTAGTGATGTTGGTAGCCTGATGTATGTAATGGTTTGTACTAGACCATACATTGCCCAAGCAATGAGAGTACTTAGCAAGTTTATGTATAACCCTAATAGAGAGAATTGGACTCATGTTAAGAGGGTATTTAGATATTTGTGAGAAACTTTTAATTATTACTTATGTTATCATAGTTCTAATGACATGGGAAAGTTATTGGACATAGAGGGCTTTCTTGATATAGATTGGGCAAGTGACTTGAATAGTCAAAGGTCCACTAGTGTCTATGTGTTTTCTATATTTGGTACTGCTATTAGTTGGATGAGTAAGAGGTATCCCACAATTGTTTTATCTACTATCAAAGAAGAGTATATGGATATTACACATTCCTACAAAGAGGTACTTGTAATATAAATTTTAATCTTCTTTAAACTTTATTACATTAATGAAGAGACTATAAATGGGAAATAGGAAATGTTGGAAATAGAATAATACATTATAGAAATTAGTTACACAAAAAAAATTTGAAATTATAGAGAACCTAGAAAGTAAGTTCTTAAGCTCTCAGGTATGGACGCTAGAGTGCTAGCACTTTCATCCCATTTTCACACTGTCATCCAACTACTATGTTGTCATCTAGGAAAGTTAAAAAAATAAAGTCTATGTATGGAACCTGTTATTTCTACACACCAAAAAGTAAGGAAACATGACAAAAGACATTGAGAAGATATAGAAAATACTTAATTACAAAAAACTGATTTAAACTAACCAAAGTTAAATAAAATACTAAAACAACAAGAAGAAGGAATAAACTATTCAAACCTCTGTGCATTTGGTATTATTTTGTACCTATTCTAGGATATAGAAAATGGTTGTGACTGCACTTAGTTTGGTCTTTTGACCTCCATGGGAAATCAATGAAACAAGGAAGAATAGATTTTTGTGTGTTCCTAAGCCTATGTGTTTCAAGAACTCAAGAACAACAATATAAATGATAGAAAGTACCAAAATCCTAGGTCTACAAGGATCAATACCCTAGTGTGTGTGGAAGACATTTAGGAGATGTAGAAATTCAAATATGCCAAGGAAACAATACAATATCGAGGTAATAAAGAAAGATGAAAATAATAGAAAACCATCCCAAAATTATGCAATCTAATGGCATGTAGGAAGCTTAAAAAAACCAAGGACTTGTTGTAGAGTGCTTTAAAAGATTGAAGGAGAGGCTAGAAATTATAGGAAGAGGAAGCTTGCATGTGAACCAGTCATGGAGGATGTGGGAGCTAAGAGATTCAAACTTGCATGCCAAGAATGTTAAACTTGCAAGAGGGAATCATAAACATGATTGTTGGATGCATACAAGTTTAGACCAAGCGTCAATTATGAATAAAAGGAATAAAAATGACTTTGTCTTGAGTGCCAAATGGAGCTTGTATGACGATACAGTCAGGGAACACTAGCGCACTTAAATAGATGTTCATGTACTTGTGCTAATATCCAATAAGAAATGGATGAAAAGCATTAGGAAATGGTCACATTAAACACAAGAATTATTAAAATACACTACACAAAGCAAAAGCACACAAAACTTGGTATCTAGATAAGGAACTAGGCTAGGAAAGAGAGCTAAAATGGTCCCTAGAACATACTACAGGAATGGTCACTAAAATGTAGACAATTTCTAGTGTCAAAATTGTAGGATATGTAATTTTTGACCTTACAAAAATATGGTTACAAAGACTATGTTTAAGAGTTGGTTTTGATTACAAGGTGGTTTAGATTAGATGTGATAATCAAAGTGCTATCTATTTGGCTAGGTATCCCATGTACCATGCTCATAACAAACATGTTGATGTGAAGTATCACTTTGTTCATGATATGGTGGAGAATGGTAAGGTCATGTTATAGAAGGTTGACACTTAGGAGAATGCTCCAAATTCACTTGCAAAACTAGTGAGCACGAATAAGTTCTCTTGGTGCAAGGAGGCTATGGGCATTGCAGCCTGTACTTGATTTATTTATGATTCCTCTTATGTCATTACAATGTATACTATCAAGTGGTATAATGCTAGAATGGTGTGATATTTAATTGAATCATAATGTATAATGTTTTATCTCCAACTTCCTTGGAATGGGTACTTAGACACCCATGTAGTTGAGAGATATAATTATTTTATTATTATTCTCTTGATAGACTTGGAATATTAGTTTTAATGGCATTAGAGGAAGGTGGAGTATGATAGTGGGAGTTACAAATTTATTAGAGCTTATTTACACTACTTTTCCATTCCTAGTGCTAGGAGAGAGAGTGGAGCATCTTCTTCAATATTGGATGGGTCCTACATGTGTAGTGGTCTCATAATGGAGAATACTTTTTTGGGGAATGTGCCCATGAAGTTAAGTGAAAAAAGATGCTTGGGAGTTATGATTTCTTTTCATTGATGTATTGATTTGTCACATGGGGTTGTTGGGTTTTCTCCATACCATGGTTTTGGGTGGTCTTAGTTCTGGAAATCTAGTTGTTGTTTCCTCTCAACTCTTCTCTATAAATTGTATGCATTGGATAGAGGTTTCATGATTATTTTATAGGTACATAGGTGTTTTCAAAATGCTATCAAGTTGAAGGGAGAAGTTTGTTGATTATTTACTCTTTATTTAAAGATTAATATAAACTTGTGTTCTCTTTGGTGGTGAAGTTTTTTTACTTAAAATGTTTCTCCATGTACATCTGGTGTCACGTGTTTAAATCTTATGGTTTCTTGGTGTTTTATTTATTGATTTATATTTCCACACATTCATTTTATGGTTAATCAAATGATGGTTTCATTTTGCATACTTTGTTAACAAGATTTCATTTGTAGTTATTTACCTTATTTTACAACGTGATCCTATTTCTCATGATGTGTTGTTTTAGTAGGATGTTTAGTTTGATGAGAACTTCACTGTGATGGATTATTCATCAACAACTTTTCCCTCACTTCCTACTCCTTCTTCATCTCTCAAGGATTGTCTTCTCCTTGAGGATGATGATGCTGCTATTGCTTCACCACTTCCTGGTGCACAATATTTGTCCCATTGGGCTTGTACTAATCTTAAGAAGGTTAGACCTTTGATTGGTGATCCCACTGACTCTTGTCATACTCATTCATAGATAACTAGTGTCAATATTTTGAGTCATGTTATTTAAGATGATCCTAAGAATTATTTAAATGTGGCAAGTATACCAAAGTGGGACACTACTATGGTTGAGATGTATTTTTCTTTAATGAAGAATCACACATGGGATCTTGTACCTCTTCCTAAGGGAAGAAAGTACAAGGTAGCTCTTGTGGCAAAGGAATTTTCATAAGTTGAGGGTATTAATTATTCCAAGATATTTTCTCTTATTACCAAGATATATTATATTCATCTTATACTTTCACTAGTTGCATCACAAGGATGGTCAATCTACTAGATGGATGTGAAGAGTACTTTTCTACATGGTGATCTTAATAAGAAGATCTATATGGATTAGACTCATAGTTTTATGCAAGGTTCTTCACTTTTTTATAGGCTTTGACATTCACTTTATGGTCTCAAACAAGATCCATGAAATTTGTATGATCTAAGATGGATAATTTATTGCTTTCTTCTGGTTTCACTCATTTCCATTCTGACCTTATAGTTTAAACATTCAGAGGCATGGAGATGATCTTTTGATACTTGTTCTTTATATGGATTATTTGAATTTCATAGGTTGATCCTCGTCCATGATTTAGAGTGTTTAGCAAGTATTGATGGAGCAGTTGGATATGATCAATCTCATGATTCTACACTATTTAATTGGTCTTCAAGTCCTTCAATCTTCAAAGGGAATCTCAATTTTTAGTAGAAGTATGCTCTTGATTGGCTTCACCATTTTGGCATGGCTGATTGTAAGCCTATCCCCACTCTATTTCAGTCATGTATCACACTATCTATTAGTTGCACTACATTGTAAGTTGATCCTACCTTATAATGGTAGTTGGTTGGTAGTCTTTTGTACTTGACACATAATTGTCCTAGTAATTTTTTGATATTTGGGATTGTTTCTCAATTCTCTCAAGATCCTTGTGAGAGTCACTAGAAGACAAACAAGCATATTTTGAGGTATATTCAAGACTACGCATTTTGGCATTCAATACATATCAGGAGCTTCTCAAATTTTGGGCTTCACTGACTCAAATTGTGCTAGTTATGTTGATGATTGAAAGTCAACCTCCAGTTTTGTCTATTTCCTTGGTCTTGGTTTGATTGCATGGTCTTGCAAGAAGTAATCTACTATTGTATTATCATTTATAGAGGCTAAGTATTAAGGTGTAGTTCTAGCTAGCCAAGAGGTTCTTCAACTTTGAGACTTGCTGATAGAGTTTAGTTTTCTTCTAGATCATCCCACTACTCTTTGGTGTGATAATCAAATTGACATACTAATTTCTCATAACCTAGTGGAGCATCAACAAACAAAACACATTGAGATCCAAATGCACTTCATTAGGCAACTTTCCTAGGATGGTGTTCTTAGCTTAGAGTATTTGCCTATAGAGGAGCAAGTTGTAGACATCTTCACTAACCTTTGGCATCATCTTGTTGTCTTTAGTTTTAATTGATACATGCAGTGAAGGAAGTTGTCCTTGGGGGGTCATATTGAGTCTTCCTTCCTTCACAAATTTTTCTTGTTTCTCTCTTTTAGGGAGGAGTTTTTTCTCAAGTTTTCTCCTATATTTTTGAGATATTATTTTGTACATAGGTACCTCATCAAGTCTAGTTGTTGGGACCCATCTTTAAGTCTTTTTATTTTTTCTTTCCTCTCTAAGTTACAATTAAGGGAGGTGTTGGAGTGAATGTGTCTCTTATTGTACTAGTTTACTTTTGTGTCCTATTCACACCTAGTTGGTTAAGTTTACTTAGTGAATTTTCTTTTGTGTCTCAAGTCATGTGCATATGACACTTGTTAGGACTCTTATCCTATGCACATGTGGGATTCTCACCTCCCCCAAGTACCTTCTTATCTCACACATGCCTATATATACAAGGGTATCTATGTATATTTGTGTTGTATCAATATTTGACAATATAGCATTTCTCTCTTGTGGAAGGTTCTTTGGTGGTGTTGAAGATTCTTGCTCCTATGAAGTTATTTTGGTAACTTCAACAACTATCTAGGCCTATTGTTAGGGATTGCATGTAGAAGATATCAATTAAATGCAAATAAAGATTAAAGAGAGGAATGAAAATACATAGAAATAATAATAGCTAGAGACAAGTTTTAACATGGTTCACCCAAACTCAGGCTACATCCACCAACAGAGAGTCCAATATTATTATCTAGCAAATCAAACCAATTACAACTAGCAATCCTTGCAAGTCAATACTACTGCAAATGCTACAATACAATATCAACAAAAACCCTAACCCATAGCTGCTTTTATCAAGCCTTATGTTGGTTACAAAATAGGGTTTTTTTTAATGTCAACCAATAGAAAAATAACTCCTGACACCTTTATAAATAATAAAATAATAAAAATCTTGGACCTCGCAAGGGGCGCTGACCCCAAACCCCCATTAAATAATTGGGGGGAAATTGTGCCAATAAAAGTAGGGAAAATTTAACCTTCAAGTCTGATTAGGCTCCATATAACAACACCTATATCATCTCTTTAGATCGATTGGATCAGTATTGTGGAGGCATCCATGTAGGTCATCTACATTACATGGAGCATCATTATTGCAACATGATCCATATCATGTTTTTCTCTCCCCATATCTAGAGGATCTTGATCTACATCAATCTACAAAATGTCTTTAAGAATACTTAATGAGGGCATATTAAGTAATATTCTCATAGTTGGGTGTCCCTCTCTTGAATATTAGTGCATATGTAGACCACATCATTGCCAAGTTAGAGAGTCTAGTCCCCTCTTATCCTTTAGATACAGACCAATGTAGATCCTCTCATGGTTAGTAGTCATGATGTTTAAGACTATTTACATCCACTACTCCTCAACATTCTATACGTGTCACATTAGAGCAATTTGGTGAGGGCATGATTTTCACAGAGATGATTTCTTCAAGTTCCATTCCCTCTCACATTCATAGTCCTTTGCATGCATCATTGATGCAATTGTTAGATGGGATAGCTTCAATAAAATTGGAGGTGGTTGTGCATACTACATCTACATAGGGGTCCATGGATGTTGATTTAGGTGAAGATGACATTCCTCCTATAACTACATAAGTATAATTTAAATTTAATTTAAAATATATAGTAAAATTTAAACACTATCCATGAAATCCTACTTAGAGCTACACATATGTTTGAAATTATTTTTTCTTTTCTATGCACATAGGAGTCAACACTTGATATTCCTAATTTGAGTGTAGGACGTGTATGTATGCAAAGTTCACTCAATGGAATTAAGAAGGTGAAATAATTTATGTATGTTCTAACATTAGATTAAATATGTGCACATGTTGTAGTTCATTCTTATAATGTACATAATCTAATATGTTTGTGTGTACCTTTATGTAGGGTTCTATTCATCATTCAAAGCATGATTCTCACTTTGAGGGTCACTTGACTAGGGGAAAACATGATGATTGACCATTTTACATTATGACATGTTTATATTATGAGATTTATAATTAAATTTATTTGAGAGTACCACGATCATGTATACTTTGATTTGACATGGCATTGACATTATGATGTGTATTTCAAATTTCCATCATGACATTTACTTGTGTATATTTGACATTGGCATTGACATGTAATTATGTATACTTTGACTTATGTATGTAGACATTTACTTTCCATTAAATATTTATGACTTTTAACTTCATTAGAATTCACTAAATGAAGTCCATTAAAATTGTGTACATTAAATTTATAAAATTATAAATGTGTAAATTTTAATGTTATATTTTTTGTATTATTGATGTCAAACAATGAGATATATGGTAAATGGAAAAACAATCCCCTTGTGTATGTTAGTTGTTAGAGGAAACAAAATTTGAACACATGGATAACTCATAATTGCCACACCATTATCATTCATATTACACATCAAAGTATGTATAGTATAATAATGAATAATTTCTATAAACTAGTCTTAGGATTATATTCTTATCTCTAAAAATCCCATCTAATTCTTAGTTAATTGAGTTGTCATTATCTATAATTACCATGATTTTGATGGTGATCTAGATAAAACCTCTGGGATAACTACAAAAATCAAACAATAACCTTGTAATAAAGTGATAAAACTTGACCAATCTCAATGGTCAAAAGGAGTAGTCTCTAATTAACACAACTAGGATAACTCATTATCAAGATATATCCAAATATCACGTCTGGAATAACCCAAAAACCATACAACAAAATTTTGAGAAACATACCCACAAGTGTTTTAATCATGTATAAAAATGTACTTTGGAAAATGTCTAAACCATTCCTTGAAGTGCAAAATCCATTAGGTGTACAAATAGACAAATATATGGTGAGTAATATCCCAAACAACAATCATTGTAATCACTAATAAAAAATTGGGTGCCATGTTGGCAATCCATTATATATTTGAATGTATTTCTAGAATATGATCATATATTTCTTATCACAAATTAAATTGAAGTAGTTGACATCAATTTGTTCCATAAAAACAAGATGCACACTCTAGGTGAAAGATCAACAAATATGCATGCTCAAAGTACAAGATACATAATCATCGGTAAATGATACCATAATCATTGGGAGATAGTGATGCATGTTTTTTTATAATAATGAAGTAAAATTGTGATTATATATGTGTCTATATTTTGAAAGTTAATATAAAGAGTTACATCAATGTTAATTATAATGAAACTATGATAGCTAGACATGTATCTAAAAGGAAATAAAGATCTAACCTTTCAAATAATCTAGATTAAATAAAGAAACTATGGTAGCTAGATATGTACCTAAAAGGAAATAAATAAAATAAGTTAAAACTACTGGCAAGAGACACTACTCAGGTATAGATCTGTATGTTATCATTGATGGCAACAAGGCTTAGAAGTTAAATCAGCATGAAAGAAGACATTTCTCTAGAAGGACATATTGGATTTCAGGTCCGGTTGACAGAAACTGGCTAAGTATGGGCATATACAAAGTAGAGGATAGTAAGTGGGTCAGTATGCCTCCGTAGATGATGATCTGGTAATGCGGTTTGGGTATGATGTTAGTAATTGTTTGGTGGTGTCATGCTCCAAAGATTAAGTCCTGACTTCCTCCAGAAGTCATTTGGAAGAAATAACTAAGTCTGGGTGAATAGAGGTATAACAGAGACAGTGAACAGGGCACATTGTAATGGTCCGCATTCCTCCACAGGTGAGTATTTTGTTATGTGGTTTTAAGGTTTTGTAAACACTTGTATGAAGTATCTAATTCTAGAGTTGTGAGATCTGAAGTCCACCAAAAAGATAGTTACAAGCTGTTGAGTATCGGTACTGTGTTTGACAGAGTTTGACAGAGACAGAGTTTGAGTTGTAATGGTCCGCATTTCTCCGCAAGATGATATCATGCCTTCCAGTTCCGAGGGTAAGATTGGGAATGTGTAAAGAGTCATTGATATGATTTTGGAAGTGTTTTATGATTCGCAGTAAAAATTGTAAGTCTACAAATGAACATGTTAAGCATGCTCTTAAGGAACAGGTTGACTAATATGATAAATCATTGTGCGGAGAAGAGATAGTGTGTGAAGGATCTATTTAAGTGATTGAATGATTAGAGCCGACCTATTTGAACATGTTTGGGCAAAGATTTGGGTCCGCATAACATATAGTGCATTGGATAGCCGACAAGCTACACCTTTCTATGTACACGTTTTACTTCTTAGATGCCGACCTGATTATGGATCAAATCATGATGCGGATATATATGAGCAATGAATTTCAGTTGAGAAGTTGTGTGGATATGTGTGGTTAGATGCGAATATGCGAATAGTAGAGCAGTGACACAAATTAGTGATAATGAAGACTTGGAATTCAAAATTCAATTGCTAGATGATTGCACCGTGGCATAGTGATAGATGCTTATGCAGTATTTAGTTTTCATGTGCAATTTGCTTTGTACTTGGAAGTGAGCCTCCATTAGGGTTTAACAACCCTTATTGTAATCTTTCTAGGTTTAGGGTTGAGGCAGTGAGCCTGCTAGACCTAGTTGTACTTCATGGCAGTGAGCCAACATGTTCCAGGCCCGTGGAGTGACCAAGCCTGAACATCATTATTTAGAAAGATTGCAATATATATTTGAGAGCTAATCCTCTCTATGGTTTTTCCATTTTTGGGTTTTCCACATAAAAATCTTGGTGTCCATGTGTCATGTTTTTATGGTTGTTATTCATATGCATTTTGTGCCTTTGTTTAATTAATTTTGGAAAATGGTTGAAAGTTAAAGTGATCAAAAGATTTTTAGAACATTGATTCACCCCCACTCTTAGTATTCCTGACATTCAACAATTGGTATCAGAGCCAAGTTCTTTGGAAAAGTCTAACAACTTAAGGAAGACCTGGGATAGTATGATCATGGCAACAAGAAGATTTGGAAATTATGAAAGCAAAAAGCAACTAGAAGCAGCTCTTATGGATCTTGAAAATTCTAAAGCAGAAGTCAGGGATCTAAAAGAAAATTTGCAACAAGCTAATGAATGCATCTCAAAGCTAAAAGAGCAAGTCAAGAAATTCAAAGACAAATATAAAGAAGTTAATGATCAATTGATATCAGCAAATAAAGCCCTGAATGAATTGGAAGCATAAGTTATAGAAAGAACAAGAGCAGAAGATGATCTAAATTTAATTATGAAGAATATATTAGAATATTGTGCCAAACTTGAAGAAGAAATTGTAAGTCTAAAAATAGACCTAGAAAAGGCCAAAATCTTTGAAGAAAAATTCAAGATAAGTACTGCAAAGATTGATGAAATGATTGCTAGCCAGAAGAGTGCTGATGACAAGCAAGGTTTAGGATTTGAGAAAGGAGAAAGTTTAAACTCTGGTCAAATAAACACTGAGTCAAGGAAAAGCAGAGGATACCAGTTCAAAAATCAAAGAAGAAGACCTAGAAGACCTCCGATCAGATAGCCAAACGCTCAGAGGTATCCATCCTTTAATGGTTACTGTTATAAATGCAATAAGTATGGTCATATGGCTACTCAGTGTAGAAGTCGAATGAATCAAAATGCTCCATCCTTCTCTGGTAAATGTTTCAATTGCAAGAAGATTGGTAATAAAGCAAATGAGTGTAGGAGTATGTCAATAAATATGCGAAGCTATTCTAGGAATGGTCAATTCTTCAATGGCAAGTGTTTCACATGCAATAGATTTGGACACATGGCTAATCAATGCAGATCAAGGATGAATTCATTCAGAGGAAGAAATCAAGGACAAGGAAACATTATATGTCTCAATTGCAACAAATTTGGACATGTTGCAAGATTCTGTAGAAGCAAGAATATGAAGAGAATCTACTATGCTAAAGAAAGAAAAATAGAGCAGAGGAATAATAAGGGAAAAGAAAAGGTTGATCCAATGAGAACCAAGAATGAGATGAGTATGATCTGGATTAAAAAGGATGTAAATGAGGTTAAGGATGGATCCACACCAGCATCTGGTGTAGACACTTCCTCCATGAAGTAAATTGAGAGCTCTGGCTTAGGAGGAGCAGTGTTGAAAATCCAAATCCCCCAGCCAGAAAGTGGGTGCCAGAATCTGGCATGAAGTTGTATGATGAAATCTGATGCAACACATCTCTCAAAAGAAAAATTGGAATAAAATGGGTCAGTGCAGCATATTGCGGAGCAATCCCAATTGACTGTATTCTACAGTAAAGGGTTTTAACAACTTTTTTGGAATAAGCATTTATGATGACTTAGGTTAAGTCTTGCAAAGGATAAAAGGGAGCTTGTTTGATCTCAGAATCACTTTGCACTTGAATCTATCGAGTATTCAAAGAGATTGGAATAGACTTTGAGTAACGACAATCAAGATTTGAAGCGCTTGGAGAAATTTAGAGAAAGGAAACCCTAATTCAGCAGAACAAGGTACTTTTGTTCAAAACCTACTTGTGAATCTGTTAAAATTTTGAAATGGCGTCGCTGCAAGTTGTTGATATTACTGAGTGAGCTCGACCAAAATTCAAGAAACACCCATTCAAATCAACTAAAGTCGATTAGTTGGGTGCATTCTCAAATGTTCCTCACAGAGTCATGCATGCAGAGTATATTAGGACATATGTTCATGTTGCCCTAGAGGAATTTGGTGATAGCAGGTTTACTGATCTCTACATAAAACACTTGAGTAATGAGAATCTCGATCTAAAGAATGAATATCAAGCATTGGAAGAAAAGAAACTTATTCAGTACTTGGATTTCCCAACATTTATGGAGGATGAATGGGTCTGGTATGTGTTAAACAGGGTTCATGATGAATTCATATGGCTTGAGAGACCTTTCAAGATTACAAAAGATGTTATTAGGGTAGTCACTGGATTATGCTCTATCAGATCAGTACCACTATTGAAAGCCATGAAGAATGATACAGTAATGGCGGCTATCGGAGCAAAATTTAATAAGAGAACCTTGACAATAAATCATATTGAGGATAATGCTGTGAGATTTGCCTCAATGGTGTTGGGATACAAAGTTTTTTTCACCAATTGGGAAAACTTTGTTTCAGGCATGGCCATTTACACAGCTTATCAAATGATTAAGGAAAATGCTGATTATGACACTATGAATTGCTCTGACAAAAAGTAATGGATAACTTGAAGAAGACAAAAGAAGGTAAATACCCCTTTAAATTTGGCACTTTGACCATGTGTTTATTTTTCTATTTTATGCAAGAGCTACCTGGTATGAAGAACCTATTCTAGACCAATGATAAACCTGTTGCAGTCCAAATTAGAAATTTGTTGAGTAGCATAGGCACCATTGATACATAGAATATAGCCATATGGGGTTATTTCAAGAACTTCTTAAGATCAATGCAAGCCAGAGAAAGAATCCCCAAAACAATTGTTGAAAAATACAAGGATACAATCTACTTCATTGTGATAAAAGATCAGTGTTTGATGGAGGCCGTTGAGCCCATAATGGTTTGGGTTATTCTTATGGGATATGAGGTAGATGGATCTGTACTGGAAAACTATGCTGAATATATGCTAAGTAAACCCAGAGATCCCAAGGAAGAAAGATTTGGGACTTATAAGGAATTGCATGCTAAAATTCATGTTGAGGTAAGAAAACCTGAAATCTCTAGGAAAATAAGGAAAGTGGCAGAAGAAATTGCCGTAAAACATGGATTCACAAAAAAAGAAGTGGCAAAGGCAAGGGAAAAGGCACATGATTTTAAGGAAGCAGAAGAAAAGAGAAAAGGTGAATCGTTTGGACCTTCAAAAGAACCCAAAGGTGAGCTAGAAAGGCCAGAGAAGTCAAAAAGAAAAACCAGAGCCTCCACCTCTGCAAAAGCCACATCCACTCTCTCTGGTTCCACACCATTTGCAAATGTGGAAACACCTGCCACCAATTCCAAAAGAAAGAAGACTAAGGCCAAGAGAATGCATGTAAGTATAGTTGTTGATGAAGAAGCAACAAAATTAGATGAGGAAGTAAAGAAGATGAAGAATGAGGCCATAAAAGCCTCAGGAACTAGCAAAAAGAAACCCTCCGGTAAGAGTAGATCTAGGAAAAGGTTAAAACAAGATGAGCCTCAGATAGAGGAAGCAACTATAAGCCTTGAAGATGTTCTCAAAGCCATAATAGTGGATGGCAATCTGAAACCCATTGCTCAGTTGTATGATGAATACAATGATCCAGATAAGAGGATCATTGAGACCGCTATTGTAGAATATCTAAACATCTACAATAAGGCTCTGATTGAAATTATTACTGATTTACCACACAGCCTTGGCAACATAATGAGTACAAGAAAAGAAACATCTATGGAAAAAGATGTTGAGCTGAGAGAACACTCATTGATACAATTATGTCCAGGAATCACTCCTGAGGAGAAGTCCAAAATCTCAAAAGAAATCAAAGATGCTTTCAGAACCAAGAGAAGAATGAACTCATTGATGTTCAGAGAAATTGATAAAGTGGTCAAAGAAATAGAGGAGATCAATTTGGCTGCTTTGAAGAAAAACAATATTCCTACTATCTATGACAATGAAGAAACAAATGTTGGAAATGACACATCTATTCCAGAAGTTAGCATGGATCAAGGCTTGGAGCAAACTGATACAAATCCTTAGGTAAAAGATAAAGTAACAGAAGAACAAAAGGAAGAATTTGATCAAACCCTTGCTGCTAATGATCAAGACACAACCAAAAAGGATAAAACTGAAACAAGTCTTTTTCCAAGACAATGGATTGATGATCTAGAAAGCAAGGAGAAAATTGATGAGCGGATCAAAGTTGATAATCAAGAACTTGATCAAGCTGAGAAAAGACCTACACTAGAGCAAAAATTAGATCAACAAGAAAATATGGACATGAATCCTCTGGAATGGAGTCAGGAAGAAATATCTGAGAGAGCAAGAGACACTCTAGATGTCTCAGTTGGTTCTAGAAAACAACAAGTTGCAGATGAGTCTGAACTCCTTCAAGGACCAATCAACTTGGTCTCATTATCACCTGTACAAAAATTCAAGTTAGTATCTATTGTTTAGGCCAAGGCACAGGAAGAAATGTTGAAATCTCATGACCAAGACAGTAAATTGATCAATGATGCATCCAACGTTCTGGAAAGATGATGCCAACTATTCAAAAGGACACCTCACTATCTTCCATTGATCATCTCAAAGGGCTATTAGACTCTGTAAGTACACATTTTGAGTCTTTTGAAAAATCTGCAAAAGCAAAAGTTAGAAAAGAGTTCAATGAAAAGAGATTGATTGAGTTAAAGGCTATGTCAGCAAAAGATAAAACTACATTAGAAAATGTGATAAAAGGCATACAAAGTGCCATTGAAGAAGCATGTAAAGTTTATAATTTTTTCCTATCTTGGCCAAAAGTTACAAAGGAATTAGAAGATAAAACCAAAGTTTTGGAACTCAAACTGCTTAATAGCTCTAAGACATATAATCTAGCAGTCGAGTCAATAAATGCCAAAGAATCTCAAGTTGCAAGCATTCACAGTGATTTAAGCACTCTGATGAAGAAAAGGGGAGAAATTAGAGATAGGTTGTGCCAGCTAAGGGGACTGATAAGTCTAAAAATTGACTCCATGACCAATCTAGCAGATGAAGCCATTAAATCACTCGCACTAGTTGATACACCATCAGATGTGCAGAGGGCAGAGAAGCTAGTTTTTCTGATGAATGGTCACATCCATATCCTAGAAAGTGCAAGAAATAGATGGAACGAAGAGATAGCCTTGATAAAGACCATCTATAATGATATTGTCCTTCAATGACGAATTAAGACAAAAATAAGTATCTATATATATGCGGCAAAATATAACAGTTTTGAACATTTTTTACAAGTTTTGGATTCGGATCACACCCTTTGCCATTGATGTCAAAGGGGGAGAAGAAGATCAGTGAAAAATGGATAAACATCTCAGGGAGAGTAGGAGAATAAAGTAAGAGAAAGTAGTCAAGCATTTTTCACTAAGTGTTGCCATCAATGCCAAAGGGGGAGATTGTTGGCAAGAGACACTACTCAGGTATAGATATGTATGTTGTCATTGATGGCAACAAGGCTTAGAAGTTTCATCAGCATGAAATGAAGACATTTCTTCAAAAGGACATATTGGATTTCAGGTCCGATTGACAGAAACTGGCTAAGTATGGGCATATACAGAGTAGAGGACAGTAAGTGGGTCAGTATGCCTCCGTAGATGATGATCTGGTAATGCAGTTTGGGTATGATATTAGTAATTTTTTGGTGGTGTCATGCTCCAGAGATTAAGTCCTGACTTCCTCCGAAAGTAATTTGGAAGAAATAACTAAGTTCGGGTGAACAGAGGTATAGTAGAGATAGTGAACACGGCACATTGTAATGGTCCACATTCCTCTGCAGGTGAGTATTTTGTTATGTGGTTTTAAGTGTATCGGTACAGTGTTTGACAGAGACAGAGTCTGAGTTGTAATGGTCCGCATTTCTCCGCAAGATGATATCATGCCTTGCAGTTCTGAGGGCAAGATTGGGAATGTGTAAAGAGTCCTTGATATGATTTTGGAACTATTTTGTGATCCATAGTAAAAATTGTAAGTCTACAAATGAACCTATTAAGCATGCTCTTAAGGAACATGTTGACTAATATGATAAATCATTGTGCAAAGAAGAGATAGTGTGTGAAGGATCTATTTAAGTGATTGAATTATTAGAGACGACCTATTTGAACATGTTTGAGCAAAGATTTGGGTCCACATAACATATAGTGCATTGGATTGCGCCGACAAGCTACACCTTTCTATGTACATGTTTCACTTCTTGGATGCTGACCTGATTATGGATCAAATCATGATGCGGATATATATGAGCAATGAATTTCAGTTGAGAAGTTGTGTGGATATGTGTGGTGCAAATATGTGAATAACAGAGCAGTGACGCAGATTAGTGATAATGAAGACTTAGGATTTAGAATTCAGTTGCTAGATGACTGCACTCTGGCATAGTGATAGATGCTTATGCAGTATTCAGTTTTCATGTGCAATTTTCTTTGTACTTGGTAGTGAGCCTTCTTCATCAAGGCAGTGAGCCTCCATTAGGGTTTAACAACCCTTATTGTAATCTTGCTAGGTTTAGGGTTGAAGCAGTGAGCCTACTAGACCTAGTTGTACTTCATGGCAGTGAGCCAGCATGTTCTAGGCCCATGGAGTGATCAAGCCTGAACATCATTATTTGTAAAGATTGCAATATATATTTGAGAGCTAACCTCTCCGTGGTTTTTCCCATTTTGGGTTTTCCACGTAAAAATCTTGGTGTTCATGTGTGATGTTTTTATGGTTGCTGTTCATATGCATGTTGTGCCTTTGTTTAATTAATTTTGGAAAATGGTTGAAAGTTAAAGTGTGTCAAAATATTTTTAGAACACTGATTCACCCGCCCCTCTCTGTGTTCTTGACATTCAACAAAAACCAATTCTAATCAAATATGAATTTTACATCTATAAATGAATACTCACTAAAAAAATATTATAATTGAAAAAAATATTATTAGATTTGAAGAAAGTGAAAATAAGAGCTTTGGAAAAGGAGATGTACCATACACACATCAATTCATTTGATCTCATCTTTGAATTTTCCTTATTATTAATGGACTCCAAGGCATTCAATTAAAGAACTCATAGAAGAAGACTACAATAATTAGTCTTCAACAACTCTAACTTAGTTGTTGTTGACTATCAAATATTACCTTGAAACTAATACAAATTGTATATATCACCACTTCATGGACTTTGGCCATGTGCATGTATGATTCTAAGTTTTGGGAAATAAATTATCTCAATGTTTTCTTCATTATCTTTCATTTTTCTAAAAAAATATATTAATTATTACTTTTAATAGTTCCAACTATTCAAGAGATTTTTACATTGTTACATAGAATGTACAAAATATTTAATATAAAGTTTCCATTATTAATTTTATAAATGTAAGAAAGTTTTCTTCAACAACAAATACAATTTTACTTATATATCCATGATAATAAATAAAACAAGAGATAAATAAAGTGGCAAGATATAAGTTGAAATTAGATAAAGAGCAATACATTTTATACATTTGGTTTCAACCTGAATTGTTGATTAAAGTTTAATTAATTGTGTAATTAATGGATTTATCTATGTAGAACTTAATCCCCTTTAATACCCCTTAAGTCTCGTTAAGTCCCCCTAGTACAGTTAAATATTATTTTATTCACACATTGTAACATTGTGGGCATGTATTTTAATTTTACATCATGATCATCACCTATGCAATAATGAAATAAAATCACATCATATTAATTGAAATCATGCATTATATAGAAATGAAACCACATCACACCATATATCTAATCAAATCATATTAAATATACAACTTATCATGCAAATAAAATCAAATAGTGCATGATATATAGAATCAAATGGCATCATATATATATATATATATAGTCTCTAGGGAATGAAATTGAATCACATAATGTATATAGAACTCATCTTAGTTTTGATCAAATCACATCATATAAAATCCAGGGAATGAAATAAAGGTTGTTGTCCACATTTATCATACCATGTCAATTAGTTTAGCTCACTCTTCAATAACACATATTATTTCTCATGATCATATCTATCTAGTCTCCACTAACAAAGTCCATGTGTCTATTGAACAGGACAAAGAGACATGCTAGTAGCAATTACTAGGTGGCTATAATGATACACCATGTTGTGAGGTTCATATCAATAAAGTGAATCCCATTTTGAATCTCTCATCTTCATCTTTGCCTTATGTGTCATCCATAAATAGTGGCACCATATTACATTCACTGACATAGCCATGTTGTTGGCTCTTACAATTCTCATAATATTCCAACATGCATTCAAAAAAAAAGCAAGAGTAATCCCTAGTACTCAATGTCCATGTCAGGCTATTTGTTCTTGTGACACAATGCAAAAACCTTGTTTTCTCTACCCTCTTACATATATGCACACATCCACACCTACAAATATATGTGTGTCTATATATATATATTCTAAATAAGTGCTATCAGTGGGGGTAGATTCCTTTATATTATATTGAAATTCTATACAAAAACCTGCTGTGAGACAGCAGTATGAGCATACAGTATAAGCATTACAATCCTTAAGAGTGCCAAAGCACACAAAGGCCATCCACCAACTCCACCGCCTACTCCACTTGGGAAGGTGAGAGGAGGTCACCATACTGGCTGATAAAATATGAAAAGGTTTCCATATTATCCAGCTCTATGCCTTCTTGGTAGAGTGTCAGCGCTTGGGCCGACACTGTTGGAGTCTTCTTCTTCTTGTTGACAGTAGCTGTGTCAAAGATCCCCCCAATCCATCATCGAGTCAGGCATTTGTTGAAGGCTGAAAGTGCTGTATGAGAAGCCTCCCTCATTTCTGTTGAGAATAAGGAACATTGAGAGGGGGGTGAATAAGTGTTCTACAAAACTTATTACTTTGTTCCTTTATTAATTTACCACATACATCCAAAAGAAAGAAACATGAATACAAGAATAGAAACAACAAAATCACAACACATGAACACCAAGATTTTTACGTGGAAACCCGGTTAAGGGAAAAACCACGGTGGGGGTTAAGCCACAAGGATTTATACTCTGTTAAAAGTATTACAAATGGGGAAGGCACATGCCTTCAGGGCACACTACCCAGAGCTCACTGCTCCAAGAGGCTCACTGCCTATAGAATTAGTTACAAAAGTTCACCGAAATGTTTGAACTGAGAAATGATATCTACCAATGCAGAAATTTAGTTCCGATTATGCACAATACACTGAATTAATACACTTCATCTCTTTCTGCCCTGCTTCACTACTCCACCATGATCCGAGCTTAGATCTTCACCTTCACACTTCTTTCTACCTTTTTCACACTTGCTCCATTTTTACATCACAATCACACATCAAAACACTCAAATCCATCAGCTATATATATCTACATCAATAAATTCAATCAACTGTAGTCAGCTTCAAGAAAACTTAGAACATTTATTAAGAACTCTACTCTGTCAGCTGAATCCATGCACAATCAACAATGCGGACCAAAAAATTGTGTTCTCAAATCATCAATAATGTCATCTAATACCACTGATTATCACAAATTTCTTAACGAACAACTTTTCTTCATCCGGACCAAGATCAAATACTAGGTCGGCCTGTTGTTCTTTTGACTGTACTGACTAACTAGAACTCGATACTCAGATGCTTATAACTTTTGAATCCTTCATCACCGGAGGCTAAATTTCTAGTTTTAGATAGTCCTAACAATCCTTATCACTCCCTCAGATCTGTAGCACACCATGATTTACTACCGGAGAGATCCAGACCAAGATACTAGACCCTGTCACATGCTCTATTTTTGACTACCTGGACTTAGACAAATCTTCACTCTGACTTCCGGTATGAACAAATTATGTAATGTGGATATGTAAGATAGACTTAGTTGCCATCAATGACAACACCTATCATGCATAGTAGTGTCTCTTGCCAACAATCTGCCCCTTTGGCATTGATGGCAACACTTAGTGAAAAATGACTAAGTATCGGAACAACTCCCCCTTATTGTGTACACTTATGCTTTTCATTGTTCTACAATGCTCCCCCTTTGCTAGATTCCTCATTTTTCACTACTCTTCACTCCCCCTTTGACATCAATGGCAAAGGGTGGGATCCACAAACCAAAATTTACACAAAAATTCTATATACCAAGACGCATATGTACAAACAATCCTTAAGTCCTATTTACATAAACATAAGTATATCACCAAAAATGTTTTTCAATAGTGCCAGCTCACTATCCCAACTCTTCTTCATACTATTCAAAATTGAGATTTGGCCACTGAATAGAAATGCTTGTGACTTTGCCTTCCACATATCAGTGGGGTCACTTGTCTGAGAGGCAACTTGGGCTTCGATCAAGGCATTGAACATTGCTTCCATTTTGGGGGAAATTAGTACCTGGAGCTCACTCATCCTTGCATCAATGCCCTCCTTTTCTTTTATCAATTTCATTATTTCTTCAATCAAGTTGATTGCTTGACACTCCTTGCTTGCCACTGATGCTGTCAAAGGATCAAAAGATTTGGATACACTTGATAGTTTTTGCTTCGACTCCTTTATTTTATCTTCAATATCCTCTATAACTTTAGGACAAGATAAGAAAAATTTATATACATTTCCTCCTTTAAGAGCATTTTGAATACTCTTTACACTGGTATCCAGTACAATTCTATCTACTCCAATCATCTCTTTTAGAGCATCAAATCTTTTACCATTGAATTCATTTTGAACCTTGACCTCTGCAGACTTTTCAAGAGATTCAAAATGAGTACTTGCAAAGTTTATCAAGTTCTTTAACTAACTAGAGGGGGAAGCTGATGAGTCCTTCTGGTATGTTGGCATGATTTTCTCCAAAATCCCTGATGCCAGACCAAGTAGCTCACTATCTTCTATGTGAGACTTCAAAATATCTTCTCTGGCCTTAGCTTGTGTGAGAGAGGCCCACTTTATCTTCTGAATTGGTGAAAGACTATCCAAATTGATTGGACCTGTTAGCACTTATTTTGACCTGGGGTTGATTTGTCATGATCAGGAGGTTTCTTCATCTGAAGCCTTCATCCTCTTGCCCAATTTTTCTAAGTGTTGGACCTCCTCAGCATTTTTCAACTGCAGCATCATATTTTCCTGAGGAGGAGGTCGTCATCATCATCTTGTCTTCGATGATGATCTTCATCAGCATGTTCTTCATCGACTTGTTTTTCTCATCGTCATCATCATATTTCAACTGTCGGGTGATGTTTGCTTATTATCCTGATGATACTGGTGAGTTACAGTGCGCCCTCAGTTGCGTGCGGGGGTGATCTTTTCAAGTATCCGGTGATCTTCCGAATATCACCTTGCTCAAGCATGATGATGATGTTGCCCCGATATCTTGAAGGGGTTATTCTCTAAGTGTTCGACCTAACTTGTTTTTTCTTAAGGGTCGTCATCATCATGATATTTCCAGTTATCATCCTGCTGCTTGTGGAGGTCATCATATTTTCTGCCTTCATGATATTTCGCCGAGGTGATATTTTATCATCGGGTGATCTTGGTTATGATCATCCTGATGATGTTGTTGAAGAGTTCTAAGTGCGACCTGATATTCACTAGGGTCATCATATTTTGGAACGTCAGGATGATCTTAGTCAATATCATCCTGATGATGTTGTATCACTTCTTGTTCTTTGTTTCTCATCCTAATGATGCTGACGTCATCCGTATATCAGGGTGATATTTTTCTTTCTGCCTATCTGCATCATGATATTTCCGAAGGAGGGGGTGATATTTTCATATCACCCGGATATATGTTTGCTCGAACATCATGATGATGCTGATATCAAGGAGATATCCGCCTGCCGGCTTCGCGCATTATCTACTGGGGGTGATCTTTTCAAGCATCATCATCATATTCAGTTATCGCCCCGATCTTACAGAGGAGCTATAGTGCAACCTGATGTTTGAACGTCAGGAGGATATTTCCAAATATCCGGTTGTCTTCCGAATATCATGATGATGTTAATATGATGATGACGTCATCAAGGTCCGCGGGGGTCATATTTCTAACAACTGATCATCTTGAAGAGACCTCCTGATATTTGCAAACATGATGATGACGTCATCCGGATATGAGAAGGTGCGCAGTAGGCAGATATGATGATGACGTCAGCAGTATATGATGATGACGTCATCAGGATGTTCATCGGCCAGACTTTTGTTATAAGCTCAGCAGGAGGATGTTCCTCCGAAGGATCAGGTTGTGCCGATTATCATGAAGGTTATATTTCAAATATCATGATGACGTCAGGGTGATATTTCGAACAACAGGATATCATGCTGCTGGAGGATGATGATGGTGAAGTCTATACTAGTGTCGTCAGGAGCAAAAGCACCGACATGATATATGCTTATGACCTAGTATATAAAGTGTTATTGAGGTCATCGCGGGGTGCATGTGGGATAATGTTATCCTGCATATTCAAAACATCATGATGATGAATCTCGGCGGGAAGTGGTTGCGATTGCAGATTTGATGATCTTCCCAAGGCCGCGGGTTGGTGCGCCATTAATGGCGATTGTTGCAGAGGTATGGGCGATGGCGTGGGTCGATCTTGTACCTGACTGAGGGTGTACATCAGCGGACAGGGGCGCAGGGCTCGAGAAATCTTCCTGTCTCCTCCCCTACCTGCTGCATTCAAGTTTGGGCGCCAATTTGGTTGTGTTTGAGCGCCATTTTCCTGATACTGTGTATCTGGCGAAATTTTGGTCAACCATGTAATTAATTGCTGAGCACCTACCTGGCTGTTATAAGCAGGTGGTCTTGCTCATTTGAAAGGTTGTTGAAAGTTGATGATTTTGGCTCTGTAATGCATAACAAGCTGATCTGGTTGCTCTGTACAGCTTACCTGTGAGTTTATGTATCTCTTGTTGTTTGTTTTTGGCATGAACCCACTGATTTCATGATTAAACTTATATGAGAAATGCTGTTTAGCATGTGTTGTGTTAATTCTGTCTCCAGTATTGCATGTACTCTTCTTCTAAATCTGGATGTTTGGTAATGTTTAGATTCTAGAGCATAGAATTCCTATGTTGACTGTCTGATCTTCTAACTTCTACTCAAGGGGTAGATTAAACTATTTTCAGGTTGAACATTGGGAAGAGTATACTGTAGTAGGGATACCATAAGTAGAGATAACCTAACACTTTGTATTGGGAGATGCCTGTAAGGCAGGTATCACACATATCCCCTTGAAATCCAGTTTTAGTTGTTCATGCTGATCATTCACAGGTGTATGTCTACTGACTCCAGGCCCTGGATAGGCACCAATCATGCTTTGTTTTGTGTTATAACCATATCCAGCTTTGCATCCACACTTAAACTCCAAAGCAAAATCTAAAACCAACATTAGGACATTAGAGTTAGTTTTAGGAACCTCAGTCCTCTGTCTACAACTGCTAATAGGCCCAAAGCTAGCCCCTTTGCTCTTATCATTCAGTTTTGGTCTACTTACAGGAGGACCATCTGCTTTCTGTCAGCATCCCAGCCTTGTATGCATATCCTCATGGATGTTGAGTAGGGAATACCCCCCTAGGTCTTGCAGAGCCTGAAGAAGAAGAGGAGATAAAATATAGAGTCTATCTCCTACACTGTTGACCCCCTGGCCCAGAGATCCTGTTGATCACTGATGGCTACCTTGTAGGGAAATCTGGGAATAAGCATCCAGTCTGGGAACAAGTCAACAGAAATTGGCGACTCCGCTGGGGATTGAGAAGTAAAAGTGCTATCTAATCATCTCCAGTGATATATATGTGACCCATCTGAGTCAGCAACAGTAATCTACTCTGCTGGGGACCCTTGTGAAAGAACCCTGGTTTTCAGAAGAAAACAGTTCCTAGAAATAGGTGGCGACTCCGAAGTAATCTCCCAACCGGTCAAGGTAAATTTATATGCAGGGGAGAAGATCCCAACAAAATCCTCTATTTGAAGAGTTACCATTAACAAAAAGAATGATGTATAGAAGAAAGGGAACTGTCTCAGCTAGTCATGAGAGCTCCCCCAGAAAAAGTGATGAGGTACAAGATAACCCTAGGCCATCAGGACAGCATGCTCCTTATTTTTCAACTGCAGAAGCTGATATCCAAGGTGCATATGAGAGGCAACAGGGTGGTAGTATGAGAATGAGGTCAGAGGTGTTCCAAGAACGCCCTTTTCTAGACCCAAGTGAAAGGTTTGAAGAGGCAGAGTCTCTAAGGGATGATGAAGATGATGACCAAAATGGCATGAGACCGTCCACCTCCAGACCTAAGGATGAACAATTGGCTGAAGAAATCAAAAGTCTAAGAGCAGAACTAGAATACCTACAAGCCATGAAAATCAGAGATGATATACAGCAGAAAGTGCAAGCCTTGAGAACTGCCCAAAATAATTCAGTTCCTACCTTAGAAAATGCAAATATGCAAAGACATCAGCAAAGATATGAAATGCAACATCAGCATCATGATGACAGACAAAATGTGAATGATGCTAGGATACCACTGAACCATGCAGGAAACCAAAATGCAAACAGAAATGTTAATGTTAATCAGCCAAACAGACAGCCCATGCAGTTAGATAGATTCAGGCAGCTGGTGTTTGATGGTATTCTTGGGTATCCTAACCCCATTGATAAGCATCTGAGGCTGCAAGTGCCTAAGTTTTCAGGAAACAATACAGTGTCAGGAGAAGATCATCTAAAGGCCTTCCAAAATGTCATGGATAATTTTGAGGTTGAGCATGAGGACGTTTTCATGAAGTCATTCATGCAATCCTTAATAGATGAGGCAAGAGAATGGTACAGGAATCTGCCTGACCGGAGCATATCATCATGGGATGATTTTAAAAGGATATTCAAGGAGCAATATGGTGATAAAACTGACCCTAGCTTCTTTGTAAATGAGTTCACCAGCATCACAAAAGGGTCAAATGAGCAGGTTGCAGACTTTAATGCAAGATTTACTAAAGTGTTGAACAAATTGCCACATCATATGAGGCCAAATGAACCAATGTGCATAATTTTGTACATCAATGCCTTTGATGCAAAGACTGCATATGGACTAAGAGATAAAGGTCCTGCCACTCTCAGGGATGCTTTCAGAATTGCAGTAAATATTGAAAACAATAGGAAAGCATCAGGCAAGACAAATAGAAGGGATGATGTAAAAATTCTGCAGAATCCAAACAAGCCTCAGAACACTCAAGGTAGTACATCTGCTCCTGAAGATAAGATAGACAAACTGGCAAATGTTGTTAAGGACCTGAGCTATAGATTAGCTAGAAGTGAAAAAGGGATGGGTCCTGATAGGCAAGTCTATCAAAGGCAGGAAAAGAGGCCATCATTACATGATATGCCTTATAACACCAATTGGCATGATGGTAAGCCTGTATATTCACGTAACAACACAAATCAGAGGGCTCAACATGCCAAGGAAACTCCTGATCCCCTGAAGAAAACTATAAATATTGCTGATGATGCTCCGTGGTGTATAATCTGTCAGATGCCACATTCACAGTCACAGTGCATGATTGCCCAATCTTTGTATGATAATGCTACATCTTGTAATGAGTGCAATGAGCCACATCATGTGCAGGATGATGATGTTAACATGATGTCCATAGGTAATGGATATACTCTCTATGATGCTGATGAGAAGACAGATCATCAGGTTCGGGCCTGCCAACAGTCCTCATATGATGAAGATCATGAGGATAATTATGTGTATGCTCAGAACTCACACAATTTTCTGAGTAGCTTACACCGACCTTCTGATGAGGAAATTAGAGCCTTCACAGCTGCAGCAGTTGCTCAAGTCAAGAGCACTACAACCTCAGAGGTAGAAATCAAGTAGGCAGCCCACATCAGCCAGAGGATATTACTGCAGGTCAGCTGATGCATGGTCATAAAGGAACTGAACCACAAAAAAGGCAGTGGGTAAATAATAAGTAGAACTTTAGATACAGAGCAGGTCCTGAATCTCAAGGACCAGAAAACAAAACCCCTCAGGCTGAAGATCAAAGTAGAGGTTCCCAAGACAAGAATGATGATCAGGGAACTATGAAAATGAAAGCTGAGTCAGCTCAGGATAAAAGCAAGATTGTGGAGCAAGCTACAACTATTGTACAAAACTATGCTCCATTTGATATAGCCCATATCCTCTCTCAGGTAAAGGTCTCTGTTCCACTTATGGAACTCATGAAAGTGGAAGAGATCAAGAATAGGACAATATCCCTAATCTCAGGGGTACCTTTTCAAGCTAAACAAAATGATCAGACCCAGGGTGAGAAACAGGTCATGTGCAATGAAGAAAATGAGACTCCTGAAGTCTATTTAGGAATGACCATGACAAAGTGTCCTTCACAGGTGGAACCATTTTATGTTTCCCTGGTTATAAATGGTAAAATAATTAGAAATTGTATGCTTGACTCTGGAGCATCTACCAATGTCATGCCTTTGGCTATCATGCAGCAAACTGGATTAAAAATTGACAAGGCATGTGGGAAGTGTTATGCTATGGATGCCAGAGAGGTACCAGTTATTGGAATCATGAAGGATGTGGATTTCAAACTGGCAGCATTTCCTGAAAAGAAATATAAGATGAATATAACAGTGGTTGACATCAAGCCACAGTATGGTATGCTGTTGTCAAGAAGATGGGCAGCACTAATTGGTGGAAGTATGCAGCTGGACCTATCATATGCCATGATTCCAATGAATGGCAGGGATGTCAAGCTAAGCAGAGAGCAAAGATCATCAGAGACAGTGGAAGACCAAGAAGCAAATGAACAGGTATGCTTTGTAGATACTGACTGTGATAACTTCAAGGTTGTCTCAGATGATGCAGAAGACAAAAAGAAAAATGTCTGCATTGAAGAGCTGGATCAGAAAGGGTTATGGACCATGTTTTTTGATGGAGCTTGTGCAAAAGAAGGCTCTGGAGCTGGAGTTGTTTTCCTGTCTCCAACTGGTAAGCTCCTCAAGTTCTCTTTCTTGCTGAGGTTTGACTACACAAATAATATTGCAGAATATGAGGCTTTACTCTTAGGCCTGAATATTGCTCTCAAACATGGAATTAAGATGTTAAGAGTATTTGGAGACTCTGAGCTGATTGTATCCCAAATCAGAAATAAGTATGCTGCAAAGAATAAAAGGTTGAAACAATACAAGCATGCTGTTTGGGATACTATTGAATTATTTGATGCATTTTCAATTGGCTGGGTAGAAAGGTCAAAAAATGTTATGGCTGATTTCTTAGCCAATGTTGCAATAAGGCCAGATGACATCACTCTGTCAGGTGTCACAGATGTAGAAGTTAAAATTAGGCCTGCCATACCAGAAAACATATGCAGTTGGCAAGTTTTTAATGATGATAGGGATTTGCTAAAATTTTTGCACTGCATAGATGAGTATGAAAATCAACAGATTGATTTCCAAGCTTTTGTAGAAACTGTAGATGGAAAAGAGACTCTTGTAGGGAAAGAGATCATTCAGTTGAAGACTAACAAAATCCCTAGAGGGTTAGTGGCTTTGGAAAGAGCCTTTGACAGTAGAGACAAAATGGTCACAAGGACATCCCCCACCAATAAGGAGGATTTAGAAGAAATAAATTTGGGGACATCTCAGGCCCCTCAGAAGGTATATATTGGCAAACAGCTAAAACCACACATAAGAAGTATGCTGATTGCATTGCTAAAAAAGTATAAACATGTTTTTGCTTGGTCATATGAGGACCTAAAAGCTTATAGAGAAGACTTATTCCAGCATGAGATCCCACTGAAGCCTGAAGCTAAGGCATTTAGACAAAGGCAAAGGCCTATAAATCCTACCTTAGCCCCTAAGATGCAAGAAGAACTCAAAAGGCTCAGGGAGGCTGGAATAATTGTGCCAATCAGACATTCAACTTGGGTGTCTAACCTTGTCCCAGTCAGGAAAAAGAATGGTGATATTAGGCTTTGTGTGGATTTCAGGAACTTGAATGTATCCTCTTTGAAGGATAACTATCCACTGCCTAATATGGAAGCTATGTTGCAGAGAGTGACTGGTTGTGAACTCCTATCCATGATGGATGGATTTTCAGGATATAACCAGGTGAAGGTAAAAGAATCAGAACAGTATAAGACTGCCTTTACCACTCCATGGGGAACGTATGTGTATGTTAGAATGCCATTTGGACTAACAAATGCAGGTGCTACATTTCAAAGAGCAATGGATGTTGCTTTTGCAGGGCTGATTGATTCAATCCTGGCAGTATATCAGGATGACCTGACTGCCTACTCAAAGAAAGAAGAGCAGCACTGTTTGCATCTGGAGCAGATCTTCATAAGAGCACTAGAATATGGCATTTCTTTGAACCCAAAGAAGTGTGCCTTTGGAGTAGTTGAAGGAAAACTTCTGGGACACATTGTTTCCAAGGATGGAGTCAGGATAGATCCAGAGAGAGTGGCAGCTATTGACAGGATCCAAATGCCAAAGACTGTGAAAGGAGTTCAGTCCTTCTTTGGACAAATAAATTTTGTTAGAAGATTTGTTCCTAACTTTGCAGAAACTACAAGGAACATCTCCAAGATGATGAAGAAGGATGCAACTGTCAACTGGGAAAGGGAAGCAACAGAATCATTTCAGAATATCAAAGAGGCAATTAAGATGGCCCCTGTTCTTAAATCTCCTGATTTTTCTAGGCCATTTCAAGTGTTTTCATTTGCTTCCTTTCATACTGTAGCTGCATGTTTGTTACAGAAAAATGAAGATGGTTTTGAACAGCCCATTGCTTTCTTCAGTATGTCCCTGCAGGCCTCTGAGTTGAAGTATGACATTATGGAAAAGCAGGCATATGCACTTGTTAGAGCCATCAAAAGTTTCAGACCATACCTGGTAGGGTCATATATCATTGCATATGTACCTCATGCTGCAGTCAAAGACATATTCACTCAGCAGGAGGTGACTGGAAGAAGGTGCAGATGGATAAACAAACTGCAGGAATTCAACATAGACATACAAGTTACTAAGTTGATAAGGGGACAGGGATTAGCCAAGATGATGGCACAGTCAAACTTGGAAGCATGCCAAGTTAATGCAGTCCAAGATGAGAATGTAAGTGTATCAGGATCTGAATGGTACAAGGATATTGTCTATTATTTGCAAAATCTGAATTGTCCTTCCCATTTCAGTGACAATCAAAAGAGGACTCTAAAGCTCCATGCAATCAGGTATGTCATTGTTAAAGGTGAGCTGTACTGGAAAAATCCTGATGGTGTACTGCTGAGATGTGTGGATAAGAACATGGCTAACAATATTTTGATTGACATGCATAAAGGATTGTGTGGTGGCCATTATACTGCCCAAACAACAGCTCATAAAATTCTCAGGGCAGGATACTGGTGGCCCACTCTCTTTTCAGATGCACAGAGGTTAGTAAGAAAATGTGACCCTTGCCAGAGATTCTCAGGAAAGTTGAAATATAATGGTGCTTTGCCCCTCAGAAATGTACCTGTGGATGCTCCATTCCAGCAATGGGGAATTGACTTTATAGGGGAGATTGCAGACAAATCAAGTGGGGGACACAGTTGGATTTTGGTGGCAACTGACTACTTTACCAAATGGATTGAGGCCATTCCAACTAAAAGAGCTACAAGTAAGGTGGTGACAGACTTCATACTAGAGAACATCATCATCAGGTTTGGAGTACCATTTAAGATTATCACTGATAATGCTATGTGCTTCAGATCAGGTGAGTTTGTTGATTTTTGCAACAAGTATGGGATAAATCTGTCATATACATCACCATATCACCCACAAGGAAATGGTCAAGCAGAATCAAGCAATAAGAGCATCATGAAAATTGTCAAGAGGATACTGGACAAGAACAAGAGAGCTTGGGACTCAAAGTTGAATTTAGCAGTATGGGCTGACAGAGTGACTGTGAAAAGGGCTATTGGGAAGTCACCTTTTGAGCTGGTATATGGTACATCAGCTAGACTGCCCATAAACAATCTCCTACCAGTTTACAGGTTCATTCAGGAAAATGATGAGGACATTGAAGATCCCATGACAGAAAGAGTGAATCAGCTGGTTGCATTGGATGAAGACAGAAGGAGAGCCCACCAGATCAATCTCAAAAGACAACAGGATATGAAATATCCGTTTGACAGGAGAACTACAAAAAGGAGGTTTCAAGTTAATGATCTGGTGCTCATTTGGAATGCTAAAGATTAGGAAAAGGGTAAACATGGTAAATTTCAGCCCTTATGGATGGGCCCATATCAGGTTTGCAATACTCATGGGGAGGATTCTTATTTCCTCCAGGCCCTAGATGGTGAAATTCTGGAATTGCCTGTGCATGGCCAATTCCTTAAGTTCTATTTTGCATGAATATCTGGTTGCTGTGCACATTTGTAAAATATGTATGTAGTGTAAATGCCTTGTACAGCTCGCGTTTTTTGGCTTTTTGTCAGGTCTGCCTGGAGATCTGGTTCTCGCTGCAGGTTTTCACCTGCACGTCCCCATTCGGAGCCACTGTTAGCACTTATTTTGACCTGGGGTTGATTTGTCATGATCAGGAGGTTTCTTCATCTGAAGCCTTCATCCTCTTGCCCAATTTTTCTAAGTGTTGGACCTCCTTAGCATTTTTCAACTGCAGCATCATATTTTCCTGAGGAGGAGGTCGTCATCATCATCTTGTCTTCGATGATGATCTTCATCAGCATGTTCTTCATCGACTTGTTTTTCTCATCGTCATCATCATATTTCAACTGTCGGGTGATGTTTGCTTATTATCCTGATGATACTGGTGAGTTACAGTGCGCCCTCAGTTGCGTGCGGGGGTGATCTTTTCAAGTATCCGGTGATCTTCCGAATATCACCTTGCTCAAGCATGCTGATGATGTTGCCCCGATATCTTGAAGGGGTTATTCTCTAAGTGTTCGACCTAACTTGTTTTTTCTTAAGGGTCGTCATCATCATGATATTTCCAGTTATCATCCTGCTGCTTGTGGAGGTCATCATATTTTCTGCCTTCATGATATTTCACCGAGGTGATATTTTATCATCGGGTGATCTTGGTTATGATCATCCTGATGATGTTGTTGAAGAGTTCTAAGTGCGACCCGATATTCACTAGGGTCATCATATTTTGGAACGTCAGGATGATCTTAGTCAATATCATCCTGATGATGTTGTATCACTTCTTGTTCTTTGTTTCTCATCTTGATGATGCTGACGTCATCCGTATATCAGGGTGATATTTTTCTTTCTGCCTATCTGCATCATGATATTTCCGAAGGAGGGGGTGATATTTTCATATCACCCGGATATATGTTTGCTCGAACATCATGATGATGCTGATATCAAGGAGATATCTGCCTGCCGGCTTCGCGCATTATCTACTGGGGGTGATCTTTTCAAGCATCATCATCATATTCAGTTATCGCCCCGATCTTACAGAGGAGCTACAGTGCAACCTGATGTTTGAACGTCAGGAGGATATTTCCAAATATCCGGTTGTCTTCCGAATATCATGATGATGTTAATATGATGATGATGTCATCAAGGTCCGCGGGGGTCATATTTCTAACAACTGATCATCTTGAAGAGACCTCCTGATATTTGCAAACATGATGATGACGTCATCCGGATATGAGAAGGTGCGCAGTAGGCAGATATGATGATGACGTCAGCAGTATATGATGATGACGTCATCAGGATGTTCATCGGCCAGACTTTTGTTATAAGCTCAGCAGGAGGATGTTCCTCCGAAGGATCAGGTTGTGCCGATTATCATGAAGGTTATATTTCAAATATCATGATGACGTCAGGGTGATATTTCGAACAACAGGATATCATGCTGCTGGAGGATGATGATGGTGAAGTCTATACTAGTGTCGTCAGGAGCAAAAGCACCGACATGATATATGCTCATGACCTAGTATATAAAGTGTTATTGAGGTCATCGCGGGGTGCATGTGGGATAATGTTATCCTGCATATTCAAAACATCATGATGATGAATCTCGGCGGGAAGTGGTTGCGATTGCAGATTTGATGATCTTCCCAAGGCCGCGGGTTGGTGCGCCATTAATGGCGATTGTTGCAGAGGTATGGGCGATGGCGTGGGTCGATCTTGTACCCGACTGAGGGTGTACATCAGCGGACAGGGGCGCAGGGCTCGAGAAATCTTCCTGTCTCCTCCCCTACCTGCTGCATTCAAGTTTGGGCGCCAATTTGGTTGTGTTTGAGCGCCATTTTCCTGATACTGTGTATCTGGCGAAATTTTGGTCAACCATGTAATTAATTGCTGAGCACCTACCTGGCTGTTATAAGCAGGTGGTCTTGCTCATTTGAAAGGTTGTTGAAAGTTGATGATTTTGGCTCTGTAATGCATAACAAGCTGATCTGGTTGCTCTGTACAGCTTACCTGTGAGTTTATGTATCTCTTGTTGTTTGTTTTTAGCATGAACCCACTGATTTCATGATTAAACTTATATGAGAAATGCTGTTTAGCATGTGTTGTGTTAATTCTGTCTCCAGTATTGCATGTACTCTTCTTCTGAATCTGGATGTTTGGTAATGTTTAGATTCTAGAGCATAGAATTCCTATGTTGACTGTCTGATCTTCTAACTTCTACTCAAGGGGTAGATTAAACTATTTTCAGGTTGAACATTGGGAAGAGTATACTGTAGTAGGGATACCATAAGTAGAGATAACCTAACACTTTGTATTGGGAGATGCCTGTAAGGCAGGTATCACACATATCCCCTTGAAATCCAGTTTTAGTTGTTCATGCTGATCATTCACAGGTGTATGTCTACTGACTCCAGGCCCTGGATAGGCACCAATCATGCTTTGTTTTGTGTTATAACCATATCCAGCTTTGCATCCACACTTAAACTCCAAAGCAAAATCTAAAACCAACATTAGGACATTAGAGTTAGTTTTAGGAACCTCAGTCCTCTGTCTACAACTGCTAATAGGCCCAAAGCTAGCCCCTTTGCTCTTATCATTCAGTTTTGGTCTACTTACAGGAGGACCATCTGCTTTCTGTCAGCATCCCAGCCTTGTATGCATATCCTTATGGATGTTGAGTAGGGAATACCCCCCTAGGTCTTGCAGAGCCTGAAGAAGAAGAGGAGATAAAATATAGAGTCTATCTCCTACACTGTTGACCCCCTGGCCCAGAGATCCTGTTGATCACTGATGGCTACCTTGTAGGGAAATCTGGGAATAAGCATCCAGTCTGGGAACAAGTCAACAGGACCTTTCAACTCTTCTCCAACTAGTTTATCATTTTCCAAAATTTCTTTCACTGCTTCTATAGTGTCTCTTGCCCAAGATGCTGATGTATCTATTTGATCCTTATCGGTACTGTCAACCTAATTGTCCTACTTGGGCTCTTCATCAACCTTTGCAATCTCTTCTTCTTTTTCATTTTTGTCCTTGGCCTTTTCTGCTTCTTGGTCCTTAGCTTCTTCTATTTCATGCTCTTTATTCTTTAATGAGTCATCTTCAATTTGAGCATCTGTTTCAACATTCATCTCTGTATCTTCTTTGTCAAATTGATCTAGAGGAGTTTGAATACCTCCTGCATCATCAGTTTTATGTCATCTTTTCATCTTCTTTGTTTATTCCTTCCTCTTCCAAAACAAAGGAGTCATCTATCTCAGTTTGTTGCTCATTGATCTTCAATTCTTCAACATCCAGAATTGAGGAATCGATCCCATTATCAATCTCTTCTTCAACAATGGGAAGATTATGCCTTTTCAATGCACTCAGAAGAATCTCCTGAGTATCTTTGACTATCTCATCAATTTCACCAAGCATGAGTTTATTCATTCTTTTCTTACTCCTGAAGCCATCTTTCACTTCTTTGAATATCATGTTCATTTGATCTGGAGTAATCTGAGGGTACAATTTTATCAGCACATGCTCCCTAAGCTCAATGTCTTTACTTTTTGCATTTTCTTTTCTTAACTCCAGAATACCTACAAGACTTTTTGGAATTTCAGAAGTTATTTCAATTAAAGCCTTATTGTAGATATTCAGATATTTGACTATTGCTTCCTCTAGAACCTCCTTATCAGCATCACTATAATCATCATAAAATTCATCATTGGCTTTAAGTTCCCATCTACAGTGACTGATTTGATGATGTCATCCACAGAAAGAGTAGGCTTTTCAACATATGTTTCAGTCTTTTGCCTTGCTTGCCCTTTTGCTTTTGGAGGGCTTCTCCTTAGATACCTTGGCTGCTTTTGTACCTGAGGCCTTCAACTCTTTGACCTCAACATCAGAATTAGTTTCTTCTTCATCATTTTTCATGCTTTTATATGATCAGGAGGCCTTAGTTTTCACCCTTTTCCCTTCTTTTCTGGATGATTTGCCTTTTGGTTTCTCAGGTTTGACAGGTTTTGGGGGAACATGGGCAGTAGTAGAGCTCCTACTAGTCCTTGATGTGGAGGAGGATTCTACCAGAGCACTTCCTTGTTTCTTATCCTGCTTCTCCTTTTCAACTTTTTCTATCCTTTCTTTGTTCTTCTCACAACTTCATTAGTTATGCCAATGCTCTCAACATACATTTCTACTCACTTTTGAACTTTCCTCTTGATTTCAGGTTCTCTAAGCTCAACATACAGTTTCACACTTAGTTCCTTATATGTCCCAAATCTTTCAACTGTTGTGTCCTTTGGCTTGCTCAAAAGGTGTTAAGCATACATATCCAATACTTGCTCATCAACGTCATACCCCATGGGCATGATCCATACTGTTGTTGGTTCAACAACTTCCATTAAACACTAATCTATATCCACCATAAAGCAGACTGTATCCTTGTATTTTTCAACCACAGATGTAGGAATTCTCTCCCTTGAATGCATCATGTTCTAATTTTTTTTGAAGAAACCCCAAAGAGCAGTCCTTTGGGCATTGGAGTCACCAATACTATTCAAGTGCTCTCTTATTTGAATAGCAATAGGTCTATCATTGGTCCAACACATGCTTTTCTTGCTAGGTAAGTCATTCATGAAATAGAAGAACAAACACAAGACCAGTGTACCATATTTGAAGGTATTATTTTTATCCTTCTTAACCTTATTCAAATTTTCCATCAGTTGGTTCTATAGAAAATCACACAAGTCATAATCAACATTCTCTCTCAACATCTGATAAGCTGCATAGATAGCTGTACTGGATATAGAATTTTCCTTGCTGGAATGATAAATCTTATATCCAATCACCATTAAAGCAAAATTGACATCTAGATCAGTGATGTCATTTATAGTCATTGCCCTTTTCTCAAACCTTGAACCGGTAGCATCAGTTACAGTTTGATTCTTTACTGATTTCAACATTGGCAGTCTACTAGATGAGTTTAACCCTGTCACAACCTTGATGGCATCCTTGGTGATCTTGAAAGGTTTCATTAGCCACAAAAACTTATCATGCATTCGGCTTAAAACATACCAGACCCATTCATCTTAATCGAAGGATGGAAACCCTATAATCTAAATGAAATGTTTATCGTACAGTGCCTTATACTCAGGTTTAAGACTATGAATTTCATCCCTTAGATGAGTCTTGAATAAATCTACTAACCTTGAGTCCCCAAATTCATCTATGCTCGCATGAATATAGGCCCTAATATCTTCAACATGCAATACACCATACAGAACATTTGAAAAGGCACCTAACGGGCTGACTTCTACTGATTTGTGTGGATGCTTCTTGAATTTGGGTTGGGGCCTTTCAGTAATATCAACAACCAACAGTGTAGCCATTGCAAAATATTACAAGTTCAAAGCTTCACAGAAAAATACCTTTTTCTTCCATGAAATTAGGGTTAGCTGATGAATTCGCCGGTCGCACTTCAAATCCTTGAAATCTTAGCTTAGGTGCTCTTCAGCTCGCTCTCTTCAAATGCAAAGTGATCCAAATGATTAAATGAATGACTTTTTATCCTTTGTAAAACCTAATTTGTCATTGTAACAAATGCTCTGCCCTAATACATCAGGTTACACTGTTTCTGCATGTAGTCAATCTTCAATTGCTCCACAATCAATCACATTTGCTTTTCTTTTCTTCCAAAATTTTCTCCAATAGATATGAAATAGGCTTCTTTATCTTCATTCATCATGCCAGATTCAGGAACCCACTTACTGGTAGGGGGAATTAGATTTTCAGTACAACTCCCCCTGAGCCAGAGCTCCTATTTCAATTCCTAGAAGAATTGTCTGCACTGGATTCCAGTGCGGATCCATCACCTTCATTCTTTGCATCTTTCTTGACCCATGTTTTATTCATTTCCTTTTAGATCTCATTCACATCTACTTTTCCCTTGCCTTTGTCCATCTTCTGCTCTGTTCTTCCTGCTTGTGAGTCCACCATTTTGCTTCTATAAAATTTAGCAATATGTCCAGATTTGTTGCAGTTAAAACATACAATCTTATTTCTCTGACAATTACATGTTGGAGCAGGTTTAGATCTGCACTGCATTGCCATATGCCCAAACTTGTTGCAATAAAACATCTTCCATTGAAAACTTGTTTGTCCTTAGGAGGGTTCCTTGATCCACTTCTGCAATCCTCAGCCTTATGACCTATCCTTTTGCAATTAAAGCATTGACCGGAGAAAGAAGATTCATTTTGATTTACTTGACTTCTGCATTGATTATCTCTATGACCATACTTATTTCATTTGAAACAATTTCCATTGAAAGATGGATACCTTTGATCATTAGGTTGTCTTACCGGAGGTCTTCTAGGATTCCTTCTTTCATTTCTTGCTTCAAGATTTCTTTAACTGGATCTAGATCTTTCACCTTTCTCAAATCCCAGACCATGCTTATCATCTACCTTCTTTTGACTATCAAGCAACACCTCGAGTTTAGCTGAGCTTATCTTGAATTTCTCTTTATATTCATTTGCAACTTCTAGGTCATGTTTAAGAATGACAATTTGTCTTTCAAGTTCTTCCTCATTATCCCTGGTTTCTTGTAGATCAGACTCTAGATGGCCGATTATCCTATCCAATCTGCAACATTCTTCTATTCTTTCTTTTAGAGATTGATTCAGTTTTTCCTTAGTCTTCTTCCTTTCTTCAATTTCCTTGGTTAGCCTCATCACCCCGGATTACATTTCATGTTTTAGGACAACAACTTCTTTTACTAGCTTCTCACATTCCTTTGTCTTCTCCTTCAAGGCCTCATTCATATCATTGTCTTCATTCTGATTTGCTAGCTGATAAAGTAGCTTCTTCCTTTTTCCATTAGATTTGTTCAATTATCCTTTTAAGGTTTCAATGAAATCTTTAGCATCTTTAAGGTTCTCTTCCAGTTCTTTGACTTCTGCTTTGGATTGATCAAGATCTTCTAAAGCAAGTTTAAGTTGTTCATTGATGCCATCAAAATACTTGAATGAACCCATTGAAAACACTTTCCCAGATCTTCCTCAAGTTGTTAAACTTCTTCTAAGGAACCTTGCTCTGATACCAATTGTTGAGAATAAGGAACACTGAGAGGGGGGTGAATCAGTGTTTTGCAAAACTTATTACTTTGTTCCTTTATTAATTTACCACATACATCCAAAAGAAAGAAGCATGAGTACAAGAATAGAAAAAGCAAAATCACAACACATGAACACCATGATTTTTACATGGAAACCCAGTCAAGGGAAAAACCACGGTGGGGGTTAACCCACAAGAATTTATACTCTATTAAAAGTATTACAAATGGGGAAGGCACATGCCTTCAGGGCACATTGCCCAGAGCTCACTACTCCAAGAGACTCACTACCTACATAATTAGTTACAAAAGTTCACTGAAATGTTTGAACTGAGAAATGACATCTATTAATGTAGAAATTCAGTTCTGGTTATGTAAAATACACTGACTTAATACACTTCATCTCTTTTTGCCCTACTTCACTACTCCGCCATGATCTGAGATTAGATCTTCACCTTCACACTTCTTTATACCTTTTTCACACTTGCTTCATTTTTACATCATAATCACACATCAAAACACTCGAATCCATCGGCTATATATATCCACATCAAGAAATTCAATCAACTGTAGTTGGATTCAAGAAAACTTAGAACATTTATTAAGAACTCTGCTCTGTTGGCTGAATCCATACACAATCAACAACGTGGACCAAAAACTTGTGTTCTCAAATCATCAATCATGTTGGCCAATACCACTGATTATCACAAATTGCTTAACCAACAACTTTTCTTCATCCGGACCAAGATCAAATATTAGGTCGGCCTATTCTTCTTCTGACTATACTGACTAACTGGAACCCGATACTCAGATGCTTATAACCTTTGAATCCTTCATCACTGGAGGCTAAATTTATGGATTTAGATAGACCTGGAAATCCTTATCACTCCCTCAGATCTGCAACACACTGTGATTTATTACCGAAGAGATCCAGACCAAGATACTGGATCATGTCACACGCTCTATTTTTGACTACTCAGACTTAGACAAATCTTCACTCTGACTTTTGGTATGAACAAATTATGTAATGCAGATGTGTAAGATAGACTTAGTTACCATCAATGACAACACCTGTCATGCATAGCAGTGTCTCTTGCCAATAATTTGCTCCTGAATGAAAGCATTTGCCATGATTTTCCATCTATCCTTCCTCCCAAGGACGAGAACACAATTAGCCAAGAATTCCTTGTAGAGGAAACTGTCATGGATGTGTCCCTCTAGCAAGTTGCTTTCCCCTATCACCTTTAGGATTTCCTCGACCACATGATTAGGGTCGGCCTTGAATAGATGCTTGATCTTCTCCATTCTTGATTCTACCTATACTTCTGCCTACTCTCCCTAGTCACCCGCATCCTCCTCATCTCATTCATCCACACTCTCTAAATAAATAAATAAATATATATATATATATATATATATATATATATATATATATATATATATATATATATAAAGAAGTCAATTTATTATTTCAATTATAATTTTGTTGAAAGTACAATTCTAATCACAATGAAATAATTTCTATGTAAATATTAAACAAGTCAAGCTTTGAACAATGTACTTGCTATCTCCCATAACACTCTTTGTGGATGTGGGTTCCTCCCTGAAGTTGTGCCAACCTCACATATGAAATGATTCTTACACCATTCAATGATGGCATGTGCATAATTTATATGAGCTCCCTTATAATTAATTTGATGTTTTCTTATAGCATGTTTAAATGTAAGCTCCTACACCATCATGTTCACCCTTCCATGGTCACTCTCAAAGAAACTCTAAACATGAGCTATAATAAGAAGTTGATCATATATATACACATTGTTAAAAAAGGTCTTGATGATTTGAATTACAATGCAAACCCATCTAACCATACAAAATGTTTCTCAAGTTTCACACTCCTAGCAAGATCTTCAATAAACTTGTAAAAATAATGTTGCACAAAAATTTCTGTCATGCTCTTTATCAGTCATAATATAAAATTGATATTCTTTCTTAAGGTTCATTGTAGATAGGTACTCTCAACACCATCCAACTCCAATTGTGCATGTTGATAACACACATGCACTATAATGGTCACTTTGAATAATAACAATGTGTTTATATCTCTTTTTGATGGGTAAAACAATAATTCTTTACAAATTTAACCACTAATAAGACTCTTTTAGGAGGAAAAGTATCTCTCAAAAACTTAAACTATTTTACTTGCCACTTAGCAAAAAAGGCAATGTCGAATGTATGGTTCTATCAATTCACAAAAAAAATCCATAAATGTTCCAATAGGTAGTTCTTATTCTACATAATCTAACCTTGTGGCTTCTTTTCCAAAAGTAGTTTGATACTTTATGTGTAATTTACCATCCTCATCATGTTAGCATCTTCATTTCTTAAAGGACATTTGAATAAATTTCCACATGTTTCACAAAGTCCTTTTATGCATTTCACACGACCATCTGCATCATCATTAGTTTTGTCACATATGATGGATGTTATGAACTCACTTACCCATTTAGGAGGTGCATGTTAAACACCATCACTTTCTTCTTTGATATTTCATAACACCTAATAATAAAGATCAAATTCAATATAGTTATGGCAATGATAAGTTTCAAAGACTCGATTTGGCTTCACATACCATGGACTGAACATTTCAAACATTCTTTGCCCAATATTAATATGAGGATTGACATTGTAAAATCTTGCATATCATGTTGTGTTATGCCAAAACAATGTTTTCACATGTTATTCATAATCATTCAACCCAATCCTATGTCTAGGAACATCTCTACTATTTGATGAAGGATGAGTATGTTTGTGCTAGAAACTAAAGATCAACTTCATAACACCACCTTCAATCTTGTCAAACCAAGCATCTCTACACATCAATGCCTAATTTTCTTCTATAGTAATCTCATCCAAAAAATTTCTCCCTTTCACAAATCTTAATACCATCTTTCTATTAAAACCAATTTCCATTTAAAACTGAAGAAATTTGATGCTTTCTATACATTTATGGACTTACAAGAGAAGTCAACATCAATGTTTCCACATTTTCATCTTTTTCTAGGTGTGTTTTCCTCTTTTATATGAAATCTACATCCAACAATTATGATGGCTACTTCATCTCATATCAAGTAAGTATACTTGCCAATAGTTGGGCTTTACCAATTGTATCATGATTTCTAACTTAGTTCTTGTCAAATATTTTCTTAGAAGTTCTTTTTAATGAACTCTCAATAGCTTGACCAAGCTATCTAGCATAAAAATTTAATTTGTCTATGTGAATCCCAACTAAATGATCCATATTCTTTAGAGAAAGTTTTCCCTTAACCTCTTAAATTAAATTCACAAATGCATCTACAAAGGGAAGAGGGTGATAACCCTCTCTATTTTCAAATCTATGAGGTTGGGCATCATCAAGAATATGAGGTTGGAGCTTCTCTATAACATCAATACTTGGTTGAGCCTCATCTCTAACATCAATATGTGGGTGTACCTACTCTCTAACATCAATGTGTGGTTGGGTCTCTTCTGCTCTAGTATCCAAATTAAGTTGGGTTCCCACTCTAGTTTATATATGTTAAACCCCTTCATGTATACTACATGAGATTATTTAAGAAAAGTGTTACAACCTAGTAGAGTTAATATCATAGTGTAAAGGAGAAAGGAATATAAGGGACAAGGACTTATCTAATTCTTGATAGTGTACAAAAGCATAAAGATCTAGGTATTTAGAAGAATGATATTTAGGTGTTGGGATAAGACCTATAAAGAGGCATTGAGTAAAATTGTAAGGTACACAATGGTAGTATAAGTGCAGGTGGGGTTGATGGTTGTATCTTGAAGAAAGAGAGCACGCTAAGAAAAAATTAAGAGTGTTGTGAAATTTATATCCTTAAGAATAGGTAAAGGATAGGGGCATGCAAGAAGAGGTGTTGAAGTAAACTTGAAGTACATTAAAGTGTATGAAATAGGTGTGAATTTGTTGTAACAAAGTGAAGTGGTGTTTTGAAAAAATCAAGGAGTATTGCAATGAATTGAAGGCCATTTTAAAACATTAGGAAAGGGGATAAGATGTTTATATATGCTCTATAAGAAATGATGCATTGTGAAAGTTTGGTAAAGTGTTGTAGGGATATGGAACTTAAAAAAGATCTAGTGCAAAACTATGACAATTAGGCATGTGTTTAGAAGAATGATAACTTAGGTGTTGGGATGAGGTTGTTGTAGAAAATTGAATGGTACATGTAAAGTTAGTGTCATGAGCGTGGGGTTGATGATACTGTAAGAAGAACTTGAGAATGTTGGGAAATGTTAACAAGGTATTGTGAAATTTAAATAGTAGGAAGTTATGAAAGAGCAAGGGGCAAGAAAAGGTGAAAATGATGAAGTAGTGAAGTGTACATGAATGTGTTGTGAACAAGTTGAGGGGCCTTGTGAAAAATTCAAGGAGTGTTGTAATGAATTGAAACCCATTTTAAAAGGTTAAGAAAAGGAATAAGATATCAATAAGTGAGATTTAAGAAAAGTTCAGCCTTGTGAAAGTTTTGGAAAGTGTTGTAGGGATTAGTCTAGTGAAAAAGATAACTCAAGTATATTCAATTCAAAAATTTGGTGCTTAATCTAAGAAAGATATATAGTTGGGGTGAGGTAAAGAGGTGTCAAGTAAAAAATTAGAAGGTACACTTGAGGGTAGTATAAAAGGTGGGCTTGATGGAACTTGTAAGAAGAATTTAGAGAGTGTTACAAGAAATATTAAGAGGATACAAGTTTGTGAAAGTTATAATTTATGAATAGGTAAGGGCTAGGGAGCAATAATTAAGAGAAATGGATGAAATAGTGAAACATGTATGAAAGGGGTGGAGGTTGACAATAAATCCAAGACTTGTATGAAAGTTGTAGTTTGGAAAAGCACTAGAGGTTGACCCAAAAGAGGAAAGGAAACAAAAAAATTAATGCTAAATAAACATAACTTGGGAACAAACTACGCTAATTCACACAAGAGATGAAAAATAAGAAAACAAAAAAAAGGTAGGGAAGGTTTCTACAAGGTGTGTTTGGTTTGTGAGCTCATGAATATACCAATCTCATTCTTAAATAGTGTAACTTTGGATGATAAACCATTCCCATAGCCCACTACCTTGTCTCCAAGGTACGTCAAGAGTAGCTTCTTGGGGCTAACTACTGACCAGTGCATCTTAGATTACAAACAATTGAAGGTTGTCTAGGGATAGAGGTTTCAAAAACATTTCTATGGGGTCTTCCAATATACCAAAAGGTATGAGGAACCTCAAGGTCATGTATAGAGGCTTTCTAAGGCATGGTTATTAGAGTTTAAGCTCCCTAGAGATCCTTTATGAGGAATCAAGCTTAGCCAAAAAAGATAGCTCTTTTATGGATATTTCAAAACCCTCAACACAGGGTTCCTAGCCTAAAATCTTTTAAAAGCTACTTACAAGGGGAAAATAATCAAGCAAATCTCAAGCAAGATATATAGATGTACCAAGTAAATAACTAGATTTAAAGTGTAAACCATAGAAGGAGCTTAATGAAATAAACTACTTGAAATTTATATCCCAATTATTCTACTTGATATTTAAATGAAAAAATAAAAATATACCTTCTTTATTTTTAATTTTTTTGCTTCCTTTCTTCATTTAGCTCCTTGTATTTTTTGTTGAATATGAACACGTAGTCTTATTTTGCCTAGTTTTTTATTTCTCATCTTCTTCTTTGTGAAGATGTGTCACAATAATCTTCTCCTTTGAAAAAAATGACTAAAATCACTTCTCTTTCGAAAAACTAGCCAAAAAATATCTTCCATTCAAAAAGTGCAAGCAAAGGAAAAATATTTTCCTTTAAAAAAGTGTGACGAAATAATTTTTTATTGATCTATGTGTTGGTACCTGAAAAAACCAGCTCCCAGACATGCATTATTTTGCCCCAAAAATCCATTAAATTTCCCTCTTTTACCTTTACAGTTTAAACCCATTATTTATAACTGATATGAGATATGTTCCATGGATTTCCTTCAAGAAAAATTCTAAGTAAAGTTCCCCCTATTCCTTATGTTTTCTTCCCTTAGAAAAAATTGGTTCCTTTAAGGCCTTTGTTGGCGAATTGGCAAAATCGCAAACTGTCAAACTTACTGACTTGGTTCGCAGGTTTGTGATTTTGTTGATTTGCTAATTTACTGACAAAGAGGAAAAAAGAGAAGTTTGAAATGAAGCTTGATTTATTCTTTGGCAAAATTGTTCAATTTAAAGTGTTTGTCAATGAATCGACAAAGTTGCAAATTGTTGATTTCGTCGACTAAGTTCATGTGTTCATAGTTTTGCTGATTTGTTGATAAGGTGGAAAAAGTGGCAAAGGTGGAGGGAAAAGTTTCTAAGGAAAGATTGGCCAACTTCTTGTCGGTGAAGTTGGAGGTTCGCAAACCCCCAATCTCGTCGATGAAGTTTTCACTGACAACATTTTACTGATTAAGGGAGGCTCTGATGAAGAAGAAGGGAAGACAAAGACAAGGCAAGTGGAAAAGTTTCTAAGGGAAAGTTTTAAGGGGAGCTGATGGCTTTTCCAAAAAATTATCTAGTTCACAAATGGCCGAACTCATCGACTGAGTTCACGGGTTCAGAATTTCGTCGATTCGCCGATAAAGAGAACAAGTCATAAAGAAAAAGAAGAAAAAAAGAAGACAAGGGGTCTTCGTTGGCAAAAGGGTGGTTCACAAACTGCGAGGTTCAGCGATAGTTTAGTTCACCAGCAAGGAAATTTGTCGATAAAGGTAAAGGCAAAAAATATAAAGAGGTTGAAACAAAGAAGAAAGAAGAAGCTAAGGCTTAGTTCACGAAAAGAAAGATTCATCGATAAGATGAAAAAGCAAGCAAGAAGACAAGTTGACTAAGAAAGTAGTTCACAATGGAAGGATTTTGCCGATAAGGCAAAATTAAAATATAAATTTCAAATGTAAAGCATAAAGTAAAAATGTAATAGTTTAAAATGTTTTAAAGTAAGTTTTTAAATATTTTAAAGTGTTGTAAAAGCTTTACAGACACTTTTGGTGAGCCTTTATTTTAAAACACCCATCTGCCCCCTGGCCACCATGAATGTAGAATTGATGAGGATGTATAGGTTGGTAGCAGAGTTAGGTGGAATTAATTGCTGGAGTGATCGTAGTTGGTAGGGTAGTTTGTTCCTGCCCAGAATGTAGAAGAGAAAATATTTCTATATATACATGATTCAGAGATGTTTTATGGGTTGGTCACTAAATCAATTTTCTGGTCAGGAAAGCCTAAGAAGATTCTCAGGCATCAAGTAGAGGATAATGTCTGAGCAATGAATGGGAGAATGCTTCTGATACAATGTAGGAAAGAATTGTAATGCACATCTTCATGTAGTGGTATGTCTCCATGGCTATTTGCAGTGATTCAGGGGAATGCATAGTTGCAGCTTTGTATTTTTCCTTCACCACATTGGTTGGTGCGATTGTAATAGGGATTTGATAATGTGTGATAGCATTTATGTCAATACAAGATTTGTGTTCAGTCATTGATTTGTTGCAAATGGATCATTGTAGTTTAGATCTGGATAAATAAGTATGTCCAGTGTATGAAATGTAATCTGAGAAATATATGTGAATATATTTTAGTCTTCTGTTGATATTGGTTCAATCCATTTCCTTCCTTTTTATTGCTTATGACTCAGTTGCCCAATGGAGTAGGCACTAGTCCATATTGGGGATGGATCAATCACTATTTTTAATCAAAATCCTCATCTTGTTAGTTGTAGGAGGAGGAGTAGTTTTAATTTAGGTTCTACATGTTGTCCATGATTCAATATAATAACCAAGGATAAATCTGAAGTGATGCAAAGTTGTTTTAATCATTGGTGAATCATGTACATGTATTCCTACACTGTGTATTTTGTGTATGAGAAGTTAAGTGGATTCATCTTAAGGAATATAAAGAATGTGATGTAGTTATATTTGGATGCAAATGCATAGTGCAGTAATCATCTTAATCAAAGGCCTGTGTAGCCAGTTTGTCTTGACCTAGTGACAACTTTGGGAGTCAAGTGTACATTTGATATGGCTATGTTTGTTTGTTTGTGTTCTATTTCATGCCTCCAGGAATATCCCTCCTAGGTCTAGCTAAGCCTAAAGTGCAAAGGAGTATACCCACTCCTGTCAATTGGCCAAAATCACTCTTAACCTGTTGATAAACCTCTTTCAATCACCTTGACGACACCCCTAGCCCTGGTGATTGTGAAATGTTTTAGGGTTTTGGGTTGCAGTTATTTTGGGAACCAACACTATGAATGTATTTATATATGGGATTATTTTAATACCTTCAAATGGAAATAGGCTTAATGGATACCCTCCAGATGAAGATCCTTGAGTGGACCTTCTAGCTTTCCTCTACTAGTTTTTGGAAGAAATTTATGTTTCAAAGGAACGTTTGGAACATCAAACAAAGTCACCATGACATGAGGTTTTGCAAGATCATATCCCTCAAAGTAAGCTTATAAAAAAATATGATTTGTAATATATTTAATTTAATTATTATGTTTATTTTCTATTTTCTATTGAACATATGTCTCTCACCAAACATAAAGGTCTTTGCTTGACACACGGGGAAATTTAAAATGGTATTTTTTTTTTTGAAAAGTACATACACCCTCCATATTGATGTCTTTGTTTCAACAAAAAAAATAGATTTATACAAAATAAGTTATGCATTATGGCATAATATTAGTCTAAATTATAACTAATCCAAATTAAAAATTAATAATAAATAAAGTATGCAACAAAAAAATATGCGTGCTCTAGATATTAGTGTTAATGATCTATGTTTAATAAATTATAAAATTATCATATTTCTAAGAAAATTATGTGTTATGGCATAATATCACTCATTAAAAATACTATAAAGTATAAAAAACAAGTTATTAACAAATGTTAAAAAAATGAGACAATTTATTTTAAAATTAAAAAAATTACATTTAGAATCTACACATAAAATCTAAAAAATTGCTAGTTCACATCATCTTCAAATTCTAAATGATATTCTTTCTATAAGTGATGAAAAGTGAAAATTTGGTTTAAAAAGTTGATTTAATTGTCCCACCTAGGCCAAAAAGTGAGACACCCTATTGTACTTTCACCCCCTAAGTTCCAACTTGTCCCCCATGGCCTCTCACCAAGTTCTCCTTTATAAACTTTATATTCTCCATGCTTATCTCCAAGGTCTCTGTAGTCAGTAGTCAAACTTCTTTTGCAATATAAGATTTCAAGTCCCTCACAAACTTGTAATGAGATGTTTCTTGTCAATTATGTAGGTTGCATGCTACTTCAACTCAAAGAAGTGGTTCTTCTACTAAGAGACTATCATACCCAACTATAGAAGATCATGAAACTCATCAATATTGTATTGCCTAAAATACTTTGACAAGTATATCACACAAAACCTCTCCAAAAATATTTCCCATGTTACCATTACTAGAGAAAGATTGTGTTTCTACTTCTCTTGGCGCCACTAGGTGGAAGCATGGTCATGCAAGTACAAAATAGCAAAATGAGCCTTGAGATTGCTCTCATATGGTTGTATTCTGAAACATATGTCCAATTATTGTAGACATGATATTTCCACAGTCCATGACATAAGATTGTAGAGCTTCTAGAAAGAACCGTGTGTGGCTTTTTTTGCACTGATGTTTCAGATCACACTCCATGATCCATCATCAGGAAGAGAATGAAAATGAATTAAAATTGTAGAGTAATTTCCTAAAAAGAGAGAGAAGGGGTAGGCACGGAGTACAAGGTTAATCCTATGGTAAAGAGACATTAGAGGGAAAAGAAAAGAGAACAACTAAATCAAAATTTAATTAAAAAAGAAAAAGAAAGATGGAATCCTAATAGTAACCAAAATAGAGCAATAAAGGAAGGAAAAAAATTGATATTATATAAATAGAAAAATAAATAATATGAAATGAGAAAGTCAAAAAGATGAAATTTTCTTACCCCTTCTCTCTCTTTTTAAGGAACTTACTCTACAATTTTTATTCATTTTCATTATCTTCCTGATGATGGATCACGAAGTGTGATCCGAAACATTGATGCAAAAAAAACCCACTCACAGTTTTTTCCAAAAGCTCTACGTATTACATATGTCCAATGACAAAAACTAAGCCTCGAACTCTATCTGCTCAGTGAAACCCTTAAATGTCAGAGGATGCAAAAGAAGAGATCCCTTATATGCCTCGTTGACTCATTGAGACTATCGATTCCTTGCTTGGCCTCTCAATGAGGCTACTCCTCCACTCTAGACTTGTGAGGGCTCCTAGAGAGATCTCTCTATAGATTGGGTAAAATCCTACAAAGGCTATGAATTGGTTCCCTGCTTGTATGATCCCGATAAGGAGGAAATTGATCCAAAAGCTCTTGCCTTAGACCCAATAACTATGGTCCATAACCATCTAGTCATCCAACTAATCTCATCTCATAGATAGAGATCCCTCACTTTAGATTTCTGAAGAGTCTTTATCAAGGCCTTCCTAACTAGTCTGATAGCTATGATAATACTTAGCAATCATCGTCCTTAACAAGCAAGAAGTAGTGTTAGAACACACATTAATCCAACACAACAAACATACATAAACATGCAAACACATAACCCAAAGCTCCTAGTGTTCCAACATAGGGCTCTGATACAAATGTAGTGCCCCAAGGATACACTTAGGACATTAACATAATATAAATGGGTTAACATATTACATAGGGGTGGATAATTGTGAAGGAAGTGAATATAATTTCTCATGGGGAGCTTGAAGTGGAATTTTTCTAGGCAACACATTGGGATTGAGAATCAATTTTAGGTTTTTAGGTAATAGCACTAAGTTTGGTCCATTTAAGATGGGAGAAGGAATATTTCCATTTATAGTTAAGAAAAAGTCATAGATGAGAGGAAAGCATGATTTTTATACAATTTTAAGGGGGAACATATTCGGTTTAATACCATTTGGTCATATCCATTCCTTAAGGAAATTGTACTCATAGAAAGGCAAGATCTTAATCAAGAGGGATGGTTGAGCCAATGGATTTATATTAGAGAGATATAATATTAGTTGGGGAAGTTTTAAAATCTACTTTTAGTTACTTTTGAGATTTACAATAGAGGTTGGGTAGGTCCTAGAGGTCTCTAGATGATTTTGTGCCCTTTTTAAAGAGTTTCTTGCCTTAGAGTTGTTTACAGAGAACCGATGACTAGTCATTAATTTGTATATTATGTTTCCACCATAGAGAGGAGGTGAGAAATCTCAATCCATGTCTAAAGGAATGATCAAACCATTTTAGTTGGGGGAAATTGCTTATCAAGCTTTCCATATGTTATGATGTTTATTAGGATTCAATTGCATAATGTTTGAGTCAAACTCATTGACCCATGTTTCATGAGTAGTGGTTCTAATGTACCTATCTCTCATGACCATGAATGGTCCACTTAACACTCATTACATGTTGGTTATGCTAACATGGGTGAAGCATCAGGAATTCTTGGGAGGTCACCCATCATAGTACTACTTTGATTTAGAAAGCTAAGTGGGCTTGATCTTGGGGAAAACTTCATGGTTAAGAGTGCTTAAGTTGGAGTATAGTACTAGGATGGCTAACCTCTCAGGAAGTCTTGATGCTTCACCCTTGTTAGCATGACCTGGATGAAATGAGTGCACCATTCATGCTCATGCAAGATGGGTTCATTAGAACCACTACTTATGAAATATGGGTAAATGAGTTTGACTTAGAAACTATGTATTTGAATCCTAATAAAACATCATAATTTTATTACACTACGAAAAATACCTACCACTTTCCATATGTTGTTGAAATTGTATCGAGGCATGCACTTTGAAGTAAGAAGACATAACAACCTTTTCCTTGTAGTTGACAACAGTCTAGGATCCAAGAGTAGTGATAAGGGCAATATGGTGTCTTATTAATATTTTCAATGCGGCATCTCCGTGAATATTCCAAATGACACATTTGGTGATAAGACAAGTGCCTTGACTACTTGGGTCAATTGTGACTAACCCTCCATGATCTTTATGTTAAATGGAATGTTTCCAAGATGACATAGGCATGCCTTTTTGGTTGCTCAACTGAGAGCATACGAAATATATAAATAGTTTAGTAAGTTGGTTATAACAAGATTTAAAAAGAAGTAAGCAACGTGAAACATACACATGATTGGCAAGAGGATTCTTGTTATCAATTTGATTTAACCCACCACAAAAATAAACCTATTAATTAGCTGATAGGCTTTTTTAGTATGAGCTTTAAGTGCAAAAAAAATTGGATAATTTGTCTCACACCACCATTAGTATTTTGTAGCTACTTGAAATATCTCTGATTAGGAATTCATCAGAAATGCCTCTTGCTGGGAATTAATGACTAAGACTATGATTGCAACGTTGTCCACCTTTTCCACCACCCTAACTCCTAATGACTTTACTATTACCCAAAACTATTATTAAATACACTTCAAATCAACTTATTCTACCAACATATGTTTACAGTGCATTGAAAGAAATTTGATGGTAGTCTCCTAAAGAGAAGGTCAATAAATAGTAGGTGGACAAAATGTTTTAAGATCATAAGTAATGGTAGATGAAGAGTGGTAGTTGGGATGTATGCCTAAGTGGCCAAACATGAGATTTTAAGCAATAAACCTAAATTAAGATTGAAGAATAATGCATAGATCTTTGTTTAGTTGGACACACTTATAGAGGAAGAGCATAGATCATTACATCACAATTGCTTCTCATCACCTCCTCAAACTCCATCACCTAATACCCAACCTAGGTAAACACAATTTTCTACTCATTTAAACTCACAATGAGTTTTGTTAATGAGTATTCTAAATTTGGTTTCCTATTAACTTTGAAGTTTCTCTGGTTTTGACATTTTGGACAATTGATATGAGTTTTGGGTTCACAGATTTTATTTGTGGGTATCTAGTTTTGTTCTATTTTTTCTAAAATGCTACTCTTTCAAATCCATAATGTATGTTTTTTCCACTTTATCTTTTTCCAAAGAGTTTAGTAAATTGGGTCTCCTAACCAACATGAAGCTTTTTGGGTTTTGACATTGTTTACAAAACAATTGATATTATTTTTGGCCTCATAGGGTCAATTTCTTTTAACAGAGATGATTGGTATCTTTAACCAATGCTTATTATTTTTAACGAGTTTAGTAAACTATCTCTCCTCTCAAACATGAACACCTTCTAGTTTTGATATTGTAACATCCCAACTGGAATATTAAATAAAATAAATACAATAAATGCAAAAAACTCATTTTTTTTTTATAACAAAAAAATAATCCAATAATAATACATTTGCAATTTCAAAGTACAATATATAATTTCAGTTGATGGTCGCTTCACATGTGACTTAAAAATTTTACACTTTATCAAGAACAAATAATAGATGGTCACATTCCTTAAGACTTACAATATTTATCATTTTCATTTACATAATAAGTAATGCTTCACGTTCACAACTTTGGCAGTCAACTATAGGAGAGAGAGAGAGAGCATCACCCTAGTGCTTTTCCTCCAACCATAGACCGACGGTCCCCCACACACCTTCCTTATAGAAGTGGCCCTTCCCTTTGCGTGGTTATAGATAATGAGAATCAAATGATTCTTTGTGCCATCTGAGAACTAATGCATTTTCCTAGCTAAAAACAATTAGGCTTACAACTCTAGTCTAGCTCTAGCTATGTATAACCCACTCTGACTATTCAACTATCTGGTACATAGTGAACCGACAATGCAAGCAGTGAATTTTGCATTACTTTGGCCAAAGTTTCATATAATAAGTTGTATATTCATATACCCTTTTCTTGACTTGAAGAAAACATTCTTATAATTTAGTAAATATTATATCAACATACTTTGACTTGTTTATTTGAAATATTAGTCTTAAAGACATAAAATATACCCTTTACTATAAGACAAGTATAAGGTGAGAACTTAGGTGACTTAAAAGCATGCATTGAGCCCCTCTTTGTATCCTTGCAATATCAGTTCTATGAAAACCTGTCAATCTACTCAAAGGCTTGTCAACCCATTTCCGTGCTCATAAATAAATTTGGTATACATTCTCAAGGTATACTTGATTCTATCATAAAGTCATTGATTTTGACATCTATAGACTTCTAAGACTCTTGCCACTGAGCTATGTCTGCTTTAGTCTATGATTATATTCGACTAATTTCCCGTCAAAGTGAACTATATAAAATGACTATAATATTTCCATAATGAGGTAAAATCAATTTACAATAATCTATTGACCAATCTTGACCAAAATATAAGATAAAAGAATGGTTTCCTCTTAACCGGAAATAAAAGTAGTAAATGAAAACTCTCGGTTACTCATACAAATCAAAATGATAATACTTATATTATCTACCTCTACAACATAAGTCAAATAGATTCTTTTGCATGATTATTTGAATATGAAGTCTATTCGACTAAAGTCTTTTAATCAAGTCATTGATCATTCACAAGCTATAAACTTTTATAAATTATCAAGAGTAATGATACCTCTCAACATCAAACTCATACAACTCCTTTAGAAGGATACTATGACATCATAATACTAATATGTTTTGGTCTACTCCAGTCATAAGGTAATAAGTAAGCTATCAGTTTGCTACCGAATTAACTGGTAAGTTATTTCCATAGATAGATAGGTATAGATTGATATTCTCAAATTGAACTTACACATTCGACAACACACCAAACCATTCGGCCTATATTGGATTATATACAATGTTCTCACAATAGATATACTTAGGTAATATCTCACACATAGTACATTCATGTAAGATGTTACATCCCCAAACTTTGACTATGTTTTACTTTTACTTTCATGTGATTAAGTGGATAAGTTATCATAGATTAATGATTTGACGTTTAGGAAAAATGTCAGGATAAATCATTGATTTATGAATAATGATTAACACATTGAATTTGACATGTGATGGAATGAATTTGAGATTATTTAATTTTGATGTATAATGATTTACTGATGATACACTAATCATAGTTTGTATGACTGTGAGTGTAACCAGGAAATATATTTCCACCTCCAAGAATGGAAGGAGAGCATCATTGGAGAGAAGGAAATAGGTTTTGCCATTTGAGTTCCAAATCGTGTATTTAGTGAACCTTCTCGAGATGGGGTATGTAATAGTTAACTTTCCTTGTTAAGCCATCTCAAATTCAACCATTATCGATTTGATGTGAGGAAAAGGTTTTCTGACATCAAACTTCATTTGATTTGGTTGAGAGATTTTTCTGATATATTTATTTGTTTTGCATAATTGCTAATGCTGACTGTAGACATCTAAAATTGACCGAATCTTTCATTATTCCTAAAATCCATAATTATCCCTAATAATCCCTAAATATCCCATTTAATCTATTATTACCCACATGTGATTTAATTAATGTTAATTAATTAAATCCTTCATTTTGACATATCCCGTAAATAATAAATTAAAATTAATTTATTATTTACCTATGAGCTAATAACCCCCCGAAAATAATAAATTAAATAAACTTAATTTATTATTTTAATCCAAAACCCGTAAAATACCTACCATAACCCTAACTACCTTTTACCGTTTACTTAACCAAAATCTGTTCAACTACCCATATCCAAAACTTTATAAAAATTAAAAACTCATTCTCATTTACCCTCGGCAAAATTCACATTAGAGTTATGCAAATAATGAGCAACCACATTTAAGCAATTTTGGTAACATTTAATTTGCCGAGTTTCAATAGTTTGCAATTATCTTTCTGGTGCACTTAATGTAGATTTTAGGGTTTTGCAAAATACATTTCAAATCTTTTATTAAAATCTATATTGACTGCATAACAATGGTGAACCTGACGTGAACAGCTCCTTTGATCATTTGTTTTCAAATCTTCTAGTTTAAGAACTTGCAGGTTTGATTCATTTATGGATATATTGGTTGATTTTATGCATTGGAAAATCATCCCGGCAATAGCTTTGTTGTGAAGGTTTCATTTTACATTATAACTGTTTATTTTAAGTAGTATTATTCACAATACTTGTTAGTTATTTTGTTGAGACAAGGGTAGAGGATTTTTTATATGTAAACATTTTAAGGCTTAAAAATTTGCCTCACATATTAAAATCTTTACATTGCTTTCTCATTGCTAGGAGTTGTCTCACCCCGTAAAAAAAATAAAAATAAAAATAAATCTTCATGCTGCACATTTCTGTTAAACTCATCGGTTGCTCTTTGTAATTAGTTTATAGTGTCCAATCTCTCCTTCCACATAGTTGTGGCTATCAAATGCCGCAATGATTTTTCCTGCAAAGATAAAGAATTTAACCCCGGGCAATCTTGTAACACCAACTGAAATCATTAGTACTTCCTATGTTTTTCATGTTAGATCTTTAAATGTTTAATTTGCCTGATACGTAGTATCTAACGGTTATAACCGGTCTTCAAAATTCAACTTGCCTTCTTGCATTTCTGTCTATTCCATCTCTAGCTTGATTGACTATCATTTCATCATCCTTTGCATAAAGATATTTGTTGTGGTTGCCTCTAAGTCTCACATCCGATAGCGTGTGCCTTGGAACTCGCACATCATACAAAAATTCATGCCAAAAATTTTCTAAATTCGGCTGCTGTTCAAAAGAATTGTTAGCACACTCTAAAAGCTGTCTGTCAGCACAAAATAATTAATCTTCTACCGTAAGTGGTCAAACAGTGGTTTAATGCATTATTTATATGTTGCTGGTGGTCAGCATTGTTAAATGTAAATGGTTCTTTAAATCACCAGTTTTCATTGTTTCAAAATTTTCCTTGACTACTGTTAACCATTATCGATCGCTGTTATGGCATGTGATTTTGTAAACAAGGTTATTCTTCTATTAAAATCATTATAGTGCTGGAATAGACTCACGCCTCAAATAACATTCATGCTGGTAAAATCTTCTAAAGAGATCACACAGAAATTTCCAAACTCATTGTTTATTCTTCATGGCATATTCCTTGAATCCTCTTTGGGTGCAAAATATGCATTAGTTTTTAAACTTTTCAACGAATCCATTTGCAATCATTGCAGTGCATGAGACCATATTTCTTTATGTGAATACTTCATGCTGGAACGTGGTTTCTTAAACTTGTTGATTGTTCCTATCGCCGTATTCCTTGAGCCTCCTACAAGTGCAGGTGCTAGTTTTATGCCAAAAACACGCCAGCAAAATTGTTTTTTTAAAACTCTTCAGTTGTTTCTATCAGTGTGTTCCTTAGAACCTCCTACGGGTGTAACTGTTTCATTTTGCATAGCACCATTGCAACGGTTTCGACAGAAAACAAGCTAATTATCGACATATGACCTAGACATTTCCCTTCATCATCTAGAATAGACATATGACTGCCAACAACAAAATTTGCAAACCCATAATAACATATTAGAGTGCCATTTTTAGTCCTTGGAGACTATTTTCATCAAACAGGCCTAACTTTTTTATTTTGCATCAGATTTTCACGTTTTTATAGGCATTGGAAAGATACTTCTGAGCTCTACATAGCTGTGCTATCATTTCATTTAGAAACCTCTCAGATTTGTAGGTATAACCATTTACATTTAGCCTTTTGTTTCAAATCATCAAACATTTTTTATCTGGCGATGCATTTGACGTTTTGTGTGAGTTTTTGCAGGTTTATTTGTCTTGTCCTAACATTTTCATTGCAGCTTTACGCCTGTCAAAGACAAAATTTTCAAACTACTAATTAGTGTGTTGCAGGTTTGATTGCCAAAGAATCTAATCTTGAAACAATCATGTCTTCTTTTTATAGATTAGATCACATCATAAGCAAGGGTTAAAATTAACAAGTGTTTGCGATGTCTTGTGGCTTGCAATTTTGTCATTGAATGCGTATGCTCTTCTCTTGCACTATTTGGCGATCTTGAGAATCAAAAGCATTTCTTTGACATTTTGTATAACCACCCACACATTTGGATTTGGAATTAAAATGAGCCCCATGCGAGTGTGAGGCAAAGGTGTTGTGTATGCTCTCTTCTTGCACTTCGTGCGATCTGGGAGATAAAAAACAACGTATTTCCTTGCTTTTGTTATCCTTAGAGTGGGCCTGCTCTTGAGACACATCCGCAAGGAGAACTCATTTGCGACCCCAAGCGGGACTTTCGTCTGGCCCGCTATATAAATTGAGGATAAGGCGAAAGCCAAGTCTAACAGGTATTAGCACTTACCGTACAGTGCTAGCTTGAAAGGAGGCGTACCTTTGTGTATATTAAACTCCTAGTAGGGTTAGTCAAAGCCTTTAGTGGCTTGCTGGATGCTCGTAAGGTGCCGGTCCCCCGGATATTCACTAGAACCCTTTTGTGCAGTGGCCAAAAACCCTCTACTTGTTGATACAGGAGGAAACTCTGATAGCCGTCCCATATTTTCATGGCTTATGGTAGAGATAGTAAGGTACCTCAGGATCTACGTGTCCTAGGACCTGGAACTTGGTGTGCCTGAGAAGTGAGTGCACTGTAAGGAGGAGCCCATGCCCCAAGTTCCTGGAGCTATACACCATAAGTAGGCGCGACTGGGTAAAACCAAGTGGGAACTCAACAAGTATTATCCTTTCCAAGCCTAGGATCGTGCATGTTTACAAGTGTTTGCAAAACTTCAAGGTGTCATAAAAAATAACCAATCAAATTATTGTGTGTCTTATATGATTGTGTGTGCCTAATCATCATCATCACTACAACTTGTCTCCTATATCATCAACTTGGCTTTCAGAATCGGGAACCTATCATCCTTTCGTGTCACATCTAAAGTGGAACCTTATCACTTTGAATCCTAAGAAGCTCTTTCAACTGATCCACCCATTTCCCACCTTGTCCAATCCTTATTCGTCAAAATGGTTGTGACCATCAAAAACTCTAGGACAACTCCAAAACCAAAACTCATACTCCGTGGAGGCCCACCTAGATATATTAATGATGAGAATTTGGTAGATCATGATGCATATTTTGATACCCATGAACCATATATCTCCCCATTTTGGCCTCCACCAACATCACTATCATCTCAAGAATATGAGGAAATACAAGAGCTTCAACATATCTATGATGATCATTATCCACAAGAACATTCCTATCATCACAACACAACCCAAGATTTTCCTTCCATGCCCTCAACCTCACAAAATTATAATCCTACCCAGGTCTCAACCTCGACATCCATTAATCCCGAAGTCCTTCAGTTACAACAACAACTCGCTCAATCAGAGGCTAATCTTAGATTTCAATTGGCACAACTATCACAATTATCTTCACAATTTCAACATCCTACCACGTCAACACCCCAACTCTATGAGTCATCTCCATCCACCTCATACAAATCTTTATCACAACCAATCTACCACTCATATCAACCCAACACATCTATACCTCAAACCTATTCAAAAAAAAATTTACCTCAACCCTCACAGGTCCAGATCCCTACCCATGCTTCATCTTCACACATACCAAGTCCCCTCACCTTATATCTTCAACAACAAAGACAAAAACAACAAGCCCTCCTTCAACAACAACAAATCTTAGCCCAAAAACCACAACCTTCATTTAACACATCATTCATCATACCTTTATCCATGCAACAACAACAAATTCTGTCTAATTTCAATTCCAATCCATTCACTAGTCCTCCTCATCCATCAATCCCTTCGTTACCTTCACCACCATCATCCATACAACATCAACAAATTCAACCTAAATTCTATGAGTCACCCTCATCATCATGCCAACCTAGTCCCTCCATATCAACCAATCTCATGAATATTCCTCAATATCCATCTCAAAATCCTCCACATGAGAATAAATTCACAAGTCTCCTTACTAATACTCTTGACAAGGGAGATACCACCTCAAGTTTAGAATCATACACCAATCCATCTACTAGTCCTCCTCATCCATCCATCTTTATGGAACCTCCATCATATAATCCTTCCAACCTTCCAAATCCTACTCCATTAAGCCAATCCCGAACACCCTTAAAGTCTAAACCATCAATTTTTCCACCTAAACCCAATCCTATGATCCATCAACCAAAACCTGATCCTAATCCCACTCCTATCACGCCTAATCCCATTATCCCTCCAGTGCCTTCTAATCCTACACCTTCCACCCTTATTATCCATCCATTATATTGTGCATCCACTCGTATACTAATGAAGGATGTGATCCATTGGCTACTAGCAAGGAATCAACCACCATCCTCATGCCATCAAATCCCTATCCAAGAACCTTTAAATGTCATGCCTATTTCGCCAATCCCATCTAGTCCACAAATTATCCAAGAACCTTCAAATGTTCTTGAAGATCCACCTGCCATAAGCCTAATTCACTCTCCACCATACATTGAATCTATCCAAGAAACCTCCATTCCTATCCAAACTCAAGATTTATGTCAAGAGTCAACTCTAAAGCATGATCATCCTTGCTCCTTACCAAATCAAGATCAAAGCTTTTCCTTTCAACCTATTCATAACCTATATCTTTTCTATGATCAAGATATTATCTGTGATCAAGAGCGTCTCACTCCTTCCACTCACGATCCCAATACTATCCATGTTCAAGAAACCTCCACCACTCCTATCCATCATCCCATAATATCCACTTCCCTTGATGAGACACTTGGTCCCCACAAGCATATAGATAATCAAACAAATACATTGAATCTTCATGAGCATAATGAGCATAAACAAGATCCTATTGCTCCTTCACTATCTCATATTGATTCTATTTCAACTCCGCCATCACATCCTATTAGTCTGGGTACTTTCATCCATGAATGTTCTTTAATGGGAGAGAAGAAACCATTGTCTACCACTTCTCCATCCAATAATGAGCTCAAGTCTAGTTCCCAAAGCACACCTAGTCCCGTTGTTCACCGCATACTCTAAAACATGAATTATCAAGGTAAAGGCTTGGGCCTTCATGAACAAGGTACCTTGGAACCCATCCATGTCAAAGTCTCCCCAAAACCGTATGGTATTGGTTATACACCCCAAGGTAAGCAATATCAAGATGTTGGTACCACATTTACGCCTTCTAAATCCACTCCATCTAAGCCCAAACTAGGTGCACCTCATCACACCCATAAAACATATGTTTCCATTCCTCCTCCATTATCCTACAAACCCAAAAAGCATGTGACCATTCATCTTCCTCCATCCACTTTACCTCCACTTCTACCAACTCCTAACATCCCTCCATCCACTTTACCGCCACTCCTTCCAACTCCTAATATTCCCATCCTCCAATCTCCTTATCACTTTAGCGACAAATCCATTCATACATCCCATTCCCATAAATCCCCTACAATTCCTAATCATGATCAACAAATGCACACATTGAATACACATGAAGCTAACCTAAACACCCCTATGGGATTCAAAAATACAAATTTGGATGTCTCCACCCATAAAGCAAAACATCCTAGTAATTCTCATGCCACATGGCACCAATCCACAAAATCAAAGCAAAAGCAAAATTCAAAAATGCTAAAGTCCACATCTCAAAAAGATAATTTCAAAACCAAAATGGTTTGGGTCCCCAAGTAAAAAGTACCTAGTTCAAATGGAGCATCCACAATGCTAAAATCCCAAACATCCCGCTCCCTATCACAAAATCCTAAAATTCATATGTCCATTTGGGTCCCTAAAGACCTAAATAGGCAATCCCCTAAGATAACATCTCCATTACTCCCAAATCCTCCTTCCAAGCTTCAAAATCCATTTCGATGTGTGCAACCATTGGTCTTGGTTCCCTTCCACTCCACAACATTCCCACATATCTCCATCCTCCCCTCTCCCATTTCCTATCCTACTTATTTCTTCCATCATAATCCTATGGTCCATGCTTTTGCATAAGCCATATCTATCTCTTTACCTCCATCCTCATCCACTATCCTTCCATCATTATCCACATCATACTCTCCTATCCCCTATCATTCCTTGCATGTACCTTTCATAATCCACATAAAAATCCATTACCCTCTCATGCAATTCCCTACCAACATTCCCTACCAACATATATGAGCATAATGACATTTGACATGGTCTATGAGTTACCCATCCTGGGACATTTTTATGGGAACAAAATCTTGAGTCTCCATCTATTCCATCCGACTATCCTCTACAAAAAATTCAAAAAGTGAAAAAAAAAAAATCAAAATAGTAAAGAGAAACCATTTCGTCCAATGGTGAAAACCTAGTAAACATGCACCTTGGATAAGTACCATGATGAAAACCTGGCAAACAGGCGTCATGCGTAGATGATTATCTATGTGCTTTACACCTGGGGGCATGTTGTCACATCTATCCCATCTCATATCCTATCTACCCATCGCATATCCTATCCTTTCATTTTCCATCTTATCTTGACATCCTTATCCATCATATCTATTAGTTTTTTCCCAGACTGGATGCTTATTCCTAGATTTCCCTACAAGGTAGCCATCAATGATCAACAGGATCTCTGGGCCAGGGGCCAATAGTATAGGAGATAGACTCTATATTTTATCTCCTCTTCTTCTTCAGGTTCTGCAAAACCTAGGGGGGTATTCCCTACTCAACATCCATGAGGATATACATACAAAGGCTGGGATGCTGACAGAAAGCAGATAAGTCCTCCTGTAAGTAGACCAAAACTGAAAGATAAGAGCAAAGGGGCTAGCTTTGGGCCTATTTGCAGTTGTAGATAGAGGACTGAGGATCCTAAAACTAATTCTAATGTCCTAAAGATTGTTTTAGAGTTTGGATTTGATTTTATATTTGGATGCAAAGATGGACATGGTATATAACACAAAGACAAAGCTAGATCGGTGCCTATCCAGGGCCTGGAGTCAGTAGACATACACCTGTGAATGATATGCATGAACAACTAAAATTGGATTTCAGGGGGATACATATGATACCTGCCTTATAGATATCTCCCAATACAGAGTGTTAAGCTATCTATACTTATGGCATCCCTATTGCAGTATACCCTTCCCAACATTCAATCTGAAAATAGTTTAATCTACCCCTTGAGCAGAAGTTAAGAGATCAGACATTCAACACAGGAATTCTATGTTCTAGAGTCTCAAACATTACTTAAATATCCAGACTCAGAAGAAAGATACATGCAATACTGGAGACAAAATTAACAAAACACATGCTAACATAGCATTTCTCATATAAAATTAACCATGAAATCAATGGATTCATGCAAAAACGTACAACAAGAGATACATAAACTCATAGGTTTTACTGTACAGAGCAACCAAATCAGCTGTATTGTATTACATAGCCAAATGTTCAACTTTCAACAACGTCAAAAATGGTAACACAGTCTACCTATATTGGCCAGAAAGTGTACCCGCAGCAATTAATTACATGGTCAAAAATCAAAAATCTGCCAGATACAGACTCCACAAAGGAATGGCGCTCAGAAGTTATTGCAGCAACACACAAGAGAAGCCTCGAGCCCTGCGCCGCCATCTGGGAGTCTTCACTCAAAAATCAGGCGACATGATCATGTGTACCATTGCCCATACCTCTGCACCGTCGCCATTAAAGGCCTCAACCACCCGCGGCCTACCTGGAAACTGTCGCTGCGTTCAAATGGAAGTTTCCCGCCAAAACGTGTTTACCACAGGTTCAAAAAAATGCAGGAAGAATAGTCCCACATTGGTGCCGCAGAGACAACTTTATCATTTTAAAAACACGGCCGCATGTATAACAAATGTCGAGCGCTTTTGCCGCGCTTGACGCATAAGCCTTTGTCCAAAGCCTATCGCCAAGACCTAAGCCATCGGCACACTCCCAAATCCTCCTGCCGACATCAATAGTCTCTCCGATGCCTATCGCAATTCCCTGTTGGCCAGACTACTACCATCGGACTAGCCACAAAAACCTCTCGCCGATCTCAATCGTCTCACCGACGACACCTCCGCAAGCCTCTGACTTCCACATCGGCCAGAGAAGACCCATCGGTGGACCCTCCAACTGCTAGCCCGATATGCAATCTTACTCCGATGGCATTCCCCATTGGGCAAACTCCTTACATCGGCGGCCCAAAAATTTGCTTCGCCGATAGCCAAACACATGCTGATGGACATCCATCGGCCAGACGAAAACAATCGGAGCACTCAAGAAATCTTTCGTCGATGAAGCCAATCACTCCGATAAGACCAAAAACATAGAGCCTTGAACTGTTGAAACCCGAACCAAAAGGGTTCAACACGAGGGTTCAACGTGATGGTTCAAACATCAAAAATAATACTCCATAGGCAACAAAGCTTCGAACCATTGAACCTTGAACCAAAACAAAAAGGTTCAAGCGGGAGGTTCAACGATGCAATATTTGCATAAGGCAAATGCATAATGCGACCCGTTAGAAGAAAATTGAACCCCAAACCGCTGAACCACTGAACTTAGAGAAAAAAGGGTTCAAGTTCAAACCGAAATGTCGAAGACACAAAAACGAACCCATGCTGATGGAGAAAAGACGAAGACCCCTCCTCAAGAAATGAGATGCAGATGTTGAAAAACACTAAAGGGGTGCCAAAACTTAGAACCTTTTGGATATTTTAGGATGGTGCTTGCATGAAAATTGCTAAATTAACTGATAGTGAATTCAGGCACCAATAATATCTATCATACCTTCCTCATTGCACTATCCATCTATATTCCCTTCCTCTTGATCTTGATAAGAGTAGGGGCATAATGTTGAAAATGTTTTTAGCCACCTCTTGTCCTACTCCCAATTCCATCCATCTATTTCTAAAAATATCCTCCATACATCCATCCACTACTACTTCCATTCGTCCCTTTCAACCATTATCCCTATCATGCATCCTAATCAGCATCACCCCACTAAATCCTAAGGCATAATATAGAGGAGGGGGCAGGTTATTCCTATGTGATGTAATCCTTTGAGATCACATCCTCAGTTCCTTTCATCCATATTCAGTTCAATTCATCCATCTATCATATATTTCCCATCTATTGTCCTTCTATCCCCAATCCCATATTCCTACCTTTATCCTATTGCCAATTTGCCCATCCTCTTACCTATTCATCCAATCCTTTTATCTATCGCATTCACTATTGTTCATCCCCATTCATTATTGATCCTTGCCTTGTGGTTTAGTTTTCCCTTGTCATTGGTATCTATTCAAAGGCTATCTACACACAATCCCATGCCAAAAATCCAAAAAAATCATACCATTTGAAAAGTCAAAAAATCACAATATTTCCAAAATACAAAAAAAATCAAATATCCAACAAAAATCAGATCAATTACATGCAAGTATCCTTCCATACCAATCAATGTCAATCAATCAGGTCAAATTATCCAATCACATCCACGGTCTTGTTCCTAGCCTTGTTGTGAACCTAATCAATCATCATCATCAATGGGATATATCGTTCCCAATCCTAGTGTTGTTCTCAGGATATATCGTTCCCCTATCAACAACACAATCCTAGTGTTGTTCTCGGGATATATCGTTCCCCTATCAACAACACAATCCTAGTGTTGTTCTCGGGATATATCATTCCCCTATCAACAACGCAATCCTCATGTTGTTGTCAGGATAAATTGTTCCCACATCAACAACGCTATCAACCCAATCCTCGCGTTGTTCTTGGGATAAATCGTTCCCACATCAACAACGCTATCAATCAATTATCATCATTATCAACATCAATCAATCTAATCAATCATTAGTTTTCAGCTTGATAGGGGCAGTGCCTTGTTTATTTTTGAATCATTTGTGCATGCTTGCTTGCTTGCTTGTGTGTGTTATCTTTTCATCTTGCATTTGAATCTCATGCATATCATTCCAGCTAATATTCATATCTTGTGTGTGTTGGAATAGCTTTTTGCATTATCCTGTGCATCTACCGTCAACACATACCTTTTTTGCATTAGGACTTTTATGCCCTAAGTTTACTTCCTCATACATTAGACAAGGTTGTATTACACTGGGGCAGAAGACACATCGTCACCTTGGTCTTTCTACCTTGGTGCATAACGTCAGGTGCCATATCAAACATCAGGTTGCTCAACGTTTGATCAGCATAACTCCTTCATCCTTCTCTCTATTTCCTTTCTCAAGAGCCTATCCACCTCCTTTGTCCCTGCATATCCTCTTGAGGGGGCATTCTCTGCCAATGCTTCATTTTTATGAGCCCTTTTATGAGCCCCATATAAACCCCAGCCTACCCAAGATCCAAATCTAAGCCTATGTTTTAACCTTCTTTGAAACAATATTGCTTCGCAACGTTGTCTCAAAGAGGGGCAAAATGTAGACATCTAAAATTGACCGAATCTTTCATTATTCCTAAAATCCATAATTATCCCTAATAATCCCTAAATATCCCATTTAATCTATTATTACCCACATGTGATTTAATTAATGTTAATTAATTAAATCCTTCATTTTGACATATCCCGTAAATAATAAATTAAAATTAATTTATTATTTACCTATGAGCTAATAACCTCCCGAAAATAATAAATTAAATAAACTTAATTTATTATTTTAATCCAAAACCCGTAAAATACCTACCTGTTGGGTGAATATTTTATCGTTAACTCGCTAACGGCAAAATGGGTATATCAGCCACAGCTATGATGAGACAAAGTCTCTCCTCTCAGCAAGGGGAGGTTCCCTCTAATTACTTAACTTTTGCAAATCAAACAACTTATAAAATTTATGTACACTAAAAACTACGTTTGTGGTGGTTCCATCTCATCTCATTCTCTTTTTTTAGAATAGATGTTTATATTTCAAACTCTTGATATAAGACTTGTAAATTATCACAAAATCACAGAAACTCAAAGTTTTCTGTTACCTCACTTACTACTTGTAAACGGAACTATTTGAAGTAGAATGCAGCCCAAATTCTTCACTCCTCTTCAAGATGATAAAAGTAAATCGAATATAACAACTTGCACACAAAGTCTCCAAACTATTGTATTCTCACAAACATGAACATATAACCCACAACCGATTTGATAACACAAAGTTTATCAGAATCAAATTAAGAGCGCTCTTCAATCACTTGAAACAAACTCCACACTTCAATTATTATCAAATAAGATTATGATAGCAAGACATAAGAACAATACTATCACAACACAAATAATCCCAAGACAAAGATTGGAATTGAACTTGCTTTCTTGTATTGACAAATATTTGAATATTGATTTTCACAAAAAGCACAAAGTCTTGATTTGCTTCTCAATTCGCCAGATTTTTCTTGCAATAGACAAAAGATAGGTATTTACAAAAGAGGTCCCCTTTATTTATAGGGAAAGACCTTGAGAAAATCTAGGAAATCTACAACTACTTTGACTTATTCAACAAGAGAGTCCTATTTGACTTTTGACTTCTCTTGTTTCACATGTAATTACATTTTGGAAAATTACATGTGTAGATGTCCAAAACAAAATTCTATTTATATAATATCTAAGAAAAACAAGCTAAGGCACTAGCTCCCTCCATCCTTTTTCCTTAGGAAATTCTGATACATGGTTTGAACAACTGACATCTCGCATGCATCTGGTTTTGTTGTGTTTTCAGAGATGGTACGAGCTCGAAGAATTGAATCTTTCATCGCCTTTACTGCCTTTTCATGCTTGTCTAGATTATCCTTCAGATTCTCTAGAGTCGAATGTTGATCATACAGGTTGTCCATTGAGAGCATTGAGGGAGCTTCCTCTTCAAATTTCTTTTGTACCATTTCTTCAAAAGAACTTATCATTTCCTGTGCTGTGAGGAAACTGTGATATTCCCTTGTCAAGGTGCAAGGGAGTTCTTCTAGTCGATGTAGGAGTGTGACATCACTGTCTTCGCTGGCTTCTCAAGCTTGGCACAGATCTTCAAGTAGACTCTTTATTATGAAAATACGATGAGCTAGAGTCTCCTTGGTCTTGAGATATGATTTCTTGTTGGTGATGACCCCAATGGTGATCAGATTCTTTATCTTGATCTTCTTCATATCTATCCACTCTTCTAGGCTTTCTTCTTGATCTTGTAGCTCTTGTGAAAGTAGATCTACCAAACTGTCCAGCTCCGCTTTAGCTTTGTCCATTTTCTCCTTTCTTTCCACAGCGGTTTTCAACAGAACTCGTCCTTGTGCCAACAACCGCTCCACTACATCCCCCACTATTTTGCCTCTAGCTTGGGCTTTTTCAACCTTCTATATCAGGGGATCTTCCACTGTCACTGCCATTGGTTCTACTATCTCTGATGACTTTACTATTTTCTGAAGGACAACGGCCAGTTGTTCTGCTTTTGCTTTGTATTGCTCTTTTTCCCTCTTGGCTTCATCATACTTTTCAAGTAGGGTAGTGGTAGTGGTTTGGAAATCTTCTTTGACACCCTCGTGAGTCACTTTACCAAGCTCCACCCTTGAGATGACATAACTGCTCATGTCAAAAGTATCAACTGTGGCATCTTCAGGAGGTTTGGCAATTTTGGCATATCGATTCCCTTTTCAGTGACCAGCCTAGAAACAGTCTTAGGCTTCTTCTTTTGGTTCTTAGCTTTCACGGGCAACAGCTTTTCAATGTCAATCTCATTAGGTGAGATGGCTTGTTTCTTCCTCTTTGGAGTATAGGCAGATAACCATGGGGGAAGTATAGATGCATCAACAGCTGGAGGGGGATCCACTACTTGCTTGGTTGACTTCATGTTTATACCCGTGATGGTGACAATTGGACTTGTGTTGGTAAACACGACACCTGTATCAACAACCTTTTGTGAAGCATCAAGAAGGTTCTCCAAAATAGTTTGTTCCCCAATATCAAAAGAAGGGGAAGATAAGCTTGGAATGGAACCAGAAGAATCAAAAACAATTCCAAGACTAGCCCTCATGGATTGAGGAGTATTGTCAAAAGAAACAACAAAAATAGGAGAAAGAGGAACATTTGAAATTACTAGAAAACCATCAGAAAACGGAACATGAGGAGGAGGTGTAAGAACTTGTGTCTTGGAAGGAAGGTCTTTCACAGGAGTCTGCGGGGAACCATCAAGTCGCTCTACCTCTGTATCTTCATCTTCACCTTGTTCAGCTTCTTCAGATACCTTTGTCTTAGACCTTTGAACATTTTGTTCTTCAGTCTCAACATCTTGAATTTCCATATGATCATAATGGATGTCTTCAACATCTGAATTGGTGGCATCAGAAGCCTCTGTGGTTTCCTTCTTCTTTCCTCCCTTGGATACAAATTTGATCTTTGGTTTGTGTACCTTGGAGGAAGAAGGGGTGTCACTCTTGTTCTTGGTTCGGTTCTCTACCTTCTTACCTATTTGCTCCTATGTTCCTTCTTCAGACCCTGTCAGGAACTCTTTCAACTTAATTCCCTTACTCTCCAACCACAGATTGGTGTTTGCCAGTATTGGTTGGAATCTTTTTCTGATAGATGTCTCCTCCTTAACTAACCATTTCACCTCTGGGAGAGGTGAAGCCTCAACATTCTCTACCTCATATTTGTGATCTAGGACATCTCCATCATCCTCCATTCCATCTGGAATATCGGCTAGTCCTGGTTCCTCAATTTGGCTCAGATGAAGCCTGCAGAAATCCAGTTTTTTGATCTCATTTTGGGTCCTGAGATCTGCCCATATATCTTCGACCATTGGCTCATGAAAATTTGACTTCCTCTTGATTTTATCTTGAACCCTTCTGAAGTCGAAATGATTTCTTTTCTTGTAAGTCTTCATAGTGACCAACTACAACTCAGAGTCAATTATCTTTGCTTCGTTGGCAGACTAAACTGAGTACCTGCCAATCTCAATAGGAAAATTTATCCCTGACTTCTTAAGCTCCATCTGTTTATTGTGTACCACAATCAGTTGTCTGCAAAGCTCCATAAGAACAATGCGATCACTGGGATACCGTGGCAGCATGTAAGGGTAACCAGGATAGTATCCTACCCGAAGATAAGTGAAGGTGGGAAATTGCAAGAACAAGCAACCAAAAGAATTTACAACCTGCCATGCTTCATCAGATACTCTTTTTTGAACCAGTTCACCATCCCATAAGCACATGAAAACTGAGAAGAATGCATCATTAACTCTTCTGAAATGATGAATTAACCCCTTCAGTGTGATTTGGGGGTAGTATTCATACACTGGGACCAACCTCATGTCCCCCACTTGGGTCAAACCTGGAAAGTTCCTCATGCTTGCAGCAGCATAGACAAGGTAAGAGGTCATGTAAAATTTGAAGGTAGTATTGACCCTTACCAGTTGCTCGTGCAAAGCATTACTGATCTGTTCACCCCAAAATATCTTCTGGTTACCCCGTAGAATCACCTTGATGTAAGTGTACATCCAATCCTAGAATTTGGAAGCAGAAGGGAGTCCTCTGATGCGACTCAAAAGAGTAATCAAATCACACACTTCCTCCACAAAATCACTCCTGTGGAGATCTTTTGGCCATCTGGTCAAAGTTGCCCTAGGAATCTTCAACCATTTGTTGTTTATGTGCCTTCTAGCAGATTCCAAGTCATTGTCATAGTCTAGTTGACCCTGAGCAAAATCAATCTGCCTGACATTTTCAATTGGTGGACACATGAAGATCTTGTCCATGAATTCTGCATCCAATCTCATGATAACATTTCCCTGTGAGTCCGTCACAGCTCTAGTGTCTCTATTGTAGTGGTTGGCCACTTGTAGAACAAATTTAGGATTATGTGTGCTGACCGGAAATGATGCAACCAAATGAATATTGCTGTCAATGATTTTCTGCATATGTCGGGAGGGATTTGCTTGTTTAGTTCTATCTATGAATTCGGCCATATCTATGTGCCCAATTTCAGTGTCTCTGATTTTGTCAACATTTAACTGAACTGCCGTTACCGGAAAGACACCTTGGTACTTATACTTCATGGCTCTGGACTTTGACGGGGATGATTCTGACATGAGCTCTGGAGAAAACTATGAATTTGAACACCACCATGAACGCTGATTGAGAACTGCAAAAGGCCATGATCTCGCAGTTAGGGGAAAAATTGGATAAACTGGGTCAATTGCGTTTTGACGATCATGGATGGGAAAGAATGCATTAAAAGGGCTTGAGCACGCAAATCAAGGCGAAGGTGAAAGTGGGCTTTTGGTTTTGAAAAGTGAATTTTCCAGTGTTAGAGAAAAATCAGGAAAATGTGCTTGGGTGGGTGATTTGGCCTCCCTTGCAAGTTGGGAGAGATTTCATGTGTAAAGGCGGTTAAAAACGCCGCTTCTACATGTGTTTTGGAAGTTTTTTGGTTTGACATGCTCGAGCGGTGAAAATGACTGCTACTGCATATAACTTGGTGAAAATCTCAAGTGCTCGGGTGGGGAATTTGGCCGCTCAGGCAAGGGAAGTGATTTTGAGTTTTGGTGTAGAGGCGGTTGGGAACGCCACTTCTGCATTTGGGAGATCTATCGGTCAACATGTTTGAGCGGTGAAAATAACCGCTCATGCAGGTAAGTATAACTTCAAGGGTTTTGATGTTGGGGCGGCAGAAATTTCTGTCGATGCATATGATGCTAGGTTTAGCTTGAAATGTTCGATTGGGTGAATCGACACCACGATGGGTAAGAGATTTCCATGTATGGGAGGTGTAATTCGCCACCCATCCACGTTGGTAGTTCAGGAAGTATTAAGGATTGAGCGGCGAATCCGCCGCTACAGGCGTTAAACTTCAAGGGTTTTGAACTTGGGATTGACAAAGCGATGAACACCGACATTTTCAATTTAAAACAAAAACAACAAACAAAGATGCTCGAAACCAAAGGATACAAACCCTAGTTTATCACAAGAAATAATCGACAAGAGGAAACATGAAAGCCTAACCTAGCATGAGGATAGTTAGAAAAGTAAACCGAAAGAAAGAAATTTGAAACAAACAAAACAAGTGAACCTACCAGAGAAAAGAGATGCCAAAGGTTTGATCCAGACTGCGGAAATTTCCTCTCGGACTCTCCTTCGTGGCGCTGGTTCAAACAAAAACGATAAACAAACAAAAGGCAAAACGAATACTTAAAACTTAAAAATGATCATTAAATGAATTGGCACGAGTGGCCATTAATGGCACTCCAGTCGAAAGATTTGAAGATCTTGTCGGAGCGGGTGTTTCGGCCGCTGTTGCGAGTGCCATCGAATAAGGTATGTAAAAGCGGGTATTTCGGCCACCGTTGCATAAAACACAAAGTTCAACATGTAATAGCGGCTAAAAATGCCTCTCTCACATGTGAACAAGCTTCTAAACATGTAATAGCGGTTATAAATACCGCTCTTACATGTGAACAAAAACAAAAAATGGCTAACACCTAAAAAATGACTAAAACTAACATTTTAACCAATTTGCAACTTGAACGTTCTTCGCAAATATCGAGAAACCAATTCAAGGGAATGTCACAAACGAATTTAGAATGTCAAATGACTTCGCACGAGATCAAGGGAATCTTGTCTCGATTTGCGATCTTAGAGTGTAGATTCACGAAATGGACAAGTTTCATGGGGTTGTCTACAAAAACGATCGTAGCTGATTTTGAGAACAACACTACCATAACCCTAACTACCTTTTACCGTTTACTTAACCAAAATCCATTCAACTACCCATATCCAAAACTTTATAAAAATCAAAAACTCATTCTCATTTACCCTCGGCAAAATTCACTTTGGAGTTATGCAAATAATGAGCAACCACATTTAAGCGATTTCGGTAACATTTAATTTGCCGAGTTTCAATAGTTTGCAATTATCTTTCTGGTGCACTTAATGTAGATTTTAGGGTTTTGCAAAATACATTTTAAATCTTTTATTAAAATCTATATTGGCTGCATACACTGACATCAACATAAGGTTGCGAAGGGGGGGAATATATTAACCCACTCTCGCACCTTACCAAGTGATTAATATCAACCTTCCTAGAAATGGTAATGCTACCATTATGTTGATATATAATAATTATCTATTTGTATATTATCATATTGATAAAGAAAATCTATTTCATTAAGTTATAAGTATTTCTCTTTTGTGTTAAGCTTTCCTTGGATTTCTACCACTATATTCACATAGTGAAGCACATTCTCCATAATCCACGTAATGTGGAGCAAGTGGGGAATAACCCACTGTGGCTGTGGAGTTGTTATGGATATAGGAGAACATCTGGAGGGATGCATGTTCCTTCAAAGAGATTTCTGTGGGAAGGTAAGTAGTTATCTCGTGGAGCGAGGAAGGGAATGGGGATCATTCTCTCTTGATAGTTTTTCTTTTTGGAGAAAAATGATAGGAAGTAGAGGGAAAAAGACACGTGCTCATACCATTATAGGTGTCGACTGTTAGATGAGAATAAAAAGAGGATATCATACTCAGGAGAGTTGATAAGAGCCTTAAGAATTGAAGAGGCGACATGGAATACGTAAGCTGATACTCAGGGTTTGGTGAGGATAAGGGCACCAACCCAAATGAGATTGTGTTGATTTGCAGCAGCTCATATTGTTATTATAGTTGGTTCAGCCCAACAACTTTGAACAAGTATTGAAGTATGTCTATTCTTACTTGACAATAACAATGTTTCTATGTGTAAAATGTAACTGGTTTTTTGTGTAAGACTGGTACTCTTAGTGGAATAGCCCAATACATTTGCTGTGTATTATGTGGGTGGTTCTTTAAACAAGTAAAACATGTATTAAAACATAGTGTTGTTGATAGAAAGCCGATAGGCTTAGAATCTTAAATTAGTACAGTAGTCGATATAATTATTATCACTATGTGTATTTAAACTTGTAGCCTCTAATGGCTGAAAAGATTGAAGACCCTATTGTCATATAAAAATGAAATCTTTTGAGTTGATATGTCTGAGCAAGATTATATGAGATTAATCATTGTTTTTATTTAGAGCCAAGATAGAAATATATTCGTACAACTCGATGAGATGAAGGCTCTTTGTAATTATTCTTTCATAAGAAAAGAGGTTATTGTCATCGTTGTGAATGGCATGTGACACAAAATCTTTTGCATACTCTACAACATGATAGGAAATAACATGATAGATGTAGGAACTTAATCTTTATTTATTTCTAATTCCTTCCTTATGGAAAAATATATGACCGGAGATGACCAAGAGGTCAGATGGATAATTATGAGTTGTAAACTCGAAAACTATTTGAGTTGATAGATTGAACTTTATCAAAAGACTAGTTATGAGAAAATAATGAATTCCATTAAGATATTATATGGATGGGAATATACCTAGTAGACGATGTCTATTCATATTATATGAAATGTAAGTCAAACACGACCAAATGGTCGAGGAAAACTAGAGACATTTATTATGATATATCTATTATTTCAGAGAACAAGGATGTTCGATATTTAATGTTACAAGTTAGAGAAGTTTATCCCTAGAGTCAATCTAGAAGGGTTATGAAACCTAAAACTCTTAAGTTAGAAATGACTTTATATATTATTGATTGATAGTAAGTGGTCAAGAAAACCATAGAATAAGATAGAAATAGTCTAAAGGGCACTTTGATAAATTTAAGTGAATCTTGTTCGAGATGAACTTTCTTTAATGAATAAGACAGTTGGATACTTGCGTCAGAGAGTAGAATGACAGGAGGTCATAGACCCTAGAAATTGCAAGCATGCGAATGAGGGACTCTCTAAAAAGGTAGAATCACCTAATCCTATTCATATATTGTATGTATATCCTAGATTAAGGATTGATACCAAGTTAGATTGACTAGAAAAGAATATTGAACAGAAAATTTATTTCTAGAGTTGATGTAGGATGAGATAGTCTCTAAGTCAAGTTAGAAGTGTGTGAAATCTTGACTATGTTCATTGTGAAACGTCTATTTATATTAAATATTTGGCCAAAGCAATGCATCCGTCTCTATATGCATTAGTTGGTTCACTATGCTTTAGATTTGCATAACCATCCAACAACGTCATACTTAGTTAGAAGGGGTCTATAGTTGTATGACCGTGTTGGTTATGTAGGACTCAACACTAGAAACTCAGATGGCAAACCTGTTGGTTCCTATATCTGTTCCCTTCGTGAAGGGTAGGGCCAATTCCATGGAGGAAGGTGTGTGGGGGACCGTTGGTCTGTGGTTGGAGGAAAAGCACTCAAGTGATGCTCTCCTTCCCAAGAAGAAGACAAGCCAAGACTTATGAAGACAAATATCAAAACTCTAGATGCAATATATTTATTATAATGACTTGACAGTCAAATTTATGTAAACTATTCTGATTGCCATGAGCAAAATCTTGTATTGTAAAGTGAAAGATTTCACTAGAATGCTATCTTTGAATATGTTGTAATTTTTCAGTTTTGAAAATATTCATAAAAGATATGCCTTATATTTATTTGATTATGCAAATGCTTAAAAATGTTAGCAAACCAATGCTTGTGATAACTATGTTGATTTACTTTCTAGTAAACTCGGGTGAAAATTTGGGTAATATGAGAAGACATGTTACATAAGAACACAACTTATCCAAGCTTAATGACTGACCAGTATATATATATATATATATATATATATATATATATATATATATATATATATATATATATATATATATATATATATATATATATATATATATATATATATATATATATATATATATATATATATATATCGGCCTATACACATGTTTAACTTGCATTTAAACTATCTTTAAAAAGAATATTTAAATACATGACTTCCTATCGGCTATATATATCTCTGACATTTCGGTCATTCTACAAACTAAATTCTAAATGATATGAATGATATCTATATTTATCATAATCTACCTTGAACAACATTCATGGTTTTCTAAAGGCATATAACTGCAATACTATACTGAAATAGAATACCATTCTAGGAGTATTCACATATATATTTGTTGAACACACAGAGGTACTGAGAGGGGGGTGAATCGATACTCCATCAAATTACTTTATTTTCAGTAGCATTCAAACTTATGTGAACATTCAAGACATGAGAAATGCAAGAACATAGAAGCACACAACCATAACACTAGATTTTATGTGGAAAACCCAAGAAGGGAAAACCACAGTGAGCAAGCTACTTGGATCTACTTGCCAAATCTAGCCCCACAAATAAAAACAAGATTACAATATTATTTATGGGCTACAACCCAAAGGAAGCTACAACTCCCTAACCAGATACACATTTGCAAAGTTTATCACAATGTTCTTCATGCAACACAAAATGCTGATCACTTCAGCCTCTGCACTACTATCTATCTTCTTTATAACAACAATATTGATCTCTATAACATCAAAACATATTCAAGAATTCTTTTTTACCATTGCAGAGGTCATCATATCTTCCGTAGTTGTATTCTATTGCATGAATTGATCCTTAGCACATCTCATCATCATATCTGCTTCTGCTGTAAGTATATTTGCACAATATCGATTTTACTTATTCATTCACAACTCAACACACTTTCAACAATTTTGATTCTTAATATATATCCTCCGCAAGATTAAAAAATCTTTCTCCTTGGTCGGCTAGAATGAAATGTGTAGCATGTAATGTGTGGCCAAATCAGTTAGCTCCCAAACATGTGCGGTAATTAAAATTCCAATGTGTTTCAAGAACAAGGTGTTGGGACAAAACTATGATTAGAAATTTTAAGGTTGTGGCTGAATTCTTGGTGGATATTTCAGTTTGTTCCTTGTGTCAATCCGGGACGTAAGACTTGTGAAAGGCATAACAACTATTTGCTTAAGGGATGAGAGCAATAAGTTAAGTGGGAATGAAATGCACCTACAAATCCTAGAAATCTTTTAAAGTAGAAATTAATTATTAACTCTGTTCTGTTAGGCGACAGGAACTGCTACATGAACAGAGTGTTAGGAAGTGACAGGCATAGATCTAGACTGTTCTATTTATAACAACAACTTCATCTTTGTCTAAGAACAAATTTTAATCTACCTAACAAGGATGGATGGAAAAGACTTTAATTCACTCCACACTTATAGATTAACAGAACACCAATCAAAATAAAAGTATCATATCTAACAGAACCGCACACATCAAATAAATGATCTTTTGATAAATAAGTGAAACCAAAATTATAACAGTCTAGTATCTTTAAATGATGCACATTACTAATTACAATCATATATGAATTAACCTTATTCTATTCAAACCACACTGCTTAAATAATGAAATGCAGAAATAAAGATTCACCAAGCTTCTATAGAGTGGGCCCTCCTCTTGGTTGCGAGGTGAATTGAGATGCTTAGAACAATATAAAAATTCTCAGTACTTCAGTAACTTGATGCAAAACCAAAAAGGATTATGTATATATGTTATTTTCATTTCATAGTAGTACATTTATATAGAGCATTTGATAGTCGATATTGGTTATGTGGCCTATGGCCCATAATTTCGATAGAAGTCTTAGTAAATATCAACCGATAAAAACAAACAAACTTTCAACAATGTCTAAAATTATTACAGAGTTTATATTTTGGTCATTGGCCCATATTAATCATAACCAAAAAGATTTCAAAAAGGTCCCAAAAGATTTGACAAGATTTCCTTATCACTGCTCCCCTCCATGTCGAGCTACAAGACTTCTTGTTCATCCATTTCCAATAGATTAGATAAGGAATTCATAAACCAATAACCTTAAGCATATTTTATCCCTTTTCAAACATATTGAATAACCTTTATTTTATATAGTTAACAAATGGCAAAGTAGGGAATTAGTATAAAATTAAGGGGGTAATCCTTCGTATGAAAAGGAGTTTTAAAGGCAAGGATGTGGGCAAGTTTTAGGCTCATCATTTCCCCCCAGTTGGAGGTTTTGCATGTCCTCATGCAACACAAGCTACTTACAAACTTAAAGGGATTCATTTGATGTAGGTGTAGTTTCCAATCTCTATACAGTTTTCATGATCTCCAAATGCCAATTAGCTTTTAGTGACTCCACGGTTCGTTGATGGTCCTTTACAACAATGTAAAGGTCTAGTGTAGGCTGTTCTATATGCTTGACCAACTATGCCATATCCTACAACTCTTGTGCCTGTTGCTGCCTAATTGTTGAAACTTCCTGAAGTTGTTCCTAGAAAACCCTAACGTCATCCTCTAGCTGAATGATTCGAATCTTTAGGATCTTTATTTCCTCCCTCTGCTAGTTAATTATTTCTCTAGAATTAGGGCATTTCAGGGGTAATGATTTCTCCTGATAGTTCTGTTCTACTATGTCGATGTCCTCTTCACCCTAGTTTTCCAAAGTAGGAGAAACATTTGGCTCAAGGACATGTTCTTGACCTTCCTGTAGCTCTGTCATGCATTTAACTGTTTCTTCATGTGAAGGGATTTCATCTTCATATCCAGTAGTTTCCATCAGATTGTCATTCAAAACAAGGGAGTCAAGGTCATAGGTAGTTATTACTTGTTTCATCATTTGATGCTCTTCTTCTTTTGTCTATTTTGTGCTCACCATTCTCTGATCATGCGGTCTTTGCCCCTTTTGAGAGTGGTGGCTAGAATTTCCATATCAGAATCATAAATCTCATCCTCTGCTTTCTTTAATGTATGAGCCATAGCTACTAGCTTTTGTAGTTTGGATTCTGGGCCATCCCTAGTTTTACGTTTCTTCCTTCGTTTTGCATCCAAGGTTTGGGGGGTCATGACTTCCTCAGTTTTTCTCAATTCAATTTTAGCAACATTACTGTGTTCTTTGTCAAAGTCATTATCTACCAGCATTTCACCTAGGTTTCCTGGAGCTACATTCTCTTCAAGTATATTTCCGTCATCCTCATTTTCGGCTGAAACATTTTCATCAACAGGGTTTTCAGGAGTTTGGGTAAGGATTTCCCAGCTCGAGGATGGATAAACCATTTCTAATCCATTAAGGATGAGTAGTTTAATAAGACCATGGTGAGCAAGGGAAGTTAAACACCCTTTCTGGACTTCTCTACGCATTCATTGTAGTGATTGAAACAAGTAATAAGGCACATTTACATAAGACCCATTGCGTAGATGACATAGTAACTGAAAATGATGAGAAAAGACATCTATATATCTACCTTTGCAGGTGATAAACTAAATAATGAACTTTGCAACAACATCCCATGGTTTGGTTAGGGAGGTCCGCTTCGTACCTTGGCCTTGCACAACTTTAATAACTTCACCTCTTTGCAAGAATTGATGCCAGATGTCTTTGAGGTCCTGGACATGACTCGACCCAGTAGGAAAGAACATCTCACCTGTCTGGGGTAAGCTTGTAACTTTAGCAACTATTTCAACTATGACAAGAAAGGTAATTCCGCATAGAGTAACTATATCTGTAGCAAGACCTATGGCGAGTTCCAACACCATCTCATCATCAAACCCTATTAACTTCTTGAAGAAGATATGCCACCATGCTTGTCTAAAAATCTTGTAAACTTCCTTATCAGCTTTGAGTTCTGTTGTATCAGTGGGCTCTCTCCTGGGATGGGGTCCCATTGCAACAAAAAAACTATATGCAATACAAAATAGTTTTTTTTGGTGAAAATGGTAAAAATGGCAGAGTGGGAGTAACAATGAGGATTACTTGGAGTATAGGGTAATAATGAGATTTACTTGCGGAATAAGATCTAAAGGGCTTCAGAAATGGAATGATGTGACATACATGTGTGAAACTAATGTGACCACCCCTCCTAGCTTAAAGGTGAATGTCGTCTCGGCGTTGCCAAAGTTAACTAATAAAAAGAAAGTATATTAATATGAAAGAAAAAAAAGATTAAAATAATGCTTATGTGTTATCGATAAATGAAAACGTCATCCGACGTGGCTGGGATTGAAATGACTGGCAGGACCTGTGAGGCATTGAAGTGACCGAGATGGTGGAAGAGGCACTATCAATACAATTCATGTGTACAATGCAGTGAATAACTACAAAGGTATATATGATGTCAGTAGGAGAACGCGGTCATGATGATGTGGCATGGGTGATGGCACAATGTCCAGCTATGATTAAAATGACATAGAGGTTGAAGTAATCATGTGGCCAACCGGATGGTGAGGTAGTTGACCGCATAAGATAAGTTCATTCAATCAGGTGTTGAACATGTAGAAATGACACATGTTAACCATGACAAGGACAAGTGAACGATGGCAGGTGCACTTGGTGACAAGAATATGAAAGGCGACAAGAAGAAGTTCCTATAGCGATAGAAAGTGAAGAGTTCCTATAATTCCTGGAACACACAAATATTTGTTAGGCATTTATGGATTTTTTTTTTAACAACAACAGACTGCTGGAAGACTAGTTTTTAGTTTGCTACCGCTTAGAGGCACCAAAAATTAGTTTTCACCCCTAAGGTTATTATTTAGTTACAATATGTCGGATATCTAGTTTTCAAATTGTAATCATCTAGCAACGTCCGAGGGTTTTCATTGCTAGATTTTATTGCTTTTTTTAGAGTACCTAAAAGATACTTGGAGAGGCGATAGGAACTCTATCCAAGACATTGAGTTCCTTTTTCAACTTTGAAATGAAATGTTCTTTGGTAATGGGCTACTTGTAGATCTTTAGATGATGACCATTAACAATTACGGCCGTGCAATCGAAGTCCACTGTGCAAAGTTTAACCACACCATTGTCGTAGAAAACTTCAATCTCATAAGGTCCTAGCCACCTAGTATGAAATTTGCCCTTGAAATATTGGAATCTGGAATCATACAAAAGTGTCAAGTCTCCTGGCTGAAATGGTCGCTTGCGGATGAAATGATCATGCCAAAGAGCATTTTGTTGTTGAACTACTTCTATATGAAAGAGACTTGCTGACGCATTTAATCTAATGAATAGAGTTGCACAATTCTTGCCTTTTGAGCATTAGTAAGATTCAAACCCAATTCCAAAGCAGTACGTAAAGTTTTGATTTCAAACTCAATAAGTAACACAACCTTATTACCGTAGACAAGCTCATAGGGTGTAAGACTAGTAGTGGTCTTCCACATTGTTTGGTAAGCCCATACTACTTCTAGAAGTCAAGCTGCCCAATCTTTTCGATGAATTGCCACTATTTTGGTAAGGATGTTCTCAAGTTCCCTGTTGGTAACCTCTACCTGACCATTGTCTTGTGGATGATATGGTGAAGAATTGTGATGTCGAATCTCATATTCTCAAACCAGAGCATAAATCAACTCAGACGTGAATTGAGGACCCTGATCAGTCACAATTTCCTTGGGTACACCAAATCTTGTGAAGATTTTAGTATACAGAAAATCAACAACCTTAGTATCTCTTGCATGCTTCAGTGCCACTATTTCGACCCATTTAGTAACATAATCCATGCAAACCAAGATGTACTATTTGTTTCTGGATGGAGGATTGATTGGCCCCATAAAATCTAAACCCCATTTTTCAAAGGGTTCTATAGAGAACTGGGGTTGCAGAGGCATTTCATCAAAACATGTGCATTGGCCCATGCATTGACACTTGTCGCAATCAGGGATAACTTTAAGGAACCCCCCTAAAAAAACCTATAAAATCCTGGTGAATCCTAGCTCGAGGCCGTAAAAATGTTGGCGAATCTATGCCTATTTTTGAAAAAAATAAATTCATTGGCATTTTTTTTCAAATCTGTCGACAGTGGTTTTTTTGCTAGCGAATTGTATGTAGATTTGAAAAAAAAAATTAATTTCCTTGGCGAATTATAGTTGTATTCCAAAAAATAAAATAAATTAGGTGGCGAATTATAGTTGTATTCCAAAAAATAAAATAAATTAGGTGGCGAATTATATAGATATTCAAAAATGTAAAATAAATTATTTGGCAAATGTGCTGGCAATTTTTTTGAAAAATCATAATGTGGCTGGCAAAAATATCAAAATAATGACTAGTTTACTTGGCCAATTTATAGCTTAAAAAAATATTTACATTTAGATCGATGGATATTCAGTATCAGAGATCAATGATATCAGTTCTATTCTGGGTTGCAATTCTAACACACCCATCTTTCTCCATAAAGTCTCTGGAATAGGGACAAGAGTCAATGAAAATTGATAGATAATAATTTAATAAAAGAAAATTCAAAAGGATACATAAGAAGAATTCAAGAATACAGATTCATCCACCATAACACAAAGTTTACGACTTCAGAAATTAACTCCTCAAGCTTCCATTCATATATTGAAAATAACTGAAATATAGAGTAACACAAAATTGCCCTATCAACAACACAAAGTTTGCCAAAAGATCCTAAATGCATCGACATGCTTAATATATATAGCCTTGTCATAAAATAATTGTCTTTGAAATAATAACAACTTCTTGGGGATAGCCGATTTAAAACATAAAATCATATTAAGTCTTTTGCCACAAGAGTATCCAGAGCATGTTTAAAGAAATAACATAAAAATAAGAAATGCCATCACATGGCAGCAGTTTGGTCTTCGTCCCGAGTAGCAGTCGAGTCCACTTGAGCTGATGCTCTTAGTTTTGCCTTGTACCTCCTATACCTAGTAATGATGGGATTTAAAATCTTGACACTTGGTCTACAGGTAATGTTTGCCTGAAGTTTCCACTTATTTATCATTCTGTTTGCATCTATTAGTCTCTTATATACATCATCAATTTCATGCTTGAAAGGTCTGAGATACATTACTATATGTCCAAGCTTCCCTAGTGATTCACCATTAACTACGTCAGTACCAACAAGCTCTTTAGTAAGCATCTTCTTAAAATTTTTCCTTACTTCCTTGACATAAGGCAATATCTCTCTACTTTCATCTGAAATCTCTACATCTAAGATGGTACAATTATTTTTAAGATCAACCATATCAGTGTGACATTGAGTCAAAATTCTTCTTATTTGTCCACTAAAATCCCCTAGCATAGACCTCTTCCACTCTAGTGCATCCAGCCAAGACACAGAATCATTCTCATTTCGATCATTAAAAATTTTCTTAGCTACAAGAATATTTGTATCAATTTCCATCATATCTTTTATCTCTATAGACACCGTGAGTAGATTACTATCTTCCCTCTTTACATTTTGTAACTCTGCAGCTAACCCTTTCCTTTTATCATAAATGAGGGTATATAGTTTCATGACCTCCTTGATGTACAACAAACCATCAATGGTGAGTTGCTCTACCCATTGCTTGATGGCCTTACCTAGAGTTTGATATCTCATGATTTGTTGCAACATGCTAGGAACCATTCCATCAACAAAAACACTAGGACTTGCATCGGAGGATTGAGAAGTACTATTCAAAATAGATTGAATGAAAGATGTCAGAGAATTCAACTGGGCTTGTAGCTTTGCTTTCTCCTATTTCTCAACTTTAACTCTCTTTTCTAGCATGCCTACAAAGAATTTTGCATGATATATATCACTTTCTACGGTAGGAGGACCCATGTCAATCTTGGTCATATTAAAATTCATTTCTGTGACTTCATTTTCATTTTTATCCCCAATGGGGTCTGCAATCTCCAAAATCCTATGCCCTAAGGAAGAATTCGTTACCATCCAAGACATCCTCTTAGTCTTCTTAGGCTTAGGTGTAGGATGCAACAATTTAGCTACAATGTCAACTGAAGGCATGAGTTTTCCACAGTCCATGACAGTAAATGAGATTGCTTTTGGATTCAACTATGTATATTTTTGTATCATAGTTGAATCCAGAAGCAATCTCATTTACAATGTCAATGTTTGTGTCTATCGTTGGGGCATGTCTCCTAATCCTCTTTTTCTCAACAACTTTCTTTAGCTAGGAAGGGGAAGACAAAACTATACCACACTCACTTGCACCCAGGACAACTCTATCTGGCTGATTAGGAGGATCTTGCATAGGAATTTCATTTGATATGGGGGAGGCTGGAATCTCAAACAAGGAACGAAAAGTACTATCATTAGCAATCTGTTGAAAAATGGAAGAATCATTACTAGGTGAAGGAGACACAAGAGAAGTCATGTGATCTTCCTGCAATTGTTGTAAAGCATCCAACTTCTTTTTTTCTCATGGTTTCACGAATGTGGGTTGACCATCTTGTTCACATACACCTTTTAGTTTCATATTATCTTCAAGATGGTCTCTATCCCCACCACTACAGATTGTGAACCAACTCTATGATGACTTCTCTCCACACCAGTTGAAGTTTTCTAAATTTCAGAGGCCTGGGAGGTTCCTTGCTCACTTGTTCCTAATTCTTTATGCACAGAAGAAGAACCAACGTGCTCTCAAAATTTCCCCTTAAGCCACAACTTAGTCTTCTCCAAAACAAAGGATAACCGGACCTTAATATTAGGATAATAGTTCTTTACACATGCAACAACCAGGTCTGGACATGGTACAACAGGTGGGAAACCCCCAACATGAGCTAACCCTCTTGTTAGGATTTTCTCATCTATAGGTGACTTGGGGTTTTTCTCTAATCAAGCCTAGAAATCCTCCAAGTCTAAATCTATATATCTTAGCTCAGTGTCCTTCACCTTAGCTAAATTATTCTCAATAAACAAAAGCTTCATCTTTACTTGTTTGAGAAACCAATAAACAAAAGCTTCTGTAACTGCTAAGGGTGTCGAATAAATCTCCAAAAGATTTGGGGTAAACAAATAGTCTGGAATCATGAAAAAATAATTGTTCTTCCCAAGTAGTTGACTTAAAGAATTCATATTTATCACTATAATAAATGCGCAAGAAAGAGCACCAATTAGCTAACCTGGTTGCGAATGCCCGTGTTCAACACCTATAGAAGATGCAATCTAGAGTTCCTCCAAAGTACACCAGTGAAAATGCAGAATAAGGTATGTGTGAGGGTTGCAAACCTAATAAAATGTTTCCATAAATTGCATTGATTTTGGTGACATGTACTGTTGTATGATTCATAAATGAGCTGCATAAATTACCTTCTAAAAAATATGCAATTGCACTTCTCACGACATTCATTATTTATCACGAAAGGACAGATGTCACTTCAACCGTGCATGTCAATAAATGGAAAATATTCTAAATTCTAATAATTTTTTATCGTCAGATGATCGCAGATCGACGGCACAAGTTTTATTTCAAGCCAAAGTACTGACACACCCAAAATTCTACATAAAGTCTCTAGAATAGAGACAAGTGGACTGTGTTGTATGCCATGTGGCTCATCATGATTGCACTGTGATGTTTCATGTACATCACAAAATTAAGAGGTAGGCCCATCTTCACAGTTGAGGGCTTGCGCTCTTCCACCACCTTGACCTTTATACAATAATCAATATAAATATATTTATATTTTATATATATCTCAACCATTGATCTAATAATATCTAATGGCTCCTGGTTTATTCCAGAGGATTTTGTTGGCAATGTGTAGCGTTGGAGATCTACCTTTTGGAATTGAACTACAATAATTTATCATTTGTTCATCAAATGGTGGAACAAGTTACAAGTGGAACAATTTGCTCTGATGGCAGACGTTTTGGTGGTCACATCAGTCACCCAAGGTGATCAAGTGGATGCAAAATTCAAGCTTTGTAAAGGGAGCCAAGGTACTTTTCGATGCGAGATGTTTAGTCCATATGAGTAAGATGACAAGTCCATAGGAGGATTTCTTGAATTGGATGCCCAAATGCTCTTAGAGCATGATATGAAGTGACATTTTGGCATCTGGAGATTTATTTGCAGGGTTGGTAAGATAGATTGACAGATAGGAAATGATTTTTTAAATTCCTAATTTCCCAGCAGTCATGGCTATAAAGGGATAGAGAAAGTTGCTTTCAACAATCAATTTCAACTTTTGGCTATTCCTTGTTAGCTAATTTTGGGAATTATTAAGTTAGAATGCAGTCTTTTTCGGTAGAGGAAAGGGTTAAAATGGTTACACAGTTGGGTTGTTATCCTTACCTTAAAGGACCTAGTTCTTGTAAGATGAAAAAAAATGAGTCATGGGAACTCCATGTATGACATGGGAGGACCTGGAAAGATAACAACCAGCTACATGGGAAATAAAGAGGAAGGAGAATGGTGCCTTCTGGCATCAATCTTCTTTTAGTGCAACTAGAAAGTGCCTTGGCTCCTCAAGCAAATGCATCTGGAAACATTGTAAGCTAGATGGTCTTGCATCTATCTGATGGGTTGTGGTTAGTGTTCTCTCCCAATCCATTGCTACATCTTTCTAGTAGCCTAGAGATGGATTGTGGATAGTGGTCTCTCCCAATCCATTGGTTCATGTGTTTGGCAGCTAGCTTAGTATGATGATTCTTCTGGCTTCCTTCCATATAGTCCATACTGCATAAGGCTTCTTCTTTCACCATGTTATCTTTTCTTCTTAAAATTGGATGAAAGCCCCAGCTTTATTCCTGATTTCATTCACATATTCTTCCTGGTCCAATGGCCAGGGCTCAAGTGAAGGTTTCTTCTTCATTGTGTTGTGAGGAAAATATGAGGGAAATATATAGTGTTTAGTTCTCTGTCAACTGGAAATATTTATCCAACGAGGGGCCGAGGGCTTCTTCTTTTGCCATGTAACCTTTATTATAAAGGGATGTCATCTTTGTGTTGTCATCTTTCTGTAATAGTTGTTTAAGTTTTTTGACTTAATAAAATGAGAGATGATTCTAATTCTAATTTGTTAATTTCATTAATTACACACATTGTTAATCTCTTTTCTAAAGGATTCAAGGAATGATTTTGATTAAGCTTATTTTTTACATATATTATGAATTTTAATACTTCTAGAATCAACCAATCGATCTAACCATAAAATAATAAAACTTAAAAGTTCCAGAATTATGTTATTATCTAAAAATAATAGATAATAAGACAAAAGAATTAAAATGTTGTCAAGAATTGTAATCTATATCGATAACCCATATTAATATATTATATTAAACAAAAGAGTTTCATTTTACAGTCTACAAAGGATTTTTTTAGTATTTAGATAGTCCTAATCTAAGCCCAAGGTGCCCTAATAGGAACCTTGGATAAAGGCGTACGCAGAAAAGGGAAAATTCAAAATAGATTACAAACCTAATAAAATGTTTGCATAAATGAGCCACATAAATTGCCTTCCAAAAAACGTGCAATTGTGCTTCTCATGACATTCCTTATTTATTACGAAAGGATAGATGTCACTTCCACCGTGCATGTCAATCATGCATAAGTTCTATTTCAGGCCAAAGTACTGACACACCCAAATTTCTAATTTTCTACAGTTGAGGGCTTGCGCTCTGCCACCACCTTGACCTTTATACAATAATCAATATAAATATAATATATATTTTATATATATCTTAACCTTTGATCTATTAATATCTAACGGCTCCTAGTTGATTTCAGAGGATTTTGTTGGCAATGTGTACCGTTGGAGATCTACCTTCAGGAATTCAACTACAACCTTTCATCATTTGTTCAATGGTTCATTAAATGGTGGAACAATTTATAAGTGGAACAATTTTCTCTATCATTAATTAGAGTCGTACTATTGATTTCATTGAAAGCACTTAACTGGCTAGATTAGCCAATGCCAATTGAGTTCATTAATGGCAAGTGACATACCACATAGATTAGCCAATGTGAATTTCTAGGGTTCGACAGAGTCAATTAAATGGAGTTGCTTGTTATTTATTACCCATTTGTCATAGTAGTACATGTCATGTATATATGATAGTGTTTATTGTTTCAACCTTATATTGCATTACTAAGTTTCAAATAGTAGAAGAATCAATAAACTCTAAAAGTTCAAAGTAATGGCTTTCATTACAAAAGCTGTGCGAAGAAAGTAAGTTAACAAGTACTTATTTTGTGATCATTCATGATTTTAAATTTAACTATGTGATAGAGTTCTCAGTTCATAGATGTAGAATAGTAATAAGAATGATGGAAAATTTAATTTATGTGTGGCTATGCAAGATGTTATTGCTTTGCATGTCCCAGAATGAAGAAATACGAGCATTCATCAAGTGGAATAAATCGTGTCAAGAATCAACACTTTTAACATTTGCAAATGATGCATTCTATTATGGGTGGTGGGTTGAATCTCCCACACATGCATGCATGTATGAGAAATTAGAAATTCAAATTGACACATGGAATTGGTATTGTAACTCAATTGCCAGTGACCTCGAGAAAATCAATTTAATTCTCCTTTACTGGCCTTAATTGTTACCCATACCTAGTGGTTTCTTGTACATATAAAGCAAGGTTCTATAGTAAATCATTTACTGACATTATGAATGAGGACATAATGGAATTTGTAACGGAGCCATTGCCTGTTAATAGGACAATTATGGACTACAATGAAATATTCATTAAGCATTGTCGAAAAGAGGAACCAAAAATATTTTGGATGATCAAAGCAAGGTTTGAAGGTTGAAGGATAGGAGTTTTGTTTGGAACTTTGAGGTTGGTTAGATGGTAAGCATGATTTTTCCACAGTCCATGATAGTATTGCGTGAAGAGCTTCTGGATTCAACAGTCTGTGTGTTTTTTGCATCTGTTAGATGTTGGTTAGATGTTCATGTACGATGTAATTCCCCAATCTTTTTTGAAGGGTGATGTTAAATTTTAATAAAAAATATAGAGTAATTACAATTTGAAATTGACATGAGTTTAATGGCAAATTGCAATGTATACAGATCATAGATGGTTCAAATTTTCAATATTAAATAACATTCATCACATGGAAAAAAGAAATGAGTTCAATGGCAATGTATAGCGATGTATAAAAAGGGCAAAGATAAATGGATGTGTTATGTCAATTCAAAATTTTATGGTTTTTATATTATCATGATTCACTTTGCAAAATCTCCAAGTAAAAATGCTGCAGTTGGTGTTGTCCAAGGCATTTAGGGTTTATCCTTCTAATTGATCGTTGACCTATTTACCTAGTTTCCCCAACTTAAGTTGTTATTTTATCCCCTTGGTGGTTGACGTAGACAACCACACACACTCAATAGAATTTTGCCATTAATCATGTGAGAGCCAAAGATTTGAAAACTGGAACATAAAAAAAATTCTATTCATCAACTCTGCTGCTACAATGAGAGGAAACTCTCTTATATCCAAGAAAACAAAAAAATAAAAAAATTACCTTTTTTGGTAGATTTCGACAATTGTCAGATTTTGCCATTTTAGGTAATTTTACATTCATATCTTGAGAATCCAGTTTTTTCCCAAAAGCTCCCTAAAACTAAAGTAGGATGAAAAGCCAACTAATATTCTAAATTTAAAACATGAGTTTTGATTTATTACAAAAGCAACTTTTTAAAAATCTAGAAAAAAATACTAAATTGTCATTTTGAGGGCCAAGATGAAAGTTTCAAGCCCTGAAAAAGTGCCAAGATGGGGTCCAACTAACTAGGGTAGGTTGGGAAACCACTTGCCACCTCATAACGCATCCACCCATAAAATCTCATAGAAAACCCACATCCGAGTCAAAAGATATGACCTCTAGAAGTCCATGCATCATTCTCCTCTAGTTGAAAAGAACGCAGCTCCTGCAAGTGAGTGTCTTCGAACTGCTGCCACTTGACTGGATCCAACCTCTGCACTCCCACTTTGTAATCCACATGTAATCTATTGGTGGCAATCCTTCCCACTGTACTAAATACCTGTTGTAATGCCCTTGCCGAGTGTAGATAGTCTTCTTATCAAGAACTTGTGCAATCTTTTCCTTCTTCTTATGGGGAATGTGGTGGTGCCATGTCACTTCTGGTTGACTATCTTCAGCATCATCCTCACCATGGAATGCATATAAATTAGAAACATTAAACACAAGAGAAATATCAAGATCTTCTCGTAAACTGACCTCATATGCATTATCATTGATCTTCTTTGTAATTTTGCAAGGACCAATTTTCCTGTAGTTCAGCTTGTGGTATGTTCCAGTAGGATGCTCTTTTCTCAAATATACCATCACTACGTCACCTTTATTGAATGTCTGATGTCACCTACTAGCATCCATTGTATTCTTGTACCTCTCATTATTGTCCTGCAACTTCTATCTCACATCTTTTTGCAACTATTGAAGGTGTTCCGCAAATGCTTCCCCATCATCACTGACCCTATCTTTCATTGGTAGCTGTACCAAATCTAGAACACCCTTAAGATTTCTGTCATACACAATCTGGAAAGGGGACTTTCTCGTTGGTCTGTTAACAGAACTATTATAGGCAAATTCGGCCTGGGGTAATGCCATGTCCCATTGTTTTGGCTTTTCCCCAACAATACACCTCAACAAATTTCCTAGACTTCGATTGACTACCTCTATTTGCCTATCCGTTTGAGGATGATAGGCACTACTAAACTGTAACTTGGTCCCCATCTTCTTCCATAAAGTCCTCTAGAAATGACTGAGGAATTTGGTATCCCTATCAGAGGTAATAGTCTTTGGAACACCATGTAGTTGAACAACTTCTGAAAAAAATAACTCTGCTACCCTTGTTGCATCATTAATTTTCTTATAGGCAATAAAATGAACTATCTTGGAGAACCTATCAACAATTACAAAAATAGAGTCATTACCTCATTGAGTATGTGGAAGTCCCAACACAAAGTCCATGCTCAAATCTATCCATGGTGCAGTTGGTACTGGTAATGGCATTTACAACCTTGTATTTTGTGATTGTCCCTTAGCCACTTGGTAGATCCTACACCTTGTTACATACCTGGTTATATCCCTTTTCATCTTTGGCCAGTAATATTTATCTTCTATCAAGGCTATTGTCTTGTCTTGCCAAAATGTCTAGCCAACCCACTACTATGAAATTCTCTAAGAATGTTTTCCCTCATAGAGCCAACTGGTATGCATAGTTGTTTTCCTTTAAATAGATACCCATCTTGCATAAAATATTCACCCCTAAGTGATCCAAGTTACCAGATATTGGTGCCTTCAATTATTCCACAATCTCCCAAAAATCATCATTAGACTCATACAAATATTTGATGGCATCAAAACCAATCACCTCAGTTTCCATTGTGGTCAAAAGCGCAACACGCCTACTTAACGCATCTGCAACCTGATTTTGTTTTCCAGACTTATGCTTCAACACAAAATTGTAACCCTGCAAGAAAGAGACCCACTTGGCATGCCTATTATTCAACTTTTTCTGTGTTCAAGTATCTCAATGCAATATGATCTGTAAACAATACAAACTCCTAGGGAACTAGATAATGTCTCCAATGCCTCAATGCTTGAACAATTGCATAAAATTCCAAATCATAAGTAGAATAATTCTTTCTCACTTCATTCATCTTTTCACTAAAGAAAGCTACAGGTTTTCTAGCTTGGCTAAGCACAACACCTATTCCCACATGGGAGGAATTACATTCTACTTCAAATACCTTATCAAAATTTGGCAATGCAAGTATAGGCACTTTTATTACCTTTTTCTTCAAGTACTTAAAGCTCTCCTCAGCATCCATGGTCCATACAAACTCCCTTCCTTTGGTGCAATTTGTTATAGGGGCTACAATACTACTGAAATTTTGAATGAACTTTCGATAGAAAGTGGCCAAGCCATGAAAACTTTTTACCTCTGTGATGCTACTTGGACTAGGCCATTCTAGAATTGCCCTGACCTTCTCTGGATCCATTCTGACACCATCTTTAGAAATGACAAAGCCTAAAAAAACCAAACTGTCTTGCATGAACCTACACTTCTTCAAATTAGCATAGAGCTTCTCCTTTCTTAACACACCAAAGATGATCCTCAAGTGTTGTAAGTGCTCTTCTTTGCTATTACTAAATACCAAAATATCATCAAAATAAACTACCACAAACTTACCAATGTAAGGTCGTAGTATAGTGTTCATCAATCTCATAAATGTGGTAGGTGCATTTGATAACCTGAATGGCATAACCATCCACTCATATAATCCATCTCCAGTCTTAAAGGTTGTCTTCCACTCATCCCCTTCTCGGATCCAGATTGGGTGGTAGCCACTTCGTAGGTCGATCTTGCTGAAATATTTGGCCCCTGCAAGGACATCCATCATGTCCTCCATATGAGGTATAGGAAACCGATACTTGATGGTAATCTTATTAATTGCTCTGTTATCAATGCACATACTCCATGTTCCATCTTTTTTGGGGGTCAACAATGCTGGTACAGCACATGGGCTCATGCTTTCTCTCACCACACCTTTACTTATGAGTTATGTTACTTGCTTATTCAACTCTACATGTTGTGTCAGATTCATCCTATAAGCTACTTGGTTGGGTAGAGTTGCTCTTGGAACCAAATCAATATGATGCTAAATATCTCTCTTTGGCAGTAGACCATCAAGTAATTCATCAGGCACAACATTAACAAATTCTTTCAATAACTCTGCTAATCTTGGGGGAACTGAAATGTCTTCCTCTTCACCTTTTTTCACTACTAATGCATAACAACACCCTGTCACCTTCATTTCTTTAATAAGATCTCTTTCAGACAACATGGTCTCACCTTTTCCTTCATCCTTGAGAGGCAACAAAATCACCTTATAGCCATCTTTCCAAAAGGTGTATGTGTTTTTCTCTCCATCATGTATGACTTTTCTATCATACTGCCATGGCCTTCCCAATAACACATGACATGCATCCATTGGGACAACATCACACCATATCTCATCCTGATAGATCTTCCCTATGCTAAACTTAATTAGGCATCTTTTATCAACAGTGACTTCATTTCCCTTTTTAAACCATGCAATGCGGTATAGATGATGATCTTTTTCATAGTGTAAATTCAATTTGTCTGCCATTTCTTTAGAAACCATATTTTCACAACTACCTCCATCAACAATAACTTGACATACCTTGCCACTCGAAGTGCATCTGGTTCTGAAGTTATTGGTTCGAAGCAATGAACCATCAAAGCTTTTGGCTTGTGTTTTCTCCTTCTCTGGAATCACCATTGCTCTTCTCATCATGAGACTTTCTCCCACATCTGATGGAGCCTCTAGTTCTGTCCCTTCCACTTCATGTTACGTTTGAATCAGGTTCACCCTAGGTTGTCCTCCTTGATTTCTATCTTGCATGTTATAATTTGAGCATTCAAATGCCCTATGACCTTCTTCTCCACATCTGAAACAAGTGAAAGGCCTTCTATGGTTTTCCCATCCTCTATTGCTACCATAACCTCTACCTCTTTGAAATCCCCTTCCTCGTTCTTGATTCAGAGGATCTTGTTGAGTGTCTAGTTGTTTTTCCAATCCATGGGATGACTCTCCCCTACCATAATTTGAACCTCCTCGAAATGGGCTTGATGTACCCCTTCTTCCTCCTCTACACCTCTATTGGTATTATCTATTTTATTTTTCTTCAGCCTTTAGAGCCAATTGGTAAGCCTCTTCCATACTGTTGAGTTGATGCATGCTCAATTCATCTTGAATAGAGAATTTCAGGCCATTCACATATCTAGCAGCCATCTGTTCATCAGTTTCTTGATGCTCTATACGTATAGACAATGTATAAAACTCATTTGTATAATCTTGCATAGAAGAGAGATTCTGCTTTAAATTTTGAAACCTTCGAAAAAGGGTTTGCGCATAATCTATGGGAAAAAAAATTTCTCTCAACTTCTTCTCCGTTTTATTCCATGTCCTGATCTTATCCTTGCCTTTCCTTGTTTGTTCCTTTTGAAGATGATCCCACCAAATCATTGCATGATCCTTTAATTTGGTGCATGTGAATTTCACCTTCTTTTCCTCTGTCATGGATTTCCATTCAAAAAAATTTCTCACATCATTCAACCAGTCTATCAACTCCTCTGGTTTAAGACTACCTGCATAATCTGAAACATCTACCTTGACCCTTTCATTTTTCCCTTCTAAGGCCCTGAGCATCCTCTCTTCAAAACTCATGCCTTCTAATTCTTCTTCTTCATGTTTTGTATCTTGATCTGCACCTCCCCGACCTATCTCTTCATCAGATTCATCTCCTCCTCTACCCAATCTTTGGCTTTCCATTTGTGTTGTAAGTTTCGCTACTTGCCTTTGCAGATTTTGCATTTCTCTATGCATTTGGGCAAGACCGCCTCTTCCTCTTCCTCTCCCAGCCATCTTCCTGCTCTGATACCAGATAATGTAAACAACCACACACACTTAATAGAATTTTGCCATTAATCATGTGAGAGCCAAAGATTTGAAAACTGGAACATTAAAAAACTTCTATTCATCAACTCTGTTGCTACAATAAGAGGAAACTTTCTTATATCTAAGAAAACAAAAAAATCAAAAAATTCCCTTTTATGGCAGATTTCGACAATTGTCAGATTTTGCCATTTTAGGTAATTTTACAATCATATCTTGAGAATCCAGTTTTTTCCCAAAAGCTTCCTAAGACTAAGGTAGGATGAAAAGCCAACTAATATTCTAAATTCAAAACATGAGTTTCAATTTATTACAAAAGCAACTTTTTAAAAATCTAGAAAAAAACACTAAATTGCCATTTTGAGGGCCAAGATGAAAGTTTCAAGCCCCGAAAAAGTGCCAAGATGGGGTCCAACTGACTAGGATAGATTGGGAAACCACTTGCCACCTCATAACACATCCACCCATAAAATCTCGTGGAAAACCCAAATTCCAATCAAAAGTTATGACCTCCGAAAGTCCCTGCATCAGTGATCATCGAGTTATTGGCCCCTTTTCTCTAAGTTACCATCCCTGAACCCCTTTATTTTATTATAAATCTGATTTTGTCGCGGGCATCGTAGCCTCCACTTAAGCCTATATTTTTGAAGCTGCGACGGTGTGTGAAGACACCATGTATTCCCTGTGGGTCCTTGTTTTAATCGCCTCGATCTATTTTAATATTACTTTGATATATTTTTAATATTTATTGGGGCCTCGGGCATATCCCCTCTAAGCCTCTGACATGTGGCAGTCTCTATTGTCTAGTCGCAAGGATTTGCCTCATCGCAGCCTTGCTTTAAGCTGAAAACTTAAAGTTGTGGCGGTGCGATAAGGCTCCATGTTTATATATTATTATTGAATGCCAACAGTTGAATAATTATTATATATTATAATATATTTATTATTGTATCAATATAATATAATATATAATAATAATAATTAATTATATTAGATGATTAACATCATGTATATTATATTAATATCAATACTAATACTAATACTAATACAATATATAATATAATAATAGTTATATATTATTAATAATTATTATATAATTATTGAAGCAACAATACTTTTCCCAAGCATTAAATATTAGTGAACTTGAAGCCATCAATTGCATTTGGTGGGCTGCGAAATACTTTTCCCAGGCATTAAATGGCTCTCCTGCGAGATCTTTTGAAAACCCTGCCAGCGCGAGGAATAATGAATTATAATTATTGATGACAACATGAACCAAAGATTGACGCTACAAAAATCTAGATAACGAATAAATGCATCTTTCACTTGAGGTGTGTGTTCATTAACGAACTTCCTTTAAATCCTAGAGGTCTCCAACAAAATGACACTCGTCTGGCTTGTTCAAAACACAGGATGGAGACTCTCATAAGGCTCTGTTGCAATAAGCGCTAGGTCACCTTTCTGGGTCGTATCACAAATTGCAAACTAATGATCATTTGTAAGTAGCAGAACATACTCTTCCTTGAGGCAGTGAAGATGGTCCTGGGTAAAGACTTCTTGGTCTCGGAGGACAAATATAGGGTAAATACAGACATTTCCTCGTGCTTTCTGGCTTCTTTGTTTGACTTAGGAGAGGCAAAGGTGGATGTGTTGGTGATTCTACAGGAGGTATTCACTCTGGATATTCTTCTGGATGACATAGATGTGGTAGTTTTTATAGAATGAGGGGTCAGGATCCCGTGGTGGAGAGACCTCGAGAAGCTGTAGGAGGAAGAGGACAATGTAGCTAGGCATCTATTCCTGCTAAACATGAATGAGCAGCAACTGGGAAGACACGGGCTTTGGACGGCTCATGGGAGAGACTTTCTTCAGCAGGCAATTAGAATGGACAGAGAGGAGACTCTGGTATGGATTGATCACTTCGCAACCACTGTGAGTGCGGGGGAATTCTAGTGGTCGTAGGAGTGGTCAGGCTCCCAGTCCCGAGGCTACTTGTTTGGTAATTGTCACACTGGGGACCGGGGTTATAGGGTGGCAAGTTTTTGAGCTAGTGGCTGATGCTGTGTGTTTTTGGAGCCTGGGCTAGTATATTAGAGGGCTAATTTTGGGAATTTTCTTGGAACTATATTTGTTTTTTAGCACAATGAGTGCTCTTGTATTAATCTGCGAAGAGCCCTCTAGGCTCGAATTGAATGTAAATCTTTTTGTATTAATATAATTTCCCACACATGGTGCAGTTTACTGATTAAAAAATGTGTTTCTATCCTATTATTATAATTATTTTTTGATGATTAATTACTTTCTACATTATTATTGATGTGTTTAATTTATTCTATTAGTTATTATTCAATTAACATATGAAGTTGTAGAATTGTGTTTCTATCAAATTTTTGTTATTACTTTTGGATGATTAATTACTCCCTACATTGCTATTGATGTGTGCACTTTATTTTGTTAACTATTTAATTTAATCTTCAAGGATAATATATTTTAATCTTGGTGTATTACTTCTTTTGTTTTCAACATTTGTTTTAGTTGTTGCGACCTCTTTTCTCTAGACAAGGTTAGATTAAGCCATTTAACAAGGAACTGACCTTTAGAATCTATTATTATCATATATTTATTATCATATATTACATTATTAATAGATAATAAAATAATATATGATAAAGCTAATAAGGTTTAGAATAAGGTTTTAAATTTTAATCTAATAAGGTTTAGAATAAGTTATCCCCTCTGAGCCTCTGACATGTGGCATTCCAATGTCCCACCAAAGGTACTTTCTTGACATGTGGCATTTTATCATAATTTTATTAGATGGACTGTGTTGGTATTCCCAACTGATGGTCTGGATTTCCCTAAAAAGTTACCATCTTTTATGCTTAGGATTCTCAGGTCAGTGGCCAATGAACAGGAGACAATTGCTTCTTCTCCTTTGCACTTTAGGCTCTGCTAAATCTAGGGGGGTATTCCCTTAATTCAATATCAATATGAAAAACTTTTATTTCAACTGGATATTGACACTTAAAGCAGATATGTTCTCTTGGATGCAGACCAAAACTGTATAATTGTTTCAAAGTTGGCTAGCTTTGGACATTACTTCATTAATTGGCTTAGAGAACATAGAACTAAACCCTACTCCTAAAAACTGATAAGTTGATTTGTTCTTTTTTTATGTATGTGATTGTTTGATTATGGGTGATTTGTGAAAATAAGCCCAACTCTTATTGGTGCCAATACTAGGGTTTGGAGTCAATTCCTTGCATATAGATTACTTCTCATAAACAAAACAAACATCTAGGTTCAAAGGATTTAGTGTGTTCCTGTCTTACAGATAACAATCCAATAATGGGTAATTCCAACAACTCTTCTTATAAATATCCCTATTGCAAAACACATCTCCCCATATCTGACTCTGAGCATTTTAATCTATTGCTTGAATAGAAGCAATAAACCAGACATGCAATATAGCAAATGTATATTCAAGAACTCAGAAACCCTTAGTATCCTCATTCAAAAGAGAAATTCAAACAACACAGGAGACAATTGATGGAAACACATACTCAAAGGCATTTTCCATATATTACAATCTGAAACTGATAAAATGTTTATAGAGAAAGTACATTCAACATGCAATAAATTGAAACTTACTACTCAGAATATGGACAACTTCTCAGAAATTGCTCTGTATTTCATTATCAAAGTTTCCCAAATCTTCCAATCTCTTTACAAAGTGGAACAACATGTTCTTTTATAGACACAAGAACATGTTGCCCTAAAACTCATTACCAACTTCCGGTTACAAATCTTACACTACAAGCCACTGCCATAGGCATTTGGAAGCTAATTCAAATTACATATGAAAGAGAAAAAGACAAAATACAATTCAACTAAAGTTGCCAAAAAAATGTTAGAAGTGTTTTATCCCAATGATGAAGAAGACATATCACATGATTGGATCTTTGTTCACCCTGGACACATTTATCCATACTTCTCCATCCAAGCTGCACATGCTTTCTCCGATGGCCATTAGAAAGGAATCAATTTTGCTATTTTTTCATTATGCCTTGCATACCTAGCATCCAATAAGATTTTTGACTCCTTACAGAATATCTCAAAATTCAACTCCAATGCATGTAGCTTATCAAGTGTAGAACTTAAAATTTTCATATTTGGATCACTGTCTACACAACTTGAAGATACGAGCTGGCCAGCTATATCTTCAAAATCATCCTTCCATTTGTCCAAACTCTTTATTTGTCCATCATTTTCCAATATGCTTGGCATAATCTTTTTATCTATCTTCTCAATTGATTGTCTTTTCTCCTTCAAAAATTTATTCAATTTTAGTTGGAAAGCCACTACCTCTTCTAAAAAAAGCATGTCAAGGGTTAATTTTATTTCTTCTGGAGCATCAGGGGAAAACCTTGAACATCTATGAATTTCCCTTATTTCTCCAGTTCTAGGTAGTCATATCGTAATCATGTCCTTCAAGCTCTCCTTATCCTTCTCATGTTTGTCTTGGCTTGTCCTCAAACCTGAATAAGATTTCCATGTATCATCAACCCTGGCTGTAATCTTGGATAGCCTATGGTTAATCAAATTTGTAACCATTTCCTTAACAGTGGTCTTCTTCTCATCTTTCAAACTTTTTACTTCTTCCTTCAACTCTTTAATCTCTGAGAGAAATGTCTCTCTATATGTTGGGAAAGCTTCTGCAACATCCACAGGGACTGAAACATTATGAATTGAAGTACCTGGTGATAACAACATTTGCCCCTTGTACTTATTCAATTCTGCCATTACCTCTCCATATTTTAATAAAATCTCATCATAGTCCTGCATTTTATTGGTGACAGCCTCAGCAAATTGAGTTGTGTGAACACTTAAGCTTGCATCTTGAGGAGCTAGAGTATCTGATACTCTTTTTATTATCACATCTCCTGTTAATTCACCTAAACCCATCCTTGGCATTTTGTTGTTTGGGGTCAATGCCCATATTGCCAAGGTTTCAAATTTGGGATTGAACCATGCACCAAAGAGTGCTTTATCTACCTGATCATCAGAGATATACGTGCCCATCCTTGTGACAGTATCAAATGCAATTGCATCTGCCAAAGTCCAATGAGGAAGTAACAACAGACCACTCTTTTCCACCAAATCTCTCCCTTCATTAGGGGTCATCCTGCTAATATCCTAGCTCACTTCATTGAGCACCCTCTGTGTTATTTCTTCATACTTCTCAGGATCAGCTCCTTTGTTTGCTTCTTCCACTTTCTTCTGAAATTCTTCATTTCTCACTTTCAACACATACCCCTTAAATTCAGGGGTATTGACAAAGGCATCATCTTCTAAAAATCATGCACAAGCGAGCACTCTGATGTCCTCTATATCTACCTGGTCACTAGAAAGTAACCTTGTCAACCTGTTATCTAGAAAGGCATAAGGCCTTATTCTCTCAGGTGAATTCACCTGTTGAGAAATTTCTTGTTCTTGTTCATTAATTTCCTCCTCCAAGTCCACAAACTCTATTTCTTCTTCATGCTTCAAGTCAATGATTTTCTTTTTTTGGCCAGAGGTGAATCAAGAGACTCATTTCTTCTGCTATATGGCTTGACTGTACTCCTTGGATCATATGTAGGTCTCTCTTCACCTGCAGGGGCACTTTCAATCAGAGTCTCTGCATTGGCAAGAATTTTTTGAATCCTTATTATTGGGTCATTTTCCTCTGCAAAAGCCCAAGGGTATGCAGAATTCAAATTTTTTCTCATTATTTCCCCTTCCATCACTACTCTCCACTTTTCCCTTAATAAATGAATTTCCTCCATGGTAGCACAGTTTCTCACTACATCCTCATCAAATAGGACCTGATGGGTGAATTGTGGCCTTTTGACATAAGTCTCACCCTATTGATGAAACCTTCTGGATCAAATACCCTTGGGTCTTTGAACCCCATCTTGTAATCTTCCAAAACTAAATCAATTTGATCCAGAGATCTTTATTTGTAGCCCAGAAGTCACAAAACTTGGTGGCAGTAGGGAAAAATGACCCTTTCTTCTGTAATATTAGGTGTTCTTTATCTAATTCATTCATTTGCTAGATAATTTCCAAATATGCAATCCTCCTTAGCACATACTTTGGTAGTATATGTGGGGCAACCTTGCTCCGATAAACTCTTATGCAAGTAGTGTGGGTGTGCAGGAACCAATCTCCCCAATTGTGTTGAATTCCTAGTTTAGGGGTTCTATCCAATGGTCTCAGAAAATCTAATACATCCCTTGGAACCCTTTCACCTTCAGGCTCCATAAAATTCAGCAACCTTCTCACAAAATTTTCTTAAAAAATCACATAGTCTGAACTTTCACAGTGCATATCTAACAAATGAGTCCATAATTGGATAGGGAGAAGAGTACCATCCTGTTCTAATTCTCTGACATGCAAAGCCTGATGCCACATCACTGTTCCAGCATATAAAAACATATGGCACATAATTGAATACCATTTAAAGTCCACCTTTGCATCTACAACATACAGATTGTTCTTAATCTTCAATAACTGCTCATGCATCTTATCTACTATATATGTTATATAATCAAATGCTTCAGTAGTTGAAATATCTTGTACATTTGCAGCTAACATCATCATAGGAACTAGGATCTTATCCAATGCATCTCTTCCCAGTACATGGCATAGAGTGTGGTAAGTCTTTACAAAGTAATGCATGAATTGTGAAACATCAAAAGGTTCTTCTTCACTATATGATATTCTAATTAACTTTCCATCAATTCCCCTTGCTCTGTGCTTAGGCAACTTGAATACTCTGTATGCATGCCGAGCTCTTTTGTATTCATCTTTTAGGACGTTGAAATCAATCTTTTTGTTTGTAGTAGGGTTAAGGCCAAATACCTTTGTGATGAATGCCTTTGTTGTACTAATCATGACTTCAATATTCCCTGCCCTAACAGTCCTAGAAGCAAGATCATATCTCTGTGCAACAGCCCTTACCAGGTCAGGATTTACAAATACATTAGGGCACATCAACTTTGCCACATCCAAATTCCAGGCATTACAAATAGGGGCTTTGTACTCCTTCCTATCATGTCAGTGCTTAAATAGAGTCCACCCATGCATAGACAATTTAGCATCCTAGCACCCAGAACACAAATCTAACAGTCTATCATTAGGCCCACCTGGACTGTATGCATTCACTGGCCTTTTTTAAGACCCATGCAACTATTTCATTAAATCCTCATCCAGACTCCTCTTAGAAGTCAAAGTCTAACTTGTTTGACTCATTTTTTGAAATAAAACTTTACCAGACTAGGGTTTTCTCTTCTAAGAATGCTTAAAATATCCTCTACCAGGTAGCAATTCAACTTCAAATAGACATAGCAGGCAAGAATAACTTACAAGTTTTAGTTGCAGAATCTTGAAATCACAATATTTTCTCATCCAATTGTTCGCTGCGTAGAAATCCTCTTCATGTTTATGAAAACATTGTGAAAAACCCTTACCTTCAACTTTAATCGAGCTTACAGATTAGGGCTTGGTGCATAAATGCATGTCTTTTTAGCCATCACTACGAATTTGTGATACAGGGGTGGCTCCCAACGTCTACACAAAAAATTTAAATTCCAATCGTTGATGTAGAATTCATATTGTGAGATCGACGGTCGTGAATCAACTACCAGATTTGAAAATCTAGGCCTTTACATGAAAACCAGTCGGCCAATCAAATTACTCCATCTCATATGCACCTTCTTGCTAACTTTTCAACTTTTTGTCCTATTTGGCCACGTGGCATCATTTCACAGCAGCGCAGTAGAAAATAGATCACCTCCTTTTGGCTCCGCAGGTGCGCGCTAAGGCTTCCACATGGACATCCATTATGTAAGCGTTATTTTTCTTTCCAGGAGTTAGCTAGGTGTCAACATCTCGCAGTAGCGTGGAGAATCTTCCCCGCAGACAAGATTCTCCTGCGAGGATGCACTACTATCGGATATTCAATATATGTGGCCCCACTACTTCACTCGATCCTTCGACACCTGGCACCATATCCTTCATTCAATTGAATTGTCAATATTATGGGCATAGGCCATGATGTCCTTGACACCTGTATTCACCTCGCAACCCCATGGTGCAAACATGACGTCACCTTCAACGTTGTGCAAGCTTGTGATATCCAACCAAGTGACACTTTCAGACCCTTACAAGGATATAAGACTAAGACTTTGCAATGCATATGAATTGACAGTCTAGAACAGGGAACTCAAGACTTGGGGGCTAGATAACTCACGACATAAAAGTCATAAGGTTATAACTTAGCTAACCGGGAACCTAGGCTAGACGGTCAACAACAAAATAGAACATAAAGTAAACTCTCAACTATAAGACTTAAGATTTTAAGGAAAATACGTAAAACACTTGCATGAAACTGACTCAAAACCCTAAAACCTAGGCAGGTACCACCAGACGGCTATAGTTGAATTCCAAAATGAAATGTCCGGAGTGCTAGACTTGCGAACTCATACCTTCGGAATCAATCTAGAGTCGTTAGATTTACAAAGATCAATGGATGAATAATTATTATATATATAATATAATATAATTATTATATAATATAATATATAATTCTAATTGTTATATAATATATTATAATAATATATCCAACCTTGAACCTATATGATAATATTTTATATAATATTAATTATAATTATTATATAATATATCTAACCTATATTATATTCAGACTTTAGCACCATGTATCACTGTTCGATGAATGCTTCGATGCCGGATGAATGGTTGTAGTTGAATTCTGGAACGAAATGTCCAGAGCGCTAGACTTGCAAACTCATACCTCTGGAATCAATCTAGAGCCGTTAGATTTACAAAGATCAATGGATGAATAATTATTATATATATAATATAATATAATATAATTATTATATAATATAATATATAATTCTAATTATTATATAATATATCTAACCTTAAACCTATATTATAATATTTTAAATAATATTAATTATAATTATTGTATAATATATCTAACCTATATTATATTCAAACTTTAGCGCCATGTATCATTGTTCGATGAATGTTTTGATACCAGATGGACGACTGTAGTTGAATTCTAGAATGAAATGTCCAGAGCACTAGACTTGTGAACTCATACCTCCGGAATCAATCTAGAGTCATTAAATTTACAAAGATCAATGGATGAATAATTATTATATAATATATTATAATAATATATCTAACCTTAAACCTATATTATAATATTTTATATAATATTAATTATAATTATTATATAATATATCTAACCTATATTATATCATCAAAGTGGGCCCGACTTCACATAATATATCTAACCTATATTATATTTAGACTTTAGCACCATGTATCACCATTCGATGAATGTTTTGATACCAGATGGACGACTGTAGTTGAATTTTGAAATGAAATGTCTGGAGTGCTAGACTTGCGAACTCATACCTCTAGAATCAATCTAGAGCCGTTAGATTTACAAAGATCAACGAATGAATAATTATTATATATATAATAATATATAATTATTATATAATAAAATATATAATTCTAATTATTATATAATATAATATAATAATATATCTAACCTTAAACCTATATTATAATATTTTATATAATATTAATTATACTTATTATATAATATATCTAACCTATATTATATCATCAAAGTGGGCCCGACTTCATATAATATATTTAACCTATATTATATTCATACTTTAGTGCTATGTATCACCGTTCGATGAATGTTTCGATGCCAGATGAACGACTGTAGTTGATTTCTAGAATGAAAGTTTGGAGCGCTAGATTTGGGAACTCAAACCTCCAGAATCAATCAAGATCCATTAGATTTACAAAGATCAACTGTTGAGATTATATGATAGTTTTCAATTCCACCTCTTGACGTACATGCTGTATAAGTATTAAATTATTAATTCAGGCTGCAAACTTGCATGTCATCCTTGAATTTCGTTTGAAGTGGGAGTACTCAGTAGTAGTACAACTACAACTACAAACTTGTACTAAAAGTGAAGAATAGAATAGAATAGAATAACTTTTAAAAAATTTAACTTCTTCGAGAATAAAATAAAATTTATAACTTTAATAAAAGAATGTAACACGTTTCATTCGCTTTACTTCACAGTTGGCACTTAGAGTTAGCATTTAGCAATTTTAATTGATACTATTTGGAAGTGAGAGGGTCAAGGACTCGAGGAGATTGTAGTGCACTAGAAATTTTAATATTGATTGTGTGATGCCACAAAGTCACGCAGTGCCAGTCTTTGTATTCATCTTTTCCGGGTAAGTGAAATACAAAAATACTTCATTCCTATTACTATTGCTATTACTATTCTCCTTGAAACTTCAATTTTTTCAATCTTGGCGATTGAGATTTAGGGTTGAGTGTTTAAAAGCATGTCTACTAGCACTACCAGACCAAAAATTGGGAATAACAAAGAAAGAGAGAAAACAGACTATGTCGGACTGCTTAAAACCTAAAGTTTTACAAATGAATACCATGATATTTATGACCCTGTAATCTTTGGAAGGTTTACCTCAACACTTAGATTTTCATTGGAGAATAAGGTACATAGAGCACAACCTGACCCAAAAAAACCAATACCAAATAGCAGGATGACTGCACCATGGGTGGTTGGATTGGGACGCCTGATGTTCCCTGAGGTTTTCCCTTGCCCTAAATTTATCATGGTTTGTGCCTAGACTTATGATGAAAATAGAAAAGTAATAGTTATAAAAGATAGATAGGAAGTAATGCTTCCCATTAATGGAGAATATTTTGGCAAATTGTTGGGTTTTACCACTGAAGAATGTGGAAAAGTCCACATAAACCTGGAAAAACTTGCTAGTACTTATGAAGCAGTTAGTGAAGATGATAGATTTTTTTTTTATCAAATCTCTAACATTGGATGGTGCCCTACTCAATCAGAATCATAAGCCTCCTTATAAAATTGAAATTTTTAAAACATGGGTTTAGGATACTATTTCCATGCTAGTGTTTTTCCTTGGATTGGATAATAATAGTCAAGTGGATGCAAGCCTCCTTGAAATGGTATACAATATCCATCAATGCAATCCACCTACTAAATATAGATTACTTGACCACATTGCAAGATCCATGCATGATCAGTTTTTAATGATTAAACGAAGTCAAAGTGAAGCTCCCACTCCCAGTTCCAATAGAAAGACATTTAGGTTCACAACCTACTTGTGTTATTTTTTTCTAGTGAAGTTGTTGGGATGTTTTAGGACAACAAGATTCAAATTCAGCCAGATAAAAATGGACTATTGGATTGGACCCATAAGATAAAGATGTATCATAATCAAAAGAACTACAATAATTTTGTGGACTACTTTTTGGCTCCATTGTATCAAGCCATTACAAATACTCCAATGCCTAGTTTGCCCGAGTCTTGTAGAAATTGCATTCAATTGGGAAAAGAAATACAATTGGCTGACTGGTACTTCATGGAGGAATATATTGTCCTAAGATTTTTTGGATCAGGAGTAAAGCCCCACAAACTTCCAATACATGTGATAGAGAGGATTTTTGCATTGGAATACATACATCAGATGGAGAGTACAGATCAATTGCACTTTGTTAGTCAGCAAAAGAAGAGCATATTGCCTTCCTTACCTTTTTCATGTGGAGGGTTCACCTTTGAGAGAAAAGCATTCACTGTGGCACATGAAATTTTACAACTTTTTAAATTTGATGTTGACTCTCACTGGTAGTATGACCCATGTGATGTGATTAAAACAAGGCTTGTGGCCAATAAGAATGCTCCAAGTAGAATTCAACATGAAAGTAAACCCCTGCTAGAAATGTTGAGAAACAAGAATTCTTGGGATGAGGTCAGAAAAGTCATGGAAGAAACTGCTACTCAAAGAGGTATTTCTTTTAAAATATTGTCATTAGAAATAATGGGATTGCATCCAATTCCATAAACACAGAGAGATGCAGAGGTGGCACTGGCAAGCAAGAGATATGACAATTTCTATAGAAAAGGTGCTAAAAATCTACATATACAAAAATTCCAGACTCTAAAAGAGGCTTGTACAAAGGAACAATGGTCACACTCAAAAATTAGTGCCTTTTGGTCTATGAAGAAGGATCTCGGTGATGCAAAAGCTACTGTAGAATTCGAAGAAAACTCAAAAGATGAAGAGTTCAACAAATTGTGGGATATAGAGCATCCCATTGTCAATGAAGCATCTAATGTTGAAAGTGATGATGAGGATGAAGAACAACCCACAGATCTTAGTGCCTATGCATTGAAACCTCATATGAGTGAGACCACAAGAGAAACATATACTACAGGGGCATCAATAGCCCAAAAATTGGGTTATGAAGGTGGTGGTTTGGGGCCCACAGGATAAGGCATTTGGACTGTACCAGAGGTATACCCTAGAGAACCTAATGATATTTGACTCGGTGTTGGAAGTGATGAACAAGACAAAGGGTATTCACATACAGATTAAGAGATTAGATTTATTCCATCTTCAAATCCTCAGAGTGAGATCCAATCACTAACAGTACCACAAGGGTCTTCTAATATGCATGTTTCTTATTCTTTTCCTACAGGAGATGGTGGACATTCTAGTGCTACTGGTGGCAAATCTAGCGATGGCACAGGTAATAGTAGTAGTACTGGTCAGCAAGAGCCACAACAACAAACTCACAAGAGGTCATCAATAAAATTAGATGATACTATAGACAAACTTAGAGAACAAGGCCTTTTGAATACTAAGAAGCAAAAGATTATGACAGGTTTTGATTCCACATCCACATTAAAGGAATTGTTTCTAGAAGGCACCCCCCCTCCTATCATTAGTGTGACTGGGACAGGAATGGCTAATCCTCAGCCTCAATTAATTAGGGATGCCGCCAACACTACAACTACTCCTTCGCCATTCAAAGTTATGTCAAGTGTCACAAATTCTAATTACAAAGCTGAGTTTGAAAAGAAAGCCAAAATATCTAAAACATACAAGAAGCAAGTACTAGAGATAGAGACTACTGCAACTTCAGAGCTTGCAACAACCAAGGTATTGACTACATTTGACCTAGAAATAAAAAAAATGGATTACATGATTATTGTGCCCAAAGTTAAAAAAAAACCAGAGGACCAGATGCAACGCTCTAACTATGAGGTGAGTACCATCCAAGTGGATTTTTTTGGAATGAAAAAAATAGACAAAATTAATGTATCAAAAAGGAACAACGAAGTGGTGCACACATCATTGCTAAAGCAAGAGAGAGAACAAAAAAGGTATGGTTGTTTTTTAATTTCCTAGTAACTTTGTTGAATATATTGTCTGAAAATTAGAGTTGTAATATAGACAGGTCATAGGTTCCAGTAATTGAGTTACAACAGAAGAAAAATATATTTAGTGATGTTAATTCCATTCAAATTGCTCATTTTCATTTGACTTTGTGATTTACGTAACAGGTTCTAGACTCGAATAGAAAAGTTATAGGGAGACATAGCAAATGAAAAAGCCAAGAGGAAAGCAGCAGAGAACAAGACCAAAGAATTAGAGAAAAGGATAAAAAAACTCGGACTCTACATCTACAAGTGAAGTGAATAAATAGACAGAGGTGAAAGTGAATAAACTAAAGAAAATGTTAAGTGAAAGTAAAAAAATTATGATATTGAAAAAGCTAATTCAGAAAAATTAGAACAATCCTTGAATCAAGCCAAAGACAAACTACAAGAAGCAGAAAAAGCAGGACATTTGTGGGAAGAAAATGTGGAGAAAGAGAAAAAATTTTGAAAATTTGTAGATAAAGTTGAAGAATGCAGAAAATGAAATAAAATCCTCCCAAAAGAAAGTATCTGAATTTTATAGAAACACAATGGTTTATATAAAACATAACATGTGGGAGAAAATTATGAAGAGGATTGATGATATGTCTAAAATGTTTGAATTCACACATCATCTACTATTATGTAGTAATACACTCAAAAAATACATTATTGAAAATGGATACATGGCAACTTCAAAAGTGTCAGATGCAAACAACATTTTGGACTAAATCTACAAAGCTAGTGGCAAAGAATTCGAATCGAAAGGAATTGAGAACTGTATTGATGCCATAATAAAGGCCTCATCTATCATTGAAAAATGTGAGAAGCTAGAACAAGCACGGGATCTTTTGGAACAAGCTGCAGTATTGACAAAGAGGATGCAAACAAAGGAAGAATACTTCAGAAAGCCTGGTTTGCCGGGGGCTTTTGACCCATCATGCTGATACATTGAAAGGTTGCTTTCAAAAAGAATATGGAGGATAAAATGAAGTTGGATAAGGACCAGTTTCCTCAAAATCTTGATGAGGCAAACTTGTTGGATTCTATCTCACCATTGATAACCTTGAATGGAACTTTTAGTGAAACATTGAAGCCAAGTAAATATATGAATTATAAACTTTTATCACGCTTACAACTCGTTCACATTGGGTTAAGAAAAGTTACACTTCCATTAGATGAAGAGTGGAGCAATCTACAAAAGCTGATAAAATGCTTTAGTAATATGTGTTTCCAACAGAGAATTATGCAGAGTTGGTTTTGAGCAAGTTATTGTACATTGTAAATGTAATACTTCAATGTATTCCTTCAGACCTTCATTTGAAAATCAATATAACACTAAAATCCATTTATGTGTTCATTGTTCAAATTATCTATATTATTTAATTACCTACTTCAGGAAAACTCTGGTTTCTACATACACATTAAAAAATTGCTAATGTTGTATATCAATATGCTACTGTTGTTGATTACTATGCAATGCAATAAAGGAAAACAAATGAAACACTACTATGGTTATAGAGAAGAAAAATTACTTTTCATTTAGTTGAATGCTTGTAAAACTTATCAGTATCACATATATAATATTATGAAAATATTAATTTTTTATATCGAAAATGAAGAATGTACATCATTGATAGACAAATAAAATGTCATCAACAACATTATGGAGTTTGGAACATGAAATACAATATAAATATCTAATAACTGTTAATTCCCTTCAAATTGCCAAATCATCTTGTCATCCTCATTCTCCTCCCCCTAACCATGATATCCAGTGTCATTCTGATAATGTTCTTCATTTTCTTCTATCTTCATATCTCCACTTAAGAGCATCTCATCAACACCACTACCACTACATGCAGTTCTGGTATTCATTGCGTCACTATCATGTGTGCTATTATTGTTTGAAGTGTTGCACAACCCTCTTCTTTCACATAAGGACCTCCAGATTGTGAGTGCCCTATCAAAAGGAAAACTCCGGATATCATGTCTAGTTGTATACATTCTCAAGCAATTTTCCAAATTCTTGTCAAGTTTATTTCTTATCTTTGATTTCAAGAACCCCAATGCACTGAAAACTCTCTCATCCTCCACCGACCCCAATATCATGGTTTGACATAAATCAACAAGTTTGAAATTTTTTGATAATGCATCACACAATATTTCACTTTGACTTAAGGTTGCCCAAATCTTTGTTATCGATCCCTCTTGGTGGGGAGCCTCCATAAGATCAAATTGTTCTATCATTGAAGTTGCAAATCGAGCTGATTTCTCTCTAAGCCTAGTTTGATTTAAAATTCCTTCTATTTTTTGTCCATTGAATTCTATACTTCTACAAAAATGATCTGTTAAGGTCTGTATCTTGTTGTGATAATCAATTGGCTCACGCTTGACCCAAATTGAGGATACACTATAGACATGCCTTCAAGCAGTTCATCACGAGGGAATCGATCTCTAATCTATAAGGAAAGAGATTTCGCAATATTCGTTAAAGTAGAACTTATAGAATTAACAATCTTGTCAAAAGCTTCCCTTGAAATAGGTTCTTCTCTGATAGTGTGCCTGACCTTGTTAAAACGGTGCATTCGTATCTCAAATCCCTTTACACAGACACATAACTCCTCGCTATCATTAAACTGCAAAAAATTAGTAGGATTGGTCACATTTGTTATCAAGTGCCAGCTGCTAAATTTTGGACTTATGAAGGACCTATCTGATAGATATAGATTATCGAGGGTTAGGCATATCATTCGACGTAGTTTAGTATAATCAAAATATACATAGTTCTTTCTTGGGATTTTTTCACAAGCACGTTCATTTCCTCCAGCATGGGAAGAATTCTAGTTAAAACGAGGAGTGTCTCTATGTCACTTAACCTATGTAAGAGGTCAGGAGCCCTGTCAACTGAGAAGCGATGGTCGTACATTACACCAATCAAGGATTGATATTATGCTAAAACTCTTTTCACTGGTTCATGCAAGGAGATCCATCTGGTATCAACATCCTTAAGAAGTTTGTTTCCTATAGTTATTCCCTCAGCAAAATGTTGAAATTCCAAAAATTGTTTGGGACTTCAGCAGAAGTATGAGTAGAGCTCGCGGACTAGATCTTCAACTTTTGATACTACAAGAAACTTGCTCACCATTTTAAATGCTAAATTCATTCTGTGGGCCATGCAGTGGATGCCAACCATGTATGGTGAAATAAAAGTTTGTAGCTTTACACATAGACCGTTCTTATGACCTTGCATTACTGAAGCTCCATCCGCCCCTACACACACCAACTTTTTGGCAATTGTGCAGTCATCCATACCTCCAATTTCAATCAAAGATTTCTTAACTATCTCAAATAGAATTTGTGATGTTGCATTCTCCTTCATTTTATAAACAGAGAGTAGATGAGGTTGGCGGACATGATTTTCAACAGTATACACATGCATACATACCCAAGAAGTATTATTTATTGTTGTAACTTCATCTAGAGATAATGCAATAAAAGTTAACTTTTTTATTTTTTCCTGTAAATCATATTTTTCCACATTAGCAAGACAACTTGCCCATTCCCATCCACTGTTTATTGACCAATGTGTGTTAGGAAAATTAAGAACGCCCATAAAATATAATAAACTATTATATTCTACGTAGTTTGTCATAGGACGCCCTCTAGTCAAAATATGAAAAACAACACCCAACTAAATAGTTTTTTCTATTTGTGCTTCTCCCATCATCTTTCCAAATTGAGCTTCAATTGAACCTCCACCTGCATGAATCTTTGCCTTTCTTTGCATATGTGCATCATATTCAAGGGCATTCTTTACATGAAGACATTCGTCCTTCATTTTCCATCTTATCACTAATTTTTCCCATCCATCTATGATTTTTTTTCATAAACTTTGCCAATATGTTTTTCTATGGTGTCGATTTTTAGCTGCAACCTCTTGTCCCTATGATATTTCCAACTGCAAATCTTACACTTGCATTATGTGGGAGGTTCATCTTTTTTTACATTCTCCACCAATTCAATAAATGGGAATTTTGACACCCAATCAATCTGAAAACTCCTTGACATTTCCCACTCACACCCCTTTTTTGATTTGGATTTTCTTTTCCCCTTGCGTGCACTTGTAGGATCTTCATCTTCATTGATTCCTATAACTTCATTAATTTCATTATCATTTGTTGAGTTTGATTTATTCATATTATCATTCATGATACCTTGGGTATTCCCTAGAACATCAATATCATCTGTGGCAATCTCATCATTCCCAGTACATTGGGTATTCCCTACCCCTAGAACATCATCTGTGGCATTGTCATCATTCCTGCTACCTTAGGTATTCCCTAGAATATCATTCGTGGAATTGTCATCCAAGTCAATAGATGGTACAGGTTCTAATGTTGTAGCTCCATCAGATGGACTACCAACATTGCTAAAGTATGACTTTATGTTTCTCTATTTTAATGACCTTGACCTCCCTTCACCACCCTTAGACAACTTCTTCTTGCTCGACATCTCTCACAAATTAAAAGCTACAGAAAAAATGTCATTTTGTTCAAGAAGGAATCATAGATGATAGAATATAGATCCCTGATTCCCGAGGTCCTAGATTAAGATATCTCCCTAGTCCTAGACTCCTAACTACCAGTCAATCAATATCATCTATAACAAATTACAATGAAACCAAACAAAGACATAAATAATCAACATGAATCTTATATTATTACACAATCACTTACCTTTCTGTGACTTGCCAATGCCTGTAGCTATAACTTCTCTATAATCTAAAATGAATCAAGGATTCGAGAGCCCATAGTTGAACAAAATGTCTAAAGGATTAATTAGAATTTCAAATGCATTTATATCAATGCATATTTGGTGAATACCACGGGATTTTCAAATGGTAGTATAATAATTTGGTGAATCCTGCGTACTATTAATAGGACACTTGTAAATGTTAGGCAAAATGGACCTACATCAAACACATATGTTGTAATTTTCTAGGCAAATATAGCCCTCGGATTAGCATGGAGTTATAATGGTATTTGTGAAATTGGTCCTCATACATGTGAATCGTTTAATTATACTGGTGAAATTGGTTCTCATGCATGTCAACCATTTAGTGATATTGGTGAAATGGGTCCTCATGCATGTCAACCGTTTAATGATATTGGCGAATATGTGGGTGAATTAAAACATGCCTCTGAAATTCCAGGTGAATCACCATTAGAACCGCATAGAATACCGTGGTGAAAATTCTAACTATAAATGACTCAAAAATTAATAGGGTGGTGAATTGAAACGCATTTGACCAAAAATCTAAAAAAACTGGGCGAATTGCCCCCCCGCCGGTGGGAATGTATTCTCCAATTCCCAATTCGCAAATATGAACTATTCACTAATTGGTGAAGATTCACCACTAAAATAATCTTTGGTTGCAATGTTGAACATACCGCTTGCAATCCTTGTGAATTAATTGCCAATAATATCCAGTAGTAAGAATCTTGTTAGTGGTCCTTTGAGATGCAAAATGTCTACCACATGGCTTAGTATGACATGCGTGAAGTATGTCGAAGACATCATCTTCAACCACACATCAACCCATGACATTATTAATGCTAGTGTGAAATAGAAGTCCATTGATCCACGTGTACTAACCACTTAGTCCAACAAGTTTCTTGCGATCTCTTAGAGAGAAGTGCGTGGGAAACTTGTAAGTGACCAAGTGGTTAGCAATGTTAGCAAACTAGGGGATTTTGATGGAGATTGAAAAAAGGTGCTCATCTAGAAAGGCATCATCAACTGGAATAGGTTCATCCTTGCTTTGTAACCTGGATAAGAAATCTGCAACCACATTCTCACGACTAGGCTTATCAAGTATAATAATATTAAATTCTTGTAACAATAATAACCATCTAATAACTCTTCCAGTAACAACAAGTTTATTCATTAAAAATCAAATTGCAGAATGATCAGTATGAATAAACACTTTATAACCAGTGATGTAATGATGAAATTTATTAACCGCATAGACGACAGCCAAAAATTCTTTTTCAGTTACCATATAATTTACCTCAGCACCAGTGAAGTTTTTGCTTATATAATAAATGGAATAGAAAAGTGTACCATCTTTCTGTCCTAGCACAACTTCCATGGAAGTATCAGAGGCATATGTGTGAATGTGGAATGGTACTTCCCAGTTGGGTCCACGTAACATTGGTGTAGGAATAAGTTTATATTTAATGGTGTCGAAAGCATGTTGACAATTTGTATTCCAAGAGAAATTATTGTACTTTCCTAACAAAACAAAAAGTGGAGAGGCACGTTTACTAAAATCTTGGACGAATCTTTGATAGTACCCTACATGTCCTAGGAAACTACTCACATCTTTTTGACAAGTAGGTATAGGTAAATCTTGTATACTTTATATTTTCTTCGGATCAACCTCAATACCTTTGGAGGAAATGTAATGACCTAATATTATACCCTTAGTCATTAGAATATGACATTTTTCATGGCTGAGGGACAGATTAATATCTTCACATCTCTAAAGAACTTTTTCAAGAATATTTTTAACTTCTTCATACGTATTACCATATACAGTAAAGTCATCCATATATACCTCAACACATTTATGAACTAAATCAACAAAAATACTCAAATCAACTCTTTGAAACATTGTTGGGGCATTACATAAACCAAATGGTAAAACATTATAAGTAAACATTCCCCAGGGACAGGTAAACGTGGTTTTATCTTGATCTTCGAGTGCTATTTGAATCTGGTTGTATCCATTGAAACCATCCAAAAAGGAAAAGAACTTTTTACCTGAAAGAGTATCAAGCACTTGATCAATAAATGGCAATGGAAAATGATCTTTCTTAGTAGCTTTATTTAGAGCCCTATAGTCAACACAGATATGCCATTTACCATTCTTCTTAAGAACTACAACCAATGGTGAAACCCATTGACTATCTGAAATTGGGTAAATGAAACCTACATTAAGTAACTTCTGTAGCTCTTCTTTGACAATCTCACATAAGACGGGGTTCAATCTATGTTGTGGTTGTCTCACTGGACGACTGTCTTCTTCCATATAAATATAGTGAGTGCAAGTGGCAGGATGTATACCACGCATATCTTGATACTCCCATGCAAATGCAAATTTATGAGTTCTTAACATAGAAATTAGATCATCTATATGTGTTGTGGTTAATTGTGGATTAATATTAAGTGTTTTTCCTGGAAAAACTTCCATAGCCCGTGACTTAGCAGGTGTAGGTAAATCTATAGCTGTTGATTGTGATGTGGATGGCATAAATAGATTATTTGGAATGGACGTTTCATTGAATAAAAATGAACTATATAAACAATCATCTGGTAACAAATGATACAGTGTGATGAAATGTTGTATGGATTGCGAATCCCTAATTAAAGGAAATTTTCCAAAAGGGCAATTATCATTTGTACAAGAATGAAAAAGTAACCTTTCTAATACATCACTTGAAGAATACCTGTTTCGAAAGAAATTAGCAATTATGGTATCTTTTGTAGGTTCTTGTAAGCCAAGACTCTCGTCAATGGTTAGAACCAGAAATGGTTCTTTAATGTCACTATCACCCCAGAATGGATCATCTGTTTCCAATAAAGGTTGTGCCAGTGGATACAATGTCAATTATTTCTTTTGCTCACCAATGGAAATAACCATATTACCTAAACGACAGTTGATGAAGGCATCTGCAGTTGCCAACCAAGATCTTCCCAAGATCAGAGGGTATCCCCCAACTTTATTTTAGGCTGCAAAACCATAAAGTTAGTTGGGTACTCCAATGAATCAACAGAAATAATGACATCTTCTATTATATCTTTAGGTTTTACTAAAGAATGATCAGCCATCTGAAGAACTGCGGGCATAGGCCTCAGTCCTTGAAGGCATAACTTTTCTTTCACTAGTCATAACATTTATAATAGCACCCAAATTGATAAGTGTATTTGAAATAGAAACTTGACCAATATGTACCTGTATCATTGGACTCCCTAGATCAAAATACTTAGGAATTGAAATATTACCTAGCATAAGATCTGTAAGTTGTCCAATGACTTGAACATTCATTGGATCTTGTTTCTTTCTCTATTTTCGTGTACACAATTCCTGAACTATTTTGGTATAGATAGGAATATCCTTGATTTCCTGTAACAAGGGAATTTTGACACATACATTTCGTAATTCATTAACAAGATCAAATTCTGAATTGGAAACTTCCTTTTGAATAGGTTGCGAATGAAATTGATCTAGATATGGAGGTGGTGTTGGTTGTGCTACTGTGAGAGGAACCTCCTGCAACAATATAATGGAAAATGCACAAAATAATAGAAATAGCAGAAACACAGAAGGAATTTATTGATCGCAGGCCACTTCGAGGGGGCAACCTCCTTTGAGCAAGCTTAATACAATAAATTTGTGGATGCCTTCATTGGCCTCAACACATACTTATATACTAAGTCTAATCTAAACAACTATTACTTCCCATGAATGTGGGATAATACAATATACTCACGGGACAACTTACAAAGCATATGCATCCAAAAGTAATATACTAACAAAGTAAAGAGAAGGGTTAAACATGGGTTCCTAATATCCCCTCCCTCTTAGAAAAGCTTTGTCCTCAAAGCTTAAGATGTGGAAATTGTTGCTGGATCTAAAGGAGTAGTTCCCATGTAGCATCCTCTAGTTGCATTTCGTGCCACTGAATTAATACCTCTGTGATGGATTGGGAGTGAAGCTGACGAGTGTGCCTATTGAGGATTGCCTCCATCTCCAAAATGATGGATCCTTCATTATCCAGTTCTAGCAAAATAGTTTGTGCTCTGATGTTGGTGCCAAGAACTTGCTTTAGACAAGAGACATGAAATACTGGATGAACGCAAGATGAATGAGGAAGCTCTAATTTATAAGCAATTGACCCAATCTTTTGAAGAACCTTATATGGCCCATAGAACTTTGGAGCCAGCTTATGATGCCCTTTGAGTTTCAGGGATGATTGCTTGTATGGTTGTAGACGAAGATACACCATATCACCTACTTGAAAAGTGCGCTCAAAACAGTGTTGATCAGCTTGTTGTTTCATTCGATTTCTTACCATGTGAAGATTATCCTGCAAGATGTGAAGAATCTAATCCCAGGTTTGGAGAACCATGTCGACTGCCTGAACTGGTGAATTGCTGGGGATATATGGAAGGAGCACTAGCGGTGCCTGACCATAGACTGCTTCATATGGAGTCATTTTAGATGCAGTGTGGTAGGAGGTATTGTACCACCATTCAGCAAGAGGGTGCCACTTTGCCCACTGATGTTGTTGTTTTGAGGTGAAGCAATGAAGATAAGTTTCCAAACATTTGTTGATAATTTTAGTCTAACCATCTGTTTGTGGGTGATACCTGGAACTCATCTTCAGTTTGGTACCAGTGTGTCAAAATAATTCTGTCCAAAAATGACTGGTGAAAGTTGCATCATGATTTGAGACAATGGAAGAAGGGATTCTATGAAAACGGAAGATTTGGTCCATGAAAATTTGTGCGACTGAGGAGGCAGTATAGGGATGGATGAGGGCACAAAAATGACTATATTTGGAGAGGCAATCAACCACAACCAAGATCACTGTCTTCCCTCCAAATTTAGGGAGCCCCTCAATGAAATCCATAGAAATATCTGTCCAAATCCGTGTAGGGATGGGCAAGGGTTCGAGCAATCCAGGAAAGAGTGTCATTTCACCCTTGTTGTGTTGGCAGGTATCACATTCAACCACCATCTATTGAATTGCCCTTTTCATTCCCTTCCAAAAGAAGTTACATTGTGTCTGCTCATAAGTTTTGAGGAACCCAAAGTGCCCTGTCGATGGAGAAGCATGGAGTTCATAGAAGATAGCCCACTGAAGATCTGTGCTCTGGGGAAGCACCAGACGACCCTTGTATCGTAGAGAAGCACCATCCCAAGAGTAATGCGGTACATTAGAAGGGTTATTGGCCAACTATTGAATGATTTGAGATAATGAAGAGTCATTGACATAGCCCTGCTGGATAGATTCCAACCAATTTGGAACAGGCATAAAAATAGCTAAAAGAGAAGCTTGGTCATCAAATGTGCGAGAAAGAGCATCCGCCACAATATTGTCCTTACCCTTATTGTAAGTGATCTCATAGTCATAACCCATGACTTTGTTGACCCATTTTTGTTGTGCTGGGGAGGAGACCCGTTGTTCCAAGAAATATTTTAGACTCTGGTGATCAGTCTTGATGCAAAATGATTCCCTAGTAGGTATGGCCACCACTTCTGTACTACATGCAAAATAGCCATCATTTCATTCTCATATGTAGAGAGTACTAAATTCTTGCCAGAAAGGGCTTTGCTGGTGAACGCAATGGGATGTTCATCTTGAAGGAGAACAACACCAAGTCCATTGCCGCAAGCATCACTCTCAATAGTGAAGGTCTTGGAAAAATTTGGCATAACTAGAACAGGTGTAGTACACAGCTTGTTTCATGTTTTCAAATGCACACTGAGCATCATGTGTCTAGGTAAAAGCATCCTTTTTAAATAGAGTTGTTAATGGAGCTGCAATCTTCCCGTAATCCTTGACAAACTTGTGATAGTAGCCAGTCAGCCCCAAAAAACCACGGAGGCTCTTGAGCATTTGAGGATGCGGCCAATTTTTCATGGCATCTATTTTTGCAGGATCCACTCAAACCCCTTGGGCTGAAACAATATGCCCAAGATACTCCACTTCCTTTTGGCCAAAAACACATTTAGACTATCTTGCAAAGAGATGATGATTAGAGAGAAGTTGCAGTACAAGATCTAGATGTTGGAGATGCTCATCCCATGTTTTACTATAGATGAGGATATCATCGAAGAAGACTAGAATGAATTTCCACAGGTAGGGCTAGAATATTTTATTCATCAATGCATGGAACGTTGAAGGAGCATTAGTGAGACCAAAGGGCATGACCAAAAACTCATAATGGCCATCATGTGTACAGAAAGCCATTTTAGGGATATCATCCTCATGAACCCAAATTTGGTGATACCTAGAACGAAGATCCAACTTGGAGAAAAAATGAGCGCCATGAAGCTCATCAATAACAAGAATCAGAAACTTATCCTTGATTGTGATGTGATTAAGTGCTCGGAAGTCAATGCAGAGGTGCCATGACCCATATTTTTTCTGGACAAGAAGAACTGGTGAAGAAAAAGAACTAGTACTAGGGCGAATAATACCTCGCTTCAATAAATCTTGAATGAGCATCTCAATCTCTATCTTTTGGTGAAATGGGTAGCGGTAGGGCCTGATGTTGGGATAAATGCTTCCAGGAAGGAGCTGAATATGGTGGTCCTCTGGTTGTGAAGGTGGCAATCCCACTGGTTTGGTAAAGATACATGCATACCTATCCAAAATTCATTGTAGATCAGGAGTAGTGGAGACCATTGATGGTTGCATCTGAATGGAATGGAGCTAAGCGATGACACCATGTGAATTCTCCTTAAGAAGTTTTTTCCATGTGATGTGAACTTATGATGCTGAGAGATCCCGGTTGTAAGCCCTTCAATGTGTGTTTTTATCCATTGTCTGAAAACTGAATCAAAAGTTCAACAAAATCTCATAAGATGGGTCCAAGTGTGCATAACCATTGGGCGCCCAAAACCACATCACATCTGCCTAAGGGCAAGGCAAACATGTCAGAGTGCAGGTTATAATATCCAATCGAGATACACACATTGTGACACTTCCCTTTGCAAGGTAATGTGCCCCCATTAGCAATCATGACTTCAAAGCTGGAGAAAGGATGGACAAAACAATCAGCCTGTTTAGCGATTCAAGGGTCAATGATGTTATGAGTGCTACCAGAATCAATGAGTATTGTAAGAGGGAGCTTCTTGAAGTAACCCTTGACTCACATGGTTTGTGGGGTGGTGACTCCTGCTAAAGCATGTAGAGAGATCTCTGGGTGGTCTTCCTGAGAAGCAGGGTCAACAAGCAGCTGTTGAGTTTCGACCTGATCATCTACTATATCCTAAGCATCCGCATAAGCTTCAATTTTAGGTGGAGAATCCACATCCAGGAGATAGAGCTTTCTCTCAATACATCTATGTCCCCGAGTGAATTTCTCATCACAATTATAACAAAGCCCTTTTTCCCTACGTGCCTGCATCTCTGCTTCAGTCAAATGCTTGATAGGAGCTATTCTAGGAGCTGGTGTTATTTGAGGTCTTTAGGAAACTGTATTTCTGAATGGAACAAAATTGGATTTGGATCATTATTGAGTTGTATTCTTGTCCTTCGCCAACTTAGCCAACCCTAAGGCTTGCATCATTGTGCTGGGATAGAACATTTTAACCTCAGATCAAATTGCATCCTTCAGACCACTGACAAAACAACTCCTAAAGAATTCATCAGACAATCCCTCTATGTGATTGGCTAGTTTTTCAAATTATGTCTAATATTCTCTCACAGTGCCTGTTTGGCGAAGTTTAGTGAGTGCTCCTATGAAGTCATCAAAAGCACTAGGGCCAAATCATTATAAAATGAGTTTGCAAAAATCTGTCCATTTTAGCTCTTCATGAGCCTTGATGTACCAACGAAACCATTGAAGGGCTTCATGTTCCAAATGAAAGGATGCAAGTGGGACTTTGTTGACATCAAAAGTATTATGTAGACTGAAATATTATTCTGCCCGATATATCCAGCCAGTCAGATCATCACCATTGAAGTGAGGAAAATCAAGCTTCGGCCCACGAAAATTACTGGAAGAAGAGAACCCAGTGTCTGCAGAAGACTTTGGCTACCGTCTATTGTTCATGGCTGAATGCTGAAGATTGAGGCCGAGAATTTTTTCATCCAAATCTTGGAGTTTGGTCTTGAGGGCTGCAACTTCATCCTCCATGTTTTTTGCTCGTGCGGGTGACAACCATAACCAGGAGTTTTTTTTTGGGGGAATGGGTAGAAAAACAAAAATGGAAACTTTTTTAGTAAAGGAAATTTTGAATTTGGGAAAAACTCTGATGGGTAATTAGGGTTTGACTAGGTTTTGGACACTTTCTGAGGGAAAGGGAAGTAGAAAATGGGGATTTCAAAAGCGGGGTGAAAGAATGGGAAAATTTTTCCAAGAGGGACAAAGGAGTAGAAATATGAAATGAACACTGTGGTAAAATTTGAAGGCTATTGGGTGGGAATCGAAGAAGTTATGGCAAACCCTAAAAATAGACAAATGTGGGATTTCCAGCTTCAATAAGTGGAATTTAGGATAGGGTCTTCAAGGAAGGAAATATGCAGAAGGAAATTTTAGGGGTTCCAGTGAATTTTGAGAGGAAATAGAGCTAAAGCAAGGAAGATATGGTGAAAAAACAATTTTTTTTTCTTTTTCTGGAAATGCTCTGCCAACTACTCTGGACGGATTCAATCTGTGATTTGCCGGCTGTCAATAGATATGGGCCCCAAGTATGTTCAGCTTCCTAAAGGTTCAGGGGAGTCACTTGGCCACCAATGATGTCTAACGGCTTGCGTATTGGGGCAATACCCCTCACTCCATGGCTCAAGTAAAACTAATAACCGCTTTGCCACAAACAATAGTTCTTGGTTTACCTCACGGATGGAAACTGGTCAATCAGGTAGGGGCCATTACCCTTTTCGCTGGCAGGTCCTCTCAATGGGCCAGCTACTTCGGGGTTCCTGTGGTACTCCTCACAATGAGTTTTAGGGCTATATGCCTAGGCAATTCCCACAGTTAAGTAGATAGGGATATTCCCTGATCTGAACCTGCAATTGAAATGAACAATACAGATGCAAAAAATAAAGAACTACTGCAATAATCACTATGCTTGGAGGCCACTACGGAAAAAAAAATTAGTAGAAATTCCACCCAGTGAACCCAAGAAAGCACTCTGATACCAGATGAGAGGAACCTCCTGCAACAATATAATAAAAAATGCATGAAATAACAAAAATAGCATAAACATAGAAGGAATTTATTGATAGCAAGCCACTTCGAGGGGGCAACCTCCTTTGAGCAAGCTCAATACAATAAATTTGTGGATGCCTTCATTGGCCTCAACACGTACTTATACACTAATTTTAATCTAAACAACTATTACTTCCCATGAATGTGGGATAATACATATACTCACGGGATGACTTACAAAGCATATGCGTCTAAAAGTAATATACTAACAAAGTAAAGAGAAGGGTTAAACATGAGTTCCTAACATAGAGTTCTATCATTACTAGGTTGAGTTTCTTCCAATTCCTTTTGTGATTCATCAAGTTCAGTAATTAAAGGTGGCTTAGGTCCTTGAAGAGTTTTTCCTGACCTAAGTTGAAGGTCGTTGATATCTAGTGTGTTGACAGGATAAGTTGGAAATCCAGCCAACTCATTATTATAAACTGGTTGAGCCACCTTATTATTTGGATTGGGTGTTGGCTGTGCGGGCATAGGTGTAGCCCTTGGTGACTGGGATGGATTAGATGGTGGATTATTGGATGTAGATAGTATAGGTGGTAGAAGTTGATGTTGTGGTCATTGATATGGAGCAACAATGGGTGGTATGGGATATGATGGATATTGTGGATAAAGTGGTGGTACTGCCCTCCATGGTTGTTGCCATGGTTGTGGAGAGGGTTGCTGCTATGGGTATTGATTTGGCCATGGAGGATAGGATGGAGGTTGTTGCCAACCTCTATACCACCCAGGTGAAATATGATATTGAAAAGGAGCAGGCTGACCACTTGGTTGTCCCATAGAATTATAGAGTGCATTATAGTCATTCATCATGCTTGGTGGCATAGCCCTTGGCTTCCAGGGTCTCCTTTGAGCCATGTAATAGACAGGTTCTTTAGGATATTCTACTTCTGCCATATCCATAGATAATGGTCACAAGGAAGTATTTTTACTAACCTCTTCTAAGGATGAGAGTTTTGTCCTATTATAAGGGCATTCTTCACTAGTATGTTTCTTGTGACATGTGGGATAAAAGATGGCTAGGGATTTTTCATCTTCTTCTTGTTTTTTACGTGTATATAAGGTATCTACTTGTTTTCCCATATGATTTAAAAGATCAGTTTTGAAGTCATCAAGTAGTGTACCTAACTCACGTTTGGTGTTACCTGATGTGGCACCTTGAGAAACTTGTCTTTTAGAATAGCCTTGTACAGACCGATGGGATCTTGAGTAATTCTTGCAAATTTCACAAATATCATCAAAGGACAATTTAGAAATATCTCCTGCACCTATAAGATTCAAAGTATCAATGTAATCATCATGAATTCCTCTTAAGAAAAGCATTTTGATAGTTTTAGGTAATAAGACTGTTGTCGTGATCTTTGAAGACTAAACAAGAATCATTTGAGAAAATCCTCGAGTGTTTCATCTTCTCGTTGAGACATCTTGAAGATCTCATCTCGAACTTCTTCTGTATTACAATAATCCTGATACTTTGTCAAAAATCGTTCCTTCATGTTATCCCACGTGTGAATTGTTTGTCATCTGAGTCCCATGAACCATTGTAATGCAGCATATTTCAGTGTAGATGGAAATAACTTGAGTTTCTATGCATCACTCTAATAATCATAACTACGACACAACACATCAAATTCAAATAAAAACATGTCAGTATCTTCAACAGAGAGACCTCTAAAAATTGGTAAGGCCAAGTGAGGTATATTTTTCATAGGTGCCTCCTAATCAGGACTCACAATGGGAAACTCAAAAGTTATCGGTTCATTATTGACTAAAGCTCGTTCGTTGTTAATTTGGTCAGGTTCATGATTATGTTCATCATCCATGTTTTCTAATGACCACAGTGCCCAATGAACAAGGAACGATGAAGAACATGGTAGGTATTGCCTTGGTATTTCCTTTTCTTAATGCATATGAAACTTTGAATTGTTCAACAAAATCAAGAGCAACAGGACTAAGAGGTCTTCTTATTGGTGCTACTAGTTACTTAGTCTTATCTAAATTTTTAGGTGTAGGAGGGATGGTCGAGGATGAGCCAACATCTACTTCAGTTTGTTCACTTGAAGTTTCCAAAGGTATAGTGGTGGACTCAATAACACACCTTTCTAAATTAGGCTCAGCTTGCTTCTTTTTCACTTGTTTTTTCACAGGTTGTGGCTTAATCACACGTGTAGGATTCTTTTTTTTATGAACTACTCATAGTAGGTTGTTTTACAAATCGACCTTTATCATCTCTAGCTCGACTCATGCATCTATATGATCTAAACAATGCAAACCAAGGTTAATTGCCTCGGTAAGGTCGATAATTGCATGAACTTTCACCTTGACACACTAGTCTTAACTCAACTTACTTGACTAATAGGCCTTTAATGCCTTTCCCTGGCAACGACACCAAAAATGTTGGGACAAAACCGTGATTAGAAATTTTAAGGTTGTGGCCGAATTCTTGGTGGATATTTCAGTTTGTTCCTTCTGTCAATCTAGGATGTAAGACTTGTGAAAGGTGTAATAGCTATTTGCTTAAGGGCTGAGAGAAATAAGTTAAGTGGGAATGAAATGCACCTACAAATCCTAGAAATATTTTTAAGTAGAAATTAATTATTAACTCTGTTCTGTTAGGCGACAGGAACAAATCAAGACTGTTCTATTTATAATAACAAGTTTAGCTTTGTCTGAGAACATATTTTAATCTACCTAACAAAGATGGTTGGAAAAGACTTTAATTCACTCCACACTTATAGATTAACAGAACACCAATCAAAGTAAAAGTACCATATCTAACAGAACTGCACACATCAAATAAATGACCTTTTGATAAATGAGTGAAACCCAAATTATAACAGTCTAGTATCTTTAAATGATGCACATTACTAATTACAATCATATATGGATTAACCCTTATTCTATTCAAACGACAATGCTTAAATAATGAAATGTAGAAATAAAATGCAAAAATAAAGATTCACCAAGCTTTCGCAGAGTGGGCCCTCCTCCCGATTGTGAGGTGAATTGAGATGCTTAGAACAATATAAGAATTCTCAGTACTTCAATAATTTGATGCAAAACTTATGTATATATGTTATATTCATTTCATATCAATACATATATATAGAGAGCATTTGATAGTTGCTATTGGTTATGTGGCCTATGACCCATAACTTTGATAGAAGTCTTAGTAAATATCAACCGATAAAAACAAACTTTTAAGAATGTCTAAAATTATTACAGAGTTTATATTTTGGTCGTTGGCCCATATTAATCGTAACCAAAAAGATTTCAAAAAGGTCCCAAAATATTTGACAAGATCTCCTTATCACCACTGCCCTCCATGTCGAGCTACAGGACTTCATGTTCATCCATTTCCAACGAATTAGATTAGGAATTCATAAACCAATAGCCTTAAGCATATTTTATCCCTTTTCAAACATATTGAATAACCTTCATTTTATATAGTTAAAAAATGGCACAGTAGGGAATTAGGATAAATTAAGCAGGTAATCCTAGGTATGAAAAGGGGTTTTAAAGGCAAGGATGTGGGAAACTTTTAGGCTCATCACAAGGCATAATCAGGTCCTATCCTGTCTTTACACACTCTTCTAGGTTGGCGCACATCCCTCACACACACAACAAAGTCTTTATTATGCACCAAGTCGGCACCTCAACACCTAACCTTCCTTGTATTTGACTCCAGACCTAAAGCGGTACCGGAGAAGACTAAATTATATCATGTGGATCACACTATGAATATTATATGGCTTGTAAAACATTTCTGAACACCTCTCTTACCAATCCATGCTATTATAGGCTGGTGCAAACACTTGAACATTGATTTCGATATCCTTACCATACTCTAATAACACAGTCTTGAAGTGAAACATTGAAGATCATACTTGTGGTAAACAAAGATGATTGGAACTTGAACTAAGCATACCAACTGATCTAGTATACCTATCTTTCCATCAGCAAGACCAAAAATCAATGTTTGGTGTACTGTGGTAACATTATCTCTCTCCTTCTATTCACACTACTTATTACCAATGCATGTCTTCGTAGATATGACTCTAGAGAAGCATCTGCGGTACATATCATTACTTGAAACTTGAACATACATACTGGTTGCTCATATCTACCTATCCTCCAAGCCACAACTTCATATCTTTAACTGTGAAGAAATGCAAAGCATTATCCAGTCACTTTGTGACTGCACATACCCTGTTCCATTACTGTCTTTATTCTTCTATCTCTAAAACACTTTGCGGTAGACTCTGTGATCTGAAATTTGAAACATAGATCTCTGAGTGTGATATCAAGTCAGTTGTCCAATCTGCAGGCCCATATTTTTAGATGCAGTAGAATGCAGTACATTTATCTAGCCCTGTGACTCCTATACTAACTAGAGTTTTACTTAGGCAAATTTCCTTCAAACTTTCATAACTTCCTTTGTTTGGTGGCAATCATTATGATTTCATATCATTATCACACCATAAATATGTTTAGTAGGAAAAGAGGGAAGATGGGATTGATGGTGGTTAGGTTAGATCCTCCTTTCACTACACACATTCAAGGACATTTAACCAAGTTGAATCACAACTTTTGCAAGAGGATTCACCTACAGGTTGGTTGTCTCTTGTAATGATAGGGAAATTTGGAATTTTACTGATTAATGTATTAATTTAATGCTCAATTATGCTTAAAACCCTAATTATGCAAAATTGTAAACAAACGAATGAATTCTGACAAATGCTCGCACACAAAGATATCAAATGACAATTAGATACATACCATATTTTGGGATTTGAGATGCAAAAAAGTTGGGGGCTAAAGAATAGGCACCCAAGCCCAGGGTAGGAACTTCTTTAGGGGTTTCTAGAAGTTGTCTGCTACTGTTCACCACTGTCCCGAATGTTTTCAGCTCAGAAGATCTAAAGGGCTTCGAGGCAGGCCCCCAAGCCTAGGCAGTGCTTTTCTTCTCTAATTTGGATACTATACTCTCTGTCACAGTCTCCTGCAACTCCACTTTCACAGAATACGACACCTGTCACCTACAATCACAAAGAAGGGGGTTGGGGGTTGTGGTGTTTAGGAGCTTGCCTCAGTCAAGCCTCAAAATGGCATTCAAGCCTTCCAACACCGTTGTTTGATAAAAAGTGTGTATCCCTGTGAGATAGAGGCAAAAACAAATTGATAAATGATTGATTCAACACAATTAGATATCATCTCGGAGGTGTAACTCGCATGTAGATGAAAATCCTTCAACACATGAGAAGATGAAGCCAAATCTGCATAACAAATGCAACAACAATATTCTGCTCTGCAACAATGAATACTTTGAATGCTCTGAAATCATAAGTTTGCCAAAATATCATAATCATCTTCTAGTTTACAAATGAAACCCTAAACATGCTTATATGTGCATTCCTGCTACAATTTCGTAATTCAAATTTAAGATGTCAGCAACGGAACCTTTTAACAGTCACATAACCAACATTTAAAATTTAGGTCTCGACCAAATAGTGCAGGATTAGGGCACGAGCGCCCAAGCCCTAGGCCCCATTTTCAAGGCAGGATCAAGCTCAATAATGTCCCCTTAGCCCCATTTGACACGGGTTTTGATGATTTTTGCATCAGGAATTAAAATGAACATGCATGATGAAAAACAAGGGACCCGGGAGCTAAACTTAGGAGGTAAAAGTCCTAGGGGGACATTTTAGGACATAAAATTTAGCCCCCACTTTAATGTATGTATGATCTTACGACCCATACATGCATTAAAGTATGGTCAAAACACAACAAACATGCTAGGCACTTGAAGCTAATGCATACACAAAGATTGAGGAACTATCTCTAGCCCCTAGTCTTAGGTAGACATTAGAGAAAACATGCCGCAAACACGCCAAACACAGAGAAGACAGTAACATGCATGCAAAACACAAAGAAGACACTAACAGGCATGCAAAATACGGAGAAGACAATATTTCAGACACTCAAAACAAGAAGAAGACAGTGAATGTAGTGATTATTTCCTTTTCATTTTCATATATATAAATGAATGCAGATATATGGAAAGTAAAAATGCAACACACAACCCCAAAATGTAGGAGGGGCATTTCGCCACACCCTTGAGACTACATATGGGGAGAAGACACCAAACAAATCCCAAAGTGTAGGAGGGGCATTTTGCCACACCCTTGAGACTACACTTAAGAACAAGCACGCCATACAAAACCCAAAGCATAGGAGGGGCATTTCACCACACCCTTGAGACTATGCTTGGGAGAAAACACACCATAGAAAGCCCAAGTGTAGGAGGGGCATTTCGCCACACCCTTGAGACTACACACGGGGGAAAACACACGGAAGACACACGGAAAACACAAGCATCATATAGTATGCCAAAGACATGCTATACATCTAAAACACAACAAATAAGGCAATGGAAGGAACTTATTGCTAAGCCCTCACCATCTCAAGCATGCTATAGGGACACCTGACAGTTGGGCTTATGCCACAACAACTGCCAAAGACACGCTTAAGGGATAATACACCAACCCCGCCTACTTGGAGGACTTTTGAAATAAAAAGGATGTGCACTAGCTTAAGAGATACACCATCCCCGCCTCCATAGAGGGATTTTGTATAAAAGAATATGTATGATATCTCACCTCCGTAGAGGGCTTATTGATTGCAATATAGAATAAAGATTTGCACTCACGCTGGAGATACAACATCCCGCCTCCATAGAGGGCTTACAAACATGCTTTGTTAGTACCAAAATCATCAGACAACTTACCTTTATATGCCCCCACCTTAAGGTGGTTGATATCATGTATCGATATCAAGCATGTTAAGGTAGAGAGAAAACACATAAGGGAACAAGAGCTCTCGCAAAGCCCATGCCCTCAAGGGTGACATGTTCTCACAATAGCCGAAAGTTCCCACAAACACAAACTTCTTAATCTAAGCAATGCATGAAAACAAATAAGCCAAGGCTACACAAATGGGTTCGAGTCCAAGTATAGCTGTGGGGCTTATACTGTAGGCATCTTAGAACTGAGTGTAACAACAAGGCGAGACACCCAAAACAAACAAAGTGCACAGAGCAGATGTATTGTTATGATTTGTTAGTACAATAAGACAACATCAAATATCACATGGAGTGATTCTACTAGCCAAGCGTTGGATATATATAAATCAACCCCATCTTCATATATGGACTAGGTCCATTTTTGCTTACTCACTGAAGGGACACACGGTCTGTATTAGTATATGTTTGTTTTTCGTCATCCGTCAACTAGATAGAACCACTAGAGGAAGGTAAACAATAAAATGAGAAAGGAGAACAAGTGTCTTATGAACAATCATGTAGGAGGATGCCCCCAGGTCATCAACCGCAACGCTATGCACCTAAGACACGACACAACAATAAAATAGAGGAGAAGCAAGATAGAAGAATGATGATACAAATAGAAGAATGGTCACAACAGAGGCAGTCTCCTGAATATCCTTGACCTTACAAGAGTATCAAGGGCCATCCAAGGAGGCCTAAACAACACATAACACATCACGGGGGGGAACACAACACAAGAGGGGAGGTCACATAAATGAGTAAATAATGCTACGACATAGATGACCACCAGGGTTAGAAATACTTGTTGTACAATCAAACTAGCAGTTATCAATAAACAAATCATCATCTTCCCAATCTCAAATATTAGCAGAGAGAGGTACATAAGGTACAATAGCCCAACTTTTATCATTTTCCTTAATCTCTTTCTCTTTAAGTTTTTCTTTATCTTGTTCAATGTTAGGTGGAATGTTTTCTTTTTTAGGTGGAATGTTCAAAAGTAGTTTTCATGTTTTTTGATAGGTTTTCTTATCTCAGAGGAGGAGGAGCTTGCTCAAATCTAATTTGTCTTGATGAAGTGCTTTGTTTTCCATGAGTCACTCCCAATCCTTGTAAGGATGATGGAGGAGGAACCTCAGCATAGAGTCCTTTACCTTTATCTCTAGGAAGTTCTTCTAATGCAGGTTGTTCTTCTCTTGTTGCTTGTTGAATAGAAGGTCCGGCCACTCTAGATAGAAGTTTTGCTTTGTATCATCTATATTCTAAGAAAGATTGGTCTCTTCATGGCTTAGGTTCTCTATCAGGTTTAGCCAAAAATAATCAAGAGTAAAATTCTTTTCCTTAACCATGGGTTGCCATGTATTTCTACGAATAGTACGCACTTGTCCACGTAAAGGGAATTTTATGCATTTATGAATTGTTGAGGGGGACAACCTTCATATCTTTAAGCCATGGATGTCCTATTTAATGCAGAAGAGTTAGATAAAGGGATGACACCAAATAGTTGATCCACAGCTTTATCATAAACCATAACCAATAAAGTTATCTTCCCAAAGGTAGGCAAGAAAGCTCCAGTATGTGCCTTAATCATTAAGTTCGTAGGTTCATAAGAATCTTGTATCAAGTCATGTGAGAGAAGGAACTCTTCCATTATCACATTAGTCATGCAGTTAGGATCTATAAGTGTACCATGCACGGGGATCTCCATTACACTCACAGCGATGTAGAGAGGCCCTTCAATATTGGTCATTGTCTTATCATAAGGTGTAAATGTTATTTCATATTCAAGAGTTTTTCTTTTCAAATAAGGCCTAGGGGGGAACCTAGCATTATTGTTTCGATTAGAAGCCATGTGTGTATGTTTTCAAATGGATAACAAATCTGATTTTAAAAGATTTTTGATAAATATGCAATGAAATGTGTGCAAAACTATGTATGTTTCTGACCTAAAAAATGCTTGATTTTTTCACTTTTTTTAATGCAAATGCCTAAAAGAAGTAGTGTTGTGACAAAATTGCAAAGGGACAGTAGATTAAATCCTTATTTATCAGTCCAATAATGCAGCAATATCTTTCACAACATACCTATCATGCAAATCTAAATGAAGGATGAGTCAAAATCTAGTGAAAATGCAAGGATTTTAAACCCTAATTGTGAAATTAAAGCATGAGAAACTATGCAAAATGATGTATGAATGAAATCTAATCAGATTTATGATGTTAAATAGCTCATCTCAGATCTGAAAATGATGACACAAGTTCTACAATGCTTAATGCAAGTGCAATTTTAAGGAAAGATGAGTGAATATGCTAGTTTTTGTTGAAATTGACTGTGTAAATGCAAAATCTAAGATGTAAATGCAAAAACACACTATGATGAAACACTAAAATCAGAAATCAATCCTAAAAAGAGTGTTTAAAAGAGTAGTAAAATATGAAACAAGATTTTAACCACAAACCCTAGCTTTTGGAAAAGCTAGGTTATATGAAAAAATGCACAATTTCAAGCAAAATCTAACAATTTAAGCATGAAAATACAATGCAAATAATTATAAAATAATGTAATTCTGTAATTTATATTATATCTGATGCAAAAATTATATATTAGATGAAATTAATGAAATTGATATAAACTGTCAAAATGCAAGCCTAGGATGCCAATCTTTTTCAAAATTTTCAATTTTTTTTGTAAATTTTCAAATGCAATAAGATGAAAATTAAATGAATGAATGTAAATCTGAAGTACAACACTTAGCATGGTGCAAAATTCAATAAAAACATGGGTTCACCAAAATGTTTAGTAGGAAAATAGGGAATATGGGATTGATGGTGGTTAGGTTAGATCCTCCTTTCACTACACACATTCAAGGACATTTAACCAAGTTGAATCACAAATTTTGCAAGAGGATTCACCTACAGGTTTGTTGTCTCTTATAATGATAGGGAAATTTGGAATTACTGATTAATGTATTAATTTAATGCTCAATTATTCTTAAAACCCTAATTATGCAAAATCGTAAACAAAAGGATGAATTTTGACAAATGCTCACAGACAACGATATCAACTGACAATTAGATACATACCATATTTCAGGATTCAAGATGCCGAAAAGTCAGGAGCTAAGGAGCAGGCACCCAAGCCCAGGGTAGGAAATTCTTCAGGGGTTTCTGGAAGTTGTTTGCTACTGTTCACCATTGTCCCAGAGGTTTTCATCTTGGAAGATCCAGAGGGCTTCGGGGTGGGTGCCCAAGCCCAGGCAATGCTTTTCTTCTCTAATCTAGATACTATACTCTCTGTCATAGCCTCCTGCAACTCCACTTTCACAGAATACGACACCTGTCACCTGCAATCACAAAGAAGGGGATTGGGGGTTGTGGTGTTTAGGAGCTTGCCTCAGTCAAGCCCCAGAATTGCATTAAAGCCTTCCAACACCGTTGTTTGATAAAGAGTGTGTATCCCTATAGGATAGAGGCAAAAACAAATTGATAAATGATTGATTCAACACAAATAGATATCACCTCAGAGGTGAAGCTCGCATGTAGATGAAAATCCTTCAACACGTGAGAAGATGAAGCCAAATCTACATAACAAACACAACAACAATATTCTGCTCTACAACAATGAATGCTTTGAATGCTCTAAAATCATAAGTTCTCCAAAATATCATAATCATCTTCTAGTTTACAAATGAAACCCTAAACACGCTTATATATGCATTCTTGCTACAAATTTCATAATTCAAATTTAAGATGTCGGCAATGGAACCTTTTAACGGTCACATAACTGACATTTAAAATTTAGGTCCCGACCAAATAGGGCAGGACTAGGGCAGGGGCGCCCAAGCCCTAGGCCCCATTTTCAAGGCAGGATCAAGCTCAATAATGTCCCCTTAGCCCATTTGACATGGGTTTTCAGGGATTTTGCATCGGGAGTTAAAATGAACATGCATGATGAAAAATAAGGGACCCGGGAGCTAAACTTAGGAGGTAAAAGTCCTAGGGGACATTTTACGACATAACAAAATCCAACTCAACTTATTAAACAATTTAAACACAATGTTTTCACTAATATATGAACTTACACTTGAACTTCAGTAGATAAGGTATAAATGTGTATATATAATACTGATCCATCTCCTTTACTTCACAATTCTCTTATCAGCATTCTATGTTTGCTCCTTTAAGTACCTCAACATTTACACATCACTTTACTTGTCTGTCTCACAATGCTTATTCTACTGTCCTTGTTGATCATCATACTATTGCAATCTCCTTTGTTATCACATGCAACCTTCCGCCTCTCGAGGCTTACTTAGAAAATAGAAACAACTTTACATATAGTATGAAGCTTAATATTGACATTTTACTACCGGTTCATTGGCATACCTATCACTTTGTTAATGTAGCCAATACTCTCTCCTATCGAGATCCTTCTGCATTGCTTCTCTATTCTCCCAATCCAAGAGATGTTGTCCTACTTCCCTTCTCGAGATTCCTTATCCTCCCCTCGTAACCACACTCCCTGTCGGTTATAGAATAGTTGCACATAATTATTCCCCTCTTTCTCTCAACCATATGCGGAAGGTCTAAAGAGCTTGAAAATAGGAGTATGGAACTAATGCTCCTTTCGACTCCTCCAAGTATCTAGGGAAGAACACAATGAGAGCCTCCAAGACTTAACTTCCTTTACCACAAGCCTAGATATTAAATTTAACCATGACTAAGCTATAAATAATTTAAAATAAAAAACAATAATACACCTAATTCATAGATGTCATTGATGCATTCTTTTGAATGCTTTAATTATGTTATTCACGAGCACAATATCAACAATGGAGTCTTGCAAAGCCGACTTAGGACTTTACATCAAGACTAGACTTGATTGGTCAATTACTCATGTCGTCTTGGCATTTAGAGGCATACACAACCTTACTAATTGTTGATGTAAAAGGTTAAGTCATCGACATGACGATGACAATATTAAACAAGTACGGAATGATCACAACATTAAAATATTACTGAGGCGACCAACAACATAAAGAATAAGACTTATTCCAAAATTGACATAATCTCTAATGTGAGTGTGTGTGTGTTACCAGATGGCACAATGATCATTGTATTCACTACGATCTAGCACCCTCTCCATGGTGATACTGTCTCTCCTCATCTTGGAGGGAAAAAAAAACATTGTTCCTGCATCCACCTCAGTCACACAACGGTAGTTAGTCCATCACATTATTTAACCCGTGTGCATAATAATAACACCATAGACAATTATTCCTTGCATATAAAATAATATAAATCAAATGCATTTTCTATTCTAACACAACATTACTTTAATCATAATATTTTCACTGACTAACTATCTGTCCTCTTAATAAAATGATAAGTATGTTTGTTTTAGAACGGGGTGTGACAGATATGAGTTTTTGGATTTTTTTCATGCAATTGATTTTAAGGTACCCAATTTATATATTGTTGAAGTACTAATTATATATATCCATGGTGGTTTTTTTGGGCTAGTTTTGATTTATTTTCTATGAATTTGGTAAATTGGGTCTCTTGTCAAATGTGAAGAGATGTACAATTGATATGAATTTTAAGTTTTTTCAACACAATTGATTTTTGGATGCCTAACTGTGTTTAGAAGTAGATACATTTATTAGAGGATGTATATTTGGTTTGTTGTGGACAAAGCCTTTTTGGTCTTTTGGTGTTGTTTGTGCTCTTTTCCTTTAATTTACATGTTAAATGAAAGTACTAAAAATTGAGGGACTCAATTTATTGTGCAGTTCGAGGAAACATCTATTTTTTTGTGTTTCTAGAAATAGTAGAAATATTTTGTGCCCTAGATATCCAACTTTTATGTTTTCTTTAAAGATTAGAAAATTGAAAAGGGATTGTATAAGTCAAGGGAAATTTTATAAGTGGGGGAGAAAATATTATTTTCCCACTTTACAAGGGAGCATGTGGATTTTTGGTGTAGTTAGGTAAAGCCAAATCTTAGAATTATTACAGGTGGCTCGATGGGTTTGATAATGTATTAAACCATACAGTCACCCAATGAAATGCATCATTAAACCATATGGTTTATGAAGATGTTTCAAGCCATCAATTGAGAGATGTTATTTGAGTGCATAAATGTGAATATGAATTGGTCAAAGTAAGTTGAGTGTGTAAATGCATCCCTCTAATTAAATTAAAAGTGTGTACTACTTTAGGACCAAATGTCTTTAGCTAATGAAAGGCTTGCCAGATTTTGTTAAAGTTTTTGTACTCCTTGGGTTTTGACTTCACTAACAAGTTTGGAAATAAAGGCCTTGCCAATCCATCTACCTTTTTTTTATTTGGTAAATTTTCCTTGTAGGATATATAACCTTTGGTTAGATGCACAACTGCGGGGTGTGTCTTCTACCAAATTCATTCAATACTTGTTTTTGTTCTCATTTGTCAAGATATGCCACAACCTTAGTAAGTTGGACATGGTATGTTACCCAATCTTAGCATTTTGTTACGTCCCCTGATATTCGATGTTGGGGCTTCATAATTAAAGTCCCAACACCCTTACCATTTGAGATCATATCATTTGACCAGCCAATCCATTTGCATTATATAGTGTTTAAAGTTTAAACTACTCTCTCTCTCTCTCTCTCTCTCTCTCTCTCTCTCTCTCTCTCTCTCTCTCTCTCTCTCTCTCTCTCTCTCTCTCTCTCTCTCTCTCTCTCTCTCTCTCTCTCTCTCTCTCTCTCATCTCTCTCTCTCTCTCTCTCTCTCTCTCTCTCTCTCTCTCTCTCTCTCTCTCTCTCTCTCTCTCTCTCTCTCCTCTCTCTCTCTCTCTCTCTCTCTCTCTCTCTCTCTCTCTCTCTCTCTCTCTCTCTCTCGATTATTAATGCAGAACAAAATCCTCTCATACCGATATAGAGACAAGGCTACATATCCATTGGAGCAACAGTCCACCTTTCCTTTAGATCTCTCCATAAGCATTTCTCAAGAAAATCCTGGCTTTGAGGTGAAAGATAAGTGAGCAAAGTCAGGTAGTTCGTTTATGTAGGCGATCGCGATATATTGTTGCAAGAAGATTTGAAATCTCACTCCAAGTAGCCTTCTCATCGCCATCTCCACAATTTGTGCAGCCCATAGACCAAATATCTAAGGGTGGCTCTTGCTCCACCTTCTTCACTACTTAGGTGCCATCTACAACAACACCCCCCTTAAATATTTTACACATAATCCCTTGCCCTTCGCCCTCCTAGCAAAAATAAATAAATCCTACCCAGGGAGTAGAGGTTGGGATTGTCTTTATCTTTGTGGTAGCTAATTCTCACTCAAAAGTATTTTTTTTATTTCTCTCTTTGATTCATCTATCAATCCAAAACTCCTCTCATCAATACTCTATTCTCCTTCCTATTTCGATCTAATGGTCTTGTATTGGTGAACCAAATCATTATTTTTTCCTCAATAAAAAAATGAAAGAATATTAGAGGCATAACTCCCTTGTATTGCCTAATGATTTTTAGGATTCAAAGTTTGTTTTTCATGATAGATCGCTTGCACATTTTGCAAGACGATTTTTGTGATAATAATAATTATATTTGGCTTTATCTCCACCTAACTGTTATGCCTTTACTGATTAGGGCTTACACTTTTTATAGTTTTGGTTAATTAATTAATTTGTAAATACATGTTTATAAAAATGTGACGTATTCATCATATACAAACTTTATTTCTTTAGAAATTAATGTTACACGACATTAATTTAATTAAGAAGGGTTTATAAGTATATTGTTATATCACTAATTAAATAATATTAAATTAAAGTTGATAATATATTTCAATAATTAATTAATTGTTAATAACAATGTATTATTACTCAAAAAAAAAAATTGCACATCCCTTTAAATTTCCTATCGACACATCCATTGCATTTCCCAAAGGTGCAAGTGCTAGTGCATAAAAACATTGTGTTCTTTAAGTTGTTGATGAATCATTTCCACATGTCTATGAAAGTGACTCGAAGACCACATGAGATCCCCAAGTACATTTGAGATCACCTCATGCTTGATTAACTTCCATTCCTTAAGAATACACTAAAGAAGAGAAGAAACATAAGTCATAAAATATTATGTTTTATGCATAGACAAATAGAACCTATCTAAAGGTCAAAAACATCCAAGAATCAATGACTTCTTTAATGGACTTGTTTTGAATGAAGAGCATGTTGTTATCTCTTAAATGGGATCATCTAGAGTTCGTAGGGAGGAGATTTTTTTGTAGTTCTTATTGATGCATAACTCTTTCATATAACTTTGACCTTCCTTGATGGCATTTTGATTTAATATATTGTTACCACTTTATAACATTAAAAAAATCTCTTGAATAAATTTATTCTATGCAAGTTCGGTGACATACCCGCTCACGTATTTCTCCCGTCCCCACAAAGATATTTCAAGCAAAATTTTGTCTAAGACATAACTGCCTTTATTGAGACGTGCCAACAACTCCTTCCATGCTATAATTGTTAGATTGCGACTATTCAATTAAAGCCAAAGAAATAAAGCTTCATTATTGATAAACGCCAAAAGTCTTTGGTTGAGCAATGCCAAATTCATAGATTCTTTCCAAGGCTACATTTTTCTTTACGATATTTGATAATCCCAACCACGGCACGATAGGGAAGTTGAGGGACTAGATCTTTCCCACCCGGGCACGATGAGGTGAGAATATTCGGCAAATCGGCAAGTCATTTTTGGAGGTTGTGGTGAGAATATTTGGCAAATCGGCAAGTCATTTTTGGAGGTTGTGGACACGGTGTATGACGAGTGTATGAGGGTTTGGAGGAAGTGGACAGGGTTTACAGGGTATGATAGGGTTTGTTTGTTGATTGTGAAGGTGGGTTCGTGTGTAGGGTATAAGGAGATGAGAGATGAGCTTTTTTTTCCTTTTTTTCGAGAAAGGTAGGTTGTATGTAGGGTACAAGTAGATAAGAAGCGAGCTTCTTTCTTTCTTTTTCGAGAAAGGTGGAGTTGTGTGTAGGGCACAAGCAGACAAGAGGTGGACTTCTTTCTTCATTTTTTTGAGGAAGGTGCAGTTGTGTGTAGGGCACAAGCAGACAAGAAGTGGGCTTCTTTCTTCCTTTGTCGAGGAAGGTGGGGTCATGTGTATAGCACAAGCAGACAAGAGGTGGGCTTCTTTCTTCCCCTTTTCAAGGAAGGTGGGGTTGTATGTAGGACACATGTACAGCAAATGGTCTACACCACTATAGAGTGTTTCATACAAGTTGAGTCATCTGATCCCTTTCTTTTCTTTAAATTATTAATCGATAGCACAATTGTTTTGTCTATAAATCATTGTTAGATAACACAAATATTTTGCAAGTTTATACTTCACTTCAAAACCAAAAACTCATGGAACCATGGTGGAAAACATATCAGAGCGTGCATTATCTACATGGGATACTTCAAAGACAATAAAGCCAACAACAAATATATCAGAAAGCAAAGAAGTGGCAAGTATTGCACTATGAAAAGAGTAAAGATCCAAGATGAGTATCGTTGTCATAAATGAATACCAAATTGCAAAGCACACATGGAGATCACTGGCGAGAATGGCACCACAAGTAGGCATGTTAAAATATTGTTTAAGTATACAAAGAATACAATTACCTACTCATATATCATAGTAGGTGCATTAGAGTCACTATTACACTCACAAAAACGAGGATAACCACAAGCCAAGATGAAAGACATGAGGTAAAAAATTACATGTGAATGCAAAGTGGTATAAGAGGATTGTGCAATATAGGTAAGCTAGGATTACAAAGAAACTAAAATGGTTATTTGTAACTATTTTATCGAAAATAATCTACAATACCTAAACAACATTTGCTATTGAAGCAAACCAAGAGCAAATAAAGCAAATAGCAAAAGGACAAGAAAGTTAAGAAAAACAACTGAATGAAGATCCTCTACAAGGAGTGGAATTGGAGCAACCAGAGAAACTTCACCCTCAAATCAGTTACATTTTTCAAGAGGGAGATAACAACAAATAGGGGAAACATAATCCAAGGTCAAATTTCAACGAAGAAAACATGGACGATTATTCTATCAAGCATAGTATGGACAAGAAACACCCTAAAAACACCAAAGAGTTGGAGGTAGAGAACCATGATGACCAAGATTTTTACATCCCTATATCAACCTTGTTAGTGTGGTTGTTAGACTTGTATGCATGCCATTATGTTAATGAGCTTGAAAAGGAGACTTGATATTGTAGAGGCAAAGGAGTAGTTGAAGGGCAACAATATACAAGAGATCATGAAGGCTAGCTGGCAATTAATCCAAGAAAACAAGTTGCTTAAGGATCAAGTATACAAATTGCAAAGCACCATAGAAATAGGTCAACAAGGAGCTTTCAACCATAAAGCACGAGCTAAACCAAGACACAAGGGGAAACATGTCTAAAATAGTAGAGGAAAGAGAGATCCTACATCAGTGAAATCTAATCAACAATAGCCAACATAGAAGTTAAAGAAGATAAGCTTAAGGATCAAATTGAAGATGCTAAGTATTGGGCACAAGTAGTAAAAGAACCAACATAAAACAAAGAGAACTCATAGAGAAGCAAGTCATATTGCAAATGTCAGAAGAAAGAGATAGAGATGATAGAGCTATGAATATAATAATAAAAGGGCTAGAAGAGCATGGAGAAGATGAGAATATCGGCAAGCTAATAGAAACCTTTCCAGTAGACAAACTTCAATGGACAGGGCATATCCACCAAGCAAGCAAAATCAAAAGAATGGAAAAGGGGGGAAGGAATGGGAATATAAGAGTTGTCTTGAAAAATATAGAAGACAAGAACAACTTATTAAGAAACAAAAGATTTCTTAAAGACACACAATTTACATACGAATACCACTAGAAGAAAGAAGGAAGGAATGGGAGAAAGTGGTAACAACAAGAAACATAGGAAGAAATGACATGGTTATCTAATGGGAAAGCTCAATTTCGTGACAAAATGTCACACTATAAATAGGAAGGTAATCCCTCTGGGAACACCTTATAATGGTAAGCTAGAATACTATTTTATTGTTCTTCAATAATATTCTAGTTTTACATATTCTAGCTAGTAGGAAGCTATAAGACAGTGAAGAGAATGATAATGTAGCTAGGGAGGTGTTAACATGGTGAAAGCATCAATTTTAGATAATTAGCATGATGGTGAATATTGACACAATACTAAAATGATGTTAGAAAGTGGTGTTAAAAATGGTATAGGAGGGAGGTGAATAGGTATATTTGAGGTGTCTACATTTTGCCCCTCTTCGAAGCGTTGTTGAGACTAAAAGGAGTAACAATGTTTTAAAGAAAAGATAAATATGAACACCATAGTGGGATGATGATGGTGGATAGGGTGTGCTTGGGATTTTAGTTATGATTTGCTAGATCAATTGTTTGATTGATTGATTTGGATTTGATCGATTGGATTTTGAGTTTAAAATGCCCCAAGCGTTTAAGGATGAACTGTGGGTGGTGTAGGGATACCCTCTCAAGAGGGAAAGTGGGTTCAAAGAACATGAGTGTGCTCTCAATAGGAGAACAAGAGAGAAATCAAGGTAGGCTAGGATAAAAATGGAGGGGAGGTGTGAAAAGAGGTTATTTTCACCTTGGCTAGTTAGATGAATGCTATGTGGTTTGAAAATGCAAATGGGTGGTATGATAGATGATAACTTGATTTGGAATGCTTGTGACATAATGAGTTGGGTATTGTGATGATAGGTACATATTGGTAATCTTGAATAAATTTCCAAATGGGTTGGGACACTTAAAATTTGCTATAGCATAGGACATGATGCACCATGATATGAGGGATCATGATGACATTGTGCCATATGTGTGAATGATTAACTCAAAAGAAAATTCACAAGAAGGTATATGATATGATGCGCCATGATATGAAAAAACCATGATGATAGTGTTAGAAAATGCCCCAAGTATTGACACAAATGTGACACCACAAGCAAGCAAGCAGACATAAGCCAAAAAACAAAAAAGATTTTTCCTCGAGTCAACCTAAAAATTGAAGATTGATTGATGATGATGATAGCATTGTTGATTTGGGAATGATATATCCCAAGAACAACGTAAGGATTGGGAATGATATATCTTGATAGCGATGTAATGATTTTCTTAAAAACGAACAAGGATTGTAGCAAAGCTAGGAACAAAACCTATGGATGCATTTGGATGTATGCATGGATTGCTTGGCTAGATTCATTTGGATTTTTCTACTTTCCTACTATGTTTGGATGGTAAGAGATTTGGATTTTAGATTGGCTATATGGATTAAATTTAGATTGCTTTTGGGTAGTCTTTTTCTTTTTCTGCTAGATGGGATTGTTGTCTCAATGTTGTAACTAGTGACCAGGGAAAACTAAGTCTAGTGACAAGGATGAAGGGTGGATTGGATGGATGGAATGGTAAAGGGATTTTAGGATGGAAGGAGGAATGGATGGAAGGGATGATCAAAGGATTCTAGGATGAATGATGAAATGGATGGAGGGTAGAAAGGTAGATGGAAGAACTAAGAATGGGATGACCAAAGGATTATAGGATGTGATCTCCAAGGACTATGTCACATAAGGATACCATTCCCCCACTCTATGTATGGCATTCATGATGTTGCACTGCAATGCTTGCTGAAGGAGGTATCAACTTGCTCCATAAGCTATGACAATATGCTATAGTATTTGCTATATGAGATTGAATATATCAAGGAGTGTCTAAAGCATTTTTCAAAATCATGCCCTTGTCCTTATCAATGTCAAAAAGTAGGAAGGGAAGATGGATGGATATGATGAAATGGGTATGTGAATATGATGGATGGACATGATGGGATGGTTTGGATGGTTGGCTAGTGATTGTGAAGGATGAACGGGATGAGCGGATGGAAGAAACTTTCCCCCAAGTGTAGAGTTCACATAGATAGTTGATTTACACATGATACTCACGAATGAGTTTTCATCATGGTACTTGCCCATGGTGCCATAAGAATGGTTTTCACCACTTGGATGAAGTTTTTCTCTTTATTAGCTTGATTTTTTGCTTTTTTAACTTTTTGACTATTTCAATTTTCTCTAAGGTGATATTAATAGTTTTATGCATGAAAACACTTATGATGCCTAACATTCAAGGGTTTTACATGGTCCTATTTGTCTAGTGTAGCTAACTTGTATGCTTTTGTCATGACATGCCATTAGTAACCTGTTCTGGGTAATTGCTTTGCTAAAATCATGCAACTAGTGTACAATCCATAGATGTTGTGATCCTCTTTGATAACTGAGTTGGCTTGATCCAAATGTGAACATCTCAATAAGGTACCATCATATCCCCTATGGTAGAGCGTTGTTGCCAAGATACAACAAATTTGAGATTTTAGTTTTTTGGATTCAGATTTGGAATGAGGATTGGGATGTTTGGATTTGATTTTGGATGCAAGCTTTGGATTTTTGGATTGGGATTTGGATTTAAGATTCAAATATTTGGATTAGCATGGGGGATTTTTAAATTTCAAGATGAAATTGGGTTTTGGATTTAAGATTTTGGATGGGGATTTTGATTAGGATCAATAATTTCACACACCATGTTGAATCTTGGAACCTCTTGCACTGGGATCTATGATGAATACAAATATGGTGCACACCTTGTGCATGCAAAGTACTTCCTTTAATTCTTTGTTTCATTTTGAGTGATTGATTCATCTTGAGACTTCTCTTTGTTTAAATTTGTTGCTTCTTTTTGCTTTGGGATCCATTTTTATTTTTTGCTTCCTTTTTTATTTGTGGACTTATGTTGCCCTTTGGATTCATTTTGATTTTTTACTTGATTGTGATTTGGTGTTTCATGTCGATACTTTGCTTCATGGTGATCCTTGGATTCTTTTAGATTCTTTGCTTCATATGTTGGTGCATCTAGATCAAGTTCAAATCCTTTGTGATGATCCCTTGGCAGGATGTTATCTTGAAGTCACATGATTTTTGTGATTGCTTTCTCATTTTGGAGTAAGTCAATGATGCACAATTTTGTTGGTCACAATCCATGGGTTTAGGATGCTAGAGGTCAAGGTTAATGGCATAGATAGTGGTATCGATGAAAGGATTAAAGGTAGCAAGATTGTTGAAGGGACTATGGATGAACTCTATATAGATGTTTGCATTGGATGCAGTTGCCTCAATGATCACCAAAGTATCATTAATATCATTAAATTGCTCATTAGAATACTAGTATCCAATGCCTTAATGATCATGATGTGCATAAACTAGTATAGGTTCTAGGATGACTTGATCATGAAGGCCCAATCCTTTTTCCTTTGTAACTCATGAGTTGACATATTTTTTTGTAGTAGGATACATGTTTCTTTTGAAACATGATGTGAGCCCATCGTTGTATAACCAAGAACTATTATAAATTGTCACTTCCTCATCCTTACAGAAAGTTGCTTTGATAAAGATGGTTGAAACAAGGTGATAGGATGTTTGCACTTTCTCATCATTCACAATCATTGTACTTTGATCAATTATATTCCCAATGTGACTAATTGTGACTTGCTTGTTTGTATGTTCAATATGCTCAATATCAATTACAACTTGATTGTCAATATATGCTTGATGTGATCAATTTGCTTGTCTATGTGCTCGATGGGAACAATAGTCTCATCATGGTAAGGGGGGGTTGTTGGATGATGGATATGATTGGTTTGAGTATCTTGATCTTGGTGGTTTGTTGTATGATGGACATGATTGATTTGGGTCTCTTGATCTTGGGGGTTTATTGTACGATGAAACAAGGTTGTTGTATAATGGCTTGGTCTAACAAGGTAACCCACTCTCCTCCTTTACTTGGCAAACTATAAAAAAGATGCTAGCTTAGCCTAGAATGACAACTCCTCCTTGGAATTTGTACAGCCCACCAAAACACAAGCTTTGGCTAGTTCTTGTATGTCACTTCCAAGGTTAAAAGATCCCTAAGAAAAATAAAAGAAAAGAAGACACAATCACTTTTTCTTCTCAAGATCACCAAAAAGAGACAAGAAATAATATACATGATGTTATGCCTCGAGTAACACAAGTAGTTAGAGTGTTTTTTATCCTTAAGAGCACCTAAAGGCGCAAGAGGAGAGCATACACAACTTTATCCACACAAACACAACACGAGTAATTTAGTTGCTTTTGATCCTAACTTTCACATGATGTGCAAGAGGAGAGCATACACAACACCAATCACACAAACATACATGCAAGAACAAGAAAGAAAGATTGATTTTCCCTTAAAGTTTATATGAAGTTTGAAATTTAATCTTCGAAAAATGAAACTTGCACACAAAATATTAGTAGTTTGTTTGATTGAGTCTTGAACAAACGTAAGTAAATGCAAGCCAACAAATCACAAGCGTGAATAAATAAAACACCAATTGTTAATAATCAAGACATTAATTATCATATATCAAAATTATCATATAAATATAAAGAAAATTGATATATTAGCTAGCAAATAAAACCGCTTAACAATTAAAACCAAAATTATGCATTTTGTTCCTTGTTCAAAAATAAATCTAAATGCTAAGTTTTTTGTTATTTGCTTTTGTATGGTATAAACCCTTCAAAATCAAATAAAAATTACCATACACATAAATAACAATTAAATTTTAAAAATATCATAATAAAATCATGTTTTGCTTGAAGTTTAAAATCTGATATTTCTATTGCAAGTGATAACCAAATATAGCAAATTGAGCAAGAGCAAATTATGGAAGCATTTGAGATTTTAGAAGTAGATTAATAGAAAAAATATCATCATACTTACAACGCAGGACACACGGGATAGTTACAATCCACTCTTATTTGCAGCAGAGAAAAATGTCTTTACTTCACAAGAATATAAATGGCTTCGGACATTTCTATCTTTAGCTATCGCTTGCATAGGAACTTATTTAAAAATGGCTTCAGGCGATTCTATCTTTTGTTGTGATATGCACAAGAATTCAAATCCCTTTAATAAGTGCCCAAATTAATGTCCATGTCAACAAATAAATTACGCAACCAAAGCATAACCAATGTTGATAGTTGAACTACATGATTAGAGTGTGTAAAGGCAACAATGACACAAATAGCAAGGGCAATAGAGGTAGATTGAAATACAATGAAGATGAGAGATAAACTAGCACTTGCAATTTCAGGGGTGCAAGGGATTCGCCGATAGGAATTTCAAGGGAACATTAAGAAGATTGGGAGGAATTGAAGGAATAGGAGAAATCAATGTGATGAATGCCTAAAATACTTGTTTGTTAAAGACTTTTGCAGCGAGTTCATCTCCAGATAGGAAATTTCTATAATAATTATTGAGAAAGGCATTTTTGTGTTATTAAAATAAATAAATATTTTATTTTTTATTATTTTCAATTTTTTTTAAATTATAAATTTATTTTTTAATTATATTGGTGTTCACTAAAGAAGCTTAAAATATAGGTTCTTTTTTTTTGGGGGGGCGTGAACTAATGGAGCTCGGATAATAAGACATGGATTAAGTTAATGTCTAGAATCCATGCTCAGGAAGATGGAGTATGGGGGAAAACATGTGAAATACATAATTTGCCACTTGTTTAGTACTGTGTCACGTTGCAACCATGCATATGAGACACAATTCCAAGTGTGTTATCAACCCCTTAACTATTATATATACCTCTCTATTTTCTTACACCATATGCAGTAAGGTTTGGGCATAAATCTTGGTGCTTGAAGTAGTAGACTATAATTTTTTTTCGTGAAACATAAAATGCCAGGAATTGCCTTGGGAGACAAAATTCATAATGTGGAGGCAGACTCCACTCATGGCCACATTAGGCTCTATGACTACATTGGGGATAGCTGGGCCATTATCTTCTCACACCTTGGTTAGTTCTCAAAACTCTTCAATATATCATTTTGTTTCTATGTTTTTTTTACTTATGTCTTCATTATTTTTCTGGGTCAGCTCATTTTACACTGGTATGTACTATCGAGCTTGGAAGGATTACAAACTACATTGGTGAATTTGAGAAGCATGAAGTGAAGCTTTTGGGCTTGTCCTCTGATGAGGTGGATTTACATAGAGCATGGCTACCTGATGTTGAAGCATGTTCCCCTGGAAGTAAGATTACATACCCAAGATTGGTTGATCCCAATGGAGAGATTATGGTGAAGCTTAATATGTTGGACCCAAAACATTTAAAAAGGACCCAAAACATTTAAAAAGGTAGTAATGGGATTTCATTTTTTCTATGCTTAATGAAATTGCAGCAAATAGATTTTAGTTTTTGTGCTAGAAAAACAAAGAACTAATGCAAATACCTTTTAAAAAAAAGATTTCCTCCACGGCCTTGGATCGATTCCTGGAAGGTGATTCTTTTTTTTTTGTTCGCGCTCACCTCAAATCTTGCAATTTGATATGCTCACCTCAGTTATTTGCTTTCAATCGTTTTTAGAGTATTTGGTGGGGGACATTTCAACAACATGAGACTTTTTCTGACACATTTTTTCCCTGGTGTGAGAAAAGATGAGTTTAGAAAAAAATTTGGCGTGAGACAACTTTTTGGTTAACTGAAAGCCCACTTATAAAAAGCCTATCGACTAATAATTGATAGCGGTTAAGATTAATGCAGCTGATGTAGACACTAGTATATTTATATTTAAAAATATATATCTAAAGTACGCCGAGGGATATCTCTTTTCCATAGTTTATTTTTTCCATCGTTTTTATTATTTAAATTTTCAATTTTTTGTGTGATATTTTTGGTGATTTAAAAAGAAATTGATAATAAGAAAATCATAAAAATTATGGAACCAATAAAGAAATTAGAAAAAATAAAAAATAAAAGCCAAAAAATAAATTGGAAAAAATAAAAAATAAAAACTAAAAAAGAAATTGGAAAAAATAAAAAATAAAAACCAAAAAAGAAATTGAAAATAAGAAAATCACAAAAACTATGGAACCAAAAAAAAAATTGGAAAATAAAAAATAAAAACCAAAAAAGAAATTGGAAAAAATAAAAAATTAAAAAGAAATTGGAAAAATTAAAAAATAAAAACCAAAAAAGAAATTGAAAATAAGAAAATCACAAAAACTATGGAATGAAAAAAGAAATTGGACAAAATAGAAAATAAAAACTGTTTTTAAATTGGAATCTTATTTATTTTAATTTTTAGATTGGAATCTTATAAAATTACATGGAATCTTGGAATCTTTGAGCTCTTCAACTCCACCCTTGCACCCTTGCTATGAATGTAGGAACGCCTCTCGGCGTAATAATTGCAAATGAACTTGAGGTTTGATTGTTGGACAAAAAGATAGCAATGACTTTAATTGACTACTATAGTATGTAATAACATCAAATCACAAACAAATGGCTAAGTGATGGAGTCATAACTAACAATCTTGTTTTAAAATGGTTACTGGAACCATTAATATACATAAACAAGACTATAATTAACTGGAGGCCGGAAAGTTGTCGGACGCGCCAGATAGTTTCAAAAAAGGTTTTTTTTCCCTTTTTTCTGTCAATTTTATTTACCAATCCGTTGGTAGCCGCTGTCGAAGACTTAACGATTTCGTTCTCCCAACGATTGTTTCCATTCCCAGTAACAGTCAAGTGCATAAGTTTGGTCCCGTTAACTGTAACCGTAGCAGCTTACGGGCATCACCGCCTAGTTTCAATTCAAACCGTTGCCGCGTTGCAAAACATTGGTGGATGCTCGTGCAGACATGGATGTCCTCATCAGGCAGTGACACTATTTCACCATATGCAACAAACATGTCTCCAACTCGAACGGTTTGCTTTCGCCAACGTACTCCCAGCCTGTGCCAAAATGGGAGGTTTCGAACAGGGTATGGATGTCCAGGATAAATGATAGAGCAATTTTATCAGATGTTGTAGCTATAACTGCCCTGGTAGACATGTATACAAAATGTGGAAGCATAGAAAAAGCACGTGAACTATTTGATCGGATGCCGGAAAGAAATGTGGTCTCATGGAATGCTATGATTACAGGACATGCACAAAATAGGTTTGTTGAAAAGGTTGTAGAAACTTTCAAGCAAATGCAATTGGCAGGTGTAACGCTAGACTCCACAACCTTTGCCAACATCCTTCCTTCCTGGGAGCTTTGGAACAGGGTATGGACATCCATCACATGGTAAGGATAGAGGAATTTTGTCAGATGTAGTTGTAACTGCCCTGGTAGACATGTATGCAAAATGTGGAAGCATAGACAAGGCACCTGAACTGTTTGATTGAATGCCTCAAAGAAATGAGGTCTCATGTCTCATGGAATTCCATGACTGCAGGATATGCACAAAATGGGTTTGTTGAAAAGGCTTTAGAAACTTTCAAGAAAATGCAATTGGCAGGTGTAAAGCCAGACTCTGCAAGCTTTCCTAGCATCCTCCCTACATGTGTCAAAATGGGAGGTTCTGAACAGGGTATGGACATCCATCACATGATAAAAGATAGAAGAATTTTGTCAAATGTTGTGGTTGTATCTACCCAAGTAGACATGTATGCAAAATGTGGAAGCATAGACAAGGCATGTGAACTGTTTTACAAAATGCCACAAAGAGATGTCATTTCATGGAAATCCATGATGGCAAGATATCCACAATGTGGAAGCATAGACAAGTCACATGAACTGTTTGATAGAATGCCTCAAAGAATGTGTTCTCATGGATGCCTTGATTGTGGGATATGCACAAAATGGATTTGTTGAAAAGGCTTTAGAAACTTTCAAGCAAATGCAATTGGCAGGTGTAAAGCTAGACTCCATAACCTTTGCTAGCATCCTCCATGCTTGTGCCAAAATGGGAGGTTTCGAATAGGGTATGGATATCCATCACATGATACATAATAGAAGAATTTTGTCAAAAGTTGTGGTTGTAGGCATGTGAACTATTTGACAGAATACCTCAAAGAGATGTCATCTCATGGAATGCCATGATGGCAAGATATCCACAATGTGGAAGCATAGACAAGTCACATGAACTATCTGATAGAATGCCTCAAAGAAATGTGTTCTCATGGAATGCCCTGATTGCAGGATATGTACAAAATGGATTTGTTGAAAAGGCTTTAGAAACTTTCAAGCAAATGCAATTGGAAGGTGTAAAGCCAAACTCCACAACCTTTGCCAACATCCTCCTTGCCTGTGCCAAAATGGGAGGTTTGGAATAGAGTATGGACATATCAAAGGATAAAGGAAAGAGGAATTATGTCACATGTTGTAGTAGGAAATATACATATACATTTTTTCTACGTGGTACTTTGGTTATTATGACACATGGAGAGATGCTATTAAAATGAATTCTCACAAATATATTGTAATGTAAATTCTAATCATCATGTCCAATTCTCCACATGAAATATTTTGATATCAAAATTAGAGTTTCATATCTACTTTCAAGACATGTATATGACACATGAATATGCAAACATTTCAAACATTACAATTCAAATAAATAAGTGCAAAGATTACATATGTCTAAGGTTGAAGCATCTGCCACATAGAATTAAAAACACTGCCATACCCATCAACACTATTACAACATTTGTAAATCCTTTCAAAATTGAACTTAGTCATGAATACATTATGTTAATAGTTTGTAAACATTTACAAAAAAATATTTTATAAAAATTTGTTGTCATAAGTAAACAGTTTCTAAACATTTCCATACAAAAATTTGATTGTCATGGTGCATTAGACTTCATGGCATACAATCTTGGTATGCCATAGTGTGCATGCAACAACTTGAATGATGACGTGACACGATGCACCTTGAATATGATGGAGTACTTGAACCTAAAAGCAAGGACCAACCATTCCTCAAGTGGGCCCATGTGATTACTAATTTGTGCTTGTACCTTAAGAAATCTCATGAACCTCATACTAAGCTCACTACTAAGAGTATGCTTGTTGATGATCACCGTTGGCCTAATGGTGACCTTCCAAATGCATTCGGGACACTCAATTCCTCTATACGGGGAGGGCATTCCATGGAAGACGCCAATGATAGTTGGACAACCAACTAGGCACCCATGCATGTGCACTATATGACATCTTTCTCACTTGCATCAAAACAATTATTAGCTTTCACATTTTTATTATACTAAAAGATATATGTTGCCACAAATTTTAGAAAACCACATAGATGCTGTCAAATGCTTGCTAACCACATATATGTTGCCAAAAGTTTTAGAATTAACTTATAGATTTTGTACTTATGACAAAAGTTGCTGAAATTAGGTGCAAATGGTTGATTATTTATTCAAGAAGGTTGTACATGCAAATTGTATCAATCTATTTCATGAACTATTGAGTGAGATTTTATCCAAAAATTCATAAGAGTGTGAGGAGATCTATAGGATTGCATACAACTACAAATGACACCATAAGATTGCACCATGAAAAGGGAGTAATAAATCAATGAATCATTGGTTTGAGAGGACTAATGGTCTCCAAGTAAATAGAGAGCCACAACAAAGCACTAATGCAAAAAATGCATCTTGAAATATTGTGAGAGGCTTTAAACACATAGGGCCGACATGAACAAAACACACATTTTAAACCAAGTACTGAATATTAGATAAACATTACCCTTTGGAAATTATAATAAATTCCCCTACCTTAAACAATGATTCAAAGGGTCTTTGGATACGTTGAAAATTTTCAAATTTGACCACTTTCTTGTTTGACTATGGAAGTTTATATATTTAGCCGATAGGCTTATATGTGGGAGTTTTTTCTCTCAAAAAATTGTCGGACATGCTGGAAAATCGCCACCATTTTTTTCCCATCACTCGTTCTTTCATTTTCATCGTTCGTTTTTTCGTTTTCGCTATTCGTTTGTTTTTGCCATTAATATAAGGTGAATATTGTGCTTGTCAACAAAAAAAAAATCCGTCATGTAATCAAACTCCATTGATTTTAGATCTTCTACATAATATTTCATGGAGAACTGCCATGTGTTCATACAAGACAACGGTAATGAGAAAGGAGCGTTGATTTAATATTCAAACTTGATAGAATATTTTTTTGATAATGAGTGACTTCAATTTACCCTCCATCGCCAAAGCTATAATGGTCCCGTCACTAGCCATTAGCCAACGAAGTAGTAATAATATTAATACATGCCATACATGATTTGAATAGTTGTAATAAAATTTAGGAAAGTAAACTTTTTATTTCTTAAGCTTCCTTCATATTTTATCTCTTTAACTATATTTAATTGTTCCTCATGAGGGAGATTTTATTTATCAAACATTAATATTAATAATGTATGAGGAATCACTAATAGATTAAAAAATAGATCTAATAAATAATATAAAATTGAAGTTATTGATAACTATGAGAACAATTTGATCTTTGTGTGAGGAAAATGATGGCGATGGTGGTCGTTCTTGTTTGTTGTGCAGGCTAATGGAAACCCTACTGCATTGTCTCTTGTCTTTGTTGGACTCTATTCGGAAGCGGCTAAGGAGTCTATTACTGCGGGTTGTGACAGGGGGGGTTGAGTAGTGTACGGTGCCATTCTGGTGTTTTTTGCTAAGTTTTTCCTGTTTGTTTTCCCCTTGTTTATTGTGTGGAGGGGCATCTTTATGCGGTAGAAGATCTCTGATTTTCTTGGTTTAGCATTGCTTCTGTGCTCCAGGGCTTAGGGATTATGGATCCCTTTTGTTGAGCTGTTGCTTTTGAGATGGGGTTTTGAGATGGAGAAAGGCAGTGTCGTCCCATCTTTGGGGATCTCTGAGGAGATGGACATGATGGATCTATCTCCCTCCTTGCATGCAAGGTCTTTAGAGCACCTAGAGAAGTTGTCGGTTGGTGCAGGTTCTGCGTCTGGGAGTGGATTACCCAGACTCAAAAAAGTTAATGGTTGTATGGAGAGAAGTCAAGAGCGTCTTGTCTTGATGATCCAACTGCACTTAGTCTCAGAGGATGTGGAGTACTTGAGCAATCATGCTCTTATTTGTAAGTTTGTGGGTCTTCGTCTTTCATTACAAGCTCTAGATTTTTGGACTCATAGGGTTTGGAACCCCAAAGGAGATATGGAGTTAATAATGGTTGTGAACAATTACTTCTTGGTTGTGTTTTCGTGCATGGCAAATAAAAATAAGGCATTTGAAGGTGGTCCTTATTTCTTCAATCAAGTTGGGATTTTCAATGTGGTTGTGTTAATGATGATGGAAGCAAATGTTCCTCAGATCTATTGGAGAGAAGCTATCAGCACTGTAGTCTATACCCTCAATCGAGTTCAAATTAGAAGCAATACCGATAAGACTCCTTATGAATTTTGGTTTGGCATCACTCCTACTGTGAGGTATTTCAGATTTTTTGGTAGTAAATGTTACATTAAAAGAGATGAAGATCTAGGAAAGTTTGATGCTAGAAGTGATGAAGGAACATTCTTGGGTTACTCTACTCAAAGCAAAGCATACCAGTGTTATAATAAGAGACTGAGAAAAATCATAGAAAGTACAAATGTGAAGGTTGATGAAGGAATTGAAAAACCCTCAAGGTTTTATGAGTATGATGAAGATGATCAGAATAGTACTCTGACTCACGGTGCCCAAGCCTCTTCTGAAAAATAGATTCAAGCTGATCCGGTAAGTCAGGAAGAAGAGATAGGTCTCAATGAGCCTGATCAAGAGTTAGAAGTGCAAGAAACTCCCAAAGTTCTAAGGTATGTAAGTCTAAACCACTCTGAAGATCAGATCATAGGTGATAAAAGCAAAGGAGTACAAACAAGAAGAAGAATTGCTCAAGATTCAGAAGAGTATTGTTTGATTTCAAAGATTGAACCTAAGACAATGAATGAAGCTTGCAATGATGAAAATTGGTCTAAATCTATGAAGGAAGAACTAATGCAAATTGAGAAAAATCACACTTGGGATTTGGTTCCTAGACCTAGAAACAAGAATGTGAATGGAACCAAATGGGTCTTCTGGAACAAACTGAATGAAGTGGGTGAAGTAATCAGAAATAAAGCTAGATTGGTCTGCAAAGGCTATTCTCAAATAGAAGGAATTGATTTTGAAGAAACTTTTGCTCCGGTGGAAAGAATTGAAGTAGTTAGATTGTTTCTTGCATTTGCTGCTTTCAAAGATTTCAAAGTGTATCAGATGGATGTCAAGTCTGCCTTCCTGAATGGTGACTTGGAAGAAGAAGTGTACATTAAGCAACTGGATGGATTCCAATTGTCTGATCATGGTGATATGGTCTGCAAGCTAAAGAACGCTTTGTATGGACTGAAGCAAGCACCAAGAGCCTAGTATGAAAGATTGGATAAACATCTCTCGAAGATTGGTTTCAACAAAGGTTCTGCTGACAGTAATTTGTACTTCAAAATTGATCATGAAAACATCTTAATTGTTGAAGTGTTTGTTGATGATATCATTTTTGGAGGAAGAGATAGTATGTGTAAAACTTTTGCAAATTAGATGAAAAGTGAATTTGAGATGTCCATGCTTGGTGAAATGAATTTCTTCTTGGGTCTGCAAATCACTCAAACAAAGAAAGGAATCTTCATTTCTCAGACCAAATATGTGAAAGAATTGCTGAAGAAATTTGGGATGGAAGAGTCAAAGCCAATGAATACTCCCTTGGCAACCGGATGTAAATTGAGCAAAGATGATGATTCTCCTAAGGTTAATCAGACAAAGTATAGGTCAATGATTGGAGGGCTGTTGTATCTCACTCAAACCAGACCAGACATAATGCAGGCTGTTGGTCTTGTTGCTAGATTTCAAGCTGATCCTAGGGAAACTCATGTCATGGCAATCAAGAGGATTTTTAGATATCTAAAAGGGACAGTTGAGTATGGTCTATGGTATCCTAGAGATCATGATTTCTCTCTTCATGCATATATAGATGTTGATTGGGCAGGAGCTGTGGATGACCGGAAGAGTACTAGTGGTGGAGCATTCTTTTTGGGGAAGAGATTGGTTTCTTGGCTAAGCAAGAAACAAAAGGCAATATCTCTGTCCACAACTGAAGCAGAATACATTGCAGCAGCAGGCAGTTGCACTCAAGTTTTGTGGATGAAGCAGATGCTAAAAGACATAAGAGTGGAGTATGAGGAGCCTATCACAATCTTCTGTGATAATTCAAGTGCAATAAGTATAACCAAGAATCCGGTGTTGCATTCAAAGACTAAGCATATATCTATCAAGTTTCACTTTCTGAGAGAGCAGGTGAACAAGAATGAGGTCAGATTGGAGTTTGTGTCATCCAAGGATCAGATTACAGATATCTTTACTAAACCTTTTCCTAAGGACTCTTTTGAGTATCTCAGGGAGAAGTTAGGGGTTATTGCCCCTCCGGTGATGAACTAAGGTGCACTGATGTGCATTAGTCCGGTGGGTATCACAGTCACATCTTGTGATCCGGATTGATGTTGGGAAGCTGCTACTCAGGGGGAGCAGCAGGTATGATTCTGAAGTGATGGAATTGCAAGTATGTGCCCTTTGCCATTGATGTCAAAGGGGGAGAGAAGACATGTGAAAAACAAGTGGATGATGATCAAAGGGGGAGCAGTAAAAGAAGAGAAGACATGTGAATGGTTGTTGCTAATAGGGGGAGTTGTGACAGTAAGAAGAAGTTCTTGTCTTGATGGTTTTTCACATCATATGTTGCCATCAATGACAAAGGGGGAGATTGTTGCACGTATGGGTCTAACCGGTGTTGTCATTGATGTTAACATACTCTTGTTGCATTAATGATAAGGATTGGATGAGATGAGAGCTGAGGATATTAAGAAAATTAGTCTCAATCAGGAACAGTAATGACAGTAAGGCAAAAGTCCAAGATAGGATGAGGATCAGAGGATGCGGATTGAAGGGTTTGAATATATGTGTCTTAAGATAGTTCAGTAGAAATTTCAGAGGTCCACATGAAGATCTGAAGAAGTTATGGCAGTTCAAGTAAAACCGGTTCTGGTAGGTGCTCAGTGGTGACAGAGTGATACAGACAGGTCTGGTGAGATCCGGAAATAAACTCTCCTGTTCTATGGATTTCAGGGAGTGTTAAGGAGGTCTCTGTGGAGTGTTATCTAGATTGGTTCATTGTTTGAAGGTCTAGAAGCATGTATTCCTTTGTGACAGTAATGACAGACTATGCTGTTGAGGTTCCAGATGAAGGAGAGATGGTTTTCAGTAAACAGATGAAGTGCGGATGTTGTTGGTGAGTCAGGATATCTTGTTAAGGTCTTCGGATCATGCCCAGCCTGTAATGGTGGTCCGCATTGGAGTTGGAGCCCGCAATTGAAGAATAATCTCTGGATGATGATGTTCTTCCTGAGACTGGCTAACAGGATGAGTTGCACGTCTTGCGGATGTTTTTATAGATGTTTGCCGACTTAGATGATCATTCCTAAGTTGATGTCTTGTATAAGTAAGAGGTTGCGAAGTCATTTCAAAGTTGTCCTTGTGGAGATGAGTGTGTGGTAGCGAAGAGGAGAGCGAAAGGCAGAGCAGAAGTATTGAGCTTAAATGGAACTGATTCAAGCATGATGAAGATGCTACTTTCTAGTTCAAGTAGGTGATACTTAATTCTTTGTAGATAGTGTGTCTCTTGTAGTGAGCCTCTTGTGAGTAGTGTGCTCAGGTAGTGAGCCCTAATTGGCATGTGCCATTTGTTCTTTCTATTCTTCTAACAGAGAATACAATCTTGGGTTAATCACCCCGTGGTTTTTTCCCTTAACCAGGTTTTCCACATCAAAATCTTGGTGTCTTATGTGTTGATGAGTTTCTGCTTTTGATTTAATTGCACTATGTTTCATGAATGATATACTGCTACTCACTAAGAAGATTTAAGTGTGGAAATTTTGGACAACTGATTCACCCCCCCTCTCAGTTGTGTGCCCTAAGTCTAACAGTTTCAACTCATATGGTTGAGAGACCCATCTCTCCAGGACTTAATGGCTGATTGGTGGCACAAAGGGAGGCCTGCTCATGGCAAGGCTATGCATTCTTTTGCCAAAAGACTTCAGTATGTGAAATACATGCTCAAGAAGTGGAATAGGCAGTGCTTTGGCAATATGCACCATAATAAAATGATAGCTTAGGCTCGTTTGGACATCATCACCCGCCAAATCAGTGATCAAGGTCTTACTAAAGATTTGAGTAGGGAGGAGACTATAGCAGCTAAGGCATTGGAGGAATGGGAGTTGTATGAGGAGATTTTTTGGAAGTAAAATTCTTGTATTGATTGGCTTTAGGAAGGAGATAGGAATACTACCTTTTTTCACAACTCAATTAAATCTAGAAGGAATGGTAATCTTATTACCTCTCTTGTTTCTCTAGAGGGAACTCAACTCTCTTCACTGAGTGAGATTTTTGGCAAGGCTTCCCAGTTCTTTTCAGCTCTTTTTACGGAAGACTCTCCTCTAGTTAGAGAAGATGAGATTCATATTCTTGACTGTATCCCCATGCTAGTTTCCAATGAGATGAATGCAGCCCTCATGCTTCCCATCTCATTGTGGGAACTCGAGATAGTGGTGTTCCAAATGAAGAAAGGTAAAGCTTCGGGCCTTGATGGTTTTCCTATAGAATTCTTTCAAGAGTTTTGGGAAATTATCAAGTTGAATCTTTTAGAGGTGGTGTAGGAGTCTCAAGGAAATAAGAAAATGTTAAGGGCCTTGAATTCTACTTTTTTGGCTCTTATCCCTAAAAAGGAAGGTGCTAATTGTTTGGACCAATTTAGGCCCATTGCTCTCTGCAATGTGATCTACAAAATTATTACCAAATTGATTGCAAAAAGGCTTAAGCCTTGGCTCATCTCGTTGATTTCAGAAGAGCAAGGGGGATTCGTCGTTGGTAGACAAATTCTAGATGGGGTCGTGATAGCTACTGAGGTCATTCATTCCATGGCAAATTCTAAGGAAAAATCCATGTTCATCAAGCTTGATATGGCAAAAGCTTATGATAGGGTCAAATGGGTCTTCTTGTAGAAAGTTCTTCTAGCTTTTGGGTTTGGTAGGGAGAGGGTGGATTGGGTGATGAGCTATGTGACCTCTACTTCTTTTTTGGTTCTTATCAATGGGGAGCCTTCTGATTTATTTGGAGCTTTCAAAGGCCTCCATCAAGGGGATCCCTTATCTCCTAATCTATTCATTATTATGGCAGAAGGACTATGTAGATGCCTCAAGTCTCGAGTTAGACAAGGGTTGATTCAGGGATGGAATTGGGGTAATAGTCTACCTCCTCACTCTCATCTTTAGTTTGTGTATGATAATACCTTAATGGCCTTGGCCAGAATTAATGAAGCTGTGAATTTAAGGAAAGCTTTGGATTCCTATTTGGCTAGCTCTAGACAAAAGATTAATGAGGATAAGTCTTCCATCTACTTCTTCAATACCCCTCAACTTATCCAAAGCAGGATTGCTCAGATTCTTCATTTTTAGATAGGTTCTCTTTGTTTGAAGTATCTTGGGATTCCCAATGTTGTGGGGTCTTAATGCAGGGAGATATGGTAGGATATTCTGGATAAGTTTTGTAGGAGGGTTAGTCATTGGACTCATAGATGGCTCTCGTCGACTAGGCAGGTGACACTTTTGAAGTTAGTGGTTCAGTCCCTCCCTATTTATAGGTGCTTTGTGCAGGTTGCTCCCTCAAGTTTCATCAAAGGGTTTGATGCCCTTTCCTAACAATTTCTTTGGGCAGGCAATTTGTCCTTTTCAAAGTGGAGTCTAGTCAAGTGGGAATCTATATGTAGGCTGAAGCAGGAGGGAGGCCTTGGACTGAAGCCTGATGGGATGAATGGTCAGGTGTTAGCTGCCAAATTGTATTGGAGATGGTGCACTTGCCAGGAACAGGATTGGGCTAGAATTCTCACTCACAAATACCTTCGGGGGGTGGACCCCTTTGATGTGCCTCGATATAGCCTTTTGGGGAAGGGATCTATGATTTGGGATACCCTTAAAAGAGGGGCAAAGCTTATCAAGGATGGCCTTTCCTGGATTTGTAATGGTGGCTCTGAGGCTCTTTTATGGTATGATTCTTGGGATGGTCAATCCCCTATTTTAACTTTGTTCCCTCATTTTCTTACCCTCTGCAACAGTTTGCTTGAAGCTGGGTGGAGCAGGGTGGCAAACTTTAAGACTATTCAGGTGATAGGTTAGGTGGAGGTTATGCGGTGGAAGGAACCTCATGAGTGGCCACCGAGTGGTAGTGAGGAGGATCGTTAGGAGCTTGCTAGCATTTTGGTTGGGAGAATGTGTAACTCGCTCAAAGGGAGAGATGTCCTAGTGTGGGGCCCTGATTCAAAAGGAAAATTATCAGTTGCTCGGGTTAATTGGAGTTAGACAGAAAGTTGTATGGATAGGTTGGTGGAATAAATTCTCTTGGCCCAATAAATAGGTGCCTTACCTGGGAGAATTTGAGGAAGAGATGCTTCCAGGGCCCTTCTATCCATGTGCTTTGCAACAACAACAAAGAATGTGTCTCTCATCTCTTCTTCCAGTGTCCTTTCTCTCAGAAGCTTTGGCACCTTTGGTGGGGGGTGTGGAATCATGCTTGCATTCATGCCACTTCCTTGGTTGACTTATGGGAAAGTTTGGGTAGGCCTCTAGCTCAGACCTCTTTTCTCCATATTGTTTGGACTATTGGGCCTACTTTTATTATTCGGCATCTTTGGTTAGAGAGGAATAGGAGGCTTTTTTAGGATGTGAGGATGGGGGTGGTTCAGTTATGGCAAAAGATTTATAGTAGAATTCAGGAGACCACTTCAACAAAATGTGATCTCTCAATCAATGTGGATCCTAATGACTTGGCTATTATAAGGAACCTAAATTTGGTTGACATGGGTTTGGGTTTCTCTACTGTAGACGGCCTTGGCAAGCCAAGCAGAAGCTTCAGTGGGAAGGTCAGTGGACCCCTCCTCCCCCAAGGAATTTTGAAGTTTAACACTAATGGATCTTCTAGAGTGATGGGGAGCCAATATACCCCCGACTCTTGTTGTCGGCAAGACTGAGATCATCGACGAACACTTACGAACCTTGGCTGATGCACTGATGACGGTTAAGTTCTCCATGCCTTAACTGTGACGGTTCCCACACCGGTTAGCTGTGACCTTATCGGTGAGACTCTTCTCATCGCTGAATGCTTCCAACTCTTCTGCCGATGTCACACCTCTGCCTGATGGCATCTACCTTTGGCATATCCTTCCCTATTAGTCAGACTTTCTCCAAAACCACCGATAATCTGATCACTCAGATCTGAACCTCAAGCCGCGACTTCCGTTTAGCAGCTCAATCCTCCCTTCGGCCAGGCTATCCTCATCAGTTTGAGCGAGAAATGCTTCTTCGATGGCCTCTGTCTCACCGAAACAACTCTAACTTCTCCAATCCAAACCCTATCACATGGAGATGCTAGGCGACCTACTGTGCACAACCAAATTTGGTTCTTTGCACCGCCGAACAGGAAAACAAAACAGAAAACGAAAGCAGATAACTATACAATGAAGCCATTCCACTGATTTCGACAGAAATCTTATCAGTGGAATGCTTCACATCGACATAATGCAACAATGGGAAAACACAGAAAGGAAAAGAGATCTACAACTATGCAATTTGTAATTACAGAGAATGGAAGATAAATTGACAACACAAAATAGTTTGATTTCTCCTTCACAATGCTTGATTACATTCGCACAATTGCATTCAATTACAATATCATATATATGACTTTGTTCAATTCCCTAGGTTTATAAACTCGCCTAGAGTAGTACCAAACTGACTCCAAGCGGCTGGGAGACCAATCCAAACAGCTGGGAGATAACCGTTTTAAATAGCCTCCAACTGCCCTACTGCCTATTTTTGGCATTATGCGGTTACAATTTGACAAAAGTCCCCTAAGTCACTTGGGACTTACAAAATGAACCTAGATACAAACTGAAATGAAAATACATTGGTCAAATAGACCTTATTACAACGCAAACATTATTTTCTAAACAAACATAAACTTAAATGCCTCACGGAGGCCACCTTGTGTTAGGTGCTCCTGCACCATAGAGGGAACCCTAGACATGCGGGGATTGGGGGTATTGGCAAAGATAGTGCAGGGAAGTTGTGTTTTTCTTCTCCACTTATAAAGGGTTCCATACTAACAATTTCATGGAAGCCCTTGCTATTATTAGTGCTATTGAGAGGGCTTGTTCCCTTGGTTGGAAAAAAATCATATGTGAATCTGATTCATAGATTGTGGTTGATATGCTTGTTGGTTTTTCTTCTAAATCAACATTAGGGTTTGCCACTTCTAATGCACAGGCAGATTCAGCCAATTGAATACAGGAGGTTGCGTGAGCTCCTCCCCTTCACTTCTGGTTCTGCCGCACCAAGGGGGGTGTCCCTATTTGATAAAAGTATAACCTTGACTAGCTCAATGACAGAAGGATTTAACTTGAAAGCAACAGGCAGAATACTCTCATGTATGGACCAAGATTTGTGTAACAAATCACAAGGTTGGCAACATTCTTGGACATGATGTCTGGTTGGGTATGAGAGCATGCAGGGATCCTAATCCTACTCCTACAACTAACAGGTGGAAGGATGAAATGAATTGATTTGATTTTTGGATGCAAAGCTGGACATGGTTATAACACAAACACAAAGCTAGATCGGTGCCTATCCAGGGCCTGGAGTCAGTAGACATACACCTGTGAATGATCAGCATGAACAACTAAAACTGGATTTTAGGGGGATACACATGATACCTGCCTTACAGATATCTCCCAATACAGAGTGTTAGGCTGTCTATACTTATGGCATCCCTATTGCAGTATACCCTTCCCAATATTCAATCTGAAAACAGTTTAATCTACCCCTTGAGCAGAAGTTAAAAGATTAAATGTTCAACACAAGAATTCTATGTTCTAGAATCTCAGACATTCCTTGAATGCCTGGACTCAGAAGAAAGATACATGCAAAACTGGAGACAGAATCAGCATAACACATGCAAACATAGCATTATTCATATAAAATTGACCATGAAATCAGTGGATTCATGCACAAATGTACAACAGGAGATACATAAACTCGCAAGTTTTGCTGCACAGAGCAACCAAATCAGCTGTATTGTATTACAGAGCCAAAAATGTTCAACTTTCAACAACCACAAAAATGGTAACACAGTCTGCCTATATCGGCAAGAAAGTGTACCACAAGCAATTAATTACATGGCTTTGACAAAAATCTGCCAGATACAGTCCTCAGAAGGAATGGCGCTTAGAAGTTATTGTTGCAGCAAACAGAAAGTAGACAAGGGTGGCCTTGAGCCCTGTGCTGCCATCTAGAAGTCTTCATTCTCAATCGGGCAGTTTGATCATTTGTACCATCGCCCATACCCTTGTTATAGTCGCCATTAATGGCTCAACTACCCGCAGCCACTTGGAAATCATCGCTGCGTTCAAAATGGAGCCTCCCGCCAAAACGCACTTCGCTGCAGGTTTAAAATATGCAGGAAGAATAGTCCCACATGCATGGTGCAGAGACTCCTTCAGTAGTTTAAAAGCATGGCCACAAACATACTAAGTGTCGAGCACTTTTGCTACGCTCGACACACAAGCCCTCGCCCAAAGCTAAGCCATCAGCTTGCCCCAAAAAACTCTCGCCGATCTATCAAGTCTCTCCGATGGCAAACAAAACACACCCTCCGTCGCCGTGACTCCCTCCATTGGAGCATCCAAAAATCCTCTGGCCGACCTCATGTGTTACACCGATGAAGCCCATCGTAATCCCCTGTCGGCTAGACCAATCCCATTGGCCAACTTGAAACTCCTCTGATCGACCTCAATAGTCTCGCCGACGCCATCGCAAACTCCATATTTCCCATCATCGGCCAGAGATAGACCATCGGGCCAACTTCCATCGACTAGGCCGATAAAACAAGTCTCACCGATGGCCAAGCAAAAAACACCCGTCGCTAAGACAAAAACCATCGGCCAACCCAAAAGCAACGCTTGCCGACAACAAAAGTCACGCCGATGGCAACTTGGCTTCCCATCTCCGTCAGTGTGACTTAGACCGTCGAAGCAAGACCACAAACCTATGCCGATAGCTGCCATCACGCCGATGAAACCAAAAACATAAAGCTTTGAACCATTGAACCGGTTCAAACGGGAGGTTCAAAGCGGTGGTTCAAACATCAAAAATAATACTCCATAGGCAACAAAGCTTCGAACCATTGAACCTTGAACCAAAACAAAAAGGTTCAAGCGGAAGGTTCAACAATCCAATATTTGTGCAAGGCAGATGCATAATGCAACCCGTTAGAAGAAAATTGAACCCTGAACCACTGAACCACTGAACTTAGAGAAAAAGGGTTCAAGTTCAAACTGAAATGTCGAAGACACAAAAACGAACCCATGCCGATGGAGAAAAGACGAAGACCACCTCCGTTGAACTAAGATGCAGACGCTGAAAAACACTGAGGGGGCCCAAAACTTAGAACTTTTTTAGATTTTTTGGGAAGGTGCCTGCATGTTTATATGCTTGAAAACTGACTGCTCATGCAGGCACCAACAGTGGCTCTGTCTGGGGACGTGCAGGTGCAAGACTGCAGCGAGAACCCCAGATCTCTGGGATGCAGACCAGTCCCCTATCCATTGGGCACAGAGTCATGAAGTTATAATGATCTGCATCACCAAACACATTATTTCAAAATAAACATGGTGGCCCAGGGCCACCAAAAAGGAAAAACTAGACTTTTCCTTTGTCAAACACCTGATTTTCTTTTGATTTCTTCAAATGAAGCCTAAAAACATTTAACTGTCTGCAGCAAGCCCCTTGGCAATTATTTGTGTTGCTGCTCATTTCTTTTTCTTCAACAAATCTACAACTAGCTTCATCAGCATATATTATTATCAGTTGTAGAATGTCATCATCATATGAGTCACTGATGTTGCTTGGAAAAATAACAGACTCACATGAAACAAATGAATCCGCATCAGAATTTTGCCCTTCCTCAAAAAATAAGAGCTCCTTTGTATCAAACATGCAATATTTAGGCACAAGCAACATCTCATAATCAAATTTATCTTGATGAACATACAGATATCCATCATCATCATGCACGGCAGTTTTGTCATTAATATCCACCTGAAATGTCCCAAGAGAAGGCAGAAATAACTCAGAATGCAGCCCTACACTGAAAGCTTCATAGTCACCCCTACAATCAACACTATCCCCAACTGTATGAGCACACACATCTACAATTTTCCCATCCACTCTGAACAATGACCTTGTTTTTTATCTTCACCAGTGCCTTGATAATCAAAAGCAAAGTTTTCAACCTCTGCACTATGAAGGTGGCCAAAATCTTCAAGGAAACACTCATAATCAGCATCCAAATATATTTCATCATCTGAAAGGCTCATATATGCATCTGAATGCTGGCAATTACTAGCATATTCATTGCCATCCCTTGAATCAATGTTTTCTATATTTAGAGTGAAACTCTGCATATCCACTTCATATAAATAATCAGGCATAACTGAGATATGCACACTGCTGCAAGACACAACTTCATGTATGTCTCTCACTTGATCAATTGGAGGGCACCTTGTGTCTGCAGGCTTGTCTTCTAAAGGCTGATAACAATCTTTGTTTTCATTATTACAAGATGTGCTTACATTTTCTACAACATTTTCTTCATGCATCACATCGTGGCTGCACACATTATTCTGAAATATATTTCCCTTTGTATAATCATCTCTCAATGCACATGCTGGGAGAGCTGAAATATATTTACTTTGATAACTACTTTGACAACTTGCAGCCATGAAACCTACTGGCATTCCATATTTCTCATTGTTTTCTATGTCCATAGCAAATTGGAAAGCCTGGTGAAGTGTGACTGGTTCTTTATCTCTCAACAGATAACTCATTTCTTCATCAAATGCAGCCAAATAAATTGTCAAGCACAATGCATTATTAGGTCTCATATATTCAGGGATCTGCCTGAGCAATTTAATAAACCTAAGATTAAAGGCTGGAACTAGTTCCTCATCCTCCCTTTGGATATTCATAAAATGTATGATCAATGAGGCCACATCAAACCTTTCACCAAACTGCCCTACGAATGCAACTTCTAAATCTATCCATGAAGAAACTGAACAAACAGGCAGGTCTGAAAACCATATCCTAGCATCATCTTCCAATGACTGAACAAAGAGTCTCATTACTACATCTTCATCCTCTACCTCATAATCTTCTATTAAATTACAAAATCTTTGCAGATGTTTGTTTGCCGATTCAGAATCTGATCCACTATATTTTGGCAAACATCTTCTAATTTTATTGGGAATAATATTTGGGTAACCATATATCCCTGTGAAATTTAGGGCTTTATATCTTTCAATAAAGAATGATCTTCTCTGAGAGCACGACTAGGCTTGCTATTCTAAACTCAACATTTTGAATCAAAGATGAATACCTAGATATATATTGCAGCACTGATAGGTTCTTTCAACAGAGTCGCCACCTCTCAGAGAGAGGACAGAATGTCGGCAAGGCACTTTTGTTTTTTGGATTCATCACCCCAGCAGAGCACCACATGGTTCCTTTGTGCTGCAACAACTTCACTGGAAACTAGATTTTCCAGCCCTCAGGTTACTTGACTCTCTCTTCCCCAGTAGAGTCGCCATTTTTGTTGGTGACTCAGATGGGCCACAAATATATCATTTTTTTATCAGTCCATCCCCAGTAGAGTCGCCATTTTTGTTGGTTTTTCTTCTGAATTAGCATTAGGGTTTGCCACTTCTAATGCACAGGCAGATTCAGCCAACTGAATACAGGAGGTTGCGTGAGCTCCTCCCCTTCACTTCTAGTTCTGCCGCACCAAGGGGGGTGTCCCTATTTGATAAAAGTATAACCTTGACTAGCTCAATGACAAAAGGATTTAACTTGACAGCAACAGGCAGAATACTCTCATGTATGGACCAAGATTTGTGTAACAAATCACAAGGTTGGCAACATTCTTGGACATGATGTTTGGTTGGGTATGAGAGCATGCAGGAATCCTAATCCTACTCCTACAACTAACAGGTGGAAGGATGAAATGAATTGATTTGATTTTTGGATGCAAAGCTGGACATGGTTATAGCACAAACACAAAGCTAGATTGGTGCCTATCCAGGGCCTGGAGTCAGTAGACATACACCTGTGAATGATCAGCATGAACAACTAAAACTGGATTTCAAGGGGATACACATGATACCTGCCTTACAGATATCTCCCAATACAGAGTGTTAGGCTGTCTATACTTATGGCATCCCTATTGCAGTATACCCTTCCCAATATTCAATCTAAAAATAGTTTAATCTACCCCTTGAGCAGAAGTTAAAAAATTAAACGTTCAACACAGGAATTCTATGTTCTAGAATCTCAGACATTCCTTGAATGCCTGGACTCAGAAGAAAGATACATGCAAAACTGGAGACAGAATCAGCATAACACATGCAAACATAGCATTATTCATATAAAATTGACCATAAAATCAGTGGATTCATGCACAAACGTACAACAGGAGATACATAAACTCGCAAGTTTTGCTGCACAGAGCAACCAAATCAGCTGTATTGTATTACAGAGCCAAAAATGTTCAACTTTCAACAACCACAAAAATGGTAACACAGTCTGCCTATATCAGCCATAAAGTGTACCATAAGCAATTAATTATATGGCTTTGACAAAAATCTGCCAGATACAGTCCTCAGAAGGAATGGCGCTCAGAAGTTATTGCTGCAGCAGACAGAAAGTAGACAAGGGTGGCCTCGAGCCCTGTGCTGCCATCTAGAAGTCTTCATTCTCAATCGAGCAGTTTGATCATTTGTACCATCGCCCATACCCTTGTTACAGTCACCATTTATGGCTTAACCACCCGCAGCCGCTTGAAAATCGTCGCTACGTTCAAAATGGAGCCTCTCGCCAAAACGCACTTCGCTGCAGGTTTAAAATATGCAGGAAGAATAGTCCCACATGCACGGTGCAGAGACTCCTTCAGTAGTTTAAAAGCATGGCCACAAACATACTAAGTGTCGAGCGCTTTTGCCGCGCTCGACACACAAGCCCTCGCCCAAAGCTAAGCCATCGGCTTGCCCCAAAAAACTCTCGCCGATCTATCAAGTCTCTCCGATGGCAAACAAAACACACCCTCCATCGCCGTGACTCCCTCCATCGAAGCATCCAAAAATCCTCTGGCCGATCTCATGTGTTACACCGATGAAGCCCATCACAATCCCCTGTCGGCCAGACCAATCCCATCGGCCAACCTGAAACTCCTCTGACCGACCTCAATAGTCTCGCCGACGCCATCGCAAACTCCATATTTCCCATCATCGGCTAGAGATAGACCATCGGGCCAACTTCCATCGACTAGGCCAATAAAACAAGTCTCACCGATGGCCAAGCAAAAAACACCCGTCGCCAAGACAAAAACCATCGACCAACCCAAAAGCAACGCTCGCCGACAACAAAAGTCACGCCGATGGCAACTTGGCTTCCCATCTCCGTCGGTGTGACTTAGAGCGTCGGAGCAAGACCACAAACCTATGTCGATAGCTGCCATCACGCCGATGAAACCAAAAACATAAAGCTTTGAACCATTGAACCGGTTCAAATGGGAGGTTCAAAGCGGTGGTTCAAACATCAAAAATAATACTCCATAGGCAACAAAGCTTCGAACCATTGAACCTTGAACCAAAACAAAAAGGTTCAAGCAGGAGGTTCAATAATCCAATATTTGTGCAAGGCAGATGCATAATGCAACCCGTTAGAAGAAAATTGAACCCTGAACCACTGAACTTAGAGAAAAAGGGTTCAAGTTCAAACCGAAATGTCGAAGACACAAAAACGAACCCATGCCGATGGAGAAAAGACGAAGACCACCTCCGTTGAACTAAGATGCAAACGTTGAAAAACACTGAGGGGGCCCAGAACTTAGAACTTTTTTGGATTTTTTGGGAAGGTGCCTGCATGTTTATATGCTTGAAAACTGACTGCTCATGCAGGCACCAACAATGTTGTTGGAGCATAGGGTGGATGGTGCTAATTGGTAATTGGTCATTGTGGTTAAGCAGATATTGGAGCTTTGTTGCTCTTTGGAGTATGTTTCCTTTTGTCATATTTCTCGTGAGTGGAATAGAGTGGTGGACTGTTTGGCAAAGTGGGCCTTAGAGCACCTGGAGAGATGGGATGTAGGGAATTGGGATCTTCTATCACTAGAGTATACTTTGGTTTTAGATAAGTTAATTATTGAGGAAAAAGATAGGTAGTTGGCTTTCTTGGGGTTTCTGGTGGATCTCTTGTTGGTTCTTTGTGGGCCTGGGGCCTTTTGCTTTGTATTCTTTTTTGCTAATTAATAAATTTTTAACCCCTTTTTTAAAAAAAAAAAACTATGAGAACAATTTATTAATAAAGGGGTAAAAGATAGATTTAATAAATAATAGAAAATTAAAGTTATTAATAATTATGAGAACAATTTATTAATGAAGGGGTAAAAATAATTGGTAATAACATGTTATTATCATTATAATGGTTTATTTATAGTTAATAAAATGTAATATTAGAATTTATAAAGTGTATGATTAGAAACAATATAATAGAATGATAATTATTAATGAAATGGATTGAAAGGATAAGTAATAAGGTGTTCGAGTCAGGATAACTTACGATAACCTCTCTTGTGGTTGTAACCTCTATATTATTGGGGTGAAGAATAATAAATTCATGTTGGTTGTGTCTTAATTATATGTGCCATTAATTAAAATGGTTTGAAATATGTGATGGCAAAATGACTTGAAAAATTATTTTAAAACTTGTATAAAAATCCAATCATTTAAAAATTTCTTTTACGATAGGATTTTGTTGAAATAAAAATGTATTATCTCATCAATCATTGCTTTTAATGTGGTTCGAGTGTGGGATAGTGAATATTTCGTTGAAATATTATTTTTATACAGAAAATATTTCCCGGCTAAATATGAGAAACAAAATTTGTATAAACATTACACATTATAAATGAAGGCTAAAATATTAAGTGATTGATATCCCATAGGAAGTGACCCCACTTTGAAGATCCTTGTTTAGTGAATATTTTATTCTAGAAATTAGTTTTAAATATAATCCACTTCAAGAGCAATTGGAAAAGGTAAAATTTTAAAACTCCTCATAACTCGCATCACCACGTTTTATGTTTTGTAGTTTTTAATTAGGGAAGTGAACTTGATGCCAAATGATCGCATAGATCCGTATTGAGAAAATCCAGAATAGTGTCCATTGATGCTAGGTCTCGATTTGTGGATTCAGCTATAATTCATTCCAGATGGACTTTCAATGGGCCAAACATATGCAGAAATACTAAGTAAGCTGGATTTGTTTTTTAGTTATGAGCTCGTAATTTTTTATTTATTTCCAATCATCAAGGGGATAGGTACTTAGTGGGCAATAATATATATCAAATCACAAAGGGATATGTTAGCTTGACATGCATCATTTTGGGGCAAACACATTATTTCTTTGTGTTTTTCCCCATTCATTTTCACCTTTATGTTTTCTTTAATTGTCTTACATTTTTTGTATTTGTTGTGTTTAGGATGTAACTAAGCTAGGATGTATTGCACGTATCCATATTGAGGAAGCCTTGATGATAAATTTTTTAAATGTAAATGTTATTTTGATTATCTTTAAGTTTATTGACTTGGTTAAGTTTACTATATAAAGTGATGAATATAATACATATTAAGAAATGTAATGTTGTTGGTGTTACCAATTATATGGTATCCTCTTTTTATGCAAGTATTCCAATGGAAAGCTATTGGAAGTGTATAGTTTATTTTAGTAGTGTAGTCAATCAAAATGTTCTAATTTTTTTTGTTTTAGAGTTTTTTAAATTTTATTTTTCTTAGATTTTAAAATACAAACTCAAACACCTGCTTTGCTTACACATTATGTGGAGAATACTTGATTCTCTGGCCAAGTGAATATTATTTTCACAGATGAACACATTTTCTATAGAAGGCATTCTTCTTTAATTGACTATAAAGGCATGGTTTTTTATTATTTTTTAAAGAGCAGCAACAGCTGGGAACCAGCTGCCGCTACTTCCCATTTGTACTTGTATTTGTTTTTTGCTTAAGCTTTATCGCTATTACATTGGTCTCTTCAAAGTTGAATTAGCTCTATAGTATTAAGTCTCTAAATATTTCGTTGACAAGAAAACTCTCCTAGAAAATTAACATAGCAACCATTCTAGACTACTAACACCTAGGATACAATGGGAGCACAAAATTATTAAAATAACTACATTGTTTGTCAAACTTTTGAAGTTTCTTTATCTCATGCATTTGTTATCCAACACCACCTCTTTTTAGATTATTATTCTTCTACTCGATCTTTACCAACTATTAGTCTTTATGAAAGTCCCTCCTTTTTGAAGATCGATATTTAAATGTAAGTAAAAATGGCAAAATCGTTGCGCGTTTAAACTTTGTGCAATTGCAAGTTTAAAATAGTGGCTTACAACTTATATTAATGATGTTTTAGATGTTATTAAAGTATAAATACAAGGTAAGTGCATTTTGGGTACGTACGAATATGACCACACTGGCATGGCTTGGCCAAGGGCTTCCATTTTGGAAGCTTTCGTGGAAAAGTTAGAGGATAAAGTGCCTTTGTCTAAGGTTACCTAGAACTAGGTTACTTGTGCCCCTTCCTATATTATCTCATTTCCTATGGCCTCACAATGGCTGTGTCTATGGAGAATTCAAAGGTGGTGATTGCACCAAAATAGGTGGCGATTTGGGACAACCTAGGTGTTTTGAGCAAGGAGCTCTCAGCTATTTACAAGTAGTTGCTAGAGCTTAATAGATTTTTTCTTGGACTTGAGGATGGAGGGCAAGCACTTGCTGGCTACCCACCATCATAGCAAATTGGAGGGTACAAGTTTGTGTACTTGGTCTTTGTCAATGGATGGTGGGCTTGGATTGTGCGGCTTTGTGAGAGAAATTATTTTGGGATTAAGGTGGTGATTTGACAGATGCAAAAGTACATCTCCACATTAAATATCCCTTTATTTTATGTTTTCATCACTCACATGTCTTCTATCTTGAGAAGGATAAACTAAACATATTTAATATTTATTATTTAATTATTTTTATTTTATATATAATATATAGTCTCTAATATAATTGTATTTATTCTTGTTTCTAGTATATTTTATATAATGTAAATTATTTAATATATTTTAAAAATAATATTGTATTATAAAATTATTTATTTACATTAAATATTTATTTATAATATAATCATATTTATTTTATATAGTATTTAATATTTAATATAGTTATATTTGTTACTATTTAGCATATTTTATATAATGTAAATTATTTAGAAATGAGATAGAGAGACATAGAGGAGGATCATAGAGAAAGAGAGGGAGATAGAGAGAGAATGAAAGAGAGAGGAAGAGAGAAAGAGAAGTAGAGGAAGAGAGAAGGGGAGAGACGGAGAGAAAAAAAGAATACACAAAGAGAGGAAAAGAGAAGTGGAGGGAGATAGAGAGAATGAAAGAGAGAGGAAAAGAGAAAGAGAGGTAGAGGAAGAGAGAAGGGGAGAGATAAAGAGATAGACGAATACAGAGAAAGACATAATACAAAGAGATAACAAATAGAGAGAGACATATTTAATATTTATAAATTAATTATATTTATTTTATATATAATATATAGTCTCTAATATAATTGCATTTATTATTGTATAGTATATTTTATATAATGTAAATCATTTAATATATTTTAAAAATACTATTATATTATAAAATCATTTATTTATATTAAATATTTATTTATAATTTAATCATATTTATTTTATATAATATACAATATCTAATATAGTTATATTTATTATTATATAGCATATTTTATATAATGTAAGTTATGTAAAAGTGAGATAGAGAGACATAGAGGAGGCTAGAGAAAGAGAGATATAGAAAGAGGGAGGGAGAGAGGAAGTAAGATAAAGACATGGACGAGGATCTAGAGGAAGAGAGATATAGAAAGAGAGAGATAGAGTGAATGAAAGAAAGAGGAAGATAGAAAGAGAGGTAAAGGAAGAGAGAAGGGGAGAGACAAAGAGATAAAGGCATACATAGAGAGAGAGAGGTAGAAGAAGAGAGAAGGGGACAAACAGAGAATTAGATGAATGCACAGAGAGAGAGAGAGAGAGAGAGAGAGATTAGTCATGCTAACTAATTGGATGCATTTCATCATTTAGAATAAAAATGAGTCAATATTGTTTACATAACTGTTTTTCCTACACATTAAAATTACTTAGAGGCTATCAATTACATTTTAAGACAGTCTCAAAACAATGGAGGCAACTAGACAAATACACTAGAAAATAAGCATGGTCAACCATATAATGCAATGCGGTCTCCACCTTCCTGACACTTTTGAAAATGACACTATTTAGAGAAGAATAATGATTTCACTATACTATTAAAGTTTCAATAATGCGTTCCACTCTTTGACAAACATGGGGCTAAGAATCTACTCCAAAAGATATGAATCCAAAGGAAATGTACAAATGCTGTCCTCTTAAAGTTATAGGTACAAAAGAATAATAGTAACAAAAAATTTAAACAAAAGAAACACATAAATACTAAGAAACCAGAGTGAAAAACCAACAATTATGCTGAAATTTGGTTAATTTATGTCATAATTGATACTGCTAATATTTAGTATTTATAACTTAATTATATGTATTTTATATATAATATATAGTCTCTAATATAATTGTATTTATTCATGTATAGTATATTTTTGAGTGATTGTGTTGTCGACCTTTTATTTATTATTATTTTTGCAATTACAATTGCTTGTCTTAAGATGAGCCCTAGGAGATTGTATTAGCTATAGCATTAGTATTGTAAGATGGTCAATATGTAATGTTAGCAGTTAAGCAATTGGTAATATTAAAAATGTCTTTTGAGGAAAAAAACTAAATGATCCATATTCTTTGCATCCTTCTATGCTTGATGTGGTTACTAACACCAAGCATTGTGTTTCTTTTATTGATATAATATGCATACTTTGTCACACCACCATGGAGAACTCACTACAACTTCAAATGGCTTTTATTGCATTTAAAATATGAAAATATATCTACCTTATGTAATCATCTACAACATCATACTAATGTTTTATCCTTCAATACACATGCATTTGATACTACCCTAAATACTATAATACAAGAGAACGGCTATGTTAGTGATGAAAACCCAAATTCTATAAACCTTGTATTACTCCTATTCATACAAGGAACATTTACTATAAATACTATATATTTTAAATGTAAATTAAAAATGCCTATTATACATTGCAAAAAACAAAATGCCATTGCCATTGTCTCATCTTGCAATATAAGTATGAATTTTTATTTCTATATTTTATTCCACAATTTATTGCTTCCATTACGAATAGCCTATCGGCAAATCTATTGCGCAAAAACTTCGTGCAACTGCTAGTTTATAATTAAATCCACTGAAACATGAGATTGAAGGTGCCCATTTCGAGCATTTTTTAATGAATTGCTGATTTCTTTTCAATGCACAATAGCTACAACATAGAAATTAGAACAAGTACAACTCCAATAGAAATAATATCAAATCATTAGAAATCACTCAAACCAAAATATAAATGAATTTAATTCTTGCATGTGGCCTACTTATATGTCACATGAATCAAGAAAACAATGAAGTAATAATTGCATAGTGGAAGCTCGTAGATTAAGGAAGAATAGACCGGTACAGTATGTGTAAATTTTTTACATGGATGAAATAGTTATGCCAATCATTTAAAACCTTTCTTTATTAAAATCATTCAGAAGCTACTGATGTTTCTTTATTAAAATCATTCAGAAGCTACTGATGTGCAAATGCCTACAAAAACTTACTATGATAGCTACTGAAATTGAGTAAAAATTAAAAAGTTGAGTGGGAGATTGTGGGTTCAAGTCCCACTATGGTAGCCAGAATGAAAGCACAAAATTCAAAACATAAGAAGAAGGAAACAAATGAAATAAAATGAATCCTATTCCAAACTAATGCAAACCTTAGATTGAGCTAATGGAGTCCAAAATAAACATTCAACCAATGCAAATGCAAAAATACATTGTTGCTATGGATGTGCTTAAGAAAAATTACAAATGATAGTATGTAGTTTCTCCTTGGAACTTCAAAATACTGGGGGTGTCAGGATTAAGGTGCCATCAACCTTGTAAATCTGGTGCAGGAGCACCTATCCTACAGTGGCCTATATGAGGCAGTTAGTTAGTTTTAAGATTGTTTATTTTTCCAATAAGGTCTTATAAGACCAATGCATTGTAATAAGGTCTGTATTGACCGAGACATTCTATTTTTAGATTGTTAGTTCAGATTTAGTTGGAGTCTGTTGGACAGCTGTATCTCCTAGCCGCCTGGAAGTGTTTCCCATCCGCTAGCAATCCAAGACAGTACTACTCTTTCTAAGTAGATAAATACCCCCCAGATGATCGAATAAAGATATAGTATGAGTTGTGGTCAGTTGTAGTTCAGTTGTGAAGGTATAAATAGTGTGTCTGTAAACATTTCTGAAGAAGCATAATAAATAAGATCCTGTTGCATTTGAATTCACTGTGTAATTGGTTTCTTGTATTGAGGCCGGATGGATTTGATTATCCATTCCCCCGGCTGATTCTGCGAATCAGAAGAATGGTCATGTACAGTAGTTTAGTTTGCATTTTCATTTTTCTATTTTTACATTTCATGTTTTTGGGATCGAAATATTGCATGCAGTGAGCAAACCTAGCATCCTCATGTGCTAGGGTTTAGAAGGAAGAAATCTGTGTCGAGATTGCTAAGTAAGCGGATCAGATCGAGCTCAGAGTCTTCGGTGCAAATTTTGTGAAGGCATCAGCGTGAGAAGAACCATCAGGTTGAGAAAGTTGCATTGAGTCGACAGGGGGCACTTTCACCGATTGGGGTAACAATTGCAAAGTACTACCGACAAAGAATATATCAGCATGAGATATGATATCAAGAGGCAGAAAGAATGTTAGGCCGATGTAAGAAGTCTTACCGACGGAATAGAGTCAAAGGTCATCATGTTGACTAAGGATATCAGTGAGCAGAGGGAAAGGTTTCACCGATATATGAAGGTCACACCGACAGTGCGAAGGAAAAGTCATCGGTGTAAGTTTGTGGATCGGAGCAACTCAGTTTTGTGAACCCGATAGTCATAGTTTGGCCGACGGTGGAGCCTCGCATCGGTAGTATCAGGGAGACAATAGAGATCAGAAAAAGACTCAAGGTGTTCGCCGATGGTGAATGTCACACCGATGGTCACGAAGGGTAAAGCTTCATCGGGGAGAGTAGTAGATCGGGGAGACTTTGACAATAGGAGCCGACGGTGTAACTGTTGCCGATAGGCAACCAAAGGTGAATATCAATCGATGAGAGGATAATGATCAGGAGGAGTGGTAAGGGATTCACCGATAGAGGAAGTGCGGCCGATGGTCAACAAGGTCAGAGTATGCATCAGTGTGAGGGAAGCGATCGGAGTAGAAACATTTTGTTGAGTCGATAGGCATAAGTCAGAGCGAGAAGAAGTGTCAGGGACACATCGATATAAGATGGGATATCGGTGTGAAAGGAACTAGGTTGGCCGATAGTGTATGGTCTTGCCGATAGGCAAATAAACATATAATGAAGGATGTATGCATATTAAAGAATGCATAGACATGCATTTGTAAATGTATGTTAGGGTTTTGGGAGATGCTCTGCATCAAAATCCTATGTATTTAATTACTCCTAATATTATTTTATAAATGCATTCCATAAGGGATGTGAGATCCATTGACCATGGTAAATATTTATTTATGGTGACAATAATTTATGATAGTTTTACTTTGGGATAGTAAACAGGTAAATGTGGGGTTCCCAAGTCTATTATTGGCTTATGACATGTAAGGAATTTGTTATTATTAGACTCTTATGTGTTGTAAGGAATCAACCAATTTTGGGAAGCTTATTTTGACAACTTATAAGGTGTGTAAGAGGCTATTTTTAGCCTGTTGTTGACTATTCCCAGGGTGGGCATAGGATTTTATCATAATGGAGTGCTACATGTGTGGAGGTGGTTATGACAGGTGTAAGAGTATCATTAATTCCTGATTTTGTAACCATCGAATGTGGGTGTTGGATTTTCCCAAGTTTGGGTGCCATATTGTAGTGACTTCTTCTATAAGCTTGTATTTCCTATTTGGCAAAATCTTGAGGAGTGCAGAGTATGAATTGTATGTTTATAGGTACACAAGCATAGTTAGAGTGGATACAGGATTGAAGGAAGTGATTGTATTGTAATCTCATTTTAAGATAAAAAAGACTTATCCTTTTTTTTGGTGGAGTTTTTTCCCGAAAGGGTTTCTCCACATAAATCAATGTGTCATGTGTAAATATCTCGAGTTTGTTGATTTCTTTTATTGCTAATTTATATGCTTTATCTCCATTTTGGCATTCTATGGGTTAAATTTCGTATTTGCAACATTATTTCATATTTCCATAGTGTAGTTGTTTGCCTTCATTTCTAATAGGGGGCATGTACCTATGTATTCACGTATTGATTGATTTTGATGGAAAATAGATCTTAATTTATAATTGTTTGGCTAGGAGGATGGACTGTTGGGATTTAAAGATCAAATCTACGGTGGAGATTGGTTGAGAGCATTTTCCTTGAATTTAGGAGAAGATGAATGATCATGATTTAATTTATTCAAAATGAATGGATGAGATTGCATTAGCTAAAAATATAAATGGTCATAAATAAGTTGTTGCAACCATAAGATGAGGTGGATTTATTTGAAAATAAGAGTGAAATGTATTTAGTTGTGCATTTATGTTGGGATGGTGGAGGAATCTATTTATTTTAAATGGTTAGAGAGAAGTTAAACTAATTAAATAATAAAATTATTTAATTAATTAGCAATGTGAGATGGAAATTAGACTATTAAATAATAAAATTATTTAATTAGGTAGCAATGTGAGATGGAGATTAGACTAATTAAATAATAAAATTATTTAATTAGTTAGTAGTGTGAGGGAAAGGGAACTAATTAATTATTAATATGATGATATTGTAAATGTGTTGAATTAAATATAATTAATTAATTCATTAGTAAAAGCGATAATGTGGTTAGGGAGGTGTTAACGTGGTGAAAGCATTGATTTTAGATAATTAACATGGTGATGAATATTGACATGATATTAAAATGATGTTAGAGAGTGGTGTTAAAGATAGTATTAGGAGGGGGTAAAGAGGTAAATTTTAGGTGTCTATAGAAGCCATCACACTGCACATCAAGAAATATTCAATGGGGTCATTATTCCTCTCCTCAAAGTTGGAGATGTCAACAACCACTCAAACTATCATACAATAATGATTAACCCTCTTTTTGGAAAACTCTTTGGAGTATGGTAGAGCCATGAATTAGCAATTGGGAAGAAAAGGAAGGGAAAAGGGCAAGCACAGGTTTTAGGCCAAAACATGATAGTTTTTTTTTTTTTATATTATACTTGGTAAGTCCTAGGAACAATAAAACTAAAAATGAGCTATTGCTCCAAGATGTTGGTGCCAAGGAGGCCACTATGACCACATTCAAACCATCATATAATTATAACAAGGAATCAACAAGAAGTTGACCAACCACCACCCAAGAAAATTTATTACATATCCAATATTAACATAAAACTAATAACTAACCCTCCCCAATAGACTAACATGCCACAATTCAGAAATATCACCTAAAACCATAACCTAAAGCTTAACATTATTTACCCACAACCACAAAAAAACCTAGAAGTCAAGTGGGGGCCAAGTCAAATTATGTAGGCCCCATGGCCCCTGTAAAATCATTCATACATTTTGGACAAGATGAAACATTACCCAACACTAACACCTTCACAACCTTGTATGAATCTTCATCATCACAATAATTGAAGAAACCCAGAATGGTCTGCAAGCACCACCTTCATACCCTTCACAATCTCTTCCACTGCCTTATATAAACATAGCATCCTACTCTTCATAGCATGTAGATGGTCTAAAGTATAGCTGAAATAAATCTCTTCTTGGTGCATAACCTCTTCAATCTCATTGAATGTAGTAGAAAGGAACTTGTTGTGGAAGAGAGCATTGAGGTGCAACTCAATGTCTGTGTGGTGTCAAAAACATTCCTTCTACCCTATGTGTGTCTAGGGCTAAGAAGAAAAATCACCATGGCAAACCTAATTTGCACACACAATGCACCATCCATATCTTTTGCAAGCTCCCAAATCGTAACAACCTAGAGGCAAAGTTTTGGATTCTTAATCTCCCTCTCCATGAAATCCATAAAGTCAGAAATCATTTCCTCACCTAATACTCTCCATTTTCTCCACTTATCCTTTGTCAAAACTAGTTCTTTAGCCTTAATACCATCCAATCTTCTTGCCCTCCCAGGCCTATCACTCATAGAAGACACCATTTGTCCACACACCTTCATAGATAAGAGTAACACCTAACAAGCTCGTCATAACCAAATACAACTAATCACTACCACCACCTTCTATAAGGATTAATTGCACCTTGAACTATCATAATGACTTGTGTCATCCCACCATCCTTCTCATCCCATCCAGAACTACCACGCTCGACTATAGCAACCCATTATCAGGTAAACACCATAGTTGATCACTACATCACTCTTAGACATTTGATTGAAAAGGTATGGGATAAACAAGGAATAATTTTTACATTGATTTATTGATTTCAAGAAAGCATTTGACACTATACCTAGAAGCAAACTTTGGAGTAAAATGGAAGAGTTGGGAATTTTGTAAATGTATAAGGTAGCAATTTATAGACTCTATGATCAAGTTTGAGCTAAAACTAGAATAGGGAAAGGATTATTAGAATGTTTCAAGAGAAACATTGGTGTCAAGAAATGATGTCCACTATTATAGACTTTGTTTGGGCTACACATAGACAAGTTAAAGGAGTAGATAAACAAATATGAAGGCGTGGGTGCCTACTTAGCTAGTTATGCAATAAAGTTGCTCCTATATGCAAATGACCTTATATTAATGGCATATGCAATGCATAGCTTGAGAAAAGACTTGAGAGCTCTAGAATTATTTTGTCAAGAGCTAGGTATGCATGTGAACACTTGCAAAATGAAGGTCATGACCTAGGGGATTCACCTTTAAAGCAATACCTTATCACATGCATGCACATTGGGGTTTTTTAAATAACTAAAATGTGACCCAATATATCACTTAAATATTAGGGGGAAAGAGGATAGTTTAATTAATGTGATATGGGTAGGTATTAAGGGTTCAGAAGCATGTGTGGAAGGGGGTGGGGTGTTTATAAGTGGCATACCAAATCCTATATAGATCACTTTGCATAGGTCAATTAAACAAAATACCATTCACTATGTTGGTCTTTCTAGGGCTGTGAAGTTATCTTTTTCTACACCACATAGTCTTGTATTGTGTTAGAGACTCATAATCCAAGTGGCACATGCTCAATCCCAACTCTAATGTAGTTAACAAAGGGAACGATAGTCACGCCAAGGTCATGTAGGTTCAGTCCTACCCAAGTTTTATAAAACTAGTCATTGGACATCTTTTGGTAATGCCACGACTCTACCTAGAAGAATAACTAGCCATCTCTAAAACCCTTCCATTATAATATAGATTAATATGTATACTATAATTGAGATATCTATTATTAGGGGGATTTACTGTTAGAGTTGGTTTGGAAAGGGTTTGGGGGTTGTGATGTATAAGTGTTTTTATATCAAATCATTTTGCAAGATGGCATATTTGTCATAACTCATCTAGTTTTTTTGTATCAAGACTTTAATGTATGAGATAGAAATCAAAACTATTTTTGAGTTAGAAGTAAGTGTGTGTAGTAATCTTATTTGATAGGGTAGAAATAATAAGGAGATATAAAAATGTAACAAAAAAAGGTACATAGGATACTTGGTGAAAATAGCAAGGTATTTTAATTATACTAGTGTATGTAGAGGTGGTATCAAAAACATAAATTTTAGGGGTAGAAATATGGGTGTTTATTAGTACCCTATAAATGCACATGCTACCTTGCAAACAAATTAGAAAAAAAATATATTTGGATTTGAAGGAAGCCCTTTATAAAGTGGATGAATATAAGTACCTTGGTCTTCATTTTCATAACAAATTTAGTTGGGAGACTTGTAGGACAAAAAGAATACAAGGGGGTTGGAAAAATTTATGCCTTTTACAAAATAGATGCAGGAATATAGAATTCTAGGATTAGAAAACCAAGAAGAACTTATTTGGGTTGCTTATAACACCAATAGTGCTTTATGGTTGTAAAGTTTGCACCATCAACACGTCATAACTAAAATGGAGACAAATAGATAGCATTAAAAAAATTAATCACAAGTACTCTCAAAACTACAGCATTGATTCCATACGAGATCTTATTAGCTAAGGTAAGGGATTTCTCATTGGCAACATTAGCTCTTTAATTTGGATGAGCTAAGTTACCTAAAGAGAACATAGAGCATGGAGTGTCATCACTAGCCCAAAATGGTAATAGAGGAGAAGTTAAGCAAAAGAAAGAACACATGGATGAAACAAAAATACCAAGTGGACAAGTAAATGGGACATTAATATGCAAGAGTATCCAAACACCAATGAAGAAATTAAAAGATATGAGAGAAAAAGTCAAGGCAACCATGTGGACAAAGCAACTTAGGTGAAAGAGAGAACACTATGTTAGAGAATTCAATCCCACTTGTGACCATCAGCCAAAAAGCATAAATGGGAGTAGAAATAAAATGGAAAGTGAAAATGTTGATAGCTCATCTTAGGATTAGCTCACGTCGTCCTAGGTGCAATACTAGAAGGTGGATAATGCATAAAGAAGATTAGGTAAATAGAATATGTCATTTTTACACTGTGGGGTTAGTGGAAATAGAATGGCACTACATCTTGGAGTGTTTGACTTACAAGGATACCTAGATCAAATACACCAATATCTTAAAAGTTGACTCCTTGACTACTCTTCTTGAAGAGAGGTTAGAAAAAATAATAGACCTTTTGATCAAGATTCATAGTAGAACATCCAAGATTAAAAAGGAAATGGACATCACTCAAGCATAATTTGCAAAACATCTTTCAAACGGTGTGTAGGCAAAGAAATTTTGTTACTATCCTTTGGTCCCGTATGGTAATTGGTCTCATGAATATTATTAAAATAATTCATTCATCCATTCAACCATTATATACAAGCAATGGTGATGACATTGTGTTTTAATTGAAGTCCATGTCATGCTAGTCTCGCCCTTAGTTTATAAACAAGTTAGTTATATATATAGTAATCATGAATTATCGATATCTATGCCAATTCCCATTTAGTTTTAAGTTCATGTTGAGATAATGTTTTAATACTTTTGTGTTAAGTTCAGTTCCTTTCTCAATCCTTATTCATTCTCATTTACTCTCACCTACACATATTTCTCTATATTTTACCTTATCTTGACTATATCTACACTTATTCTTATACATTTGCATAATTACTAACCCACATTTCTACATATCTATTCTTGATCTCAAGACCTCACTTTCCTCATCTTAGGTGGATTCCATGATGTGTAGGAGTGATCCTGCACGATATAGATTTGTCCCAAAATTGAAATTGTTGAAATTTGAATTATTGACTCCTAACTTTTCCTCACAACTATTGGGAGTTGAATTGGTACATGTTTGTGTGACAATTCATTATGTATTGGTATTTAAAGACATTCATTTGAACATTAATTGGTAATATATAAATCATTGAAAAATCATATGCATTGAAAAGAAGAATCATTCTTGGAACATTTCGTTTGGAGCATTAAAAGGAACTTAATTTGTCTAACACTCGTCTAAAACACATGCATGGTTGATTTATATCTACTAATGTTTGCTAAAGGCTATAAATATGTAAAAAAAGGGGGTTTACTAAGGATAAAGTGAATCATAATTGAACAATCTCCCTAAGGTATTTTTCAATACCATTGTCCTTATTCTTCAAGAGATAAAAGAGATAGGGTTGACACACGTTTCAATAGTCCACTATTAGCAGGGTTAGTCCCATGGGTTTCAAATCACTTTTACATGCATTAGGTCAATACCATACCAGTGCATATTCATCCCGCAAAGAAATTTAGAAACTATTCTACACCTGAAACACTTGCTAGTCAGGGAGCACATTTTATAGCATCAAGGCACAACTAAAATCTACATGACATTAGATTCATTCTTCATCATAGTTCCCATGACTAAGTGCACTATCCCTCCCCATTTAATATTTGAATATTCATTTATTACAAATGATGAAACACACTATAGAGATTCTTAGCAGGGTAGAGGATATGAGAGGAAAAGGCATAAATATTTTAGAGGAACCCATTTCAACTGTAGAGAAGAAGGCCATAGAGCATTTGAGTGCAAAGGAAGGAGAAAATAAGATATCACAAGGATTGCATTTATGGATGAGAGGTCACCTAGCTCGAAGAGGGACTTAGAATATGGAGAATCACTAGTTTCATGGGGAGCCTTGAGATGAGACAAAAGGGATGAACTAACACAAACAAAGAGTTTGTTTAGGACTAGATGCAAGGTAGGGGCAAGTCTTGTAATGTTGTTGTGGATAGTGATGGTACAAACAATTTGGTGTCTAAGGAATTGACAAGTTGGGGTCGAGGAGGTTGAAAAATTTGTGCCCCTATAGAATTGGTTGGTTGCAACAGGGAGATAAAATACCGGTGGAAAAAATGTTGATGTTTGCTGAGATTCAACATAGGAGTATATTATGATGAGGTAATGTGTGACATTCACGTATGGATATGTGTCATTTGTTGTTGGGGAGATCTTGGTAATTTTATAGAAGTTTTGTGTATTATGGAAGAACTAATGTCTACACGATATGGAAGGGTGGTCAAAAGCATGGTGTAAGTTGATTCCACTGAAGTTAATTGAGGGAAAATTTTACAACATTAGAGTTTACATTGTGGAGGAATGATATGCATTGATTCCAAGGATTACAACATGGTTGGATTGTCGAACAACACCGCAATTGTAAAGGAGATAACACAAAATAGGGAATGTGGGAGTAGAGGTCCCTATAGATAAGTCATCCAGGTGATATGACAAATGAGTGAGAGGATGCAAAGTTGTATGGTAAGGAACATGCAATAGTGGAAAGCTTAATAGAAGGGTATGCAGCAACCACGAAGGAGGTTGAAAATGTGATAGACTAGTTGATTAGAAAGGCAAGAAGATTATGATTGAATACAAGCCAAAGGAAAGTGGCACAGACGATGATTGGTGGAATAGAGTAACACAACTAAAAATAAGGTTGGATGAGATGGTGATTAATGTAGGTGAAAGTAGTACATAGGGTGGATCAGTTGAGGCATACTTGAAGAGGTGGAATGAGTGAGTTGAGGAAGTAGTAGGTTGGAATTCCCAAGAAGGGGTAAATTGTCCTAGAAAATGAGGGACTCATTTTTTATAAACCTTGGGTGTCTAATGTAGGAGCATCCCTGGGTGTCATGGCAATCTTGCATCACTTGGTTTGTTTTAGTTCATGTGTTTTATTTATTGTTTGTTGGTTATTAGTCAATTGTAGGAGAAGTTACCGCATTTCACCATATCATGATATCAAGTTTCAAAGTTTTGGAATTGTTTTTTATGGTCATGACTAGATGTTATGTCCACATTTGAGGTGAACTGGATGTATAGAAGAGAAATATTAGATTTGTAAGTGTGTAATGGGTTGATAGTTTTGCATAGTTGTACTTGTGCTAGATTATTTGGAGTTTGTACCAGAAGTTGAGTATATGAGAAGGCTTATTGGATTGTTGTGGATGTATGTTGAGCACCACACAAAGAGTTTCCACTATTATCACCATATGGGTTTGGAATTTTCTTAACACTAGTCGATAACGCATTTCATAATGTATAGAATTTTGTGCCACCTTGTAGCCAACACAGATCATATTAAAGGTTGGGGATGCTATTTAAACATGATTTGTGAATAGATTAAGGGAAGTAAAGAAGAAGAGAGATCAACATCGAAGGTAAGGAGAAAGGGTGTGAGGTCTAATATGGAGAGTGTAAGTGAAAGAATGGGAGTATGATGTGGAATGCAATCTCGAGGAAGCTAATGGCATAGCATGTGGGAATGTATCAAAGTTGTTTTGAGTAGTTTTATTTTATGTAATAATGAAACAATTGTGGCTTCGCATGTAGGAAGCCCATTGCGATGACTATCCATTTATGAAGCTTAGTTAATAATCAAGTGGATGCAGCTTGACACATAAGGATCCCACTATGGAAAGTTTGTAATCATGGTTTTAATCTTGCAAGTCTGAAATCAATGAAGTTATTTTTGTTGTTTTGTGAAATACTCTATTATTTGTGTTGTTTGGTGTATTGGCTACATGGTTGGATAATCCTTAATTAGATTCTCAATACATGGTTGCATCAAAAATATAATCAATTAAGAAACATGAGAAAATATTTCTATAGAATGTAGCATACCCAAAAAAGCATATTTGTGTGACTATGTATAGGAATCAATTTAATAAGATCATCCATAGAATCTCTATGAACATATATATGTTCCATATAGTAAAATGATCACATTCATGATGTGCATGAACATTGTTAGCATGACTAGGAAATGGAATATTTGGCCATGCAACATTAAGCATGATGACAATCAACTTTATGAAAGATAAAATACATTCTATTGTTCTTAGGTAGCCCTCTAGTTGGATCTAATTGATAGATAGGTGCAAGCATGTATTCAAATTAGAGTTAAATAAAATTTGAAACATAATATCCAAGGGCTCTTGTAACTTCGTAAATTTTCTAAAAATACAAAGCTTAAAAGGACCATTGGAAGTATTAGCAACATGATGAACATTATCCTTTTTATCTTTATGATCATTACCATTTGAAAAAGTATTATACTTTTGGAGCTTTGAAGGGTAAGAAGATGAAGAAGAACTATGAGAAGATGAACCATACTTAAGCACATTCGATGCAAGAAACTTCAATTCAATATTCTTCACATGAGATCACATGTCCATAAAAGAATCAAATACATTGTCTTGAAGAAATGGCAACAATCCCTTCATAAAAATAGTTTGTAATCCATCATCATGAAGATGATGGTGTAGTTTAGAACATAAGGATTGAAATCTAATAACATATTCATGTATGCACTCATTAGGTCCTTGGGAACACTCATATAAATTGGCAATACTAATATTTAGGCCCATTTCAATTTGAAGTGCTTAAGGAATGCTTTGGCTAACTCAAAAAAAGAATGAATAGATTTGAGGTAAATAGAAGAACCACTCAATTACAATATCTTTCAAAGTACATGGAAATAACTTATCCAAAACTTTAACTTCATACACAATCTAAACATGTAGTAGTGAAGGATCTAAAATGTGTGTTAGGATCATCTTTTCTATTGTATATTTCAAATCAAGGTGCCAAAAAACCACTAGGTAAAGGATAAGTAACAATATCAAATGCAAGTGGTGTATTTTGTGCTTCCAAATATTCATCTTTATCATGTCTATTAGGCATGGTATTAACTTTACACTCCACTCTATCTAGGTTTTGAATAAGTGTGTCCAAGGTAGAAGTAGGGATGGTGGCAATAGGAACACAAAACACAAAAGGATGGGTGTAGATGGGATGATAAGGCATGGCCATGGTAGGAGGAATGGAATGTTGTATATGTAATTTGGTATGAAATGAAGTATGAAACTAAGGATGGAGCAAGGAATATAGCAAGGGATAGCAATAGTGGAGGTTGCAATAGCACTAAAAGGGTGTGAAGAAGATGCAACACTAATTTTAGAAGTAGAAATGGTAGAAGAAACACCAGGAACATGATTAGTCACATTTGGCACTAGTAGGAATAACATGGAAAGGAGGTGAAATAGTAGTGGGATGGAAGGAAGGAGGAGGAGATGCATAAAGCTCAAGATGGGAAGTAGGTGTAACAACAACATCCACCATGATAGAGGGAGGGAGGGAAAAAGGAGGCAAACCAAACTAAGAAATAAAATTAGGAGGAAATTGTGAGGAGGATGCACTATTCCAATAATATAAGGGGTAACCTTATCACCAATGCCTTGAGGCACTTCCAAACCATATGTCTTAGTAAAAAAAAATCATGAAAGGTCCAAATAAACTGTGGGACTCTCTATCTTGGCCAATATATCAAGGTCATGTGCAAGTTGTTGTTCCAAATGTTCATCATGGTCAAAGTTTTCAATCTCTGGCTCAATAATATCTGTACCAATATCAAGACCATTAGAAACATCGTTCTCACTAGATTGGGCCATTTCAGGGTTCAAACAAGGACTTCTTCTCAAAGGAATACAAATATGTGGATGAGACACGGGTGATCCTACAATACTGTGTCCCACTTTTTGGCCAAAGTAGGACATTGAAATCAACTTTTTTAACCAAATTTCACTTTCTGACACCTATAGCAACTAAACCATTAAGAATTTGAAGACGATATGAACTAGTGATTTTTGAAATTTTGTGTGTAGATTCTAAATGTATTTTTTTTTAATTTTAAGAAATAAGTTGTAAATTTTTTTACGTAACTTTTAATAACTTATTTTTTATAGTTAACAGTATTATTTAAAAGTGACGTTTATACCATACATCATAACTTTTTTTTATAGAAAGGATCAAATTAAAAAAATTTAAACATAGATTTGTAACACCAATATCTAGTGTGCAGATATTTTTTTCATAATTTTTTGTTGCATATATTTTTTTATTTTTTGAAGTGAGATTAATTATAATGCGGGCATAGGTTTATACCCTACAACATAAATTTTTCTATATGTATTCAAATTAAATTGTTTTTTTTGTTGAAACAAGGACATCAATACCTAGTGTGCAGATATTTTTCAAAAAAAAATTCTCTATTTTTTTTATTTTTTTGCCTGTGTGGAATAGAGACCTTAATGTTTGGTGAAAATCCTATGTTCACTAGAAAATAGAAAATAAATATAACAATCAAATAAATATATTCAATATCATACTTTTTGGAAATCTTATACTAAGGGCTACATGCTTACAAAATAGAATTTCTAAATGACTTCATTTGATCCCCCAAAAGGTGAAGCAAAATTGGTTTTTTGTCAGCATTTTGATAGGTGCAAAGGAGACTCCATTGAGGTTTTGATTTAAGACTATGTAATGAAATAACTTGCACAATGGAAGAAGATAATATGAAATATTCTGCAAATACTTGATAATAACTGAGAATAATAGGCCACTTCAAGGGGGCAACCTCCAAATATCTCCAATGAGAACACACTTCACAATATGATGATGAAATAAGACTCACATCCTCCTATATATACCTAATTATGCTTAGGATGAATAGACACACCCCTATATAACACCTAGTCCGACCTATCTAACTAAATAATAATATAATAATGATAACATGACTTAATTAGGAGTTAAGATAGCCACAAGCCGACTATTCATAACCCTATGTACACTAATATTAAGGGCGTAGCATGCCCCCCCTCTTCAAAGAAGCATTGTCCTCAATGCTAACCAAGTGTGGATTCTTTTGAATGAACTCCTCATCCTCCGATGTGGCCGCTTCAACTAGTAAATTCTTCCATTGAATGAGATACTGAGTGAGGGTTCTATTCCTCAGCTTCTTCATGTGTGTTTGAAGAATGCACTCTGGTTCCAAAATTATTTTTCCTTCTTCATCGAGCTCTGGTAGTACTGTTTGAGTAGGAATATTCTACCCAATTACCTTATTCAAACAAGAAACATGAAAAACTGGATGTATCTTTGTTGTTGGTGGCAACTCTAGCTTGTAGGCAACACTACCAATCTTTTGCATGATTTGGTATGGCCCATAATATCATGGAGACAACTTATTATTCTTTTTTTGTTGCTTCATTGAGATTTGTTTATAAGGCTGCAATCTCAAGAAGACCCAATCCCCAACTTCAAAATTTCTTTCCCTACGATGTTGGTCCGCCTGTTGTTTCATTCAATTTTGTGCCATAGCTAAATTCTCCTTGAGTCCTAAAAGTACCTTTTGTTGATGAAGCAAGTGGTCCTCTACTGCCTGAACTCTTGGTGACACCTTTAATGATAATGTGATGGAAGGAGGATGATATCCATAAAGTGCCAAAAATGGAGACATTTTTGATGAGCTACGAAAAGAAGTGTTATACCACCATTCTGCAAGTGGTAGCCAATCTACCCATTGAGATTGTTTCTCTGAAGTGAAACAACGTAGATATCCTTCCAAACATTTATTAACAACCTCTGTTTGCCCATTTGATTGAGGATGGTATGAAGAACTATGAGCCAATTGAATACCCAAACATGAGAATAAATCTTTCCAAAAGTGACTAGTAAAGATAGGATCACAATCACTGACAATAACCTTAGGTGTACCATGTAGCTTTTGGATATTCTCCAAGAAAACTTTTGCCACTGCACTTGCTATAAAAGGATGTGATAATGCAATGAAATGTGCATATTTAGTGAGGCGATCAACTACTACCATGATGACATTATGACCTTTAGATTTGGGAAGCCCTGTGATGAAGTCCATGGATACCTCTTCCCAACGCTAGCTAGGAATAGATAAGGGCTGCAAGAGACCTGGTGTCTTAATTGTCTCCCCCTTATTTCTTTGACAAACCAAACATTCAGCCACAAATTTTTGAACATCACCTTTTATCCCTTCCCAAAAGAAATCTTGCTTGACCTGATATGTCTTCAAAAATCTTGAATGACCACCAACTGGGGACTCATGTAGCTCTGTGAGAATCTTGTGTTTAAGAGTGGAATTCTTGCAGAGATACAAGCACTCTTTATACCAAAGAATATCCCCCTTCAAACAAAACTTATTTGAACTACTAGGATCACTTTTTAATTGTTGGATGAGATTACTTGTTGCAACATCATTTTGCCACTCTGCTTTGGCTTCTTCCACCCAATTTGCTTGTAATATTGAAAGGGCACACAATAAGGCTCCATCTTTCTCATCCTTCCTAGAAAGTACATCGACCACAATATTTTCCTTCCCTTTCTTATATACAATCTCAAAGTCATATCCCAACATCTTAGTGACCCATTTTTGTTGCTCTTCAGAGGATAGTCTTTGTTCCAAAAAATATTTTAGGCTATCATGATCTGTCTTAACCTTGAAGTGTCGACCCATTAAATAAGGCCTCCATTGTTTAACTGCGTGAAGGATTGCTAGCATTTCCTTCTCATAAATAGGTTTGAGCTGATTTTTACCCTTTAATTGATGACTCTCAAAAGCAATTGGTCGTCCTTCTTGCATGAGAACTGCTCCTATCCCATTTCAGAAGCATCACATTCCATAATGAATTCCTTGGTGAAGTCTATAGTGGCAAGCACTGGAGTTGTACACATAGCCTCCTTCAATTGCTCAAATGCTACATTAGCGGACTCATTCCAATGAAAAGAATCCTTCTTTAATAGAGTGGTGAGGGGTGCTGCTATCCGACCATAATTCTTCACAAATCTTCTATAGTACCATGTCAATCCCAAGAAACCCCTCAGTTTCTTAATGGTTTTTGGAATAGGCCATTCCATGATAGCCTTAATTTTGCTAGGGTCCACCTTTACTCCTTCACGTGAAACTATGTGTCCCAAATACTCAACCTCCTTAAGACCAAAAGCACACTTGGATGGCTTAGCATAGAGTTGATGATCTTCGAGTAATTGTAATGCTTGATCTACATGCTGCAAATGTTCTTCCCAAGTCTTGCTATAAATCAATATATCATCAAAGAACACTAACACAAACTTTCTCAAGAACTTCTTAAAAATGGAATTCACCAAACTTTGGAATGTAGATGGTGCATTGGTAAGACCGAATGGCATCACCAAAAATTCATAATGACCCTCATGAGTTCGAAATGCCGTCTTACAAATATCTTCCTCCTTAATCTGAATTTGGTGATAACCAGATCTAAGATCTAACTTGGTAAAATACATAGCTCCATTCAATTCATCTAGCAAATCATCAATGACTAGAATAGAAAACTTATCTTTAATGGTGTACATATTGAGCACTCTATAATCTAGACACATGCGCCAAGTTTCATCCTTCTTACACACCATCACCACAGGCGAGGAGTAAGCTCTTTGGCTATGCCTGATAATTCCTGCCTCTAGCATCTCCTCAACAATTTTTTCTATCTCACTTTTTTGTATGTGTGGGTACCTATAAGGCTTGATGTTTGGTGGTTGGCTCCCTCGAACTAGTTGTATGGCATGGTCATGATCCCTCTTAGGAGGAAGTCCTTTAGGCATATCTCCAAGAACCACTGAGTGACGATCAATTATTGCTTGTAAATCTGGATGAGTAGGAGCATTAGATTGAGAGACTTCTAATGAACATAGTTGGGCCACAAATCCATCCGCTCCTTTCTTAAGCAACTTTTGCATTTGATGAGAGCTTACCATCTGTGGGGATTTTGCCTTCAACCCCCTTAGCTCCACTACCTTTCCTTCTGATTGAAATCTCATGAATAGTTCTTGGAAGTTCATCTCAATTGTTCCCAATGTAGTAAGCCATTGTACTCCCAAAACAATATCTGTTGCACCCATGGATATCGCATACATTAGGGTAACAAGTTGATAATCTCCCATGGATAATTTAATGCTATGACACTTCCCCGAACAACTAACTGTACCCCCATCTGCAATCAAAACTTGAAACTCTGGGGCTGGATATATAAAACAATTTAGACGAGTTGCTAACTTTTTGTTGATGAAATTATGAGTACTACCTGAGTCGATCAACACTGTTACTTTCTGCTTCTTTAAGAAACCCACTACCTTGAGAGTTTGTGGTGCACTGAAACCTGAGAGTGCATGACAAGAAATGATTGGTTGAGAATCATGTGATTCCTCACTTGACTCCCTATGCTCCTCTAATATGGGTTTCTCCTCTTCTTCCTCACTTGGACCTTCAATATAGAACAATTTCTTTTCACTACATTTATGTCCTCGACTGTATTTGCTATCACAATTGAAACACAACCCTTTTGCTCTTTTCTCCTCAATTTGCTGTGGAGTCAACCTAGTAGGTTGAGGAAGAGATGGTGTTGAATATCCTTTCTCTCTTGTCACATTAGCCCCTTGCTTTCTAGGAATCAAATACTTCTCCTCTACCCTGCGTGCCAAGATAAAAGACTCATTTACTGAGCTAGGACTAAACATGCATACCTCATGTTGAATGTGATCCTTGAGACCACCCAAGAATAAATCATTCAAGTTCTCCTCTATAATTGTATCCACCCTTAAGGATAGATTTTGGAATTTTTGAATATAATCCTTAACTGATCATGTTTGTTGAAGTTTAGCAAGCTGGCTGAAGAAGTTGTCTATCACACTATTGCTATATTGTGCTTGGAGTTCTTCTGTAAAAATTGACCATGAGACAATGAGACCCTTTTTCCTCCGATCAGTACAAAGCCAACGATACCAAATGAATTGATCTGGTTTTAGATATAGGGAAGCCATCGTGACCTTTTGTCCATATGAGATTTGATGTACTTCAAAAAAATTCTCTATTTGGTTTATCCATGTTAGAGGATCCTTACCATCGAACTTGCGCATATCCACCTTTGGAAAAAAATTCCTAGATCCCATAGGAGTATTAAAATTTGTGTCATTATTAGCCGATTTGAAGGTTTCACCTTGGTTGCTTGAGAACTCCTTTCTTAGTTCATTCATATAGGCGCTTAACATGCTTCGTATAGATGATATATCTCCTCTTAGGTCACACATATCCCTCTTAACCTCTTCCTTGAACTTACTTATTTCCTCATTGGGATTGCTATCCTCTATTATTTCCCCATCCTTATCAGAGGATTTCCCCGGTGTGGCAGCATTCTTTTTGCCTCTTGTTGCAGGTCTCGTCATGATGGAAACCAATATTTTTGAAATAAATCACACAAATGAAATGTAAATTCTCTAAAAATTTTATTGTAACTTACTAGGGCCAAGATACCACTTACGTAGAAAAAAATCCAAAAAATTAGCAAATTTGCTGCCTTGAGAGTGAATTTGTTGGAAACCCTAATTTTGCAATAACTCGCTTATTTTTGCTTCAATTTCTCCAATCTTTGGACTGTAGGCTCCTCTATTATGTCTTCAAAAACCCAATACAAATTATACTCCAATTCAGCAAGATGTGAGAGATATGTAGATCTCAAATAAATTGTACAGAAATCATAATTTTGGAATAATTTGTTCAAATTTGCTCCAATTCCTCTGAAATCTGGATTGTAGCTTCTTTACTATGGTCTTCAAAAACCCTTTAAAAATCTTTAAAAAATTGCTAAAATCTAAAATTTATGCTCTTCCCAAAATCGCCTCCAATGTTGAGAAAAAATCTTGCCTCTACGGTGCTAAGATCATGCTCTGATACCACTTGTAATGAAATAACTTGCACAATAGAAGAAGATAATATAAAATATTCTGCAAATACTTGATAATAACTAAGAATAATAGGCCACTTCGATGGGGCAACCTCCAAATATCTCCAATGAGAACACACTTCACAATGTGATGATGAAATAAGACTCACATCCTCCTATATATACCTAATTATGCTTAGGATGAATAGACACACCCCTATATAACACCTAGTCTGACCTATCAAACTAAATAATAATATAATAATGATAACATGACTTAATTAGGAGTTAAGATAGCCACAAGCTGACTATTCATAACCCTATGTACACCAATATTAAGGGCGTAGCAGACTAGGGGGTTCTTTCCAAGGGGGTTCGATCCAAGGGGGTTCTATCTAACCCCCTTCAATTAAACTCCTTTAGATGAAACCCCTCAAAATATTAACCATTAATTTTTTTTAAAATATGTTAAAATATGTGATTTCAAACAAAAATTAGGATGTCCCAAGTTTGGGACTCAATATTATGGGATCACCCACCCTATAGTAATAGAATTTGTAGACCGTTACAACTTCTTTATTACAATTTTGTGTCTATTTTATCCCCTAGCCCATGTGTGTGTGTCTTGGATTGTTTTAACCCCTTTTATCTAGCAAATGTCACCCCTATCCATCCATATCCCTTTCCTATGTTGATCCCATGGCCTTTTTTAGAGTTACTATATGTGTTCCCTTTAATTAATTTTTATCCCCATCCCATGTCCTAATCTCACATTTAATTTCCCATTAATTTACCTCTATTTACCCCCTTGTTAAACCATAAAATGTTGTGCCTAGTCCTATCTTAATGTGTAAACCCCAACTTTTACCATCCTAAATCATTTCTTGATGAACACAAAACTAATAAATTGACCTACTACTAGATGGCCCCTTCGACTTAAGGTTCCCTAGGAAATTGAGCGAAAATTTCATTTGTAGACAATGCTCATAGTTTTCCACCTAATAGGGTGGCCTTGAATTTTCATCCTCCTACCATAATATTTGAATGTAAGATAATTAATTGCTAGTTCTTCCCACCTACTAAGTTCTTATCTTTGAAATCCCAAATCAAGCTCTTTAAAACTTGCCACCTTTACCTCATTTTTACATAGAAAAAGAGAAATTTTCAGTTGTTTGTAAGGTTTTTTCTATTTATACTTACAGACAACAACCCAACACTACTTCAAAAAATTTAGGAGTGAGCTATCTTCATGGCCAAAATCTCAAATAATATTTATGTGTCTGTTGGACAATGCTGGAATAGGATCTTTGAGACTAGGTGGTTGTTTCTCAAGGATTTCAACTAGGTGAGCAAGTTCCATTTATGGTTTTTGATAAAAAAGGAGTTGTTTTTCTAAATTTTCTATAGGGATCTCTTCTTAGCTCTCCCCCATAACCTTCCAGTCCTTCACCATCCATTTCCACCACCCTTTTTCATCTCCTTATCTCCCCATTTCCATTGTCCATACATTTACCTTAGTGTTTTGCCATTTCCACTTGATTTTTCCCAAATCTACTATCAACCCTCTTTGTACTTTAGAATTATAGACCTTCAAAGCCTCATTGTCCTTATTCCATCATGGTGTCATTTCATCATTTTGGTGTGTTTCCCATTTATTGTTTGTGAACACAAGCCCTTTTATGGCACCTTTTGGAGTTGTACAAGACATTACCCTGTCAAAGCCTTATTAGAGTGCTTCAGAACTAAGGTTTTCCATTCCCATATCAGTCCTCTTCAACATCCCAAAACCCTTTTGGAGTGAACCTAAACCTTGTTTCCAAAACCTTTCTCCCACTTCATTAGCTTTTTTGTGTTTCTAGATGTCATTTTCCATCATGTTGTAGGTTTTAATGGCTATGCTATGATTTAGACTTATTTCTTTCCATAATTCAGCTTAATGGTCTGTTATTTATCAACTTTTCAATGTGGATATGTTCTTGAAATCCCACAAGGGGACTGACTAAGGTAAACTCCCCCTTTAACTTTTGTAGGGTTTCAATTCATGAAAGTTTGATTGCAAGTCAATTTAAAGAGAATCTATAGAGTACCCTCTAAATTTGCTAATTGATCCCCTATAAAAGTTGCATAATGCTTTCTAACATAGACAAAGTTTCCCCAAACAATCAAGGTTGCCCTGTTGGATGTCAAGAGTAGTCAAGACTACCCTATATGTTGCCACTTGTTGATTTTAGGGCCTATTTCAATTATTTATAGTCCAATTCGATACTAGAGATCCATATCAAGTCTAGGGACCCATCCATGCTTAGAAATCATAAAATTATCAGGTGATATTACTTCAATTTGTTTATTTTATCACTTTTTGTCAATAATCAAGACTTCAAGGTTTCAAATAGTTTCCATGTTTCCTCTACAAATCAAGGTCTGAAAACTCTTAGGATTCTCCTTTCATGATGTTATCATTGATCCCTATTAGTTTTAGACTATTACCCTTCCATCTTCCAAGCGAAACCATTCCAACTCCTCAACTTGCATGCATTATTTTATTCATGTTTACCAAGACCTCATAAGTTTATTATCAATTACATGTTTTCTATTGGTTATTGACAAGTGAGAACTTCTAAGAAGCTGAGACACTCTGTCAACAAGCTCCCTGACAAGTTTCAATTATATACCTACTCTTTCACAAATGCCACCCCCCAAACAATGTTGTCATTGTGGCAATTAGGACTGGTCAATGCTATCAGGCAAGTTGTTTTACATATGGTGGCCTTGTCCTTTTGATCCAATCACTCATAAATTTCACAGGTAGTTCCAAGACATGATTTCAAGCAACTTTCGTTAGGACCACTTCTCTACACAGGTGTCTTTGAAGCCACTTATTCATCATTTTCCATTTTCAATACTTAGTCAATTTCATTGCTTGTTGATTTCCATGTCATGTTTCCAATTTGCATAGTTTATCTATTTTTGAGTCTAGTTGATAGTCTCGGCTCACATGGTTGTAAATTATAATTAAGCTAGTTGGAGATAGCCTTAGGTGACTTTAATTTGCACATTGTTTGCACACACAACCACACTTAAGAACCTAAACTTATTATTTTCCTAAAAAAGTTCATCTTTAAGGTTCCTTTAGACCTTGACATGCAAACAACTCACAAAATCCTATAGGATAATTGATATGAAAAGGAGGTAAGATTGGATATAAAATCAAAATAATTTGTAAGCAATCTAATTTTGTAAATAAATCAACAAATAAAACCCTAGAGGCCAAAATAAGGATGGGTAGGGTAGGATAAAAAAGGTCACAAAATAAAAACCCTAAAGAAAGGTAAAACAATAAAGCACAAGCAAAGGAGAGAAAAACCTTAATGAGATTTGAAAAGCACAATAGGCACTTAGATAATCAAATATGAAAACACTAATAAAAGAAGGATAAATCCTTAGGCCAAAACCTTAAGTCATGTAGAAATGTTGGGTTCACCAATAAGATGTAAGGGAATAAATCACATTTACATAAATATCTAGGATAACTAAATATATAAAACAACTAAATAATCAATTAGGCTAGATTTAATAGTTAGGACTATATGCCCTAAACTATAACACACATGACTTCTTAAAGTCGTGCTAAGTTAAGCCACTACATGGACAATGTGATGTGATGGATGTTTACAATTGAGGTGAAAATCACTGAATGTTGTTTAGAACTATATTGATATTTTGAAGGTATTGAATATGTGGTGGATGATGTGGTCTTTTTGTTGTGGTGAGATTGTAGAATCAATATAATTTTTTATTGTTTTGTATGTTTTTGTATTTAATAAACAAATTGATCTAAATGAGAACAAAGTAAAGTAAACTTAATCTATTTATTGAAAATAAAAAAAATTAATCTAGTTTAATTTCACTCAATAAAACTAAATAATCATGCAATATTTTTTTAATAAGTGAAATGCAACTAAATTAATTAATTAAATATAAATAAATAAATAAATCCACTTAACCAAATAAATGAATTTAATTAACTCAATGCAAATAATTAACTAAATGAGACTAGTTAATTGATGCAACTAAAACTTAACCTTTTATAGACAATAGGAAAATTAAACCATTTTTTTCTAAAAATTATACTTATAGGATGACTAATGTTCAAAGAGAAAAATAAAATCTCTCTAAAGAAAACAACAACAAACATTAGAGTTTTTTTAGAAGACACACTATTACTGGGTCAGTGCAAGAAGTTGGGTCCACTTTTTGGCCAAAAAGTGGAAGTGTTTTCCCTGATTTTCAGAATTTGTCGCATTTGACCTTAAAATTTGAAGCACTTAGAAATGGAATCTTTAAAAAAGTCACTAAATATAAAATGTATTACTCGGAGTCTAGTTTCTAAATATGTAATTCTTTTCAATACCCAGATGATACAAATTAATTTTCAATAGGTATTTCTAAAAACCACTATTTAAAAGTCACTTTTTTTTTACCATACCATGCACGTGTACGGCCAACATAATTTGACCTAAATAAAATTATTTTTCAAAATCCTTTTGGGAAAACATGTGTAGTATAGTGAAGTTTGATGAAAATATTTTTTTATAATTTTTTTCTAAATAATTTTTTTTTATTAATTTTTTATTAGGCCTAATTGGTACTTTTGAAAACCCCTCGTGTACGGCCAACATAATTTGAGCAAAAAAAATCATAAAATTTTTTTTTTTTTTTATTGTGTAAAGAATGATGTGTAGATTGATGACATATAATTTTTTTTTAAAAAAAATTTAAAAATTAAAAGTTATTAAAAAAATACAAACACCTGTCATTTCAAGTTTTTGGACTAGTTTGCTTATAAATTAAATAATAAATAGAAGAACATGTCCAATAACAAAAAAAATTATATATTTGAAAACTAGACAATGTCATCTGTAATGGGTTTTCATTTCGTAAAAAAATTCAAAAAAAAAGCCCTCAGCCATACAGGTAAACTCAGTGTTTCTTCTTGTTTTGTACTTAGAAAAAAACTTGCAGGTCCAAGGCTCAAGGTCGGTCAACCATGCCTATCATGAGCCTAAAACCCAAGCAAAGGTCAAGAAAAAGCGGCGGAGATTTCTAATTTCAAATAACGGGTACCCGTTATAAAATGGGTACCCGTTATTTAAATAACGAGTACCCGTTTCTATTATACCCGTTATTTCCCATATTAGGGAAAAAAGTACTTTCCCTGTATCCCTGCAACTTGCAAGTCTGATACGTATGGCGCGACAGCGACAATTTCTACATTTTTTTACTTACAATTGTTTTGTGGAATCTCTTAACAGGTCATATTCTATTCAGATTTTGAAAGAAGTCAATCATATGAACAATTCTGAAGTGAAATCAAGTGCATGAGCTATTTTCAAGAGGAATAAAGCAAGAGAGTTTTTGTTTTTACATCTACCTTTTACTTCAAAATCTATGGAACAAAGGATCTACATCTAATTCTACTTCAAAAGTTCAAATAAGGACATCAATTATGAAATTGGATTAAGTATCAATTGTTATTTTATCAAGAGGGCTTGGTAATCATGGGATCAAATCAACGTCAAAGAAAAAAACAAAGGAGGGTAATGACACCTCAAGAAATTGAAGCAAATAGAGAGAAGGAAGCCAAAAGGCAAAGAGATAGAAGAGCAAGGATTCAAGAGATGAAGAATATTGAAGCATCTAGTTCCATGAGTATTGAAGAGAAAGACATTCAAGAGAGTAAAAATGATGGGATGAATGTAGATGATGCAAATGCGGAAATGGTGAATTTGGAAGAAAATGTGTCTATAGAAACAAATGCATGTATGTTTTCAAACCCAACTTTCGAAGATATGGAAAATGTGACTATACAAACAAATCTAGGTATGTCTTCACAGCCAACTTTCAATGTTATGGAAAACAGGACTATAGAAACAAATCCAAGTGTGTCTTTGGAGCCAACTTTCAATGATATAGAACACAAGACTATAGAAACAAATCCAGGTGTGTCTTCAGAGCCAACTTTCAATGATATGGAAAACACGACTATAGAAACAAATCCAGGTATGTCTTCAAACCCACCTATTGATGATATGAATAAGAATGATATCCCTTTTAGGAGTGAAAATGAAAATGTTTTATTTGAGATTGAAAGAAATGTCTTAGATAATCTTCCTGGTAAGATTTCTTGGAGGCAAATGAGAACTCATGCAAATAGATTATATAAAGATTTTTTTTATAGAAAAAGTCTTGGATTTCAATGTCAACTTGTATGCAATTGATGAAGATGTGGAAATTGCGAAAAGTAATGAAAAAGTTAGGCATATTTGTAAAACCTAAAAAAAAAGATGAATCAATGAAACAAGTTTTATCTAGTGTTGCTAATGCTATTGATTCTATTGGTAAAAAGAGTCAATCTAAAGATAGCAATGCAGCATGAAGAGCTATAACAACTGCTTTAGTCAATAAATCATCTTCTAATAAAAGAATGATAAGTAAGACAAGTGAAATTCTAAAGATAAATCCTAAAACTTTGAGAAGAGCAGCAAAGAGAAGAGAATCTATTGAAAAAGATCCAATTAACCAATGTTGGAGTTTTAGTGGTAGACTCCCAAGGTATGACATGAAATTAAATAGTGAAATCAAATTTTTAATTGAAAAATATTGGCATGATAATACAAGGGTATCATCTAATGTTAGAGATGTTTTAAAATTACGAGTGGGGTCTAAAATTCGTGATCCTCATCCAAAACATCTATTAGACATGACTCAAACTGAATTATATAAAAAATTCTTAGATGATTTAGTGTTAGAACCTTTTAATATTACCATAAGCCAAAGATCTTTTGAGAAATGTAAACCTTGGTATGTGAAAATTAATAAACAACGAATCTCTTGTTGTTGTAAAACTCATGTGCAATTTCGTTATTATTATGATCTTTTTCGATATATACGTTCTACTTTGCATACTAACGAAATTATGCAGGAATGTGGTATTAATATGCCACCTCAAACAATTAAGGAGTTTGTAGCAGGTTTGTTTTGTGAAACATCTACTAGATACTTATTTTATTCAAAAGTATGTATTTCTAGACAATGCAATAGATGTGGCAACTTTTCATTGTTAGGAGAATGTATGCATGAAAATATTTCACATGAATTTGGACAACAATTAGTGGATGTGAAAAGATTCAAGAATGTTGAATATTCTTTAAAAGATGGAAAAATTGGAAAGCGTTGTGAGTTAGTCACTGAGAAAATTTGTGTGCATGCATTCATCAAAGATTTTAAGGATAATATTGTATCCAAATATGTCAAACACTCCCAATATGCTCGGTGGCTTGATGGACAATTCCATTCATGTAAAAACACCTTTCCAATTGGAACTATCCTATCAGTGGTTGACTTTGCAGAAACTTATACTCTTGCTCCACAAGAGGAAATTCAATCTCAGTATTATAATTCAGTGCAGGTGGCCATATTTGTTCATATTGTATACAGACATGCAGATGATAGTACAGAAGATAATAGAAAAATTTTGAGGGAGTATCATTTCTATTTGAGTGATAACCGGTTACACTCTTCAGAGTTTGTGCAATATTGTTTCACAAAATTTTATGAAAGTTTAAAAGAAAGAGGAATCCAGATGACACAACATTTCATATGGTCAGATAATTGTACAGGGCAATTCAAAAATGCAAGAATGTTTTATTGGCTATGTAGGGCTCACAAAGAAATCAATATCCAACATATGTGGAGTTTTTTTGAAGCTGGACATGGTAAAGGAGAACATGATGGAGCTGGAGCATGTGTGAAAAGAGCTCTTGCTAGAGAGCAACTAAAATTTGAGGATACATCCAAATTTAGAGATGCACGTGCAATTGTGGATTCGTGTAATGAAAAGTTATCTACGGGATCAAGTCAGAACTCTACAATTCGACGATTCTTTTGGTTAGTTGAAGAAGAGAATATTCCTACTTGACTTGATTGTGAGACAATAACTGGATCAACAAAATGGCATTCATTTAAGAGTTCAAATGCAAGCACATGGACTATATGGACTAGGGAGCTTGCATGTTTTTGTTAATTTTGTATTACAGGGGATTGGGGAGCATGTGAAAATACAGAATGGGTTGAAGAATGGAAACAAAGATCCTTGACACCTACAGAAACACAAGATCAACTTGAAACAACAATTGAAGATGATAATCAAATGTTTGCATCAAATGACTATGATCGTGTTTCAGACCTTGTACAAGAAGGTACTTTTGTTTTCAATTTTTTTTATTGTCATTTTTTTGTACATCCTGTATATAATTAATTATATATGTATGCATCCACAAATTTATGTGATTTAGGTACATGTCACACTTTATTGAATTACATAATTTTTTTGTAGGACATGTCTATGCTATTATTGCACCTGAGGGCAATGAAGAGGAAACCGAGTATTGGTTGGCTCGATGTGTTGAGACAAAACAAAAGTTGTAACATCCTAGAGTAGATGATGATAACATGGAGTATCCAACAGGTTCTGTGGTTGTTGTTGGCACTTGGCTACGAAGATATCTAATAAGAAGGAATGGTGTGCCTGCATTTGAAGATTATGAAACACATAAGAAGATCATACACTACTCACATTTGGTTGTGGCAACAAATATAAAACTAGTCAGATATCAAGGCAAACCTTCTAATAAACAGTTATGGACACTTTCGATGGAAGAACATGAGTCAATTATAGATGCATTACAAAAAAATGAGGATGCAGATGGTACAATAGAATAAATTTTTAGGTAAGTAAACAATACTCTTACATCCCCAAGTTAAATTCTTTCATTCTCATTTTAGCTTCTATATTATTCCCCTTGTCTTAAATTTTGTATCGACCCATGGAAATATATAGTTAATTTACTTGTACATTTGAACATTACTTTTTGCAGGTGTATCCTAGACAAGTAGTCAAATGTGCATGATTGTCAATAGAAGTTATCACCATACAAGTATGTGAGGTCAATTTTGTAGTCTTCAACTAAAAGTGAACGCAAATTAGGTAATTATATATATATATATACTCAAATATTTATCATCCATCCTCTAAAGACACCTGCTTGTACATCCCCTTAATTCAGATGTCATCTTAGCTCCCCTTAAGCCATCCTCTTCCATCCCCTTAAGCCATCAAGTTTTATTTTATACTTTGTAAATTGACTAGTGTACATCTCTACAAGTAAGCTATCCTCTTTTGTATTCCCTTAAGGCATCCTCTTCTAGCTCCCCTTTTAATTAATCCTCTTATACATCCCCTAAATCCATCCTCTTATGTATCCCCTTAAGACATCTTCTTAGCTCCCCTTAAGCCATCGTCAAGTTGTATCCTCTTTTTTGTTATTTAGTACATATTGCATTAATATTTTGTGTTTTTGGTACATATTCTTTCATTCTCATTTACATTCATTATTTCTTACAGGTGTATCCTACAAGTAGATTTTTCCATGATTGCCACTACAAGATTTGATCATAATGTAAATTGTAGATCAATTTTGTAGTCATGTCAAACTAATGTTAGTCAAGAGGTTTTCACAGTAATTGATGATCAAGTATATTGTGTGGATAAGATTCAAATGAATTTCCTTAGATAGTTTCTTCTTTAAAAGAGTTCTAGTTTCTCTACAAGAATTGTTCATGCTACTTCTTGAATAATTTCAAATTGTGACAAATTTATTTGTATCTTATATTCTGTGGATAAGAAAATTGAATTTCTTTGTAGTTTCTTCTTTAAAAAAGTTAGTTTCACTACAAGAATTGAATACTACTTGAATAATTAAATCCAAATGTGATAAATTTTTTTGTAACTTATATTGTGTGGATAAGATTTAAATGAATTTCCTTAGATAGTTTCTTCTTTAAAAGATTTAGTTTCTCTACAAGAATTGAATGCTACTTCTTGAATAATTTCAAATTGTGATAATTTTTTTTGTAGCTTATATTGTGTGGATACTTGATTTGAATTGAACCTTTTAGTTTCTTCTTGATTTGAATTGTTTGAGATTTGTGATGGAGGCTTGCAAAGAGCCATTCATGGTTGAACTTTGTTGAACATGCTTGGGCAGAGCTTAGAGACTTAATATAGGTATTGGTTGGTTGTTGCACAGAACTAGCTATATGATTAGTATAGTGTTGGAGTCATTTAAAGTAGGTTGTATTAGATAGAGCCATACATGGTTGAAGTCCACAAAGAATGATGTCTTTTGGAGACAAAGCTTAGAAAAGTTGGTGGCATCTTGAAAGCAAAAGTGTTGATTGTATGTAGGTTGATACAGTTATTGAGAGTCCTTGATAGAGGTATAGATTGCAAATAGACCGGAGCCATGTTGTAAGTTTACAGTAAAGCTTGTGAAGCCGGTTGGTTGATAAAGATTCAAAGCGTTGTGACTAACTAGATAGTTGATTATGGTTGGAAGAGAGGTTGCATGCAAAGTCAATTGGGATTGTTGCAATAAAATTTTGGACTACTATTTAAGTGGTGTTTGGAACCCATGCATGGAGCTCTCATCCTTCATTCTCCACCATTGCAAGAGGAGTTGTAGGTCATGATCCATTTTAGAGAATTGTGCATTTGGATAATTTAAGTCATGTTAAGGCTATGTAAAAGCCATTATATATTATGAATTAGTGTCATTAGAAGCATTGCTCATTTTTTTGAGAATTTTATGCCTAGTTGAGAGTTTCTCCCAAGTTTGAATTCTTGTGTTGTATACTATTTATTTATGTGTGATGCAAGTTTAAATGTTCCACATTTGAGATGTTGTCTTAGTCTTTTAATACACATTTTAGATAGCCATTAGAGGTGGTTGATTGAAGGTAAAGGAAGTTGGAAGTATCTCATTTTTAAATCCATATGTGATGTATCGAAGTGAGGCATCTAGCTACGGTCCCGAGTTTATGGATTAATTGTCATTTGTTCTATACAATGTGTAGAGGTCTAGAAATGTGTCAACTTTCATGGACTAGAGAATGCAAAGTGTCCAAAGGTTCTTTTGGTGGAGCTTGTAAGTGTGTTTGGGAATGGTGTGCACAATAGGGCCTATGACAAATGGAAATCTCTCTATGAGGAGTGGGACGTTCGATGCATTAGGGAGTGCCAAAGCTCCCTCAAGATGTTGATGTGGTTTGGTGTTTTGTTTGTTTTTTAGCTTTCTATTAGTTGTGTTGGAATTTTGTGCTTGCTATATGTATTGGGGTATTGATATATAGTTGCATATGGGTAGTTTAGAAACCTTTATGGGAAGTTGTGCTTTCTACTGCTATGCCTAGTCTTGGGTTGTTAGCACACTCATTTATATATGTTTTCTAAACTATTTAGTAAGGATGGGTCCCCTAAGTAGAACACCTATATTATAATTCAAAAAAATTAAACCAAACAAATATGAAATCCACACTAGGAACTAGGTATGTTGAAGATGTAAAGTAATTTTGAATTGGGAAAATATTCATAGGAATCTCTTCTTTAATTCCTTTCCTTTATGAGAAACTATATGTGATTCAACTTCCAAAGGCCAAGGAAGTTTTGGCTATTATAGTGGTTAAGTAAGAAAGATGATAACAAAGTCTCGGTTGCAAATTAATAAAATTTCAAGGACTATACAAATGATATATATCAAGAAGGTTTTGTAATCAAAGGATGACCACAATCATTTAAAGGAACATGTATCTCAATTGAGGCTAACTAGGTGAGTCTAACATCCTTATCATTTTATCGTGATTTTGTAGGTTTATCCTAGGTAAATTACCTTGTTATAAAGTGCCCTAAATTTATCTATTAGATAATTGTAACACCAAATTTATCCATTAGATAATTGTAACACCAAACTTAATTTAGGTTTGTGAGGCAGTTAATAGATTGTTCACTATGCATAATGATTGATACAATGGGAAAGGTGACAAACCTAAAATAGTCCAAAATTTGGGATACATATTCACATTTAAGGAAGTCTCTGGACAATCATCATGTATTTCTGAAATGTGAATATGCATCCCAAATTTTGGACTATTTTAAAGAAATATGGTGCATTTAGGAACTTGGTGATTGTTGGGGTAAAGAGGAATATATGATCATACTAGAAGAGGTGGATTAGGCCCATAATTGGCCAAGGTTGCTTTGAATAAGGTTAAAACAAGGAGATACCCATGTTGATATTCACACCCTTTGGTCCACACCTACATTGGGATGGATTAAGCTTGAAATTTTGATGGGTAGCCAAGGGTAATCCTAGTGAAGTAGGAGGAGTATGTTTATTAAGAGATGATAAGGGAAAACCTCTACCTATCTTAGCTTATGATTTTGGTGTCAAGAACAATAATATGGTAGATTCTAGGGCCATGATATCCAGGGCCTCAAGATGACTTGGAAACTAAACAAGATATCCCTTAGTGTGGAAGGAGATTCCAAGATCAACATTGATCATATGAAAAAGCATAGATGAAGCTCAAGTGGTTATTGGAAACTATTCTATTGGAATCTAGAAACTTGGTGAATAAGTTTAAATCTGTCTCCTTCAAACATATCAAACGAAAAGGTAATTATATTCTAGACTAGGCAGATAATGGAAGAAATCATTAAATTGCTCCTAGACATCTAGCATTTGTTGGGAAGAATAATTTTGTTACATTCAACTCAATCCCTAAGTTGTGCCTCCATGCTATCAAATGTTACTTGTATCTACCTTCTATACAATGATATTGAAGGGGTAGAAGGTTAGGCTAAGGATTTCTATATTGCTACTTAGATAAATTCCACATCTTCAATGTGTGGCATGAGCATATGCACAAAGCCTTGGAGGATATTTCTACGATAATGAAGATAAACCTTCATCTTGATGCTAAATTGGATGATTCTATCTACTATGAGAATTAAGATGAGGAGGAGGTGACATAAATCCCTCCTATCAAATTTGAACAATGTTAAAAATGTCAAGGAAGTGGTAGAGGTTTTGTAAGGCTTGTGTAAATTTCAGTTTATTAGTCCCACCACCCTAGGATAAATGTCCCACCACCCTAGGATAAAGTTTTTTAGTTTATTAGTAATTCTAACACTACTTCAACTTATTACTCTAGGGTGAGGGCCACTATAATTTTCCCTACCACTAATATATCTTAAGACACCTATTGGTTTATGTTTGATGTCATTGTAGTATGTACCTTTTTAAAGATAGATAGTATATTTTATGGAGTTTGAGATAATAGGGAATATCACAAACTTTTATGGAATAGTTGATGTCATGATATGTGGTGTTTCAATTCACATATTTTAATAGAAACTCTTTAGTATTGATGGTAGTATGTTCTTGGCAATGACACATTATTTTAGAAAAGAATCACATCCTTAAGGTTGAATCCATTTTTGGCATTTCTAGTGAGACAAATTTGAGAGGGATAACACATATAACATAGATGGATCTACTAAACACTTTGTTACCAAAATCCAAACTTTTGGCATTCTTTTTGTTCACTATTTCAAGAAAAACTATTGAACCATAATGCATTTAATCACTTCTTAAAAATTTTAAAATGTAGTAGAGAGAAATCTTCTAACATACATCTCAATTAAATAATTTATAATCTAGAAGTGAACAATGAAGCATATTTAACATATTTAACAATGAAGCATATTTAACATACTAAACTACATTCAAGCATATATACTCAATAATATATACATGTAGATCTAGATCTAGATAAGTCCATGAAATATTATAAAATATCTAGGTAGGACCCATGAAATGTGTACTTTAAAACATCTACTCATCATCAGCATATAAATAAATACAAATCACAGTTCATGAAATACTGAAATATATCTAGAAGAACATGTCATAGCAAGTTCGACATAGATAGTCAAAGTCTTGGAATGGCATATATAAAAAATAATGTGCACATCATATAGTTTAGTCTATGAAATAAAACTCTATGTCAGGGATGATCATCACTCAAGTTCAAATCTGAAAGAGGCCTCTTTCTTCCTCGTGAAATGGATGGATCTACCTCATGCTGTACACACAAGAGAAAGAACTTGCAATCAGATTTAAAAATTTTAAAAATGACATATGAAATTAAATATTTAAATGTAGGCTTTAAAGTGTGCATTTAAATTACCGTCTCACTTCCCACATTTTGTTGTGTAGGTGGTATAACTGTTTCATCTTCATGACCAAAAGTTTCACTTGCTAATTGATAGAATTTCAAATAAAGCAAGTTTGAAATAAGTTACAATTTAAAATTAGCATATAAAGACCTAGAAATTGCACATATAGAAAATTTGAAAGTAAAGTTTAGGACCTGAAAATGTGTAGATGGCTCATGAATTTGTCCCTGAGTACCAACCTGACCAATAGTCTTACTCCTATCATCCTGCACTTACATATATATAGGTGCATATATAAATTTATATAAACTCAAAAAAAGACCTAGAAATTGCACATATAGAAAATTTTAAAGTAAAGTTTAGGACCTGAAAATGTGTAGATGGCTCATGAATTTGTCCCTGAGTACTAACCTGACCAATAGTCTCACTCCTATCATCCTGCACTTACATATATATGGGTGCATATATAAATTTATATAAACTTAAAAAAAGACCTAGAAATTGCACATATAGAAAACTTTAAAGTAAAGTTTAGGACCTGAAAATGTGTAGATGGCTCATGAATTTGTCCCTGAGTACCAACCTGACCAATAGTCTCACTCCTATCATCCTGCACTTACATATATATGGGTGCATATACAAATTTATATAAACTCAAAAAAAGAAACTTAGTACAAATTTAGTACAATTTTTTAAAACACACACCGGGGAATACTCAGGCATAGTAGCTGTCGATGGAGGATCAATGGAAGAAACACCTGAGCCAGGTGGTCGATCAGACATGGGAATTGCCACATGACCTGAGCCTCGCTGCAATAGTAGTGTTTCACATACATGTATGTATATAGTTATTTATTTAATTATACACAGTTTGTTAATTTAAAATATAATATTGATAAGTTTCAAAAGAAAAATGAAACTAGAATTAGATACATATGGTTTTAGGGTTAAGATATATTCGTTTACCCCGTAAGGTGTGCCAACCTCTACAGCTGTTGATGCAAAACTCAATGTATCAAATCGTGATGTGGCCCTAGAGCGACTTGAGATCTGTACAACAAATAGTTTACAATTATATAAATTAATTCATTAAATTATTTATAAAAATTTGATCTACGTTCAAATTATACACTTGAAATATTTAATAAAATGTGGTCAATGTACCTGTGTAGGATTATCATCCGAATATAGTAGATCCAAGTATGACTCCACTCCGGCTGTAGCTGCATCTGATGTGGATGTAGGAGCAGGACCATAACATGGTTGATTGCAATTTGTACACAAATGTGCCCCTGACAAGCCTGGGGCTCTATGCTGAGATGCATCGACTCCTCCATGATGCTCTCCACCACTGAATTCAGCTGCCATGTGGGCAGCTTGTTCAGTGAGATTGCCTGAGAGTCTACTCAATGCTCCTAATGTCGACAAAACTGACTGCTGCTGAATAGGTGCAGAAATCGTGGGCAAAACAGGAGCAACCATAGGAGCAGGAGGAACAGGTCGATTGGGGTCAACTCGTGCCCCTGGTCTGTGTTGTGGCATGCCACGACCAACACCCTGAAAATCTCTCATATCAAAATAATTGGGTTTTTGACCCAATTGAAACTCCACCCATAATTTTCTCAAAAAATATAGCGGCACCTCACAATTAGCATGTGGTGGGTGATCAAACACCATCCACCACCGATCCCAAAAATGTCTCGAAATCCCCTCATGCGTACACCACTTAATTGATATTCTTTTTTTTGTTGCAGCTATAGGTTGATTAGTTTTTGGGTGACGAAAAAATGGGGCTAATGTTTGTTTTGTAATGTGGAGGTCATGGATGTCTTTATATGAAAGACCATTTGCATAGAATTGCCTCCTCTCCTCCCGCCAAAGCTGAAATCTATTTAGGTTTGCATCGATAGACCTAACAGAATCAATAATGGTTTGCATCGAACCACATGCGGAGGCATCAAGTGAGTTTGATTATTAATCAAATTAATGTTCTCCTCAATTGTATTAATATTTTCATTAATGTTTTGCCGCAATCGGGCCTCATCAAATGGAGGGGGTGGGGGGTTTTTAGGTGGAGGGGATGGGGGGTTTTGAGGTGGAGAGGGTGGGGGGTTTTGAGGTGGATCATGGGGTGGGGGGTTTTGAGGTGGATCACGGGGTGGGGGGGTTTCATAAAGAATGTCATCTATTAAAAATTCATCTAGACTCTGGTCATCCATTAGATCTGTCTCCTGCAAATTTTCAAATATGTAAATTCATATAAAAAACTTACAAATGTATAATTTCACAATTTATATATATATATGTATATTGAAAACTTACAAACAAATATCTATAAATTTAAACTTAATCTAGAATAGATCTATAAATGATTTAGTTTAAAATATCCATGAATTCAGAGAGCACGTAATACTTGAAAATTAAACACATGCACAAGTTTATCATATAATATGAACAATCAAATGATGATGCCTCATACCGATGTCTCCTTAAATTAATCCAACATTTCCCTAAAATATTATATTCTCCTTCCTACTTCATTCCTCTTTAACCATTTTTTAGAGGGTTTTTGAACTATAGAATTGGTATTTATAGATAAAATATGGAATAATTAGAAAAAAGATCTCACAAAAATTACCAAGAGGAAGTTATGCAAAAAATTACAACATAAAGCTATGTCTAAATTTTTAGATCATTAAATTCACATAGTGGACAAGGTTGCAGGTTCTAGGTCCTAGTCATACACCAAGGTGTCACTCTACCTAACAAGGTCTTGTCGTATCATCATTTTTCTCAAAATTATAATGGAAGTTACATTTTGACACCTTATATAGTCCAAATTTAAAAGTGCATGCCAAGTGTATTAGATTCCCATTTCTCTATTAATCAAGCTACTTCTAGCTTCTAAGTTAAGCTCAATTGTGATGGTGTGACATGAAGATGTCTACGTGATGCCCTGACATTATAGGTTCCTGACATTATAGGTTCCTATTTCTCTTCCTATATTAACTCCAATTTTACTATAGGCTTCTCATGTGTCTCAAAAGAGCGGTACAGATTATGACTTAATTGAACATTGCATGCTACTTTTATACTACATTTATTACCAATACTACATTTATAACAATAGTGACCTTGTTAAAGACTACATTTATACCAATACTACAACATTGTATTCCAACAATATGAGTTACCTTCTGCTGAAGTGTAAAAACCCTAAAATATCATTTTGAAACCTTATTAAATGTTAATTTCCAAACCCTAATATGAGAATTTGAAACCCTAAAATGTCATTTTAAAACTCTATTACGTGAATTTTCAAACCCTAATACATCATTTTGATACCCTAAAAGGTGAAAAGTGAAGCCCTAAACATCTACTTTAGAACCCTAAAATTTATATTTGAAACCCTAAATTGTGGATGTCAAGTTCCCTAAATTGTAAATTTGAAACTATAAAATGTGGATGTCAAGGGTAGAAGAATGTTTTCCTCAATATTTTTAAATGAACTAAGGGTAGGTGAAGGATTAAGGAATGATCCCAACTTCATATAAGATTGCACACCGTATGTCGATATGCAACTATATTAATCCATCTACTAGAATGGACCCAAAACTAAATGAGAATTAGCATAGGTCTACAAATGTCACCATTGCACTAGTTAATACATGTTGATGTTATCTAAATCATATTTAATTGTGAAACTAAAACAAGAGGAGAGAAAATTAAATGTTAATTTCCAAACCCTAATATGAGAATTTGAAACCCTAAAATGTCATTTTAAAACTCTATTACGTGAATTTTCAAACCCTAATACATCATTTTGATACCCTAAAAGGTGAAAAGTGAAGCCCTAAACATCTACTTTAGAACCCTAAAATTTATATTTGAAACTCTAAATTGTGGATGTCAAGTTCCCTAAATTGTAAATTTGAAACTATAAAATGTGGATGTCAAGGGTAGAAGAATGTTTTCCTCAATATTTTTAAATGAACTAAGGGTAGATGAAGGATCAAGGAATGATCCCAACTTCATATAAGATTGCACACCGTATGTTGATATGCAACTATATTAATCCATCTACTAGAATCCAGACCCAAAACTAAATGAGAATTAGCATAGGTCTACAAATGTCACCATTGGGTGCTAGTTAATACATTGATGTTATCTAAATCATATTTAATTATGAAACTAAAACAAGAGGAGAGAAAATTATTTATTGAAGTAAAATATAGATGCAAATTTGTTATTCCAAGTTTAAAGTTGTAGTGAATTTTTTTCAAACCATAGTGGACTATAAATTTATTTTTCATTTCTTACATGAAACTTATGGATAAGTTTACCACAACTGATAAAATGTACATTTAAATCCATGCATAAAATCTTATGGCCATAGTGCATCAAACGTGTTGGATAAACACTATGGACTCAAGGGAAGCAGGTAAAACAAGTATATAACTAGAACAACACAGGCTATAGAAAACACATCCTCATTGGTCCATCATTTAAATGTATCATGAAGGTATCAAGGATGGAAGGATCACATGTCACTAAAGATTATCCAAGCTTCTAGATAGGTTAAATCAAAAAGGTATATATCACTATTTACATGCTCAAACCCTAATCAAGATATGATAGGAAAAGATAAACAAGGATGAATGCAAACCGTAGGTAAATCTATTTAAGAAAAAGATAAAAGTAAGAAATTAGATCTAAGAACTGTAATTAAAAAAAGGCCAAACCAGTACTATAAAATCCTAGGTGATGGAATGTCAAGTTCACTAATAAATATAAAGGAAATCCATTTGACTATTACTGGATACAATTTCAATACATCTAACAGTTGTGTTACACAAAATGAACCACTAGTCAATGATCATAGTGCCTTACACTTGAAGATGATTGGGGTCCATTAGAATTTATATCTTATAGTTTTGGTGAGTATCATGTGGATCTTAAAAGGCTTATGGTATTCCATTATTAAATACATATGACCAAATATCATTCTATTTTAATATGGACCCTTAAATAATGTGATATTTCATAGAATGGAAAGAGTCTAGGAGTTTAATATGGTTCATATACATTACACTCAAGTGAAAACTATGGTCAGGTTCACAAATAAATGTAAAGGAATATCATTTAACTATTATTAGATACTTGTAATTTCGATATATCTAACAATTAAGTGACACAAAATTAACCCCTAATCAATGATCATAATGTTTTACAAGAAGATGATTTGGGTCCATTAGACTTTATGTCTTATATTTTTGGTGATAGCAACCTTACTGGCATATCAGACAGGAACTTCTAATAGCCAACAATGACAGATATCAAAGATAGGGTATAGTCTTATAGCCAACAATGACAAATAAAAAATAGGGTATATAGTTTTATATGATTCCTCAATATTCATCTTGATACATTTAGTGTACCCTAAGTTAATCATCAACACTGAAGCATCTACATGCCTCCTCTTGATACATTTTCATCTTCAAACTTATCCCTTTTATCATTATATTACATATACTAATTTGGTTTTTTAGGGTTTAGGGTTTAGGTTTTTAGGGTTTGTAGGTCAACATGGTTTTAGGGTTTATAGTTTGGTTTTTTAGGGTTTATAGTTTACGTTTTTAGAGTTTGCAGGACAACATGGTTTCAGGGTTTATAATTTGGTTTTTTAGGGTTTATAGTTTAGGTTTTTAGGGTTTGTAGTACAACATGGTTTTAGGGTTTATAGTTTAAGTTTTTTAGGGTTTGCAGTAACATGGTTTTAGGGTTTGCAGTAACATGGTTTTAGGGTTTGCAGTAACATACAATCACAAAATTCTAATAACAAGTAAAACCCTTAAATAACAAATAAAACCCTAATTTTCATTTTAACCCTACAATTAGGAAAAAAAAATATTTAAAACAAGCTAAAGATAGGTAGAGAACCAACCTGGAAGAGCTCGAGGGTGACGAGGTGGCGGGAGGAGGTGAGAGGGCAAAAAAAACTCTGTTGTTTCCCTTGTCTGGTCCTTGACAACGCGTACCCGTTTCTTGTTGTCTGTTGTCGCTGTCATGCTCTGTGGGTGAAAATGAGCCCGCAGAGCTCTTTTTTTAAAAATATATAATTTTTTGAAAATGGGTACCCGTTTAGGCTCGGGTGCCCGTTACTAAATGGGTACTCGTTTAGGCTCGGGCGCCCGTTCCTAAACGGGTACCCGTTTCTTTGAAAACAGGTACCCGTTACCGGCGGCATTTTTTTTGCCCGCGCGACTTCCCCTATATGGGGACCCAGTTTCTTGCAGGTACCCTACTAATTCTTTTGTTGATTTGAATAAATCAAGTTTTCTCTACAATTTGATTCCACTAAAGTACTCTTCTAGAAGTTCCCTCTTAAATATTTGCAAAGGTTCTTCAAAAGAAGTCCTTTGGTGAAGATCCTAGACCATGAGTTCAATAGTGGCATAAAGAAGACTTTAAAAAAACAACATAATGTGTTTTGAAGCTATTAAAAATAATCATTCAAAAGCACATTCAAACAAATGTAAAAAAATAGAGTATGGGGTCTAGATCATGAAATGATTTGACCCAAGCCTTTGAACTGATTCTCACACAAAAAAATGCCACTTATGAACTTGTTATTTTAAAGAGACTAATCAAAATGGGCCCAAAACATAAAGGACAAGGGCATGGTATGTAATTACACAGTTAAACATGGTAATAACTTTGCTTCTCTTTTATAAAAATTATAAAACTGACTACTTATGTTTTATAAAACTAAATATTCATTAAAATTGATTAACTACAGAGATTTTATTTTGATCTCTAGGTCAATGGGCACAATCAGAAACACAATGGAGACCCCTCAAAACCAGCATCGAAACCAGAGCTACTCTTGCTACTGTTGCACTTTGAGAGGTTGCTGCGCCTTAATTCTAACTAAGTAAACTGAAAAAGTATGCAGCCATAACTGATAAAGCTCTGCATTTGCTAAATAATGACATGCAGACCATAAAGGCTCAAAGAGGATTCAACCAAATGTTTGGTAGAAATAAATCCACTCTCATCAAGCATTTCTCAATATTTTAGCCTCAAACTGATCGTGCAGAACACTTTATATGTAATTTTTCTTGACTGCAGCTAGATCGCAACACTCGTTTGTAAAGATTTTGGTGTGACTGATTTTTCATATATATCCATTACACAAATGGTTGGTATTGATTATGTAGCTTATACTCTTGTGATTTTTGAGATATAGTTAGGTTTATAGAACATTTTGTATAATACAAATCATTATTATTCTTATTCTTGAAGGAGAATTTGGGGTGAAAGGTTTTGCTAATCTAAAAATTGGTGAAGCAAATCAATAAAATACATCAAATACATAAAAATGTGCAAGGTATTCTTTTCTTCGAGGTCTGCTTTCTAATTAGCCGATAGGCTTTACCGAGTAGAAATATTTGATTTTTAGATGTATTTCAAAGCAGCATTCCTGTGACCTTTCTCTTTGGTTATTTTTTATTTTATTTCCAAACCATGCCTACATTAGTTTATAGTTTATTGATAAAACAGTGGGGCTAGAAAACCGTACTCAAGATTCACCGAGACATAATCCAAGGATTGTTTGATCTCCATTTAGAAATAACAGTTGATCCCCAAACATTCAACATTGTCGACGACCCTCAGACATTCACAGATATTCACTGGATACATGCATGGCACTGCGAATTTCAAGTTGAAATCATAATATGTGTAAATCTTAAGGCTGTCACAGTTGAACATGGCCATAACTCAGTGGGAGTTATGTTAATTTTTATGTAGCTTGGATAGGTGTTCTAGTCTCGGGTGGTGATTATGAGGTTGGAAACATAGCTGGATAATTATCTCCATACCTAGAAAATTGATTTCTCGAGAGACTTCTAGATATTAGGGTTTAGAGTCTAATTAATCCTAACCATTGATTTAGATTAAATCATGGCCATTGGTTTTCAATGAGAGGATTATAAAAGAGGATCAATGGGCATTTGGAGAACATAGATCTCAGAAGTATTTGCAGCGATAGCAAATAAATAAATTTGCAGCAATAGCAAATTGATTTGCAGTGAGAGCAAGGGCGCAGCGATAGCGTTCGAGACAGCAGTAGTGGAATTTCTATAGGAGAAATTGGGAGAAGAATTTCCGGAGGAGATCATTGCCGGAGCTCTGCCAGTAAGAGGCAAGCAGTCTATGTATCTCTTGATTTGATTTAATAAAGTTCCTCATCTGCAGTACTGGTTTTCCCTTCGGGGTTTTTTCAGGGACAATTTGTCCAAAATATTGTGTTGATTTTATTTTTCTGTCTCCGTGATTTTGCCGTGAAATTGCAGCTGTGTTATTAATTAATATTTGTTGTAAGTTATTTTTCGGCAACCAAATAATCTACTTAAGATAGGTAATTAATAATCAGTAGCTGCAATAGATTTTTCACATGGTATCAGAGCGGATCTGAGGGCAGAACAAGCACAGGGAGAAAGGAAGATAATAAATAAAATCTAGGGTTTATAAAACCTAGTTTGACCTCTTCAAAATTATTTTGAGATGGCCTCAGCAGGTTTAAGAGATTAGGACAGATTGGATGGAGCCTCAAATTTTGGTGTCTAGAAAGCCAGAATTTCTTTATTGCTGGAAGAGAATGGTATCAAGGATTATGTGACCACTGTTGTACCTGTACCTACAGATACAACACAACTCTTAGCATATAAAAAGGAAGATGCCAAGGCAAGGAGGTTGATTCTTGACGGTGTTAAGGATCATATTGTTCCGCATATTGCAAAGTTAGATACAGCAAAGACGATGTGGGACGCCATTATGAATCTGTACCAGAATGCTACCCTTAACCGGAAGCTGATTCTTAGAGAAAAGTTAAGGAATACCCAGATGAATAAGGGAGAAGACGTCACAAGTTACCTCACCAGACTTAGACTTGTCAAGGATGAATTGGCAACTGTTGGAAACAAACCAAAAGATGATGAGCTAGTACGAATAGCCCTGAATGGGTTTACTAAGCAGTGGGATGTCTTTGTTCAAGTTATTAATGGACGAGACACCTTACCGAGTTGGGATCGACTATGGAGTGACTTCACTCAGGAGGAGCTTAGACTAAGTCTTGTTAGTGGAACCAGCAATAATAGTCAGAAAAGTGAGGTGGAACAGAAAAACGTTGCCCTAGCAGGAAAAGAGAAAGCGAAGAAGGGGTCTGGCAAAGGATCAAATCCAAAAAGTGAGAAGAAGAAGGACTTATTTAAGATCAAATGCTATGGCTGTCACGAGTTCGGCTACTATGTCAGCGATTGCCCACAAAGGAAGAAAAATGAAAAGAAAGGCAAGAGGCAGAAAGCAGCTTCAGCAAGTGTAGATGAGCTTTCTAGTAGAATGGAGGATGAGTTTGCACTCATAGCTTGCCTGACTAGCTCAACCTCACAGGGTGTTTGGTATATAGACAGTGGGGCGTCATTTCATATGACAGGAGTTAGGGAGTACTTCTCCAGCTACAAGGAGGAGGAAATCAGATTCCAAATTCAGATGGGGAACAAGTCCAAGTGCGATCCAGTTGGGAGAGGGACTGTTCTATTTCAGAGGGAGAATGGCAAGCCTATTTCCATTCATGATGTGTTGTATGTGCCAGGCTTGGGCATGAATCTAATTTCTGTATCTGTCCTTCAGGATAAAGGCTACAATGTACTCTTTAGAGGGGCGCATGTTATAATCAAGCATAAGGATTGGAAATCACCCATAGCTATTGGAGTTAGGAGCAGCCGACTTTATAGGTTGCAATTTGATTCTCCTAAGGCACTAGTGAGCAGCAGTAATCCTAGAGTTCAAGGAGAGCTATGGCATAGGAGGATGGGCCATATACATCATGGAGCACTTAAATTGCTTCGTAAGACAGTGACAGGTGTTCCAGACGTGAGCACAGAGCATGATAATGTATGTAAGGGATGTGTATTGGGGAAGTTTGTGAAAGCAGCTTTTCCAAGGAGTGACACCAGATCTAAGGGGGTTCTTGATCTAGTACATTCAGATATATGTGGACCAATGTCAACGAAGTCTCTCAGAGGATATGAGTACTTTGTTACTTTTATTGATGATTTCTCCAGGAAGACCTGGATATACTTCTTGAAGACCAAGGATGAGGTCTTCAGTCACTTCCAGGAGTTCAAAGCTCTTGTGGAGAATTCAACAGGCAAGAAGGTAAAGGTTCTTCGGTCAGACAATGGAGGCGAGTACAAAGGGAAAGAGTTCCAGGAGTTCTGTACCAGGGAAGGAATCAAGAGAGAGTGGACTGTTCCTTACAACCCGCAGCAGAATGGGGTTGCTGAGAGGAAGAATCGTTCTATATCGGAGGCAGCAAGGGCTATGTTGTATGACCAAGATATGCCACGTTACTTATGGGCAGAGGCATGCAGTACAGCAATATACATACAAAACAGGGTTCCACATAAGGTATTGGGCAAGATGACACCAGAGGAGGCATTCTCAGGGAAGAAGCCAGATGTCAGTCACTTCAGGATATTTGGGAGTTTGGCATTTTGTCACATTCCAGGGGCTACACGTTCCAAGTTAGATCAGACTGCAGAGAGAGGGTACTTTGTGGGGTACAGTGAGACCTCAAAGGCATATCGGATATTTATTCCAGGGACCAGGAGGATTATTGTCAGGCGTGATGTCAAATTCATGGAGGACAAGGCATATAGGAGGTCCAGAGATTTGCCAGCAGATGATCAGAATGAGCAGCCAACAGAAGCTCCAAGGATTGTTCAACCAAAACAGGGGCAGCGAAGCACAAGTACAGTTACTAGTACAAGCACAGGCTCAGGTGCTGAGAGTTCGCAGAGTATGGAGCAACAGATACAGCAAATCCAAGAGATGCATCAAGTAGATATGGAGTTTGATATTTCATCCTCTATAGTTGACAGGAGGAACCGTGAGGTTCAACAGACACATAAGGATACTCAGGAGTTTGTGGGAGCTCCTAGGACGAGTAGTAGACAACGGAAACAACCAGCCAGGTATAATGACTGTGGCATTGGTTATTCAGTTGGTAGATAGCGAGCCTTCTAGCTATCAAGAGGCTGCACGGCAACAGGTGTGGCAAGATGCGATGGTTGAGGAATATACCTCAATAATGCAGAACGATGTGTGGAAGGTTGTGCCTAGACCGACAGATAGGGTAGTGGTTGGATCACGCTGGATCTATAAGATTAAGCATGGTGCAGATGGTAGCATCGAAAAATACAAGGTAAGGTTTGTGGCCAAGGGGTTCTCTCAAAAGGAGGGAATAGACTATGATGATACATTCACTCCAGTGGCCAGGTATACTTCTATACGAGCCGTAATCTCACTTGCAACACATATGGGATGGCAAATCCATCAAATGGATGTTAAGATGGCATTTCTTAATGGTGAATTGTTAGAAGAGGTATACATAGAACAACCAGAGGGTTTTGTAGCACACAGCAGTGAAACCCACATGTGCAGATTGAAGAAAGCTTTGTATGGACTCAAGCAGGCTCCCAGGGCGTGGTATGAGCGCATTGATAGATACTTGCAGGGAATAGGTTTTGTGAAGAGTGAGGCGGATGCTAACCTTTACTACTTGATGGTTGGGGGTGAAGTTCTCATTCTTGTTCTATATGTGGACGACTTGTTTTTAACAGGTTCACTGGGTCTCATAGAGGAGTGCAAGAGGGACCTTGCAGCAGAGTTCGAGATGAAGGATTTGGGGCTTATGCACTACTTTCTAGGCATGGAAGTGTGGCAGACAGATGGAGAGATTTTCCTTGGACAAGGGAAATACTGCATTGAAATCTTGAAGAGGTTTGAGATGCAAGATTGCAGAGCCATGTCTACACATATGATCACGAATTGGAAGAAGGTAGACTCATCCAGGGAAAAGGATGTAGACCCCACCTTATATAGAATGTTGATTGGATCTCTCATGTATTTGGTCAACACTAGGCCAGATATATCCTTTGCAATAAACTCTCTTAGTCAGTTCATGGTTGAACCGAAGAGAGTGCATTGGATAGCAGCAAAGCATGTGTTGCGGTATTTGCGTGGTACAATCGAGTATGGGATCAGATATGATCGAGGTGATGGTATCAAGTTGATAGGCTATACTGATGCAGATTGGGCAGGTAGTGCGGTGGACAGAAAAAGCACTTCAGGGTGCTGCTTTAGTTTGGGATCAGGAGTTGTCTCTTGGTACAGGAGGAAGCAAAAGTCCGTGGCTCTGAGTTCTGCAGAAGCAGAATACATAGCAGCTAAAATGGCAACATGTGAGGCTATATGGCTTCGGAAGTTGTTGGTAGCCTTATTTGGTTAGAGGGTTGAGACTACCGTGATACACTGTAATAATCAGAGTTGCATCAGATTATCAGAGAATCCAGTGTTTCATGATAGGTCTAAGCATATAGACATCAGGTATCATTTCATCAGGGATTGTGTACAGCAGAGGATTGTTCAGCTACAATATATACCTACAGATCAGCAGGTAGCAGACATTTTAACAAAGGCATTGGGGAAGGTGAAATTCATCTTCTTCAGAGAGAAGTTGGGTGTTATGTAGAACACCTTCCTCGCTAAGAGGAAGTGTTAATTTTTATATAGCTTGGATAGGTGTTCTAGTCTCGGGTGGTGATTACGAGGCTGGAAACACAGCTGGATAATTATCTCCATACCTAGAAAATTGATTTCTCGAGAGACTTCTAGATATTAGAGTTTAGAGTCTAATTAATCCTAGCCATTAATTTAGATTAAATCATGGCCATTGGTTTTCAATGAGAGGATTATAAAAGAGGATCAATGGGCATTTGGAGAACATAGATCCCAGAAGTATTTGCAGTGATAGCAAATAAATAAATTTGCAGCAATAGCAAATTGATTTGCAGTGAGAGCAAGGGCGCAGCGATAGCGTTCGAGACAGCAGTAGTGGAATTTCTATAGAAGAAATTAGGAGAAGAATTTCCGGAGAAGATCATTGCCGGAGCTCTGCCAGTAAGAGGCAAGCAGTCTATGTATCTCTTGATTTGATTTAATAAAGTTCCTCATCTGCAGTACTGTTTTCCCTTCGGAGTTTTTCCAGGGACAATTTGTCCAAAATATTGTGTTGATTTAATTTTTCTGTCTCCGTGATTTTTCCGTGAAATTGCAGCTGTATTATTAATTAATATTTGCTGTAAATTATTTTTCGGCAACCAAATAATCTACTTAAGATAGGTAATTAATAATCAGTAGCTGCAATAGATTTTTCACAAGTTACGAGTCTCAAAAGGGTTTCCATTCGAACTATTTTTTCCCCCTGCACCTTTGAACTTCATTCATTTCTGTGATTCATGGTGCTATACTTTTTACGACTTAACATGTTTACTGACATTTGACTAATCCCTGGCATGTCTCAATATAGAGGAGCCATATTATTGACAATGAGCTTTTTTTTCACTGCACCCATTGCTAGACAGACAAAATAATTTAATGAGATTATCACTTTTCGCCGGCAGCCTCTCAGATGGTGTTGAAATTGAAGTTAATTGAAGTTGTTAACCGAACAAGTGTGATTGTAAGGTTTTATAAAGTCAATGGAGCTTTACGAAAGTCAATGGATCTGGGATGAGATCGTGTCCTGAGTAACTTTGGTAGAATGAATATCCTCCAACCCTTGATTCTAAGCTGAAGTGGTTTCAACCTAAGGATTTGATATAAAACCCTCCAAACAAAAAAAAACTTATTTAAATATTATTCCTCTCATCTATATTAAAAAGTGGTAAATAATTATATTATTTTTATTGATCAAAATTTACCTTTTAAACATAACCTTTTATAAATGTTGTTCTCTCTTATAAACATAAAATATACATAATAAACCACTCCACCTTCAACCATGTAACTCTTTATCTAGGTACCTAATTTTTGTTTTTTAATTTGTTTCTCTTTATAAACCAAGCTGTCATACAAGTGGATTCCATTTTATAAAATGAATTTATTTGCCATATATAATATCTTTAATTTTGTAACCATATGACATGTTGAGGTAAAGATACCAAACTAGTCTTGTACAAACACAACAGTCCAAACAACCACCTATTGAACTATGACTCTCTCAATAGTTCATTGCCATGGCTACCAAAACTTCACTATCTTGGTTACCAAAATTGTTCCTCCCCCACCTGTCATAATTACCAAAACTTCATTGGCTTCGTTACCAAATCGCCTTCACTGTTTTTGCTACCAAAACTTATTATTTTCATTATCAAAACTTTGGATCACAACCTGTCCTGACTACTAAAAATTTTCATTGTCTTTACCAAAATTTCGGATCACAAACTATCTTGGCTACTAAAACTTTTCATTGTCTTGGTTACCAAATCTTTCAATCACAACTGCCAATATAACCTTCCCTTGATCCACGGGAGAAAATAATTTGAAGATCTAGAACTTCTCATACAATTGACCATCTCTAAAAGGGGAAAATAATTTGAAGATCTAGAACTTCTCATACAATTGACCATCTCTAAAAGGGGAAAATAATTTGAAGATCTAGAACTTCTCATACAGTTAACCATTTCTAAACTAGAACTAACTGGAAATAGGGTAATTCCTCCAACCTCCTCTTTAACCCAATAAATTTTAGGATCCAAATACACCACAAGAATCTATAAAAATGATAACTTCAATAGCACAAGTGTGAATTGACATGATTAAAAAGTTCATTTTCAAGATGTCTATTTTGACCAAAAAAAATACACCTTTACAATGAATATCAATAAACCTCTATATCCTGCCGATAAGGGCATGGTTTGGTGGTTAAGTTGCTGGTTTGGTGGTTAAGTTGCTCCGTTGTAAAAGCAGCCACCAGAGTTCAAACCCAACGAGCTCGCAGGCTTTACCCCTGAAGGGCGTGTAGCACCAGTGTCGCCGGCACATGTTAAAAAATAATAATAATAATAAATAAACTTCTATATCCAAAATGAAAAGTAAAAAATATCTTTTACTTACACCTCAACACAATGCATCAAATACTTTATTTCTCGATCTGATTTGCTATCATACCCATATATCTATACAAAACACACTAATACCAAAATAGAGAGAAGGGATTGGAACTAATTACCACCACCCACTGCAAGAAAAATGCTTTAACCAACTCTCCTGGATCGTCTTCTTTACATTGATTTTCAACAGTTTCAACATGTTCAAAAACTCGTTGAATATCTTAAAAAAATAAAATTTTATATGCAAATGATAAAATTCAAACCAATGATTTCTTCTACGAAAAAATATAGACATGAAAAGTGAGATGCCAATATTTATCGCTTCGTTGCTGCACCTCTCTGCTGCCAGCATAAATGAGACGGCCAATTTTTATTACTTCTATCGCTGCTGCATCTTTACTCATTTAGAAAATCTCTAAAATGAATCTCACCTTTTACTTCTAACATTGGGAGAGAGCCACCGCCAAAGATAGAATTAGATTGGTTGGGACAACGCCTTTTAACAAGAAATTTACCGTAATTTACCGTACACTATGGTGGAGATAAAGTGGGGATTGTTCAGCCATACCCATAACAAACTTTTTGTTTATCAGCAATTAAATTATTAGCAAGTAGTGACATTAAGTGATGTCATAATGTAAACATCTGCTGGAATACTACTGTAGGTACTAGGATTAAATTGAAAAAAAATAACAATAAAAATTTACATCTATAAATGATAGAAAAGAAAAACACAGAAAATATATTATGTAGGTATTGTTTGGTACATTATTCACACCCTTCCAAAAAGCTAATTACTAACTACTCAAACATATTATTAACAAAACATTAATACATAAACTCAACATATTATTCACAAAACATTAATACATAAACACAAACTAATTATATGTAATAGTTCTAACTCCCCATACTAATTCTTAAGCGTCCAATAAATAGAGATATCTTATAATGGTATTAGCACTGTAACCTGACAAGTTAGCATAATCAAGATCTTGGTCTTGATACAGTATTACAGAGAATGTAAACGCAACAAAGTTCTAGCAATCTAATAGTACTGTATGTACATTATTTCCAATACAAGTTTAATAAAATTTTAATACAAATATACAAGAAAGGTTAAGTTGTTCAGTGCTCAAGTTGCAGCGGCAACAGTGGAAACCATGTTGTTAATCCCACATTCGTTGTATCCTCTGCAAAGCTTGTAGTACCCGTTTTCTCCCCAGTTGGCTCCCCAAGAGTTCTTTATGATCCAGTAGGGCTTGTTCTTAAGCCTGATGGGTGCATAGGCTTCAGCACCATATCCCACCAATAAAACTCCATGGTCCAAATTGAGCTTGTTGCAGATGTATGGGCAAGATACCCCTCCTATGTATGTCTGCATATAAGCAGCATTGATTCCCACTGCAGACAACATTTACAACAACTAACAATAAGTAAAAACACATAAAATAAGTAAACTTTAACATAAGTAAAAGTAAAACATCTCAGATCAAATGTTGATGATGAATTCTGCAGCCAGTTTAAAGCCTCAAACCACCTGTAGGTTCAGGTAAGACTTAAATAGAGAATCACGTTAGTCGCTAAACCCTAGAGACAATCGTTTTCACACTCCAAGTTTCAACTTGCCAAGCAATTCAAATTTATCCTCGTGAAGGGGATCAAAGTCCTTGATGTTTCTGGATTTAACTATTGTTCCTAGCATTTGTGTGTTTTGAATCTAAAAGATGAAGAGACAGCCCTCATAAGTAGAAGAGAGAATTCAAAGCACCTGGTTCGTGACCTTTGATCTACGAAACTAATGTAAGGAGAATGTAAAGTTTTGACTTGCCTGATAGAGGTCCATGTTCAACCAGATTTGCAGCCATTTGATCTTCGTCAATCGAAACAACGTTGAAATTAGATACCTCGGCCACGATTTTTTTCTTGTCAAACTTGCAAGTGCCGCCTCTTCCAGTGTATGGATAGTCTTTCTCACTTTCCAATCCGCCAGATTTCATTGCATATTCATATGCAGTTGTCATAAGCCCACCATTGCAACCTGAGTCGCAATCTCTTGGTTCTGAAGGATCACACTGCAAATTCATAAAATATATCAGTAATTGCAGACATGACAGAAGATTTGGAGGCCACAAAATTGAACTTGGGGAAAGAATAAATACCCATGTATAACATCATGTCAAGCTTTTATGTTCCTTCAGTGACGATGACTAATTAACATTTAAAACAAGGAAATTATTTCCAAGCATACAAAAAAGGAAGTACATATGCTCAAATAAGGCTGTCCTGCACCAATCAAATTCCATCCAGTACACAGTAGCCAATACAAATAGACATCTGATACAAATAAAAGAATAGAAAAATGGCAGGTTTATTGAAGTAACATTTCAGAGAGCACAGTCTCCTTCTCAACAACTTAGGGATGTCAACAATTAAAAGTTTGCAAAAATATGCTTCAAGAAAAAGCCCTTGCACTGAAGATATCCAATCCTCAAGGTAAGTCCGCAATTTATTACCTTCATACAAAAAAAATTGCTATACACATATCGCAAAAATACTTTTAAACTTTGATACATATCAACATTGATGAAATGGGTTATTCTCCTGTTCAATTGGACAGTTGAATTGATATAATATTGGAGGGAATGCTTATATAAGAATTTCAAATCATAAATTAGCAGAAACGGCGATCAAATTTTGACAATTAACAGTCTTTAATAACTATCCTTTTACATGATTATAATATTGGAGGGAATGCTTATATAAGAATTTCAAATCATAAATTAGCAGAAACGGCGATCAAATTTTGACAACTAACAGTCTTTAATAACTATCCTTTTCACATGATTAAGAGTTGCTGATTAAGGCAATCAAGCCTATAACTATCCTTTTCACATGATTAAAAGTTGCTGATCTCGTTAACCAGGGGAGAGATTAAGGCAATCAAGCCTATACTTGTTACATTCCATGGCTTAGATTGAATGAAACAGAAAAATGAACGAGTTTAGAGTTGCATCCCACAGATTGAAGTTTGAACATTGGAAATGAAAACCGCTATAGCTAGTTCTCATGGGACCATGCTGCCTCTACACACAATGTGTAGCGGTCTCTAGGCCAATCTTGCATGCCAGAAGTAGCCATGGAAATCTAACCACTACTAGACTAGTTGACACAATACTCTTAAGAGTTGTCTGATCAGGCTGGCTGCTTATATAGAGGGAAATGCTCGAAAACTTGCTACTGGAAGTTCATCAGTTCATGTTTCACCAACTGTACAGGAAAAGGGAAAGAAACTCCATCATAAGCCCAGAAGAATTTTCACAAGGCAGGTATTGTTCGCAGTTGGAACTTATAAGCATTTACACATCCCAATTCTGGAACGAGTAAGAAGATTCTTTCCTGCAAGCGATAGTTACCTTTTCTCAACAAGCTTTACACGGGCTACAAGTTTACTCGGCAGCATGGTGCCAAAAACGTTTAAGACTTCTCACAAACATTACCTTGTGACCATAGCCTTAGCCATCAGGATAAACCCCCCACTTTTCAGACTTCTCTATCATCCCTCCGCCATGGTGCAAACTAACAAACCAGGCAAACCCACACCTAACAAAAGCTCTTGCAACTCACAATGCAATTTTCAATTTTGGTTACATGAGCATAAAGGAAAACATCAAAGACCCGCCATCCCTCATTATTGATTTCTTATATTAAGAGTACACTTTCCATTCATTTTCAATCTTTCTGCACTGTCATGGTATTTCGGTGCAAAACTAGAAACCAGAAACTACATGACTTTACATTGGTAAAGCTGAAGAATAAGAGTGGACGTTCATAGTTTTTTCCGAGTTATGTCAAACTAGTGAGTACACAGGAAGAGCATTGCTACTATAAATCTTTTCCTTTTCACTTGTTATGGGAAAGAAGAGAACGAGCAAAAAGATAGTTTTGTAGCTTGTATTCTCATTTGTTTCCAGATGATTTGGCTATGCATTTGTGCTAAAGCTTTAATTGGGAAACATATCATAATTATTCTCTGTGGGTTACAACAAGATGATGGTATTCTCATTTGTTTCCAGATAATTTGGCTATGCATTTGTGCTAAAGCTTTAATTGGGAAACATATCATAATTATTCTCTGTGGGTTACAACAAGATGATGGTCTCTTTTCTTGGTTGAGTACGACGAGGAAGCCTGTGATGCTGGTTTTTACATTTATTCATGTACAATAAAAGTATTAGGTTATTTTATGAAGAGAAGATAAGCCCAATAAAATAATTAAAGGCCATCTGAAACAAAATGATGAGTCAAAATTAACTCTCAGCATTCATACAGGACTATCTTGCTGAGAGTAAAACATCTTATCTTTTATCATATCAATTTGCTATGGTTCAAACCAGGGAAAATGCTTGGCTTATGAAGAGCCCACAAGAGTTTCATTCTCTTGATAACAAAAGGCCTAACATCTAAAAGGAAATCTGGTTGGAACTCACGAGTTATCTAGTGGTCCTATCTAGTGGGCAATCAGATACATCCAAATGGGTGCGAAAGAGAAAATTTAGAAGATTTTAAGCTGCACCTTTTTCCCTTGCACTTCTGAAATTTTCTTCTTCTAGTTTGGTGAGAATAATCGGGAGTTATTTCCAGAACATTAGCATATGAAAATTGCATTAGCCGAAACATAAGCCGCAACAAGGTAGCGTTCACACAGGAGTGGCAACCAGGGAAACATTTAAGAAATACATAATTTTCAAAAGTAAAGAATGGGAGGTAAATGTTTGTAGTCCAAAAATTACGAAATTTATGTAAGAATTATGGATTTATGTAAGAATTATGGAATTTATTACAAATACACCTTATAGAAGGAAAGTAGGAGTGGCAACCAAGGAAACCTTTAAGGAATGCATAATCTTCAAAAGTAAAGAATAGGAGGCAAACGTTTGTAGTTCAAAAATTACAAAATTTATATAAGAATCATGGAATTTACTACAAATACACCTTGCAGAAGGAAAGTAGGAGTGGCAACCAAGGAAACCTTTAAGGAATGCATAATTTTCAAAAGTAAAGAATAGGAGGCAAACATTTATAATTCAAAAATTACAAAATTTATGTAAGAATCTTGGAGTTTACTGCAAATACACCTTGCAGAAGGAAAGTAGGAGTGGCAACCAAGGAAACCTCTAAGGAATGCATAATTTTCAAAAAGTAAAGAATGGGAGGCAAACGTTTGTAGTTCAAAAATTACAAAATTTATGTAAGAATCATGGAATTTACTACAAATACACCTTGCAGAGGGAAAGTAGGAGTGGCAACCAAGGAAACCTTTAAGGAATGCCTAATTTTCAGAAGTAAAGAATAGGAGGCAAATGTTTGTAGTTCAAAAATTACAAAATTTATGTAAGAATCATGGAATTTTGTATATTTTTGGAGTATATCAAAAGCTTATATATTTTATAAGAAAACTTGGGAAATGGCATTTTCTAAAAATTGCCCATTAGTGAATATAATTTTTTGAAAATTTGTTAAAAAAAAAATAGACAATTCTGTAGAAAATAGCCCTTAAAAATACCCAATTGGCAGCCCCCAAAATATATCAAAAAAAACTTATATATTTTATAAGAAAACTTGGGAAATAGCAATTTTTTTAAGGATTAGTGAATATAATTTTTTGAAAATTTGTTAAAAAAAATTAGACAATTCAGTAAAAAATAGCCTTTAAAAATACCCAATTGGCAGCCCCCAAAATATATCAAAAGCTTATATATTTTATAAGAAAACTTGGTAAATAGCATTTTTTAAAATTGCCCATCAGTGAATATAATTTTTTGAAAATTTGTAAAAAAAATTGAACAATTAAGTAAAAAATAGCCCTTAAAAATACCCAGTTGGCAGCCCCTTCCCCTTTAGCAGGTTAGGCAGAAAAAAGGAGGCAGATGGGATCAAATGCAAAGGCTTGATTTTTTCAAGATGGAGCAAAGACTTAATGAGTGCCCAACTTCTTCAAGGGGATGGGGAAAACATTTTAGAATTATTTTAAAATTCTTAGAATAAGAAGGTCCGCCCAAATTTTGGGTTTTGTTTCAACCTCCAACCAAAGAAAATATCTTTACCCCCAAATAGTAGGACTTGACCTCTTTAAAGATCTCTCCATCTACACAAGAAAAGGTCATTCTGCCAACCCCAATCTATTCCCTGCTACAATTATTTTCTGTGAAGACATGCACATCAAATAAACAGGGGCAAGTAAAAGCGCAGGCCTACCAAACTTCAATAGGAGGTGATAAAGTAAAGACAAAATCGTGGGTCAAACACAACTAAATGCCAAAAGGCAACCCACGTCTGAAAGAATATAACTGCAATTTGCAGTCAGTAAAGGGTAACAGAAAATAAAAACACAGAAATTCCCCCAATAGCATAAGCTTCAGATTTCCAGGGCATATTACCAGCAAACCCTAAAACGCCACGATTACGCCAAGAAAAACGAGAAAAAACTTGAGATTTCCAGGGCATATTACCAGCAAACCCTAAAACGCCACGATTACGCCCAAAAAAAAAACAAGAAAAAAGCGAGATTTCCAGGGCATATTACCAGCAAACCCTAAAACGCCACGATTACGCCCAGAAAAAAACGAAAAAAAACAAAATCAACTGACCTCGTGATCGCAGTCAACCAATTGCTGCTCGCTCAAACTCAACAATTTCCCCGTTTTTAGAAAATTCGCCCCCTCCAATGCCCCCGTTGTGCTAAACGCCCAGCACGACCCACAGGAGCCCTGCCAAATTGACGCCCGGCACACCCGTCAAGAAAAAGGGGGAAAATTTTTTTTGATACAGGCAAACAAAAATGAAAACAATTACCCACCTGATTCTTCACCTCAGTGACGGCGCCCTTTTCTCTCCAGTCGAAGTTATCAGGCAGATCATCGGTAGGCAGAATGGGGGCGTCATGAGATTTCAGAAGCGATGGCGCACGGAGCCCCAAATATTGACGGCGGAACTCGCTCTCCGTCAAATCTGAAAACTTTGTGATCCCATGGACGGCGCTTGGATCCAGCTTCTGGTGCTCCAAAGCCCTCAGAAGATTGTCCTTGAAGACGGCAAATCGATGGGCATGCTCCTCTGGTCCCGAGTATTTCTTCTCAAATCTTCTCACAAAGCTCGCGAAGTGAACATCTGGATTCAACACAGCATTCTGGGCATCAAAAATGCCTAGACTCTCTCCATCTTCATCAGTCACTTGACGGATAATTTCCTCCGACGCCCTTGCAGAAGCCAGATAAACGACGCCCACAACAAACAGAAGTCTGAAAATCCTCAACGACTCCATTGTTTTTTGCAGTTTTTCGTGAATTCGAATGAGTGGCCACAGTATTAATAAATAACACAAGGATGAGGTTAGTAGCTAATCGCGATTAGACATATCTGGTAGAACTTGGATTAAATCTACGTCATGGGTAATGGGTATGAACGATTGTTGAAGGAAAAAATGTTTGGTGTGCACGCTTCCTCAGCATTGTTGAGGAAGATAATTTTTTTTATTGGCGTGCAAAATACCAGTAGCTTTCGCCTTTGTGAAGAAACCCAAGATTCTTATGCTGTCCCAAATCATAGGGATTTCTAAATCTTCTCACATTAATTGGGTGAATGAATGAATAAATAAATGCTTTTAATAACATTTATAGTAATCAAAGGATAGTAACAAAGTTGTTTTGTGTATATGTATTTTTTTGAACATATTAATTTTCATTTAGATGTCCCTTGTATATACATCATTCTCATGTATTTTTTTATTTCTACATGTTTAAGAAAATATTGTTTACTTCAAATAGAATATGCTTAAAGAATTCTACCTTTATATTGAATTTTCTATTTTTTTTAAATTGACACTTGTTTTTATATAAGTGGAAGCCACTTCAAAATAAATTGGGCTTAAAATATTTTAAAGGAAAACTACTTTTTCTTAAAGTATAACCTGGGTTAATTAAATAAATGTTTTTTCTTTTTTTTTTTATAACCCAGGGTGTCCCCGCCTTGCGGGCGAGCTAAGGCGAGACTAGTCCCTAGGGATGCATGCAATAGCTCGCAAACCATGACTAAATAAATGTTAATAAATAAACACAAATTAATCTAGGTAATTAGAGTTGAGGGTAAATAATGAGAATATTAAAAAAAAAATGAATAAGTGTTATATTACTTGCATAAAAAGAGTATATTACACATGTTTGCAAAAAAAGATGGGTGGAAGAAGGTACAACCTAGAGCCTAAATGGGTTGTTGTGTCCTGCACACACGTCCCATTTTGCTAAAATGAGGACCCCCTTTTGTGTTTGCCTTTTGGTCAGAGTCTTGCGTTCTTGCTCCTTTTGCCTTGAGGAGACCGGCCAAGTTTAAGTTTGGACACTTTGGTATTTGGTAGCTTTGCTTCAAAATGGTCCTTAGGGTGTTTTACCTTTGAAAATCCTCATTCCCATCTTGGTCCATGAATTTGTGAAGCCTTTGAGTCCATTTGTATATATGTTATCACCTTTGGAAATTTCATGTCTTAGTATTTTGCACGGATTTCAGAGGACCCGCATTCCTTCTAAAAACCACTAAGTCTATAAAAACATCTTAAAAGTGGAAGTTTTAACACCAAGTGGATATTGCGGGAAAACTTGTGTCTTCAAGATATATCCTACGATACTCATAATCTCTGCTTAGGCATAAAATTGTTCTTTTAATGCAAGCGGGACATTTATTGCTTGTGGGATATTGCAGGGGTTTCATTGGGTGGTGGATTTTATCCACTTGTACCCCAATTCCCCACCTATTTGATTGGGCTATTTTTAAACATTAGCCACTTCAACAGTCAAAAGTCAATTTTGGCCAATAAAAATAAGACAAATATTTACCACTTTTTGTTGTGGATGATGTGTAAAATTGCTATTGACTGTTTGACCATTGAAGTAGATGATGTTTAAGTAGAGCCATTCAGTTGTCGTCGAAAGCTCCACATTTCACTTTCTAACAGTGCTCTACACGTTGTCGACATGTCCTAAGCATTAATGGTGGAGTTCCACGGGTATTTAAACGAAAATCCTCAATCTCTTCGCCATTCTAAGCTATTGCATTTTCCATCCTCAACAGCTCCCGAGCATTTTTTCAGCAACTGGTGATCGTGTGTAGGATTTCGCAAGGATTTCAATGTCAACTTCAAGCGGTTAGTGGCAAATTTTCAAATATCTAGGTCGAACTTTCTTTTGCATTCCTTACCTCTTTCAAGATTCCAAATGCCTATATATATGTGTGTGTTAAATTGTGTTTAGAGGTTTGTGATTTTCTAGATAGTTGAGTCTTCTTTCTAGATTGGTAGGGTGTCGGGTATGGATACGATAAACCCTAGTGAGTATACATTGTCGCATTTTCTTCAAGAACTAGGGCTTTATGTGTTTTAAATCATGTTGAGGTTTGTGTGTTCCAATCGTCCACTGTGCAATCAAAATGGTGCTAGGGTAAATCCAGAATATTGTTTATCTCTAGGGTTCCAAACTCATGGTAGTAAAACTTTGGTCATTCACATTCGCATCCTTCTAAGTGTTTTTTAAATTGTGATAATTTCGGCAGGAAAATCCGCAGGACAAAGGATGATATCTCGTTGACTTAAATTTCCTCACATGTCCTTTAAAGGATAAAAACTCCGCTTGAATAAACTCATATTTGCGAAGGACCTTTTTTGCAGAAGTTTTTGCTTCATGTGGATTTTATCCACTTAGGGCTAAAGGGCCCGCACATCTGGTTATTCCCAATTTCTTCATAGATCTGCTTAAGTGTCGAATACCTACTTTGTCACATAAAAACATGATAGCAGAAGTCTTGATGGATGTCAGATTTTATCAATTGAACCCTTATTTCCTCGCACATCCAGTTGAGTTACTTTCCTCCGCAAATCCACTTGCTGACTAATTCCCCACAATCCATAATAAGCTTATTTGTGGAACTTTGACTAGATACCTCATATATCTATTTGATGGCCTAGTACCCACAAATTCGGTAGGGCACAAAAACCTACATATCCTATCAGGACCTCTAGAGCCACTTTTAATGAAGTAACCCTTGTATCTTGTTGAAGCCCCTATGCCCACCTATGATGAATAACCTTGCATATCGAAAGGGGTATAAAAGCCTTGTTGTGCCATTCAGGTCCTTAGAAGTGTTTTAGAGCATTAGATTAATTAGAAGTGATCCATGAGCTATAAATTTGCATTTGGTTGTAGATGTTATTTGTATCCTATAGGGTGAAAAGACCCACAATCACTGATACTATTAGAAATTGATCATTTTGGTGAAATCAGCTACATAGATTTAATGAATGCGTTCTACTTGACTAATTTCAAAGTGATTGGTAGGGATTTGAAGGTGATATGTGAACAATTTGAGATTGCTAGAAATGTTATTGCATGTTATTCATTAAGATGTCCCGTGCAGGGTAAATGCCTTCTCGACTTGCAAACATGAAGTACGAATTCAAGGGAGTCTATCTAACTTCAAAGATTACCTCCAGCTTGAACAACATCGTCGATACAGACTTGGGATATATTGATCTGGAGGATTTCAAAATGAGCGTGTTTGGTCCAAATAGGACTACAGATTGGGCAAGAAGAGTGGGATATGATTATTGAGGATTGTGAAGAATATGAAGAATATCATTCCCATATTTATCCTCATGTAAAGATGATGTGCAAGCTATCTCGAGATATTCTCATCAAGAACATTTTAGTCAAGGATAAGATGAATATGCCCTTTCATTGGTTGGAAATGCTCAAATTACGGAAAGAAATATTTGACAGAGCTAGAACAGGAGGGACAACAGCTAAGGTACAACTCCTGGAGGCTATCTATGGTTTCACTGATCTGATACACACTTTGACAAGATAATATTTTGATGATACGACAGAGGTAAATGCATAAGAATGCAAAAAACTTTGGAATTAATTGTTGCAAGGGAACCCCACAAATGAATCCTTTAGCTTCAATGTGGCAGATATGAATAAGGTAAGAAAACTCAAAGCACGAATCACGGAATTTAAAAGGAATATGAGGGCTAACTCTGTAATCTACCATAATCTGTCCAAATCGGTAGATACTCTTAAATTCAAAATCAGTTTTGTAAAGAACCCTCCTCCTGAAGCGATAAATTCGATGTTGGAAGTATTAATGGCTTACAGGAAGAAAGGGCAGGAAAATGACAAAATTATTATCGAAGATGACGCCCCTGCAGCTTGAAGATAAATTTTGCACAGTGTTAGCCATCCAAACATCAAATGTCAAATCTAGCTAGTGAATCCTTGCTAAAACATGCCACATGGCTCTTTTATTTTGTCAACCCATTGTAAATTTGATTTGTCTTATTGGACTTATCAAAAAAGGGCTATTTTGTCTTATTCTTTTGAGCTAAAAAGTTGTATTTTTGTCTTTTTCCTAAAGAACAAAACTAAAACCGAGTTTGTAACAAACTTGCCACAAGAATTAAATGTTAAATGAATCTAGGCCTTTGGTGATGGATTAATCCTCACCCTTCATTATAAACTTAATATACTTGCCTCTTATATATAAAGGTAATCACTTTCTTCATTTTGTAAGTGTTGGAGCAATGATGTGTTGGGACTCTACCAAAATTTTGATTAATACAAAGACATATTTACAGGTGTTGCTGCAAATTTGTGTTATGTATGATTAAGTTTTGGATTTCATGGTTCATTTCCACTTGAGTTTTTAAATGAATTTTAGTTACAGTTTAATGGATGTTTTAGAAATTTGATGGGTTTCCTATTCATACCATTTGTATCTTGTTGATTTTAAGTTACTTTGCATGGTTAGCCTGAACAAATTTATTTGAGCTAAGCTTGATTGTATAAATTTGTTAAACTGCGCCAGCTATTAGGTGTTTGATGAATTTGTATGATTTGAAGATCTTTCAACACCTTTGAAGATTGCACTGTTTCTGTGGCATTGTGGGTGACCTGGTTAAGCAGAAATTGGTTTCATTGGGAATATGTCTATCTCAAACATTACATTCTGGTGTGATTTTTCCTTAGGACCCTTTAACCTTTTCTCTCCCTTCCTATCTTTTGAAATTTCTTTTGAAATTTGTTAGATTAGGTTGAAAGCATCATTCCATTGATAAATTAGATGGAGTTTTTAGATTTTAGATCTGAAACAGTCTAGGGTTTATGCAAATTAGTGAAAGATATTGTTCCAAAACTTTGAGTTCATGTGTAAGGCCCCTTGAATGAAATAGTAGAACACATATCCAATTGAGTTATCCTACAAGTTAAGACTTGACATTATAAACATTGGGGTAGACTTTTTTTGGGTTACTGGGATTAGATTCCTTTCAAGAGAGGTGAGATACCTAGTATTTCATCTAAGTTGTTGTGTGCTAAAACACCCATCAACAGATTGGCGCTAGAAGGAGGGTTGAGCAAAGACATTTCTATACTCAGTTTAAGAAAATCAAGCTAGGAACTAGGCATAAGCTCACAAGATCTAGCTTTGCTAGTGAAGTCCTTTTGTCCTTATCTCAGTTTAGGAGAGCTAGAAGAGATAGAGGGATTCCTAGAGCTCCTAGATCTCAATATGTACCTAGGAACCCCACTGCAATTCAAATATTTTTTTTTGAAAATGGCTTGGTTAGGTGCAAATCCCTCCCTAATATAGTTTGTTGACTATCATGATATGCCTAAAAACCCAGATAAATTATGTTCTAAATTTCGTATCAATAATCCAAAATGAACTTCGGATGAACATATAAAGATTTTTGAAAGTAACTTGTTTATGCTGCAGATTGAATATGAAGACGTTGCCTTCATACTATTTCCATACTCTCTTCAAGATGAAGCATATTCTTGGTTTTCCAGTTTGCCTTCTGGATCTACTATCTTCTGGAAGCTACTGAAGACTACATTCTTGGACAGATTCAAGATGCTAGAGGCACCTAGAGACCTCTACCTGTCCTTTGTGGACATCAAGAGAGGCGATAAAAAATTGATAAGCTCCTTTAATGACAGGTTCCATAAGGCCTATTGCCGCCTCCAAGCACCTTATAACATCGTTGAAGATGTAGCTTTGCCTATCTATTATGCCGCACTAGATAAGTTGACCTCCATGTTCATTAGAAGGCACACAAATCCTCAGATAATGAGTTTAGCTGCAACCTATGCAAAAGTAGTTAAAGTGAACTCAGAACTAGGGTAGGCTGGGACCGGTCTTGTCACTACAACAAAACAGGCAATTAGCGCCAGAATTTAGTGCATTTGAGTTCATGAATTGGACAATTCGGCTAGCACAAAACTTGGCACCAAAATGCGTGTTCACTTTGGCGTCGGATTTAGCGACGGGTTTAGTGCCAGATTTAGCGTTGAGTTAACATCGGGTTTAGCCCATATTTTGTTGCTTCCAGTTTGGCTTCCAATTTTGCTTCTGGTTTTGCTTCTTGTGTTGCTTCTGATTTTGCTTCCATGTTTGCTTCCGATTTTGCTTCCAATTTTGCTTCTAGTTTTTCTTCCAATTTTGCTTCCGGTTTTACTTCCAATTTTGCTTTCGATTTTGCTTCTGGTTTTGCTTCCAATTTTGCTTCCACTTTTGCTTCCAATTTTTCTTCCAATTTTACTTCTAGGTTTGCTTCTGGTTTTGCTTCCAATTTTGCTTCCGGTTTTGCTTCCAATTTTGCTTCTGATATAACTGTTACTAAATTATGTTCACACCTAATTTAGTTAGACCTGTTTTGCAGATTGTTTCAAAAGGAGTAAAGAAAACTTTTAAGTTAATGCAATCAGTGATGCATGATGTCTTGACAAGAGAAAATAAGGATCAGTTGATAAGATAATCTAACAGTCCAATCAGGACTGTCAAACCATCCTGGCAAGTGAAGATCTAATGACAAGATATCAGACAACCAATGAATGATAGAACAAATCTAACTGGTTTTATCTTTCAGTTATGAGACAATTCAATTATTCAAGTGATCACATTTCAGTGTGAAAGAAAGGTATTTATAAAGTTGTCATTTCATATCATATTTTGAACATATGTTTCATATTAGTTTCAGTTATTCTATCCTATGCATTTGATTCAAAAAAGAAATATACATAAATCAATTGCATAAGGTAAAGTAAGGTAAAGTAACTGATCATAGTTAAAGAAATGTTTAAATGTGTCCCACACAAGCCATGGGAGTGACTAAACTGAGCAATGCAGATATATGCAAGCTATACATCTGAAGATAAAAGGAAAGAGAAAGAACATATGAGAATATTAAATATCCATCGTTGCCTTTTTGGAAAGTTGATGTCCTTAGTTGATAGCCGGTCTTTATGTCCTTATCTTCAACTCCTGATCATGACAGTGTACCTGCAAAAAGTGGGTGAAAGCCCTGCTAGAAGCTCCGGATATTTAAAATTATCACATGTTTTTATCAACAGATATATCAACTTGCAGGCATTATGCATCTTATGTGAATGGATCAAATCAAACATGTGCAATAAATCAAATCATCATGAGAAAGATCAATCAACTTCAAGAGGTATGTTTTTATGCTAACTTGTTTGTTCACTGTGTAGGTATAGGAAAAGTAATGTTGTAGACATTTAAAGCATGTGGAGAAAATGTGGCTCCCACAAGGGTAGAGCCCAGCATGCTTCCTTCTCATTCACCCAAGAAGGACATCAGATTGCAATAAACAGAGTGTATTGTTCAAGAGATGTTATGCATTGGAGTAATCAACAATGATCAAAGGAGTGTAGTATAGTCATGAAAGGTATTGTTTCCTTTCTTCCTGTTGTGTTTGAGATCCATATTACATAAAGTTGTTGATACCATTGAAACAACATGGAACAGTCTATGATGGCAAGTAAGACAGCCAATCATTCACATTAGACATTATAAAGCATGAGAGAATCAACAAAACTCTGCCCAATAATTGAGTACATTATATACAACCAAAGGATAGTCACTTTTAAAAGAAACAACAAGAAAAGCAAATAAGGAACAGTCCTTTTGACTATTTTATATCAAGCTAAGTGGGCTTGATCTTGGGGGAAACTCCATGGTTAAGTGCGCTTGAGTCAGAGTAGTACTGGGATGGGTGACCTCCCGGGAAGTCCCGATGCTTCACCCCTATGTGCATCACCTAGATGCAATGAGTGCTAAGTGGACCATTCATTAACATGAGAAATGGGTTCATGTGAACCACTACTCATGAAATATGGGTCATGTGTTTGACTCAAAAACTACACAGTTTAACCCTGAAATAAAATATCATTATTTTATATCAGTCCAAATATAGCCAAAGCATATAGAACAACATCTCAGGTTTGTAATAAAGATATGAACTTATAGCATTGAGAAACATTCTTTATTGGCAGTTTTTGATAATCATTATTGTCTTAGAGTGGTCTTATTAACTCCTGAGAAGGTATATTTCTTGAGGCCACAATGACATGGTAGAACATAAAGGTGAGATAGTGATTAAGTTTGATCATTATCAATCATAGGTCTATCATACAAAAGAGATACAACCATAGCATTTTTTTATGCTAGAATGAATCAGCAATGAAGTTACAGTCAGAGCTCCAATAAAGAATGTTACAAGTATGAGCCTAACCGATGTTGTCATTGATGTCAACATACTCCTGTTGCATTGATGTCAAGGATTGAATGAGTTGTATGCTGAGGATATTGAGAAAATTAGTCCTATCAGAAACAGAGAAGAATAGCGAAGACAGTGAAGTGAAGATCCCAGCTAAGATGAAGATCAGAGGATGCGCATCAAAGGGTTTGTAGATATGTGTCTAAAGGTGATCCAGTAAAGATTTGAGAGGTCCGCATGAAGATTTGAAGAAGTTATGGCCATATGAGTAAAACCGGTTTTGGCAAATGTTCAGAGGTGACAGAGTGACACAAATAGGTCCAATGAGATCCAGAAATGCAATATCTTGTTCTTTAGATTTGGTGGAGTGTTTAGGAAGTCAATGTGAATTGACAACTCAATTGGTTCGTGGTTTAGAGGTCTGCAAGCATCCATTCCAATATGACAGTGATGACAGACTATGTTCTTGAGGTTCTGGATGAAGAAGAGAATGATTTCAGTAAGCAGAAGTAGTGTGGATGTTCTTGGTGATTCATGCAAGCTTGTGGGGGTCTCTGGATTATGTCCAGTTTGTGTTGGTGGTTCACATTGAAGATGGAGCTCGTAATTGAAGAATTACTTCTGGATGATGATGTTCTTCCTAAACTTGGCCGATCAGATGATTTACACATCTTGCGGATGATCTTGAAGATGTTCTGCGAAGGATGGTGTGTTCCTCAAAGAAGATTGAAGTCCCAGATATATGTGGCCGACAGTGTGGTGATTCACATGAAGTCTTTTGTAATAAATCAAGTTGTATTTGTGTATTTGCTCTGTAAAGTATGCCGACTTTGATGATTATCCCAAAGTTGATGTCTTGTAGAAATAAGAGTTGTGAAGTCATTTCAAATGGATCTTGGTGGAGATGAGAGTGTGGTAGAGAGGAGAAGAGTGAAAGACATAGCAAAAGTGTTGAGCTTAAATGGAACTGACTCAAGCATGGTGAAGATGCTATTCTTTAGTTCAAGTATGTAATATTTATTATTTTGTAGACGGTGTGTCTCCTGTAGGCAGTGGACCTCTTATGAGCAGTGTGCTCGGGTAGTGAGCCCTAATTGGCATGTGTCATTTTGTTCTTCTTATTCTCTTAATAGAGAATACAATCTTGGGTTAGTCACCCCGTGGTTTTTTCCTTAACTGGGTTTTCCACGTTAAAATCTTGGTGTCATATGTGTTAATGTGTTTCTGCTCTTGAATTGTTGCATTGTGTTTCCATGATTGATTCATTATTATGCTGCTGAATTACAAGAAGGATTTAAGTGGTTAATAAAAGAAAAGTTTTGGGACAACTGATTCACCCCCCCTCTCAGTTGTCTGTCTTGAAACTAACAAAGAACAACCCTCATCAAGGATACAGTACAGCTACAAATCATGGAGCAGCATTTAAAGACAGGTATTTACCACTTTTCTTGTGAATAAAAGTGTAAAATTGCTATTAGGTATATGAACAGCCTTTTGTCATGTTACAATCAACAACACCATGATGGAAAAGACATAAGTATTATGAAAAGATAATTATCAATGGATAGAACACAGTCATCATGATTAGGGGGCAGTTCAAATAGTAGCTTAGAACAAAGCAACATGTACAAAGGAGCAAGGTTTAAAACAACAAGGACAATAAGAAGACCATATAATCAAATATGTCAAAAGGATAGGTAATAGCAGTCATACATTTCATCAAAGAAAGCAGTGAGCTTCCTTAGAATAGAGCACATCAAGGGGGTTACTAATGTTGCGAAAGGCCAAGAACAAAGGCAGAGGAATAGCCAAAAGGCTTAGCCCATTCACTCCAATAGTCAAGATAGAGAGTAGAACAAATATTTACCACTTTTTGTTGTGAATGAGGTGTAAATTTGTTGTTACAGTCAATTGAAATGGCTGTAAAAACAATTTAAATGGCTGAACAACAATCTCGATTGACTTTGATAGCAAGTCATATGAGTATAGTAGTAGTTTGGTAAGAGAGAAGTACAACAGAAGAGGGTATATCATTTATCTTTCCAAGATATTCAAAAGGACAAAATCAAAGAGCAAATATAGATGTTTTCAGTAGTATGGCCATGCCAGAGAGGGTGGTTTTTCTTTTTAGAAATCAAAAAACCTATGTCAACTTTTTCTTCAAAACCTTTGAGCTATCATATTTATAGAAGGAAGAAATGAGAGAAGGAATAGATACAATGTCATAGCCAGTAAAGAGGTTTTTTCTACAAAAAGAATAAGAACACTCATTTTCTTTCTGAAACCCTCATATCTTTCATATAAACAGAAGAAGCTTGAAAAGAATGTAGTTTCAGCCAGGCAATTATAGAGGAGCTTATTTTTTTAAAATATTACCAAAACCCATGTCATTTTCTTGAAAAAACCTATCAGCATTGAAGACAGTCCAATTAAATGAATGGTGAAGGCCGAATAAACTCACCTGAAGAAATTACAGAGAAGAGTATGCCACAAGCCGCGGGCCTTATTTCCTCAAATCCCTTTGAAATGTATGAAGATATTTTACCAGGGCAAAGAAATGTAGAAATACAAAGAATATACAGTAAGAAATGGGTGTGAAACTTATATAATGTTCAGAAAGTCATGTAGCAGCGACCATTAAGGAGACACAGTCACAGAAAAAGATCAAAGAAAGTAGTCTTTTCTTTACATAGAACTTACCTCTTTCATGCCAGGAAAAGCAAAGAAATCGACCAAAAGGCTTAAAAGTTGCAGAGAACCATGTTTTTGTCCTCAAACCCTAAACCAGAATGTTGGCGGCTAGCATGAAGAAACAGAGAGGAGATGAAAATGATAAGTGAAGTTTAAGTTTTTACTTCCTTTTTATTCGAAACCCTAGCTAGATCATGATGTTTTCTTTTGACTTTCATAAAAATAAACCATCACTATCTAATCCAAATCGAGGTCAAGACTTGCTCTGGATAAACCTAATCTTTTGTCAAGGAGGGGCCCGTGGGCCGATGAAATTATTTCTTTTGCATTTGTTTTGGCTAAAGTAAAAAATTGAAATCATTGAGAGAGAAGGTTTAATGCCTTAAAACCTTTTTATTTCCTTTATCTCATGGAAGTCGACAAGTCAAGGTCAAATGTGCCTTATGTCATAATGCAAAACCAAGTCAACAATCCAAGGTTCCTCATCATGCATGGAGTCGAAGTGTGGTTGAGCTTCTTTTTTGCCTTATACATTTTTGAATGCATCAAAAGTCAAAACAAGGATCATTCAGAGGTAAGATTATTTGCAAAGTGTATGAAGACAAAGGGTGAGGTGGCAGATTATGTGGATAAAGCATTATAAAGACAAGGGGACATTTTTTGCCTTGATTGCATGTAAGGTGCAACTAGGAGGTTTTATTTTGCATGGAGTTATAAGGTGATAATGATGCAATTATCATGACTTTTGATAATTCATTATCTTATTTTGCGTATAAATTACTATTTTTTCTTGCATGGAGGCATAAGGGGGGTATTTTTCTTTCATGTATGAAGACCTAATTTTGGCATCAAAATCATGCAAAATTGTGCAAATTAGGCAGATGTAAAAGGAGAGATAATGAGTTTTCTTTTTCTTCCACATTCTCATAATTTTACAACTATATACCATGTAAACAAATTAATAAAGTAATATTTTATAAATTACTCTATTATTTTGTCACAAGTTATAAAATTGGACAAATTAGACAAATTGAAACTCATAATGGAGTAAGTCATGCAAATGATTACTTTATTAATTTGCCACATGATAAAGTCATGCAAAATAGAGGAGTTAAGTTAACTGAGATCTTTTTGCATGGCTTGGAGGTCAAAATAGACAAAATTGGTCAACTCTTGGGTCAAACACATGGAGACTAGCAGATTGGAGCTATTTTTGCTCATTTTGAGGCAGTTTTGACCCTTATTTTTAGGGATTTCTTGGTTTGCTCATGGATCAATTTGGAGAGCTTGTTTTTAGAGGTAGTTAGCTGCAGCTATTTTTTTCATACCCCTTGGAGAGAGCAAACTATATATTGTAAAGGAAAACTTAGTTTTTCCTAGTTCTTGCATTCTTTTCTATTTTACACATTGAGAGACATAGTTTGTTTGTAACTCATTTTGTAGTTCTTGTCTTTTTGCTCTTTGCACTTTGAGAGAAAAAGAGGTTTTATAACTCAATTTTACAGATTTTATAGAGATTACAGCAGATTACAGGTTCATTTTCTTGTCTTTTATGCAAATAGTTTCTTTATTTCCCTTTGAAAATCAAGTGTTTGCCTTTCCATTAATGTTGTTTGTATGAATGATTGATGAAATTTTACTGTGTTTTTTAAATCAGAACCTTTAAAATTATTGTCTCATTCTTACTTGCTAGTATTATGCAGTAGTAATATTACAGGTCTTAGGTTGTGCCATAGAGTTCAATTTTCTTCTATGTTGTGAAAGCTCCTATTTTCCTTCATAGAAAAAGTTTTCCAGCCTTCTTAAGAACCATTTTTGTGATCTTATAGCCCAAAAGTGGATTGTGTAGATAGATTTCTGAGATCTACTGTGAGTCAGATTTGCAGGTTCTACCATCAATTTTAGGTGCATCACCTTTTTTAGATTACAATTATAGTGTTTTAGAAGATCCTTTTAACCCTTTTCAACATTAAAGTCATAGATCCAATTGAATATTTTATGGGAACCAACCCATAATCTGGAGGTTCAAACTCAACATAGGTCACCCACAGCCTGAGTTTGATCCCATGTTTCAAAAGATTGCTGAGTATCACAACTTTGCATCATGGGTGCAATCCTAATCGACAATAGTTTTTGGCACGCCTGGTGGGACTTTGAACTGATTTTCAGTTCAAAAAAGAACTTATTTATTGCTGTTGTTTTGGTATGATCAATAGTTAATATAGCCTTTTTAGAGATGTTATTTTCAAAATACTTGGCAACTCTATCTTTTTAGTTTTAATAGATCAGATTTTTTGTAGCCTATGAGAAGAATTTCACAAGATCAGTGTTCAGTTGTTTTCTAAATTTTGAATGAATAAACATGTCTATCCTGCATGGAAACATGTCATATCATCCATCATATCATAAAAATGCTGCTAATCCACCATCTTATCAGCCATATCAGATCAAGCATGCTGCTGGTTTTATCCCAAACAACTATGCAACAGCAGTATATCAACATGCTCAACAGGCTTACCTCCCACCCACCCTAGTTCAGCCTTGTTGCTAGCCTATACATGAACCAAATCAGCTTCAAGAGTATGTGAAGGAAGAGATTGCAAGCATAAAGAGTATGTCACTTCATCTCAATAATACATTGCTGGAAATCAATAAGCAGATAGGAGAATTCAAAAGACAACAAGAGTATGAGCAACAATAAGAGATGACTTATCAGGCCTATATCTATGAACAAGACTTTCTAATGCAGAGGATACAGGATGAACAAGATCTTGCAAGTGAGATAGCAACAAAAGAGGAGCAGATGAATTTTTTTCTTGCACAAGTACAAAGGCACAGGATCCAGACAACTGCATTCACTCCAGATCAACTTGTTTAAAATGAGGTTAGTAGGTATCAAATTCTAAGTTTCAAAAGTTCTGATTTTAATCAAAAGCCTGTTTACATTCAAAATCAATCTATTAGCCCTCAGTATCAGTCACATCAAGTACTTGAACCAAGTCATCACAGTCTTAAGCAAATATGGCAGCCTTCTTGGACAAAGCATCCTAATTATAAAATGCCAAATCTTATTAAGGCTACCCCTTCCATACCAATCCAAAATCAGGAAGAGGAAAAGGTAGCAGCTTATGAACCAATCAAGATTCCAAGTTGGTATGGTGAACAAGAGCAAAAGGTTTTAGAGCCCAAGCTGATCAAAATTTCAAGTATCAGTCCAGTAGCTGAAGGTGCTGTTGTTTTTACCGTGTCCCCAGCTGAAAATTAGCATAATCCATACGAAGAGGATGCTGGTTCAAATTTCGCACTCAATCCTTTGCATTTCAATTCATGTGAAAAGTTTTCTAATGTTGTTTATAAAATGAATGAAAGCAGAGTACAGAGATCACAAGGTGAAAATCTTCAATTGCAAAGACAGATTGCCTTGGTTCCAATGGAGAATAAACCAAATAAGGAGGAAGAATTGGTTTCTCTATTTGATCAGCTACCTGGTTTCATTGAACCATATGAGGCAAACATATCAATAGTAGTTTTAGAATAGCAAGAAGACATTAAATAGTATGAAGAGTTGATGATTGAAGCTAAGCAGTCTGACAATATGATCTTGGATCAATTAGAAGAGTGTGAAGGAAATCCTATCATGCAACTTATACAGTTGGTCAAGAGTTGTTATGAGGTAATAAACAGTCCTCTTTTACCAAAAATTCAAGAGGAATATGATGATATTTCATTTTGAGATGATCTTGAGTCCTTTGTGTCAAACTTAGATGGCAAACAAGATCAGGTTGAACATGTTTTTGTGAAAGAAATAGAGACTGAGTCTCAGGATCTAGCTAATTTGTTTGATGAACTTCCTGAATTTATGGATGAAAATGAAGATATCACACAGATCCTAACATCTATGTCTAGTATTGAACAACTGAATGATATAACTCATTCGAATTCAATGCAAGATTGAGTTAGATGAGGGCATGTTTTCAGACATCATAGAAGTCTTTTATTCTACCATTAATGATCAGCTAGTGTCAAATGAGCCAATAATATGTGATCAGCATGATCAGGACAAAGAGGTAGAAATTACTTCATTTCATTCATCTGAGCTAATTTTTTCAAATCAGGTTGAAATTGCAAGTGAAAACAGGACAGAAGATCTAAATCAAGGCACCAGGAGTATTGGCCAAAGATACATCATCGCAAGAGGGTGTCCCATCAGGGACTTAGCTGGCAGAGAGTTAAATAAGGAGGTATAGATTGTTGTTGTACCCAAACAATAGATTGCAGCCTTAGAACAACAGAATGAGACCATCTATCCACCTCATAACAATAGTATAAATGATCATATTCAAATGGTGAGTGAGTTTGTTTTCATTCTTCAAAGAGTTTTATAGCATTCTATAAGGTATGTCCTTATTAATCACATCTTGTCAGTAGCAAATCAGCTTGCAGAACATCCTTTCTTAACCAGAAAGGGAAGTTATTTCACAAAGCCAGTTAATGGATTTGTTTGACCAACTTCAATGGCTAGTTAGTGTAGGGTAGAGTAGGCTTTCAATTTAGTATTTCGTTTCCAAGAAGTGCAGATGCACATTTTGCTGGCTATGTCTTAAACAGGTCAGAATAGTTTCAGTTTCAATTTTGTTTTATTGCTGTAGTTTTCTATCAGTTTGAGTTATAGAAAGTTTTTCAGAGTTCAAGGCAAAAGAAGACTTATATGCCCAATGGAAATGCAAGGCTACTGGTTCTAATTTGTTTAGCAGGCAAACACCCCTAAGAGGTCACCAGAAATGTTACTAAATTATGTTCACACCTAATTTAGTTAGACCTATTTTGCAGATTGTTTCAAAAGGAGTAAAATAAAACTTTTAAGTTAATGCAATCAGTGAATACATGATGTCTTGACAAGAGAAAATAAGGATCAACTGACAAGATAATCTAACAATCCAATCAGGACTGTCAAACCATCCTAACAAGAGAAGATCTAATGATAAGATATCAGATAGTCAATGAATGACAAAACAAATCTAACTGGTTTTATCTTTCAGTTATGAGACATTTGAATTTTATCAGGTGATCACATTTCAGTGTGAAAGAAAGGTATTTATAAAGCTATCATTTCATATCATATTTTGAACATATGTTTCATATCAGTTTTAGTTATTCTATCCTATGCATTTGATTCAAAAAAGAAACACACATAAATCAATTGCATAAGGTAAAGTAACTGATCATATTTAAAGAAATGTTTAAATGTGTCCCACACAAGCCGTGGGAGTGACTAAACTGAGCAATGTAGACATATGAGAGCTATACATCTGAAGATAAAAGGAAAGAGAAAGAACATATGAGAATATTAAATATCCATCATTGCCTTTTTGGAAGGTTGATGTCCTTAGTTGATAGTTGGTCTTCATGTCCTTATCTTCAGCTCCTGATCATGACAGTGTACTTGCAAAAAATTGGGGGAAAGCCCTATTCGAAGCTCCAGATATTTAAAATTATCACATGTTTTTAACAATAGATATATCAACTTGCAGACATTATGCATCTTATGTGAATGGATCAAATCAGACATGTGCAATAAATCAGATCATCATGAGAAAGATCAATCAACTTCAAGAGGTATCTTTTTATGCTAACTTGTTTGTTCACTATGTAGGTATAAGAAAAGTAATGTTGTAGACATTTAAAGCATGTGGAGAAAATGTGGCTCCCACAATGGTAGAGCCCAGTATGCTTCCTTCTCATTCACCCAAGAAAGACATCAAATTGCAATAAGCAGAGTGTATTGTTCAAGAGATGTTATGCATTGGATCAGTCAACAATGATTAAAGGAGTGGAGTACAGTCATGAAAGGTATTGTTTCCTTTCTTTCTGTTGTATTTGAGATCCATACTACATAAAGCTGTTGATACCATTAAAACAACATGGAATAGTCTATGATGGCAAGTAAGACAGCCAATCATTCACATTAGACATTATAAGGCATGAGAGAATCAACAAAACTCTGCCCAATAATTGAATACATTATATACAACCAAAGGACAATCACTTTTAAAAGAAACAATAGGAAAAGCAAATAAGGAACAATCCTTTTGACTATTTTATATTAGTCCAAATATAGCCAAAGCATATAGAACAACATCTCAGGTTTGTAATAAAGATATGAACTTATAGCATTGAGAAACATTCTTTATTGGCAGTTTTTGATAATCATTATTGTCTTAGATCGGTCTTATTAACTCCTGAGAAGGTATATTTCTCGAGACCACAATGACATGGTAGAACATAAAGGTGAGACAGTGATTAAGTTTGATCATTATCAATCATAGGTTTATCATACAAAAGAGATACAACCATAGCAATTTTTTATGCTAGAATGAATCAGCAATGAAGTTACAATCAGAGCTCCAATAAAGAACAACCCTCATCAAGGATACAGTGCAGCTAAAAATCATGGAGCAGCATTTAAAGACAGGTATTTACCACTTTTCTTGTGAATAAAAGTGTAAAATTAGGTATATGAGCAGCCTTTTGTCATGTTACAATCAACAACACCATGATAGAAAAGACAAGTATTATGAAAAGATAATTATCAATGGATAGAACACAGTCATCATGATTAGGGGGTAGTTCAAATAGTAGCTTAGAACAAAGCAGCATGTACAGAGGAGGAAGGTTTAAAAAAACAAGGACAATAAGAAGACCATATAGTCAAATATGTCAAAAGGATAGGTAATAGAAGTCATACATTTCATCAAAGAAAGTAGTGAGCTTCCTTAGAACAAAGCACAACAAGGGATAAACTAACGTTGCGAAAGTCCAAGAACAAAGGCAGAGGAACAACCAAAAGGCTTAGCCCATTCACTCCAATAGTCAAGACAGAGAGTAGAACAAATATTTACCACTTTTTGTTGTGAATGAGGTGTAAATTTGCTGTTACAGTCAATTGAAATGGCTGTAAAAATAATTTAAATGGCCAAACAACAATCTCGATTAACTTTAATAGCAAGTCATATGAGTATAGCAGTAGTTTGGTAAGAGAGAAGTACAACAGAAGAGGGTATATCATTTATCTTTCCAAGATATTCAAAAGGACAAAATCAGAGAGCATATATAGATGTTTTCAGTAGTATGGCCATGCCAGAGAGGGTGGTTTTTCTTTTTAGGAATCAAAAAACCTATGTCAACTTTTTCTTCAAAACCTTTGATCTATCATATTTACAGAAGGAAGAAATGAGAGAAGGAAAAGATACAATGTCATAGCCAGTAAAGAGGTTTTTTCTACAAAAAGAATAAGAACCCTCATTTTCTTTCTAAAACCCTCATATCTTTCATATAAATAGAAGAAGCTTGAATAGAATGTAGATATATCCAAGCTGTTATAGAGGAGCTTAGTTCTTCAAAACATTACCAAAACCCATGTCATTTTCTTGAAAAAACCTATTAGTATTGAAGACACAGTCCAATTAAATGAATGGTGAAGGCCGAATAAACTCACCTGAAGAAATTGTAGAGAAGAGTATGCCACAAGCCACAGGCCTTATTTACTCAAATCCCTTTGAAATGTATGAAGATATTTTACCAAGGCAAAGAAATGTAGAAATACAAAGAATATACAGTAAAAAATGGGTGTGAAACTTATATAATGTTCAAAAAGCCATGTAGCAGCGGCCATTAAGGAGACACAGTCACAGAAAAAGATCAAAGAAAACAGTCTTTTCTTTACATAGAACTTACCTTTTTCATGCCAGGAAAAGCGAAGAAATCGACCAAAAGGCTTAAAAGTTGCAGATAACCATGTTTTTGTTCTCAAACCCTAAACCAAAATGTCAGCGGCCAACATGAAGAAACAGAGAGGAGATGAAAATGATAAGTGAAGTTTAAGTTTTTACTTCCTTTTTGTTCGAAACCCTAGCCAGATCATGATGTTTTCTTTTGACTTTCATAAAAATAAACCATCACTATCTAATCCAAACTTAGGTCAAGACTTGCTCTTGATAAACCTAATCTTTTTTCAAGGAGGGGCCTGTGGGCCGATGAAATTATTTCTTTTGCATTTGTTTTGGCTAAAGTAAAAAATTGAAATCATTGATAGATAAGGCTTAATGCCTTAAAACCTTTTTATTTCCTTTATCTCATGGAAGTCGACAAGTCAAGGTCGAATGTGCCTTATGTCATAATGCAAAACCAAGTCAACAATCCAAGATTCCTCTTCATGCATGGAGACCAAGTGTGGTTGAGCTTCTTTTTTGCCTTATACATTTTTGAATGCATCAAAAGTCAAAACAAGGATCATTCAAAGGTAAGATTATTTGCAAGGTGTATGAAGACAAAGGGTGAGGTGGCAGATTATGTGGATAAAGCATTATGAAGACAAGGGGACATTTTTTGCCTTGATTGCATGTAAGGTGCAACTAGTTTTTTTCTTTCTTTTGCAATGTAATGGAGTGATAAGGGAATATTCTTATGCCATAAATGCATGTATTATGCAACTAGGATGTTTTATTTTGCATGGAGTTATAAGGTGATAATGATGCAATTATCATGACTTTTGATAATTCATTATCTTATTTTGCATATAAATCACTATTTTTTCTTGCATGGAGGCATAAGGGGGGTATTTTTTCTTTCATGTATGAAGACCAAATTTTGGCATCAAAATCATGCAAAATTGTGCAAATTAGGCTGATGTAAAAGGAGAGATAAGGAGTTTTCTTTTTCTTCCACATTCTCATAATTTTACAACTATATATCATGTAAACAAATTAATAAAGTAATATTTTATAAATTACTCTATTATTTTGTCACAAGTTATAAAATTGGAGAAATTAGACAAATTGAAACTCATAATGGAGTAAGTCATGCAAATGATTACTTTATTAATTTGCCACATAATAAAGTCATTCAAAATGGAGGAGTTAAGTTAACTGAGGTCTTTTTGCATGGCTTGGAAGTCAAAATAGACAAAATTGGTCAACTCTTGGGTCAAACACATGGAGACTAATAGATTGGAGCTATTTTTACTCATTTTGAGGCAGTTTTGACCCTTATTTTAAGGGATTTCTTGGTTTGCTCGTGGATCAGTTTGGAGAGCTTATTTTTAGAGCTAGTTAGCTGCAGTTATTTTTTCCATGCCTCTTGGTGAGAGAAAACTATATATTGTAAAGGAAAACTTAGTTTTTCCTAGTTCTTGCATTCTTTTCTCTTTTACACATTGAGAGACAGAGTTGTTTGTAACTCATTTTGCAGTTCTTGCCTTTTTGCTCTTTGCACTTTGAGAGAAAAATAGGTTTTGTAACTCAATTTTACAGATTTTATAGAGATTACAGCAGGTTACAGGTTCATTTTCTTGTCTTTTATGCAAACAGTTCCTTTATTTCCCTTTGAAAATCAAGTGTTTGCCTTTCCATTAATGATGTTTGTATGAATGACTGATGAAATTTTATTGTGTTTTTTAAATCAAAACCTTTAAAATTATTGTCTAATTCTTACTTGCTAGTATTGTGTAGTAGTAATATCACAGGTCTTAGGTTGTGCCACAGAGTTCAATTTTCTTCTATGTTGTAAAAGCTCCTATTTTTCCTTCATAGAAAAAGTTTTCCAGCCTTCTTAAGAATCATTTTTGTGATCTTATAGCCCAAAAGTGGATTGTGTAGATAGATTTCCGATATCTACTATGAGTCAGATTTGCAGGTTCTACCATCAGTTTTAGGTGCATCACCTTTTTTAGATTACAGTTATAGTGTTTTAGAAGATCCTTTTAACCCTTTTCAACATCAAAGGCATAGATCCAATTGAATATTTTAAGGGAACCAACCCATAATCTGGAGGTTCAAACTTGACATAGGTCACCCGCAGCCTGAGTTTGATCCCATGTTTCGAAGGATTGTTGAGTATCACAACTTTGCATCACGGGTGCAATCCTAATCGACAACAATAATGTCACTTGTTGATTCCAATTTTGCTTCCATTTTTGTGTATTTTGTTGCTTCTAATATGACTTCTATTATTGCATCTTTTGTTGCTTCCAAAATTGTTTCCATTATTACTTCTTTGTTTGGTACTTGAATTGCTTCTATTTTTGTCTCCTAGATAACACCAAGTTTTGCTTCCAAGATTGCTTCTGGTTTGCTTCTAGTTTGGCTTCCATTGTTGCTTCCTTTTTTGCTTCTAAAAATGCTTCTTATGTTGCTTACATTTATTAATTTAATATGTTTTATTTCAATTTAATTAGTTAAATATATCATGCCCCTTAAATAACTCATATGATTATAGAGTAAGTAATTTAATTATTTAACTCATATGATTAAATAGCAAGATAATTATTATAACATGATCATCATCTATAATTAAAACAAGTGAGTCAAACATCTATAATTTAATTGAATTTGACAACATCCATCCTGAGCAATAAATTAAAATCATCATACGTAATAAATATCCATCCAAAAATCATCAACCACTTTCAATATATATAAATTGACAAGTCAATACTGATAAGGTCATCATCATATATAACTAAAACAAGTGAAAGTCAAATATGCCAGTAGATCGATAAAATGTTAAAATGATACATGTCCAACAGTTGACATAAGTCAAAATGATACATGCACAAATGATATAAGTAAAAATGATAAATTATGTAACTCAAAATGATACAAGTCAAGATGATACATGTCCAAATGATAGAAGTCAAAATGATACATAAATTTATGATACAACTCATTAATATGGTACTGCAGGCCGTGAAAATGATACATATGATAGTAACCATGAAAAGAGGCATCATAACGATATATCAACAATGATCCATGATGCAATCGATATGATCATGAATGTCACTGGCTACTACCAGTAACTGCCTCATCATCATCATCACAATTGTGATCATGATCATCATCGTCATCGGCCTTGGTGTCTTCTGTATCTGCATCATCATCATCCTCTGCCATGTGATCTGTACCAGAACCAACATAATCTGGATCTATATCATGAGAATCATCTTGATCTTCTGAAAGACCTGTGTTTTGAAAAAAAAAATTAAAATGAAAAGTTATTATTTATTTCATGCAATAATTTATTTTTCTGTTATATATCTAATATTACAACATATGAAACGAAACCATAATCATATTACATCATATCAAAGTGCACATACCATAATAAAATTTCAAAAAAGTTACAGCTAATATGTCATTCCAATGATGTAAAACATGCAACAATTCTAATAAACGTTAGTAAAGATCATAAAAAAAAATGTTAGACAATTTAACTATCAACTCTAAATTCTATTACATAACCTTAAGTGCCACAAATTTCTTGGTCCATGTATGTTCTTTTTCACTATTAATCTAATAACCTGCATTAGACAGAAACATTAAAGAGTTTTTAAGTAGCAATTGATTAAATTCTCTTACATGTCATTAAGGAATGCACAATTTTTTTTCAATAATTATTTATCTTAAGGTTCATGAGTAACCTTAAGTTAAAGGTCTATTTTGTTTGAAAAAAAAAATGAAGTTAGCAATATGTTATCCAACTGATTTTAGAAAGAAAAAATGTTAGCCCTATTCCCGCTCATAGGTCTTCAATGTGAGCGGGAATAGGGCAAATTTAGGGATTTAGAAAGAAAGATAAAGTTTAGGGTGTCTTCAAGATAGCCAGCATCAGCAAGGAGGTCAACCATGCACACATAATGATCAACTGTAGGTCTAATGCAATAAGGGTTACAAATGTGATTGAAGTATGTACAACTCTCATCCACTAAACCTACATGGTTGCATGCACCTAGAATTAAAGCAAAGCTTACAATGTTAGGATATGTTCCAGAGTGCTTAATTAATTCAAAGATTTTGAGAGCATCCTTGCAAAATCCATTTTGTGCATATCCTGTAATCATTGTATTCTATGAGATGACATCTCTTTGAGGAATTCTGTGAAACAGTTCACGTTTTTTGTCTATGATTCCATATTTTGTACATATTCTGCAATCATTGCAGTCCATGAGACCACATTTCTTTGAGGCATTCTGTCAAACAGTTCATGTGTCTTGTCTATGCTTCCACATTTTGCATATATCTCTAACAGGGCAGTTGCAACTAGAACATCTGACAAAATTCCTCTATCCTTTATGTATTGATGGATGTCCATACCCTATTCCAAAGCTCACATTTTGACACAGGCAGGGAGGATGCTGGAAAAGGTTGTGGAATTTGGCTTTACACTAGCCAATTACATTTGCTTTAAAATTTCTAAAGCCTTTTCAACAAATCCATTTTGTGCATATCCTGCAGTCATTGCAGTCCATGAGACCACATTTCTTTGAGGCATTATGTCAAACAGTTCACATGCCTTGTCTATGCTTCCACATTTTGCATACATGTCTAACAGGGCAGTTGCAACTACAACATCTGACAAAGGAGGACTTAAGCATTCAGAAACTTGACCATGCCACCTTGTGTGGATTTGATGAATGGCTTATAGCCATCAAATCCAATGAACTCTTAAATCATGTCTTCCTTAATCTGGACCAACAATGTAGAGACAATCCTCCATATCCATCCCCTCGGCAGTCTCAAGGGCCACCTTGAGACAAAAAATGCTAATGTATTATTATGATAGTTATGATTGTCCTCCATAGCTTCATTGTGCATTTGAAACTTGAGATGAGGATTGGGGAGGTCTCCATTGGTATTTTGTCATAGACAATTTGGGAATAGCAGACCCCCATCTTATCAATAAGGAAGATTATATAAATCTTGAATAAAACAAGAAAAACCTCATGACTGTCTTGCATATTAGCAAATTGACTATGATAGATTAAGGTTAGTCAATAATTTCCACACCTTTATATTCAATCTTTGGATCATTGGGGGGGTAAAAGCATGAAAAATACTCATGGCAAGATCTTTAAAATAGGCATATTCAACTTCAGGCATTTCTGCAGACCCTAGGAAAGTGGATGTAAACTTAGTGACTATAATTACCACCACAAAGACTATCCCCTTTGTGACTATGACAAGGTAACACTATCATTCTCTTTATGACAATGCCTTCTCCAATGGGTGATGGCCTAATAACATTTTTCTCCTTTGTGATTTCAATGCCTCTCTAATGCACTATCATAGGAGTCTTGACAGTCCTTATGTATCAGTGAAGAAGGTTTCCAACAAATCCAAAAGAAGGGCTTAAGATTACATACAAAGTCCTAGCCTTCATACCCTAGTCACATATCACCCCTCTAAGAAGACCTCAAGACTTTATGGGTTCCAAACATAACACAAACCCAATCCTATATGACTGTCACTACCCTAGGTCCCTCAAAATTCTTATATCAACCTTCCCTTGGCTGGCAAGGGTCTTGAAACTCCATTGGCCCTACTAGTCTGAACTTGGAATGGTCAATATAATGATTCTACTACAATGCATAGTTAGGGCTACACTAAGGAAGTCCTATCTACCCTAAGGAAGTCCTACCCACACCTAAACTATGATGTATCCGTGATCTTATCAAGCATGATCTTATGATAGTGTTTGGACTAAACTTGTATAGTTTTAGGGCATTCACACATCTCAATTATAGTATGGTGTGTGAGGAATTATTACTAAATGGTTGCTACCATGCACATAAACTATACACATATCTGAAGACTATAATATGACATTATTGTGATGGAATCCTAGGTTGGAATGAAAGCTAGGCCTCAGACCATTTTAAATTGATTCCTTGCAAAAAAATTTGATATGAGAGCCATTGTTTCCTCGAATACCATTCCACCATCCTATGGACGTAGTGCAAGGTGTGCAACAAGTCTAAGAAGCAACAACATCCTTCTTTCTGTCATACTGAGAACCACAAAATAATGGATTTAAATCATGGAACATATATAATTGATACCTTTAATGCATCTTCCATGCAAGTGAGTTTAAAACTGAAGATTTGGGTGTAGGAAAGGGCTTCTAAATAAATGTTCACTAGAAAAGAAAGAAAACAAATAGTTTTGAAATGGAAAAAACAAAAATCACAAAATCTAAAGGTTTCCATATTTCGCTAAGCCCTTCTTTATCCACACATCTACTTGGAGTGTGTTGGAACTGATTTTGACTGTACAAAATCTAAATCAAAATAACCTATTCCCACCATCTTCCCATACTTGTATTGTAAAATGCAAAATAATAAATCTGCTCAATTGATGCCCTAACCCTAATAATCCCGCAACATCCCCACCATTACCCTCCAAAAAGAATAAAATTATTTAATTTGACTTAAGGATCCTTTAGAAGTCATAAAGCAAAATATCGTTGGCAGAATACCATGTTGGGAGGAGTCACTTTAACGTCTCCCCGATAGCCCGATGTGATAAAGTCAATTTGTATTTCATTGACATCAGAAAATCAAGCAGATAAAATATATCAAAGAGACTGAAGGATATTGGGAAGACTAAATTATATGTCTCTTTGATACCTCGATAACATCAAGCACATCGAAGGGACTGATACATATTGGCGTGACACTTAAATGTGTCCCACTGATACAATGATAAAGGGCATTTTCAAAAGAAATAAAAAGGGTTCTATAACATATAAATGGATATCAGCAGGACATAATCATATCGATATGACATTATCAGAGGTCACTCCGATACCCCGATGAATGGTGAAATAATATCAAGGAAGGAAAAGGGCGACCATCCTGATAAATCGGTGACATGACTACTAGATATCTATCAAACGACCTCCAATTCAAATGAATTAATTGCTCTTGAATCAACATTGCATTTGACACATATACGCCATCAATGAACTAGAGCCGAAAGGATTAATCTCTAAAAGATTTTTAACAGGCGGGGAAAATTGAGGAGGTGAAAGATAGAAAAGGGCAAGTTGCAGAACAAGGAAAGCTCATCCAAGTAAGTAGTCCAGACCTAACTTTGAGATTACAAAGTAAACTTCAATTGCGAATTCATAAACACATGAAACCATGGAAAGTAGGAATGAAAACTCTAAGAAGAGATAGAAAATAGAAGATAGACATCTAAACCAAGACTTGATAGAACAATGCCCGAGGTCTAGCCAGAGGTCTAGAAGAAATAGCCAATTGAATCCACATGATAAAAAACACAAAGATAGTAACAGACATGTAGGAGATTCATGGACCCCCATCAGAGGATATGACCTATTTATATACCACTACAAGAAAATGCATAGACACAGGCCAGTCTCTAATCCATGGAGGATGAACTTGGGGATGTTAGTAGTGCCAAATGTGTTTGTAAATGTAAAATTCCTCAAAATGTTTGTAGATAACTATAACCCCCAAACCCGTATGATTGAGCTAAAGGATGGGTCAAGATTTATTCCTATCACCTAGGATTATATCTCAATGGTTTTTCAATTAGGCACGAGCTTTGATATGGTATTTAGGATCAAGGACTTATTAAATGAATACTGAAATCTGAGTAACACCTATAAAAGATGGAGATTACCGTTTCACAGGCCTCGAGATGAAAGTAATCAGCTCAGAGTGTTTCAGGAGAGGAGGATCCCCCTTATTCGGTTGAATTGTTTGAACCATATTTTAGATATACCTATTATTTTGTCTATCAAGTATTGGGTGTGGATGCCCCTGCATATATGGATATAGCTCCAATGGTTTAAGCTGCTGATATACAAAGCCCAGATGCCAGAACATCAGACTATGCTGAATATCTCTCTAATGATATTCATAATGATTTAAAGGCTATAAAGGAGAACAAGAGGGGTTTTAGGTTTATGCATTATTCTCTGTTTATGCATCTTGTGTTATATGAAGGACAAAATTTGAGTTTATGGGATGAATCTCGTAGGGTTAGAGATCTAGATAGAAAGGGAGATATCAAGCCAGTACAAATGTGGACAGCTGTATGGGATAGCAGATGTGATCGATCACATTATCTATACTTTGAGGAATATTTTGTAAAGCCTTTATATGCTCTGTTTGGTCACCCATGCAGTTATAATTTATCACCTGATATACAAAGATTTCTCAGGCCTAAGGACATGGATAAGAGTAAGAAAATCAATCACAATTCAGGTGATTGGTATGTATATAGGGATTGTATAAAGATTAGAGTTTTTGGATATGAAGGAGCACCATTTTTGCTCCCAAAAACTTGCCCTGATAGACTGGCATATTTAGAGATTGTTAGGCAGTTGGCCTATTCTGATTTCATGCACTTGAGGAAACACAATAAGCAATCTTTCATCCTAGGTACCCTATGTTTTGGGGATTTTACTTCCTTTTCTGAGAAAGGGTATGAAGAAATTGAAAAGAGATTAGATTATTTTGGGATACCTAGAGGATATATCAGGGAGAAGTTTGACCCTGAGCACTTTATAAATCATGTCAGCATGAATCAGAAGTTAAAGAAGTATCAACATGTTCTATTTGTTGATGATGATCTAATCAGAAATACTGATGAAGCTTCTGTAGTTGAAAGGAGACAGTTGTATCATAAGGTCATGATAGTTGAGGCTTGGAGGGTAGCCCAAAACCCCAATTATAAAGGAGCCTTTCTAGAAATAGATGATCCAATTGACAGATTGAGTATGCTGGTTTCAAAAGCACAAGAATTGATTTTAGATGTCCCACCTGAGGTTTTTAAAAGTAAAGGCAAAAAATTTAGAGAAACACAAGCTAGATATGAGACTCCTTTGAGTCACCTATCTCCTCAACCTACGCCTAATATTAGTTTTTCTATGGATACTAGCTTTGCAGAAGATGAGGTATTAGAAGGTGAGGATGAGACTATGCAAAGTTTTGAACCCGCGATTGACAAATATGACCCTCCTATGGACAGAGAAGTAGTCAATACAGAATCCCCTGATGAACTATCAGAGGACATGAGACATATGGCCAGCCAAAAATTTGTCTCAGATAAAGATTTTATAAAAACCCCTAAGTTTAAAACATTTCTCTATGAATTCAAAGGCAAAAAGGCTAGGGAAAAGATGAATGATATTTCCGTTGAGGTACAAAGTGAAGTGTTGCATGAACTCCAGAAAGAAATTGACAAAGCCATAGATAACATGACCCTAGAAAAGGGAAGAGAACTGTTAGAGGAGGCAGGGGTTATGTTAGTATTTGGCTAGGATATGACATCTGCTATTGTTTTTGATACTTTCAAAAGAAATTAGGATAAAAAGTGTAGTTAAGCATTGAAGCTGTGGACAAGGTTAAGACAGGTTCTGGGTATGATCCTGATAAAGCAACTTTGTTGATATGGGCACTCTACCCTCCACACCAAAGGCCTCAAATCATTGATGATCCAAACAAAGCATTTGGTCATCTTATAATACAGAGAGTTGAAGATACTGACCCACTTGATACTGCTGAATTGAATGTAAATGTTGCCAAACTGACAAAGGCTCAGATAGAAAAACTGGTTAGAAATAACAATGCTTATGTAGCAGAGAATACAAAATTGAAACAAGAAATTGCTATGTATAAAGATAAACTGGCATCATCTAGTAGTCATTTACCTTTTCAAGAGCCAAACAAAAGAATGATGGAAGCCATATCTGATGCAAATTATTGGAAAATAAAGGCTGAGAAATTCCAAAAGAAAAGTGACAAATTGGAAAATAATATAAAGGTTGTCAAGTACCAAATGGCTTCTAAGTTGATAAACAAAAGATTTGAAATGATGATGAAACAGAGTGATCAAATATGGGATTTACATAAAAGGACCTATAATGTTCATCAAGAACATAAAAGATTGCATCTCAGAATGTTTGAGAAGAAAGAAGAGCTAAAAACTAAGGCAAACATCAATGAGCAAACACCTAGGGAATGTAATGAACTGATCATTGAACATGAAAGATTTAATACATTGTTAATAGGAGATATTAGTGATTTTGACCTGCAAGGGGACATGGAATTTCCTAATTTCTTCAATAATGAAGGAAATATACAAGAAAAAGGTCTGTGGAAAGAAGAATTGGCTCAGTTATTACCCATAGCTCTGGGGAAGGTCAACAATGAAGATAGGGTGATAGAGAATACACATAAACAATTGGATAAAATCTTCAAGCTAGAATTTGTCATGATGGATATAATTTCCACAGACACTTGTGTATCTCAGGAGTACATTGATCACATAGCCAAGGTAAACCTGTTTATTGCCAAAACAGTATGAGAAAAGCATAGAAAGAAGAATTAAGTTTTGAAAGTTTTGGCAACATATACAAGTGATGTATTGCTTTTAGCAATGGAAACAGGCACAACATATTTGATAGAAACTGTAATATAAAGAGGAATACCTTGCCAGGCTTGTGGTCATGAGTATTCTATGAAGACTAACAGATTCAAATCTTAATTGAGTTTTTTAATGCCTATAATCACTTTTTCCTAATTATGTTTAATTATGAAAAGATACAAAATATGAATAGTTGCATCTATTCAGGCCTGAATCTTGTTCGCTTCCCATATATATATGAGGGAAACCAAGGCCTTAGGAATCATCATCATTCAATCTATTCTTTGCAAGACAATTCATACTTATATATTTACAATCATATTTCAAGTTCAAGACATTACCATGATATTTTAATATTTTAATGGGCAAGGATGATCAAAATTGTGGATATATCTATGGTGTTCTGATATTCTGTTGATATTAAAGTTTACCAGTTATTTGACTGTCTCCATCTTGGCTATTTCCAGTTATTTAAATCCCTAGATTTATCAATGCACATTTTCTATCATTGTGTGGATGCTTTTTGATTGGTTTCTGTTAGAAGTTGATTTAATTCCTTCTGAGTGATTTAATATTTACTAGTCTCTGTTTTGAATTAAATCCTTTAAAATAAATTATATTGGTGAGTTTCCTTCAAATAGAATTAAATCCTTTTAGGCAAACACAATAACTTGAAAGAATCAACTGGATAAATTAAAGAAGAGTCTAGTAGATAACCATCTTGCATGTTCATACAAGGTATGAACATTTAGAAGGTGCCATATAATCAGAGTTAAGCCAAGTAGTTCTGCAAATCATTAAAGCCTTGACCCCATTACCCAATAGCATTAGGCACTGGTCACAACCTTTTTATAACAATCCTTTTATATCTCATAACCTTATACACATCTACTTCACATCCATTTGCCATTGTGAAGGTCAATCAAGTCTGCACTAAACATAAGGTATACCCACCTAGGTCTGGCAAAACCTGAAGTGAAGGGGGTCTTAGCCATATTTGCCCTGTGTCATTAGCCAAAAGCGTCAAGAGAGCTTGGCAATCTCTTAAGGTTTAAAACTTGCATTTTTGAGACCTAACAGAGTGTAACTTTGATCTTCCTTCAAATCACCCTAACTTCATAAGGAATCCAAAATGGGATCAGTCATAAGAAGGAGGCAGGTAAACAAGGGTTTGCTGTTCATTATTAGCTCGTCAAACTTAAGCATATGAGATAGCATGGCACACACAAAATGTTGTGGATATTGAACACAAGATTAGGTTAATTGCAACCATTTTTTGTAAGAAAGCACATGACTAGTATACTCATTGTAATCCTAATGGCACCAAGATTGATCTTGGTAAACTGCTAAGAGATTTCCTTCCCAAGTTCAATTGCCCTAAGATGGTGCGTCGTAATATTGTGGCATTAAAGGAAATAAGGTGACAATTGGGAGAGATTGTGTGTAGGTATGATCAATGCTCTAAGGAATTGGTTTTAAAGATTGACCCAACTATAAAACGTTGAAATTTAGAAGGAATGATTTATTGGTAGGCTAATTGCACATATCCAACATGAACTAGTTTAGCTCACTCTCCTTAATTAAAAAGCTGCCTTAAAAGTTGTATTGAGATTATAAGAATTAGGGGAGCCCCCAACATATGATTCTACTACGTGCCTAAAAGAACAAATGGAAAAATGGTCATGCAAATAGCACAATTTGCAAGTGAAACTCTTAATCAATGTGGTTTATGATGAACAAAGTGCCACACTAAGGGGCACACAACTACAAACTATCTAGTGGTGAGAGCTCAAGCTATTAATGCCACATAGTTCCCTCTTGCTCAACACATACCTAATTGCACCATATGTCATGAGACTCATGAAATTGTCCACTACTACAAAAGTGAAAGGATGTTCCTATCAATTACTAGTGCAAGGTTTGTCACACATCCACCCATGGCATTACCACCTACAAAGTAGTACAAGTCCTCCACAAGGCAAGAGGAAAACAGAATTAAACACAACCATGCAACCCCAGTCACAACCACAATAGATGGTGTTGTGCTATTAGGAGCCATAATATATGGAGCATGGAGGAAATCAAGGAGGCCATGGTAGAGTATGCAATAGAGGAATCTATTGCTACTAGTGTGGAGAACCTGGGCATACCTCATGTAGTTGTACAAAGTTTCCAATGTATACTTATTATGATGTTGATCACAAGATAGAGGATTGCCCTACATTGTTGCAACTGTTGGAATATTCAATGATGTGCCTTTGATAACGGACTTATCATTTTCATAAGTTCTATCACCACCTAATTATTCAATAAAGGATCTGTTGTCTATACATTAATTCAATATAAACAAATGTGTGGATGATTTAGTGGCCTGTTCACATAACTCACGTTTGTATATAAGTGATTGCCTTTACAGTTGTTGAGCTTTGTGGATTAAAATTATTGTGAAAAATGTCCAAGGATTGTTCTATAAAGGTAAAAAGGTGCATTCATAATGAGAGTGACTGAAGTTCAACTCTCAACACTACAATAAGGTAACTAGGAGGACATGTGCACATGTCCAGGACTACAAATAATGGGACAATTGAGTGGGATCTAGGGCCAACAGAGAAGTACTTTAGAACTCATCCTACGCATCAATAAGCAACTCAACACAAGAAATGCAAATTGACTTATTAAAACAACAATATCCAACTAAGTTATTGAAAGTCAACTATTGATACATCATTCTCCATCTAGATTACAAAATCGGTCCACTTTTCAAATTGTCTTGGATGCTGGCCATATTTCTCCTCTTGTTAAAACATGGCACATGGACTAGTTAAACTAATTAATATGCAATGATTCACTTTTTCCTAGGAAATTAAAAAAAATATCATTTAACTTATTAAATATACTTACAAATGTACAGGTCAAGGCCTGTAAACCTTTCTAGCCACTGTGATGCGTGGCACGAAGTTTGTCAAGCCTAGCCTTGGAGGCCTTGTCCTGAAACATATACTAATTCAATTTAACTATATACAAATAAAATTTAAAAATCGTTTAATAAATTTGATATAATCTTATGAGCAAATTCAAATACCTGTGTACTCTCCTCACCAGACTTCCTCCATGCATCAGACTTCTCATATGCTTTTACAAGCTCTAGCTCTTTCCATACTTTCAAACTTACATCAATTGGCCTTTTTTTGAGCCTTAGCTCGGGAGGGAGTTTTTTTTATCTTCTTTGTTTGGTTGCACCAAAATCTCTTGCAATTTTGAGACATTCATAGCTTTATCTTCTTTACAGACCAACCTGTGCCAAATTCAGTCTCCATGTCTTGGATAACTACTTTTTGTAGGTGCATGGGTATCTTTGAGAATGGCAAATGTAGATGGTCTTTGAACCGTTGAAGGCATGATTCCTTCAACCTATTCACAAATGTTTTTCTAGTATCTGTCATTCAGACTTCCCCTGAAACCACATCATATTCTATCTTGGTATAGTAGCTACCAATGCAAGATGCAAAACATGGCGTGATGGTCAAAGAAGTATGTGTCCCAGGAGTGGCTGGGACATTGGAAGCCTTTGCTCCCTGTTCCAGATTCTTAGAGGTTACTATTATTGATTTCCTCCTGGATCTTTTGCCTAATCCATGACTAGTTGGGGAATCAATTGATTCCCTTTGACACTATTGATTTGGTTGCAATGTTTTAGGGGCTTTACTAGATTGTTTTTCTATGTATCTGGCAAGCATTGTCAAGTCCACACCATCCAATTTGTTCACTGCCTCTACCCCCAATATGGAAGCCAATGCCTCTTTATCTTTGTTAGTCTCATGTCCCTATATATATATATATATATATATAAAATAAATTTCTTCTTTTAAAATTAGAAATAAAAAACTAAAAACTAAAAATCAAAGAAACAATGGAAACATTTACAAATCTATAAATTGACAATAAATTACCTCATTGTGGCCAGAGTATGCTCCCATTTGCTCTCTTCCCTCTATTGCTTGACATTTTGAGGTGACCTAAGGCAAATTATTTTCATCTAGTTTGTGGAGGCAAATGAAGTACACACTGCTAGGTATGAAAGTTTTCACTCAGTTTTTCTGTATTCCTCAAGGTTTTTGACCTTTACTTTGTAGAGCAAATCATGAAGCTATTTTCCTCTGTAAGTTTGCTACAAGAAAGTAAGCTTATACATCAATTGAAATAAAGCTAGAGAGAAATTTCATCAACTAGTGGAAAAATGTGATTTCATCCATATCAAGATAGAAAACAATTTCCTTTAAGCAAAGGCTGAGATATCTAATTCACACAGTTTAATCCTGAAGCACACATTTATAATATTATGGAATGTGGAAATTTGTCATCTATCATGAAAAGCCTTGCTCAGAATTATCTTCAACAGATGCCGTATGAATATTAAAAGACCCGCATTGGTCCAAATGAATCAGACATCTGACGGGAAAAAAAAAGTAGATGAAAGAGAGGCGATGCCCTTTCCTAGCATGAATAGAAGAAGAGTAGCACGAATTGAAAGGCTGAGATATCTAGAAGCAAAGGCTATCGTGGCTCAAACTCAGGACTTTTGAGATGTAAGAAAGTGAGTATGCGCTTTAGGAATGGAAAGGAAATTGGGGTTGGAATACAGGTCCTGCCGTTGCCAAGGATCTGCCCAAAATAAGGGCGAACACAAAAAACCTAAACACTCGATCTCTGCACGCCAAACGCTCAATCTCCAAACACAAAATGAACACCAAAAATCAATAAAGTTTTGTTTTGTGTTTTTTTGTTTTGTGGTATGTGCAAGCGAGAATTTTTTAATTTTTTTTATCCATTAGTCGGCGCTATAGTCGGAGCAGTTATCGCTGACTGTAGCGTCGACTACTACTCTGACTATAGCACTGACTTTTAGGCCTAAATCTAATTTTTTTGGGGTGTAAAAGGCCCAAAGTGCACCTAATTTAGCGCCTATCAGTGCAAAATGATGTATTTTGCTTGGAAGTTGATATCACTATCTAATGGAATGCCAAATTTGGTTGCTTGTAGCAACCTCACCAAATTTGGATTGTCCTTATAATAAGTAACTATATCTTGTTTCCATGATAGCATTTTGACTTCATGCTTCTCTTATGATTAGCTCAATAATGACTCACTCTTTCACGACCTTACACAGATGGTTTTTGACAATCCTTATGTAAGTGATATGGCTTTGGAAAAACCAAACAACTCTTCTCTTACTATTATGACATGATATTGGGACTATATTGGCAACTTATGGCAATGCTTATGGTATTGTGATTTTCATTTCTATGTTCTCATTAACCTATTTTAGGTTGAAGCATGGTAACTATCCCACTAGCTATTATGATAGTCATAAAATGACTAGACAATCCTCTCCACTTTGATTATGATAGTCCTATGCATGGTGTTTTCTTCATGACAGTCCCCAATAATGTGAATTATTAATAGTAGCTAGTTCAAATGGAGTTTTGGATGGTGTAGTAAGTTGTCCCTATGGCTCATGATAGTGCATGCCTTGGTTATGTCCTTGTGACATTACTCTCTAGATATCTCCTCTTTATAGTGACAAGGTTTCAAGAACATGACAACTTGGGTAAGGTATCAACTTGTCTCTTTAACCTCTGGATTGTCATTTTTCAAGAATTGATCTCATTGAAATGCAAAGACAACATGTTTATTGATGACTAACTACATTGTTACTATGATAGTGACTTAACCTGGTCACAAGATTAATGAGACAATTTTATAGTGATAACTCTATGGATGCATACCTATCTATCCTAGGTGTACTACAACAATAATTTACTGTTTCTAGTGTTGCTTTTAAACCTCCTATGGTTGTTACCTATGCCTCATGGTATGACAACCTCTACAATGTTAAATATGATATTAAAATGATGGTGACTATTGGAGCTATGGTTTGGATGACCTAATAACATTTGTGATAGTCTTTTGGGGTTGTGATAGAGCTTTTGGGTTATAACAATACTTAGGATGATTGTCCATCAGCTATAACAAGGCATAATGATGGTCCTTGATATCATCCCCCTATAATGATAGTGGGTGGGTGATATCATATGGTGGCTGCCCTTTATTCCCATATCAGTCCATTGAATTGCTAATAAAGATTCTAAATCATTGTTAGTACAACATTAGGTGGTATTTGGACAATAGCAATGATATGACAACTTTTGAATCCTCAGGATCCCACTACAATAGTAGATCAACACTATGATGGTCCCCTGACTTATCATTTTGACACCAATTATTTTAGTTGAAGCCATGACCTTCCATCTAACATTTTAGAGTTGGATTTGGGATTAAGGACAACCTTAAGATATGTGATAAGAGATTGACAACATTTTAGCTAAGTCATGACAATATTTGTTTATATTATGTGACTTCACTATAATATTGAGGATTGGTTTAAGAGGCCATGCACTATCTCCTTCACTATCTGACAACCTTCCACTTCCTCATATACCTGTGATAGTCCTATTTATACATCTAGTTATTCCTTAGATCTTGTCAATCCTTAAGGCATGATGACAACATCCATAAATACCCCAACTACATCTCAATCATATCAAAATTTCATTGTCATTTCACTTTCCTACCATGACTGCATACTCCTCCTTCATCCTTTATGACATAGATCACATGCTTGTTACATCAATGTCAAGGGCTCATAATTTCATCACCTAGGAAAGCATGTTACCAAGATTTGATGGATTGCCCATTAGGTAATCAAATCTTGGTACTCAAAGGATATTTGCCTCTCTCTTACACCATGCCCTTTATCTTCTTAATTGTTACAAACCCTACAAGCAAAAAAAAGGATCATTAAGTCTTTCAATATATCTATACACAAATTATAACATCAAACCCTCTACTAAAACTCCAAAATATCAAACCCTAGGTGACAAAACTCTCACATTTGTGGGAAAAAAACTAGAATAAATGTTGGATTTCATGGTAACTCAAAACTTCCCTCTCTCAAACTAATGACTTATTGTGTATATGGTTTGAAAGAATAGAAAACAGTCATAGATTAGATGAAAAGATCAAGGAGATGCATGTTATAGAGTATAAAACTCAAAAATCAAAGGTCTTTTTGGGCCTTTTTCCAACAATATGAGAAAAAATAAAACTTTAAACATGTAGCACAGGCACCATATGACTCATTCGCACATATCACACATGTGGGACCACTAAGAAGGAAGGTAGGTGCTTAATATGAGCAATGACAATTGCACATAGTGTTTAAGTTCACTTCAATAGATGGTTGGGGTTATGATAGCTAATGGAGGGTTTTCTTTTCAAAGGAAACCATTAATTTTGGAGTGAAAGGTAATGGTGAAATATAACATAAAGTCCCTATAATTAAAGAATATCCAATGGGTAGGATTAACCTAACAAAGATCTAACGACGTGATTTCAAAATTAACATCAAAATCATCCTTCCCTCCATCAATAATTTAAACTTTTGGTGCTAAAGACTCTTTGAGACTGTTTTGAGGGTTCTATGATAGTTTTGAGGGTTTTATGACCACTTGAAGAGATACAAATAGCCTTAAAATGACCCATAAAAAAAAAAGGAGAGTCAAATATGAAATAAATGTCTTTTTGATGTGAATTTGTAGTCATCTTCTAATCATAAGATTAGAGCTCTAGTTGTCAAGATTTCGCGTGTAAACGTTTTGTGAAGAGCAAAATGTTGTAATGTCCTATTTTATTTTTCATAGTGCGTCTTAATGAAAAGAGAGTGTATTAACAAGATAATTTCAACAATATTCTCTTGGTGCACAACTGTTATGTGACTATTGTCATTGTTGTGTATTACAGGATCTAGAGGAGGCCATGGAGAGAGGATGTGGACAACGTAGAACTACTAAATCACAGAGAGGAAAGTGGGTGGAAATAGATATGACAACGGAATCTACAGATATAATAGAGGTAAGAAGAGAAAGCAACCTCAACCAAAGGAGGAAGGTGTTTATGAATTCACAAATGCTACAACAAAGAGGAGATAAAGTCATTTTCCTGTCCATGAGGCCTCTGAGGTCAAACTTATTGGTTGAAAATGCACAGGAATGGTGATTAAATGTGATTCTATGATCAAGGGAAAAGTTTGAAAATTAGGATGGCCAAAACATAATATCATTATGTCAAATATATGACTAAAGTGAGGTTTTGTGTTGAATAACATATTCGTTGAAATGATATAATTGGTGTACTAAACATTATTTACTGTGTTGTGTATTATAGGGGTCAGACGAGGCCATGGCAATAGATCATGTCATATCAAATGAGGACACAACGGATGAAGCGGGACATCAGGTACTCAAATTTTGACTTAACTTAGGAAAAAATGATCTGATGGCATTTTGTGATACGTCCATCTTTTTTCACAGTATCATTGAAATTTATAATGTATTATCCAATCTTGACATAAATTAATGCATGTTGTTGATTATTTTAGATGGAGATTGGAGCAAATGTAGAGCCTGAGTGTTCAACTAGAAAAAGAAAAAGATATGTATGTGGAGGTGGACCTAAAACTGTTAAATCACGTAGAGGACAGTGGGTGGAAGAGGATATAACAATGGATCCTACAAACACAAAAAATGATTGCACTGAACAAGAGGTTGGTCAGGACTATAGTACATGGGATGAATACTTTGAGAAAATTGTTGTTTGTGGATGTTCTATATGTCATGGAAAAAAATTGTTATGGAAAAATTGGTGTAAATGAATAATCAATAATATATCAACTATACCCAATAACTCAATGAAATAGGAAACAAAGAAATCAATCAAACAAAGAACTTCAAACCTTTGCAAACCTCTTCACTTCATGGCTTCCATTGATTGCCTATCTCAAATGATCTTGTGTATGAATATGGCCCTCAGAAGGTGCACTTCCTTGCTATTCCAAGATGTTAAGTGGGAATGGCTATGATAGTTTATTGCAATGAAGATGAGCTTCACAACAAAGGTAATGGTATGGTAACAAGTTGATCGCAAGCAAATAGAATGACTTGGGTGCTAAAGGTGCGCTGTAATTCCTGCAGAGTAACAATACTAAAAGCTTGGATGAATGAAATGGAGGAATTAGGTTCAATTTATAGACTTGTGAGAGAGAGGATCAACAGTATAGAAAGAATGAAAAGATCAATGGTATAGAAGACTTGAGAGAATGTGCATGAATAGAAAGAAGACAAGTGTCACACAAAAGCTGTTTTGTTTAACTACTTTCTTTTATAAAGATAAGATTTGATTTCATAAATTAGAAAGCTTTTTTCTAATTTAAGAGTTATTGATAAAAACAAGGTTGATTGAATCAATTAACTCAACTTGTGATTTACTTTTGCATGATTTGAGAGAAATTAAATAATAAATTATTTAATTTTGTGTGCATGAAGAAGAAGACTTGTTTTTAGAAGATTTGGAAGATTTTTGAGGAATTAGAAGATAAGAAAGCAAATTAAATGAATAAATTTATTTAATTGTTTGTGCATGACTTGGAAGAATAAATAAAATATTTGATTATATTTTATTTTTAGAGATTGAGAGGATTTAAATAAATTTGATTGATTTATTTAAATTTGGAAGAATAAGTGACTTAATTAAATAATTAAGAATTACGTAATTGTTTGGAAGAAGTAAATTAAATAAAGGATTTTATTTAATTTTGACTTTAGAAGAGGTAATTAAATATTTTGATATTTAATTAAATTAAAGGAATATGAATCGAATAAATAAATTTGTTTATTTATTTATTGATAGAATAATTAAACTTAAATAAATATTAAGAATATTTATTTGGACAGAGTCGTGTCATTTTTAGGCGTATACAGAAACAATCCAAACAAGCGATTGTATAAAGACATTACATATATGATGAGCTTCCATTCGGTAGTATGCATCCTACAATGGATTCAAATCCAATAGGAATTGTGGTAAGGAATTTTCCAATTTGATATAAATAACATGTATACTTCGTTTAAATATTGTTTTATATTATTTAAATAACTAATTTTTTTCTTAATGGATACTTGCAGGATAAAGTTCTTGGATTAAAGTTTTCTGGATCACCAACTTCCAGTCTAGAGGGTAATGATCATTTATCAGATGATACATCTAACAAAAATATGTGCCAATATACCAGCGCGGAAGATGAGGAATTGATGAAAACAAGCAATAGAACAAGAACCGGTTTAAATATGCATAATTTTCTTAAAAACAAGGGGAATGTGGACTACATACCCTATGAGAATGAATGTGATGGAGATGATGACTTGCCCCTGAGTTTGAGATTAATTTACAAAGAGACATTTGATCGTCGACTATATTGTGCTCGACTTAGTGATCAACAACTACTTAGAGTGTACGAGGTGTTTCAATTTTGGGGATACAACTACATGATACGACCCTCCAATATTCATGGAGAGAATCTAGGCCTCTTTATTGTCCAAAATGTACATGTGGGATCTAAACATAGAAATAATTCAGAGCAAACCACTAGGATATTAATGCCATATTATGGTCCATCATATTACAGTGGTGAATGGAGAAGGCTAGCAGAATATAAGCCTGGCATGTTAGCATATGGTCTAAATTCAAATATGTATACACATCATCTCCAATTGGAAAGTGGAAAAGAAATGAATAGAGGTCATCTTATGTATATAGATGGATGTGCATACACACACAAAAATATTGCAGGATTTATAAATAGTAGTAAGGGAAGGGACCCTACTATAAGACCAAATTGTCAATTTGTTGAGGTTATAAATGATAAAGATGGAGATATGGAAAGAGAGGTTGATAGATTGATAATGGTTGAGGCTATTATGGACCTTACAATTGGGGATGAGTTATTGATTGATTACCCCTTCTTAAAACGCACTCCTGCGCAAAAGAAGAGGGAAGAACAAGGTCTCTCTAAGGATATTCATAAGGGCAAAAAACCAAAGAATAATAAATGAGTGTGGACTGATGTTTTATAAACCATGTTGTCAAAATTGTGTTTTATTTAAATTATTGTATAAAAAAGGTAGTCTATAAAATAATGTTCCATTATTCAATTGATGTATATATGTTCATACAATTTTTATTTTTATTTTTTAAGCCATATTTGATTATATTTCTTTGAAATTGATACATTTATGATTTATCCAATTGTTTCCAAACATTAAATAATGCTTGCATTTATTGATAGGTAGAAGATATTGATGAAACACATACTAATACCTAAGATCCAACTGGGTTATTAAGATTTGGATGGGATGATCCAAACCATCCTTTAAACCATACCAAGGTGAAAAGATCAACATTGAAGAGAATACTACCAGCTGAGAAATTTGAAGAGCTGATGAGATCCGCATACACTGATGACATGCCATCTAGCCTTAATGATGATGATCATGATAGTGAAAATATAGTGCATGAAGAAGGATTGAATGAAATGCTTACATATTTCTTTGGGGATGGAAACAATGATGACAATAATGATCATATGGTTGACAGTAACGATGATAGCAGGGGTAATTACCACCAATGTAATGTTGATGATAACAACTTGAAAGACTCCATCAAGCAAGCAGCGAAGACACTCGTGTTCAAATCGGGTGCAAGTAGAACCTCAAAACTAGCATACACATTAATATTATTAGAAATCAAGTCACTATTTGGTTGGTCAAACAAAGGTTTCACTACCCTACTGAAGTGAGTTGAAATCTATTTCTTACTTTGCATTGTCAATTGGTGTACATAATTCATAAACATTCATCAACTTCGTTTATATTTCTTTAAGGGGATTTTAAAACCATATATTGTATATAAATAGTCCTAGTATAGATTGACATATCAAACATGTTCATCACAAGTCAAACATTCAATTGATTTAATCTCTGGCAATCTTATAGGGCACTAAAAACTAAAATATTCCATGAAGAGAATGTGTTGCCATCAACTTGCAGAGACACGCGTCTGTTGTTAGTTGAGTTGGGGATTGAATATAAGCAAATTCATTCATGTAAAAATGATTGTATTTTATACAAAGATGAATATCAAAACAAGGTAGAATGCCATGTATGCAAAAAGAAGAGATGTAATACAGATGTACAAGGTCCTACAGTTCCAAAGAAGGTTTTACATCACATGCCAATTATACCTAGACTTCAACGAATGTTTTGTTGCAAGTCACTTGCACAATTGATGGACTGGCATGCAAAGAATAGGAGTAAAGATGGATTCATGCAAATTCCGGTCAACTCCAAAGCAATGAAACACATAGAGGAAAAATGGCCAAGAAAATTCAAACATGAACCCCGTAGTATCAGGTTTGGTCTTGCAATTGATGGAGTGTGTCCATTCTCTTTCCTTAGCTCAAATTATAGTGTTTGGCCAGTCGGATTGAGAGTATACAATATTACCCCATGGATGAGTGTTAGAAAGGAGCACCTTATGTTGACTCTCATTGTTCCAGGAAAACATCAAGTTAAAAACATGGATGTTTATCTTGCGCCTTTTATTGATGAGATGCAACTACTATGGAAAGGCATAAGAATGTATGACATATCACGTCCCCCATCAAAAAGGTCCTTCATGTTGTATGGTGTGCTATGTTGGACTATTCATGATTTCCCAGGACTTGGTGTTTGTTCTGGTAAGATAAAATATTTACGTATTTACACTCATAATTTATTTTCATCCCAACTTTCATACTTAGCTTTATACTATTTTTTTGATGTTATTAACATTACTTATTGAATTGTAGGGATTCAAATAAAGGGGATATTTGCATATCCAAGATGTGCAGAACAATTTCAAGGGCGGTATTTTAAAGATTTACATTAATTTATTTATGCAAACAACATGGTTTTTCTACCACTAGATCATAAGTTTAGAAATTGTCTGAAGAATCAATTTGATGGAAAAGTTGAAAATAGCGGCCCTCCCATGATTATGGGTCTAGATGATTGGCTTAAGAAGTATAAATATGTTGAATTGAAAGATTGGGAGGATTTTTTTGATCAGGTTGATTCAATTGAAGAACCAGAACAAGTTGTAGTTAATATGCAAGAAGGAATGAACAAGAAATCCGTATTTTATGAGCTCCCTTATTGGAAGGATCTATTAATATCTCACCTATTAGATCTTATGCACATCTTCAAAAATGTCCTAGATTCTATATTTCAACATATATCAAGCAAAGAGAAGGACACCTTGTCTTTGAGGAGGGATATTGCTCTTTTGCGTACCAAATTTGATAGAAAACATTTGTGGCCAAATAGGGAAAATGAAACATATGTAGAAGCTCCATGGATTTTGAAAAAAAAAGAGCTAGACCAACTAAAAAATGTCATCCATTCAATAAGAACATTTACTAGCTATGGGTCATCATTGGCTAAAGCTTTTACAGTTGATGGACATATCACAAGATTTAAAACACATGATTTTCATAATTTTATGAAGGTATTATATATCATCATTTAGCATTTACTAGTAACATTGATTAAGTACTAAATATATTTTGATATTTTGTTGTGTGAGAAAAAATTACTAATGACCTTTTCATAAATGTGTTTGATAACATATCATGCCATTGACAATTAGAGGGGATTCATGTCTTACAGTTGACTTAAGGAATGCCATAATTTGATTGTCAGCATTTACAAGGTATGTGGTTATATGAAAAATTCATGTGTGAGAGACAAAGATATTATATTGTATTTTAATTTTTGACTAAAGATTCATACTAATTTACTATTCTTATATTAGGTGGGTGACCTCCAAGGAGATCCACAAATGTGAAGTGCCAAAATGGAAGAAGGAAATTGCAGAAATTGTATGTGTATTTGAGAAGGAGTTCCCTACAAGTTTCATGGACCTACAAGTCCATTTACTTATACACCTAGTCGATGACATTGAATTGGCGGGTGTCATATCAATGAGGTGGATGTTTTTCTTTGAGAGGTATATTAAAACTCTAAAAAGATATGTCTGACAAAAGGCACATCTAGAGGGTTGCATGACTAAAGGGTATGTATTGAATGAAGCATTTTTCTTCTTGTGTGAATTCCTTAGTAAGGATTTTGAAGATGGGCCATGCTTCTGGGATGAAGAACGAGCATCAGATATTATTAATGGAGAAAAACCACAATCTAATGGTATTCAAGTAGAAATTAGTAAGTAAATTCATGATCAGTTTGGTTATTTTTCTTGCAATCATTAATTTACTCTGTAATTTATTTTTCAAATTAACAGCATAACATTTAGAGTTTGAAATAAGCATGTTGACATTTAATAGGTGTAGATGAAAGTGCTATACTCGACAAGTTCATTCTGTACCACATGGACTTTATGAACAAATAGATTGATCTGTATGATAAAAAGAGAGAAGTGTTAGGAGCAAGGAGACAGTTTAAGAGATCGAACCCAAGAAAACACTTCACTTCCCACTAATATGCTTGGGGAATGGAGCAAATATTGCACACTAGAATGGGTTACTGAACAAATTCAAATTCAAATAGAAGATGTAGGTATAGATTCAAACATAACAGAAGATGAAATCAACATGTCTAGAGGATGTGAAAGAAAGGTACAGTTGGAATTTTACAAAATGTTGTTTCCTTACAATTTTGACACTATTAACTATTTTAATATTTGTCATTATATTTTTTTTCACTAAAATAAATGGTCTTTCACAGGCGAGGAAATATCCAACAATGTGGGCATACGGTTGACATTATCGTGTAGAAAGTGTAGATGTAAAGAGACAATCCTTCGATTGTGGCATCATGGTTGACTTCAAGAAATGCAATCGATCAAGCTCAAAAGATAAGAATATAATTGAAGGGAATCTACAATATGTTGGGAAAATACAAGAAATTATTGAGTTGGATTACCGCTCTTTTAAATGTTGTATTTTTAAGTGTAGATGGTATGAAGCATTTGAGAGGACACAAAGACATGATACCCATAGTAGATTGTTTTCTATAGATTCCTCATGTTTCCTACCAGAGGATAAGGAGCCTTATGTTCTACCAATTCATTATGAGCAGGTATTTCTTTAGCTCAAACAAGAAGCAATAGTGATCAGTAATCTATTAATTCATAGTTTATTGCGAATATATACATGTGTTTATTAATCAATAAAATTGTTATACCATACATCTAATATATGTATGTCATTCATGTGCAGGTATTTTTCTATGAAGATATTTTGGATCCGAAATGAATATTTGTCATACATTATGATCCAAGATTAAGGCATGTATTTGACAATGCATTAGTGGATACTAAGCAAAATAATGATGGCCAACAAAATGAGAGAGAGGGATTAGACAACATCGAAGAAATTGACATCCATGATGATGTTGAAGATGGTTATGTTTAGGCACAAGAAGACAACAATCCAGAGTTAGATGATGTTATGGAAGACAACAATATAGATGGTATAGGAAATGATGATCCAAATACATCTGGTAACAATATAGATGGTCTACAGTCAAATTTTAATGATGATGAAGATGATGCAGGTCAAGATGAGGTTGATGATAATATTAAATACTTGAAAGAACATATGAACATTGACAATGATACACTAGATGACATTGTAGCAGACAATAATGTTAATGACCAAGACTTCTAAATTTTTAGAATTATTTGCAATCCATGTTTAAAAAAGGATGATTCTTATGGCCTAAACTTTGAAATGATTCAGTAATATTATTTGTGTCAATACAAATTACCTATTGCAATATCCTTAAATTGTTCAATCTTTGGTATGAATTGTTGGCAGAAAAAATTAGGATTACTTGGATGCAATTTCCTTTTCATTGCTTTATATTTTGCTTGAATGTCAAGGTCTCAACCTAATCCTCATTTTGCACTAAGAAGAAACCTTAGGCTTAACTCTACAATGGCCTCAATTCATTGGGAGGAAGTTATGATTGAGGATTTGATGACTACTACATATTTTAATGGGGAAGATGTTTTTCATCATGATGCACATGTTGCACATATGGATAGGCAAGACATGAATCTTACTACACAAATACTTATATTAGACCTTTACAAATTTGAGCAATAATGTTAATTATTCAAATTTGATTGATGTTCTTCATAACTTGTTAATGGATAATCCTAATGTGATGGAAGTATTAAGTGATATAGGCCAAAGGATAAGCTCATCAAGTTCCTTAAATAGTGTGTCTCCTCCCCTTCCTTCACAAGCCTCTTCGTCTAATGTGCCTCCTTCCACATCTTCTCTTGTATTAGCCAAGCCACATATTTCTTCTCTTCTCTGTATTGCTTCTGAATTTTTCAGAGCTCCTATCATTGAGAGGTGATCCTCTCATTGTACCTACTTATCATATTGTACCTTCCACTCATCCCCTGATTGTGTTTACTTCTCACCCACTACTCATGTTCCAACTTCTAGTGCTGTCATTCCAACTTCATTCTTTGTCTCCTAATCAACCTACACTCCACGTATTGTCTCATGTTGCCACTTCCACTCCCATTTAAATCATAACTCCTAATGTTCATCCTTCCAACATAGATGTCATCCTTAAAAGAATTGATGAGATGCAAAGTAAAGTTGATGCATTATCCCTAGTAATCAAAGGATATCATAGGAGAAATCAAGCATAATCCACTTTCATTTGAGTTATTTCTTATCCATTTCTAGTTTGTTCGGTGGCCCCTAGTTTTGTAATGTATATGGTAAAGGGGACCTTATGACACAATTAGGAGTATGTTTTGATTATGTTTATGATGATATAACTTTTTAAAAAGCTCTTCCCTAGAAACTAAAAGGATTATGCAATTGAATGGAGCTTTATTCTCTTCCTCATAGTTCTATTCATTCCTTCAATGATTTGGATAATGCTTTTGTACATCACTTTAATGTCAATATTGGTTTTGTTGGTACTCAAATTTGCAAATTATAAAACCCTAAAGATATGCCAAATCTTATGATTAGGTTTTATATGTGAATTTGGCCAACTAACAGAATGATCAGATTAATCAAAATTCTCTACACTTTAGGCTCTGTTCAAGCCTAGGTGGATGTTACCTTGTTTCACCAATGACAATTTACTTTCAAGTTTGCTGGTGACTTCAGAACAAATTAAATAAATGTGGATTTATTTAATTAAGGATGATACTTTAGAGGAAGGGTTAATTGGAATAGTTAATCAATTAAATAAATTATCATAATTTATTTAATTAATGTTAGAAGAACGGTTAGATTTATTAATTAAAGATCGTGACTTATTAAACTGATATCAGGAGAATGATCAAAGTGGTTAATTAAATAAATATGATTTATTTAATTAACATTGTAGGAGGAGATGTAGGATAGGTCTAGTGTGATGTTAGGCCATGGTAGATTTAGGAGTCTATATTTCTAATAGTGCATTAGTTTTTGGGTTGATGAATAATGATCACAATTTATCTTTAGTAAATTTTTTCCTTCACCATATCATGAGACAATTTGAGGAACAAATTGATGACAAATTTCTCTATGGGTTGCCCATGTATTATTTTCCTTCACTAAGATAGATTGAAGGAATAGGAGAGCATCAAACAAGGATCAAATGAGTGCAATCATGATTATGTTATTGGATTTCAAACTTTGTCAACAAAGATACACTATCAAATTCCTATTGATGAATTGCAAAGAATATTTGTTAAGGGCTTATTACCTACTATCCAAGCTGAGACAATGTGTAGCAATGTGTCTAACTAGCCACCAACATGTGTAGTAATGTGTATAGCCACACTATCTAGATCCTTTAAGATCCATAAACCTTGAATAATGCCCTTAAAACCCTAAACCCTAACCCCCTAAACCATAAACCCTAAATAAGGCCCCTAAGCAATGAACTTTAGTTTTATCTTATTTCCATTTCATCCTGCCAATTTATATCCTCATCCCTCTTTCATGTCCTAGTTTTCTTGTTTCCATTTGCGAGAGAGAGAAGAGAGGAGAGAGAGAGAGAGAGTAGAGAGAGAGAGAGAGAGAGAGAGAGAGAGAGAGAGGAGAGAGAGAGAGAGAGAGAGGAGAGAGAGGAGAGAGAGAGAGAGAGAGAGAGAGAGAGAGAGAGAGAGAGATAGAGAGAGAGAGAGCAGACGAGAGAGAGAGAGAGAGAGAGAGAGAGAGAGAGAGAGAGAGAGAGAGAGAGAGAGAGAGAGAGAGAGAGAGAGAGAGTGAGAGAGAGAGAGAGATTTCATGTTCATTTCCTTCATCGACAAGGAGATAGAGAGATAGGAGAGATAGCTAGGTAGAGACAGATAGAGAGGAGACAGATAGTGAGAGATAGGGAGTCAGACTAGAGTGACTAGAGAGATGTCTAGAGAGATAGGGAGATAGAGAATGATAGGGAGAGAGAGACAAGAGATAGGAGAGATTGTTTCTTTCTGTGAGAAGTGGGGAATCCCTTAGAATAGTAGGGGGTGGAACTATAGTTGCTAGATATGGTAGAGAGAGAGGAGATAGATTGGGAGCGAGATAGAGGAGACAGAGCGAGAGATAGGGAGATAGAGAGTGAGTGAGATGTCTAGAGAGATAGGAGAGAGATTGAGAGTAGAGGGATGATAGAGACGAGGAGATAAGGAGAGATAGGGAGATAGAGGTTTAGGGTTTCTCAAGTTAGGGTTTAGGGGTTATGGGTTAGGGGTTAGGGATTAGGGGCATTATTTAGGGTTGAGGGATTTAGAGAGAGAGACTTCTTTTGACATGCAACCGTAAACCTTGAATAATGCCCCTAAACCCTAAACCCGAGCAACCCTAAACCTCTAAACCTTAAATAATGCCCTTGAACCCTAAACCCTAACCCTAACCCCTAAAACATAAACCATAAATAATGCCCCTAAGCCCTGAGCCCTAACCCTAAACCTAAACCTGAGAAACCCTAAACCCCAAACCCCCCCAAACCCCTAAACCCTAAACACTAAACCCAAGCAACTCTAAACCTCTATCTCCCTATCTCCCTATCTCTATCGTTGCTCTACCTCTTAATCTGTCTCCCTATGTCTTAGGCCATGTCCCTCACTCTCCATATCCCTATCTCTTCCTATGTCTCTGGCCATGTACCTCACTCTCTATATCTCCCTATTGGTCCTCTCTCTCTAAACACTAAACCCCTAAACCATAAACCCTAAATAATGCTCCTTAACCTTAACCCCCAACCCCTAAACCCTAAACCCGTATCTCCCTATCTCTATCATCCCTCTACCTCTCAATCTTTCTCCCTATCTCTCTGTATATCTCCCTCACTCTCTATCTCCCTATATCTCCCCTCTGTCTCCTAAATTATACTTGCGCATATTGGACTTGCAAAATTAAATAATTTATCAATATTATAGTATATTTAAAAGTTTTATAATTAATAATTTTGTCTTTATTTTATTTGTATCTATCCAGTTTGTTTATTTTATTGTCTTATTTTTTAATTTTTTTTTGTATATTTCCTATTGTATGATTTGTCTTTTTTTCTTCTTAACCCTTTGTTCAATCCTTTCTCTCCCTTTATTCCTTTGGTCTAAGTAGACAGTATTACCTTGCCTTGTATTGTCTTTGAATTCATGGATTATGAGTCAAATTGGAAAGAAAAAAGAATAGAGGAGTAATAGTCATTTATCTAGTCATTTTTTATTTGTCTGACCAATTATTTAGTTGTGTTTTTTGCCCGATGACCAAATTAGTCATTTATTTAGTCATTTCAACTGATGACCAAATTAGTCATTTATAGTTGTGTTGCAAAAAATTTTGGTCACGTGACTAAAGTTTTAGTCATCTGGTCATTTATTTGCCATATTTCTACTAGTGTATCATTCCTCTATCTCCCTATCTCTTTGGACATCTCACTCACTCTCTATCTCCATATCTCTCCCCTCTGTCTCCTCTATCTCTCCCTATCTGTCTCCTCTCTATCTCTCTCTACCTAGCTATCTCTCCCTATCTCTCTCTCTCTCTTGCCTCTCCCCCTATCATTCCTATATCTCCCTATCTCTCCCCTCTATCTCTCCCTCTCCCTTATCGATGAAGGAAATGAAAAAAGAAAACTAGGACTCTCTCTCTCAATCTTCTCTTTCTATCTCTATCCCTCTATATGTATATCTATCCATCTCTATATCCTCTCTCTATCTCTACCCCTCTCTATCTCTATCTCTATCTCTATCTCTATCTCTACCTCTATCTCTCTCCCTCTCTTTCTCTCTATTGCTATCTATCTATCTATCTCTCTCTCTATCTATCTCTCTCTTTCTATCTATATCTCTCAATATCCCCCTCCCAATCTCTATCTCTCTTTATATCTCCCTCTCCCTCTCTCTCTCTCTCTCCATATATATATATAGACATCATACCATGACACACATCCCTTCCTCCATTACATCCTCCCTAACCCTTTCCCAACATTGATAGCCCACTACCATCCACCTCATTTTCATATAGTCAGTTAGTTAGTTAGTTATGCCAAATACTCATCTCGTCTCTCGTCTATTCTATATAGATAGAGAATGGAGTTAGGAGTTGGTAATATCTCCAATGGAACGAAGTGACTAATGAAGTGCCCTATCTATATATCTGCTAACGGGAATGGGCAACTAGCGAAAAACTAACCAATGCCTGGGCATCCATCCGATGCATTCTGATACAATTTCATAGGCTAGAATAGAAAACTACATGAGGGCCCCCTATATAGAGGGCATCCATCTGATGCATGATGCATTCCAATACAGTAGGCATTTCTATCCCATTCATCTATGGGCCGCTGGCCTGGGGCCCTGTTGGTCGATTGCCCTATAGATCTATCTGGGGACAAGTTTCCCATATCTATATAGGGCCATTGGTCCCCATCCCCCATCCCAATATATGAAAGAAAGATAGGGGTCCTCAAGGCCCTATCACTCACACCGACAATGGAATAAAAAAGGCTATTCTATATAGCCAGCCATACCATAGGCCAACCCCATATAGACCAAATAGAGATAGGGGCCATTTCTGCCCTTTGTTTAGATAGGGATCTATAGGGGAGGAGAACTCTCTATAGTCAGGCTCTCCCCTATCCCTATCCTAATCCATATCTGAGGCCTGGGGGCCAGTTGGGTTATGAATATGAACCTTTGGCGAATAGTGCCATATAGAATAGAGGATGCATCTGCATCTATATAGACCAGATTCAATGAATGGAGGTGGCCCTAAGCCCCCCATAGATATATAGGCCCCCTCTCTCTAATCTCTATATGGGATGGGGGAGAGGAAAGGGAGGGCCAGGTGTAGTATTTAGGTCTAGTTGACACTCAATATAGATAGAGGTTCGGTTGGCCATATATCTAGAGAGGGGAGGGAGCCCTCGTCTCCCTAGCTGCCCTCTAGAGTTGGGGGGTTGGGTTGGCAACTATAAAGAGTCAGTCATCCGTTGACTTGACTCAAGGTATGAGGCACCCCCAACTAGATAGAATAGTGGAGTGAGGGAAGCTCTCTGTGAACTGTATTGATATTTAGCCAATAGCCAATAGCCAATATATCCACCTATAGTATCTAGAATAGAGGGGGAGGTGGCCCTATAGATCTATATCTTATTGCCACAATAATCATCACTCATCCCAACACCATCCTCCACCATGTGACATTTATCTAACACAAATAGGTGCTAAAGTCAGTGCTAATGTAGGCGCTAAAGTCAGTGCTAATGTAGGCACTAAAGGCGGCACTAAAGTCATTGATAAAGTCAATGCTAATGTAGGCACTAATGTAGGTACTAAAGTCGGCACTAAATTAGGTCCTAAAGTAGGCACTAAATTCGGTGCTAATTAGCGCCTAATTCAGCACCTACTTGTTCTGATCAGTGCAAAAAATGCCAAAAATAACTCCATCCTGATCAATAATGCCGATTTTTAAAAAAAATTGGAGAAAAATACATTAAAACAATGGGTGGAAGCAAAAAATGGAGAAAAAAAGGGAGCTAATCACAAGGATTTGTTGTAGTGTGTGAATCATATTGGCACTCCCGGGAATGCCCAATCAAATCCAATGATTCAACTAGGCTTTGGCCAATCACACTCTAGTATTTAATCCTATTCTAGTACCAGTTGCAACACAGGCCATGGTGATCCATCCTAGAGATCCTATCTTAGAAGCACCCCCATCAAAGCCTCTTTTCCTCCAGCCCTCTGATGCTGTAATATCCAAGGCTAAAGAAGATAGAGATAACATTAGGGAACTAGCTGAATAGATGAAGAAACTTACTACTGAGGTGACCTATCTTAGATATCAAATTCCTATTTGTAGAATTCTCAAAGGAGTCAAAACCAAAATTAGAATTACTAGAGGCCCAACAAAACTTGGAATACCTAACCTAACAATGGAGGTATGCCATCACCCCTAGAATCCCAAAATACAACAAAGAATCGTCCTTCAGGGAGAGTGATGCTAGCCGAAGTTGCTTTGTCAGTCCATAAGGCCTATTGCCGCCTCCAAGCACCTTATAACATCGCTGAAGATGTAGCTTTGCCTATCTATTATGCCGCACTAGATAAGTTGACCTCCATGTTCGTTAGAAGGAACACGAATCCTCTGATAACGAGTTTAGCTGCAACCTATGCAAAAGCAGTTAAAGTGAACTTAGAACTAGGGTAGGTTGGGACCAGTCTTCTGAATCATATTAGCACTCTCAGAATGCCCTGTAATGCCTCATCACGAAACCCTAGGGAACAACTTAACTATGCTATGCAAAAGGACAATTTTTTTTTTAAATGAGAAAAATAACACAGTAATGTTTAACATATTTATACATATCATTAAACTGAGCATTGTCCCTCTAGGATTCCATGACTGCATTACTAATTATTAACATGATCTTACTAACAACCATGGTTCATTTCTAAATCTAATTGCATCAAATAAATTAACACAAACATTTACTTCATAATATAACATCAAATGAGGAAACATCAAGGTCCTGTATAAAGTATTACAAGTACAAATATAAATTCCCTTACAAGAAGGAGTAGGGCATTTACTTTACTACAATATCTCTTTTCTGATTACATTGGGATACATACATTATGACTTAACTGATACACAAGCTAGTACATGACCATACAATTAACTGTCTCCTCAACTGGTACAAGATCTGGAATCTGTCACACGACATACATCCTTCTTGCACATGAACAACGAACAAGGGAAAAAAACCAATCAGAGATAAAAGAACAACCATCCGACCATGTGGAACCCTAAGGTCCACTCCTCGTGCTAGGAGATAACATAAGGTACCACTACAACAACTAGTCAGGTAGATAGTAAACTATAAGGAACAAGGACTACACATGACTACAACAACAAAGGTCAATATCATAAGCAACTCAATCATCACTTCCAGAGGCAATCCACACAATGAATGGGGAGAGCACAACTAGGGAATGCTAGGCTGTAGTAGGGAGGAGTGTCATCACATAGCTTGTCATGGGTTGTCCTGGTAGGCCTTCCTAGGCCTCAACTCCCATCTTGGGTTATCCTGGCAGCCTCTCCTGACCCCCAGCTCCCATACAAACTCATGTGGAATCAACATACCTTTCATGAGGACAAGGTAGTTGATCTTGCCATTCTAGGCCTTCTCATCTCATCTCAAGCCTAAACGAGCACTTGAGCCATGAGTGAAGCATCCACTTATCTTGTTAAATGTGATTAACTACCCAACCCCTTAATTCATTAATTAGGTTATCACTGAGTTGAGAAACTCCCACATGGCTTGTCCTGGATGCCACTTTGGGCTCTAACCCCCATTGAGAGCCACTCCCCTACCTGCATCTAGAAGACCCTACTCATCATGCAAGGCATTTCCCATCGTAATGACAAGCATACATAAAACAAAGCAAGGTATTAACCTTCTTGCATTCCAACTTAATCACAAGGGCAAATCCACAATACATTACCCCTAGCTTCCAATGAAGCAAGCCATAAACAACATACTCATTTTTACAATTACTAATGTCTCCCCATTACAAAATCCAACACAATATCTTATTACATGTTCAATACAAATAATAAACCACATCATCCAAGAAGGACTTTATGACCACACCATGATATAGTTCCAACATAACCTAACATAACATAAACATGAAATCAAGACATCATAACCTATGCCTCTGGAAACTAAACCTTGCCAACATGACCCTATTATGACCACTGATACCACTTACACACATTCCATTTACCTTATACAATTCCACTTGTAATCAACTACTTTCTAAAAAAACCTTATAAATAAAATTTTAAACACATTGTTTACAAACTTAATTCCAAATGTACTTATCAAATTTCTACTAATCATTCGTAATAAAATCAATACTAATTAAACTTTATCAACATCTAAATCTATAAACGTATCAATTTTCATTGAATTAAATTAAAATAAATACATCAGATCAATTCAATCTAAATCCCTAATTTTCTTTATCGTAATCCTTTTCATTATATATATTTATATAGATCAGTAATCAATTGATCTAATCAAATGACTTTCAATAACTTAATCTAAATAATTCAATTATCTTAACTATACTATTTAATTTTTAAATTGACTAACCTTTAGACTCTAATATCTATTAACCAGCAATATAAATTCATTCAAGCATTAATGTGTTTTAACTTATTCTAAAACAACATGCATAAATAGAATGCAATCCTTATTACATACATGAGATATGTTAAGAATATAAATTATGATAAATACATGGCATAAGTAATGAAGGGAAAAGTGGATGAACTTATTTAGACACTAACAAGCTTCTCTGCCTAGCAAATTTGTTGAAGAGGCATCTAGAAACTTTCTAACAATGGCTATTGTGAAGGCATAGATAGGGTAGTCAAATTGTTTGATAGAACGCCTCAAGGGAATGTCATCCCATGGAATACAATGAATGTAGAATACATGTAACATGGACTAGCTGAGAAGGCTTTAGAAACTTTCAAACAATGCAATTTGTGAAGGCATCGACAGGGCACACGAGCTGGCTAAGAGAATGTCTCAAAGAGGTGTCGTTCCATGGAATGCAATGATTGCAAAACATGCAAAAAATGGACTTGTTGATTAGGTTTAAGAACCTTTCAAGCAAATGCAATGGGGAAAGCATAGACAAGGCACGTGAACTATTTAATAGATTGCCTCAAAGAGACGTCGTTCCATGGAATGCAATGAGTACAAGATACGTACAAAATAGATTTGTTGAGCATGCTTTAGAAACTCTTCATGCTTATGCGATTGGCAGGTAGAAATGATTACAGAATTAGAATAAAATGGATTTGTGGAAAGGACTTTAGAAACTTTCATGCAAATATGATTGGCAGATGTAAAACCAAACACTACAAGCTTGCCACATCCTCCTAGCTAGAGCGCGCGACCATGGGGTTTAGTGGCTGAGAGATGAACATACTTCGATCACATTTGAAACCCCTATTGCATTATACCTGCAGTGATCACTATGTGTGCATGGTTGACCATCTTGCCCACTATTGGGCGATCTAGAAGACATGCTAAAATTTGCATTAAAACACTAGCTTAACCTGCAGTGGCTATGTGGATGTGTTTTCTTGGTATAAAGTGTTTGCAGATAGACACAAAATGGATTTGTTGAAAAGGCTTTAGAAACTTTCCATCCAATGCCATTAGCAGAAGATAACAACACAAGTGCAATTACCAACTATTTATTACGACAACAGAGGATAATAATAACAACATAACATGTAGTACCACCAAAGATAATATTCTGGTGAAGATTTTTAGCTCAAGTTTTCATATAATCAGGAAATAGTTTATAGGGCAATCTTTCATATAAGGAGTTTCCCGGTATTTGATCAAAACTGAAATTGACTTGAAGTTATGGAACCAAGCCATTCACCGGATACATAAAGCTAGACATTGCACTACGAGAGGAGTTTGATGTGTTAACTGGCAGTGCGAACAAAAGAATACTACATGTTTTTTTTTAATTCTTGTTACTAATCTAATCAAATCGTTTGCAGGGCATACAAGGAATCAATAGATTTATTGAGAGATAATCTAGCTAAAGCTTTGCCTTTATTTCAACTCGATTGAAGCAAATATTGAAAGATTCACAGAGCAACTATGTTTTACACACATGCAAACATACAAAATTGTTCAGATTTGCACCATTTATTTTGCCTAAGAACTAACTTGTGTAGATGATTAAAATACTTCTTTTATAATGCTACAATTCAAACTAAAATGAAGAATTGATACAGAATACATGTGATAGGAGACTTGATGTTTTGAATTTGATTCCAACTTGCAGAGCCACAGAAAAGATAGTCAATTTCTTACATATCAATGAATCTAGAAAAAAAAGATTTCTCAAAGATTCATAACTTTCGATATTGTTGTGAAATTTCCAATCAATCTAAATATGTGAGTTGTTCCAGTCAGATCCTCTGTTCATTCCCTCTTCCTAGATCTCCCAGCCAAAATTTTTGATTTCCATGAATGACCCCCAATTTCTTTTTTTTTCACTTTCTTAAAAATCCTCTTTTCAGAGGGAGAGATTCCCCCACTAAAGGAAATAATTTATGCCTTCATTATTTTCTTATAAATAGCAAATACAATAAATTCATTTGTTCGTTACTGACCACCCACTCTCTCCTCCTATTTCATTTCTCACAACAAAGGAATTCATTTAATTTTCCACTAGACTGAAAGATTCTTTCTATTTTTATTTATATCGTATTTATTATATGAGACAACTCATATTTATCTATTAATCTTAAATATAGAATATCTTATGACAACACACAAATAATAAATTTATTATTTTATGGACACTTAACATAATATTACTTCTTTATAATTTTTTTTTATGTTAAAATTATCAATTAATTTCCCGTTTTAAAGCACTTTATTTATCTCATTAATATTATTATTTATTTATTAAAGTGCTCTAAATAATTTCCATTTTAATGAAGTAATTAATCAAAACAATAATCACACAATTTACAACCTACTAAACCACATATTGAACAATACCTGGCGACTACACACGATCAAACAACCAGTGACTTACAATCATGCCCATTCCGACCTTACTGACAAGACACAAGACTGAATACTCATCCTTTTCAAGGATGATGACTAAGTAGGGAGCCTTATGTTAACTCCATTCAACAAATTTGCATTGGTTAAGGCACGTTCAGACCTGTTAATTCAGGTGGAGTCGATGCATGATACCTGCAACCTGTAGCAAACAACACGGTTGAACAATAGATATATAATCATACAGTCAAACACACCGTGAAAGGGATTTGCAACATAGCAGGGTACTCACACATGAGTAATGCGACACTGTCCCCTTTCACCAATGCATCAAACAAATAACAACATTATGAATAACATTCAATTGCTTAACAATTAAGATAAAATAATCAGTTACTGAATGACTAAATAAGAACCATCATCAGATAATCACATGATACACATAATAAGATTGATTCACATAGTCAATTAAATCCATAACTAATCATAACATAAGCATAAAACACCAATACTAACAGTATCATCAAATGTCATCATAGTAGTAATCTAACATCAATAGAGTATCATCAACTAAACATCATAGTAGTAAATCCATCATCAAACAAGATATCATAATGTCTAGACCTAACAATTATCAGTCTAACATAAAGCAAAAATGAGGGGCACTACATCCTCCCCCCTAGGATCATGCTTACTCATGGAAGCCTGCAGCAAGATAAGGGTAGAGATCTCGCATCCTGACACAACCTCCCAAGATGCTGAAGACTCAACATTAGGATCCCCACTAGACTCTTACCTACTCTATGCCCCTACCCCTGAGGGTCAACCCCCCAATGCTGCAGAACGCGCATGAGCTCCAAAGAAAGTTGCCTGTCCTCTACCTGCGGTCTCCAAGACTGTCCCCTGATGCTCTACCTAGCGGTTATCAACCACTGCAAAAACTCTATGAGACCTCCCTGCATCACCCACTGTTGGCTCTGAAGCTGTCGATGTCTGACTAAATCTTGCAGCGTTCTTCTGTGGACATTGCCTGGCTATATGGCCCTGTTGGCCGCAAGAGAAACATCCTATACCTCTACCATATCCTCTGCCACTCAAGAATGCATTAGACTTTTGGAAACTATCTCTACTAACTGTAGACTATGTGCTTTGAGCTGGCTGATTGGGATGATAATGCTTGGCCCACTGCCAATTGCAGTTTTTCCTCAACTAAGGACTACCACCTTGTTGAGGCTGAGAATCCTTTGGTTTTGACTGGGAATACTACTATTGCTGCTGTTCACCCTTAGCGGGTGCATGATGACCTCTAGAAGAACTTGCTACTTGAGACTAACCACCATGAGACTCGAAACCCATGTGCACTACCAATCTACACACTTGTATGGCCTCCAAGAGCCATGGCCAAATTTTCCTCTACTAGACGGGCCTTCTTGACTGCCACCTCCATGGTCTTAGGCTTGAAGACACGGACTCCTCCACTGATACGGGCATTCAAGCCCCTAATGAAGTGCTGAACCAACATAGCCTCATCATCACCAATACCTACGTAACTTGCTTAAGTTCATAGAACCTACGTTCATACTACTCCACTGACATAGCCATTTGTCTCAACTCATGAAACTCATTAGCACATTGTTGTTTCTAGTGATCTGACAGGAAACGAGCTCTGAACCTCTCCAAAAATAATTCCCAAGATACTGTACCAATATCCAAAGGTAACTTCTACTCCTCCAAACACCACCATGTAGAAGCAAAACCCCTAAGGTGCAAGATGACACCTTTCACCTTGGTATTACTACCATACGGATCCATGGCAAAACACCCCGCCCAAATCTATCAACGAAGTCTCTTCCTCCAAACCACTACCAGAACCATCACTAGTAGAAAAATAGAAATAAATGACTAAATAAACTACCAAAAATTGGTCATGTGATCAGTAGTTTGGTCACGTGACCATTGGTAGTTTATTGCCGGTCATTTATCTCGCGACCAAATTTATGACCAAACAAATTTTAGTCATTATTTTGGTAGTAAATTTAGTCATTAATTTGGTAGTATATTTAGTCATCAATTTGGTAGTATATTTAGTCATTAATTTAGTCATTGATTGTTGTTAATTGGTCATTTATTTAGTCATTATAATCATTAATTCCCATCAACTGTCATATATAAACAACTAGTACATGATAAACACCAACTATGCTATTTTTTGTTGATAAACTTCAACAAATCTGCTCAAAGGATTAAAACAATAATGCTGGAAAATAATTCACTATATTCAAACTGTATATTAAATATGTTACAAAGAACTTGTTTATCAATAAATCTGCTCAAAGGATTGAAATAACAATGTTGGAAAATAATTCACTGTATATTCAAATTGTATATAAAATATGTTACAAAGAACTCTATATATAGAGTTTTCAAGACATAATCTTTCTGCAGTATTCAAACTGCTGATTTATTATGCTTTTAAAACTGAAAAAAACTAAAACTAAAGTTAAAAATTCATCGGTGTGAATGCATGTCTTCAGTGATGCCATTGTTGCACATGGGGTGGGCTGTAAATGCATCTAGAAGGCACTAGTTTTGCATTTTCTCCTTGCTCTGTACCTGTCCACAATAAAAAAACTCAAAATTCGTTAATATTTTTAAAATATTTATGAAACTTTGAAATATGAAAAATAAAGTTGGGATGATAAGGAAATTTACAGCAATATAGACAAATATTATGAAATTATTCAAGAAGAAATGCATATACAGGTTTGATAGTCAAACTCCATAGTTCATTTATATAGGTCTGATATTCAAGAAGAAATGTATATGCAGTGTTAAGCCCTGGGCATAGACCTCCCCATGTTTCTATACAGGCACGCACTTCATTTGATTTAAAATAGACTTGTTAAGAAAAATTAGCATCACATATTCAAGTTGGGCAAACTGAAATCTATTTTCATCAAAGAGACATACCTTTTTCCTTGGTCTTACACGATGAAAATGAGATCCTCTTGGACTATTTAGTCTGACAACAATCTGGAACTCAAGAAAAGTCAAAAATTCAGATATCAAACTAAAATGAAACCAAATAAGATGCACAATGAAAATGCATTGAAAAATTAAATGAACCAAGAACAAACACATGGATTGTAGTCTCAGATAAAAGACTTACATATTTTGCAACTACATCATCTGGGTGAACAAAGGACTGGCTACAAATGGCATATCTTACATTAAAATAAGACTAGACTCCAAAAAAACCTACTTCCTATTGTTGTACAATGTGGATTCTTTCAAAACAAAATCTTCATAGATGTATATTAAAATAAAATGGATTGCAAAGAAAGTCCACTAAGATATCAGTCCACTAAGATTGCAAAGAAAGTCCACTAAGATATTGCAAATAAAATGGATTGCCAATAAAAATAGGAAAAATATTTACCACTTTTTGTTGTGAATGAAGTGTAAAATCACTATTAACTGTTTGAGCATTGAAGTGGATGATATTTAAATAGGTTAGATCTAACAACTTCATTTGTGGCCTTTAATCCAACTACACCCTGGGATCTTTTTAATTCCTCTATCTTTCATCAATCTCCTTATCATTTGAACCTCGCCCCAAATGCCCACTTCTGCATAGATATTTAAGAGAAGAACATAAGTCACAACATTTTTAGGATCCAAATAAAAAAGCAGCATCGCTGTAAATTCCCCTAAGCTTATATTCATATGTAATCTATAGGCACCAAGAAAATACATCCACACAACCAACACAGGTTTAACTTGCATCTTAATGATAAAGTTTAGGGTGTCCTCAAGATAGCCAGCATGGGCAAGAAGGTCAACCATGCACACATAATGATCAGTTGTAGGTGTAATGCAATAAGGGTTACTCATGTGATTGAAGTATGTACAACCCTCATCCACTAAACCTGCATGGCTGCATGCACATAGAACACAAGCAAAGCTTACAATGTCAGGATATGTTCTAGAGTGCTTCATTAATTCAAAGATTTTAAAAGCATCCTTGCAAAATCCATTTTGTGCATATCCTACAATCATGGCATTCCATGAGACCACATTTCTTTGAGGAATCATGTCAAACAGTTCACGTGCTTTGTATATGCTTCCACATTTTGCATACATGTCTACCAGGGTAGTTGCAACTACAACATCTGACAAAAATTCTCTATCCTTTATGCTTTGATGGATGTCCATACCTGTTCAAAAGCACACGTTTTGGCACAGGTAGGAAGAATGCTGGAAAAGGTTGTGGAATCCGGATTTACTTCTGCCAATTGCATTTGCTTGAAAGGTTCTAAAGTATTTTCAACAAATCCATTTTGTGCATTCCTGCAATCATTGCATTCCATGAGATGACATCTCTTTTAGGCATTATGTCAAGCAATTCACATGCCTTGTCTATGCTTCCACATTTTGCATACATGTCTATCAGAGCATTTCCAACTATACTATCTGATAAAATGCTCCCTTCCATTATGCTTTGATGGATGTCTATACCCTATTCCAAAGCTCCCATTTTGGCACAGGCAGGGAGGATACTGGCAAAGGTTGTGGAATTTGGCTTAACACCTGCCAATTGCATTTTCTTTAAAGTTTCTAAAGCCTTTTTGATAAATCCATTTTGTGTATATCCTGCAATCATTGCAGTCCATGAGACCACATCTCTTTGAGACATTTTGTCAAACACTTCACGTGCCTTGTCTATGCTTCCACATTTTGCATACATGTCTACCATGGCACTTGCAACTACAACATCTAACAGAATTCCTCTATCTTTTACGCTTTGATGGATGTCAACACCTTGTTCCAAAGCTCCCATTTTGGCATAGGTAGGGAGGATACTGGCAAAGGTTGTAGAATTTGAAAATCAATTTTATGTTAATTTCATTAAGTTAACCCATTTGACTAGTGCCCCTGAACTATTAACTCTGACAAAAACACTTAACGTCTATTTCACAAAAAATGTCTTACCAAAATTTTTCAAATGAGTGAAGAGTTGTAAATTGCCCGTGTCAAGGGCCTAAGCACCTTCAAAGATGGGCAAACATAGATAATTAATACTAGAATGAGAAACCAAATGAATGCAAGTGTGTGAAGCTTTGAAGTCTTAAAATCTAATGATTTGTTGAAATTAGATTTTTCAGAAATATAAAGAAATTAAAAACATAGATGAATGAAAATATCATATACATCATAATGAGATAGTTAAAATCATACAGAACTCAATAAATTGGTCATAAAATAGAATCCCTCCAAAGATATCTCAGAGTTAGTTCAGCTATATTGAGCTCAACTTTGATTATTCTTTTCTTTTTTTCCTTTTCCTATTTGTTTCGTTTGAGATTTTAGCAAGTTAACTCAATTGAACAGCACCAAATGTGGGCACCCAAAATTTGGATGCAATTGTATTATATAAAAGAATTTATTTTCTTGAAGCTAAGGGGCTCCAGACAAACCGATAACATTGTGAGCATTGGCTACATTGGCGAGACATAGTGATAGTCAGTTTGAGCAGTAATGTTTGGTAAAATAATCATGTTTCTCATATGTAGCAATGTAGAGGTCAAATAATCTCATGCATAATTCCACAAACATGCTCAAGCCCCCAAAAAACTCTGATCAACATAAGTTTCAGATTAATTCAATGGGTGGATCTTCCTAGAAAGCTATCTCCCTATCATTGGATTGTTTACTGGTCCATTACCTTCTTTGGGAAGAAACAACTATAGTTACATTCTAGATTTCAAGTTTCAATAGTCTAGTTGCCTTATTTCTAGATTTTGTACTGGTTGTGTAAAGCTTTACATTTGTGTAAATTATACTTTTAGTATCCAAAATTGTTCAATGCCAATTAGGGCATCCAATGAGAAAATTTCAAGTGGTAAAACATTTGGGCTTCCATGGCAGAGCCCCATTGGTCAAACCTCAGAAGACAATAGTATTGAAATTAGATCCAACTTGCTGAGCTACCCCAATGCACTAGACCAGACATAATGAAGTACTGAAATAAGATAAAACATCACATCCAACTCATTGAGCTAACCTCATTAGAAGAGACCAGAGATAATAAAGTATTAAAATTGGGAAAAGCATTGCATTCAACTCACTGAGCAACCCTAATGAACAAGACTAGACATAATAAAGTACTAAAATTCATTAAAAAAAATGCACCCAACTCCCTGAGCTACCCTAATGGACAAGATTGGACATAGTAAAATACTAAAATTGGGTAAAACATCACATCCAACTTCCTAAGCTACCCTAATGGACAAGAGTGGACATGATAAAGTGTGTAAAACATCACATTCAATTTATTGAGCTACCCTAATAGACTAGACTAGACACAATAAAACAGTAAACTTGGGGAAGGAATCACATCCAATTTGCTGAGCTATCCGAATGGACAAAACTAAACAAAATAAGGCACTGAAACTGGGTAAAACATCATTTCCAACCTACTGAACTATCCGAATGGACAAAACTAAACAAAATAAGGCACTGAAACTAGGTAAAACATCATTTCCAACCTACACAATAATGAATTGAAATCAGACACAATAAAATATTGAAATCAGACTAACATTGTATCCAGCTTGCTAAACTACTCGGATGGTCGAGACTAGACACAATAATGAATTGAAATTTGGGTAAAACATCACATCCAACTCAGTGGGCTACCCTAATGGACGAGACCAAGTGCACGACATTGTGACCGAGTGCAAATTGTTTTTCAATGCATACACATGATTTTAAACTTAAATCCAACTCCATCTAGCCCAGTCTCTTGTTGGTCAATACCTCTCATGCACTTTCTTAGGATGTCTGAGCTAGCTCACTCAAAACATTAGACAAAACCATTAATGCTGCCATCCAGAAAAGTTAATGAAAACTACACTTTCGTGTTGACTAGGGCAATGTGCTACATAACTTCAAATGTAACTGGTCTATAAATTAAAAGAAAACAATGCAAAATCTAACAAACAGCTAAGCAGTGACCCACTGGGAATCGAAGCAGCGATCTCTGTGGACTAAAATAGCTATTTCTGAGTTGACTTCAGATTTAAAACATAGTTTTTGCATGAACTAACATAAAATGACAAGTCAACATGAACTATCGGAGTGACCTAAGTGTTTTGGTGGGACTCTATTTTGGGTCTCTCCAAAACTCTGATATTGAATACATAGTGGGTTGTTAACTATATCAGCGGGACTCAGCATTTCGGTAGGACCTCGAAATGGGTCTCTCCGATACCCCAATGCTGATGTGGTAGTGGGACCACACTAAAGTGTGTTTCAAAAAACTTTTAACTGTTCATTCTAACCATAATCACAACATTACAATAATTTAACAAATCTGTTTGTGCTTGTAACAAATATCTTTTCCATACAATAATTCTTGATGTTGTGGATAAGATTTGGGCAGGAGGTTGTCTTGCAGGCTTGGTTGACTGTGATGATGTATGTTGATCTTCATAGTTGCAAAAGATTTGAATGATTTCTTATGTGTAAGAGCATATAATGTGAACAATCATAGATTTCAAGATGGTGCTTTATTATATTTAGAAATTTTATCTTTTTGTATTTTAAGTTAAGGATGTTTGTTGCCTAAGTTTTGCAGTTATGATGTAAAATTTATTAACTCATTCTTATGTTAATATTTAAAAAAAAAAAATTTGCAAGTGCCCCTACCCAAAAAACTAGATACAGAAGATGAAGTAGAAATAAGACATTGGAAACATAATTTATACAAAGCAAAGAAGACAAATAATGAGAGGCACTCTATGCGTTGTGACATTGAAATAAAACTTTCTATAATAAACTTCACAATACTTTTAAATCTACCTTTTTAATCTGAGACTTCCAAATAAATGATTAATGTGTAGGTTCTTTTATGTGGATTCAAATTACTGTTCTTTTATATTGAAACAGGTGGCAAGAAAAATGAAGGATGAGGAAGGTTTTTATTATCCACATAATTTGGATATTCGAGGCCATGCTTATCTAGTGCATACATATTTAAATCATCTAGGTTCAGACTTGTGCAGAGGAATTCTTGAGTTTGTTGAGGGTTGACCATTAGGCAGGATAGGCCTTTCCTGGCTCAAGATACATTTGGCTAACCTATTTGCGGTAGGTGGTGTAGACAAATTATCTTATGATGGTCGAATTGAATTTGTTGAAGACAACATTGAAAATATTATTGATTCTGTTGAGAGGCCACTTGAAGGGAAATGTTGGTGGTTGGAAGCTGAAGATCCCTTTCAATGTCTCTCAGCTTGCATGAGTATATCAGATGCACTAAAGAGCTCTTGTCCAAAGAGTGTTATTTGCCATACGCCAGTTCATCAGGTCAATTGTCATAGAATTCTGAGTAGTGAAGGCTTGACATAATATGTTCCAAGCTTTGGCAGTGTCATTTCTATGTTTTTGTGTGCTGTTACATGTTAACACAAAGTTTTGATAGAGAGAAGATTCGTTCTTATATTAGTATATTGCATTCTTTTGCATTTGGATGACATGGGATGATTGTCTTTTTTGCAGGATGGTTCATGCAATGGCTTGCAACACTATATGGCCTTGGGAAGAGACAAGGTTATGGATTTTTATTTTCCTATTTTTTTAAAAAATTGAGTGTTCATATCTTCTTCTTAAAAGTAGTTAGATTGCTTTGTATTTTTATGCTTGAATGCATCCATGATTAGGATGATATAAGTAGCGTCTTGCTGTGGGGTTTGAAGGAGTTTCTTACAAAAATATTTCATTAGCTTGGCTATAGTTTCTTGTAATTGTTCAATGAGTAACTTGAGTGTAGAGCTATATTCAAGGTGCAAAACAATCAATTATGATGTCTTTCCAATGTTATACTAATTGAATTTCTAAAGGAAAATCATTTCCAGCATGTGAAAATGCATTCGCAGTGTTTCTGGACCTAAAAGAATGATATAGTCAGCACACAGAAGGTATGTACATGCACATATAAAATGCATGCACTACATGTATGCGTGCATGTAAAGAATATAGATTTGGCAGTGTAAATATTGATGCTAAACAATACCAATTCAAATTGAACTGTGAGTGCAGGTTGTAATAACTTTTCTGTTGTTGAGAAACCCTTACAGAATATCAACTAAGCCATTTCCAAAATTAACCCTTTTCAACAAACTAATGAAGATTATAATCAAACCCACAAATATACAGTTATTACTGTCCTCGAATAAAACTGTAACTTTAGATAATCTCATATTTGCCTTAAAGAAATCATTTTCAGGAGTAACGAACTGAAACCATTCTTTTCTTTAACAACTTTTAACCAAATACAAGCAACACCAAAACCCTTAACAAAAAATTTGTTTGCTTTAACTAAAGCCCATTAAACTTTGAAGAACAACAAACCAGTATAGAAGGAAGGATAACACATGTGTTTTCATGCTAAAATAACTGTTAAGCTCCCTCCACTGTCGACTTTAGCATTGTCACATCTCCACACAGTCAACCCAGATTCTCACTCAAAACTCATGATTCAACAGATTCTTTGTAAAATATCAAACCCTAAGCTTGAAGCTATATTTCCCAATGTTAAACATTGCAAAATGAATGACAAAACTTCCTTTTCGCTCGATATACCATTGTTTAGGGTAAAATTGGATTTTGTTAATCTTTTGTTGTTTAGATGTTAAAATCTGCCTCTCCACTAAACATTGAAGGATCTAGGGTCGAGTGGCGAGCACTATCATACCTTAGGTCACTTGCAAGTGAAGGGAAACTTGGATTAGGGAATTCAATTATTAATTTTCCTTCTCTTATGTCCAAATAACCATTAAAACCCTAATTATGCAAATACGGCAACAAATTGACAAAAGACGGAAAAAGCTCTTGCAGACGGGAGTAAAATAACAAATCACAAAATACCTATTTTTAGGGTTATGATGTGGAATAGTCAGGGACACTGGTGCGGGCACCCAAGTCCAAGGTACCTGCTTTTCTAGGGAATCTGGACCTCCTTCTGATACGGGTGTGTGCAAGAAGTTGAGTCCACTTTTTGGCCAAAAAGTGGAAGTGTTTTCCCTGATTTTAAGAATTTTTCACATTTGACCTAAACATTTGAAGCACTTAAAGGTGGAATCTTGAAAAAAGTTAGTAAATATGAAATGTAGTACTCAAAGTCTAGTTTCCAAATATGTAATTTTTTTTAATACCCAGATGATACAAATTGATTTTTAATAGGTGTTTCTAAAAACCACTGTTTAAAAGTCACGTTTTTTTTACTATACCATGCACGTGTACGTCATCCATATTTTGACCTAAATTATCATATTTTTCTAAATCCTTTTGGGAAAAGATTCGTAACTCACTGAAGCACGTTTTCCATATTTTTTTGTAATTTTTTATTAAATATTTTTTTGGTTAATTTTTTATTGGCCATTTTTGGTGTTTTAAAAAATTGTCGTGTACGTCACGCATAAGATGACCTAAACTTATCATTTTTTGAATTTTTTTTTTCAAATTGAAAAGGATTGTCTAAAGTACGTTTTCCTACAATTTTTTTTACAAAAAAATATTTTGATAAAAAGTTATTAAAATATTAAAAAAACCTGATAATTCAAGTTTATGGACCTATTTCATCAGAAATTAATTGAAAAATAGAAAAAAAAATCCAATTGTAAAAAATAATTACATATTTAGAATCTACACCATCTCATCTATAATGGGTTTCAATTTCGTCAAAAAATTCTGCAAAAAAGGCCTTTAGACATATGCCCAAAATCACTATTTTGTTGTGACATTGACATTACCTTCAACTTGCAAGTCAAACTAGGTCCAAAGCCAAGGGTCGGGTTCCCAAGCCTTTTTTCCGACCCAAACCCATAGCAAAAATGGGGTCAAAAATTCAAATTTTATGAAATGGGATCCCGTTCTATAAACAAGATCCTGTTTCATAAAAGGTTAATATTTTAACCTTTATGAAAGGGGATCCCGTTTTGAAATGGGATCTTGTTTCTAGAAAACGTTATCCCACTTTTGGGTCAGGATCTCGAAGCATAATGGGATCTCGTTTCATAAAAATGGGATCCCATTTTGGTTTACCTAATTTTGGGTTTTTTTCTAAGTCTGAAACTTCCACCTTAAGTGGACTCATCTTTGTGCATTTACCCATACTGATCAACCCTGTAACTTCTATTTCTCAAAATCTGTCTGCGGAGGACACTGTTGCGGGCGCCCTAGTCCTAGAAGTGCTCCTTTGTCTAACTTTTCTTTAGATCCTGAATCCTTGATGCCTGCCACTCCTTCCTACAACTCCACTTTTCCCACATGCAACACCTGTAACTTGCAGTCACAAGACTTGGTTTGGGGGTTGTGGTGTTTAGAGGCTTGCCTCAGTCAAGCCCCAGAGGACACTTAAGTCTCCAAACACCATTATCAAAAAAGAGGGCATGCCCTTGTGAGGCAAAGGCAAAAACTAAAGGAATCAATGATAAAAACACAATATTATGTCACCTTGTAGTGAAGCTCTCATGGAGGAAGATTCTCTTCATGCCATGAGGAGATTGATGCTCAAATCTACAGATATCAACACACAAAACATACAAGTCTGCTCTTGCAACACAATAGAAATCCTTGAATCACCTTGAGAATACAATAGCTTGCTACTAATCATCTAGTTTACAAATGAATGCTTACACATGCTTATATATGCATCTACAAGCCTTCCTGCCAAGATTTTAAAAATTAAACTTTACCGCATCGGCAAAAGAACCAACTAACGGTCACTAACTGACACCCAGAAATTGGGGCTGCCCCAAAATAGGGCACGGGCGCCCAAGTCCTCCCCCCTATTTTAGGCAGGGTACAGCTCAAGGGGTCCTCCTAGGTCTAATTTGCCATGGAACCTAGGTCTCATTGCATTGGGATGCCAAAATATGAACTAAGATGTCCTAAATGCATGCTAAAGACCCGGGAGCTAAACCTTCTAAGGGAAAAGCCCCCAAGGGGACATTTTTTGACATTACATTTAGCCCCCATTTTAATGTATGTATAAACGCAAGGCCAATACATGCATTAAAGTAAGGTCACAAACACAACAAACACAACAAGCATGGAGAAGACACGCCAATCACATAGAAAATAGTAATAGGCATGTAAAACATGGAGAAGATAGTTACAGTCACACAGAACATGGAGAAGACAGATATAGTCACGTAGAACATGGAGTAGACAGTCAATGCATAGAAGACACATTAATGCATGGAAGACAAAAATGATATCTTTTCTTTTTCTCATATATATGAAATGCAAATGCAAGTACTGGAAAGTAAACAAACCTCCCATAATACAGGATGCACTACCCTAAGGCGCAGGTCTCAGTATATATGGGGAAACACACATGCAAGACACACAAAACCTCCCAAAATGCATACCACATATGGGGCAACAAACACACCAAACAAAACAAGCACACCAAAACACACACACTTGAAAACACGACAGACAAGCGATGGTGTGTTCCCTATTTCTAGGCTCATCACCATCTCAGGCACATTACAGACACACACCGATGATTGGGTTTTGCCACAACAATCCCCAAAAACACACTTAAGGGTTGAGTTAGTCACAGAATCGCTCCCCACCTCCGCAGAGGACTTTTGAAAATGCAACCCCACCTGCGTTACGGAGATGCCTTATAGTGAAAAGGAATCATGGCATACCACCCCACCCGCGTCACTGAAACACCTTATAGTGAAAAGGAGGTATGAGCTTAAAAGTATACAACCCCACCCACATCACAGAGACGCCTTACGGTGAAAAGGAGGTATATGCAATAGATAGATTGATTGATTGCAAACAAACTCAGGATGCAGGAAGTATTCATCGTACTAGCCTACACCTGAGGACAAGCACATTGCTAACATCTATAACAGATAACTTACCTAATATATGCCCCCACCTTAAGGTGGTTGATATCAGTTATCGATATCAAGCATATTAAGGTAGGAAGAAAACACACAAGGGAACACTGACTTTCACAAAGCGCATGCCCCCTGGAGGTGACATTTATTTTACAATTGCCAAATGTTCCCACAAACACATCCCTGCAAGAAACATGTTAGTGTCTACAACATCATGATAAACAACAACATCAATGCATATGATTAACCACGCAAAGAGCCAAGGTTATACAACGAATTTGGAGTTTGAGGATAACCGCGAGGCTATATCACAAAGCTCTCTGAATTGAGTACCGCCAAGGCTAGATTCAAAGGCAGACAAAGGTGCATAGAGCAACAGTATTGTTAAGGTTTGTAAATGCGATAGAAACATCATAGAATTCACTACACAGAAAGCACGAGTGCTTCCACTAGCCAAGCGTCGGATAAGATATACAACCCCATCATCATATTAGGAACTAAGTCCATTTTTTGATTGCTGTCAAAAGGGACACTAGGTCTGCATCAGTATAAATGTTTTTCGTCATTCACCCACTAGATGGAAACACTAGAGGAAGGGAAACAATAAATAAGAGAGGAGAAACAAGTGTCTTAGGGAGAGTCACGTAGGAGGGTGCCCTGAAGTCACCAACCACAACGCTATGTCCGTAAGACACAACACACAACATTGAAATCAGAGAGAGAGGCAATATAGAAGAATGATGATACAAATAGAAGGTCACAACAGAGGCAGTCTCCTGGTATCCCAAACCTTACGGGAGAATCTGAGGTCATCCCAGGAGGCCTAAACAACACAACACATCACGGGGGAAGCACATCACGAGAGAAATAGAGGGTTAGAGATACTTACCTATAGGGTCTTCCGGACTAAGTCTTATCATCAAGTAAATCATCGTCGTCCTCCCACTCCCTAATGTTAGAGAAAAGTGGGACATAAGGTACCATAGCCAATTCATGTCTTTCTCATCATGTTTTTTATTGTTAGGATCATGTTTTTTTGGTTGAATGTTAGGATCAATGTTTTTTTAGTTGAATGTTAGGATCAATGTTTTCTTGTTGAGAGGCAAGGTAAGCCCGTCGTCTTCTCTTCATCCCTTTTGCAAGTATACGTTGTTGTATTTTATGACTTAGTTTTTGTAACATAGGGCTTTGGTTTATGGATTTTTGTGTTGTAGAGGAGGAAGCACCAAGATCAAAGGTCCTTTGTCTATGTGGAATGTTTTCTTGTTGAAGCTTACTATCGTACTTATTCTCTATCCTCTTAGTGATGTCCAAATGACTTGAATATTCAAACAAAGGAGGGACATTAAAGGTCTTCTCTTCCTTAGTGAAATCCAAGGTGTGTGAACAATCTACTAAAGGAATAAGAAGATTGGTGGGAGGATCCATAGAGGTAGGAATTTGATTATTATTAAATGAATGCTTATTTTCTACCCATGGAATATGCTTTGTTAAAGGGAGCTCTTCATTCACCATTGCTTCATCTTGGCCAGGGAGAGCAGTGGAATTACTAAATCTATCCCTAGTATTCTCATTTGAGTATTCAGTTATAGGGGAAGTAGGATAACTTATGGGATCATCATCAGCTTTTTCCTTGCTACTCATGGAGAAGAACTTAGTTAAGCTTTCTAAAATCGTAGGATATTCACTCATGAGGGTTAAAAATTGGTCAAAATCAAGGTATTTGATAAATGTATGTAAAGATACCATTGAAAAATGACATGAAGGTTCCATTTCAATGTAAGATCAGATTTTGAGAAGCTTTTCCAACTTTATGCAAAAGTGTAAAACTATATGCAAAAATGACTTAGATGCTTGATTTTTTGTACTTTTTTCAATGCAAATGAATGAAACAAAGGGTGTTGTAAGAATTTTTATCAGGGGTAGAAAATTATATGTATGATATCAGTCCAAAATAGCAATATAATCACTCTCAACACACTCTTGATGCAAATCCAAGATAATGCCAAGTCGATTTATAGTGAAAATATGTCAAAATAGGCACTTTTTTCACCAAAACTCAATGCAAGAGAGCATAACAAAGGGTGTTGTGAGGAAAATGATGATGGAAAGAAAATAATATTAGTAATAATAGCCACTTGGTGTTGAAATACTCAACACAACATGCTCTTAGTGCTACTTAAGGTAAAACCCTAGTGAAAATATAGCAAAAATAGGCTATTTTTCACAGTTTTTCAACTCCAAGACCTAGTAAAAGGGGTATTGTAAGAAATTTTAGGAGGTAAAAAAAAAATATCAATAATATCAATCACCTACATCCATAAAATTTATCACAACACGCTTTGAGTACAAACTAGGTCAAACCCTAGGGCCAAAATAGCCAAAATGTGTAGTTTTTTGCAAAATTTTCACTACAAGAGCCCGATAAAAGGGTGTTGTGAAGATTTTTATGAGGGGAATAAAATGATTCCCCTAATACCAGAAAATTAATGTAAAAATATCCTTCAAAACACACCTATAGCGCAAGTTTAGAGAGTCGATAAGGCCAAATTTAGCGAAAATTGTTGTTTTTGAAGCCCTAGGTTTGAGATCTTGGGATAAAATTATATGTGAATGCTTTGAAGTCAGATTTATGATGAAATTGAATTACTCTCAGATCTGAAAATAATTTTTAATCCTTAACATGCAAATTGCCCATGCAAATTTAGTGAAAATGTATCAAAATTGCTAGTTTTTTGTTGAAATTTTCTATGCAAAAATGCAAATAATTTAAATCTAAATGCAAATTCACACTAAAATGCAAGACTACAGTCAAATGTAAATTTTAATGAGCCTATAAAATCAGTAGAAAAATCTGATAAAAGATTTTGCCTACAAACCCTAGATTTTGGAATTACTAGGTTATATAAAATTGTCAAAATTTCCACAAAACCCTAGCAATTTAAGTGATGAAAATGCAATGTAGATTTCTAATTTTTTGTAGTTTTCTATAGTTTATATCAAATCTGATGCAAAAATCATGAATTAGGAAAATTTAGGGAGAATTGATACAATTTAGTAAGCCAAACAATGCAATTTTTTTGTATTTTTCTAAATTTTCAATTTTTTTAAAAATTTTTCTCAATGCAATAAAGTAAATGACCAAATGAATGAATGAAATCAATCCAAATTTGAAGACAAACACTCAAAAAGTTGCAATTTAAGTCTAAAAACATGGGTTCACCAAAATGTTTAGAGTAAAATTAGATTTTGTTAATCTTTTGTTGTTTAGATGTTAAAATCTGCCTCTCCACTAAACATTGAAGGATCTAGGGTCGAGTGGCGAGCACTATCATACCCTAGGTCACTTGCAAATGAAGGGAAACTTGGATTAGGGAATTCAATTATTAATTTTCCTTCTCTTATGTCCAATTAACCATTAAAACTCTAATTATGCAAATACGATAACAAATTGATGAAAGACTAAAAAATCTCTTGCAGATGGGAGTAAAATAATAAATCACATAATACCTATTTTTAGGGTTCCGAGGTGGAACAGACAGGGACACTGGTGCAGGCGCCCAAGTCCAAGGTACCTACTTTTCTGGGGAATCTGGACCTCCTTCCAACACTAATCAACCCTGTAACTTCTATTTCTTGAAATCTGTCTGCAGAGGATATTGGTGCGGGCACCCTAGTCCTGGAAGTGCTCCTTTGTCTAACTTTTCTTTAGATCCTAAATCCTTGATTCCTACCACTCCTTCCTGCAACTCCACTTTTCCCATGTAACATGCCACTTGTTCTACCAACTAAGATTTACCAATTTTAACTTGAAAGTAAATAAAGTCGTGAATTCATAACAGAAATAATAAAAAAAATTTCCTCTGAACATTTGATATAATGCACATTTGAAACATATTTCAAACTTCTATTGCATAACCAAATTACATTTTCTCAATAAAAATAATTTGAATATTCAACTTTTTTCATAAATTACATAGAAGCTTCAAAAGCTTAACTGATAAATAGAATCACATGTTTGTATACTTGTTTGTCTTCAATACTCCTAGCCACCAACTGCATGAGGGGAAGCATCACTCAGGTGATTTACCTCCAACCATGGACTAACTACGGTCCCCCGCACATTTACCAAACTGGTAAACGACCCTACTCTTTGACGAAGGGATTGGTATGGTAACCCCAAATAAAATAGGCCTAATTTGAGTAAGGTGTTGTGTCCTACATTAACTAGTACTATCATACTATGGCTACAACCATCAAAATATGAAATCCCTACTAGAAATACAAACCTGGATCACAGTGAACCTAGACAGTGTAAACGTTGGCAATTTACACCACTTTGGCCAAAGTTTTCTTGTCTCCAATTCACCCACCCTTCTATCTCGATTGGGAAAGACAACAATCTCTATACAAAAGTTATTCCCTTCCCCATGGATCAACAAATCCCAGGAATAACCCCACTTAACAAATGTATCATTCTCTACACATAGGATATCCCCTTTCCCATGGATCAACAAATCTCAGGAATATCCCCACTGAACAAATGTATCATTCTCTACACATAGGATATCTACCTCTTCCATGGATCACATATCCCAAGGTTAACCTATTGCATGCTTTACTAGGATACATCTATCAAAGTAATACCACTTGAGTCCTATTCTCACTATCTTTCCCCTTGTACAATTTTCCTATATAAATACCAATCAATGATTGATTCACAAAACTATCTAGGCAAAAACCAAACCATAGACACTATCTCACATTCACAATACAAGTTTACTATCTAGAAAAATATATATATCCATATATACATAAACTATTATACAATCAAAATACATTAACAACAATAATTCAATATTGCAATCACTTAACAATAATACATCATATAATATTTTGAAAACATGAAAATCATAAAGGAGAAATAATTCCCATGCCTGAGAATATAGCTCCAAATGGATCAGATACTTTTCTGCTAACGACCTTCCAATACTCTAGATCGCTCTTCCAATTAAATCCACTTAACAAAACGACAAATTTTTGACACAAATGCAAAACTTAAATTTGAAAAAGAAAAACTCTTGATTAGAAAATGGTGCCCTTGAAAATGAGGGAGAGTACCCCCTTTTATACCGCAAATAATTGAAAAATGTCGATATAATGTCGACATATTTAACCAACTCAACAATGTTGACATATGAAGACATGCCTATCAAAATCTAAATTTAGTTCATAAATCCAAACAACCTTCTAAAAAAAAGGTGTTAGATAAAAATTAAAATAAAACAAAATATATTATAATTCACAAGGAACCACCTCCATGTTTAAAGGCCCACGTGGTTATAAACTTACGAATTAAAAAGGAATTTAAAAAAAGGTTTAAAGAGGGGCCCACGTGCCTTAAGACTTAACATATCCATAAGATACGTATCCCCCTTAAAAGGCTTTAAAACTTTAATTTTATTATTATATTTATATAATAAAATTTCCTTTTTATTAAAAACTTTTAATTCTTATTCTTATTTTATTACATTTATTATTATTATTATTACCTTTTATAAAACTACCCTTTTATTATTATTATTTTTTTATTAAATCTATTATATATAAATTCATTGTTTTAATTACTATAAAACAATATTTACGAAAATTAAATTATGCAAAATGATAAAATTATATTTCCACAATTAAGAGAAAATAATAATAATATTTATATTAAATACATATATAGAGAGATGATAAATATACATTTATATATATTCACATATGTATAAATTTATCATCGTAAAATCAAATATAATTCATAATCAAAAAATGCATATAAAGTCGTAAAATCTTCATAGGCTTATCACAAAAGAGATGATAATTCATGCATAAGCCAAACAACATTTCTATATCTATGAATAATATGCTCATGAATATACGAAGGTACGTCTACCTACATATGTTCATGCTCATATCGACTCACGTATAAGAATGTATCGAGGACTTACATGATCATTAATTAACTCATAGAAACCAAACACATAACAACATGCAGGTTCGAACATCCAATCAAGACTCAGGGTATATAACTCAACTCACTTACCTCTACCCACACTTACTTGACTCAACCTAAGTCAAATAGGATGTGAGTGTGTGATGCTCAGTTTAGTTCTCTTTTACATTTACCAGACCAAGTCCTCCTGAGTGATACCTCCCCTCTTTTCTGGAGGGACAACCTGTTCCTGCATCCACTTAGATCATCGCAAGAGTAGTTAACTGATCAAAACATAATCATTAATTAACAATAACACATTTAATACAAGACATTGCATTGTTCTTTTTATCATCATATTGCATTCAAGATAGATAACACACATAGATGCAAAGATTCATAAATACTTCAATTTTCACAAAATATCCAATCTATAGTAAATAGATAAAAACACATATATAGCTTCATAAATCCATAATCACTCACTTTCCAAACAAATTAACCAAACTAGGTAAATAGTAAGTGGATAGAAACACATGGGGTGTAACATCCCACATGTGACACCTGTAACCTGTAATCACAAGACTTGGTTTGGGGGTTGTGGTGTTTAGAGGTTTGCCTCAATCAAGCCCCGGAGGACACTTAAGTCTCCGAACACCATTTTCAGACAAAGAGGATGTGCCCTTGTGAGGCAGAGGCAAAAACCAAAGGAATCAATGATAAAAACACAATATTATGTCACCTTGTAGTGAAGCTCTCATGGAGGAAGATGGTCTTTATGCCATGAGGAGATTGATGCTCAAATCTGCAGATATCAACACATAAAACAGACAAGTCTACTCTTGCAACACAATAGAAAGCCTTGAATCACCTTGAGAACACAACAGCTTGCTAGTAATCATCTAGTTTACAAATGAATGCCTACACATTCTTATATATGCACTTACAAGCCTTCCTACCAAGATTTTAAAAATCAAACTTTACCGTGTCAGCAAAAGAACCAACTACGATCACTAACCGACACCTAGAAATTGGGGCTGCCCCAAAATAGGGTAGGACTAGGGCCTAGGCACCTAAGTCCTCCCCCCTATTTTAGGTAGGGTACAACTCAAGGGGTCCTCCTAGGTCCAATTTGCCATGGAACCTAGGTCTCATTCCATCGGGATGCCAAAATATGAACTAAGATGTCCTAAATGCATGCTAAAGACCTGGGAGCTAAACCTTATGAGGGAAAAGCCCCCAAGGGGAATTTTCTGATGTTATAACCATAGCCACTGAGAGTCTAGGTTTGCCCTAAAAGGGCCCATAACAACAAAATTAAGTTTGTAACCTTTTTACCTGTTGAGAAGCTGAGACTTGTTGTTCCTTAAGTGATCATCAAAGTGATTTTATATACCATAGAAATAATACTAGCAATTGGACCCATAGGTTCAATGGGCAGGCTGAAATCTTTCTCAAGAAATTATAAAATTTGTGAGATATTTTTTATTATTTATTAATTTATAAGTTATTTAATCCACCGAATTCTTTTATCAATTCTTTTTGAAATTCCATCACATTAACTATTGTCTTCTTTGACTTATATTAGGTAAATTTCTTTTTACATTACATATTGAGATGAACAAACATAGTTGGATAAAATTATTATGTCAATTCCTTACCAGGTAAATATTTATATATTTTAAGTTATCATTACTTTACATTCACTCCCTATGGGAGATCACTTATTTTAAAAAATACAATTTTGAAAATTATAGTTCACCTTCTAAGCAACTTGTCTATATTGTATATATGTAGTAAATTAATTGAATATGTTATTGATTTTTATATAATCCCCCATAGAAATAAATGTATATTTAATCATATAATTATTTTAAAAATAATTATGTAGGGTACAACAGATTTATGTTCTACAACTTATATCTAAAATTATGCATATAAGACATAACTATATTTTTCCATTTGATATATGAACTTATATAATATCTATCACTTTAAAAAAATAGAGAAATACTTCCAACATATTACCAGTCAATGTGGATTAATTGAATGGAACTCTACTTCATGATATATAATCAACAATACTACCCTAACTAACTATATCATATATTATGGTTTTTTAGTATTATATTACTATTATATATTATGTATTATTAATATTATATTAGTATGTAATACATTATGAGGGTATAAGTATAATACATTTCAATAACTTAATACCCTCTATATCATTATAAAATTTGATCTAATCTATTCATTATGAGGGTATAAATATAATAAATTTCAATAACTTAATGCCCTATATATAGAAATTTATCCTCTATATATGTATTTAAAAATTCTAAACATATAACCATAGTTTTATCATAGTAAATAAATTTGATTATAGTTTGCACCATTGACATAGGGATATATTCTAACTTAAATATTTGCTTTTCATAAAAATTGTGTCTTTATGCACTTTAGTGGAATATTCTTTTATTCAACTACTATTATGATATTATTCAAACCTAGGTATACACTAATTTAAGAGTTTTCAAAATCTAAATTTAAACTTAATGGAATATTCCTTTATTGAACTACTATTATGATATTGTTCAAACCTAGGTATACACTAATCTAAGAGTTTTTGAAATCTAAATTAAAAGTCATAAGTATTCTTATTAGAAGAAAAAAAACCAAGTATAGGTAAATAGTTTAAAAGGTAGGTGTTACAAGTGATATAAAAAAGTTTGAGGGTTTTATAAAAAATCTAAATTAATTACCTTTTTAACTATTTACCTATACTTGGTATTTTTTTTTTCTCACAATCCCCAAACTATTATTTTAACCACCAAATATAATTTTATTTTTCATAATTAATTTTTAGTTATTTAATTTTACTTTCAAACTATTCTATTACTATAAACACATAAATTTTAATTTTTTTAAAGATTTTTTGTTTATATATCTATATATATTGTTTACTTTATTTTAACTTCTTTTTAGTAATAGAGGTGTTTTACTATTGTATTACATTTATAAAATCCACTCATTTTTTTTTTAAATATAAATGTTCTTAACCAATGTAAGGGTTGCTTGAAATAAAGGTTAAAATAGTCATTGAGCACATCATTCAAAACTAAGATGTGCTTGAGAAATAGATCACAGTAAGTAAGGTAAGAAAAATAATAAAATTATAATATTTTTTACTACTTTGATTTAATAAGTAAGGAATTTTTTTAAAAAATCCTAAAACTTTTTTATATCACTTGTAACACCTACCTTTTTAACTGTTTACCTATACTTGGTATTTTTTCTTCTTCTCACAATCCCCAAACTATTATTTTAACCACCAAATATAATTTTATTTTTCATAATTAATTTTTAGTTATTTAATTTCATTTTAGAACTATTTTATTACTATAAACACATAAATTTTAATTTTTTTAAAGATTTTTTTGTTTATATATCTATATATTGTTTACTTTATTTTTATTCAAAACTTTTTTCCTAGAGGTGTTTTACTATTGTATTACATTTAGAAAAACCATTCATATTTTTTTTGTTCTATTTTTATTTTTATAAATATAAAGTGTGTGAAACAGGGTTGCTTGAAATAAAGGCTAAAATATTCATTGAGCACATCATTCAAAACTAAAATGTGCTTGAGAAATTTGAACCTTACTTTCCATCATAAAAACCAAATAAGCTAATTGAAATTTTAATATTTTAAAAATAAATGTAAGTGTAGATAATTTTCTTCTACCATTACAACATGAAATACTTCTCCCATAAAAAAGGAAACCTCATGTCAATAATTTAAACCAATCCCATGCAAATATTATCACATAACATTGTTTTTATAGCAATATTTTGTCTACTGTTTGAACTGTAGAAGGTGGCAGAAAGAGTGCATGTGTTGCACAATGATATTTATCGTGACATAAATTATAGAGATTGCAGTTGCTGAAAGGACAAGTTCTTCTTTAAATGAGATATTATCTTCAGAGAGTTGTAAATCAGATTTTTATTTTGCTTCTAGAACCTCTTCCTGCAACCTAAGTTGTCACTCTAAATTAATTGCAATATATTTAGGAAGGGATTAAAGTTGAGAAAATTTCTTTGTAAAAATGTTGTACGTAATAGTGTACATGCACTCTGGGCTCCTTTAGAATGGACACGGTAAGAATGAGGTCAAAATTAATGCTCAATAAAAGAAAAATATAGTTACAATTTTTTACAGGGTATACCCAAGTTTTGATTAATCACAATTAAAGAGAGTTTAAAAAAGTTAAAGCGAAAGGACAATTGTGACTTATTTAATTGTAAGTGTATTTTTATAGTTGATCCATAGTGTGTCCTTAGCACTTCAAAAAAATTATTTAAAAAGGATTTTGGAAAATTTGAGTTTCGTTCACACTTGTTTTCTTTCCAACAATTTCATAAATATATTAATTACAGTCAAGATTGTAGAACCATTTCACAAAAATTACATTCTTCTGATTTCGAATTAGTCTAAATAGTTTGTAATTGTCCATATTTGGACGAATATAGAGCTAAGCCTGCCTATCAACATATTGAAAGATACCACCATTTTTAACTGACAGTATTAATGTGAAGTGCTTATGCAAACAGAGTTTTAGATCCATGGAAAAAACATCTATTGAACATTAATCCATGGTCTTCACTTCAAAGAGGGATGGCATTCAACATGAAAAAATCTTAAGCAAATAAACTCTAGCATGCCAATTAAACTGTCGTTATTAGTGTGTAATATTACATGCAAATGCAACATGTTATATAATACAAGCAATATTTGTTCAGTCATAGATGGCGGTGGAAACCAGATAGGGAGAATGCATAGGAAAAGAGTAAGCACCAACAAATCTGATATTTTGCAACAATGTGGGGTGCGTTTATGAGAGGTTAATGTCGGCAGGCAGTGGCAGGCATTTATTAAAGTGTTCAAATTTCAAACATGTAAGGTGGAGATTCTTTGGAGTGCATTTGAGAGAGCTTCGAAGTGCATTCACCCCACCACTTAAAAAATTATCTAAAGATAAAATTAAAGTAATAATAAATGCAATGTCAATAGATTTTTTTGTTTCTTAGTATTTATGACATTCTTTGTAAAAATTTAGAGTCAAGATCTATTTGATGGTAGTTCATTTATTAATTCTTTGAATTTTGTTGTCTTTTGTCATTTATTAGTTTTTTCAAATGAATGGTTGAGATGTATTCTATAGTAGTCCTTTTAATCTAGACCATTTGTCTATGTATTTGAGGTAGTGCTACTCACTAAGGGAAGGCTTTCAGCCTAATAATATAATATATTATAATATTATATTATATTATAATATAAATATTATATTATATTATAAATATTATATAATATATATTATATATAATAATAATATCTATCCAGTTTCTCTGACCAATTATTTAGTTGTGTTTTTTGCCCGATGACCAAATTAGTCATTTATTTAGTCATTTATAGTTGTGTTGCAAAACATTTTGGTCACGTGACTAAAAGTTTTAGTCACCTGGTCATTTATTTGCCATATTTCTACTAGTGCATCAAAAGTGGGAGGATGTGCCCTCAAAAGGTCTCTCATGTGGCCTACTAAGATAGTCTCATGTTCTGTTGACATCTCTCTCCTTCTAGGAGACCATTCTATTTCCATCTCCTTCAGCTGATCAACCTCTTGTTTAGGACCTAGGTGAGCAAGGACTTCCTCAAGCAAATGACGCAACTGAGCTCCCTCAGGCTGACCCTAATTCTCTATATTCTAACCCCCACCTTCTTGAGCACTCTCACGAGGGGAACTAGGAGGAGGGCTACCACCACCACCTCTCCCGCATCCCCTACCTCAACACCAACCTCGAGCTCGACCTCTAGGCATCTTCTTACACAAACACCACCAAGGGACAACCTCAAGTTGTTAAGCGAGGAAGACACAAAGGGAGAACATGATCTGCATAATCTAAGCAACTAGGATAACATAATGGGCTCATATAAAACCAGAGTACCCAGTGTTGTAAACCTGGCTCTAATACCAAATGTAATGCCCCATCACGAAACCCTAGGGAATAGCTCAACAATGCTATGCAAAAGGACATTTTTTTTAAATGAGAGAAATAACAAAGTAATATTTAACATATTTATACATATCATTAAACTGAGCATTATCCTCTAGGGATTCCATGACTACATTACTAATTATTAACATGATCTAACTAACAACCATGGTTCATTCTAAATCTAATTGCATCAAATGAATTAACACATACATTTACTTCATAATATAACATCAAATGAGTAAACATCAAGGTCCTGTATAAAGTATTACAAGTACAAATACAATTTCCTTTACAAGGAGTAGGCATTTACTTTGCTACAATATCTCTTTTTTGATTACATTGGGATACATACATTATGATTTAACTGATACATAGGCTAGTACATGAGCATACAATTAACTATCTCCTCAACTGGTACAAGATTTGGAATCTGTCACATGAGATACATCCTTCTCGTAGATGAACAACAGCAAGGGAAAAAAATAATGGAGATAAAATCACAACCACCCGACCATGCGGAACCCTAAGGTCCACCCCTCGTTCTAGGAGATAACATAAGGTCCCACTACAACAACTAGTCAGGTAGATAGTAAACTATAAGGAACAAGGACTACACATGACTACAAGAACAAAAGTCAATATCACAAGCAAATCAATCATCACTTCCAGAGGCAATCCAAATAATGAATGGGGAGAGCACAACTAGGGAATGCTAGACTACAGTAGGGAGGAGTGTCATCACATAGCTTGTCATGGGTTGTCTAGGTAGGCCTTTCTAGACCCCAGCCCCCATCTTGGGTTTTCTTGGCAGGCTCTCCCGACTCCCGACCCCCATACAAACTCATGTGGAATCAACATACCTTTCATGAGGAAAAGGTAGTTGATCTTGCCATTCTAGGCATTCTCATCTCATCTCAAGCCTAAATGAGAACTTGAGCCATGAGCGAGGTATCCACTTAACTTGTTAAATGTGATTAACTACCCAACCCATTAATTCACTAATTAGGTTATCACTGAGTTGAGAAACTCCCACATGGGTTGTCCTGGACACCACTTTGGACTCCGGCCCCCATTGAGAGCCACTCCCCTACCTGCATCTAGAAGACCCTACTAATCAAGCAAGGCATTTTCCATCGTAACGACAGGTATACATAAAACAAAGCAAGGTATTAACCTTCTTGCATTCCAACTTAATCACAAGGGCAAATCCACAATACATTACCCCTAGCTTCCAAGTGAAGCAAGCCATAAATAACATACTCCTTTTTACAATTACTAATGTCTCCCCATTACAAAATCCAACACAATATCTTATTACATGCTCAATACAAATAATAAACCACATCATCTAAGAAGGACTTTATGACAACACCATGATACAATTCCAACATAACCTAACATAACATAAACATGAAATCAAGACATCATAACCTATGCCTCTGGAAACTAAACCTCACCAACATGACCCTATTATGACCACTGATACCACTTACACACGTTCCATTTACCTTATACAATTCCACTCGTAATCAACTAATTTCTAAAACAAACTTATAAATCAAATCTTAAATACATTGTTTACAAAATTAATTCCAAACATACTTATCAAATTTCTACTAATCATTCGTAATAAAATCAATATTAAACTTTATCAACATCTAAATCTATAAACGTATTGATTTTCATTGAATCAAATTAAAATAAATACATTAGATCAATTCAATCTAAATCACTAATTCTCTTTATCATAATCCTTTTCATTATATATATATATATATATATATATATATATATATTAGTAATCAATTGATCTAATCAAATGACTTTCAATAACTTAATCTCAATAATTCAATTATCTTAACTATACTATTTAATTTTTAAATTGACTAACCTTTAGACTCTAATATCCATTAACCAACAATATAAATTCATTCAAGTATTAATGCGTTTTAACTTATTTTGAAACAACATGCATAAATAGAATGCAATCCTTATTACATACATGAGATATGTTAAGAATATAAATTATGATAAACACATGGCATGAGTAATGAAGGGAAAAGTGGATGAACTTATTTAGACACTAACAAGTTTCTCTGCCTAGCAGATTTGTTGAAGAGGCATTAGAAACTTTCTAACAATGACTATTGTGAAGGCATAGACAGGGCAGTCAAACTGTTTGATAGAATGCCTCAACGGAATGTCGTCCTAGGGAATACAATGAATGTAGAATACGTGTAACATGGACTGGCTGAGAAGGCTTTAGAAACTTTCAAACAATGCAATTTGTGAAGGCATCGACAGGGCACGCGAGCTAGCTGAGAGAATGTCTCAAAGAGGTGTCATTCCATGGAATGTAATGATTGCAGAACACACAGAAAATGGACTTGTTGATCAGGCTTAAGAACCTTTCAAGCAAATGCAGTGGTGAAAGCATAGATAGGGCACATGAACTGTTTAACAGATTGCCTCAAAGAGACGTCGTTCCATGGAATGCAATGAGTACAGGATATGTACAAAATAAATTTGTCGAATAGGCTTTAGAAACTTTTCAAGCTTATGCGATTGGCAGGTAGAAATGATTATAGAATTAGCATAAAATGGATTTGTGGAAATGATTTTAGAAACTTTCATGCAATGCGATTGGCAGATGTAAAACCAGATGCTGCAACCTTGCCACATCCTCCCAACTGGAGCACGCGACCATGGGGTTTAGTGGCTCAGAGCTAAACATACTTCGATCACATTTGAAACCCCTATTGCATTACACTTGCAGTGATCACTATGTGTGCATAGTTGACCATCTTGCCCATTGCTGGGTGATCTAGAAGACACCCTAAATTTTGCATTATGACTCCAACTTAACCTGCGGTGGCTGTTTGGATGTGTTTTCTTGGTATAAAGTGTTTGCAGATATGCACAAAATGGATTCGTTGAAAAGGCTTTAGAAACTTTCCAACCAATGCCATTGGCAGAAGATAACAACACAAGTGCAATTACCAACTATTTATTATGACAGCAGAGGATAATAATAACAATAGAACATGCAGTACCACCAAAGATAATATTCTGGTAAAGATTTTTAGCTCAAGTTTTCATATAATCAAGAAATAGTTTACAGGGCAATCTTTCATATAAGGAGTTTCTTGGTATTTGATCAAAACTCAAATTGACTTGCAGTTATGGGACCAAGCCATTCACCGGATACATAAAGCTAGACATTGTACTACAAGAGGAGTTTGATGTGTTAACTGGCAGTGTGAACAAAAGAATACTACATGTTTTTATTTATTCTTGTTACTAATCTAATCAAATTCTTTGCAAGGCATACAAGGAATCAATAGATTTATTGAGAGATAATATAGCTAAAGCTTTGCGTTTATTTCGTCTCGATTGAAGCAAATATTGAAAGATTCATAGAGCAACTAAGTTTTACACTCATGCAAACATACAAAATTGTTCAAATTCACACCATTTATTTTTCCTGAGAACTAACTTGTGTAGATGATTAAAATACTTCTTTTATAATGCTACAATTCAAACTAAAATGAATAATTGATACAGAATACCTGTGATAGGAGACTTGATGTTTTGAATTTGATTCCAACTTGCAGAGCCACAGAAAAGATAGTCAATTTCTTACATATCAATGAATCTAGAAAAATAAGATTTCTCAAAGATTCATAACTTTTGATATTGTTGTGAAATTTCCAATCAATCTGAATATGTGAGTTGTTCCAGTTAGGTCCTCTATTCGTTTGCCTCTTCCTAGATCTCCGAGCCAAAATTTTTGATTTCCATGAATGACCCCAATTTTTTTTCACTTTCTTAAAAATCCTCTTTTTTAGATGGAGAGATTCCCCCACTAAAGGCAATAATTTCTACCTTCATTACTTTCTTATAAATAGAAAATACAATAAATTTATTTGTCCGTTACTGACCACCCACTCTCTCCTATTTCATTTCTCACAACAAAGCAATTCATTTAATTTTCCACTAGACTGAAAGATTCTTTCTATTTTTATTCATATCATATTTATTATATGAGACAACTCATATTTATCTATTAATCTTAAATATAGAATATTTTATGACAACATACAAATAATAAATTTATTATTTTATAAACACTTAACATAATATTACTTGTTTATAATTTTTTTTTAATGTTAAAATTATTGAAATCATCAAAAATTGACATGAAGGAAATGACAACAAATGCAAACCTCATATCAACTCAAGATCCATTGATAAGGTGGAGAATGCTGCACCCGAAGTACTTTATCTTTACCCAAAGAGATGAATGTTGATTGCTTGATTCTGCAGCATAACGATGGGATAGGGATTGGTAGATGAATGGATGGATGAATGCAAGATAGATGGATGAGAGATTGAGAGGAAAATTCGGTAGAGTAAGGATGCTAGAAGAAGATTCCATTTTCAAATAGCTCAAGAGAGGCTACCTTTATAGAAAAAGGCAAATTTGAATGGATGGTTGTGATTGAGAGTTATGTTGGAAGATATGGATGGTCAAGATCGATTAGGGTTGGATTAGGGTTTCCCACTCAAAGAGGGATTGCTTTACATGAATTCGATGACCCTAAATATGGAGTGGACTGGTCAGAGGATACCTAGACAGCTGGCGAATAACAAGGATTCGGGACTTTGATTAATCAAAGGGGAATAAGGCAGCGAACTCCTAAACAAAATTCCTCCCTTACTCGCCATGACATAACAACTAGAAGCAGTGCAAAAATGTTGCCAATCCGCAGATAAATGATACCCAACGCACTAAGCTAGATGACTAGAATGTCGTCTCTCATCACAAGCTTCAGAAATTTTCAGTTAAAGCGGACAGAATGGCGGCGATCTCTCCAGCATGCCCAGGCATAACATCTTACAATGTTTCCTAACAAATTCGGTCTATAGACGCAATAAACACAGCAAAAGGGTGTCGTCTATCATCTTAGAGTGAAACGAAATGACAAGGCTCAGAATTTTCATTCAAGGTGACCGATAATTCAGGCAGCGGCTACCTAATTCGCCACCAACAATACACTTACTGTGCAAACTGATAACCTGGTTGACACCGCGCCCTACAGCCCACATCTGGCAAATGACGGATTCCCTTAACTATCCCTGAATTGCGCATACACTTACGGGGGTGCAAATCTCATTACTATCTTTTGTAGGTCTATGCCTAGCCCAAACAGAACCAACAGAGACTCCAATAATCGAAGAAAGATGAATTTCACGGCACTCAGATCGTAGGTTAATTCCTCCATCAAAAGTAACTGTCAGATTAAAACAAATGTCATGTTCTAAAAAAATGTTCGCTAACCCTAAAAGGAGGACCAAATGATTATCCGCTTATCACACAGGTCGCATCATGTACAAAGGTGTACGAGCCTGCAAGGACGGAGATATGCAGGGAAGGCCACTATGTGATCACTCTATGACACCGACTAGCAATGCGGCCTCAATGCTGGCTCAGTCTGATAAAAACAACGACGGTGGACACAGTAATGGAGGATACAGGAAACTGGTTTCTGAAGAAATCTGGGACGGCATGAGTAAATACCAAATCAGAGAACACTACACAACTTGCGAATCAGATGTAATAACCTATGATGGGTTTTCTTAAGGATGATATGCGGCTCCCTATCCGGCAAACAGTGGAAGAAAAACATTTAACTTACGGAATCCTTGAGCAGAAACGAAATGTTTAAACCCTAAGAGAAGATGCTGATTACACACTGAGAGGACAATCTACAGAATTATTCGAAATCGAATAAACTATAACCACATTTGCAGATTGAAATGAAGTTCAGAGATAAGGCATTCGACAGAACCTGATTTCGTAAATCACCTTGACGACCCTGCTCCAATTGTTACAGTTCCAAGCTGCTTCCTTCCTTTCACCTGTGATGCCGTCCTTGATGCCCCTACAGCTCTTTTATAACTCAGCCTCTCTCCTCTGCCAAGGGCTTGGCACGCGATCCCGTGCACAACTCATTAGAAGAATATGTATTTTTATTTAATTTAATGATCCCCACTTATTATTTATTTTATTTTATTAATATATCTTTTTATAGCCGACCCAATTTATTGTTATAAATAGAATAGTACTATTTCGACAATATACAATTTTGTACTATACTTTAATTTATCTTATTAATCAAGTTGTGAATCACAATTTACAAGCGTGATTATATCTATTTATTTATTTAAATATTTATTATAAATAATATTATATCGAATAATACAAATTTCTACAACTTCATTTAACAACAACACTTCTATTAAAATAATAATTAATTTATAACTATAATCGACAACTAATCGACATTATGCCCATTTAAGAACACTTATACTCTTCCGTAGAATAATTCTAATTAAAGCACAACATTTCCACACATACTTAGACACCTTCAAACTTGATTTGACTCCAAGATACAATATTACCTGACAGTAAGACATAGGCGAACGACAACCAATAACCACAAGGGTAACTGACGACGAAGGGACACTGACTAGGGACCTCACATTAACTCCAACCAACTAATCCATTGGCGAGGGCACGCTCAGACCTGTAATCAGGTGGAGTCGATGCCTAGTACCTGCATCCTGCAGCAACGCACAGTTAACCATAACAAGATATACATATACATCACATGCAATCCTATCGTGAGTGGAAATCGCAGTGGTGTAGGGTACTCGAAAGCGAGTAATACAGCACTGTTCCATTCACGTTTATGTATAAACAATTAACTACGTTGAACAAGGTATCTGATATTAATCAACAACATAAAACATTCAATCCAATATCGCAATTAACATCGAAACATCTGTAACATCTAGTTCATTTATCAAATTCTAAAACATAAAATGATAAAGTCTAACATCAACAACTGTTATCATAACAATCAGATTCCCAATGAAGTAACAAGATAACAAGAGATCCATCATCTACGGTCTAGGACACTATAAAGTTTAAGCAAACATCAATCTGATGGACGACGAGATGAGGGGCACTACATCCTCCCCCCCTAGGATCAGGCTTACTCCTGGAAGCCTGCGAATAAATATGGGTGAAAATGTATTGAGTTTGGGTAGTTTTCACAACACTATGCAAACATGGGAGCACACACTGTGCATTAGATCTATTAACAGAAAAGTCTTGATATACTAACTTTACACCTTTAGCAGCATGGTACCAAAATTTATCATTTTATAAGCACTATATTCATGATTTAACACACATACACGAATTCAAATTACCATGAATCACATCTCAAGACTACACAAGGATCCATCTGGACACCGGTAACTGACCTACTAAGGCATGACACAAAATCTATGAGCCAAGAGGCAACACCTATTTTGCACAATCCATACCACACACTCTGAGACTTGATGGTGCTAGGGCACACACACATGGTTAGACCATCCAAACAAGACAACAATGACCTAACTCCTACAGCAAAAATTAGTTAGCCTCCATGAAATAGTCCTAGCCTCAGATATCCCCATCCTCAAGGTTCCCTGTGTCTGCTTCCTCGTATACACTCACCAAGTCTGCCTCATACATCCTTGGAGGGGAATCACAATACGATACACGGCCGACGTCGAAAACAATAAGGAGAAACTAGTTTAGCCACCAAAGTCATAAACAAATATAAAATAAAGATTAAATTTCATCAATAAAACAAGAAATGCGCGCAGTTCAACACTAAACCAAATGTAACCACAAGGGTTACGCACAAATGAAGATCACAAGGTGTGGTTAAACCATCACAATCAAATATAAACAAAATGTTGGCCTTTTCAACTAATAGAAAATCATCAATAATTATAAGGGAAATACACAATTTTTTGAAATTGCACTGTACAACACTGCGTGACTAGGTACTAGCCACCAAACGAGGAAGGAGGGAACAACGTCAGGTTATCCTCAACTTTTATTCCACACAATAAGGATTCTACATAAGCACTAAGAATATCCAAGAATGCATACTTCACAAGAGGATGTACAGGCATCTAGTGCTCTACCTGACAACTCCTCTAACTACAACCAAAGCTCCTTAAGGATAGGATGATCGTCGAGAGACACCTCTCGACTCTCCCCTAATTCCAAATTGTTCACCATCATGGCAAACAACTGACAACCTTGACTCATGCATTTCTTTGACTGTATGGCAGATATCATATGCAGGGGAATGGATCTCTACATGCCAACTACCCCTACCTCGACCTTTAGGCACCTACCTATGTAGACACCGCCAAGGGACAACCTCGGGTTGTTAGGTGAAGATGACAAAAGGGAAGAACATAATCTTAAGAGTTTAAGCAACTAGTGTAGCTTGATGGGCTAATATAAATCCCAGAGTACCCAGTGTTAGAAACCTGGCTCTGATACCAGATGTAACGCCCGCCTTGAACGCCTTAAAGAATACACACTTATGCAATATGAAACAGAATTTTTTTTTTTTTTTAAAAGATTAAGTAACGATAACAAAATCAATTACGACATATTCTCTAAGGATACAAGGCTGCATTACTTTACAAACCAACTAACATAATTTAACATTCATCAGTAGCTGATCTAAATCAAATGCATAATTGAATAACTTGCATAATTGAATGACTGATTCATATTCACTACATATCGTCAGATAATACAATCTACATGATCAACACATAACTGAAATGCTTTTATTACACATGAGTACAACATGACATCATTACATTGCCACTTTTAGTCTACATCAAGTTACATACATAAAGAATATTCTGTTACACAAATCTGGTACAAGGTTATACACTTACATCATCATCATTGTAACAAGTACAACTGGAACAAATCTTGTTCTGCATATGATCTTGACAAGAATAACCAATGGATAAAATAGCTCTTCCACCCGACCATGTGGAACCCTAAGGTCCACCCCCCGAGCTAGGAGTTAACATGAGGTCCCAAACACTAACAGTCAGGTAGACGAAAGACAAACAAGAACAAAGGACGACCAACGCCAATACAACACATGGCTATAACAATACAACACAACATAACTTAACTTAACTTTCACTTTCACTTCCAGAGGCGACACAAAACAAATGAGGAGAGACCGAACAAGGGATGCTAGGTGGTAGTAGGGAGAGTGTCATCGCATGGTCCTAACATGGGTTATCCTGACAGCCTCTCACTAGGCGCCGGCCCCCATCTATGGTTATCCTGACAGCCTCTCACTAGGCGCCGGCCCCATAGGGTGACACATGCGGAATCGACCTTCCTTTCATGAGGACAAGGAAGTCAATCATGCCGACCAGGCCTTCTCTACCCATCCTTAGTCTAAACAAGCACTACAGGCCATGGGAGAGGAATCCATCAATCTTATTAATGTGAAATCTACCCTTAACCCCCTAGTTTATTTTTAGGTTATCACTTGATTAATCAACTTCCAACGGGTTATCCTGACGGCCACTTTGGGCGCCGGCCCCACGTTGAAAGCCACTCTCCTTCCTAACACCTAGTAAACCTTAAAACATCATGCAAGACTTAATAACAACACACGTATAAGTACACTGCAAGGCATAAACCTTCTTGCATCAAAATAGAATCATAACATCAATTGTTATCCAACACTTTTAATCATTACAATACTTTATCCTTTAACAGATTTCAGGTCTCTCCATATGACAAAACGGCACAATAAGATCACAAGTGGTTTGATATTCCATCCTGAGATTATTACTTTACAAGACACAACATTCAACCTTGACAGAACCTCATTATACTTCATACTTTGTTTGATACACATAAACGCTATTACATCGTAATTACAAAAAAACAACAATACACAAGTTAACGACAACTTAGCCTCTGGAATACAAGTTTGAACAACCTCAATCCGACTCATAACAACACTCATACAATTCAATTCATTTCAGATTCAGGAGATAAAATACTACAATTCATTCCCAGTTTAATGCAAACAACTTCTGAATTAAAAACAACATTACATTATAACACTTGCAACTAACTCTCTAACTAATCTTTATTTTGCTTCAAAAGATAAATAAGTTGATTAACTAAATCATTACAATAATTGATATAAGAACCACTTAATTCCAGATACGATCTTATAAACTTTCCTTCAATCTTATCCGATTAGCTTTATTCTATTAAGGATAATAACGCTAGGAGAGATATCTTACGACTAAACGGCAATCACACGAGGCAAATTCAATCACGAAATGTTTGTTATTCTTCATACGGTCTTGCAGACATTCTAGCGAACTCAACCAAAAGGATTCTTTTATGATGATTGGAAGATGTTTCTGAAATTGATCTCATCTATGGTGATATAGTTCCTCAAGAGAACGATCGTAAATGCGCCCTATGTGAACAGCTTGGGATAACTTACTACTGAGATATAAAATTGCTTTTGACTGTTTTACCACTGATGTAAATGATATTTGATTGTATCAGCGTTCGTCAATCTTGGAATTTTAATAAATTGATGGCACAACTTAAGGGTTTTCTTTCTCTAACAAAAAGGCAAGGGCTGTAGGAAAACAATGACACTCAGAAATGACGAACTGGAGTTGTCGAAAAGATTACTTATGACCTCTAACAACATTCTTCATATACTCAACGCCATGCAGATTTCCAATTACAAAAGATGTGGAAACATTGTTGCATACTGAAGGAAGTTTATCTCTGACGGAAGGTCGCAGATTACAAATCCTCTATAGGTTTCGACTGCTATTTACTGTGTGAAGGTAGAACCCTCTTTCTTGGCAGCGCATGCCTTTCTATGTGTTAACTCAGTTATTGATATATTTGTTAATTCTGCACTGGTTGTACGAATCATTTTCCAGAAAGCAGTTGAATGAGGGTAAAGGTGAACTTGAGCGCTCAGCTGAGTACAACGCTCCAAATAAATGGAATGATTGCAGGACAAAACAATACTGGATTTGTTGCATAAACTTTACAAACTCGCCATAGGGCGATCTATGGTTATAAAACTGGATTCTACAGAAATACTGTTTGGAATGCAATTGTATGGTGATCCTATTGCAGTACAAAGTTCGCTGATATAAACAAAATGAGTTTGCCATTTCTCTGTCCTCTTGAAACCCCACCTGCAAAGGTTTTACAATTGTTTAACATATTCCACTAATTTTGTAGTAAGTTTGAACAGCTGTCAAGGTGCATGGTAATGTTTCTTGATATATCATGCATCTCCAAATCAATTGCAAGTTTAGCCTTGTAATATGTTTCATTAGTTGGTACCGTGTGGATCCTATGCTACTTGTATTTAACATTATGGTAGATGTTTTCAATGAAAATAACACTCGATCGATCAAGAGTACTAAAACAAAATAGTGTGCCATAATTTTAAACACGATATATGAAACATATTAGAGTGGGATCCGCCCATTATTCATCTCTTTGACAAATGTGTCATTAATCTGATAAATACAAATCGCAGTGGTGATGTTACTAGGGTTCAATCTATTGCTCAACAACATCTGATATGTCCAACAGTAGTGGAAAATATAGCTAATGCAATTCTATATCAAACACTGGATACACCCAAAATAAGGTGACAAAATGAGTTCAATGCATTATCGCATGGACATAAAATATTGAAATTTCTTACAGATCTTATACGAAATACAGTTTCATAAAATAAATATGAAGAGTCTACTAAACTATCATCTTTTGATGATTGCTCAAGGAAGCAATGTTAGCCAACAAAAGGAGAAGTTGAAAAGGTTTGGAAGTTTTGTGGAGTCTATGTATAAAATTGCTTTACATGAATTCGATGACCCTAAATATGGAGTGGACTGGTCAGAGGATACCTAGACAGCTGGCGAATAACAAGGATTCGGGACTTTGATTAATCAAAGGGGAATAAGGCAGCGAACTCCTAAACAAAATTCCTCCCTTACTCGCCATGACATAACAACTAGAAGCAGTGCAAAAATGTTGCCAATCCGCAGATAAATGATACCCAACGCACTAAGCTAGATGACTAGAATGTCGTCTCTCATCACAAGCTTCAGAAATTTTCAGTTAAAGCGGACAGAATGGCGGCGATCTCTCCAGCATGCCCAGGCATAACATCTTACAATGTTTCCTAACAAATTCGGTCTATAGACGCAATAAACACAGCAAAAGGGTGTCGTCTATCATCTTAGAGTGAAACGAAATGACAAGGCTCAGAATTTTCATTCAAGGTGACCGATAATTCAGGCAGCGGCTACCTAATTCGCCACCAACAATACACTTACTGTGCAAACTGATAACCTGGTTGACACCGCGCCCTACAGCCCACATCTGGCAAATGACGGATTCCCTTAACTATCCCTGAATTGCGCATACACTTACGGGGGTGCAAATCTCATTACTATCTTTTGTAGGTCTATGCCTAGCCCAAACAGAACCAACAGAGACTCCAATAATCAAAGAAAGATGAATTTCACGGCACTCAGATCGTAGGTTAATTCCTCCATCAAAAGTAACTGTCGGATTAAAACAAATGTCATGTTCTAAAAAAATGTTCGCTAACCCTAAAAGGAGGACCAAATGATTATCCGCTTATCACACAGGTCGCATCATGTACAAAGGTGTACGAGCCTGCAAGGACGGAGATATGCAGGGAAGGCCACTATGTGATCACTCTACGACACCGACTAGCAATGCGGCCTCAATGCCGGCTCAGTCTGATAAAAACAACGACGGTGGACACAGTAATGGAGGATACAGGAAACTGGTTTCTGAAGAAATCTGGGACGGCATGAGTAAATACCAAATCAGAGAACACTACACAACTTACGAATCAGATGTAATAACCTATGATGGGTTTTCTTAAGGATGATATGCGGCTCCCTATCCGGCAAACAGTGGAAGAAAAACATTTAACTTACGGAATCCTTGAGCAGAAACGAAATGTTTAAACCCTAAGAGAAGATGTTGATTACACACTGAGAGGACAATCTACAGAATTATTCGAAATCGAATAAACTATAACCACATTTGCAGATTGAAATGAAGTTCAGAGATAAGGCATTCGACAGAACCTGATTTCGTAAATCACCTTGATGACCCTGCTCCAATTGTTGCAGTTCCAAGCTGCTTCCTTCCTTTCACCTGTGATGCCGTCCTTGATGCCCCTACAGCTCTTTTATAACTCAGCCTCTCTCCTCTGCCAAGGGCTTGGCACGCGATCCCGTGCACAACTCATTAGAAGAATATGTATTTTTATTTAATTTAATGATCCCCACTTATTATTTATTTTATTTTATTAATATATCTTTTTATAGCCGACCCAATTTATTGTTATAAATAGAATAGTACTATTTCGACAATATACAATTTTGTACTATACTTTAATTTATCTTATTAATCAAGTTGTGAATCACAATTTACAAGCGTGATTATATCTATTTATTTATTTAAATATTTATTATAAATAATATTATATCGAATAATACAAATTTCTACAACTTCATTTAACAACAACACTTCTATTAAAATAATAATTAATTTATAACTATAATCGACAACTAATCGACATTATGCCCATTTAAGAACACTTATACTCTTCCGTAGAATAATTCTAATTAAAGCACAACATTTCCACACATACTTAGACACCTTCAAACTTGATTTGACTCCAAGATACAATATTACCTGACAGTAAGACATAGGCGAACGACAACCAATAACCACAAGGGTAACTGACGACGAAGGGACACTGACTAGGGACCTCACATTAACTCCAACCAACTAATCCATTGGCGAGGGCACGCTCAGACCTGTAATCAGGTGGAGTCGATGCCTAGTACCTGCATCCTGCAGCAACGCACAGTTAACCATAACAAGATATACATATACATCACATGCAATCCTATCGTGAGTGGAAATCGCAGTGGTGTAGGGTACTCGAAAGCGAGTAATACAGCACTGTTCCATTCACGTTTATGTATAAACAATTAACTACGTTGAACAAGGTATCTGATATTAATCAACAACATAAAACATTCAATCCAATATCGCAATTAACATCGAAACATCTGTAACATCTAGTTCATTTATCAAATTCTAAAACATAAAATGATAAAATCTAACATCAACAACTGTTATCATAACAATCAGATTCCCAATGAAGTAACAAGATAACAAGAGATCCATCATCTACGGTCTAGGACACTATAAAGTTTAAGCAAACATCAATCTGATGGACGACGAGATGAGGGGCACTACAATTGTAGTCACATGACAAGTGTGCAATGGAGAATAAGAGGGAATCTAATTCAAAATATTTGAATTAGATTGACATGTGAAGGCATATTAAGTGGAAGATGGAGACATGCGACATGTGTCACAATGTGATGAGAGGTGAGGTAAAAATTCAAATTTTCAATTTAAATTATGTGAGACATGTGAAGGGGGATTATTAATTAAACAAATGGGATTTATTTAATTAATTGGAATGTGATCAAGTGGGATTAATTAAATAAAGTGGTTTTATTTAATCAATTAGGAAGATGATTAAGCTGGGATGAACTAGGACCTAGGGATAAATGGGATTAAGTGGGATGAGGTTAGATGAACTAGGATGAACTAGGACCTAGGGGACATATACAAGTTCATGTTGACAATGTGTTGTGTAACAAGGACCTAGGGCAAAGACATACAAGGTCATGTGTAAACAAGACCTAGACAATTTTCAGTGTCTACATTTGCCCCTCTTTGAGATGATGTTGCGAGATAATAAGATTTATGTCGAGTAACATCATTTCAAAGAAGCTAAGAAAATGGATAGAAGAAAAGGATAGGGTGATGATGCCCCCTCGAGAGGATAGGCAGGTTGGACAAACACATGTAGGCTCTCAAAATGAGATGGATTAGCTAAGAAAGATAAGGGAATGGATAGAAGAAAGGGAAGGATGCGTTATGCTACAATGAAAGTGAGCAACCATGATGTTTGATGTAGCATGAGACGTTATGCACCAAGGTATAAGGACCAAGTTGACGATGTGTCTCTTGCCCCAGAGTAATACAACCTTGTCTAGATACAAGATATGAATATTAGCTAGGTGGGATGTGATACAAATGCAAGATAAAAATGATAACACACAAAAGCAAGAAAGCAAGCATGCACAAATGATACAAAAACAAACAAGGTATTGCCCCTGTCAAACTGTAAACCAATGATTGATTGTTTGATTGATGATGATTGATGATAGTGTTGTCATTGTGGGGAATGATATATCCCTAGATCAACACAAGGATGTGGGAACGATATATCCCATTGATGATAATGATGATGAGTAATTAATTGATTTGGCTTACAACAAGATTAGGATCAAGACCAAGGATGTAATTGGATAATTTGGCTTGATTGATTAACTTGATTAGTATGGATTAATGATGACTTGCATTTGGATAATTGCTTGGATTGATTTGATTGGAGGATGAATAGAAGATTGGATTTGATGGAGATTGATTTGATGAAGTGATGAAGATAGATGATAGAAGAATGATGAAAGAAGAAAGAGGAATATCGTCTTGTGCCTGAATCTAGGCACTTCCTTCATGCTCCAGACTGCCTACATACCCTGTGTCCACAGGATCAAGGCACTTAATGATAGAAATGAGATGTAGTTCTGATTTTGTGTTTTATTGATGGGATGATGAATTGATTGGATTGATCAAGTTATGGATTGATTGAATGATGTTATTTGATTTTCTTTTGATTAGTTGATAGATGTGATGATTGGTAGATTGGCTTGATTTGATGATGTGATTGGACTTGTTTTGATGGATGATTGATTTGATGATTTGATTGATGATTGGATTTTGATTTTTGTTGGATATTTGAATGTTTTGGGATTTTTTGAGAATATTTTGATTTTTTTGGATTTTTGGACTATTGTGATTTTTTTGTGTTTTTGGAATGTTTCAATTTTTTTGGATTTTTGAATGTTGTGATTGTTTTGGGTTTTGAATGTCAATGAATTTTTGGGATATTTTGATTTTTTTGTAATTTTTGGGATATTTTGATTTTTTTGTATTTTTTGGAAACGTTGGCATTGGATGATCATTTTGATAGCCTTTATGCTAGGTACCAATGACAAGGGGAAAACCAAGTCTAGGTGCAAGGGAATGAATTGGATTGGACAAAAGGATGGACGATAGTGGATGGATGAAAGAATCATGATAAATGGATAGGATACAGGGATGTACGATAGTGGATAGGATAAAAAACTCACAATGGATGTATGCATAAGGATGTGATATCCAAAGGCTATGTCGCATAGGAATAACATGCCCCATTCTAGATGGAACACTTAGGATTTTTCATGAAAAAGCTTTAGGGTGATGGGATGATGATAGGATGGATTGGATAAGATGTATAAATGGGTAATGACTATAGGATAATGATAGGATTGGATTGGAAAGGACTATAGGATAATGTCAAGATAAGGTATGTCAAGAGATACCCAAAACATGTTTCAACATTGTTCCCTCAATCTTTATCAAGATCAAAAGAGGAAGGGAGCACAGATGGGTTTGATATGATAGGAATGTGTATGCAATGGATAGGATATGAAAATGATATGTAGGATGAGACAAGATGCCCCCAAGTGTAAGTGGGATAGAAGATCAACCTACACATGATGCCTGTTTGGTAGGTTTTCATCATGGTACTTATCCAAGGTGCCTGTTTGCTAGGTTTTCACTGTTGGACGAAGGGATTTATCTTTACTTTTTTTATTTTTTGATTTTTTTTTTACTTTTTTGACTTTTTGGATGGAAGAAGGCGGATATGGACGAGAGGGACTCAAGTGTCTAGTTCCATGAAAGGTGATAGTCCCATTGGAGAGGAACGTCGCATTAACCATGTCAAATGTGCTCATCGATATTGGTAGGGAGATGGCATGAAAGTGAGATGGATTAGGTAGATAGTGGATTATGATGTGGATTATGGAGGGATCAAAAGTGGATTATGATGTGGATTATGTAGGGGTGAAATTGGATTATGGTGTGGATTATAATGGACTTATGCAAAAGCATGGACCATAGGAAGGTGATAGGGGAGATATGTAGGATAATGAGTGAATGATGGAGTGATGGAGGTGTGAAAAGGAATCATGACCAACGGTTGCACACACCGTGATGAACATGGAAGTTTTTGAGTGGATGGAGGTGTAGGAAGCAATGACAGCGTTTGCTTAGTGGATGGTGTTAGATTTAGGGTAGACAACTGAGAGGGGGGGTGAATCAGTTATACAAAACTTTCTTCCAGGTTAAACACTTAACTCCACCTTGTTATTCAGCAGCATAATAGTAAATCAATCATGGAAACATAATGCAACAAATCAAAAGCAGAAGCACATTAACACATGAGACACCAAGATTTTGATGTGGAAAACCCAGTTAATAGAAAAACCACGGGGTGATTAACCCAAGATTGTATTCTCTGCTAGAAGAATAGAAAGAACAAATGGAACATGCCAATTAGGGATCACTACCTGAGCACACTACTCACAAGAGGCTCACTGCCTACAAGAGACACACTGTCTATAAAGAAATAAGTATGACCTACTTGAACTGGAAGATAGCATCTTCACTATGCTTGAATCAGTTCCATTTCAGCCCAATACTTCTGCTCTACCTTTCGCTCTCCTCCTTGCTACCATACACTCATCTCCACAAGGACACCTTTGAAATGACTTTGTAATCCCTTATTTATACAAGACATCAACTTAGGAATGATCATCTAAGTCGATAAACATCAACAAGAACATCCGCAAGATGTGTAACTCATCTGGTCGACCAATCTTAGGAAGAACACCATCAATCAGAAGTTGTTCTTCAATTACAAGCTCCAACTCCAATGCAGACCACCAACATGATCTGAACATGATCCAAAGACCTCCACAAGCTTGCCTAAATCACCAAGAACATCCACACTTCATCTGCTTATTGAAATACTTCTTTCCTTCATCCGGAACCTCAAGAACACAGTCTGTCATTACTGTCACAAAGGAATAGATGCTTGCGGACCTTCAAACCAGGAACCAATCGAGTTGACACTTCACAAAGACTTACTCAACACTCCCTCGAATCTGCAGAATAGGATAAAGCATTTCTGGATCTCACCGGACCTGTCTGTATCACTCTGTCACTTCTAGACACCTACCAGAACCAGTTTTACTTGAGTGGCCACAACTTCTTCATATCTTCATGCGGACCTCTAAAATATCTACTGGAGCACCTTAAGACACATATCTGCAAACCCTTTAAACCATATCCTCTGATCCTCATCCTATCTTAAACTTTTACCTTACTGTCATCACTATTCTTCACTATTCCTGATTGAGACTAATTTTCTCAATATCCTTAGCACACAGTTCATCCAATCCTTATCATTAATGTAGCAGGAGTATGTTGACATCAATGACAACACTAGTTGGGCCCATACTTGCAACAATCTCCCCCTTTGTCATTGATGGCAACATATGATGTGAAAAACTGTTTTGACCATCAAGACAAGAACTTCTCCTTACTATCACAACTCCCCCTATTAGTAACAACCATTCACATATCTTCTCTCCCTTTACTGCTCCCCCTTTGATCAGCAACCACTTATTTTTCACATGTCTTCTCTCCCCCTTTGACATCAATGGCAAAGGGCACATACTTGCAATTTCGTCACTTCAAAATCATATCTGCTGCTCCCCCTGAGTAGTAGCTCCCCATCATCAATCCAGACCACAAGATGTGACTGTGATATCCACCAGATTGATGCACATCAGTGCACCTTAGTTCATCACCGGAGGGGTAATAACCCCTAACTTCTCACTGAGATACTCAAAAGAGTCCTTAGGTAGAGGTTTAGTAAAGATGTCTACAATCTGATCCTTGGAAGGCACAAACTCCAATCTGACTTCATTCTTGTTCACTTGCTCTCTCAAAAAGTGAAACTTGATAGATATGTGTTTAGTCTTTGAATGCAACACCGGATTCTTAGAAATATTTATTGCACTTGAATTATCACAGAAAATTGTGATAGGTTCCTCATACTCCACTTTGATGTCTCTTAGCATCTGCTTCATCCACAAGACTTGAGTGCAACTACCTGCTACTACAATATATTCTGCTTCAATTGTAGACAAAGATATTGTCTCTTGTTTCTTGCTTAGCCAAGAAACCAATCTCTTCCCCAAGAAGAATGCTCCACCACTGGTACTCTTCCGGTCATCCACATCTCCTGCCCAATCCGCATCTGTATATGCATGAAGAGAGAAATCATGATCTCTAGGATACCACAGACCATACTCAACAGTCCCTTTTGGATATCTAAAAATCCTCTTGATTGCCATGACATGGGGTTCTCTAGGATTAGCCTAGAATCTAGCAACAAGACCAACGACCTACATAATGTCTGGTCTAGTTTGAGTGAGATACAACAATCCCCCAATCATTGACCTATACTTTGTCTGATCATCCTTAGGAGAGTCATCATCTTTGCTCAATTTGCATCTGGTTGCCATGGGAGTATTCATTGGTTTTGAGTCTTCCATCCCAAATTTCTTTAACAATTCTTTCACATATTTGGTCTGAGAAATGAAGATCCCTTTCTTTATTTGAGTGATTTGCAGACCCAAGAAGAAATTTATTTCACTAAGCATGGACATCTCAAACTCACTTTTCATTTGACTTGCAAAAGTTTTACACAACTATCTCTTCCTCTAAAAATGATATCATCAACAAATACTTCAACAATCAATATGTTTTCATGATCAATTTTGAAATATAAATTACTGTCAGCAGTACCTTTATTGAAACCAATCTTCAAAAGATGCTTATCCAATCTTTCATACCAGGCTCTTGGGGCTTGCTTAAGTCCATACAGTGCATTCAATGTATGCCAGTATCTGCCTCTTCCCTCCCAAACGAATGGAAGGGGAAGACAACTATGCTATTATTTGACTATTCGAGCTATTCTACTCTCCGCTAACGAAATTGGGAAGGCGTCCGGTGACTGACCAACAAGTGGATGAAGAGCGAGTGATGGACCAATACCAGTGCATACCATATCACCATGATCAAACAATTGAAATCCATCCAGTTGCTCTATGTACACTTCTTCTTCCAAGTCACCATTCAGGAAGGCAGACTTGACATCCATATGATATACCTTGAAATCCTTGAAGGTAGCAAAGGCAAGAAATAATCTGACTGCTTCAATTCTTGCCACTGAAGCAAAAGTTTTTCAAAATCAACTCCTTCTATTTGAGAGTAACCCTTGCAAACCAATCTGGCTTTATTTCTGATTACTTCACCAACCTCATTCAGTTTGTTCCGGAAGACCCATTTTGTTCCAATCACATTCTTGTTTCTAGGGCTGCAAACAAGATCCCAAGTGTGATTTTTCGCAATTTGCATCAGTTCTTCTTCCATTGCTTTAGTCTAGTTTTCATCATTGCAAGCTTCATTCACTGTCTTAGGTTCAATCTTTGAAATCAGACAATACTCTTCTGAATCTTGAGCAATTCTCCTTCTTGTTTGTACTCCTTTGCTTTTATCACCTAAGAGCTAATCTTCAGAGTGGTTCAGTCTTACATACCTGGGAACTTTGGGAATTTCTTGCACTTCTGATTCTTGATCAAGCTCATTGAAAGTCATCTCTTCTTCCTGATTTACCGGATTAGTTTGAATCTATCTTTCAAAGGAGGCTTGGGCTCCTTGAATCAGAGTACCATTCTGATCATCTTCATCATATTCATAAAACCTTGAGGGTTTTTTAATTCCTTCATCAACCTTCACATTTGTACTTTCTATTATTTTTCTCAGTCTCTTGTTGTAACAATGGTATGCTTTGCTTTGAGTAGAGTAACCCAAGAATATTCCTTCATCACTTCTAGCATCAAAATTTCCTAGATCTTCATCTCTTTTAATGTAACATTTGCTACCAAAAACTCTGAAATACCTCACAGTAGGAGTGATGCCAAACCAAAGTTCATAAGGAGTCTTACCGGTATTGCTTCTGATTTGAACTCGATTGAGAGTATAGACTGCAGTGCTAACAACTTCTCTCTAATAGATCTGAGGAACATTTGCTTCCATCATCATGGTCCTAGATGCTTCCTAGATGGTCTGGTTCTTTCTCTCCACTACTCCATTCTGCTATGGAGTCCTAGGAGCAGACAACTGTCTCTTTATTCCATGTTTCTCACAGAACTCTATGAACTCACCGGATGTGAATTCCCCACCTCTATCAGACATCAAACATTTCAATTTTAATCCAATTTCATTCTCTACCATAGCCTTGAATATTTTGAATTTCTGAAGAGCTTCTGATTTCTCTTTTAGAAAGGTTACCCACATCATCTGGGAATAGTCATCAATTAGTAACATGAAGTATCTATCACCTTGTACACTCCTAATTCTTGCCGGACCACAAAGATCAGTATGAACTAAGTCCAATAATCCAGTAGAAGACAGTTCCTTATTTTTGAATGTGACTTTGCCCAGCGTACCCAACTAACATTCTTTGCACAAGCTATTAGTAGGTTTCACCAATTTTGGAAGATCTCTTACAGCCTGAGTGTTGCTTATCTTGATGATATTATCAAAATTCACATGACACATCCTCCTATGCCATAACCAACTCTAATCAAATTGAACAAATAAGCAACTTTTACCAATGCCAACCAAGTGGAAGATATTACCTTTAGTTTGAGTACCGGATGCAATCTCTGTTCTGAAACTTTCAAAGATCTTGCATTTTCCATCTTTGAATCGAAGATCATAGCCTTTGTCCACCAACTATCCAACACTGAGAAGATTGTGCTTCAATCCTTCAACATATAGTACATTACCTGTTTTGTTCCTTCCATCAAAAGAAATAGTTCCTCTTCCTCTGATTCTACCAGCAAAATTATCACCAAACTTTACCATTCCTCCTTCATACCTTTCCAAATCTATGAATTTGTTTTTGTCACCTGTCATATGGTGAGAGCATCCACTATCAATGACCCAGTCATCCTTTTCTTCAACTTGGGCAGCCAGAGCTCTTTCTACAACTTTATGATTGACAGATACAGAGGATATTGGTTCTTCTTCCTTGATGGCAATAAACACCCATTCACTTCTGGGTTTGTTTCCTATCTCTGATTCATCATATGTTACTCCTTCATTATCATCTTCTTCATGAACATAGTAACAATTCTTTTGGAACCTTGATCTGTTAGGATTTGGCCTTGAAAATCTTTCCGAACATCTTGAGGCAAAATGACCAATCTTATTGCAGTTGAAACACTTAAAAGGCAATTTTCCTTCATACTTACTGGATCCTCTTGGCAGTCTTTTTGTAATAAGGGCTTCAAGATGAGTAGTTTCAGCTTCTTCTTCTTCCAGGTCTTTTTTGCTTTTTCACACCATGAAAATTTCCTTGATGAGTTCTCTCCTGGATCAAACCTTTGTTTACCTTTAACAGAGGCACTGGCTTTGAATGCGGATTCAATCTTGGGGGGGTGTTGGTCATGATGTTAGTCACAAACAAACATAGAATAAAAGTACACATTAACCTTTATTCATCTTGAAAGATATGATGAATTCAGAGAATTCATAATCCCAAGTCTCCAGTGATTAGGTCTTAATCGTCTGACGTTACTCAGAGGTTGATGTGTGTTGCTGTTTCCATTTTGGGGCCTTACATTGAGTTCATCATCATGACACTATTTTTGCAAAGATTCTTCACAAAGAGGTCATTTTAAGCAGTTGTTTGGTTAAATGATATAGAAATATTCAAATCTTTGCATGATATTTTCAATTATACATGCTTTAGCTTCAAATATGCTAAATATTTGTAATTATCTATGAGATGTCCACATATTTGTATTATTTGCTTGAGATTATCAATTATTTAATTATGATGGTGAAATGCTCTAAAATTTAAAGGAAATTGAAAGAAATGCTTCAAATTAATGTTGAACCTTCATCTATTGAACCACATGTACATCAGATACAATCATGAAGAGAAGAAAACCAAACCATATGTTCACCAGGACATTCCATAGCTAGATATAGTTGATGCTAACTTCTAAGGAATTGTATGAAAACAACATATGCAAGTAGCCATGCACCCCAAGGGACGCAGCAAATCATAGCATATATCCATAATTCAGACACTGATTACTCAAGATTTACTATGAATTGTAATCAACACAGCCTTCTCATTCATTAAGTATGCAAAGATATAGATGTATACAAAAAGCTTTGAAATGAGCCCTGAATATTTCAGCAGACGGATTTCAATTAAGTTTCGAATATTTGAAATGAGGCATTCCTGCACCTTTTATAGAACAAGGTGAGGAATCCGTTACAAAAGATCTATGATCTTGATTTATCTATGAATATCTACGGTCAATATTTCTTTTGACTTTGTCAACTTTATCAAGTGGCACAAGTTGCCAGCTGGCAACCATCTGGAGTACTTATTTTCATAAGTAACTGATGCTGATATTTACTTTATGATGTATCCTCATCATGCTCCCTGTCATCATCATCACCTTCACCGCTCTCGCTCTCTTCATCATCATGATGATGGTCTTCTTTGATATGGATCTGCATAGTTGTCCTGATATTTTCATATAGTTGTACTATTCTCTTTATTTCCCCACCATCCTGAGTTTTTGCTTTGATGGCGGCGTGCTTATGCATTTGATATTTGCCTCGGAGATTTTCTAATTTACTTCTCCTGCTGCTGGATGTCTCATGATAATTTTCCATCTTGACCCTGAGCCTTATAATTTTGTCCATGGTTTCCTCTGTTAGATTGTTTAGAGGATCATTAGCTACCTATTGGAAGTTACTATGTATAGCTTTTATTGCAAACTCCTCATCTTGATTCTCTATCTTCCCTTCCACCTTTCCTTCTAGCACTTCTAAAAGTTCAGCCTCGTGCCATCATATCATGTAGCTTTATGCTGATGTCTCTTAATTTAGTGTTGCATCTTTTAAGTACCTCACATTCAAATTTGGTATCTTTATACCATATGTCAACCAACAGTGCATTATTATTATTCAGCACTTGATTGCTTATTAGGACCTGAGGGTCAATTCTCCTTATTTCTTCCAAGATGACCAAAATTTTCTCCAGCTGGAAAGACCTTTTCCCACTCTCCATCTGCAATCTGTCAACTTTCCCCCTGGAGACACTTAAAGAATTCCATCTTTTTAAAGAAGATTTTACCACTTCCTCCGCTTCATCAAATGTGGATAACATCCACTTTCTCATTATAGATGACTCATGCTTCATGAGATCTATTTTATTTACTTCTTCTGGAGAAATAGCAGTCAATGGGACTGCATGATCAGTTGACGTATCATCAGGGTTAATTAACCCTTTTATGTATGCATGTAGCTGAGCAATGTGCTCTTTATGCTGCTTATTCTTATCTTTCTCTTTCTTAATTCTTTGAGTTAAGGAATCAATGATATCCTTACTCTCCTGACCCTCCTAGTCTTCATTTGCAAATCCTAAGTCAACTGTATTAATCTGGAATTCTTCCTGAGTAATATTACCTTTTCCTTTATCTACAGTAGGAATTGCAACCTGTGCAGTCCTTCTTCCAGTTGTTGGGTCTCTCTTAATGGCCGAAGTCATTCTGGCCTTCCTCTTTGGTTTTATTAGATTCTCTGATCATGTTTCTCAGCATCATCATGATGTTTACTTTGGTCTCCTGTATCTGTCAGCATATGTGATGGAGAAGGTGATTTCCTCGTTTCTTCTTCATGATGCTCACTCTGGGGGCGATCCTGGGTATATCCTCCTACTGAGGGATTTGTTTTTCTAGAGGAGCATCATCCTAAGGTGGAGGATCTTGTGATGCGTCGATATGATGATCATGATGATCATGATCCTTCTCCATTATTATCTCATCCACCTTTGACTTTTCCTCCTGTTGAGGCATATTTATAGCAGTGGATACTGTGGAGTCCTCCTTAGGTGCTAGCGTTTGTTCTGAAACCATGATTTGTTCTGCACCTGCATTACTTACTTCCTAAACTTTAGAAGCATGATCATCAGATATATCCTTCTCATCAACCTTCTTCTCCTGAACCTCCGCTATAACAGGTCCAACTGATGTATCTTGTTGGTGTTGTTGGCTTATTTCTGAGGCATGGCCTTTTGGTTCTGCCATCTTTACTTCTTCTATATATTCTCCTTTATCAGGTGTACCTATTGGATGCTCAGGACTTACATCCTATCTATATGCCAAATCCACTATTGCAGGACTTGTCACCTATGCAACTAATGTGTCCAGCCCTATTTCTTGAGCTATCCTCTCTGGGCTCTTTTCTTTTTCGGTTTCCACTTGCTTTGTTTCCTCTAATATTATTCGAACTGGTGGAGTCCCATGAGGAGTCATGTGTGTATCTGCAGCAAGGGTTTCCATCTTCTGTGAAGCTACTTCCTTCACAACCTCATCATCAGATAAATTAATTGTTTCATCTAGTGAGATATGACCTCCTTGAGAGGTTTCTTTCATCTGCTCTTCCGCTTGTTCAGTCTTGTACTTCACGATGGTAGGAAGCGGAACATTGTGCTAAAATTCCTTATGGACAATTTCACTACCTGCCCCTCTCAACATTACAGGGGATTGCCTTATCTCACCCCTCATGGTGGTTCTTGGTTTCTTAGGTGTGGTAGCTACCATCACCTGTGGGGCTCTTCTTTTCCTTTTGAATAGCAAAGGGGCCTCCTCTTCTTCAGGCTCTTCCTCCATAAGAATATCTTCTTCTACTAGTTTTTGTGAGGACTGACCCTCTTCTTGGGTCTCAGTAACTACAGCCTCCTTTGTCTGATGTTTCTTGGACTTTGTTTACCTGTCCGTGGAGGTGATGCTGATCCTGATGCTGCTTCATCTTCAGCTGGAAACACTGCCCTTTCAATAATCACCCCCTTGAGTTCATTATCAACTTTCTTACCCCTACGGGGTCTTTTGCTTTGCTATTATTGTGGAGGCAGCCTCTCTCCTTTTGATTTCCTCTTTTCAGTTATGAAATCATCACACTCCTCATCAAGAATATCCTGTCCTTTCTTTTTGTTGTCCACAGTAATGGCAACACCTTTCTTCTTCAATGCCTCAATTTGTTCATCAACCCAGGCTTGGGTTAGCTGTAAGATCCTGGCAATGAAAGGATCTAAAGATATATCATCTTGTATGGTCAGGTTAGGCGCAGATATTGTATCATTATATATCTTCTTTTCTTCATACTCATTTTCCATTAACCTGCCATCATCCTTTTTCAACTGTGAGGGAATGGGGATGCAGTCAAAGGTTTTGATTTGATTCAATGTCAACCTTTGGTATCTTCTTCTTCTTGCTTCTACTTCATCCTCACAATCCGCCCAGAAGTCTTCTAAGTGCCTTTGATGAATAGGTTTCCCTATTATTTTTTGTATCCTTCCATAAGGATCATATGGCCTTATCAGTGGGAATGGCTGCAATTGCATTTTGTTCAAACTGACCATCACCTTCTTGATACTTTCTAAATCTGGGCACATGTACCAGCCAATGGTTACTAGAAACAAAATTGGTGGAATTTTCTGAGCATCCTTGTATGTCTTCAGTATTGTGGAGCTTTGCCTTATGAATTCCATTAATACCACTACATTAGTGGGGTATCTTGGCAGCATGAGGGGATGTCCTTCAAAACCCTCAATTCTCATATAGGAAAATGTAGCGAATTGAATGTACCAGGCTCCGTTCCTGTAGATTATTTCTTGAGCCTCCATGCTCAATCTTTTTGTCTTGTCCTCCTCCATGGTCCTTACTAGATGCATAGAGAATGCATCATTTACCAATTTATAGTCTTGGAGGTAATTAACTCTCTGTAACTAGGGATGATGATCCCAAATGTGTACAGCATTGATTGTGCCTGTAACCTTCCCATCGGTAACCAGTGCATCAAATGTGCCTTTGTAAGCACAGGAGTAGACAATGTAGGATGTCATGTAAAAAGAACAATTTGAACCTCCCAGGTTCATCAGCTGCTCATGTAGAGCATCACTTATCAATTGGCCCCATAGTGGCTTGGTGTCTGCATATATGCACATCATGATGACACCGTACATCCAATCTTTAAAACTACCAGCATCAGGCTGGCCTGTCACCCTGCTAAGCAATGTAATCATGTACTGATACTCTTCATCAAAATCATATTTATACAAGTGCATAGGGAGTTTGGCTGCTACACGGTATGTGCTATTCTTGGCCCTCCACTGATACATTGTCTTTCTTGCTTTCTTCTTATTGTTTTCATACTCAATCTCAGATTTCTTCAAATCTATGTTGTTAACCTTCCTGCCCAATGGCAGTCCAAATGTCTTGGAAAGACCCTTGATGGACAAGTCTACATATATTCTCCCATGCTTTACCATCTGTCTGGTCTCTGGATTATAGTTCCGTGCACACTCAATAACCAGCTCTAAGGACTCCATGGAGTATAGAAAACCAGCTGCATTCCACATTCCAGACATGAACACTGCATCCAGCAGGGTACTTTTATTCTTTTCATCATTCATCTTGGCAGACTAGGCCTCCAAATCAGTACTTCCCTGATGTGTATCTGTTATGGCACCATATTTGAACAGGATTCCTCTAGGAGATGCGAACATGGGCTTACTGAATTCGGCCTCACACTTAGCTAACCTCTTGTCAGCCATGGATATCTGCAATTAACAAGACTTGTCTTACAATGATGTTCACAAGCATGCACATAACATTTTATCTTTACTAACATCATGCATACTGTACTTATTCAGCATTTACTTATCATGGGATGCATAAACTAGAACCTACAATCATCATACCTGATTATACAGAAGCAACAGGATGAGGCTTTCAATTACTTACTTGGTTATGCAGATCCCTTTATACCAGTGGTTTTTCTGAGAATGCTCGTAATTCTGATGATAATCCCGTGCCTCTTCCTACCTGTAAGCTCCATTCATACAAGTATCGCTTGTATGAGGGTTTGGAAGCTAGTGCTCTGTAAAAATGATTTTGTCGCAAGGTAAGTGTGAAAATGATGATGAATTTACCTTTTAACTTTGCAATTAGGGCGAAATTAGGGCAAAGCCTGACGGATTAGATTTTATTCGTTGATCTTTTCTCATGGAAACTCAGGATTTCACCAGGTGTTTGATCAGGTTTTGTGGTCGGTGGGAACTACCTACCACCTCTGCGCGCATTAAATGTTAATGGCGGCAACAGGAGCGGGGTGATATCCATATGACAGGATATATTCAAAAATATGATAGTGTTCAGATATCAGGTGATATTTTCAAATATCACCCCGATAGCAATGTGATCATCCTCTTTGAGAGGAAAAACTATTTTGACAAGATCGGGCGATGAACGCACCCTTGGGTCATACTTTATATGTCAGGAGGATATTTCAACATATCGGGTGATGTTCGAAAAAATGATGATGACCGGGTAAACTATAACCTTCTCTCTTTCAGAATATCGGGGTGACGTCATCCAGATATTTGTTCATTATATCGCTAAGGCATAATGACGTCACCGTCATGTTATGCGAGAAGGATCATGTTTAGGAAATATGCACCTGAGAAGTAAATGTGCTGATTACATCATTGTCATGTTTGTTTCTTTGTTTATCAGACTCAAATGATGTCATCAAGATAATGGTTTAGGAGGATATTTCGCGGCAGGAGGATATTGAGAAATATCGGGTTACATTGAGAAGTATGACGCTCACGAAATACATAAGGCTGTTGACGATTAAAGGTCACTATCACCTAAAATTGACGTCCAGACATTTGGACTACATGATTTATCGGGTGATAAACTAGATCGGGGTGACCTTTTGTAATATGACTAATGTTACGAAAAATGATCCTCCCCCTGTGAATATCAAGTTTGACTCAAACTTTGACCATTCATAACTTTCACACCTAACGAATATCAGGGTGATGCAAAAGGCAAACCTGCATGAAATTTGGTGCTTTTTCTAAATATGAGGTTACTGGAATGAAATATGAACTTTGATGAATTGACCTCATGATGATGACTTACCCAGCCTCCTCATGCATGATGATTTGCATGACTTAATTTTACCAAAACCGCCAGAAAGCACAAACAAGCCAAGCCAAAAGTTGGGTCCCTATTTTGTCAAGTCAAAATGGGGTGTGTTGTGTAACCACACAACAGGGGGTCATCTCCAAACTTGGTCATTTCAAATGCAGCCAATTTGCCAGCCAATTGATCTCTTGTGACAATTGTATGGGCACTGAATTCTTCAATGGCAGCAACCTTGATCTTATAGGAAGTAGGAAGGGATCTAAGAATTTTGCCAACAATCTCATTTTCATCTAAGACTCCACCAACATTTCTAATTCCACAAACAAGTTCATTTACTCTTGGCATAAAAGTAGTGATATTTTCATCTTCTCTCATCTTCAGATTTTTGAATTTTTCTTTCAGACTTTGTAACCTTGCACATTTGACATACTTGTCTCCTTCATGCAGAAGTTCTAGTTTTTCCCAAATCTCATTAGCAGTTGGTAAGTCAACAACATTTGAAAGCTCTGAATCAGATAATGCACTTAGAAGAGATTCTGTGGTCCGCAGATTGTTTTCAACATCTGTGATTTCAGTTGGGGATTTTGGACGACCCTGTGGAGGAGTATACTTCATTGAAGCCATGTTCTAGTATTGTGTTCCCATACATTTCAAGTGACAAGTCATGCAACTTTTCCAAAGATTGAAATTGGTTCCACAAACTTCAGACAATTCTTCTTGTAGGACGACATCCTAGATCTCCTCAAGCAGTTAAGCTCTTGTAGAGGAACTTAGCTCTGATACCAATTGTTATATTTAGGGCAGACAACTGAGAGGGGGGGTGAATCAGTTGTACAAAACTTTCTTCCAGGTTAAACACTTAACTCCACCTTGTTATTCAGCAGCATAATAGTAAATCAATCATGGAAACATAATGCAACAAATCAAAAGTAGAAGCACATTAACACATGAGACACTAAGATTTGACGTGGAAAACCCAGTTAACAGAAAAACCACGGGGTGATTAACCCAAGATTGTATTCTTTGTTAGAAGAATAGAAAGAACAAATGGTACATGCCAATTAGGGCTCACTGCCTGAGCACACTACTCACAAGAGGCTCACTACCTACAAGAGACACATTGTCTATAAAGAAATAAGTATGACCTACTTGAACTGGAAGATAGCATCTTCACTATGCTTGAATTAGTTCCATTTAAGCCCAATACTTCTGCTCTACCTTTTGCTCTCCTCCTTGCTACCACACACTCATCTCCACAAGGACACCTTTGAAATGACTTCGCAATCCCTTATTTATACAAGACATCAACTTAGGAATGATCATCTAAGTCGGTAAACATCAACAAGAACATCTGCAAGATGTGTAACTCATCCGGTTAGCCAATCTCAGGAAGAACACCATCAACCAGAAGTTATTCTTCAATTGCAAGCTCCAACTCCAATGTGGACCACCAACATGATCTGGACACGATCCAAAGACCTCCACAAGCTTGCTTGAATCACCAAGATCATCCACAATTCATCTGCTTACTGAAATCCTTCTTTCCTTCATCCAGAACCTTAAGAACACAGTCTGTCATTACTATCACAAAGGAATAGATGCTTGCGGATCTTCAAACTAGGAACCAATTGAGTTGACACTTCACAAAGACTTACTCAACACTCCCTCGAATCCGCAGAACAGGATAAAGCATTTCCAGATCTCACTGGACCTGTCTGTATCACTCTGTCAGCTCTAGATACCTACCGGAACCAGTTTTACTTGAGTGGCCACAACTTCTTCATATCTTCATGTGGACCTCTGAAATCTCTACTGGAGCACCTTAAGACACATATCTGCAAACCCTTTAAACCGTATCCTCTGATCCTCATCCTATCTTGGACTTTTACCTTACTATCATCACTGTTCTTCACTGTTCCTGATTGAGACTATTTTTCTCAATATCCTCAGCACATAGCTCATCCAATCCTTATCATTAATGCAACAGGAGTATGTTGACATCAATGACAACACCAGTTAGGCCCATACTTGCAACAGATGGATGGCGTAAGCATTTAGGGACCCACATAGACTTAGTATTTTTCTGATTTTTGCTTTTCATGTGGGATGTTGGAAATGTTTAAATGGAATGGCATTTTTGAATGGAGGGGGATGATTGGGATTTTTGAGAGGTGGATGCCTCATTTTAATTGATTGATTTTTGTTTAGGGACTCATATCATTTTATTTTTTGACTTTGCTTTTGGAGGTATGGGCTTGGATGGATTTTTGAATGAAGCTTGCCTTGAATTTTTGGATTGATTTCCTAAGGCATTAGGACCCTTAGGATTTTTGAATTTTTGAACGGAGGCATCAAAATGTTTATTTTTGAATCCCATGTGGCGGATGAAATGAGTGGAAGCTTCTTGTTTATACAATGTGTGCATTTGTTGGTCAGGATTATGAATGTGAGGGAATTTATGGATAAGTGGATAATTAGGTGTTGGTAGAAGTGGAGGCAAAGTGGATGGAGGGATATTAGGAGTTGGAAGAAGTGGAGGTAAAGTGGATGGTGGAAGGTGAATGGTCGCATGCTTTTGACATTTGTAGGATGATGGGGGTGGAATGGCCATGTATGTTTTAGGAGTATGATGGTGTTTATGATGGAAGGAAGTGGATTTAGGAAGTGTGGAAGAACTACCAACATCTTTTGATTGTTGACCTTGGGGTGTGTATCCAAGGCCAAATGAGTGAGGAGGGACCTTGACATGGATTGGCTCCAAAATACCTTGTTCATGTAGGCCTAAACCTTTGCCTTGGTAGTTCATGTTTTGGAGCATGTGATTGACTATAGGACTAGGTGTAGGTTGGACACTAGACTTGAGTTGATTATTGGATGGAGAAGGTAAAGTGGATAATGGTTGTTGGTGTTCTAAGGAGGAACACTCATGAATGAATGTGGATAGGCTAAAAGGAAATGGTGGAGTTGAAATGGGATCAATGGTGGATGTGGAAGGATCATTGGGATCTTTCTTATGTTCATTTAGATCCAAGTTATTTGTTTGATCTTCTATGTTTGCTTTGGAGGCACATGTGTCATCATGACAAGTGGAAGGTGTAGGATCATGGCTAGGTGGAGAGGTCTCTTTGCTTTGAATGAAGGCCATGAAATGGGGTGAATTCTCAAGTAAGTCAACAAGACTTCCATTAGATGGAGCATGTAGGTCTTGGGTGTCTTGTTCATGAATAGTTGTGGGGGTATGACTAGGATCAAGTTGTTCATGGACAGGTTCTTCATAGGTATCATCTTGATCACACATAAGGTACATGTTATGGACAAGGTAAATGGAAGTGATTTTTTCTTGATTAGGACTAGGGCTTAATGTTTTCGCATGATTAGGATTAAACTCTTAACATACCTCTTGACTTGATTGAATGGAAGTGGAAGGCTCTTTAATAAGCTTGATAGCTTGTAGATCACATGATGGGGTTAAAGGACTAAACAAAGTGTTTAAAGACTCATGGGGGGGATCAAGAATAGGTGTTTGATGACAGGGCAATGTTTTATTCCTTGCTAGTAGCCAATGGATCACATCCTTTGCAAGGGTATGGTGAATGGGCAATATAGTGGATGGATGGTAATAGTGGAAGTTGAAGGCTTAGGATTGGGATTTGTTGGATGAATAATGGGATTAGGATTTGGGCTAAATGGAAAGATAATGGAATTAGAGGGATTGGTCTTATCCAAGACAATCTTACCGCAATCTTCTAGGTTCTTGACCAATCTTTGAAATCGGACACAAGTGGATATGGTATGGCCCCTATACCTATGGTATGCACAATAATGGTTTTCATTATAGCCTCTAGGTTTAATCATAAATGGAGAATATGCTTTGAGTGGGTATAGCTCAATTAAATTTTCTTGGACCAATTTCTCTAAAAGTATCTCCATGGAATCTTTTAATGAAGGATTAGTGGAACATGGGGATGAAGGTGATGAAGACAATGAAGGGCTTGATAAAGGTGTTGGGATGGGACTAGTTGGCTTATGTGTTGGCATATGATTGGATGGTGAAGGTGACTCAAAGGAGGCACATGCTAGGTTAGTTTCTCCCTTGTCAAAGGATTTTAGGTCTTGCATAAGATGAATTGGACTTTCTTGATTTATGTACATAGGGCCATTTGGACTTGCTTGTTGTTTTTGTAAAGACATTTGATTGTCATGTGGATAGGTTTGGTGATGAGGTGGCATGATAGGACTTGTAGGTGAAAGGTTTTGTGAAGTGGATTCTTGTGGACATTGGTTGATGTTAGAATTTTTGTTGAGAAAGCAGTTGTGATATGATGGCAATGGAGTTAGGATCGTTGGATGGTGGACTTATGGAAGTACTTGCGTTTGGGGTGTTGCTAGGAATAGTGAGGGTGATTTGTGGTATGGATGTGACATTGTTATGGAAAGATGTTGGATAAGGTGGTGTGGAATGAATGTGATAAGTGGGTGGATTAGTTTGATATTGACCTAGGACTTGATGTTGCAAGAATTATTGATGTTGTGGTGACATAGGGTCTTCTTCTTTTGTATATAGTCAGCTAAGTTGACGAAGTTGATTAAGCATTCTTTTGGTGCCATAAGGATCATTCTCATAGGTGTTGTTTAGAAATGCCATGCCCATGTTTACAAGTGGTATATGTGAAGTGGTTTGGATGAACATTTGATGATGTGGATGATGTGTAAATTCTTAGGATGATGTTGATGCAGAGTGATTGAGGTCAAACTTCAAGACCTTAGGATGATTTGATTTGTTTTTTTTTTATGGATGGCTCTCTATGCTTGAGATAGACTAATGATCTCAAGTAAGAGGGTTGATTGGATTGATTCTCTATACTTAAGGTAGACTAATGACACTTAAGTAATAGAGGGTTGATTGGATTGATTTGATTGGTTGACTTACTTAAGATAGACTAATGATCTCAAGCAAGTTTGGATAACGGTTGATGATGATCAACTAAGGTCTTGATTTTTGATTAGGTTGATTTGGATTTGGATTGGGATGAAAGTAGTTGGGATGTGATTTGGCTTGGAATGATCGGATAATGTGTAATGACTAGGATGATTAGGGTTTGACTTGTGGTGACTTGGATATGATTAGGAATGAAGTGGCTAAGAATGGGTGATTAGGATGAATGTGATTGGATTAGAATGTGTTGGAAGAATGAGTTGGATGACTTGTCTTGATGTGCTTGGTGTTTAGCTTGATTTGGCAATGTTCAATCAAATGATCACACATGTACAAACATGAATCACTCACGCAAGACACATAAGCAATTTTGGATTTTGACTTTGAATGAATGTAATGATGATTAAACAAGCACATGTGGAAGACACATCAACAAGCCCTAATGTCTAGTTTGAAATAGGGTATGGCCAATTAGGTTTTTGGGCTATGTTTACATGAGGTTGACTAGGAATTTGAAAGTGAAATCCTGCCACACAGCTAGGAGATAGGGGTAACCCACCCTTCACCTTCACTTCCCAAAGGTATAAATCTCTTTGGGGCTTATCCAAGAGTGACAAGATTCAAATTCCTAATGAGGGTGTCTTTCGATTCAACCTTGAATGAGGTCGTCCCTAGGGGCGATGAAATCCCCTAGCAGGCCTCCTAGGAAAGGGTAAACAAAAGAAAATCAAGTGAGGTGTTTTTGATCTCCAAGATCACCTTGCGGTGCGAGAGAGCATACACACACACACACACTTGTAAATTAACCCTTAGAAAATGAAATGTGTGTGTAAAAATTAAATGGATAAGAGGTGTTTTTGATTCTCAAGGTCACACGAAGCGCATGAGAAGAGCATACACACCACTACTCACATGAAACTTCACCAAGCAATGAAGACACTTGTTCTTGTTTAACCCAAAGTCAAGATGTGAATGAGAAAACACATGTTCATTTTATGCCCAGCTTTTGATATGTGATGAAGACACATGTTTGTTTTATGAGCCCAAATCGAAGTGTGTGATGCAAACAAGATTGATTGATCAAATGAAAGAGATGAATGATGGAATGGATACACCTGATTGTTTCACTATTCCAAGCTACTATAGATGCTGATTTGAATGTTGCTCTAGCTCCTTGAGGTCACCTACAAGCCACCAAATCAAAAAATGAGAAAGTGAAATTGCCTAGAGATCCGTTATGCCAAAATCAAGAATCTGATAAAATTTGATGAAAAATGAACTGATATAAAAAATGGACTGCATGAGCAGATTCTAGATGAAAATCTATGCAATTTCAAAAAAACATTCGCTGAAAAAGGATGAAAAATGCAAAAGATATGAGCATTTGAAGTTTTAAAGGACCTTTGACTTTGACTGATAAAAAAGGCATCAAAATGGTATAGTCACCTCGTGAAACCTACACCATTGTGAAGTTCTCTGAATCCTCTTTCCGATGAGTCCTCATTTTCTTAATTTCACCTCAGTATACTCCAGTTATGAGAAAAAGAAAAAGTCCTCTCCTTTAGGGCTTATAGATGAACACAAGGAGCAATTAACTGTCAAACCTTAACCATTAATGGTTATGTCTAGCTTGGTCACATGTGACTGTTAAGCTCTCAGAGGTTAATGTGAGAATTTTAGATCCTAAGCCCCCTAGTCACTCATGTGACCAGGGGCGAATTAGAAGGAAAAAAAAAAGCGAAATGAAAATGAAAAAGGGCTTAAAGCCCGATAGTTAGCAGCTAGCAAGAAGAAAAGTTAGGGTTTTAAACCTAATTGTGGTGAAAGCCACACACAGATAGGATGGCAGCACCCTAAAGGATAGTGGTGGACACAAAATGGTTTCCACGAGTGGTGGCAACCCCTAGCATCAACAAAGGCGTGGCGGTTGGAGTTTTGTGGATGGTGGTTGTAGGGTTTTGAGCAGATATCGGGGGCGGCGACAGTTCAAACAAGTGGTGGAAGAATGGAGGAGGGGTGCCAACTACAGAGTGGCAATAGGGGTTTTAAATGTGGTGACTATGATTTTTGGGGTGGCGACGAGTTTATGGATGGGAAATGTAGACCCAATCACTGCCACAAATGGTGACAGCAAATTCGACCTAGGGTTTTAGGGAGCCCTTTGTGCAGTTCGACATGATTGTATTTGAAGCCTTGCAAAACAAAAAATTGTAACAAGCACCTAAACCCTGCAAAAACTTGTATTAAGATTGATACCCTACAATCACAATAAAATGAGCACCACAGAGATCAACAAGTCATCTGTACGTATGGATCTGTACGGATCCATACTGTACGGACATATAACATAAAAAAATTTCCAAAAATTTTCTATAAGCGAAATAGGGTAAATTTAGAGTCAAAATTCATGGAAATGACGTCTTGATTGCAATGGTGCAGTTATTTTTCACCCAAGATGCAACTTGCAATAGCTCACCCCCAAAACTTGCAAATTTTGACAACCCAAGGTTAGAGAAAAAGTAAAATTTTGACAACAAAAATCTGCAAAAAACTCACAATTAGATCCACCACTGGGCGTGCCAAATGAAATAGTGGAAAATTGACATGAAGGAAATGACAACAAATCCAAACTAAACAAATGCAAACATCATATTGACTCACAACCCATTGATAAGGTGGAGAATGCTGCACCTGAAGCACTCTAGCTTTACCCAAAGAGATGAATGTTGATTGCTTGATTCTGCAGCATAACGATGGGATAGGGATTGGTAGATGAATGGATGGATGAATGCAAGATAGATGGATGAGGGATTGAGAGGAAAATTTGGTAGAGTAAGGATGCTAGAAGAAGATTCCATTTTCAAATGGCTCAAGAGAGGCTACCTTTATAGAAAAAAGGCAAATTTAAATGGACGGTTGTGATTGAGAGTTATGTTGGAAGATATAGATGGTCAAGATCGATTAGGGTTGGATTAGGGTTTCCCACTCAAAGAGGGATTGTAGTCACATGACAAGTGTGTGATGGAGAATAAAAGGGAATCTAATTCAAAATATTTGAATTAGATTGACATGTGAAGGCATATTAAGTGGAAGATGGAGACATGTGACATGTGTCGCAATGTGACGAGAGGTGAGGGAATAATTCAAATTTTTAATTTGAATTATGTGAGACATGTGAAAGGGGATTATTAACTAAACAAATGGGATTTATTTAGTTAATTGGAATGTGATCAAGTGGGATTAATTAAACAAAGTAGGTTTATTTAATCAATCAGGAAGATGATTAAGATGGGATGAACTAGGACCTAAGGATAAATGGGATTAAGTGGGATGAGGTTAGATGAACTAGGATGAACTAGGGCCTAGGGGACATATACAAGTTCATTTTGACAATGTGTTGTGTAACAAGGACCTAGGGCAAAGACATACAAGGTCATGTGTAAACAAGACCTAGACAATTTTTAGTGTCTACAATTATCAATTAATTTCCCATTTTAAAGCACTTTATTTATCTCATTAATAATATTATTTATTTATTAAAGTGATCTAAATAATTTCCATTTTAATGAAGTAGTTAATCAAAACAATAATCACACAATTTACAACCTACTAAACCACATATTGAACAATACCTGACAACTACACACAATCAAACTAGTGACTTACAATCATGCCCATTCTGACCTTATTAATAGGACACAGGACTAGATACTCATCCTTCTCAAGGATGATGACTAAGTAGGGAACTCTATGTTAACTTCGTTTAACAAATTTCCATTGGTTAAGGCATGCTCAAACCTGTTAATTCAGGTGGAGTCGATGCCTGATACCTGCACCCTGTAGAAAACAACACGATTAAACAATAGATATATAATCATACAGTCAAACACACCATGAAAGGGATTTACAGCATAGTAGGGTACTCACACATGAGTAATGTGACATTGTCCCTTTCACCAATGCATCAAACAAAAAACAACATTATGAATAACATTCAATTGCTTAACAATTAAGATAAAACAATCAGTTACTGAATGACTAAATAAGAACCATCGTCAAATAATCACATGATACACATAATAAGATTGATTCACATAGTCAATTAAATCCATAATTAATCATAACATAAGCATAAAACACCAGTACTAATAGTATCATCAAATGTCATCATAGTAGTAATCTAACATCAATAGAGTATCATCAACTAAACATCATAGTAGTAAATCCATCATCAAACAAGATATCATAATGTCCAGACCTAACAACTATCCATCTAACAAAAAGCAAAAATGAGGGGCACTACATGCCCAATCAAATCCAATGAATCAACTAGGCTTTGGCCAATCACACTCTACTAGTTTATCCTATTCTAGTACCAGTTGCAACATGGGCCATGCCCTCTAATGCTGCAATAGCCAAGGCTCAAGAATATAGAGATGACATCAGGGAACTAGCTAAATATATGAAGAAACTTACTACCGAGGTGACCTATCTTAGAAATCAAAATTCCTATCTCCTGAATTCTCAAAGGAGTCAAAACCAAAATCAAAATTACCAGAGGCCCAACAAAACTTGGAATACCTAGCCTAGCAATGGAGGTATGACATCACCCCTGAATCCCAAAATACAATAGAGAATCATCCTTCAAGGAGAGTGATGCTAGCCGAAGTTGCTTTGTCCAGTTGGTGCAAAATCCAGAATACTAATGCTCATCTGAATTAGACTGCCATGTTTTTTAGGTTGCCTCTAGTATTTTCCAAAGAGAGGCTCAGAATGCTGAAGCACAAGAGGTCCCTCCACCCACTGGGTATGAGCTGGTACCCACTCCTAGGTATGATACTACCATGGTATTGGAAAGTTATACTTTTCCTTTTTAGAATGATAATGAACTTGAGGGAGAGGTTGACGAAGTACAAGCCTACCAACAATACAATATGGCTCCCTATAATCTTGGGAGTAATAAGCCAAAGGGACCTTTCACTACATCTACTCCTCCAAACAATTATCAGGTTCCTCCAGACCCCAAAGCCACTAACAACTTTAAGCCTCCTAAAGTCCTAACATAGCCCACAACACAACCTGTTGTTTGAGAATCTTTAAATAGGTCAAAAGTTGTTAGAATGGGTCAATATGTAGCCGATGAACTCAAAAAAATGAAGGTTAGCCTTTCAATTTTTGAATTAATGAAGATCCCTAAGTAAGGATAGCCTTCTTTTAGACTATGGAGGAGCCAATTAAGTTAGAGCCTATCACTAAAGATATTCCCCCAAAAGATTTTCAGATGAAAAAAAAGGCAAAGTTCATGTTTTTGAAGCAGAATAACAAGTAACTTTGTATAAGAAAAAGAGAGTATCTCATCCCTTCTTACCAACCCTTTGAATATTCAAGAAAAACCTTCACAATTGTTTAGTGGATTCTGGAGCATCAACCAATGTAATGCCTCTATCCATTTGCAAAGCTCTGGGACTCACTCTTGCCAAGTTCTCTAGGAAGGTTACACAATTGGATAAAATCAAAGTTAATGTAGTAGGAGAATTGAATCGTATCCACATGCAGCTAGCCTTAGACAGTAAAGTGCATCAATACATTGACATGCACATAGTTGAGATTCTAGATGCCTATGGTATGTTGTTGAGTAGAGATTGGTCTAAAACCCTGAATGGTTATATGGCTACAGACTTCTCTCATATGTGGCTTCCATGGAGAGGTATTTCTAATCATATCCAAATTGAAAGAGAGCCAAAAATGAAGCATATGATAACTGAATACAATCAGAACAACAAAATCCTATATTCTAAGGTTGATCTAGGAGTTTATCTTCCCCAAATAAACCAAGTTGATTAGATACTATTGGCTCACTTTGATAATACTCCTAGACCTTAGTCTATTGGATAGTTGGATAGCAACAAAATATGTGTTGAATTAGACTATGAGTCTTCTTCCAAAGATGAAAAGGGGATCTTTCAAGGGTTTAGGGCATTCATAGCCAGATTCATGAGTGACCAATTGAGGATGGGGAAGAAAGTTTAGATGGAAGAATTATTGTTGCCAAGTTGGTGCAGGATTCATGATGCATCACATTCTGAATTCACATGTTCTCTCTATAAAGAGGCGGTAGGACAACTCTAGTGCCACCTAAAGTTAATTGAAAAGACAAATCTAGGAAAGGTCCAATCAGTTCTGCATGATAAGGAAGAAACAAAAATATAGGAATGTCAAGCTCCAAACAATTTTAGTAGGATGAAAATTGAAGAACCTCATGTTTGGACATTACGATTTGATGGATCTAAATGTAAACAAGGGGTTGGAGCTGGATTTGAATTGATCAGTCCTACTGGAGAATCTTTCCTCTCTACTCATAGGCTACAATTCTCCTACACTAATAATGTTGTTGAATATGAATAATTGGTGCATGGATTATTGTTGGCTATTCGAAAGAAAGCCCATATTGTTCAAGCCTTTGGAGACTCAAAGCTGGTAGTTAAATAGGTAAGAAAGTAGTACACTTGTCATAATAAGAGGCTAGGTAGCTATTGAAACAACATCTAGGACTTAATAGAAAGTTTTTATGGATTCAATAATCAGTTGATACCAAGAAGGAAGAATCATGTTGCAAATGCCCTGGTGCAAACTGCCAACACTTTAGAACCGTTAGCTATGTTAGACCTAAATAAATTCACTATAGAATTGATACTAGTACCCTCTGTAGCATACAATATCACCAACTTCCAAGTTTTTGAAAATGATAAACATATCCTAGATTTTCTCACATGCTTTGATGTGTTTACCACTCAGATTATCGACAAAGAAGAGACAAAAGAAGCTGAAGTAGATTTATAAGGAGTCCTCAATCTGAAAACAAATACTATCCCAAGAGGAATGGATGAATTGGAAAGGTTGTTTGATTATGATCAACTGGGGGTTCACAACAAGTATGTTGAATCTACTGGAGGGAAATGTGATCCTCATAATTCGGGCACACCTGACAATGTCAAAAATGTTTTCATCAGCACGGTTTGTACTCCTAAGGAGAGTATAGGAATCATCTAAGCTCTAATGGATTACCATGATGCTATAGCATGGAGTTATGAAGACCTCGAAACCTATGATACTTCTATCATTGCTCATACAATACCATTGAAGCCAGGGGTCAAACATTTTCGTCAGAGGCAAAGGCTTGTTAATGCTTTGCTGGAACCATTGATTTTTTAAGAAGTAAAGAAGTTGTTATCAGCCAAAATCATATTCCCAGTGCGACACTCTACATGGGTGGCCAACTTGGTACCTATACACAAGAAAAATGGAGAAATCCAGCTTTGTGTAGACTTTAGAAATTTGAATCGAGCCTCGGAAAGGACAATTATCCTCTACCTTCCATGAAGTGTTGCATATTGTTAATGGCTTCCAAATGATGTCATTTTTAGATGGTTACTCAAGATACAATCAAATGATGGTGGAATATGCAGACAGACTAAAAATAACATTCACCTGTAAATGGGAAATTTATGCATATCAGAGAGTGCCATTTGGCTTGATCAATGTTGAAGCTACTTTTCAGTGAGCAATGGACATAGCATTCAAAGGGCTAGTTGGAAAATGTATCATCATTTATATGGATGACCTAACCATATTCTCTAAGAAAAGAGAATATCACATTTCAAATTTATGGAAGGTGTTACAAAAGTGCAGAGATTATGGCATTTCTTTGAATCCGAAGAAATGTATCTTTGGAGTAATTGAAGGTAAACTATTGGGCCACACCATTTCAGAAAAAAGGTACATCTATTGATCTAGAGAGAGTCTAGACTATCCTTAAAATTCAACCACCAACCAACAAGAAAGAACTTAAGTTCTATTTTGGGAAGATCAATTTTGTGAGAAAATTTATCACATGATTCACTGAGATTGTCAGACCATTGAATGATATGTTGAAGCAAAATGCCAAGGTTGAATGGACACCTGAAGGAAAGAAGGTATTTGCATAGATCAAGTAAGCTATTGTTGATGCTCCAGTATTAGTAATCCTTTATTATACTTTACCATTTTACATATACTCTTTTGATTCTGAACACACATGTGCTGTAATGTTAACCCAGAAGAAAGGCCCTGGCAATGAATGCCCTATTGCATTTATGAGCACTTCATTGAAAGATGTTGAGCTGTAGTACCCTAATGTAGAGAAACAGGCTTATGCTTTGGTGAAAGTAGTGAAGAAATTTAGACATTAAATATCTTAAGGAGAAAAGTGAATGCTATTGTCTCTGATGTTGCAGTAAAGTCCCTTCTGATGTAAAATGAACTAGGAGAACGAAGAAGGAAGTGGGTAAAAATATTGCAAGAGTTTGATCTAGAGATTCAACCCATGAAGCTAGTGAGAGGACAGGCACTTACTCAGACAATGGTAGAAGTAGGTCTTGAAATTATCTCTCAATATTATGTATTAGAGGATATAACAAACGGTGATCGATATAGCGACATCCTATTTTAATCTTCTCAATCAAAGATGTCCTCCTCATTTGAACTATGTCTAGCGAAGATCTTTAAGGTTGAAAAGAAATAGTTTTATGATCAAAGGATTAGTGCTATATATAAGAAGAACCATGAAGGGATTTACCTACACTGCATGAACAAATCAAAAGTATCCCAGGTGTTGATCAACTTCCATGAGAGATTCGGTACTGGACATGGTTTAGGATTATTAATTGCCAACCAGATTCTATAGGTAGGTTACTATTGGCCTACTCTTTTTCGCGATGCCCATACTCATGCTAACTTTCCACGTTTGCCAGACTGTTGCTGCTAGAGAAAGAAATGTTGTATTGCCTCTTCAACCTGTGATTGAGTTGTGACCTTTTGCACAATGGGGCCTTGATTTCATTGGTATGATCAATCCACCTTCTTCCACAGGCCACAGGTATATTCTAATCACAACTCATTACTGTACTAGGTCATCTGAAGCTCAAGCATGTAAGCAATGCACTAATGAAGTTGTGATCAAATTTGTTGAGGAACACATAATTACCAGGTTTGGCCATCTATTTGCCCTTGTTTGTGATAATGGCCTTGCTTTTTCATCATTGAAATTTTCTAACTGGGCATTTGATTATGGGATTATTCTAAAAATTTCATCCAATTATTACCCACAAGGTAATGGTGTTGTTGAATCTATGAAAAACAACCTATTAGATGTCACTAGGAAGATGCTTGATAAAAATCCTTAGGAGTGGCACACACAACTTAGGTTCACATTATGGGCTGACAGGATAAGAAACAAAGTTGCACTAGGAACCTCACCTTATCACTTGGTTTATGGTTTAGAACCTATCTTTCCTATGCACCTAAAGATACCCATTCTGCAGTTCATAAATAACTACTTGGAGACTGACAACAAAATTTCAACCAAGCTTACACAATTACTGCAATTAGAAGAAAAATGAAATACAACCATTGAAAACTTTGCCAGACATCAAGGTGTTGTTAAACGTTGGTTCGTTAAGCAAGCTAAGGTTAAGGCCTTTCATATCTTAGACTTGGTCTTGTATTGGGATAAGGCTCATGAAAGAAAAGGAGAACATGGAAATTTTGACAAACTTTTGTTAGGTCCCTACCAAGTAGCTGAAATTTTAGGGGACAATGCACGTATTGAATGAAAACACTTATTGGGGAAGATGTCCCACTACCTATCAATGGGCAATTCCTGAAGCATTACTTCTAGGCTTAGGCAGCCTACTATTTGTGTGCATAATTTTCCCTTTCTTTTGGTGTTTTTGGTTTTCTGTAGGTTAGTTGTGGTTAGTTTAGTTTGCTTTCTGTTTTGGTTCTTTACTTTGGTTTGGGGTCCTGCATTTTCTGAATAAAGAGGTCGTTTGTATGTGCACTCAGTGGTATGATCTGGTCCATGTTTCCTATGTTTTCTTGGAGAAACCTTGGTTATGAATTAACAATTTCTTGTGGGTTCCATCGTTTGGTATTGAATGGTGTGATGCTTGATCAAAGATGATGAAACTATTGTTTAGGATAACATGAAGTATTTTTGGATTTGATATCTTTTACATTTAAATGATCTTGAAAGTTGCTGGGTAACTCTTGGTGATCACTCATTAAGTGAAAAAATCCTAAGATCTCACCTTTACCACCATTGTGATTCCCATCCCAGGAAGTTGAAATAATGTTAGTAGCCCATGTGGAAGAAGCATGTGCTATAGGGTAGGTGGTATTTCTTAATACTCCTATCAAAGCTAAATTTATTAAATCATCAAATACGTCAAAGAAATGAAAAGGTGGTACTTTCTAGTACTCCCCACCATATGACTCAATTAGCTAGAGGACTCAAGTATCTCTATCGGGGCTATGAATGCTTAGTTGGCAGTAGAGCTATGCTTTGAGTGGAATAATAGAGAGAACCTCATCGGGGCTATAGATGCTTGATTGGTAGCAAGACAATGTCCAGGTAGTTCATAAGGTGATATATAATTCATGTAGCTTAATGAGAAGGAACTTGGATGATCTTAGTAGTTGACAGATAAATACACTTGCACACACTTGGATCTGTAAAATACGAATGGTTTTGCTAAACTTTTGATTTTGATCCCTTGATCTTGATGTTGTATCTATTCCATCTAGATGTGTGGGATACGCAAAGATTCTAGGTTCGTGATGGTCATTTATCCTTGAAATCCTCTGGAGAATTTCCCTAGTAGAGTCACCATTTGTTGTGCCTTACACACACGCCCCATTTTTGCCAAAATGAGGAACCCCTCTTTTGTGTTTGCCTTTTGGTCAGAGTCTCAAGTTCTTGCTCTTTTTGCCTTGAGGAGACCCGACAGGTTTAAGTTTGGACACTTTGATATTTGGTAGGTTCACTTCAAAATGGTCCTTAGGGTGTTTTACCTTTGAAATCCTCATTCCCATCTTGGTCCATGAATTTGTGAAGCCTTTGAGTCCATTTGTATATATGTTACTGCCTTTGGAAATTTCATGTCTCAGTATTTTATGTAGATTTCATGTCTAACCAGACATTGTGGGAGTTTTTGAGTCAACCAGATATATTTGGTTATGCCACTAGGACCCACATTCCTTCTAAAAACCACTAAGTCTATCAAAACATCTTAAAAGTGGAAGTTTTGACGCCAAATGGATATTGTAGGAAAACTTATGTCTTCAAGATATATCCTATGATACTCATAGTCCCCACTTAGGCATAACATTGTTCTTTTAATGCAAGCAAAACATTTACTGCTTGTGGAATATTGTAGGTCTTTCGTTGGGTGGTGGATTTTATCCACTTGCACCCCAATTCCCTGCCTATCCGGTTTCCATCAAAAGCTCCACATTTCACTTTCTAACAATTCTCTACATGTTGTCGACATGTACTAAGCATTAATGGTAGACTTCCATGGGTATTTAAACCAAAATCATCAATCTTTTCGCCATTCTAAGCTATTGCATTTTCGATCCTCAAGAGCTCCCAAGAATTTTTTAGTGACTGGTGATCATGCATAGGATTTTGCAAGGATTTCAGTGTCGACTTCAAGTGATTAGTTGCAGATTTTCAAATATATCCAGGTCGACCTTTCTTTTCCACTCCTTACCTCTTTCAAGATTCCAAATGCCTATATAGATGCATGTGTTAAATCAAGTGTTTAGAGGTAGTCAGTGTGTGATTTTCTAGATAGATGAGTCTTCTTTCTACATTGGTAGGGTGTCAGGTATGGATACGATAAACCCTAGTGAGTATACATTATCATATTTTCTTCAAGAACTAGGGCTTTATGTGTTTTAAATCATGTTGAGGTTTATGTGTTCGAATCGTCCACTATGCAATCAAAATGGTGCTAGGGTAAATCAATACTATTGTTTATCTCTAGGGTTCCAAAATCATGGTAGTAAAACTTAGGTCATTCACATTTGCATCCTTTGAAGGGTTTTTTTTAATGGTGATAACTTCAACGTGAAACCCACGTTGTGAGGAATTCATAGGACAAAGGATGATATCCCATTGATTTAAATTTCCCCCCATGTCCTTTAAAGGATAAAAACTCCACTTGACTAAACTCAGATTTGTGAAAAGTCCCGCAACCATTGGCTTATTACTCTTGTAAACAATTTGTTGAAGTTTTTGTGGCATGTGGATTTTATCCACTTAGGGCTAAAGGGCTCACACATCTGATTGTTCCCAATTTCTTTGTAGATCTACTTGAGTGTCGAATACCTAATTTCTTGCATAAAACTTGATAGCGAAAGTCTTGATGGGTGTCAGATTTTATCCATTGAACCCTTATTTCTCTGCACATCCGATTGAGTTACTTTCCTCCACAAATCCATTTGCTGACTAATTCCCCGTAATCCATCATAAGCTTCTATGTGGAACTTTGACTAGATACCTCATATATCTATTTGATGGCCTAGTACCTACAAATCTAGTAGGGCACAAAAGCCCACATATCCTGTCAGGACCTCTAGACCTACTTTTTAATGAAGTAACCCTTATATCTTATTGAAGCTTGTGTGCCCACTTGTGATGAATAACCCTGCATATCCAAAGGGGTACAAGAACCCCACTATGCCATTCAAGTCCTTGGAAGTGTTTTAGAGCATGAGATTAATTAGAAGTGACCCATGAGCTATAAATTTGCATTTGGCTGTAGATGTCATTTTTATCCTGTAGGGGTGAAAGGACCCGCAGTCACTGATACTATTAGGAATTGATCCTTTTGGTGAAATCGGTTACATAGATTTAATGAATGCATTCTACTTGATTAATTTCAAAGTGATTAGTAGGGATTTGAAGGTGATATGTGAACAAATTGAGATTGCTAGAAATGTTATTGCATGTTATTCATTAAGACGTCCCGTGCAGGGTAAATGTCTTCTCGACTTGCAAACATGAAGTACAAAATCAAGGGAGTCTCTCTAACTTTAAAGATTACCTCTAGCTAGAACAACATTGTCGATACAGACTTGGAAAATATTGATCTGGAGGATTTCAAAATGAGAGTGTTTGGTCCAAATCCTATAGATTGGGCAAGAAGAGTGGGATATGATTGCTGAGGATTGTGAAGAATATGAAGAATATCATTCCCATATTTATCCTCATGTACAGATAATGTGCAAGATGTCTCTAGATATTCTCATCAAGGAGAACATTTTAGCCAAGGATAAGATGAATATGCCATTTCATTGGTTGGAAATGTTCAAATTACGAAAAGAAATATTTGATAGAGTTGAAACATAAGGGACAACAACTAAGGCACAACTTTTGGAGGCTATCTATGGTTTCACTGATCTAATACGTGATTTGACATGATAGTATTTGGATGATACGACAGAGGTAAATGTTGAAGAATGCAAAAAAAATTGGAATTAAATGTTGCAAGGGAACCCCACAGATGAATCCTTCAGCCTCAATGCGGCAGATATGAATAAGGTAAGCAAACTCAAAGCACATATCAAGAAATTTAAAAGGAATATGAGGCTAAGTCTGTAATCTACCATAATCTATCCAAATCAGTAGATACTCTTAAATTCATAATCAGTTTTGTAAAGAACTCTCCTCCTGAAGAGATAAATCTAACGTTGGAAGCATTAATGGATTACAGGAAGAAAGGGTAGGAAAATGACAAAATTATTGTCGAAGATGACGCTCCTGCAACTTGAAGATAAATTTTGCATAATGTTAGCCATCCAAACATCAAATGTCAAATCCAACTAGTGAATCCTTGCTAAAATCTGCCACATGGCTCTTTTATTTTGTCAACTCATTGTAAATTTTATGTCTTATTGGACTTATCAAAAAAGGGCTATTTTGTCTTATTCTTTTGAGCTGAAAAGTTATATTTTTGTCTTTTTCCTAAAGGACAAAACTAAAATTGAGTTTGTAACAAACTTGCCACAAGAATTAAATGTTGAATGAATCTAGGCCTTTGGTGATAGATTAATCCTCACCCTTCATTATAAACTTAGTATACTTGCCTCTTCTATATAAAGGTAGTCACTTTCTTCATTTGTAAGTGTTGGAGCAATGAATTGTTGAGACTCTGCCAAATTTTTTATTAATACAAAGACATATTTACATGTGTTGCTATAATTTTGTGTTATGTATGATTGTGTTTTGGATTTTATGGTTAATTTCCACATGAGTTAAATGAAGTTCAGTTACAGTTTAATGGATGTTTTAGATATTTGATGGGTTTCTTGTTCATACCATTTGCATTGTGTTGATTGTAAGTTACTTTGCATGGTTACCCTAAACAAATTTATTTGATCTAAGTTTGATTGTATAGATTTGTTAAACTGCGCCAAGTATTGGGTGCTTGATGAATTTGTATTTGAAGATTGCACTATTTCTATGGCATTGTGGGTGACCTGGTTAAGCATAAATTGGTTTCATTAGGAATCTATCTATCTCAAACATTACATTCCGCTGTGATTTGTCCTTAGGATCCTTTAAACCTTTCTCTTACTTCCTATTTTTTGAAATTTCTTTTTAAAATTGTTAGATTAGGTTGAAAGCATCATTCCATTGATAAATCAGATGAAGTTTTCAAATTTTAGATCTGAAATAGTCTAGTCTTTATGCAGATTAGTGAAAGATATTGTTCCACAACTTTGAGTTCACGCATAAGGCCCCTTGATTGAAATGGTAGAACATATATCCAACTGAGTTATCCTATAAGTCAAGTCTTGACATTATAAACCTTGGGGTAATTTTTTTCTGGGTTACTGGGATTAGATTCCTTTCAAAATAGGTGAGATACCTAGTATTTCATCTATGTTGTTGCGTGATAAAACACCCATCAGCATGGGCCAAGCCTGAACTCACAAATCGAAGAGATAAAAATAAGTGGTTAAGTGGCTAGATCTATACCTCTAAGGGGTGGAGGGGGTCACAATCATCTAGTTTTCCCCACATCAATAGAGTCTAGGTCATCAAGAATAGGCTCCCAATTAGTAATCACACCCTCTTCATTATATTCATTTGTAAGTGGTTGAGTATCATGAATTGGATAAATGGCCAATGCAAGGCGAGGGAACTTTCCAAAGTCCAACCATCCAAAATCCCCTCATCCATGAGGCTGAGAAGAGGTTGAAGGTAGGTGGGAGTGCTAAGACTAGCCATGGGCAGATTGATCCTTGCCTCTTCTTGAAGGGGGTTGGGAAGCATTTGGATTAGAGTCATGACCTTCCCAAGTATTTTGATTATTTCCACATCGACATCCATGGGGAGGAGAGTGGCCCCTATTAGAAGCTGAAGTCAATGAAACTAGAAATCGTACACGGGGCATTACCACAGTGATCTAAATGTTGAATGTTAGGAACATTGAGAGGGGGGGTGAATCAATGTTCTAAAAATCTTTTGATGCTTTTTAACTTTCAACCATTTTCCAAAATTAATTAAACAAAGGCACAACATGCATATGAACAACCATAGAAACATGACACATAGACACCAAGATTTTAACGTGGAAAACCCAAAATGGGAAAAACCACGAAGAGGATTAGCTCTCAAATATATATTGCACTCTTTACAAATAACGATGTTTAGGCTTGGTCACTCCATGGGCCTGGAACATGCTGGCTCATTGCCATGAAGTACAACTAGGTCTAGCAGGCTCATTACCTCAACCCTAAACCTAGCAAGATTAAAATAAGGGTTGTTAAAACCTAATGGAGGCTCACTTCCTTGAATAAGAAAACTCACTACCAAGTACAAATCAAATTTCTCATGAAAATTGAATACTGCATAAGCATTTGTCACTATGCCAAGGTGCAGTCATTTAGCAACTGAATTCTGAATCCCAAGTCTTCATCACTACATATCTTCTAACTCTACTCTACTATTCGCATGCTCACATCAATCACACACCTCTACACTACACTCATGACTGAAATTCATTGCCTTTATATATCTGCATCATGATTTGATCCACAATCAGGTCAGTATCCAGGAAATGAAACGTGTACATAGAAAGATGTAGCTTGTTGACTTAATCCAAATCACTATATGTTGTGCAGACCCAAATCTTTAATCAAACATGTTCATATAGGTTGGCTAAAATCAGTCAATCACTTACATAGATCCTTCACACACTATCTCTTCTCCGCACAATGATTTATCATACTAGTCTGCCTGTTCCTTAAGAGTATGCTTAACAGGTTCATCTGTAGACTTACAACTTTTACTGCGAAACACAAAACACTTCGAGAATCATATCAAGGACTCTTTACACATTTCCAATCTTACCATTAGAACCTCAAGACATGATATCATCTTGTGGAGAAGGACCATTACAACTCAGACTCTGTCTCTGTCAAACTCTGTCAAATACTGTACCGATACTCAACAGCTTGTCACTATCTTTTTGGTGGACTTCATATCTCACAACTCTAGTAGTAGACACTTCATACAAGTGTTTACAACACCTTAAAACCACATAACAAAATACTCAACTGTGAAGGAATGTGGATCATTACAATGTGCCCTGTTCACTGTCTCTACCATACCTTTGTTCACCCAGACTTAGTTATTTCTCCCAAATGACTTTCAGAGGAAGTCAAAACTAATCTTTGGAGAATGACACCACCAACCAATCACTAACCTCATACCTGAACTGCATTACCAGATCATCATCTACGGAGACATACTGACCCACTTACTGTCCTCTACTCTGTATATGCCCATACTTAGCCATTTTTTGTCAACCAGACCTGAAATCCAATATCTCCTTCTGGAGAAATGTCTTCTTTTCATGTTGATGAAACTTCTAAGCCTTGTTTCCATCAATGACAACATACAAATATATGCCAGAGCAGTGTCTCTTGCCAACAATCTCCCCCTTTGGCAATAGTGGCAACACTTAGTGAAAATTTTTTGACTACTCCCCCTTACTATATACACTTCATTTTTCTACTCCCCCTGAGATGTTTATCCATTTTTCACTGATCTTCTTCTCCCCCTTTGACATCAATGGGAAAGGGTGTGATCTGGAGCCAAAAAAAATATTGAGTGTTCAAAATTTTTATGTATTCTGCCGCATATTTACAAGTGCAATCTTCAACTTAATTTTACATGTGCTAGAGGATGTCACTGAAAAAATTCTTTACTTAAGCCCATTCACCATCCTATCTTTTCTTGGCATTATCCAAAATTTAAATATGACCACTGAGTAGAAAAACTATAGCTTCTTCCTTTTGTAAATCTGATGGTGAGGCAGTTTGTCCAGCAAGTTGTGCTTTAGCCACAAGCTTAGTCATTGAATCTAGTTTGGGACAGATCAGTCTTCTCAATTGTCCCATTCTACTCTTTATTTGATACTTTTGATTTATTAAATTATTCAAGTCATTGTGGATGTTAATGACTTGAGCTTCCTTCTTGCTAGTTGATTCAAGTACCAGATAAAAATTCTTAGAAATATCCATCAATTTTTCTTCCAATTCCTTGATCTTTTCTTCTGTCTTCTTTGTAACTTTTGGCCATGATAAAAAAAAATTATTTACATCACTAGCTTCTACAATAACACTCTGAATATTTTATATTCCATTTTCTAGTTGAGCCTTATCATGAGCTATCAACTTTGTTAACTAATCTAGCCTTTTCTCATTAAACTCTTGTCTAACTTTTGTTTCAGTAGATTTTTCAAGAGATTCAAAGTGTGTACTTACAGAGTGAATTAGTCCCTTGAGTTGACATGTGGCAGACAAAGAGGTATCCTTCCGGTAAGTTGGCACCAGCTTTTCCAAAATGCTAGATGCATCATTTATGAGTTCACTATCCTCAATGTGGGACTTCAAAAACTCTTTTTTTGCTTTAGCTTAGACAACTGAAGCCAACTTGAACATTTGAGCAGGAGATATTGTGTTTAGGTTTATTGGACCTTGGATTGATTCGAGTTCATCTAGAACTAATTCTTCTTTTTCTAAAAGCTCTTTTATTGTCTCTGCAGTGTCTCTTGCTGCTTCTTCAGATACTTCTTGATTTTGCTTCGGAGGTTCCATGTCCATATTCTCTTGTTGACCAATGATTTACTCCGGTGTAGGGCTTTCCTTAGCTCGATCAAGTTCTTGATTATCAACTTTGATCTACTCATCAATTTTCTCCTTGTTATCTGGATCATCAGTCTGTTGTCCTGGAAGAAGACTTGTTTAAGTTTGATCCTTTTTAGCAGCAAGGGTTTGATCATATTCTTCCTTTTGCTTTTATGTTACTCTGTCTTTTTCCAGAGGATTTGTATCAATTTGCTCCAAACCTTGATCCATGCTGACTTTTAGAATAGATGTGTCATCTCCATCATTTGTTTCTTCATTATCATAGATGGTAGGAATATTGTTTTTCTTCAATATTTCCAAAATGATTTCCTCTTTTTTCCTTGACCATGTTGTCAATTTCACCTATCATTAATGAATTCATCCTTTTCTTGGTCTTGAAGGCAGCCTTGAGTTCCTTAGATATTTTGGCTACATCTTCAAGCTTTAATGTGCTTGAGATTCATCTACCTTCTGTCTTTTGCTAGGTATCTTTCTTTCGAATGACTTCTCCTTGCTACTTTTGGAGACTTTAGTAGCCTCAAATTTCATTTTCTTTACTTCCTCATCTGATTCTGTCTCTTCTTCATCCTTTTCTCCCACACTGACATGCAGTCTTTTTCCCTTCATCTTCTTCCTCTTTGTATCTTTGTCAGATGGTTTCTTTGATGATGTTGTACCAGATGAAATAGCAGAGCTTCTGGTAGTCCTTTGTGTTGTTTCAGGCTCTCTTTGCTTCTTTATAGGCTCTTCTAGAACCTTATCCTATTCACTTTCTTGTTTTTCCTTCTTTGCTTTCTTTGCATTTTCTCTTGATTCCTTGAGTTGCTCTTCAGTGATGCCATACCTTGCGACAATTTCTTCCACCTCTTTTCTCACTTTTCTGGTGGATTATTTTGTCTAAGTTCAACATGGAGTTTCACAGATAACTCCTTAAATGTTCCAAACCTTTCTTCCTTGGCATCTTTAGGTTTGCTGAGCAGGTGCTAGGCATAGTTTTCCAAAATTTGTTTGTCTACCTCATAACCCATGGACATTACCCATATGGTTCTAGGTTCCACAGCCTCCATTAAACATTGATCCTTAGTGACCATGAAACAAATTGTGTCCTTGTACTTATCAACAATTTTCTCAGGAATTCTTTCTCTAGAGTGCATCATTATAACTTCCCAAGTTGTTAAGACAATTTCTAATTTGTACAGCTATTGGTTTATTACTCAACCAAATAAATCTCTTACGATTGGGAATTCATTCAAGAAATAGAAGAATAAACAAATAATTAGCGTACCATACTTGAATGGATGGTTCTTTCTTTCCTTTATCTACTTTAGATTCTCCAGTAGTTGGGTTCACAGTAGCTTGCACAAATCATAATTTGCATTCTCTTTGACCATTTGATAGGCGGTGTATATTGTAGTACCAGAAACTGAGTCCTCTCAGTTTGAGAAGTAAAATTTGTAACCTATGACCATTGAGTTAAACTTTACTACAGGATCAGTGATATCATTTATCATTAATGCCCTTTTGTCAAATTGTGCTCTGGTAGCATCTGTAACCGTTTGATTCTTGACTGCCTTTAATAATGGCACTCCTCTAGTGGAGTTTAGTCCAGTGACTGCCTGAATTGCCTCTTTTGTTATTTTAAAGGGTTGCCCTTTCCCTAACCACATAAATTCATCGTGGATTCAACTAAGGATATACCAGATCCACTCGTCCTCTGCAAATGTGGGAAACTCTGCATACTAGATGAATTTCTTCTCCTTCAAGGCTTTGTATTCTTCCTTTAAATCAAATTGATCATTACTTAAGTGTTTCAGGAATAAATCTAAGAATTTGTTGTCACCGAGCTCATCTAGGGCCACATGGATGTATGCCCTAACATCTTCCACATACAGGATTCCGTAGGGTATTTTTGAGAATGCACCCATTGGATCCACTTTGGTTGCCTTGTAGGGGTGTTTCTTAAACTTAGGCTGAGGTTGATCAAAGATATCTACGACTTGTGGAGTTGCCATTGCAGAAATTCAATAGATTCACAAATGAGGTTTCAATGAAAATACCTTGTTTCACTTAGTTAGGGTTTCCTTTCTTCGAATGCTTCAAATCATGGTTGTCACTGCTCAAGTTTAGCTTTAATCTCTCTGAATTTCTGATAGCTTTGAGTGTAAAGTGATTTTGAAACCAAACAAGTTCCTTTTTATCCTCTGCATGGCTTGACCTAGTCGTCATTAAATGCTTATTCCCAAAAAGCTGTCAAAACCCTTCATTGTAGAACACAGTCGATTAGGATTGCTCCGCAATATGCCGCATTGACCCTTTTTCTTCCAATTTTTCTTCTAAGAGCTATGTCACATCAGATTTCATCATACACCTTCGTGCTGGATTCTGGCACCCACTTTCTGGCTGGGGGATTTAGATTTTAAACATTGCTCCCCCTGAGCCAGAGCTCTTAATTCACTTCCCGGATGAAGTATCTGCAACAGATACTGGTGCGGATCGATCCCTGACTTCAATTACTCTTTCTTGATCCATACCTTGTCCATGTATTTCTTGGTTTCAACCAAATCAACTTTTTATTTTCCCTTGTCATTTCTTTGCTCTGTTTTCCTTTCTTCATAATAGTAATTTCTCTTCACATTCTTGCTTCTGCAAAATCTTGCAATATGTCCATATTTGTTACAATTGAAGCACACCACATTCTTTTGACCTTGATTCCTTTTATTGATCAGATTTGATCTGCATTAATTAGCCATATGTCCAAATCTATTGCATGCAAAACACTTTCCATTAAATGATTGATTGTTCCTTATATTTTAAAAAATATCTCTTATCAAAATTCTGCATTCATTTGATCTGTGTCCCATTTTATAGTATGCATTGCACCTAATAGAATTCTGACCCACTTTACTTCTGCACACAACTGCTCTATGACCAATTTTATTACAATTGAAACACTGACCAGAGAATGATGGAATCTTTTGATTTATTCTACTCCTACACTGAGTAGCCTTATGACCAAACTTATTACATGAATTACAATAACCATTGAAAGATGGGTACCTTTAAGCATTTGGTTGTCTGTCTAAAGGTCTTCTAGGTCTTCTTCTCTAATTTTTGAACTGGTTTCCTCAATTTTGCTTTAATTCAGTGTTTGCTTGACCAGATTTTGAACTTTCCTCTTTCTCAAATCCCAATCCTTGCTTATCATCGGCACTCTTCTGGCTAGCAATCATTTCATCAAGCTTTGTAGTACTTATCTTGAATTTTTCTTTAAAGCTTCTGGCCTTTTCCAGATCTATTTTTAGACTTACGATTTCTTTTTCAAGTTTTGCACAATCTTCTGATATGTTCTTCACAATTAAATTTAGATCATCTTCTGCTCTTGTTCTTTCTATAACTTCTACTTCTAATTCATTCAAGGTTTCATTTGCTGATATCAATTGGTCATTAACTTCTTTGTATTTTTCTTTGAATTTCTTGACTTGCTCTTTTAGCTTTGAGATGCATTCATCATCTTGTTGCAAATTTTCTTTCAGATCCTTGACTTCTACTTCAAAATTTTCAAGATCCATAAGAGTTGCTTCTAGTTGCTTATTGCTTTGAAAATTTCCAAATCTTCTTGTTGCCATGATCACACTATCCCAGATCTTCCTTAAGCCGTTAGACTTTTTCCAAGGAACCTCGCTCTGATACTAATTGTTGAATGTCAGGAACACTGAGAGGGGGGTGAATCAGTGTTCTAAAAATCTTTTGATGCAATTTAACTCTCAACCATTTTCCAAAATTAATTAAAGAAAGACACAACATGCATATGAACAACAACCATAAAAACATGACACATAGATACCAAGATTTTTACGTGGAAAACCCAAAATGGGAAAAACCACGAAGAGGATTAGCTCTCAAATATATATTGCAATCTTTACAAATAATGATGTTCAGGCTTAGTCACTCCACGGGCCTGGAATATGTTGGCTCATTGCCATGAAGTACAACTAGGTCTAGCAGGCTCACTGCCTCAATCCTAAGCCTAGCAAGATTACAATAAGGGTTGTTAAACCTTGAGGGCTGTTAAACCCTAATGGAGGCTCACTGCCTTGAAGAAGAAAACTCACTACCAAGTACAAATAAAATTGCTCATGAAAACTAAATACTGCATAAGCATCTGTCACTATGCCAAGGTGCAGTCATTTAATAGCTAAATTCTGAATTCCAAGTCTTCATCACTGCTTATTTTCTAACTATGCTCTGCTATTCACATGCTCACATCAATCACACACCTCTATACTACACTCATGACTGAATTTCATCGCCTTTATATATATGCATCATGATTTGATCCACAACCAGGTTGGCATCTAGGAAATGAAACATGTACATAGAAAGTGTAGCTTGTCAACTTAATTCAATGCACTATATTGTGCAGACCCAAATCTTTAGTCAAATGTGTTCATATAGGTTGGCTCTAATCATTCAATCACTTACATAGATCCTTCACACACTATCTCTTCTCTGCACAATGATTTATCATACTAATCGACCTGTTCCTTAAGAGTATGCTTAACAGGTTCATCTGTAGACTTACAACTTTTAATGTGCAACACAAAACACTTTCAAAATCATATCAAGGAAACTTTACACATTCCCAATCTTACCATTAGAACCTCAAGACATGATATCATCTTGTGGAGAAATGCGGACCATTACAGCTCAGACTCTGTCTCTATCAAACTCTATCAAACACTGTACCGATACTCAACAGCTTGTCACTATCTTTTCGGTGGACTTCATATCTCATAACTCTAGTATTAGACACTTCATACAAGTGTTTACAACACCTTAAAATTGCATAACAAAATACTCACATGCAGAGGAATGCGGATCATTACAATGTGCCCTGTTCACTGTCTCTGCCATACCTCTATTCACCTAGACTTAGTTATTTCTCCCAAATGACTTTCAGAGGAAGTCAGAACTTAATCTCTGGAGTATGACACCATCAACCAATCACTAACCTCATACCCAAACCACATTACCAGATCATCATCTGTGGAGGCATATTGACCCACTTACTGTCCTCTACTCTGTATATGCTCATACTTAACGATTTTCTATCAACCGGACCTGAAATCCAATATGTCCTTCCAGAGAAATGTCTTCTTTTCATGCTGATAAAACTTCTAAGCCTTGTTTCCATCAATGACAACATACAAATCTATGCCGAAGCAGTGTCTCTTGCCAACAGTAAAAGCACCTATAGATGCACCACCTTAAGTGCAACTTTGTTTACTTACACCTAAATCTGCATAAGAACATTAAAACAAATCATGGCCTTGGTAAAAAGTGAGAATTAGATGTCAATAGAACATCGAGGAATATAATAAAATTTCTATCTTTCCAAATGCTAAAAAGAATTTCCACCTTGAAAGCATGCCAAATCTAGATCAATTTGGCAAGAATTTTAAGCCAATCTCCCAATAAAACCATATTCCATGAGAAATACTTGAGCCTAAAAGGATTGAAAAAGTCATGAATCTAATTTCAAGCTTCTTGAGCTCTATGACAACCAAAAAAGGAGCTTGATAGTCTCTTGTTTCCCAAAGAATGGGCAATGAAGGTTGACAACTCCCAAACAAGTTAATATAGTACCAATGGGAAGGCATTAGTAAAGAATGCAATAGGCAAATAGGCTAGCTTTGGTTCAAGAATAGTTGACCAAACTATCTAAAATTTATGTAGCCAAGAGCCCAGAGAAGATTGGAGAATCCATCCGTGGTTCAATTTAGATACCGTATGAAGATGTCAAGAAATTCAAGCATAACCCTTGCAAGATCTGTAGTTGCAAAATGTTGTGTCTAGGTACCATTTCTAATCTTTCCACCAAGGTTTGAAACTTTTAACCCAATTTTATGAAGCATATTAGGGGATACTTAATCAATAATTATCTGGTAAGTCTCAAAATATTGATTAGAAAGATTGTATTTCAATTTGGCCTCAAGTCAAAAGAGAAAGTTCTTGGTAATCTTAGAACAAAGATCAGGCAGAGTCTTGATTCCCCTATTATAAAATTTCAAAGTATGAACCCATGGTGCCTTAGCAAGCAAGTGGTCTCGACAAGAAATAATAGGAGACCACCAAATAAATTGTTGATTGATAGATAATCCCTTGCTAAAGTCATTGCCATCCCATAAGAGCCATGGTTTGATGGCTTACTAGGATTTTCATATGCTTTTAATAACAAAAGTGCCTTGTATTTGAATATGTTACTTTATAATAAGAAGGGTATGAAAACTAAAACCCTTCCAAGCTTGATGCCTGCAAGGCATTCTAGTAGAGATGCAATGTCTAATCAAGACCTTCTAGGTTTCATTTCCTTCAAGGGCTCTGATAATTCATTTAGCAATAATGTTAATCCTTGGCATTGTATTAAAATCAACCCTAGGCCTTCAAAATAATGAGGGAGGCGAAAAAACTCGCAAGTCACACAATAAATCCTCTATTATTATCAGAAGAAGCCCATAAAGAATCCCTTGGCAGTTTTTTAAACTTCAAGTAGGAAGCTTTGGAAGGAACCCAACAAGAAGAGTAATAGGCATGCATATCAGCCAAAAGAAATACATGGAATTTCCCTACCAAAGTAAGAGACTTAGTAATCTAATAGGCTAATTTCTTCTCAATTCAGGAGATAACAGCTTTCTTTAAGGAGGAAGGAGGGGCCTAAAAGGAAAAAGGAATGCCAATTAATCTTTAAACTTCCCCATGATAAATCCATTTCCAACCAGAAGAATTTAACCAATTAGGCTTAGTTGATAAAGATTGTATTAACATTGAGTTTTTCCCATTAAATACTCAACCATGAAGCCTTGCATAAAACATTTAGGCATTACATGAACTAATTGATATTATTTTTTTCCTCCAAAAGTGTAAGAAAATAGTCATCTACAAAGTGACCATTGATTGGTTATGCTATATAATTGGGCAAATAAATGTCTTTAACTAGGTTCTATGATACAACGATATCCAAGAGATAATCAAAGCCTTCTACAGTAAGCACATATAGGGTAGGATCCAATGGAAATCCTTGGTAGATGGATCAAAAAAGTTTAAAAGAATCAGATTTTTGCCCATTAATTGTAATGTAAGCAGAAGCATCAACAAAGAGTATTTTAACTAAGCACACAAATTGGGATCCAAATCCTAAAGCTTGAAGCATAACAAGGATAAATAGCCACTCAAAGCAGTCATAAGATTTTGTGAAGTCAATCTTAATGAACACAACTCGTTGTTGATAAATATGTGCCCATTCCATTACTTCCCAAACAACAATGTTATTATCAAGAATATACCTAAATTTTATGGAGCCAATTTGCTAATGATGAACAATTTGGGGAAGAATATGGTGTAGCTTCAAAGCAAGAGCCTCAACAATAATTTTGTATGACATGTTGAATAAGGTGATTGATCTCCAATTATATATTTCCTTTAGATCTCCAGACTTGGGAATGCATTTTATATTCCCTTTATTTATATTATTTCCTAGTGAATTAGAATGAAAACCTTCAAGATAAACTTTATGAATATCTTTACCAACTAATTTCTAGAGAGCCTTATTTAATCCGTAGGGAAATCCATCACAACTAGGGGCCATGTCATTATACATGGAAAAGATAGACTCATGAAGCTCCTTTGGTGAGAAGTTGGTCACAAAAGACTTGCTTGGATTGTGAAACCTAGCAAGGAACAATACTCAAGTGTTTCCACATAGTAATATCTCATTTAGGAGTATCCTCTTGAGCTTTGAAAATCTACTCATAGTGACAAACAAAATCTTAGATACTATCAAAGAGTTTAGTCAAAAGATTCTAGCCTTCTTTGATTATTTTTATGGCTTGATAAGTATGGTGAGCATGCAGGGTTTGGAATAATTCCTTTGAAACTCACCAATCTTAAGCCAATGAAGACGAGCTTTAATTTGAGCTCCTCTAGCAATATGGTTTTCAGCAACTTGCTTCTAATGGTGAAGCTTGGAAACTATTAATTTCAAGGTGGGATGAAAGGGATAAGTCTCCAAGGTGGCCATGTAGAACTTTGAGGTGGTGACCTCATATGAGCAACAATGAAACCTAGATAATTGGTGGCCATAAATGCAAAGAAAGTGGGATGTGTATTTGAGAGTACCATTCCACCAATCAATCTAGCCTAACTATTGCATGGGATGTGTATTTGAGAGTACCATTCCACCAATCAATCTAGCCTAACTATTGCATGGGATGTGGCTCCAAATTCTACACATGTCAAATGTGGGCCAACATGGGTTGATGTGTCAATAGGGATGTGTTTAGAAAGAACCAAGTCTTTTTAGCCTTATGTGTAGCAAATTGCCATTCAATGCAAAATCGTATGGGAAAATGATCTAAAAGGACAACATATAGTAGAAGCTCCACTGGTAGGAGAAAACAACTGGAAAAGGAAAAGAAAGATTATGCTAACAACAATGATCTATCAAGCCATTTGTAAACTATGTCAAATCCAGACCTAAGATTTCTCCCCATATACCACAACATGTGATCACGATGGTGACCAATATTTGGATAAAAAAGCCCCAATTTATTGTACACATAGTACCATGACTCTCTTTTGAAATTTGTCCATTTCAACCATATTAAAATCTTTGCACAACACCCAAGTGGTAGTAGGATTGAATCAATGATCTATATCCAAAGGGAAGATCTTTCAATAGTATCATTAGAATCGTAAACATTAATAACTCCTACTGAATGATTACCATTGTTAAAAAGAGCCCATAAAGCTTTGATGGTGGGGTCACATCCTTGGTCAACTAAATGTAGTTGCCATTTAGGAGAGAGAAAGGTGACAACACCACCATGACTCACATCATGATTGCTACACAAAAATGACTTGGTGGCCATATTACACAACAAACAATAGAGAGAAAAAATAAGAAAAATTCACTTCTTACAAACAGAGAATGTCTAAACCTAGATATCTTTGTCAAGTGTCTCTGAGAATATTTTCTTGTGAGTTATGTTATCACTCAAACATTTTAGGAAATAAAATTCATTTATAAGAGTCAATAATCATATCCTTACTATTTAGCTCCTCAATAGTTGCATAGCTGTTATGCAAGAATTCATCCTCTAGAAGGGTATTAGAAACTACCTAGTTGAATTACTAGTGGATTATGCCTTCTTTATCTAGAACATACTCACCCTCTTCCAAATTCCTAGACAAATTGTGAGAGTGTTGTTGGACCAAATTAGGGAAGGACAAGATGGAAAACAAACAATAACTTCTAGCTAAGAAGATGACATAGAGGTTGGAAGCAATGTTTTGATGAACTAGGTTTTATTCACCTCATTGGATGACTTTCCATGTGAGAAAACAACAAATTTCCCCATGTTCTAAGGTTTTGAAATAGTGTCACATTGAGGTTTAGGTGGGTGGCCACCATTACTGACAAAGTTTTTAGGTTGCACACCACCATTGCTAGGATTTTGGTTATTTTTATGACTCATGACTATTGACCAACCCTCCTCTTTTCTAGAAGAAGGGGAATAATTAGCAAGATGAGGTGTGGGATTATTGCAAGGAGTAACAAGGGGGTAATATTTAATCTTATGGTTAAAAGATTAGCACCTGAAATAGGTGTTCGACAAGTTGAGATAAAAAACATGCTACGTGTGTCTCATTTGTCTAATCTAAATGTCAACAATCTACTTTACATCTTTAGAAAGATCAATTTCAAAAGAAACTTGTTTTTTGCAAATGAGCTAAGAAAAAATTATCTGACTCAAAACAAATGACATTGCCTAGTGAGCCCACTATTTTGGTCAATAAATTACAGCATGGAAAAGGTAACCCAGGAAACTCCACACATATAGGCACATAAAGTAAAAGAACTCTCTCCTCAAAGACTACAGAGTCTTGGGTCTAGGGTGTTGAAACAAGAAGGGACACATAGATAAACCATGGGTCATGTTTGAGGATGACCTTTGCATGTTTGGCTTCAATAAAGCAATAAAGAAAAAATCCCTTCATGAGGTTTTTGGTAGCATCTAGGTGAACCCCGTGTAGGACCCAAGCCTTGGTCACCCATTATTTGAGCATGCTTTCAATGGGAACCCTCCCAAAAAAATAACCTATTAAGGTAAAATTTTCAAGCCATTGACAATCACTATCAAAATTTGGAATGGGAAGAACCACATTTGAAGGTGTTTCAAAAGACATACCTCATGAAAGACCTTGGGAATGAACTTCTTGGATCACTTTGGTGGTAGAGCAATCCTCAAGAATTATTAGACCTTAAACACCAAAGACAACTACTATACTAATGAAGTTTGAGGCTAATTAAAAGGTAATAAAAATCTTTTCAGGCATGGCAAGTGAAAAGGCCCCACAATAAATGTAGAAAAATAATGCAATCTCTTGCTCAGAAAAGTAGCATGACAACATAAGGGACCTAAAATGTTATTTTTGGAAATTAAATGCAAGGGATTAATGTACTTATCTTTAATAACAATGATGACGATAAATATTATATAATGTAGATCATTCTACTTGCTTAGGTACAAAAAATAAATTTGTTGCAGTGTAGATTCCACTTGCCTAGGTACATAAAAATAGGCAATCTGGTTATGCTCAATGTCTATATATTTGTGTAGAATTGTTACTAACTTCAGGTTGATAAAATGTCCATGGATCAATTTTATATTGCATGGATCTAACCTAACACATGGTCCTAATCTAGTGCACTATGTACTTTTGCTATCTAATTTGTTGAATTCTTTTTTCCTTCTTGACTATTGAGGACTAGTGGTATTTAAAAATATGTTTGGGAGATCACCAGATTGCAAGTGACAATTTTTCCTAGGTTGACCCCCTCGATTAAACTACATTTATAATTATGATAAAGATTGGAAAACAATAGGCAGGCATACAAGTGATTTAGATATTGATTTTGATGCAAAATATTGTTCCTTTAAAGCTCTAAGTTCAAATGTTCTTAGTGAATGCTCCTTGTATTCTCTAAGATTTTGAATGATTTTTAGATGTTAATTAATGCTCAAATGAATGTCTCTAAATAACTTGAGACAACAAATCATTGTACAATGTGTACCAAATAGCCCCCAATAACTATGATGAAAGGGCGAGAGTTAGTCATTTAGATTGTAAAAATTTGATTTCAGATAAGATCTGCATCATGCAAGATCACTCTCGTGCATTGTGAAAAATGATCTAGGACATGGATTAGTCACTCAATCTTGAGGTAGAGGATGAATATATGGAAATCTAGATTGTTGATTAGGTGAATAGATGGGAATATGTGTAGGTGGGGTTGGACAAGGTCAAATGCATGGAAATATGTGTAAGAATGAGTTAATGAGGGTGGATAGGAATCGAGAAAGGAGCCAAACTGTTGTCCTCAAAACCAGCTGCGCTAATTTTGTAGGACAACCCCTACGAAACTTGTCTGTTTTGTAGCCTACAATCTAAGTTCGCAAATCGAGATAAGTTCTCTTGGCCTCATGCGAAGTCATTCGATGCCTTGGAATGACTTATGACATTCTCCTCAATTGGTTTCTCGAGATTCATGAAATTGATTAAGGTCATAAGATTGTTGGTATATCAATTCTAACTATTTCAAGGTGTTAGTCATTTATCTGAGTAACATGCAAAGTCGGTCAAATTCGCCGCTATTACATGTTTGTTTTGATTTTAAAGTTACATGCAAGGGCGGCAGTTTTTGTCATCCATGCATTTTTTTTACTATCAAAGTTTAATTGTGTTTGGTCAGTCATTCTTGCCATTGATGCATATAGCACATTGATATGCATCGTCGGTTGTTTCCGTCGTCTGAGCAGATCTCGGTGAAACCGAGTTAACTGTAGTTCCATTAATGGCACTCATGCCATCATTAATACACTCTTTTAAACCTTTTTTAAAGTATAAATTCTTTTTGTTTTGTTTATTTTTCATTTTCAAACCTTCTAACCGACTGGTAAACCCTTCTTGAGATCGTTTGATCACGTCGACTATGGATTTGAGTGGATTTTGGTTTCATGTTTGCATCTAGGGTTTTCGGTCAGCCTTTCCAGGTAAGCCCTTGTTTTTTTGTTTTTACTTTCATTTTCTTCCTAGGGTTTTTACTGCCTGGAATGAAATGTGTGTTTGTGTTGTTATTGTTGCATTTAAATTCTCATAGGAATCATTTTTCTGTTTGATCTTTCCTTTGTGAATTATTTCTAAACCCTAGATCTTGATATTTTTGGGTTATTATTTATCTTCATTTTATTGAAGATTTTTGTCAAAAATTTGTAAATCTAGTTTCTCTGTGTAAATGGATCTTGGTACTTTTTATAAACTTAGGTTTTGAACTCATTTTTATCCTGTGCATCGTCGGTAGTTTTCGCCGATGATGCCTTGTCCTCCATGAGTCTGTCGTTGAATGCGATGTTGGTGAAATCCGCCGATCATACTTCGTATTAACCCTAAATGTAAGGGTGGCAAAAATCACTGCCCTCACATTCTTTTTCTTCGATCGCCAAAGTGTATCAGCGGTTAAAGCCACCGTCGATACATATGCCTTAAAATTTGTTTTTATCCTAATGTAAGGGCGGCTAAAATTGCCACCCCTACATAAGAAACTTTAAATATCTATTACATGCTCAAGCGGTTAAAATCGCCACTTCCACATATATTAAGGTTTTTTCAGCTAAGTGTGAGAGCGGTTATTTCAACCGACTGTGCATATAAACCTAATTCTTCCAATATACTAAAGTGGGCATTTTCACCGCTTGTACACAATGCAACTTGCAAATTTACTCACATGCAATGGCGGTCATTTTGACTGACCTTGCATGCTAAATGTATTTACCCCATATGCAGGAGCGGTCATTTTGACCACCCATGCATATTTTCCTAAATTTTTCCTAACACAGAATTTTCGTAAATTGATACCTATAGCCCACTTTCGCCTATTTTCTCGACTTACGCACTCTCAAGCCCTTCAATGCATGTTCCCGTGTTCATGATCATCAATTCGTAGTAGATCATGAAGTATAAGTACCAAGGTGTTTTCCCCAAGACTTCATCACAGTCTAATATGGATGAGATAAGAGACACAAAGATTGGTCATGTGGACATGGCCGAGTTTGTGGATAGAACAATGTAGTCAAATCCTCCTTGACACATGCAGAAGATTATCAACAATAACATTCATCTGGTTGCTTCTTTTCCTGTCACAACACATAAGCCAAAATTTGTTGTTCAAGTGGCAAGCCACTATAATAGGGATACTGGAACTGTGTCTGATTCTCAAGGAAATGTAATCATGAGATTAGATACAAAGTTTCTTGACAAAATCTTTATGTGTCCTCCTATTGAGAATGTTGGTGAAATAGATTTTACTCAAGGGCAAAAAGATTATGATGTAAATGTTGATGCTGCAAAGAAACATATTAATAGTAAGTGGCTGAAAACTCCTCGAAGTAACTTGTCCAAATGGCCTAAAGATCTCCTGAGAAGTGATTTTGTCGAGGAGGTAATTGATTTGATTACACTGCTGAGTCAGATCAGAGGTCTTCCTTCTTTATCTAGGTTTCATGAATGGATGTATACATATATTAAGGTGATTCTCAAGGGCCAACATAAGATTTTCTAGGGAGAACAAATCAGTAATGCTCTGAATGATCAACTGGTGAAAGTCAATACAACTTTCAAGTTTTATATGACTTCATATCCGGTATATGCTGCTACAAGTATGAGGAGTTTTCCATGTCTAACTCAAGTCGGTGATCAGAGATTGGTTCTAGTTTATGAATATTATCCACAGATTACTCTTAAGGGATCAATCCATCATTTCTGTAGAGTTAATGATGCTTTCTTTTTAGTATTCATGTGTCTGTGGAATAATGAACTTGAGCAGAAGAGAGTGTCAGATGAGGCCTAGGAAGTGGTCAACTCTTTTGGTTGTTTGTTTTTACAGTTTCCAACTCTCACTTACCTAAAGGTGGGATACTATCCTGGATATCTGTATATGCTTCCACAATATCCCAGTGATAAAATCATTCTAATGGAGCTACGTAGGCAATTGATTGTTGTACACAATAAGTAGATGGAGCTGAAGAAATCAGGAATTAAGTTTCTTATGGAAATTGGTAGGTACTTTGTGCAACCAACCACCAAGGCTAAGGCAGTTCAATCAAAAATGCAGTTGGTCACAATGAAACAGTTCAAGAAAAGGGATCATTTTGATTACATAAGGGTACAAGATAAGATCAAGAGAAAATCAGTATTTCATGTTCCTATGGTTGAGCATATTTGGGCTGATCTCAGAACCCAGAATGAGATCAGGAAGTTTGATTATTGTAGACTCCATCTAAGCCAGATTGAGGAACTAGGATTGGCTGATGTTCTAGAAGGTATGGAAGATGAAGGTGATGTTCTAGACCTCGGGTATGATATCAACAATGTTGAAGCCTCAGCTTTGCGAGAGGTTAAATGGTTGATGAAAGAAGAGACTTCTATCAAGAAGATATTTCAACCTATACTGGCTAACACCAATATATGGTTGCAAAGCAAAGGTCTCAGTTTGAAAGAGTTCCTCACTGGATCAGAGATCGAAACTTAGGAGCAAACCAGAAAGAAGGTAGAAAATAGGACAAAGAACAAAAGTGATGCTCCTTCTTCTTCTAAGGTACACAAACCAAAAATTAAGTTTGTCTCAAAAGGAGGGAAGGCAAAACAGATTGAAGGAACTTCCATCATTGCATATTCAGGTGTTGAAGAAGCAAATGTTGATAAAATGGAGGTTGAAAATACTAAGATGGAACAACAAAATGTTGAGGAACCTGATAATACTGAGCAACTGGAAATGGGTGAAAAACCCAATGAGGGAGGTGATAAAGAACAAGAAAAAGAAAAGGATGTGGAATAGGAACAACTTTTTGGCTCACTAAAGTCTTTGCAAAAAGGTCTTCCATTAGAGCCACAAGTTTCTACGCCCTTACCTCATGTTTCTATTTTTGATAATCCTCCAATAGTTTCTAATGTTCCTATTGTCATGATATCTTCTGATAATACTTCCCCCTCTATGAGAACAAGTGTTGGGACTATTTTTTATTCTTCTAGTTCTATTCCTAGTCTGTCTTCTCCTTCTTTTGATATTGGGGAACAAACTATTCTAGATCATTTACTTGATGGTTCAGAGAAAAATGTTGATACAAACATTTTCACAAACACTTCTCCTATTGTCACTATAACAGGTGTTAGTATGGATCTCGCTAAGTAGGTAGTTGATTCATCTCCAAATGTTAGTACACTAACACTACCTCCATGGTTGTCTACCTATACTCCCAAAAGGAAAAAGCAGGATATTTCACCGGATGATATTGACATTGAGAAATTACTGCCTGTTAAACCAAAGACTCAGAAGAAGAAGCCTAAGACTATTTTTAGGCTAATTGATGAAAAAGGGGTCAGGTATGCAGAAATTGCTAAACCACCAGATGATGCTACTACAGATACCTTTGATGTGAATGATTATATTGTCTCCAAAGTTGAGTTAGGTAAGCTGACTCATGAAGGTATCAAGGCAAATTTTCAATCTATAGCAAGCTCATTTCTTGTAAAATATGATGAGGTAAAGGAGGAAAAAGAGCAATACAAAGCAAAGGCAGAAAAGCTTGCTATTGTCCTTCAGAAGATAGTGAAATCATCAGAGATCATGGAATCCATGGTAGTTACTGTAGAAGACCCTTTGATTCAAAAGGTTGAGAAAGTTCAAGCCAGAGGAAGAGTGGTTGGTGACATTGTGGAACAGTTGTTGGCACAAGGTAGAGTTCTCTTGAAGACCACAGTGGAAAGAAAGGAAAAAATGGCAAAAGCAAAAGCTGAGCTAGATGATATTGTTGATTCACTTTCTCAAGAACTTCAAGATCAAGAGGATAGTTTAGAGGAATGGATTGAGATGAAGAAGATCAAGATAAATAATTTGATTGCCATTGGTGTCATTTTAAATTGAGAGTCTTATCTCAAGACAAAAGAATCCATTACCCATCGCATCAATGTGATAAGAGGTTTACTTGATGACTTGTGCCATTTACGAGAAAACAGTGAAGACAATGATGTCTCACTTCTACACAAGTTAGAGGAACTACCATGCACTCTAACAGGTGAGGATTACAAGTTTCTCTCAGCAGAGGAGATGATTGATGCTTTCAAGAAAATGGTTCAGCAGAAGTTTGAAGATGATGTGCTTATAGTGGTTTCAATGGATAGCCTTTATGATCATCACTCAACCTTTGAAAATCTAAAGAATGATCTTGAAAAACATGAGAAAGTGATAAAGGTAGTTAGGGATGCAGTTATTAGGGCTCGCATCATTTCAGATAATATGGCCGGGCCTGATGTATGTGAGATGGCAGTAGTGCGGACAATGTACCAAAACTTCCTGAAAAAGAATGATGGTGGCAGTTGAAGTTCTTTTTCATGCCTTAGTTGATTTTCATTTTTGTATATGCAATTTATATTTTGTTTTGGACATACTCACATGTATTTTCTCAAAATGTAATTACATGTGAGATAAAAGAAGTCACAAGTCAAATAGGACTCTTTTGTTGAATAAGTTAAAGTAGTTAGGTTTGTTCCTAAATTTTCTCAAGGCCTCTCCCTATAAATAAAGAGGGCCTCTATTGTAATTAGGATCTTTTATCTATTGAAAAGAAACTCTGTCGGATTGAAAAACATATCAAGACTTTGAGCTTTTCATGTTTATCAAATTTTCAAGAAAATATCAATATAAGCAAGCAGTTTGAGTATCAAACTTTGAGTTGAATCATATTGTTTTATGATATCAGTGTTCTCATGTCATTGGTGTTATGTTATATTGAATCATTTCTGGAATCGTGGAGTTTTATTGAAAATTGAGAGAAGTGGTCTTGTTTTGGTTAAATAGACTTTGTGTTATTTTCTCATTATGGGAGTTTGTGTTTACATTTGTGAGAATAGAATTGTTTAATGACTTTGTGCTGTAAATTGTTGTGTTCAATCTAGTTATATCGTATTGGATGAAAGTGGAGACTTTGGGCTACATTTGAATTCAACCAAGTTTATTTGTGGAAAATAGGTCAAGTGGTAGAAGACTTTGTTTTTCTATGGTTTGTCTCAGTTTAGAAGTTATCAAATATCATTTATGTTGAAGTTATCATTTTGAAGAGAAAAACATCTATTCTGAAAAAAGAAGATAGGATGCAATGAAAACACCCCAAGCATAGTTCTAGTTTATATAAGTGTTAAAAGTTGTTTATTAGAAATAATTCATGATCTAGAGGGAGCCTCCCCTTGCTAAGAGGAGAGACTCTGTCTCATCATAGTTGTGGCGATATAACCATTTTGCCATTAGTTAGCTAAACGACAAAATATTCGCCCAACAATTTTTTGGCGACTCTACTGGGGAAGAACGCACAACTTAGAGCCTCATGCTTTGAGTTGAAGTATTTCATCCTCATCCATTGCTTTAAGTTGTTTCAAAACTTTGTTGAGTGCATTGCATTCTAGCAGAATCAAGGTATACAAGAAGTAAGAGAGCTCAAGGTATTATTGATCATGTGTTTGAGTTAATGTAGCAAAATAACTTTGGTCTTTCGCCTCCACAACCTTGGCTTCAATGAACAAGGAGTTTTCCTCCTACTAACACCAGGTCTCCTATACCAAGTGAAGATTCCAGCTCCAATACTAACAAAGTTTTATGTATTCAAATCCCACAAAGGTTTGTCATCCCACCTTTCAATCAGCGCATAATAGCAACCCAAGGCTCGTGGGATAATAATTTTGGACCTTTGAATTTGATACCACCACTGCATGAACTACCTCGTAGTTCAAGGAAGAATTTCCCTAAATCCTATGGTGATGGGAAAGTCCATCTTGATGAACACATTGCAAATTTTTGTATAGCTTGTGGTGTGCTAGGGGTGGAACGTGAAGATGTGGCTGCGAGACTTTTTGTAGAAACATTGCAAGGTACTGCAGTGGATTGGTTCTACCACCTTCAAGCCCAAACCATAACCAACTGGAATACTCTCAAAACCAAGTTTGAAGCTAGGTTTAAGCCTCCAAAAGATGCACATGATTTGTTAGCTCAACTAACACAGATGAAGAAAGAAGCACATGAACCCATGCAGGATTTCATTGCCAAGTTCAATAAATTGACCAATAGGATTCCAGTAATTGCTCAACCAATGGCAGAGAATCTTAAATTTTTCTTTATCAATACCTAGCTTCCTGAGGTACGCTTTCTGTTAAGGTGGGCTAGTCCCGCTGATCTTCCCACAACTCAAAGTTTGGATATAGAGGTTGAAGACAATCTTATCCTTGTGGGTAAGATAAGAAGAGATTCAAAAAGAAATAGAGGTCAGCCCTCTACTGATAATTCTTCCACAAGCACCACAGATCCTATGGTGCAAAAGTTAGCAAATGAGTTGCTAGCTTTGAAAAAGCAAATGTGCCAAGGTATGTCCACTCCTTCTTATAGGGATATACCAAGAAGGACATTCCCTAACAATTCATACCAGGGCAATGCTGCAAGAAATCAAGGGCAACAAAATCTTCTTCCACCAACACAGGGGAAGCTTGCCATTGAAGCACCACCAGTCAACTCAGCACTTGGTGACTATGAAGCATAACATGATAATTCTTTTCAACCTGATTTGGATCAAGAGAATAATGCTAATCTTTTTATTGAAGGAGAAGAAGAATTAGCTGGCGACTCTACTATTGGTTTTCTAAACTACCAAGATGAAGCAAAAAGAGAAGGAGAAGTATATGATGGAGCATACACTATTTTTACCAGGTCCTAAAATCAATCAAATCAGAAAGCTAATAAAGGAAAGTCAAGAGAAGAACCTCAACCTGTGATTTCAATTGCCAAATGAGGAACTCCATTGCCTTTTTGAAATCAAAGGACCCGGCTGTCAATAAACAAGTAAGTTCATCTAACAATCCTATTTCTTCTAATTCTGTTCCTCAGACAAGTTCATCTAACAATCCTATTTCTTCTAATTCTGTTCCTCAGACCAGTACTACCCCAACTAAACCCCAGAATGATGGATTTCCTACATCTGTATCTAATTCATTTCAACTCTTTGACATAATTGATCATGCTAGGAAAACCAAAATCCAGATGTCTGAGGTAGAATACTTACAAGCTAACCCTGTCCAATTTGATAGGTTAGCTAAGTATGTTAAAAATAAGGTTGCCCCTACAGGGCAAGATTCCCCTAAAATCACCCATGACTCCTCAAAGAACAGGTCCACCCAAAATAACCTAGTCACAACTCCCCTTGTTGCTCTAGGGAAAATAGAACCCTTCTATGTTTCTCTATTGGTCAATGGCCACAAGTTAAGCAATTGTATCATAGACTTGAGTGCTTCTGATAATGTCATGCTTGCCAAGATGGTAAATGCTCTTGGTCTTACTTTGACCAAGACCTTCGAGAGATGTTTCTCAATGGAGAATAAGCAAGTGCCTTTGTTAGGCCAAATCAAGGATGCCCAATTTGCATTTGCAGCCTTCCCGGATAAGAGGATCAATATGACCATCCCAGTTGCTGATGATTAGCTTCTTATGGCATTTTGCTTGGACGTAATTTTTGTAAGGATGTGGGGGGAGAACTAAACATGGATTTATCCAAGGCAAGGATACCTATTAAAGGTGTCATGCAAAAATTGCTTCCTAAGAAGGAGGAAAAATATATTGTTACCCAATCTGAAAATCCAAAAGCCCAAATCTTGTTTGAGTCTTCAGGAATGGGTAATTATTTCTTGACCACTGAAAATACTTATAGTTCATTAGTTTAGATAATTTAGATGGAGAATCAAAAGAAAATTTAGTTAAAATTTCACACAAGAGCATAGTGATGCTGGATTCTTCTCTCTCTGATGAGGAAGAATCTACTGGTCATAGACACATCAAAATGGTAAATTCAAATGATGTTTGGATTTTAGAATTTGATGGCAGTTGATCTTCTAGAGGATCTGGAGCCGGAGTAGTTCTCATATCTCCACAAGGTGATATTTTTCCTTTCTCCTATAAGCTGCAGTTTGACAATACTAATAACACTGCTGAATATGAGTCATTGCTACTCAGAATGGAGGCTGCTCGTGTTAGAGGTATTAAAAATCTTCACGCACAAGGTGATGTTGAGCTTGTTGTCTGTCAAGTGAGAAAACTTTATCAGACCAAGAATGAAAGGTTGAGACATTACCGCAATCGTGTCTAGGATTGCATTGAAGGTTTTGATGCTTTCGACATCTCTGTAGTGCCGAGAGAGTTTAATGATCGTGCTAATTCATTAGCTGTCTCTGCCACCCTTATGGTCCCTCACAAGGATTTTAAAGGTGATAAATACACAATTGAGTTGGTTTTCTGACCAAGTGTGCTAGACAATGCTAACCATTGGCAGGTCTTCAATGGTGATAACTAGATCATAGCTTTCTTAGAGAAGATAGATAGCTTTGATGAGCTCTATTTTGAAGGTAGTGATTCTCCACCTCAGGAATATGTTTCTGAAATAGATTCACAGACTGGTGAGGAGATTCTTCAACTAAAAGGGAATAAGATTCCAAAAGGTTTGGTTTCTCTGGAAAAGTTATTTGACAAGCATGATAGATATATCAAACAACAGCAACAACTTGATTCAAGTTCATCCATGGAATTTGAACAAGTAAATTTGAGTTCTGAAGTAGATCCCAAATGGTTAACATCAAGAAATGTTGCACTGCTAATGAGAAATTAAAGTTCATTACACTTCTTCACCATTACATTGATGTGCTGGCGTATTCATATGATGATCTGAAGTCTTTCAAACCCAAGGAGATCCAACATGAGATTCCTCTCAAGGTAGGATCGTTGCCTCACAAGCAAAAGTAGAGGTAGTATAATCCCAAGATATCAGGTACTATTCTTTCTAAAATCCAAAAAATGTTGAATGCTAGGATAATCTTTCCTATCCATCATTCCACTTGGATTGTGAATATTGTTCCTATGAGAAAGAAGAACAAAGAAATCTGTATTTGTGTTGATTTCATAAATTTGAATCAATCTTCTTTAAAAGATAACTACCCTCTACCTATTATGGACCAAGTGTTACAAACTGTAACTGGTTCAGAGATGTTGTCTATGTTAGACAGTTTTTTAGTCTACAATCAAGTAGAAGTCAATGAAGCAGACCAATACAAAACTTCTTTCACAACACCATGGGGCACATTTGCATATCGCAGGATGCCGTTTGGTTTGATTAATGCTAGTACTACTTTCCAAAGAGCAATGGATCTCACCTTCAGAGATGAAATGGGGAAGTTCATTGTGGTGTACCTTGATGACTTGACCATTTTCTCTAAAAAGCATCAAGATCATGCCTACCATTTGCGACAGGTTCTTGAACGGTGTCGTCAAAATGGTATTTCTCTTAATCCTAAGAAATCAATTTTTGGGGTTATAGAGGGTAAGCTTCTCGGTCATATTGTGTCTAGAGAAGGTACTAAAATTGACTCAGAAAGAGTCAAGTCTATCCAGAGTCTTACTTTGCCTGCTAGTAAGATAGTTGTTCATTCTTTCTTCGGGAAGGTGAATTTTCTGCGGAGGTTCATTCCAGAATTCGCAGAGAAAACTCGTCATATTGTCAATATGATGAAAGGTAAGACCACTTTCCATTGGAGTGTGGAAGGTAAAGCAGCCTTTGAGGACATTAAAAGGGCCATAGATCATGCTCTGATTCTGGTTTGTCCTAACTACACTAAAGATTTCATAATGTACAGTTATGCTTCTGAGCATACACTTTCAGCGATTCTGGTTCAGCAGAATGAAGAGGGTGTGGAATCTTTGATTTCATTTATGAGTTACCCACTAAAGGCTCATGAACTTAAGTACTCAAATATGGAGAAACATGCTTACGCCATAGTCAAGGCGGTGAAGTATTTTCAATTTTACATTCTAAATTCAGATACTATTGTTTTGGTGTCAGATACAACAGTGAAATCTATCTTGACACAACAAGAATTTGGGACTAAAAGGGGCAATTGGATTGCCAATATCAAACCCACCAAGCCTGTGCATGGGAGAGGTTTATGTCAGCTAATTGTTGATAATGTCCTAAAAGAAACAAGTGATGAAGAGGTAGAGGTTGAGGATATTCCAACCATTCTCTTCGTTACTACAACTGATGAGTGGTATTCCAATATCACTTATTTTCTCATGTATGGTGAGTGTCCTTCTCATTTATCTTATAAAGAGAAGTGAAATATCAAGTTAAAGGCTACAAGCTATGTCTTTTGGGATAACGGTTTGTATAAAAGAAGCCTTGATGGAGTCTTTCTCCATTGTGTGGATAAAGCACAACAAAGCAAACTTTTAGAGTCTTTTCACAAATTGGCATGTGGAGGACATTTTTCTGCCCCTGTAACAGCTCATAAAATTTTACAGGCTAGGTACTATTATTCTACATTATTTCAAGATGCATACAACTGGGTACATAGATGTGAACTATGTTAGCAATTTGTTGGGAAGCCTAAGTTAGTTGCACTACCACTAAAGCCAATTGTTATTGAAGAACCTTTTCAGCAATGAGGCATTGACTTCATTGGTGCTGTGAACCCACCATCGAGTGCGGGACATAAGTTTGTTCTCACTGCAACATATTACTTCACCAAGTGGGTGGAAACAATTCCGGTTAAGCATGTTACTTTTGAGGTAGTATGTAATTTTCTCAAGGAGAATATTATTTCTCAGTTTGGAGTTCCAAACAAAATTGTAGCAGATAATGCTACATATTTTTCTTCAAATGAGATCACTAGTTTTTGCTTTGAATATGGGATCATTCTTTCTCATTCATCAGACTATTATCCGCAAGGGAATGGTTAGGCAAAAATCTAGTAACAAGAATCTGGTTACAATTATCAGGAAACTGGTGGAGGATAATCAAAGAACGTGGCATAAAGCTTTGTTTGATGCTTTATGGGCCGACAGAATTACCCCTAAGAGGGCAATACGTATGTCACCATTCTACCTTCTATATGGTTTGAATGCAAAGATACCTATTACTTTGGAATTGTCGGCTTTGAAGTTGGCAAAAGTAGTGAAAGATAGAACTTTTAAAAGTTCTATTGACAAAAGGATAATGTACCTCACTAAACTTGAAGAGCAGCGGGTTATGGTAGTAGACTGTATTGCTAAGCATCAAAGTCAGGTCAAGAAACTTTTTGACAAGAAGGTGAAGGCTAGAGAATTTCAAATTGGGGATCAAGTCTTGTTATGGGACAAGAGGAGGGAGCCAAAAGGAATGCATGGGAAGTTTGATTCCCTATGGAGAGGCCCATTCATCATTCACCAATTTTGTGGTGAGAATAGTTTCTTGCTAGAGTATGAAGATGGAACACCGTTCTTGCTGCCCCATAGTGGACAACATCTGAAACATTTCAATACTTGAAGTATCAGATAAGTTCATTTGTACATTTGTATAGTTTTGTGTTTTTCTTTTTTATTTTTGTTTAGTATTTTTGTGTCTTTTTGTTTTGGTAGCTTGACTCTATGACCCAATGGCATGGATGAAGGCACCTAGAGACTAGATTCTACTCCCTTTGATCATTTCAAAAAATGATCGAAGGAAGTTCCCCAGTTAGAGCTAGCTGTTGTCCTCAAAATCAGTTGCGCTCATTTTGTAGGACAACCCCTACAAAACTTGTCCATTTCGTAGCATACACTTTAAGTTCACAAATCAAGGCAAGTTCTCTTGGCCTCATGTGAAGTCATTTGATACCTTGGAATGACTTATGACATTCTCCTTGATTGGTTTCTCGAGATTCATGAAATTGATTTAGGTCATAAGATTGTTGGTATATCAATTCTGACTATTTCAAGGTGTTAGTCATTTTTCTGAGTAACATGCAAAGTCAGTCAAATTTGCCGCTATTACATGTTTGTTTTGATTTTAAAGTTACATGCAGGGGCGGCAGTTTTTGCCATCCATGCATTTTTTTCCCTATTGAAGTTTGATTGTGTTCGATCGATCATTCTCGCCGCTGATGCATATAGCACATTGATATGCATCATTGGTTGTTTCTGTCGTCTGAGCAGATCTCGGTAAAATTAAGTTAACTATAGTACCATTAATGGCACTCGTGCCATCATTAATACACTCTTTTAAACCTTTTTTAAGGTGTAAATTCTTTTTGCTTTATTTATTTTTCATTTTCAAACCTTCTAACCGACTGGTAAACCCTTCTTGAGATCGTTTGATCACGTCGACTGCGGATTCGAGTGGATTTTGGTTTCATGTTTGCATCTAGGTTTTGGGTTGGCCTTTCCAGGTAAGCACTTGTTTTCTATTTTTACTTTCGTTTTCTTCCTAGGGTTTTTCCTGCCTGAAATGAAATATATGTTTGTGTTGTTATTGTTGCATTTAAATTCTCATAGGAATCATTTTTCTATTTGATCTTTCCTTTGTGAACTATTTCTAAACCCTAGATCCTGATATTTTTGGGTTATTGTTTATCTTCGTTTTATTGAAGATTTTTGTCAAAAATTCATACATCTAGTTTCTCTGTGTAAATGGATCTTGGTGCTTTTTGTAAACTTAGGTTTTGAACTCATTTTTATCCTATGTGTCATCGGTACTTTTCACCGACGATGCCTTGTCTTCCATGAGTCTGTCGTTGAATGCGATGTCAGTGAAATCTGTCGATCATACTTTGCATTAACCCTGAATGTAAGGGTGGTGAAAATCACTGCCCTCACATTCTTTTTCTTTGATCACCAAAGTGTATCGGTGGTTAAAGCCACTGCTAATACATATGCCTTAAACTTTATTTTTACCCTAATGTAAGGGTAGCTAAAATTGCTGCCCTACATAAGAAACTTTAAATATCTATTACATGCTCAAGCGGTTAAAATTTATAACAAGCTACCCAAAAAAAAAATTCAATTTTATACAATGATATGATAGTATTAGATCAAATGCATAACCAACTAAATGCCTCACACTTTCTGATCACGCAAATCCTAGAATGGACGAGGTGAGAGCATACAGTGCTTTGGCTTATCAATCAATGCTTGCAAATGAAACTAAGTATAATCATCTACTAATAGCATGCATCTATTTTTCAACAGGCATCCACTTATTTAGTGGGAATACTCCACTAATTTAGTGGGTGATTGGAAAGAAAGATAAACAATGTAAATTCTTCCACACTGGCGGTAAACCATCCATGGGTTATTATGTGAAAATTGCATTAAGAGAGCATTATCTCATGACTATTTTCATGTCACCACTGTGGCAATGCAGATCAAGATTAACTCTAAATGTGTAGATAATGAATATGCAATAATGAATACCCATTGAAGATACCAAGAGATAGAGAAGTTTGGAAGTAATTCAAGACTGTTGTCGATGTTTTCAGGATTGCTGATCAGACCTGCAATTATTCCAATCAATGTACTATTGTATAACAATTTATCACTCAATCCATCATCTCAAATGCAATGTGATTAATCCCACATTATACCCTACACAACAATCATATTAGAAATACATTTTATTAACTAACAATTACTTCTCGGTAATGCATTTCCCATGCTGATCAGAAGTACTACTGGAAACTCAGATTTCCTTCATCTGTATGGCTGCCCTAGATCAGACAAAGAGACACTATATAGTCAAGTCCATGAGGCCTCTTTCCAACAATGGATCACCATAAACATACTCCATATCAATCATATATATATCAAATACCAACATTTATAAACTGCCACTAACAATAAATCTACATTCATATCAGACTGCCCCTAAAAAGTCATATGGCCAAACAACCAGATTATCTCACACCATAAACTTGTCTCAAATCAAAGTAGCAATACTAAAAATGTGTCGCCAATACACAATAAAGAATTTGAAGCCTTAAACTGCCCTACAAAGACTAATCTAAATTCCTAATACTGTTGTTCTAAGCATAAAGACAATGCACATCTGATATAACACTTGCATTTAATGAAGATATACTTCAGTAATTGGCCGTACAACCCCAAAGGTATGATCATATACATAAATATTATTTCTGACCACTCAAGTATCCCTCAATCTCATATGGAATCAGCATCAAGATGAAATTCATTGACGCACATTAAGTTCCCATTGAAAAAGAAAATGAAACACATAAAAAATTACTCCACAAAGCCGTACGACCCTAGAAGGTACGGTTGTTCCTTAAAAATTAGATTTTGCATTAAAACCACAAATAAGACCATGTAGTGTGACACCTAGGCAATACAAAGACATTGCACAAAGACTTAGATCAAATCACAGCTCCATAATTGTATTTTTTTAAATCATCCCCATTCTGCAAGTATAGCGCAATAGAGGTACGGACCATCAGAGGACTTAAACCAACCCAAGAAAATTGATCAAAACTCTTTCAAAATCATCTACACCAGATTACAATGGCAAAATATTATTTTCCAAATCAAAATCTCATCAAAACTCTCAACTCTTATTAGCTCCAGCACAATGGTGATTTCTGTGTGAAACCACACTCAAACTTTAGAGGGTTTTCATCCTCAACAGGATTCTACAAGAGGGTTTTCGTCCTCAAGAGAATATGGAAGAACTCACAGGTTCAATCCATCTGTAAACAAAATCAATATAAAAAACATCTCATAACCCTTCCAAATGAGAGCTCATTCTCTTTTATAAGGCACTGGAGGAGTTACAAAGGAAATGAATTATTTCTTTAAAATAATAACAATTTCCTTCTAACTTAAATTATTTCTTTTTTCCTCCACTTAAGTACTCACTTTTATGTGCCTCAATAAATAATATGTTTTCCCCTTTCTAATGAGCTATAACACTTAATAATATTTTAATTATTTTTCACCCTTAGGAGCTTAAGTGAAAAATATAATTAAAATAGCTCATTAAATATTAAATTTTGTAGAAAATCTCAAACGGCCTCCGAAAGAAAATTAAACTGAACCAATATGCTTTGTAAGGTTTGGGATGTGCAATGGTGCCTTCTGGGTGACTTTCCAAAAATAGAAAACTCCTCCAAGAATCTTGGAGAGCAAACTAAAAGCCCAATCAAACTTCAGAAACCATCACTGTTACCTAAAACATCAACTGAGCTCAAAGCCATGAAAAATAATCCATTTACAGAAGGAAAACCCAAATAACTGTTCTGCAAACTAAACTAAAACCACTCCAAGAACATTGGAGTTCTTCCCAAACATGTTGGATAGCCTCCAAGCGATTAGGAACAAGCACAAATGCTCAGAATAATCAATGCGTTGAAAATGGAACATTACAGTCCTCCCTGCTCAAGATTGCTTGTCCTTAAGCAATTCATGCTATCCAACCAAGATACCTGTATGATTATCAATAATATACCTAGATCCCAAATCAATCTCAAGAATGCTTCACATCGCTTATGTTGCTCCACTCTGATATAACTATGAACTGCACAAATGACACTCTATATAATCCTTTGAAACATTATTCCAATCACACAACTATTTGGATCCCAAACATCAGTAAACCCAAAGATAAAAAAATCAGCAATCATCCAACATGAAACTACTGCTGGGAACCAAAATATGTAATGCTCCTCCAAGGAAGAACATAAATCAGCTTGATCACAAGCTGAAAACAATGTTGAATGGCCATGAATCAACTGATTCTCACTCTCCAAAAGAGTATTACTAACTGTAACACTTGTTCCTTTCAGCTGAAAACTTTTATCATCTTCCCATAAAAGGATAAAAGCAACAAAAAGATCAATCTCATGGCTGCATAAGTCTAAAATAATCTCATGAAAATCAAATTTTAGTGATCTAAAAATGAGATAGCAATAACAAAACTGAAATCTTTTAAGAATAATAAGAAATTTAGGCCATCTATAATTAGAATATGTCAAAGTTATGACCAAAATTTCTCTCCAATCAATCAATATGTATGCAATTAAACACCTATGATGGCTGATGGGAGTAAGGACAACAGCTTCATATTTGAAATTTGACTCCAACATTAACCATAAAACCTTCTTATCAACACCACTATCCTCCTGCAAATAGAGTCCATTATGAAAATAAGCCATCATTGAACTCAAGTCATTGCATACCTAAACCTTATGCCCACCTTCAACAACTGATGAATACTTCCAGTTGAAGAAGTTTTTATGCAAAGTAACTTCCACGAATGCTCCTCACTAGGATCCCATATCTTGTTACTATCCTCCTCCTTGTTATTCACATTAGATTGGTCCTCCACATTCAACACAAGAAGTGGATTATCATGTGTAAACTCAACTTCCGTCATAGAAAAATAATCATTAAATGATTGGAAGTTGTTTTCACCTTTTTGTTCACACAATTCATCAATTTGCTCCAACTCTGTATCTGCATACTTAGGAGACTGTCCTAAGTCAAAACTTCCTTGGAGAAAATCAAGCTCTTCAATTACCAGCTTGCCTTCATCTGTTCTATCAGCTCCAACCTGTTCCTTGAATTGGTGTACATCTACAAGCTAACTTTCAACTTCTAAGAGAGCCATTTGGGTACTCTCTAAAGAATCCATAGTTGTTTTAAGTTTAAATATATGCTTATCAATTTCAGCATCTCTTTCCTTCAATATATCAAAAATTTGACCAGAAAACTCAAGGAAATGATCCCTATCAATAAGCAAGTTCAAATAATCTAATTTCAAAGTTTCCAATGCCTTCCTGACTACACACCAATCTTCAAGTGAAGATCTTTTTTTTATGCCCATTTGTCTCCTTTCAACTTGAGCTCTCCAAATGTGATCTTCAACAAACTTATGTGAGCTATCCAAATGTGTTAGAACTTGTACAACCTTATCTTCGATGACTAACAACTAATTCTTAAAATCCAAATCAACTACACACAATAAATTTTTTGTCATATCCTTAGAGGTATGATCCTTGAAATCAACTGCTTTAAAGTTATCTTCTTCATAGCTACTTTGACTACAAGAAGTAGCATCACATAAATTCAATGTTGAGCCAACCTTTGAGGCTGATCTAAATCTTCCAACAAACTCTTCATCAACATGCTCAACAACTGACTCTTCTGCAAGGATACTAAGTTCTTCAAATTGCATAGGAGTTGAATCTTCTTCTTCATCACTTAGATCAAATGAAATGGTAGTCTCATAATCAAACATTGAATCATCACCAATGGTTGATTTAAAGTCTTCATCAATACATTCTTCGTCAAGGATCTTTGAAGAATCTAACTACTTTTCTCTTTGCATGGAACAATCCCACTCATAATCAAGACTTCCATCACTAGAATGGTGGAAATGCGCTTCATTAGGTGCTATTCTAAAATTTTCAGCAGCATCAACCTTTTCATCTTTTATGATTTCATTGTTTCCCATGTCCTCAACAAGACACTTTTCTTCAATCTTCTTAGGCTCACTTGCAAAGTCACCGTCTAGCAATCTATCGATCATCTTTAACTCCTCAAAAGTAGTGGCATCATCAGGATCTTCATCAAATGAAGGACTTGCTAAGTCTCACACGTTAGGCTTGTATTCTTAATCAAAGCAAGGCTTAGCTTCATCGATTTCTGTTGTAGCCTTCCCCAAATCAAAGCTCCTTAATGCATGCTTCTTGATTAGTGATCTTCTCTTCATCATACAGAGGCTCAGTCTTATGTTTTTTAGATATCAAGATTTCAACTTCTCCCTTTTTAGACTCCACATCATCCGAAAGGAAGAAAATGTGGTGAAGATTGCCGATTCATCTTCTTTGTCCTTGCATTGATGGTTAGGCTCCCATGAGTCTTTCCATAGGAAAGAAAGACTACTTCTCCTAAGTTCATTCTTACTAACCTCTCTCTTTCTTGAAATGAGAGGTTTCTTATTTGGTGAGCTAGAAGGTGATGACTTAGGAAAATTCTTGGTCCTTGCCTTTGAAGTAGTTAACTCAGGTTTCCATAAGGACATTTTCTTCATCTCCTCTTCCTTCCTTATCTTCTGAATGTATTCTATAAATCCCTTCTTATCAGGATTACCCTCTTTGATGATTTCCAAAAAAACATCCCAATGAATTTGATGCTTAAAGTTAGAAAGACCTTGATATTGTTCAATAATTTTTATGGTCTCTTGATGATACATCCTTTGATCTAACTTTTCTTGAACTGCTCTTTCTAATTCATCCTAACTTTGCCTAAGAGAATCAAACATAACTTTTGTCTCGCTTCTTTTCTGCATAAGATATGCCATGATCTCTCAACATTGCTCAAAATCTTTCAACTTCCCAAACTCTGAACACACATGCAAGTGCTGATCACTCACAAGCAAAGCTGAAAACTAACTTGCTCAACTGAAATATCTGCAACAAATTAGCTTCCCAACAGGTTGGCAAGAACATACCAGCTTTGATACCACTGTAACAAGCTACCCCAATTTTTTTTTCAATTTGATACAATGATATGACAGTATTAGCTCAAATGCATAACCAACTAAATGCCTCACACTTTCTGATCACACAGATCCTGGAATGGGTGAGATGAGAGCATACAGTGCTTTGGCTTATCAATCAATGCTTGCAAATGAAACTAAGTATAATCATCTGCTAATAGTAGGCATCTATTTTTCAGCAGGCATCCAATTATTTAGTGGGAATACTCCACTAATTCAGTGGGTGATTGGAAAGAAAGATAAACAATGTAAATTCTTCCACACTGGCGGTAAACTATCCAGGGGTTATTATGTGAAAATTGCATTAAGAGAGCATTATCTCATGACTATTTTCATGTCACCACTGTAGCAATACAAATCAAGATTAACTCTAAATGTACAGATAATGAATATGCAATAATGAATACCCATTGAAGATACCAGGAGATAGAGAAGTTTGGAAGTAATTCAAGACTGTTGTAGATGTTTTCAAAATTGCTGATTAGACCTGCAATTATTCCAATACATGCACTATTGTATAATAATTTATCACTCAATCCATCATCTCAAATGCAATGTGATTAATCCCACATTATACCCTGCACAATAATCACATCAAAAATACATTTTAATAACTAACAATTACTACTTGGTAATGCATTTCCCATGCTGATCAAAAGTACTATTGGAAAATTGGCTTTCCTTCATCTATATGGCTTCCCTGGATCAGACAAAGACACATTATATAGTCAAGTCCATGAGGCCTCTTTCCAACAATGGATCACCATAAACATACTCCATATCAATCATATATATATCAAATACCAACATTTATAAACTGCCACTAACAATAAATCTGCATTCATATCAGACTACCCCTGAAAAGTCATATGGCCAAACAACTAGATCATCTCACACCATAAACTTGTCTCAAATCAAAGTAGCAATATTGAAAATGTGTCGCCAATACACAATAAAGAATTTGAAGCCTTAAACTGCCCTGCAAAGACTGATCTAAATTCCTAATATTGTTGTTCTGAGCATAAAGACAATGCACATCTGATATAACACTTGCATTTAATGAAGATATACTTCAGCAATTGGCCGTACGACCCCAAAGGTATGATCATATACATATATATTATTTCTGACCACTCAAGAATCCCTCAATCTCATATGGAATTAGCATCAAGATGAAAGTCATTGACGCACATTAAGTTCCCATTGAAAAAGAAAATGAAACACATAAAAAATTACTCCACAGAGTCGTACATTAAGTTCCCATTGAAAAAGAAAAGGTACGACTATTCCTTAAAAATTAGATTTTACATTAAAACCAAAAATAAGACCATGTAGTGTGACGCCTAGGCAATACAAAGACATTGCAAAAAGACTTAGATCAAATCACAGCTCCATTAATTTATTTTTTTCAAATCGTCCCCATTCTGCAAGTACAGCCCAGCAGAGGTACAGACCATTAGAGGACTCAACCAACACAAGGAAATTGATCAAAAATCTTTCAAAATCATCTACACCAAATTACAATGGCAAAATATTGTCTTCCCAATCAAAATCTCATCAAAACTCTCAACTCTTATCAGCTCCAGCACAATGGTGATTTCTGTGTGAAACCACACTCAAACTCTAGAGGGTTTTCGTCCTCAAGAGGATTCTACAAGAGGGTTTTCATCCTCAAGAGAATATGGAAGAACTCATCGGTTCAATCCATCTGCAAACAAAATCAATATCAAAAACATCTCATAACCCTTCCAAATGAGAACTCATTCTCTTTTATAAGGCACTAGAGGAGTTACAAAGGAAATGAATTATTTCTTGAAAATAATAACAATTTCCTTCTAACTTAAATTATTTCTTTTTTCCTCCACTTAAGTGCTCACTTTTATGTGCCTAAATAAAAGAATATGTTTTCCCCTTTCTAATGAGCTATAACACTTAATAATATTTTAATTATTTTTCACCCTTTAGGAGCTTAAGTGAAAAATATAATTAAAATAGCTCATTAAATATAAATTTTGTGAAAAATCCCAAATGGTCTCCGAAAGCAAATTAAATTGAACCAATATCCTCTGTAAGGTTTGGGATGTGCAATGGTGCCTTCCGGGTGACTTTCCAAAAATAGAAAACTCCTCCAAGAATCTTGGAGAGCAAACCAGAAGCCTGATCAAACTTCAGAAACCGTCATTGTTACCCAAAACATCAACTGAGGTCAAAGCCATGAAAAATAATCTATTTACAGAAGGAAAACCCAAATAATTGTTCTGCAGACTAAACTAAGACCACTCCAAGAACATTGGAGTTCTTCCCAAACATGTTGGATAGCCTCCAAGAGACTAGGAACAAGCACAAATGCTCACAATAATCAATGCGCCAAAAATGGAACATTACAAAATCGCCACTTCCACATCTATTAAGGTTTTTTCAGCTAAGTGTGAGAGCGGTCATTTCGACCGACTGTGCATATAAACCCAGTTCTTCTAATATGCTAAAGTGGGCATTTTCGCCTCTTGTACACAGTGCAACTTGCAAATTTACTCACATGCAATGGCAGTCATTTTGACTGACCTTGCATGCTAAATGTATTTACCCCATATGCAGGAGCGGTCGTTTTAACCGCCCATGCATATTTTCCTGAATTTTTCCTAACAATGAGAATTTTTACAAATTGATACCTATAGCCCACTTTCGCCTATTTTCTCGACTTACGCGCTCTTAAGCCCTTCAATGCATGTTCCCGTGTTCATGATTGTCAATTCGCAGTAACCCTAATTTACCCATTTTTTCCCTAATTGCGAGATAATGACTTTTTTGCAGTTTCATCAAACATCTGCGGTAGATGTCGTTTCCAGTTTTCTTCACAAAGCTGATGTCAGAGCCGTCTCCATCAAAAGATAAGATCATGAAGTATAGGTACCAAGGGGTTTTCCCTGTGACTTCATTATAGTCTAATGTGGACGAGATAAGAGACACAGAGATTGGTCATGTGGACACGGCTAAGTTCATGGATAGAACAAAGCAATCAAATTCTCCTTGATACATGGAGAAGATTATCAACAGTAACATTCATCTGGTTGCTTCTTTTCCTGTCGCAGCACATAACCTAGAATTTGTTCTTCAAGTGGCAAGACACTATAATAGGGATACCAGGACTGTGTCTGATTCTCAAGGAAATGTAATCATGAGATTAGATGCAGAGTTTCTTTACAAAATCTATATGTGACCTATTGAGAATATTGGTGAAATAGATTTTGCTCAAGGGCAAAAAGATTATGATGCAGATGTTGAAGCTGCAAAGAAACATATTAATAGTAAGTGGCTGAAAAATCATCGAAGCAACTTGTCTAGATGGCCTAAAGATCTCCCAAAAAGTGATTTTGTCAAGGAGGTAAGTGATTTAATTACACTGTTGAGTCGGATCAAAGGTCTTCCTTCTTCATCTAGGTTTCATGAATGGATGTATACATATATTAAGGTGATTCTCAAGGGCCAACAAAAAATTTTCTAGGGAGAACAGATCAGTAATGCTATGAATGATCAACTGGTGAAAGTCAATACAACTTTCAAGTTTTATATGACTTCATATCTGGTATATGTTGCTACAAGTATGAGGAGTTTTTCAGGTCTAACTCAAGTCGGTGATCGGAGATTGGTTCCAGTCTATGAGTATTATCCACAAATTAGTCTTAAGGGATCAATCCATCATTTCCACAAAGTTAATGATGATTTCTTTTTAGTATTCATGTGTTTGTGGAATAATGAACTTGAGCATAAGAGAGTGTCGGATGAGGCCTGGGAAGTGGTCAACTCTTTTGGTTGTTTGTTTTTACAGTTTCCAACTTTCACTTACCTAAGGGTGGGATACTATCCTGGATATCCATATATGCCTCCATGGTATCCTAGTAATAGAATCATTCTAATGGAGCTATATAGGTAGTTGATTGTTGTACACAATAAGTAGATGGAGCTGAAGAAATTAGGAATTAAGTTTCCTGTGGAAATTGGCAGGTACTTTGTGCAATCATCCACCAAGGCTAAGGCAGTTGAATCAGAAATGCAGCTAGTCACAATGAAGCAATTCAGGAAAAGGGATCATTTTGATTATAGAAGGGTACAAGATAAGATCAAGAGAAAAGTAGTATTTCATGTTCCTATACTTGAGGATATTTGGGCTGATCTGAGAACCTACAATGAGATCAGGAAGTTAGATTATTGCAGACTCCATCTAAGCTAGATTGAGGAACTGGGATTGGCTGATGTTCCAGAAGGTATGGAAGATGAAGGTGATGTTCTAGACCTTGGATATGATATCAACAATGTTGAAGCCTCAGCTTTGCAAGAGGTCAAATGGTCGATGAAAGAAGAGACTTCTATCAGGAAGAGATTTCAACCTATACTGGCTAACACCAATATATGGTTGCAAAGCAAAGGCCTCAGTTTGAAAGAGTTCCTCACCGAATCAGAGACTGAAACTCAGGAGCAGACTGGAAAGAAGGTAGAAAACAGGACAAAGAACAAAAGTGATGCTCCTTCTTCTTCTAAGGTGCACAAACTAAAAATTAAGTTTGTCTCAAAAGGAGGGAAGGCAAAAGAGATTGAAGGAACTTCTACCGTTGCAGATTCAGGTGCTAAAGAAGCAGATGTTGATAAAATGGAGGTTGAAAATACTGAGATGAAACAACAAAATGTTGAGGAACCTGATAATACTGAGCAACTGGAAATGGGCGAAAAGCCTGATGAGGGAGGTGATAAAGAACAAGAAAAAGAAAAGGATGTGGAACAGGAACAACTTGTTGGCTCACTAAAGTCTCCGCAGAAAGGTCTTCCATTACAGCCACAAGTTTCTACGCCCTTACCTCATGTTTCTATTTTTGATAATCCTCCAATAGTTTATAATGTTCGTGTTGTCATGATATCTTCTGATAATACTTCCCCCTTTATGAGAACAAGTTTTGGGACTATTTTTTATTCTTCTGGTTCTATTCCTTGTCTATCTTCTCCTTCTTTTGCTATTGGGGAACAAACTATTCTAGATCATTTACTTGATGGTTCAAAGAAAAATGTTGATACAGGTGTTGTTTTCACCAACACTTCTCCTATTGTCACTATAAAAGGTGCTAGTATGGATCATGCCAAGTAGGTAATTGATTCTTCTCCAAATGTTAGTACACTAACACTACCTACATGGTTGTCTTCCTATACTCCCAAAAGGAAAAAGCAGGCTATTTCACCAGATGATATTAACATTGAGAAATTACTTCCTATTAAACCAAGGACTCAGAAGAAGAAGCGTAAGACTGTTTCTAGGCTAATTGATGAAAAAGGGGTCAGGTATGCAGATATTGCTAAACCACCAGATGATGCTACTACATATACCTTTGATGTGAATGATTATATTGTCTCTAAAGTTGAGTTAGGTAAGCTAACTCATGAAGGTATCAAGGCAGATTTTCAAGCTATAGCAATCTCATTGCCTGTAAAATATGATGAGGTAAAGAAGGAAAAAAAGAAATACAAAGAAAGGGCAGAACAACTTGCTGTTGTCCTTCAGAAGATAGTGAAATCATCAAAGATCATGGAATCCATGAGAGTTACTATAGAAGACCCTTTGATTCAAAAGGTTGAGAAAGTTCAAGCTAGAAGAAGAGTGGTTGGTGACATTGTGGAACGGTTGTTGGCACAAGGTAACGGTTGTTGGCACAAGGTAGAGTTCTCTTGAAGACCACAGTGGAAAGAAAGGAAAATTTGGCAAAGGCAAAAGCTAAGTTAGATGATATTGTTGATTCATTTTCTCAATAACTTCAAGATCAAGAGGATAGTTTAGAGGAATGGATTGAGATGAACAAGATAAAGATAAATAATTTGATTTCCATTAGTGTCATTTAAAATCGAGAGTCTTATCTCAAGACTAAAGAATCCATTACCCATCATATCAATGTGATAAGAGGTTTACTTGATGACTTGTGCCAAGTACGAGAAAATAGTGAAGACAGTGATGTCTCATTTCTACACAAGTTAGAGGAACTACCATGCACTCTAACAGGTGAGGATCACAAGTTTCTCTCAGTAGAGGAGATGATTGATGCTTTCAAGAAGATGGTTCAGCAGAAGTTTGAAGATGAAGTGCTTACAGTGGTTTCAATGGATAGCCTTTTTTATCATCACTCAACCTTTGAAAATCTAAAGGATAATTTTGAAAAACATGAGAAAGTGATAAAGGTGGTCAGGGATGCAGTTATTAGGGCTCGCACCATTTCAGATAATACGGTCAGGCTTGATGTATGTGAGATGGCAGTAGTGCGGACAATGTACCAAAACTTCCTAAAAAAGAATGATGGTGGCAGTTGAAGTTCTTTTTCATGCCTTAGTTGATTTTCATTTTTGTATATGCAATTTGTATTTTGTTTTGGACATACTCACATGTATTTTCTCAAAATGTAATTACATGTGAGACAAAAGAAGTCACAAGTCAAATAGGACTCTTTTGTTGATTAAGTCAAAGTAGTTAGGTTTGTTCTGAAATTTTCTCAAGGCCTCTCGTTATAAATAAAGAGGGCCTCTATTGTAATTAGGATCTTTTATCTATTGAAAAGAAACTCTGTCGGATTGAAAAACATATCAAGACTTTGAGCTTTTCATGTTTATCAAATTTTCAAGGCTAACTAAGGTGGGTAAATCAAGTAATTAGGAATTAGTGAATCAGGGCAATATGTTTTAGTGTTTATAGAATTCATTTAATTGAAAATAAATCTAGAATTTTAACTATATGCATACTTAATTAGTATAGTACTAAATGTACAAGTTATCGATCAGTTTGAATTGCTTGAGAAAAGTAGATCACCTATTAAGTTACGTGAAACAAGTAGTTTGACCTTAGACTTATGTTTTTCTTATAAAAAGGGATGAAATTTTGATTTAACTCTATGAATGAGATGATGTCTAAATTATGTGATTAGCATCTTAGAAGAAAGTTCATTGGTTTTATTTTGCAAATAGAAGACTATCATATTGTCTATTTAAGGCATGTCTTCCTAATTGAAATATTTATGTGAATGATCATTTTGATGGCATCATGAGTGATGTATGGTTAGATTATTAGATTAGATGATTAATCATATTAGTTCTTTTGCAAATGAACTGTATGATGTTATTCCACCAAATCTTTTGCGTGGCACCGAATGGCATAGTATTGCACATTATGACTTCATTTATGGATTGAAGTTCCTTGCATAATGAATGCATCCTTGGGATGATGTATGACTTCTTGCATCTATATATTGCTTCTATTTTTTCTATAAGTTGAGTTAGAGAAAGAGCATGGACCGGTGCCGAATATGGAGCTATAGAGAAGGGTAGGTTTCTATTTGTAACCTATCTGTCGAACATAGCTTAAAATATGCTTTGACCAAAGCTTGTATATCATTAGTATTCCTTACTATTTGATTTTTTTTCTCTGCCATATCATGATATAAGTACATATGCATTTTATTCATGCTAGACATGTTAGATATATCATGCTACAACAAATTCCTTCACGCATGCTAGCTTCAGTTTGCTAGACCCTTTGTGAATGGTCGAGCTTCTCCATTTAGGAGTAAGACCGGGGAGGCTTGAGCCTTGTGGCTAGGTGGTAAATCACCTTGATGATGCTCTCTCTCCACCAGGTTCAGTGTCAAAGATATGGTATGGTATTGAGGACATTGTATGGTGTGACATTCTTTTGTTATAAGCCTATATGGATAGATGTTGTAAAGGACTTAGTCCTATTTGTAAGCTATTTGACTAGCTGTTGTAATGTTCTTTAATTTTATAGATTGATGAAAGTTATATATTTCTTGAGTTGTATTTTATGGGAAAATTTTTAACTCATTCCCTTTTTCTGCATTAATTTATTAGAATAATATTATTTTATCCTAGTTAATTAGAGTAGATGTTACAAATGATGGATAGGATTAGTTGGAAGTTGGATAGGAGTGATGTGGGTTTCTTGATCATAGAGAGGATTAATGTGGATAGTGTGATATTGGTTATGGATAGGATGAATGGGAGTGCTTTGATCTTGATTTGGTGATGGGAAAGGTTGATCATGTTTTTGGACAAGTTCATGACATAGCTCTTGAGTTTGGATAGGAGTGGAAGCTTCTTGGATAGGCTTGATAGGTTTTGGATGGTCAACAACATGAGTGCATGATGGGGTTTGACTTGGACTTATGGTAAGGGACTCTTCAATAGGATGGATAGGCATAGGATTGGATGATGGTATTGGAGTGGTAGGCATGTTACTAGAAGGCTCTTTGTTAGGCTCAAGGATAGTTGTTGGATTGCAAGATGGTTCTAGATTCCATGCTAATAGTCCTTAGATAACATCTGAAAAGGATAAGTTGGTGGGGGAGTTGTCAATCACAATCTCACCATGGCCAAGGAGCTCTTGGATGCACTTCTTAAGTCTCACACAATTGGATGTTTTATGGCCTTTTGTTCAATGATATTCACAATATTCATCTTCCTTAAACCCGGGGGGCTTAATTAGGAAGTTATCAAAGGATTTTATTTCGGGAAGTTTAATGAAGTTTGCTTGGACCAATTTTTGTAAGGCCATTTCTATGGGCTCCCTTAATGGAGGGTTGTAGGAGTGATGTGATGGAGGGATGGAAGGGGTTGATGTATTAGAAGTTATGTGGACTAATGGATTATGATTAGGAGGGTTAGAGGCATATTTTGATGGAGGGATTGGTGAGGTATATGAATAGGTGAAGGGTGGATAACTTGGAGGTATTGATAGGTTGGATAGATATGATGACATGATCACATAAGTAGATGAGGGCTGGTATGAGGTTGATGGGGATTCCATATAAGATGGTGATGTTGATGTGATAGGAGCTTGAGAATCTCCAAGGATGAGATGTGCTAAGGGGCTATCATTGATGAGATTTCTGTATTTTTCCTTGGAGATAGGATCAAAACCCTCATACTTACATTTAATTTCTTGTATTTGTGCATAAGGATCCATGTTGTTCTTGATCTAGGATGTGGGTGGGGTATGAGATGATATAGGATAATGGATGATTGGGGATCAAAGGTCAAGACCTTAAAATGATTTGATTTTATTGAAAAATGGATGATTCTCTATAATTGAGATAGCCTTACGTTCTTAAGCAAGAGGGTTGATTAGATTGATTTGATTTCTACTTAAGATAGGCTTATGTTCTTAAGTAGGAATTGATAGGATTTGATAACTATACTTAAGATAGACTAACATTCTTAAGCAAGTTTGGATTAAGGATGATGGGATCAACTTAAGCTCTTAATTTTTTATTTGAAGATTGGATTTGAAATGGATGATTGTGGATTAAAACTAGGATCCTTTTGATGATGGATTTTGATGATGATTTGGATAATTATGATTGGGATTTTGGATGAAAGTGGATGGGGTATGAAGGAGACTAAGTCCTTAACCATCTTTTGGTTTTCAAAGGATGATTTTTGATTAACGATTAAGGATTGGATACTTGATTGAAATGGATAGATGGATAATGTGTAATTATTGTGGATGAGGGATAAATGGATTAGATTAGGATTTAGTTGAAATGGGATTAGGTGGATATAATGATTAAATTAAGAGGATTGGATTAAGGATGATAAGTGGATTATGATATGGATTAAGAATGATAATGGATAGGGTATGATAGACTGAGGATTAGATTAGGAGATGATTAGAATGATGGTAGGTTAGATTAGGCTCAATGATTGGATTGTGATTAGGATGATGATCATGATTAGGATGTGGATTGGGTGGATAGAATGGATTAGGGTTATGACCTTTATTGGATTTGGATAACTTGATTAGGATTAGGATCCTAAATGATGGATCAAGACTGGACTGGTGATAGATTGGGATGATGTGATTGGATGATTAAATTGATTAAGGTAATTGGGATGAGGTGATTAGGATGAGAGGGATGATTAGGAAGAGTGATTAGGATGAGATGATTATGTTATTTAGATGATTAGGATGATGTTGGATTGGATGAGGTAGATAAGAGGGATGATTAGGATGAGTTATTAGGATGATTAGGATATGATGTGGATGGTTTGAATCTTGACATTGGGAAACTTTGCAAACAATAAATTTCACAATACATGCACAAGTTTGCGAAAGGATTTGGATTAAGGAAGTGTATAGGCAATGAACACACACACCAAGCACAAGAACACCCTAGATAATTTAAGTAGGTTTGACTCTTAATGTGGGCCCACACTCAATACCTTTCAAGAGCAGATAGATAGGGAGCGGGTGGAGAGCACTCACCCTATCCCTTTTTATGGAGGCCTTAATGCCTTGCCCAAAGAAACCATGTATCTTAGCTCAAGGAGGTACATGGTGAGTAACTTTGGGGTTGATTGTTGACCCTTGTACCACACTAGAAGATTGACCAAGACGTCTTGAGGTAGGATGATACAAGCTCTCTAGGGGTGCCCCCTTAAATATACAAGGTACGTGGGGTCTAAATCCATGAACACTAGTCTGTTGAAGGCATGAGATCGAAGCAAAAGATTAGACAATCTCTTCACCTCGTGTCTAGAATCACCCGGGGCCCCAAGGATGTACCAATGACAATGTGACTATATTGGGGTACAAATTTCATTTTCTACCATTTGATATACCCCACATGAACATGTGGTTGAGGTCATCCCTTCTGGCAATTAAATCTCCAAGCAGGTCTCCTGATGAGAAAGGTAGGTGTTAGGTGTTTTTGATCCCCAAGCTCGCACGAAGTGCAAGGAGAGAAAATACACACACTAACACACCTTGGGTGAAAAAAATGAATCAAGAGGTGTTTTTGATCCCCAAGATTACACTAGGTGCAAGGAGAGAGCATACACACACACTTGATCCACACAAAAAAAGATTAATTGACCTTAGAAAAATGATGTGTGTGTGAAAATGAGTGTGACTAGAAGATGTTTTTGATTCCCAAGATCACACTAAGTGCAATGGAAGAGCATACACACCCCAAATCACAATCAAGATCTCCAAACAAAGAAAACACAAAATTTAAAATGATAAGTCTTTGATCAACGAATCTCGCAACAAACTTGTTAGTAGTTTTGATAAATTTGACCTTTGGCAAGCATTATGCTACAAAACAAGTGTTAGGTCAAAATGATCAAATCTAGACAAATTTAAAAAATATGATAAGATATAATAGATTAGATGATCTGATCAGATTTCTTGCAAAATTCTATGCAATTTCAAAAAAGTTGATCAAATTTTGATTTAATTTGCAAAAGTTATAAGAGAATTAAGTTTACAAGCAAACATCAAATTCAAACAATTATACCTAAAAATCTAGATTAAATCTGGTGATGAGGCCTACCCCACTGTGAAGTTGGTTGAATCAAATTTCCAACACCTATAATTTTGTGAAAATCTGACCTATTGGGCAAAAGTTATGCAAAATTGAAAAAAAGCCCTAGTTTGGGAGCTTTGAAGGGGTGAAGGGTATGTTTGGCAGTCAAGCTAATTGCTAGTGGTCAGGGTCTAGGTGGTCACATGCAAGAGGTTAGGGAGTCGGTGATCTATTAGGTGGTCATGATAAGCTCTAGTGGTTTTATGTTGACTAGTCACAAGGCAATTTAGTTGTTTGGCAGTTAAGGTTAGACTGGATGGTTAGGGGTAATTGCTAACGGATTACACAGGGGCGGTTAACAAAACCTAGCGGTGATTGTAACTTCTTGTGGATACTATTGACCAAGAGAGATGTTAATGGCTATAGTTTAGATATATGGTAGTTAACAAAACTAGGGGCCTGGAGATCTATCTCCAACTATTGGGGTTCTGACGAAGCAGTTGGTCATTGATACGACCTCACAATTTAAGATTGGGGGCTCTAGATGGGCGATGTGTGGTGTTGAGCTACTGTGCAGGGGTTTAGGGATAAGATTGGTGGTGGGAATTTTGAAATCAGCCCTACTAGATGACTTGGGAGTAAAACTATTACCCTTTGGATAAACCCTGGTAGATAAAAATGACAACCTAGAAACCCACGGATATAAACTTAACCCTACATATAAAACATTAGAAATCCAACGGATGTAAAATATAACCAACAATTAAATATATTTCAATAGTCAGTGATTATCTTGCAACTACGAATGTGCCTAAGAACTTGTATGGACTATACAGCAGTTCCGTATTGTACGAACTGTATGGATCCATACAATACATATCTGCGTACTAAAAAATTTTCAAATTTTTTTACCTCCAAAATAGGTCAAGTTTTATAGGGATCCTACGGTTTTTGGGCCTCCCAAAAGCAACCGTGAGGTCTATTTTGGTGTAGGAGACTCTTTGCAATAGGTCACCCCTAGATATTCACCAAAATGAGCTTAAAACCTGCAATAAAAAGCTACTAAACCTAGAAAAACTAGCTAGATCAAGGGATGGGGGTCCCATTGGGCATGCCAAAATGAAGACAAGAAAATGATAAGAGGAAATAATAGAAAGATAATGCAATAACATAAGATCTTTACCTCAAATCACTCTTTCTCCTTCGATAGAGTGGAATGGAGTGCACCCTAACTCCACTAGCTATGCTCTTGATAGAATGATATGTTGATTGCTCTAGAAACCAACAACATAACTTTGCTTTCAAATTGTGGATGATAATGGCTTGGTTGAAGCTAGATTTATAAATACTTGAGTGATATGATGGATGGTTAGGATTAAGAGGTTTAATAGATGGTTGAGATTAAGAGGTGGAGGATTATGGCATATCCATATGTGAATGGTTGAGATTAAGAGGTTTAGTTTGAATTGGATGGTTGAGATGCAAAGCCAGTTTGACTATTGTGCCTCTCATTTATTATTTGTGTCAAAGGGATGAGGATGAGGACAATTGGGAGATAATTAATTAATTATGAGAGACATGTGATATGTGAGGATAAAATTAATTTAATTAATTTGACTAGAGGGATCATGGATAAATTTAATTAAATAAATATGATTCATTTAAATTAAATTGGGTAATGGAGAAAATTAATTAAATAAATATAATTTATTTAATTAATTTAGAAGGGGATATGGTAAAGGGGACTCTTAGAAAAAAAGTGTCACACAGTGTCACAAGGTGATGTCGACAAGGGGATGTCTAGGTGATGCTAGGGCATGGAAAATTTCAAGTGTCTACAGATACTCTCACCTTCCTTGTTCTTTATGTTGATGACTTGTTGATCATAGGGAGTCACTCATCCACCATCAATGCAATGAAAACTGCCCTTCATGATCATTTCATGATGTCAGCTTTAGACCTTTTACACTACTTTTTGGGGATTGATATCACTCAGTCTTCATCTGGTATCTTCATTGCACAACCCTGGTAGGCACTTGATATGCTTTCCATATTTCACATGGCTGACTGTAAGTATGCATTGAATCCATTTCTATCATGGGTCAAACTTGAGGCTCACTATACTTCACCATTGGTGGATGCTACCTTGTATCATCAATTAGTTAGAAGTCTCATATGCTTGACTCACACGAGGCCTGATCTTTCATATGTTGTGGGCCTAGTCTCCAGGTTCATCGAGGAGCCACATGAGATGCACTAGAAAGCAACTAAGCAAATTCTCCACTATGTGTAGGGCACTCATAGTTATGGGATTAACTATGCAGTAGACATGAATATTGACTTGGTGGGACACACAAAGTCAGATTGGGTAGGTGATTCTTAAGATCGCAAGTCTTCTTCAAGGTATTGCTTCTCACTTGTTTCGGTCCAGTTTCTTAGTTGAGCAAGAAACAGTTTGCAATTACTCTTTCATCTACAGTGACTGAGTATTAAGGAGTAGTTAATGCTACTACTAAGGCCATTTTGCTTTAGAATATTCTCACTGATTTTGGTATTCCTTTCTGAAATCCTACATTCATCTTTTGTGACAACTAGAGTGCGATGTAGATCTCTCACAATCTAGTTCATCACCAGTGGACCACACACATTGAGATCCACATGCACTACATTTAGTAGTTGATTCATGAGGAGGTCATTGATATCACGTATTGTTCAACAACAGAGCAGATCATGGGCATCTTCACCAAACCCTCACTTAGAGCAAGTTCCTTCATTTGCAAGCTTTGTTAGGGGTGTGGCAGGTGTCCACTTTGGAGGGGGCTTCTTCTCTTTTCAGGGGGAAATCTGTGTACATGGGTACCTCATTAGGCTTCATTTGTTGGGACCCATCTTTTCACCCACCTAAGTTATGCTTAAGGGGTACCTGTTAGTGTAGGTTTGTATTCTTCTAGTGGGTTATTTATTTTCCTATTTCCTAGGTTTTTCCTACACTTTTATTAACTTTCTTAGGTTAATAAAGTGAGTTTAATTAGGTGATAAGTAGTTTGAGGTGTCGCCATCCTATGAAGGAGTTACATTTATTATGTTTAGACGATGTGGTTGTGTCTCTCTATAGGTTGGTTTTGCCACCTCCACCCCTCTCCCTGGTCTATATAAACTCACTACCTAGCTTGTATTTTGCATCTTAGATGGTAATCTCTTGCCAATATGTTGTAGCTTCTTCTTTTGAGCTCATAATGCAATTCTATCATCCTAACATTTGCATATCTCTCAGAATCTTATGCATTTACAACTTTTTTAGCTTACAATCTCTTAAAAATTTCTTGTATTATTCATTTGTTTCATATTTCTAACACTTTTCTTCATTATTTAAGTGAAAAATAAGTCTCTGGGGAGATTATCTATGGGATGAGTACTTGTTAGGACATCAATTTTGATATTTGGACAAGATTTAGTGTTTCTAAAATACCTTGAAATGAATGTGATGAGATTTAGTTTGGTTTTATCTAATTCTACCATACTAAGTGTGGTAAAAGGAGTTATAAAGTGGACCAAGAATCTTGACCCACTTATGACATGTCATAAAGTATCTTCTAAAGGAAGTAAATGACTATTAAGGAGTCAAAAATAGGTGTGGGTCGTGAGAATTCTTACCATGGTATTTTTGGACCCTGTTTAGGTCCATGAAAATGCTTATGGTGGTTTTTGGGTCTCCATGATTCTATATATTGAGGATTTGAGATGAATTCTAAGATTTTTTATTTTATTTGTATTTTCTGCAAGGTTATGCTATCAAATTTCCTCCAAAGGAGCAAGAGTCTCTTTGTAGGATCTTCAACAAGAAGCATCTCTATCATTTTTAGAATCCATTAGAGGTAGGCTTCATAGATTTCTTTGTAAAATATACAAATGGATATGTTGTTGATATGAGTTTTTCATGTATTAGCTTGATCTTAGTTGTGAATTCTTTTGTTGAGTTTTTGGGTTATTGATTTTCTATTTAAATTTTGGGAAGGGTTTATTATGTTGGGTTAGGATCTAGCAACTAGATTAAAAGAAACCCATGTGTGGGGTTGAGAGAGATGTGGAACCTCCCTTGGGGAAATTATGCATTCCTTGTGAAGGAATTTTGGCATTGGGTTGCCTTATGTATTTTTATGAAATATTATGTTGGAGCCGTTGTGATTGGGTGGTTGTGAATTTGGGGGGAGGATTAAGTGGTGGAGGAGGAAGAATCTTTGTTATAGTGTTGAATTTGGAAGAAGGGACATTACTTGTGGTGGATGGTTTATATTGACATTTATTGGAGTTGATATATTATATTTGTTTTTCCCCAAGTTTGGAGAGTGTCCCTTCACCTCCCCCTGTTTCTATGAATCTTGCCAAGATTCATATGTGATGTTTAATCCTATGGGTGTTATTTTTTTTTGTGTATGAATATCCTTTGTTATGTTGTGGAAACTGGTTTCTATGAGGACCTCCTAGCTTGAGGGTGGCTTGTGAGCAAACCTCCATTATCTTGGTTGTAAAAATTATGTTTTGTAAAATTGTTGAAGACTCATGAGTAGACAATTTGTGTAGGAGGCCATTCATGGTGTATGAATCTCTCTCTTAAAAATAACCTATTGCAAACCCTCATTAGAGGGGAGATTGAATATCCTACCTTGTGTATGTTGCACTCCAAAGTGTTGATGAGGTTTAGTTGTGTAAATTTAAGAAGATGTGTATTCTTGTAAATTTCAAAGAAAAGTGTATATATAGTAAGTATGTTCTACATACATGCATTTTAGTACAAGGAAATTAATTTATGAGTTTGTTATTCATTGCAAAAGAAAAAATGCACTACTTTCAATTAGCCCCTATTGTGCAATTACATGTAAAGAAAGAACTAAAGAATGTTACTCATGCAAAGAAAAAAATATTTTTTTCTTGTAAAGATAATCATTTTATACTTAGAAAATTTGTATAATGTTTTAAAGTGTTAGCTACAAAATCATATAGTAAAAGAAATACTTATATATTTGTTGTTGAAAATAGAGTCAAATATAAAAATTTATATTAATGTGTGTGTATATAGATACATACATATACATATACATATCTATATATATATATGTATACATATCTATATATATATATATATATACATATCTATAAATATATATTTATATATATATAGATATGTATACATATATATGTATATATGTATACATATCTATATATATGTGTGTATATATATAGATAGATATATATATGTAATATATATACATATATATATATATATGTATATACATATATACATATGTACATGTACATGTACATATATACATGTATATATGTATACATATCTATATATGTATGTATATATATAGATAGATATATATATGTAATATATATACATATATCTATATGTATATACATATATACATGTATACATGTACATGTGTACATGTGCATGTACACATGTGTACATCTATACATATATAGATGTATACATATGTACATATATACATGTACACATGTACATGTACACATGTACATACATATATATGTATATATGTATACATATCTATATATATGTGTGTGTGTATAGATATATATATGTACATGTATACATGTACATATGTACATATGTGTACATGTATACATGTACATGTACATATGTACATATGTGTACATGTATATATGTACATATGTATACATATCTATATGTGTGTGTATAGATATATATATATGTAATACATATATACATATATATATGTATATATGTATGTATATATATGTATGTATGTATACAAAAATAATATTAGATTATATGTGGTATATATATAGTCCAAGTTGCTGCCATGGGGGCAACTCCCTTTTATATTAAAAGAAGAGAAACGAAATACAAATCCTCCAAAGTGGCATTTGTGTGTTACATTTTAGGAATGTTGGACTTTGAAGACCTGTAGAACATCAAGAATTGAAGGCCTGAAGCTAGCTCTGATAGTCTTTCATATTGTGGAAAGGACATAAGTGAGTCATGGTGGCCTATGAAGAAATTAAATGTCTTTGGGTTGTTGCATTGCAACCCATCCTTGAACAGGCTGATGGCCTGCTTCAAATTTTCATTGTTGCAAGCACTTTCAATGTCCAAGACACCATTTATGGAGCCTATCGTCAGGAATTTATTGAATGCAGACATTGCTTGCATTTCCTTAGTCTGATATCTTGGATTGATGAAACCATCAGCAGCCAGTTTGCCCCAATGTTTCCTTCCCAGAGCCAAGACCCAATTGGTTAAGAATATCTTGAGAAGACTCCCATCATGAACATGATTGCCATTAATATTGTTCAAGCTAATGACTTCTTGAATGGCCTTCTCCACATTCATCATTTCTATATGAAAAACCTTCTAGATCTAGGCGGAGAGATCCTTCGATGTACATGAGCAATTGTATCTTGGAATTGTGATTCGACTTGCCATTTTGGTTACACTAAATCTCCACACCTTCCATCATTATATAAGTTTTTAGGTTGTTCCCAATGAGGTCTTGTGTGTGAGTCTAGATAGCAACATTCCACCATCAAATCTCCTCCAAATGGGATGATAAGGTGCAACTCCAAGATATGAAAATTAGGCAGTGTATCATTCCGCACATGAGTCATCAAGCATGTTCATCCTGATAGTCTTATCCTATATATATATATGAAATAAAATAAAATAAGTTCTCATAGATTAAAGAAATAAAGTGGAATAGTTTTATTTTAGGGGATTGAAGTTATGTTTTAAAGAAAAAAGGATAAATAAGAAGGAATGTGGGGCGTGGGCCTTTACCCCCAATGAGGATAGCCCATGGGTGGCACCCCCCCTCCATAACAACCTCCTCTAATTCTTTTGTAATATCTTCTTTCTGAGAAAACAATAACTAGCAATCACACTTGATATGCAATGGACACGTTGATAGGTACTTTCATTTTTTGATTTGGTAGACTCAGGTTTTAGTCTAATCTAAGCCCAAAGAGACCACTTATGGGGGATCTCTTCCCAATTGGATTTATCATCAAGACCACTACTGGGGGACCTCAGTCCCCAAGGCATTATCACCTTGTTCAAACCTGTGAGCTCAACGACCTAGTGAAGACACACGGCCTACGAGCATGATTGCCTAGTGAAGGCACACACCTTGTGAGCGCATTACCCTAGTGGAGACACATGACCTATGAGCTTAGTGGCCCAGTGGGGGTTTGAACCTTGGTGGTTGCCACAACAACATTGTGACTTGACCACTGCACTACACTATTATCATCTTAGGTACTTTCATTTAGTGCTTAGTAATAAACAACCATAAAATTTCAAAGAAACACAAATTTTGTATTTATTGTTCAATGCCACACACTAAATAAAAGGCACAAAATAAGGAGTTGAAGTACATTGCTAGTAATATGATCCAAAAAATTAGTTTGAAGGATAGTTTAGAGCACTATGTGTTTGAAGTCAACTCCTTCAAACCTTAAGACTTGAGCTTCTCAGTGGATGTAAGACCTCTATCCAAACTCCTTTGAGATAAAATTCTAGGCCTATGGGCACCTCTAGACATGGAATAGACTTTGTCAATGAGTCAAGATATATACAAGAGCCTAGGCCTACCAGAGAACATGCAAGACATCATTAGATGTGAAAATCTTAATAAACTTCATTAATCCAATATAAATCGCGATCCATATAAATCCAATCCTTCCAAACTTGAAATATTATTTATTAAGTGAAATCTAAAAGGTTTTTTGTCATTTTTGTTCACTTGTTGTGCTTCTTGTAGACCTAATTTGCCTTATATAATTGAGTCGAATAGATTGTTAAAGTATGAAATATCAATTTGAAGTGTGCAAGGCCAACCAAGAGTTTCATTCATCAAATTCTAAAGGGGGCCTCACATTTGAAGTTCACTTTGCTTCATGCCCGTCTTCCCGATAGACCCCCAAAATGCTATGGAATAGAGCTCAATGAATGAGCTTGGGTCCATTGTATTTATACTCTCAAGTCCACAATTATAAGGTGGTGCTCGAGTGAATCAATATTTGACATGTAGCTTGTGTAAGGTACGCATTCCATCACAAAAGTTACATGAAGTAAATAATCCAATTAATTACATCTTAAGTAAAAGATAAATATCATAAATACGAATCAATAAAAGTCATTAAATCTTACAAAATCACGTGCTTAATCTAGGTGATAGCACTATAAATAATATACAATATCCATTTGGCTTTCATGCCATAATTCATCCAATCACAAGTTACAATAAATATGTACAACAAGTATAATAGATCAAACAAACTCTCCAGTTGCCATGAACCCACATGGTACTCTTGCGAGCCGAGAGACGGGAACATGGCTCAAGTGCTTTTCCACCCAACCATGATGCAATTACACTTCCCAAGATCCCTTCATGACATGATCAAAACCCAACCTTGCATGAAATGTCTAGCTACCTGGAAACAACTGGCAGAAGGGAACACCCAATGCAACCTAATGTCTAACATGCAATTCTAAATAATGAAATGCAGATTATCTCACAATAGGATGTGGTAGAGATATATATAAATAAAGTTTTGCTAGACAAATATTCATCTTTTTCAATGACTGCTCACTTAGATCTAAGCCTTAGAAAAATAGTTACAGGTTCAATTCCTGAAAAGAGGAAAAACCATCTTTGATAATCCACATTCGGCATCCTAGCCCAAAAGCCACCCCAAACACACATAATAGATAATATAATAGATAATATCCCATATTCGCCTAAACCATTCTAATCCCTCTTCCCTTGCACAATCAAGGGAAATACAATTCAAGCAATAAAAATAATAATGATATATGCCTACTCCACTTTTAACAAAGAGTTTCCATTCATAGTTATTTCAAATATTATTATTACTATTTTTCTTAGTTTTACTATCTTATTTTATGATTCATGCAGTAGAGATAATTTAGATAGAATAGATGCTAGTAACATTTAAGATGGTGTTACATAGATATACCTATGGTAAATATGCTCATTGATTAAGCTTGATCTATGTTTTCATAACTAAATCAATAACACATACTTTTGCCTAATACAGTTTGTTAATTCATTACTTTGCTAAACTAACAAGAGTGCTCTTTCAAGCAATAATTCGATAAAGAGATTCATTTATTCTTTTAAACATAATTATAATTATATATAGAATCTATAAACGGGTTATTTTTCCTAACCCATAGTTCTTTCTTTTCAATAGTTTGAAGAAAACTAATGCTAACTACTTTCTACCCAAAGTTGGTTTATAATTTCAAGCAAATGATTTAATAAAAAGAGATTTATTTATTCAACAAGTTGCATATAGAAGCATTAAATCTAGATACACCTTTAGTCCCTTATTTCAATCATAATCTTCCAAAATAAATCTAGGTCTAACATTATGTCCAAAGGCATTTTTATAATTTCTATCAATTGTACTTGTGGCATAAATCTAAAAAGATAAATAAATATCATTCATTATCTTTTATAAAAACCAATGAAACATCATTCAAAGACATCAGCAAGAAAGTAAGTATATATATAAATTCCTAAGTTATTATAATAACCTTGTTGTTTGCTACAGGGGTAAGTTAATTCTACTACAGAAACAAGCTAATTCAGCTACAGGAATATAGAAAAATCAGTTACAAGAATTGTTTAAAGTTTGCTAAAGTAGAACCAGTATTTAATGACATCATTATTAACAATAAATCATCATTTCCAACAAGGAAAAAGGAAGGAAAAAGAGTTAAGTATAATTGAACTATCACAAGAAATCTACTACAAGAACCCAGTAAATAAGCTACAAGAACTATTTAAGCCTACTACAGTAACTGGTTACGGTGCTGCTACAGAAAACAAGTTGTGACAGGAAAGTTCTGCTTCCTGCTACACGAAGAAAAAATGACGGTGACAGGAATAAAAAATGACGACAACAGGAATAAAAACCACCAGCAGTGATTGAGATAACTAATCTACTTTGACAGAATAAAATAATACAGTTTCCAAAACAGTCACGGTTACAAGGATAAGTAATTTGAGTCATGATAACTAACTGCTGACTATTGCTTAAAGAGGCCACAAAAAATGCAAAATACAGAGGCAATTAAGATGGATAACAGACTAAAATAAATCAGATTTGATGGAGCTTATGGGCTGGAAAACGTTTCAGGAGACATAGAGGATCAATCATAGAGCAATTTTAATGCAGGTCGACCACAAAATAGGCAAAATAACATTCAAAGAGATTGTTTTAGGCCGTTGGGAATAAACCTTCAACGATTGCCAAAAAGTATAGGCCGCTAGAGTTTAATGAGGTTGAAAAAGTTGAATGCCGGCAATCATGAGATTAAAGCCGACACCAACAGAAAGAATGGGCGAATCTAAGACAATCTTCATAAATAAAATGCAGGTGACAGGTAATAAATAGGCCGACTAAGATATTTTATAGACCAGAAAAGAATTAAAATACAGTCCAATATTTACACAATATATTCTTCCAAATTTTCATCAAACAATTTATGGAAAATACATGATTATTCTTGTTTGTCTAAGGGTCGAATCTGCCTCATATCGTTGATGATTTATCCCTTTCTCTGTCTCTCTTTTCTCACCTTCTGTTGCTAAAAATTAATGGTGCCTTCTTTTCTTTGTGTTGCCCTTTGTTTTTATTAAAATCTCCCTCTCTCTAATCTTGGCATTTTAAAATTAGGTTTTCTTTTTGCTTTTGAAACTTTAGTTTACTTAGCTTTGCATGCATTTTTGCATTCCCAAAAAGCCTTCAATAAAATAAAATAAAATAAACTTATTTGTTAATGTCGCTGCATGAAGATTTATATTTATTATTTCTAGAATTCTAAATATAATATATATTATTAATATAATTTATTTATTTTTAATAAAACATAATCACTTTAAATCAACAAGAAGTATTTATAAAAATAACAAAGATATTTATTAATCCAAGCTATTTAAATATAGAAAACATTTCAAATATATACTTTATATCTAAAAGCACTTCATTTTTATTGTTTTCAAATAATAATATTATAATTATACATATAGAAAAGCATTTAAATTATTTATTTAATAATCCAAAGTAAGACAATAATATAATTTTAAATTAAATAACTATATAATATATTTTTAGTTTAAACCTATATACACCTAAAAATGGCTAAATTGAATTAAATAAATATTTTAATATTTATTTTAATTCTCATTCTCCTATCAATTAAATAAATATTCTAATTTATTTAAATGATTCACATCCCTCCACTAATTAAATAAAATCAATTTATTTAATTAAATTCCCTAATTCTTCTAATGTCTCACATAATTAAATAATTCTAAATTATTTAATTAATCTTAAATTCCTCTATCCTAAGTCCTAATCCCATAAATCCACCTCACCCTTCCACATCACCATTCCACCTCACCATGTTGCACATGTAATTAAATATTTTAAATTTAATTAGCTAATATTCCCTCACCCACATGTCCTATTTCTCCTCCAGTCAGATTAGTTAACTCATGAATCAAATCAATTAACTAATTAGTCAATTGAGTTCACTAATCAATCTATTATGTTGACTCCCCAATCAATCCAGTTAACTAATCAATCATCTCAGTTAACTCTTCAATCTATTATGCTAACTCCCTTAACTCATGAAGAAGGCTTGGACACTTGTCCTCTTCTGATTCATGCACATTCCCTCAAGTCTTCTCAACCATACACATCACATGTAATTCCTCTAGTCGTGGATCTATTGACACTTGGATTTGGTCTTCCCTCAACCTATATAAGCAAGGTCTTCACACCTGTTTGTATCCATCTAAGCATTCGTAATCTTACCCTGCAAGAATCATACAAGTGTACCTTTGGCAAAATCACCTTCATTGCATTTGCACTACATTATCATAATCGTCATTCAACCGTATCTCCATTATCAATCCAATCCATTATAGTTACAATGTAGTTTATTCTCCATTGCACATTCCATATCACAGTCATTTTGTTCTTGTCATCTTCAACAGCAAGGAAGTACACATTTTTGAGAGCTCCATTACCATCAAGATCAAGAGGAGATAGGAGAACAATGGAAGCATAGAGGTAAATCTGTCTTCGAAGGTATATTCTTTGTTTACTTGTGTTTACAACAATTTCCATTGAGTTATTGGATGATTAGTTATTTTATACTATTGTTTACATTTTCTAATAACATTTATGGCTTCCACTGTGGGGCATTGCCCCATTTTTAACTTTGATTTGAGTGTTTTGTGAAGGTTCTGTCATGACAGGTCATTCTTGTGCATACAACTTCTAGTTCTGTGCATTCAACACTTTCTGCACCGCATTCAATCTTTCTGCGCATCTGACACGTCCTATTGCACATCTGACACGTTCTGTTGCGCTTCTGATCTTTCTGTGTATCCAAAGTGCAGTCCTGCATATTTAATCATTATTGTTGTGCTTTTGTAAATCTGTGCATATGAATCCCAGTATTGTGCATATGACCTGCAGATCTGGACATATAATTTGTCAGAGAAAGTTGTAATGTGTTTATTAGATCTTCCGTACTAACTCTCATTTGCAGGTGTTAGGAGTTGGACTTAGTCATTTTAGCTACATTATTAAGACACTTAGAACTAATTAGGAGAGAGTAACTTAATATGTTCATGCAAATCATCACATAGACATAACTAGGAGGAAAGTAAATCATTTTGTTGTATCACAACTTGCATCTAGTCCCAACCTAGGGGTTAAAACTGAACAATTTCTTTATGTTTTTACTATCTTGTACTACAATCCATCACATAGCTTAATAGGGGAAAGTAACACTTGTTTATTTCTTCAAGCAACAATCTACACCTAGATTTGTTAGAAGGTTAAAATAAACAATCTTTTCCAAGTTATTGCTATCTTGTTACAAATTTATGTGCTTGGTAGAGTTAACACATTTAGTTATTTTTCTTTTAACTAGGGGGATAAAGAACCAGTGTTCTCTGTGTTTTTAGAATGATAATAGGACTATGCTCTCCCCTTTTCTGGGTGACCAAAATGCCAATCTTATCATTTTACATGTTTAACCTTTAGAGAGGCCTGCCCTTAGAATTCCTTCCTTCCAAGTGGGACGACCTTAAGTGCAAGCCACCTCCAAGTCACTATAAATAAATTATGTTTGTGATGAAAGTTACAAGCAACGGGTGTTGTTGTGTTACACTAACCAATGTTTCCCACAAAACCCTGTGGAGCGTAACCTCTGTAGGCTGGGAAGCCTCCCTATTAGAGCGAATGGCCACACGTGTAACCACCCGAATGAATGCCTTGACTAAAATCCTTTTGTTCTAGTAAGCCAAAATTCCCTATTTGGTGACACAGGAGGAGGAACCTCTAGAGCCGTCCAACGTCATACACTCATTTAGTGTAGAGACAGAAAAGTTCAACTCTTCAAAGGATCTATAACTTGGTATGCATGAGAAGTGAGTGCCGTGGAGGGGAGTCGATGCTACCAAGTTACTAGTTGTCTATCTTTATGCAAGTGGCTGGTGTAAAAACCAAGTTGGAATTCATCAAATACTATCCTTGCCAACCTTAGGATTGTGCTTTCTTTTTGGTCAAAAATTTGTAAAAACAACATGGAATCTTCTTGTGTGATGTGTTTTCTTGCAACTAATTGATACAAATCATCAGTGAAAATACCAGACTTGCTTCAAGGAACATTGTGAAAACAAGCCAAGATCAAGAAAACTGAAACAAAAAGTCAACACTGTCGGCAGTTCTGCGCATTTAAACCATCATGTTGCGCATATGACAAGTTTTGTTGCGCATTTAATCTTGTTGTGCAATTGACCCATTTTGCTACGCATTTGAGACATCTTGTTGTGCATACAATTCTTTTATGCATTTGATGCACAGAGTGGCACATATGAACCATAGTACCACGCATTCAAAAATTAGAGCATTTCAACCAGACCTACGCATTTGACCTACATAGCTGCGCATTTGACCATTTTTCCTACGCATCTGAAGTTGTGCATGCAAAACAAAGAGCTATTCTGTACACTTTGGAGAAAAATTTAAACCAGTTCTAGGTACCCATTATTGCATATACCTTGTTTATGATCTCAGGAAAACCATACAAATCCATTTCGCATCATTTTTTTAAAAACATTTCCATTTTCCATATCATCCAAAGCAAAAACATCAAAACAAACCAAGTTTTCTAATAAGGTGTCATTGAAATATTCCAAAAACTCAAAACAAAAACATCTAGTTGGTTTCATAACAGGATTTATCATCCTTCATCTCGGAACTACACTAGTGTAATCTTAATAAAAGTAGTCCATATCAATAGCAGTGATCAACTCTCCCTACTTTGACTATCTTTTACCTCAAGAGAGCATTTTGTTTGAGCAAATAGTAGATCAAAATTTGAACCTTAGGAAAAATCTTGTCATCTCAAACACACCAAAAACATCCATTCAAAAGCATTTTCATCCAACATTCACCCCCATCAAACGGTTTTTATGGTTGCAACTAGATCAAAATCCAAAGAAAAGCAAGATATGGATCCTTTGAACAAAGACATACCATCTCCATCTCACAATGATGGAGAGGAAGAAATCTTGTATGAGGAAGTAATTGGTGCTTCACAAGACTCCAAATTTCAAAAAATGATGGACAAGGTCCTAAACATGGACCCTCAAAAGTATTTCCTTATGCTAGCACAACAAGGCGCCAAACTTCTGTCAAATTTTGACACCTCCACCTTAAAAGACACCACCTCTACAAATGACATGGAAACTCCTAAGATCACACAAGAGGTTCCCAAAATAGACAAGACTAAGGATACCACAAACCCTCTAGACTTATTAACTCAACAAATCCAAGTCTTGGAGCAACAGCTCTCAGACATTCAAACTGGAGCATCCTCAAAGCACTACTCTCTAGAGGATATTTCACCATATCCTTTTGACAAAGGCTTGATCATGATACCTTTCCCCTCAAAATTTGAGGTACTAAAATTTGACAAATATAGAGGAAAGGGTGATCCAAGAGATCACATTAGAGAATTTAGTGCAGCATGTCTCGAAGTCGCCCACAATGACACCTATCTCATGCGACTATTCCCAATGAGCTTGGGAGGACAAGCTATGGAATGGTTCTCTCACCTACCTCTCGACATCTGAACTTTCAACGAGCTAGTGGATAAGTTTGTCACTCATTTCTCCTATAACATTGAGCATGAAATCTCAATGTTAGATCTTTGTAACACAAAACAAAAGGGTGGAGAATCCTTCGCCTATTTCTTACAAAGATGGAGACAACTGGCTAGCAAATGTCCATATCATATGCCAGAAAAACAAATGCTTGAAATGTTTGTACACAATCGAAACGCTAATCTAAGCTATCAAATATCAATCCAATGTCCTACTTCTTTTAGTAAGGTCATTGAGATGGGTTTATTCATTGAAAAAGCTTTGATAACAAAGGGACAAATAAAACTTTACAAGGACACCCCTAGTGCAAATGTCAACATGGATAAGCCATGATTTTGGACCAAAAATAAGAACATCATCAATGATGGGGTGGTTGATGTTAAAAATGTGATGCCCAAGCAACCAATTTTCAACTTACTAAACCCACAAAATAACCCCCAACAAAGCAAACCGCAAAACAACGAATCGCGGTCTACAAACTTTCCTCCTCGAAGAAAGTTCACACCTCTAGGGGAAACACTAGAATCCACCCTACGGAAGCTAATTTTAAACAATCTCATCATGCTTCCAATGGCACAGGAATATGAACCAAAAGTTAAACCTCCTTGGTGGAAAGATACAAACTTCTGCAAATACCATGGAAGCAAAGGCCACAAGACAAATGACTACCAAAAACTAAAACACACCATTCAAGACTTGTTGGATCAAAAATGGGTATCAGTTGATGGGTATGCCTCTAATGATGATCATATAGCATTCAAGAATCCACTCCCCAATTATGAGAAGGGAGGTCCTTCAAATCAAAACAAAAGTGGGGCTAACAATGCCAATTATACCAATGTGTGATATGAATATGTTGTTAACCACATTTCAGAAAGTGATTCACATATCAATGTGATCACTATAACTAAAACCCCTAATTGTAATGTGACCACATGTGGTGGAAAGGTTACTCTTAAGGGAGCTCCATCCAATCCATCCTCTCCATCGAACCAGTACAACATCCTAGATCAACTCCACAAGACACCCGCACACATTTCCATTTTGGAACTTTTATGCCTATCCCCATCCCACAAGGCCATTCTTGAACAAGATCTTTCAGAAACCACCGTCCCAACCAACGTCGCTGAAGACCAGTTTCAGACCATGGTAGGTCATCTTACCACACCTCATTTCCTATCATTCACTGAAAAGGATGACATGTCAATCACCCAACCACATAATGTGTCTCTCCACATCAAAGCCATCATCCACAAGCATAAAATAAAAAGGGTTATAATCAATGCAGGAGCGGGTTTAAATATTTGCACCTTAAAGTTAATCCTTGCATTGGGGTTTTTAGAGAATGCTACCAATCTTAAAAAGAAAATCACCATCAAAGCTTATGATGAAGAGGAAAGAACTTCAATGCCTATCAGAGTGGGACCTGTAGTAAAAGATGTGGTGTGTTAAGTGCTTGACATGGAGCTTGCATATAATATTCTCCTAGGAAGACCTTGGATACACACAATGAAGGTGGTGCCATCAACTTATCACCAATGTATCAAGTTCCCCCATGACAGCCAAGAGATCACCATCCAAGGCAATCCCAATCCATTTCAATATTGCAACTCCATACAATCTAAACCTGACATTGTAATTCCCAATAACTGTGCCTCTGCCTCATCCTCATCCCGTGTTGACCCAATTTCACTCCCTTCCACATCAAAATCACCCGAAATCAACCTCAAGCTCAAAGACAAGGGTGTTGGTGAATATACAATCTCACAATCCTTTTGCTTAGCGCAGCTACCTATATCCCCGAGATCCTATGGAAAGCCATCCATGAGCAAACCCAAGGCATTAGAAACTCCTAAAGGTACGTTTGTAAAATGGGGAAGCCTCTAAGATGAGAGCGATGAGAAAGACATCCTACAATGGTTATATAAGGATGAAGACAGTCTATCCAAGAGACACTACCATCACTCCACATTGCAAACTAAACAATATGGTCAAGGATTCCAAATAATACAAAGAATGGGATATGAAGGTCATGGCCCCATAGGATTGAGGAAAGAACGTATCATTGAGCCCATCCAACCTCCTTCATTAACACCCTGAGACACTACAGGGCTAGGTGACACCGGCAAAGCAAAGACCAAAGGAACATACAAGCATAAAGGCAAACAACTAGAAACATCTACTACTAATCTAGTAGAGCAAATTCATCAACTACAAGGATGGAGTGAGATAGAGTCCAATGAGTATGAATGGGATAGTCTCTCTGAATTATCTTGTGATGAAAAAGATGTTAATGTGGTCCATGAGTATGACCCTACCCCTACAACCCATGAGAGACAAAGTTCATGGTCTAGACCTCTAGAGTTTAATCCGCATAATAACGATAGTGAGATTCATGAGGAAAGAATGATACCACACTTGACAGATCAACTTGTGGAGAGTACCATCGCAGGCATTGTCAATGCTTACAATAACCACATTAACTCCTCTATCTTGACCATTAATACCCTCAAACCAGACCAATCTGATGACCCGTTACCACTATTGCACCCAGAACTCATAGATTGGGACTTACGAGACATTACCCCTAAGCTAGATACTTTCCAAAATGATGAATCCATCATTGATTATCTAGAACTTAGAGACCATATACCTGTAGGGGATCACAAGGTTGGCTACGTCATAGAACTCAATGACAGGGCTTATTTTGGAGAGAGTGCCAAGGCTTTCAGTCTCAAAAATGTAAAAATGAAAGATAGATCTAACAGTGAAAACTGCTCTATGACAATGTTAGATCATGAAAATAGTAAAAATATAAAAGATGTATCCAACAGTGAAAACCTCTCTAAGGCGGCGCAAAGGATGAAAGGCTTGACCCTCTTCCCAATCTAACACATCAGGAGAGATCCTCAATCTTGATGGAACCAGCAGAACAGATCAACATCGACACAGGTGACAATCCAAAGATGATCCATATGGCACAATCTTTAACTGTACAAGAGAAGCCAGAGTTCTCAGAATTCTTCGAAAAGAAACAAATCAACTTTGCTTGGTCATATGCAGATATTTGGGCTATCAATCCAAACCTTATAATGCATCACTTATCGCTAGCTCCAGGAGCTAAGCCAGTTAAACAAAAACTCAGGAAGATGCACCCGCATATCGCATTCATGGTAAAAGAAGAACTCAAGAAGCTGCTAGATGTTGGGTTTATCTAACCAATAGACTATCTAGAGAGGATTTCAAATATAGTACCTGTCACCAAACCAGATGGAAGAGTTTGACTGTGTAATGACTTCAGGGATCTGAACAAGGCTTGTCCCAAGATGACTCCCCCTATCTAACATCGACATCATTGTAGACCTCATAGAAGAGTACACCATGTTGTCTTTGATGGATGGATTCTCTGAATATAACCAAATCAAGATAGCACCAGAGGATCAGCATAAACTTGCATTCACATGTCCATGGGGTACCTATTGTTGGTGCATCATGCCATTCGAGCTAAAGAATCCGGGGGAAACATATCAACGGGTAATGACAACAATCTTTCATGACATGATGCATACCATCATGGAAGATTATGTAGATGACATTTTAGCCAAATCAAAAACCAAAGAAGGGTATCTACAAGTCCTAGACAAGATCTTCACAAGACTAGAGCAATTTAATGTATGATTAAATCCAAAAAAGTGTGTTTACGGAGTCACATCTAGAAAACTCCTTGGATATATCCTATCAACTAACGGAATAGAGGTGGACCTGACCAAGGTCAAAGAAATAATGGAAATGTCACCACCTAAGAATTTGAGTCAATTGCAGTCTCTACAAGGAAAGTTACATTCCATCAAAAGGTTCATTTCTCAATTGGCAGATAAGTGTCACCCATTCACACATCTCCTACACAAAAACATTCCTTTCAAATGGGATGACATGTGTGAGCAAACATTTCAACATCTAAAGGAGTATTTGATGAATCCAGCTATCTTAATGCTACCAATTCAAGGCAAGCCATTGCTACTCTACATTTCAGCCACACCAATAGCTCTAGGAGCTTCGCTAGCGCAACAGAACCATGAAGGAAAAGAACAAGCAATCTACTACATCAGCACACACTGGTCGGCTACGAGCTTCAATATACACCAATTGAAAGAGCATGTCTCATTATTGTTTTTGCTTCACAAAAATGGAGACATTACATGCTATCACATTCCATCAAGCTAGTAGCTAAGATCGATCCATTGAAATACTTGCTCAACAAAGCTACCCTAATAGGTAGAATATCAAAATGGATCATGATACTCAATGAATTCGACATCAAGTATGTAGATAGATGAGCAATAAGGGGGCAAGTGATTGCAAATCAGCTGGCAGATGCACCTTTAACAGATGACAACCCATTGAGATTTGAATTTCCAGATGAGTCTATCTTTCACATAACAACAACCTGGAAAATCTACTTCGACAACTCATATACTCAACATGGGTCCGGGGTAGGTATCTTGTTAATCACACCTAATGGAGACACCATTCCCAAGTCATACAGACTACTCTTTCCATGCACTAACAATGTGGTGGAGTACAAAGCCCTAGTCATTGGTATCAAGCTGGCAATAGAATAGAAAATCACAGAACTTCATGTGTATGGCGACTCGCAACTTGTCATCAATCAAGTGAATGATGACTATCAAACAAAGGATGAGAAGTTAATACCATACAAACGTATGGTAGATGACTTCAAAGAATACTTTGTTGTGATCTCTTTTGAGCAGATACCTAGGCTGGAGAACAAAGTAGCAAACGCCATGGCAACGATTGCATCTCTCCTTGATATTCCTGAAAACCAATCACGTTATGAGTTCTTGGTAGAGCCAGTATCCCATCTTGCATACGACAACCCCAAATCCCACATCGTTTGCCTTATCATAGGATCTGATTCTCCCCTGTATGGAAAAGTATTTACCTATCTAAAAGAGTGTACCCTACCTTCTAATCTATCAAATAACAAAAAGAGATCCTTCATCCACCAAGCATCCTGTTTTACCATAATCGTTAACACCCTATATCGATGAGGACTCGATGGTACTCTCCTGAGGTGTCTCGACAGTGAGGAATATCAACCGGCCCTAAGAGAAGTTCATGACGATATATGCGGGACCTACTCTACTGGTCCTACCCTGGATAATAAACTCATATGTATGGGGTACTACTAGCCAACTATGGAAAAAGACTCCTATCATTTTGTAAAGAGGTACAACAAATGCCAAATCTACAGGAACCTAATACATGCACCAGCACAAGAGTTGTAGCCTTTAACCACTCCTTGGCCTTTCTGTCAATGGGGACTCAACTTAGTGGGCAAGATACACCCTCCATCATCTAGCGGCCATAAATTCATAATCACCGCCACTGAGTACTTTACAAAGTGGATTGAAGTCGTACCCCTCGCCAATGTCATAGGCAAACAAATCACCTCTTTCATCCTGAATTACATCATCTATCGCTATGGCATCCCTATATCCATTATCACTGATAATGGAAGACCATTTAAAAGCCAAGATGTCAAAGAGCTATTTGACAAATTCCACATCCAACACTATTTTTCCAACCCATATTACCCCCAAGGAAACGGCCATGCAGAGGTATCAAATAAAACCATCTTAAAAATCCTAAAGAAGACTGTCAATGATGTCGACTGCGATTGGCACATCCAATTGAATCCCGTGCTGTGGGCCTACCGCACAAGTATCCGTACACCCACAAGTACAATGCCATACTCCCTAGTCTATGGCTCTGAAGCCATCTTGCCCATCAAAGTTGAGATCCCATCCTTGAGAGTATCGTTAAAAGGCCTCATATCTGATGAAGAGTACAGAGTATCCAAACTTCAAGAGTTAGAGTTGCTTGAAGAAAGAAGACAATATGCCTTTAACCATCTCAAGGCTTATCAATAAAGGATGTCCAGGAGTTACAATCACAGAGTCAAACCTTGGGTATTTCAATTTGGTGACCTAGTCCTCAGAGAAAATCCCAAGAATCAACAAGACAGAGAGAAGAAAGGTAAGTTTGAATCCAACTGGCTGGGTCCTTATGTCATCATTGCTACCTATGGATCAGGTGCTTATCAATTGGCTACATCAAAAGGTGAAATGCTCGATGATCCCATCAATAGAATGCATCTCCGCAAGTTCTACACCTAAACCCCAATGCAAGGGAGCCAAAATAGCAAAAAAATAAAATCAAAAATCAAAAATAGCAAAAAAAATCAAAAAAATGGAAAAACAACAAAAAAAATTGTCCTCTGGTGAAAACCTGGTAAACAGGTGCCTTGGATAGATACCATGATGAAAACCTGGTAAATAGGCATCATGTGTATTTTAGCTATCGTGCAAATAAAAGCAAGTGGCGAAAACCTAGTAAATAGGCGCTGGTTGTGATAAACCACCTCCTCCATCTTTTTGGACCTTGTTCCTCATTCACCCCCCTAACCGCATCCACCCAATTACATCGATATACCTACCTTGGCTTGTTGTTCACTCGTCCTTACTGTCTTCTCCCATCAGGCTATCAATCCAGGCATGCGTCCGTCTTGTCATCCATCCTCAACCAATCCATTGAACCATTGTTGAACTACGTCGCCTCTGAGCTATCACGTATGCAAGGCCATCATTGATGTGCCCCCAAGGTTTCTTTCCCATCCATTCCATCCCATGTCACCCATCCTTTGGTCTATCTAATTACACCACTTCCCATCACCTAGGTCTTAGTTCCACCAAGTCCACACCCTGAATTACATTGCCTCTGCATCGTCACGTAGGCAAGGCCATCATCGATGAGCCCCTGAGGCACTAGGTCAGTCCCTTAGGGCCCATTTCTTTGTGTCTATTGTCAGTTCATCCACAATAATTCAATCCTTTGCTTGACTGGGGGTAACTCCTCGACCTAGTTGAAGAATTGGATTCTTGAATGTCACACCCCTCAGAGGATAACAATAAGGATCGTGATACCATCACCTGACAGCAGGTAGCATTACAAACACACTTTTTCAACAAAACACTTGACGCTAGAACTAGACATATAAACAAGACATAATGAGCCTCACCCACAATGATGATTGTATCTGTTTTTGTTGTAAGAAAACATAACTATGGCAAGAAAATTTTTGCTTATTAAAAAGGTTTAAGTTACAAAGTCTTGATTTTTGTTATTATGTCTTTTTATGCTACTCGAGGATGTAAAAAACTAGAGGAGCTATGATGGGGGCATAATTATCTTATTTGTTTACTGTTTGTGGATCAATCTTTAGTAACGTGATGACTTTGGTCTAAAGACATGATCAGCGAAAGATCATTGAGGACATTCTAAGTCTAAACATGAAACAGGGCAATCCTTGTTTGTTGACACATACAAGGCATACTCAGGTCATCTAGATTCAAATTTGACTAGATGCTTGTATTAACTTGCTATATCAAAATCCATGTAAGAGATACTCAGTTCATCATGGTTTAATTATACCTAGATGCTTGTATTTTCTTATAACATTTTAAAAGCTCAATGATGAAACAAAGTACTTCAAATACTTGCATACACGAAAATGACAATCCAAATATCCATACATATCACATTACATTTCATTATAAGCATTGCGTCCTTGACCAAATTCCAAGTGTCGAAAGATCCATTTATCCAAGTCATTTCTTCTAAGTCATTCATTTATCCCAGTTCTTAAAGTCCATTCGTCTCAGGTATATTATTATTAAGATTGAGTATACTTGGAACAACAAAAACAATTCAGTTGCATGTCATGAATAGGTGTGTCATCATATAGTATCATCACATACAATGCATTAATGGTAATAAACATTTAGATCATGTTTTGCATATAATGTTGTCATTTAGATGCATGAGTCACCCTAACATTGCATTAACCAAAAATCTCACCAAAAACATAGCTATCATCGCATTTGCATATTAGATAATCATCCTTAAATAAAATAATGGCAAATGACATAAGTAAACATCTAAGTTATCATAGTGTCTGTATTAGATCATCATAGAATGTGAACATATAGGATCATAAACATGCATATAGGTCATCATATCCATCATATAGCTCATAGAAACATCACATCGCATAAACATAAAGTGCATCATAGAATCTAATAAACATGTTAGACACATCACATACAACCATAATCATGTAAAGTCATCATATAGATCATCATGTCCATCACATAAACGTACACATATGCATCAGAGTCATAAACCACATAGGTCATCTATAAGCATAGCATATCCTAACATCATAATGTAAGTCATGTCCATCATAGTAGATCATAATCATAGTCATTCAAATCATGGTATCATATAATCATCATCAAAAAAAGAATAAAAGTGTCCAAGTATACAATGATCTCAAAATAACAATACATCTCGAAGTGTCCAAACCGAAGTGGTGTATACATGTCTAAATAAAGGTACTAAAACTGATACATGTCTCAAAACAACTAGGAATGGCTCCCCCCTGATGGTGCTGGCTACGGTGGCAGGATACCTCCTCCTCCCCCACCTATTGTCCTTGTCCTTGGTGTACCTCCTCCTGATGGTCCGCATGGTGGCCCCATAGGTCCCATCACCCCACCACTCTCTGTGGATGCCCTCTGTGACCTATTGCGGTAACTAGGTCGATAGATACTTGCCCTGCACTCTGGTGGTACAACCTGCTCATAGAGGGACTGCCAGTAGAAGATCTCTTGGCCTACCCTAACCATCTCTGTAATGGTCTCACTAGTGGGACCCTGTCCTGCAATTTGTTGCACCTGCTCTAAGAGTGCCTCTGCCCTCCCGTACCTCTAAATAGTTGTGTCTCTCTCTAGTTGGGTGGTCTGTAGGTCACTCTACAGCTATGTAACCTGGGCCTGCATCTGTCCTATCTGTCCCTACTGTTGTCCTAGCATAGACTGTGCCTAAGCCAGCTGGGCTCATAACCCTACTATCACCCCATCATCTGGCCCCTGTCCTTGTGGCTGTATTGGAGGCTAAACCTATGCCTGTAAGGCTAGCTGAGCATGCTGGTTAGGATCAATCCACCAGTGAACCCTCCTCCCATATCCATCTCTGCAATCATCCCCGTCAATGCCATCATGACCACCATCCTGACCTCCTCCTCCGCCACCACCATCATGACCTCCTCCTCCTCCTCCACCACCGTCATCATCCCCACCTCGGCCACCTTTGCCTCCCCATCCTCTGCGTCTCCTGGGTCACCTCTGTGGCCCATCATCATCCTCCTCCCGATCATCCAGAATCGGGGCTTGCTCTCCTGGTCCGGAGTAGCGTGGAAAACGATGTGTTGCAAACCAGTCAAAATAGTCATGTGTCGTACCCGCATCTGCCATTGCCCTATGCATCGACCACAGCTAATATGGAATGTGTATAAACTCATTACGAGATGCCTCATAGGATGGGCTGGGTCCCCATTGTGTCCTCTCCTTGTGCGTATGGGTAAATATGGCATTACCCTGAGGCATCCCCTGGATGCTACCAAACTGCATGTACACCCATGATACAATGTGTCTCTCCAAAATATAGGGTGTCCTCCCTATAAGCCATCTCATCTAAAAGCACAACAAAAGCTCCAATGCATCATCATCCCATACCTTGCAGTCCAGGTATGGTCACCACTTGACTCTATCTACATTGTCAAAGGCGTGTCTCCAGTACTCTAACTTTCCTAGCTTGGTCTGGGAAAGGCTATCCTGAAACATGTAAGAGTAAGGTTGATCCCTATCTTGAGTGCCAATGCCAATAGGATGAGTGATGGCTATATGAGTCCATGCCCATATCTGTAACAGTGAAACCCTACAAGCCAAGCTAGAGGAGCCATCGTACACAAACTGGTGCAAATCATGATACAGGTGAGCAAGGATGCAAACACCCCAAGCATATCTGGTCCCCTCCGTCGTAATCTGCTCTAGTACCTGACCCCATCCAACTACAAATCCATGTGACCATCTTTTGGGGCACACAATACCTTCGATCAACCCTGCCACAACTGAAGGAAGTGGCTCATAATAAACCAGCATATCAAACCAACTGATCTTAGTGCCCTTGATCTCATCGTCATCGAAAACCTGTCGGCACTCATCCAATTCTGCCCCAGTCTGCGGCTCATACTCAACGAGATCTCCATCAATAGGTATGTATAGAATCCTATGAACATCCTCCAGAGTCACTGTAATCTCCCCAGTGGGAAGGTGAAAGGTCCCGTCCTCACTATGGAATCTCTCAACCAAAGCAGTCAACATGCTGAGATTTACCCTAATCTCAGGCATGAAGTAAACAAATGATAATCCAATAGATCCAATAACTAGAAGATCATTCTCCATAAGATAAGGCCTCAACATCTGGGTAACTAGAAATTGCTCCCTCGATATGAGGACATCATCTAACTCCTCCAAACAAGCAAGCTCGCGTTAATCAATCAAAATTGACTAAACTACAAGTCTATTTATCCAACATCAAAAACTTAGTTATTTCAACAGGAAAGCAATCCTATCATCTCTCCAGAGATTCTATTAATCTCAGAGATGACCTATCAGTTGACCAGCATCAATCGTACAATCAACTTCATCAAATTTCTAAGTGTTTTTGTAAATAAAAATTAGATGCATAGTTCTACATCTTAAATGCACCGCTTTACCTTGAACGCACAGAATCCTCTTATTTGTGCAGCTTAAAGTCAGATGCGTAGGGCTGTTCCTTATCTATACAGTAGAATCTTGCTTGCGCAGGAAAATTTCAAAAGCGCAGCAAAACGTTGCATGCGCCGCATCCCTTTTTGTTTGTGCAGCATAATCTCATTTGTGCAGGAGTCAACTTCAAATGCAAAAAAACCACATATGTGTCGATTCCAGCATCATATGCGCAGAATCGTGTCATATGCATGGTATCGCGCATCATATGCGCAGTTCTTCCATTCAGCGCATACAAAACCTAAATCTTTAGCCTACATTTATTGCTATTATTCATGACCCTAGGTTAGAAATGAAGTAGTACTTATCAGTGACCCGTAGTCTATTGGACGGTTGAATCGTCGAATACGCTCGAATTTATGAAGCTCAAGAGGAAACTGTTGAATCTTTGTTGACTACTCTATGCTCAAATGGCTCTGCTCTCCACTAGGATCTCTCTCAAAGGCAAGTGTACAAATGAGTGAACTATGAACCCAAACTCATATATATATCACATGGAACCCTAATGAGAGGTGCTTGACCTTGTCCATGCTAGGGCATGATTTTCACATAGTCTTTCTTCTAGGTCATCCATTTTCTTTACCCTAACCTGTCATTCAACCTGTCTCATTGTGAGATCGTCCGTCATCCTATTGTCTTCCCATCCAATCTCCCGAGGGGGCATCCTAATGTCATAAACCTGTACTAAGGGCAAACTGGGGCATGTATCATAACTAGAAAATTTTTATTCTTTGAAACAACGTGATAAAACACATTGCATCAAAGAGGGGCAAAATGTATACACCTAAAAATGGCTAAGTCAAATTAAATAAGTATTTTAATTCTCATTCTCCTATCAATTAAATAAATATTCTAATTTATTTAAATGATTCACATCCCTCTAATAATTAAATAAAATCAATTTATTTAATTAAATTCCCTAATTCTTCTAATGTCTCACATAATTAAATAATTCTAAATTATTTAATTAATCTTAAATTCCTCTATCCTAAGTCTTAATTCCATAAATCCACCTCACCCTTCCACATCACCATTTCACCTCACCTTTCCACCTCACCATGTTGCACATGTAATTAAATATTTTAATATTTAATTAGCTAATATTCCCTCACCCACATGTCCTATTTCTCCTCTAGTCAAATTAGTTAACTCATCAATCAAATCAATTAACTAATTAGTCAATTGAGTTCACTGATCAATCTATTCTATTGACTCCCTAATCAACCCAGTTAACTAATCAATCATCTCAATTAACTCTTCAATCTATTATGTTAACTCCCATAACTCATGAAGAAGGCTTGGACACTTTTTATCTTCTGATTCGCACACATTCCCTCAAGTCTTCTCAACCGTACACATCACAGGTAATTCCTCCAGTCATGGATCTATTGACACTTGGATTTGGTCTTCCCTCAACCTATATAAGCAAGGTCTTCACACCCATTTGTATCCATCTAAGCATTCGTAATCTTACTCTGCAGGAATCATACCAGTGTGCCTTTGGCAAAATTGCCTTCATTGCATTTGCATTACATTATCATAATCATCATTCAATTGTATCTCCATTATCAATCCATATCCATTATAGTTGCATTGTAGCTTAGTCTCTATTGCACATTCCATATCACAGTCATTCTATTCTTGTCATCTTCAACAACAAGGAAGTGCACACTTCTGAGAGCTCCATTACTATCAAGATCAAAAGGAGATAGGTGAACAATGGAAGCATAGAGGTAAATCGGTCTTCGAAGGTATATTCTTTGTTTACTTGTGTTTACATCAATTTCCATTGAGTTATTGGATGATTAGTTGTTTTGTACTATTGTTCACATTTTCTGATAACAAAACCTATCAAAGATATTATTTTCAAGCAAGAGTAAATTATATATATATATATTTCTAAATAAAAACTTTTAATTATTAACAAATAAATCAATTGAAAACAACTCAAATAATTTTCATTAAATCTAAAGTCGAAAGAAATTATAATTACATGACTAACTTATATAACTCAAAGAACATTCTGAAGCAATGAAAACACATATTTAACTACTCATCATACATCAATCACATCTATTAACCATATAATGCTTAATGTGATTAGTAACCATATAATGATGCATAAATAAAGCCACTCAAAATTGCAATATGACATGAGACTACGTGAGTGTGTGCATGCATCAAGTTATCCATCCCAAACAGTTCTTGCCAAGTGGCTAGAACATCTCTACCTCAACCATGTTCTCGTCTTTGACAATTCCCTGCACTCAGTCGCACTTAGATTTTCATTAATAGCCGAAGAAAAATAAAATGTACATCCATAATCGTACCAATAATATTCAATTATTAAATTGACTTTCAGGATTAAGTATTTATAACTTTCACGATAGTTACTTTCACACACGTGGAATTACTCATAGTAAATCAATCATAGTAAAAATGTCCAATAAAAATAAAGTCCAAAAATGAGATGTGACAACTTGGTAGTAGCATGGACTATTCCTCGAGGGAATCAAGAATAGACACATGGTAAGCTCCAATAAGTTTTATTAGTCCTTTGGTTGATTTATGAGTTTCTCAGATATAAGGATGTAGATATAATCTAATTGATTGAATGAGTCTAGGTCTGCTAGGGTTTATGAATTCATGGCTTAATGATCTCAAATAAAAACTTAATATAAACTTTGACCTAAGATGTTTATGGGTTTGTCCAACAGTCTCCCCCAACCTCTAGGCTTGACAATGTCAAACATGAGAAAGAAACCAAACCAATGTTGACTAGATCTTCCAAGTTCACAAGGAACATATGAAACATTAGAGTTGAACATTTAGACAAATTCTGACCTAATGGGAAGAACTTGACTTTGGAAGGAATTTGTGAACTAAAAACTTTGAAATCATCAGAGGTGACAAAGTGAGCAAACTATGACTAATGATTCTAAACTTTTATTAAGTGAAGTCTATAAGGCTTTTCATGTTCTTGCTTCCTGCAAGACCAAGTTTCCCTATACAATTGAGCTAAGTAGATCTTTAAAGTTTATAATATAACGTCTTTGGAGTCTATGCTTAGTGGGCCCAAGAGTTTCACTGATCAAATTCTAAAGGGGGTCCCATGTCTAAAGTTTACTATGCTTCATGTTCATGTTCATGTCAACCCGTAAAAACCTTATGCAACAAATCTCAAAAAGCAGTCTCAACCTTATGGTAATTATACTCTCAAGTCCACAAATGTAAGGTGGTTCCTGAATGAATTAGGGTTTGACATGTGGCATGGTAGCGACATGGACTCTAGATCGAGGGAATCAAGAGTAGACACATGGCTAGCTTTGTCAAGTTTAATGGGCCCTTTAGACCAATCTACAAGTTCCTCTGGCACAAGGTAGCTTATACAATTTGATTGACTAGATGAGAGTAGGTCCCCTATGATCTATGAATCCATGGCTTTATTTTCTTGGAAGTAGTAGAAACAAATTATGTATTATAGATCTTAACTCATTCAAGCAAAACAATTTACTTACTACTTGACCATGATCAAAATAGATGTCTATATATCTTTACCTTACCTATCATCCCTAGTGATGAGACCAAAAATGTCTCATCTAAATTCATCTATATTTTCTCCTAAAATTAGCATTAAAAGTAGATTTAAATGTAGTTTTAAGAACTATTAGCTTATTGAAAATAAAATATAGGATATATATTAGTTTATTTCTTAGAAGTCTATTGCAATCTAATTGCTAACATTTTCTAATATTTATTGAAAAATAGAATGCAATATGTTTTAAAATGATGCAGAATTAGTCTCGAAGTGTTCTAGCATTTTTCATCCAGCTTTGAAGCATTCTAAATTATTGCAAAATCACTTCCGGAGCCAACTTCAAAAGTATTCCAACTTGATTTCAGCCAAAGATGTTCCAACTTCATAATTTGGCTTAATCCATGGATTTAATATTCTCTCAACTTTTTCTCCTTCAAGGTTGAAGTTGAATTGTTATTATATTTAAAATAGAAAAAAAATAGCAAAAATAAATAAATCCATTCAACATTTTCTCTTAAAAGGATGTGGATGAGTTGTCGATTTGTAATGAGAGAATAAATGATGTTGTTCCTTTAGAATAGGAGTAGTAGAGAGAATAAAGGAATTTGTTTCCTTTAGCATAGGAGTAGGAGATATACATGTAGAGAATAAAGGGAGTTGTTCATTTCTCATAGGAATGTGAAAGACTAGTGGACTTATGCTTTCCACTAATTTAGTGAGTTGGGTAAAGATCTTCAATGAATAAATAAACCTCTCAACTCTCAAAAAAATGAAGTTTTTTTTAACAAGTTTTAGAATAGGAAAAACTACAGCAGTTTTAGAAGTAAATTTGTAATATTTTGTGGAAGAAATAAAAATATGGAGTATTGAGTACAAAGTTGGGTGAATGATCTTGGTCCAATTTTAGAGGGGCAAGCTGCCCATCCGGAGGAAGAGGACAACATTTGGTATTTAATTGTTTACTTATATTATTTTAGTTTTTATGCATTTCTATTTATTTTAAATGTGATTGTAGTGCAACAACTATTTAGTTTTGTTTCCACATTTTTAATTCATGGAAACGTGTTTTAATTTTGTAGTTTTAATTTATACAAGTGTGTTTAAATCTGCATGTGTGATTTTATTTCTAGCAAATATGTAAATTAAATTTTAGTCATTAGAATAATTCATTTTTTTTGTTTTCATTAGAAAGAATTGTTTGCCAAAAATCTTTAGGTTCCTAATGTAGACAACCTTTGTATACCACCCCGGATTGATAAATTAAATGAAGAGGATTATGACGAACCTCATCACCTAGCATAATGGACTCTCAAAATAAAATTAGCTACATGTTACAATAGATGTTTTAATTCCTTTTAGATCTCATATCCTAAGTTTGGATAGAGTAAGTTTAAGGCTTTTAAATAGATCTTTTCCAATCTCTCATTATACTATCATATTTCAACAATTCCACTAGTAAAATCCTCATCTAACCTATAGATTTAGGTGATAGAAAAATAAAAATGGCTTCCAAGATTGATATTTCTATATCTTCATATAAAATAGTTAGTCCGAATTTGGACACATTACTCTACATTCTTACAAGCTACCCAAGCATCATGTCTTCCCACAATCATTAGGCCTACAAGCACTCTCAAGTGATTATATAGCCTGCTAGCTTATACAAGGAAAGACCAACAAGCCAATAGGTAGTGTACTTGTTTAAAGAAGCATGGGATTGGAAAGAAACATCAACCTTTTTTATTTTATGAATGTGACACATTATATAAAAAGCACAAAATAAGGGGTTGAATTATATTGCTAGTTGTAAAGCCTAGCAAAATGAGATTGACAATGCTCTTACCACTCATCTTAGGCAGCACACACAAATAAAGTATAGAAGCAAGAACATGAAAAACCTTATAGATTTCACTTAATAAAACTTTGGGTCCATCAGTCATAGTTTTCTCACTTTGTCACCTCCAAGGATTTCAAAGGTTTCAATTCATAGATTCATTCTCAAGCTAAGTCCTTCCCATTAGGTTTAAATTTGTCTACAAGTTCAAGTCTGGTGTTCCATATCTTTCTTGCAAACTTGTAAGATTATGTCAACCTTGACTAAGTAGCTTTCTCATGTCTAACATTATAAAGCTTGGAGGTTTGAGGAGACTTACAAATTCATACTAATTTAAGTTTTAATTCATCACCATAATTAAAAATTTATATTACATTAGGTTTTATTTCACTCACTCAATTACAAATTTATTAAAATTTAAACTAACTTTGCCACCTTAATAAAAAATTTATGGGCAATTTAGGCTTAATTCGCTACCTCAATTAAAAAATTTATGGGAAATTTAGGCTTAATTCACCACCTCAATTAAAATAAAATAAAAAATATGGCATTTATTCACCACCTCAATTAAAAAATTATCAAAAATTTAGTCTTCTTTCACCACCTCAATTAATATTTTATGGAAAATTTAGGTCCTCTTTGCCAAATTGATTAAAAACAAGAAAGATTTTTGGTTTCCAAATCACCCACAATTTATTTTTAAAATTATGTTTTGACATAAAATAGTCACCCACTCTATCACTTCAGTTCAATTTCAGAAGAAAAAAAACGCCAAGAGGATTATGTGTCTACATAGGGGGTGATACTATTGATACATCTTACATGGTGGATACTCACATTTATTCTTCCCTTGTGCTACATTGCCTGGTGATAATATTGCTTTAGGTGTTAGAATTATTGCCTGAAGACTCTAGTTATGCTTCATTACATGTCAAGTCATTCTTGCTTGTTAATTATCAGTACTTAGATGATGATACCTTATGGTAAGTGAATTTAGACTTACTTTGATCGATAGTGCATTGCATTGGTTTGATTATTCTTGCCTATTTTATCAACCCTTTATGGCAGTGGCACATGATTCCATAGCATATTTCTCTTACCCTAGCATACATAAGGATAGCTTGGACTTTTCTTATGCCCCTATATATATATATATATACATCATCTTCATTGGATGTCCATATGATCGATATTATTTATACTCCTATATGATCAAAGTTTTTGTTAACGGGACACGTGACTTTTGTCAGGATCCACTTACATTTCAAAAACATTATTCTTCATAGAATTACCATGCAATTTAAGTCATACTTATCAAATGATGGGTAGGCATCAAAAGGCTACATCTAATCATGTTGTTTTCCCCCCTCCTAATCCCAAACTTATTCCTACACCTATGCTTAACTATAAGGCATCTAAGAAATATGATATTGTTCATCAATTATAAAACACACAAGCTAAAATATCACCTTGGGACTTCATATGTACATCACCTTTGTATAAGGAAATCATGCAAAGAGCCTTAGAGAATATACAAGTCCAATAGGATACCTCCCCATAGATAATCACTTCCTATATTACATCCATTGGATCCCAGTCCAATCATGATATTTCATTTGGCGGTGTAGATCTTTCACTTGAATCATTTATTCATGAGCATTTACCTCTACACATTGTAGTGAAGTTTGGAGATATATACATTAAGCACACCTTGGTTTATAATGATTCCATCTCGAATATATGTAGTGAGGATTGTTTGAAATATTTGAATGTGGATATGACAACATTGGAAATTTTTGATCTTACCATTAAGGGTTTTGATAATACCAGTCGATAGTCCATGGATCTTAAATTTGATTTCCTATCACGACTATTTCATTTACTATTAATTCCCCATTTCATGTTATGTCTAGATGGTTAACTTATGCTCTATTATTGGACCACCCGACACCCATGGATTCATGTCATGGGCGGCATACCCTCTACACTTCATAAAGTTATCAAATCGACTTTTAATAATAAAAGTAAAATCAATCATTGTCATATGGTAGATCAATCTAAGGTTCTTATTACATAGAATCAATCTAATCTAGAAGTGTCAAAAAGTAATTTAATATCAATAACATGAACCTAAACAAAAGGAACCTAAGGAGAAAGACCCCACATATAATGACAATACTTTATTTGGTGATGATTGGAGTTCATTAAACTTCACACCTTGTGGTGCTAGAAAATACAAATTTAATCCTAAAGCTTATAATATGGCATTGCTCTGTATGGACTCATCCATTTATGGTCAACCATCATCTCTAGGACAAATGATACAAACAAAACAAAATTATCTTGTGTGTTAAACTAATGTTAAAAATGGCACATCTACTAATTCATCTAGTTTTTCTATGTCATTTAACACATTATATGGCCTAGGATATAAGATTATGCAACAACTTGGATAAAATGGTCATGAACTTGGTCATTGTAAGGTATTTAAAACCATTATAATTGCAAGAAAATAAATAAAATTAGGGTCTTGGCTATGTGCCTTGGGATCTTATGAAATGGTTAGAAGAATGCATACAAAAAGGAAATGAACCTTCCATATCAATGATCTATACATATTTGAATATTACATAATAAATCATAATTATTATTCTTTAGAAATATTACATCACTTCATGATCTAGTTATAGGTGTTTTAGTTCATACGAAAGATTGTACTTGTTTGACACTACACATGGTTCGTTTTGCAATTATTATATTTGATAGTGCTTATTGTTTCAATATCACAAACATGTGTATTATTTCTTAGTGTTACATTATTTCCACATATACATGAACATACATAAAGAACAAGGAAAGCATTTAAGTACAAATAAACATAAAGTTATCCAAAAATTAGTAATCATAAAGTGCAAAATCATATGACATATCGCAAATGTTCAAAAAAATATATCAAATTAAGAGTTATCAATGAGATTTGCACCCTGTTGAACGTGATGTTCAGTAATCTATTGAAACATGGGAAGACCTCTAAAGCTATGGGTAACTTAAAAATAGAGGTCAACCTCTGGAGAAGGTCGGCTTCCTATGGTGTCACCTAAAAAAAACTACTTTCTATCCTACTACTTTGACAAGGAAAAAGGTAAAGAAATGTGCATAACCTGGGAAACTAAAAATGAACAAAAGAATTGAAAAGGTGATCCACCAAACTGAACTTGGGCATAAACTCAGATAATCAACACTTGCCTAAAATGATTGAAAAACTTGCACAACTCATTCTTGTATGTTTTTGCATAAGTATTTCATAATAAGGTCCTGATGCTCAAATTTCTAGAAGGAAGATGACTTCACAACCATAAGTCATTCACAAAAAATTGACACAGAATATGACCTGCATAAACAAAATATTGCATAAAGGTGCTAAACATGGGACAAAGCTATAAGGAAATAATAGTACCTCACAAATAACTTGATCAAACCATTCGAATGCACACAATGAAGCAAGGGAAAAGAAGGCAAAACTCCAAAGTCATTGATATTCAAGGTCTCTCTATTATTCATGTCCACAATGAGTTGCAAACTGTCAAAATCTGAGCAAGGATTGTAAAAATCACAAGTCTCCAAAAATTGCATAATCAAAACTAGTTACAAATGAGTCAACAATGTGACTATATCCATCTCCAAGGTAGTTGCATCAAAATAGGGTCTCTAACTGTTTTGGGTTAGATGCCCTCAAAAAGCCTAAAATATAGCACCTAAATCTCCTCCAAAAGAGCTCACAATGAGGGAAAAAGTCAATCATTACTTGGTCTAACATGATGACACATAAAACTGTCCACCAAAAGCTCATATTTGCCCTTCAAAGTCAATAAAACCCAATCAATCTTCTCCTAAACTTCTTGCATATGTGGGACAACTCTCACAACTTCCTCCTATATGCTTGGCATGTTTTTTCCAATCTCCTCTACTCTCCTATATCCTTGACATAACACAAGGCATAACAAGATCACTCAATACTTTGCATATGTTTTTACAACTTCTTTTGCATTTAAAAATAACAATAAACTTCAAATGATTTATAATACCATCATTTAGGTTTAAATGTTTTACATTTGATGTTTATGCAAATAGAAATAAAAACACCTAAGTACCTATGTGCTGACCCTAGTGTGTAAGGGAATAAAGCATGGTCAAAAGTCTATAAAAGGTTCACATGTGCATCGTGGCACTAGGCACAAAAGTTATCAAGTTTTGACCATGGCCATTCATGAAGGAAATGCAAAAAAAAAAATGACAAAATCCCATCGGGCTTCTAGGGCTCAAACCCTAAAAGACACAAAGACAACATTTCAACTTTGCATTTTTTGCATTTTCTTGCTATTGTTATGTGTCGCCATGAGTGAGCTTGCTCTGTAGAGCTCTCTAGAGGTTTTCAGTTGGGTTTTGAAGGTTTTTTTAACTACATTTCACACACAGCCATGTGAGCTTCCTCACTGGTAAGTTCATTGAGCCTATTTTGATGCTCTTGATGTGGTCTTCTTTTCATATTCTGAGCAAAACACAAGATATATGCTTCATTATCTTCATGGCCGCGACCATGCAACTGTATTTCATGCTCAATAAGCTTCATTTCACTTGAAATAGCTACAGAAGTAAGAAAAGAAATAATTTGTTTTTGTATAATATGCTTCTGTGTATATGATATTTCCATGCTTTTATCACACTGTCAGCTTTTGCTGTTGAAAAAGACTGAATTATTAGGGTTTGTCTTCATTAGGGTTTTGTAGAAACAAACCCTTCACTATATGTGGGTATTTCATGTAACAATTTTTATTCATATCTCTTACAACAAAGAAATGAACGAAGGCTTTTGTTTCAGATCTACGAATTTTCAAATGAAAATTTTATCTGGGTATGATCAAAATAGTTTCCTTCCTATGTATTTGAATGGTATATCCAGTATACATCATCTGTGTAAAATATACTAGGTTTTGTAAAGCAAAAATCCTCACTGTTCATTATGCTCATGATTGCAGGGTTTACACCAGACTTGACATGATTGTACTAGTGATTGGACTGATTGGCTCCATGGTCTTTTTTGACAGTCCTGATGTCCTTCATGACTCTAACTGTATCGTCACTATCAACTTCTTCTCATAGAAACTTCATTTCCATATACACAGGACTGTGCCTTATGTAAGCTAAGAATATAGAGTCTTAAAATATATTTCCTTCATTGTCACAACCTCAATACTCTATGCAAACTGCTAGGTTTTAACAAGGCATTAGAAACCATAGCCAACCGTTAACATGGCTTCACCAACTCTTCAAAGGCATTGATAATGCCTCAGAGGATTTTAGAAGTCAGTACAGTGTTGACAGAGCCATCACTATCTAACAGTTCTCTCCTGAACCTACCTTCCAACATATATCTCTGCAGATCTCTGAATATCATCTATGACTATTATAATACCTTCTGTATCTTGATACAATCACTGTATTCTATGTACTTATTCATCATTCATGATATCTCTTCATGACAATCACTTTTGTTGCCTACTGGTGACTGCTACTTTACTATTTATGAGGGATCAAAGAATGTGCCTCACTATTTCTGCATTGACTATGACTGCTCTATGCATCTTCATTTTATGTTGATCTTCAACTTGAGGTTTTGTATGTTCTAGGGTTGTCTTTAATGACCTGTTAGATATGCTTCTCATAGGCATGAGTATTTTCATTTGTGGTCTGCTATTTCAAACTCTGTCATAGTCCCTTGTTGTACTATTATGGAGATGACTGCCTCATGTCACTCCTTGTTACTGTTGAGACTTACTCTTCATTGTATCTGCTGATATGGTATTATTTGTATGGAATACTCTCACTATAACTGAACTCTGTAGCTTTGATATGCCAATATGACATCATTGTAACTAGAATTCTAGCATACTCAAATCCATTGAAAATGAAACATTATGGCACTGATGACTGTGACTGTCTTGGAAAACATGGTCTGTCCTCCTGACAGTGATGCTATCTATCATTGTGTTTGACCTGCACTTAATCATGAAGTAAGAGTTGTTTCCTATTCTATAACCTGCATGACTGTCATGATCAGTAGGATATTTCATTTGTCTTCTATCATGACTGTTATGCAAGTTAACTCTTGACAGTTACTCTAAATCTTGCACTCTGCATACAATCATTTTATATGACTATGACATACATCTACATGTGATTCCTGTTATATCCTGATAGAATGTATAAAAGAATCAAAATTTCCTCAGGATGAATAGAGGGCAGCATGTTGGGCTCAACCCTTGTGGGAGCCCATTTTAACCCACATGTTGAAATGAGATAAACAAATCAGTAACATAACTTTATTTATACCTACACATGAAACAAACATGTTAGGAAAAACATGGGCATGTGATTGATGTTCTTGATTATCCTATTGGTTTCTTGAAGTTCCAAGTGATGCTGACAGGTTTATTGCATCTAAAAATTAGATTGTATGTTTGTAGATATATGTCATATGTTATATGATGCCTCGTCATTGCTCTAACATCAGTTTTCACCCTCTAATGTAGATAACTGGAGGCAACAAGGAGATAATAGCTGGATGCAGGACATGGGACAACACGGGATGATGCAAGACAACACAAGTAGGACCAAGACTCGTCATTCAGGCAATGACGAGTCACCCTATAACATTTGCACATTTATTTCTTTAATTTTCTATAAATGTATAGTCTTTACTTTCATTTGCAATGAATTAGTTAGTCTCACGGCTTGTGTGAGACCTTATACATTTATTTTTCCAATAAAGATTACTTCTCTTCTAAAAGATTTGTACAATCTTTCAAATAAGTTATGTATCTAAAATGCAAATTGGCACTGTAATCTTAATTTGTTTTATTTGTGCACATGAATATAATACAACAAAAATAAAATGTACCTTTCTCTTCTTTAAAACTTCAAAAGCTCTACCTGATTGAGCTAGTAGTGAAATTAGGTAACATTAAGAAAGACATGTTTCAATACATAATCAACTAGGTGGAGGTTGCTTTGAGGACCCCTCCCCTATCTCACTCCTCATAGATCTAGATCTACTAGGAAATCAGGTTTGAGATTGGGATCTTGATCAAGACTAACTCAGTACTATGTTCATCCCTCAAAGTCTCTCAATCTTCTCTTGCAGCTTAGTAATCTCTACCATCAAGGTCGTGTACTCTTGGAAGAGGATAGTACTTATAGCATCTCTTGCAAGTAGAGGTGTCACATCTTTGACTAGGGCATGTGCTAGTAATACATATCACTTAAACTATGCAGCCTCTAATGCTAGGCATAATGTGTCCATCTTTGCTTGCAATTAGGCTATCTTTGCTCAACCTTTGTCCCTCTCAAGCTATAGGGTATCCATCTATATCAAGGTACTATCTCTCTCGTCCTATTGTGTGGCACACTCAATAGCAACTGTCATGAAGGATACTTGATCCTAACTCACTCGATCAAATAATAGAGCAAAATGGAGTACATGTCGATAGTCTCTATATATGCTTTGTAGGCACTATTGGTATATCACTAGTCAAGTATATCCCATTGTATCAGAGATCAATTCTACCAATCAAATAATAGAGAAAAATGGAGTACATGTCAATAGTCTTTATATATGCTTTGGAGGCACTATTGGTATATCACTAGTCAAGTATATCCCATTGTATTAAAGATCAACTCTACCCACTAATGCTTTTGTACCTACATATCATACATTTTACCCAAGTTAGATCTTTCATGCATATATACATATTTTATAGCACAGATATTTTGCATGGACTATATTGAGATCACATCCTATCAGCGATCATCCCAACAATTTGGATTAGTGGTACTACATCTAGTAGGGTCCAAGGTATACTTTAAGAGCTAGCCTAGGGAAAATCCTATAAAAACCTCACAAATCTCTTATGTAGAGGCATAATCCCCAAGGCAATTTTTTTAAAATAGACTAAAGTGATGAAGTGTGGCTATTTTATATATAAATATAACTTTAAAAATAAAATGTGGGTGAGTGGAAAACCAAAATTCACTCCAACTTCTTAATCAACTTGGTGAATTAGAACCTAAATTTTCTATAAATTTGTAATTTGATGTGATGAATTAAACCTTGAATTTCCAATAAATGTATTATTGAAGTGGTAAATTACAACCTAAATTTCCCATAATTATATAATTAAAGGGGTGAATGAGTGCCAAAATTTATTAGTAACCATAACTAAGGTGGTGAAACACAATTAGTTCTCTAATGATATTTTCATAAAGTTGTGAAGGATTTCATAAAAGTATGAAGGATTGCATAAAACTATGGAGCCTTGTGTAAGTCTATGGAGCATTATGTAATGCTATGGAGCCTTGTATAAACCTATGAAGAATTGCATAAAGTTATGGGTCATTGTGTAAAACTACAAAGCATTATGTAAATCTATAGAGGCTAATGTAAAGCTACTGAGCATTACTTAAGTCTCTAGGTATTGTGTAAGTCTATGGAAATTGCATAATGCTACAAAGACTTGTGTAAAGCAACAACGTATTGCATAAATCTATAGATCTTTGAATGAAGTTATGGTGCATAAAGAAATAGAGCCTTGCGTAAGTATATGAAGTGTTGTGTAAAGCTATAGAGCACTACTTAAACCTACAAAGCATTGTGTAAAGCTATGGCATATTACATAAAACTATGTATCGTTGCATAAATTTGTGGAGGTTTATGTAAAGCTATGGAGCCTTGCATAAGTCTTTGGGTCTTTGCATAATTATATGGACATTGCATATAGTTATGGAGAATTGAGTGAAGTAATGGAGCAAATGTTGTGTAAAGCTACAGCGCTTTGCTTGAAGCTTGGAACTATGATCAAATTGCGTAAATCTCAAACTTTTAGTGTTTTAGTGCATTACTGTAGTGTATTACAAGTATTTAATAATATGAACTAGGTTATTAGTGGCAAGTTGGTAAGTATGTGCTAAAAGACATTCAAATATCATAATAATTGAAATTCCAAGAACATTAATGGAAAACCAGACATTAAAGAGTTTTCCCAAAGGCCGATGTCTTCTAACTGACAAATACTCAACCTAACTATAGTCTCTCAACACTCATGAGTCACAATCTTATATTATTAAACAACCAATTAGTAGAAAAAATGTCATAAAAGCAATAGCATTTATCATAGAAGCAAAGCACAAAATGCAAGTGAATTTTTGTTTGAAATTTTTATAGAATTCAAGTTCAACTATATTATTTTTATGATTGTGCAAAATGTATAAGAATGAGACAATTTTTTTTTTTTTTTTTTTTTTTTTTTTTTTTCGGTGGGGGCGGGGGGTAGAGAAAGAAATAAAAGCATTTGTAAATTTAGATATAATATGTCAAGAATTAAAACACTTTTGGATTTTGTGAATGAGACATACTACCATGGATGGTTAATTGACATAGATAATCATATGCATGAGAAACTTAAAATTGAAATTGATGCCTAGATAAGATACTATTATGAGAATATTTTTTATTAAGGGTAAAAAACAAGTTGAAAGGGCAAGAAACCTTTTACAATGGCAAAACAATGGTTACCAAATACACCATTCTACAACACAGTTGCAACGAAGGTACCACAATAGAATCACAACCAAAGGGTTGGCATCTTACACAATGCTTGATTCTGACCTTGCAATCCACACACCCTTAGCCCAAGGATGACATTCTGAGGCTATCTTGGGAAGACCTTTTCCTTCCTTGAACAATCGTTAATGACACACCACTATCTGAATCTTCCAATCGAGAAGAAAGGAGAGGGAGATCCTCTATCGTCGCCTCAACCTGAGACACCTTGCACAAGGAGGAAAACTATCTAACTGAAGACACCGGATGTTGTACAAGATCAACTAATAGAGCTGGTGCAGTCACAGTTAGGAGAGTCCACAAAGTGAACTATCTAGGCCATGCAGCTAGAGTAAACACAATGGAAACAACTCAAATATAAAGCAAATGCACATTCAGTCATCTAGTATATCAAAGAATCCAAATACAAATTAGTCGGCAACATGCGAGAGTACAATTAGGGCTCACAGGCCTGATTACAGAATTACAGAATATGCACAAGTTATGGCTTTGAAGCTCCTTCCAATAGAATTCAAACTATTGAACTTGTAAACTAATGATCAACTTCCTAACTACTTTCCTAAGCATCTATTACATCATTTTATATCATCTCCGGAACATAAGATTCTTCTGCATCGGCCAAGGAAGATCACAAACTCCAATGAAGAGCTGTAACGTGTGTACACTGATAGGTCAGACCTAATCATGTAGAACTCCTCCACAAATGAATGGAATGGTGTGTGGATCTCAGGGAAGGTCGGCCACGAACCAAACAACATTGAATGATGTGTAATTTAGCTTCGCAAGTTGTGAAATGCTATGCAAGTCTTCTCCTTTAGATGATTATCTGAGACTGTCGAGATGCTCTATTCTAAAAAAATAGTCGATCTTCTGGTAGCGATAACTTTCCAATAATTGATCCAAATGATCTGAGTTTTGGCTATGATGTGCATGAATGTGTCTAGATCCTAAGTCCAACTCCATAAGGTCTGAAATGCAATTGTGATAGAATGCAGACCAAGATACATAAATTACAATTGACTGAACTAGAAAATGAAACAAACTGAAATGCAAATATTTTTGGTTGATGCAAGATTGCTCTTAAACCAGGGATGCTCCTGCATCAGACATTTGGGGTTATTGAAAAAGCAAGTCCCTCACTTTGCTGGGGCTGGAGGAAAACCAAGACGATCTACCTCAACCTGAGAAATCCATGATGAATCCTCATCCGATCTGCCTTTCCACTTCACAAGATATTCTTTGTACCATCTTCCTTTAGTGTTGCGTCCAACTCTGCTATCCAAAATGTCTTCAATAAGCTCTAGTGCTTGTTGTGGTAACTGCTTCTTCAAGTCTTCTTCAATGCTGTCACTGAACTCTGCTTCATGATACTGATATAGGTCTGCAATGTTGAAAATAAGGTGATATACTCAATGTCTCTAGTAACTCTACTTCATATGCATTTCCTGAATCAAACTTTCTGAGTATCCTGCAAGTTCCAAACTTCTTCATCTTCAACTTGTTATAAGTCCCAACTGGAAATCTTTCTTTTCTCAAGTACACCATCACTTCATCTCCAACTGCAAATTCTTTATGTCTTCTCTTCTCATCTGCCTTCTCTTTATACTTGTTGTTCACCTCTTCCAAATGCTTCTTAACCTGATTATGCACTGTCTCCACATGTCTTGCAAATCCTTCTGCTTTTGCACTTCTCTTTTTTGCCATACTGATGTCTCTCAACTTTGTTACTCCTCTATGGTTTACTTCAGTAACAATCTCAAAAGGTGTTCTTCTGGTACTCTTGTTCACTGAATTATTGTATGCAAACTCTGCTTGTGAAAGAATCAAATCCCAACATCCTACCTTCTCTCCAACCAAATATCTCAACAATTTTCCCAAACTCCTATTCACTACCTCTATCTATCCATTAGTTTGTGGGTGAAATGTTGAACTAAAATTCAAATCTGTCTTCATCTTCTTCCAAAGTGTCTTCCAAAAATATCCAAGAAATCTTGTATCTCTGTCTAAAATTATGCTCTTAGATAATCCATGCAATCTCACAATCTCCTTAAAAAATAGGTCAGCTACATGCACTACATCAGTTGTCTTCTTAAAAGGTATGAAATGAGCCATATTTGAAAATCTATCCACCACTACAAATATTGAAACATGTCCTCTCAGTGTCTTTGGCAATCCCATTATAAAATCCATACTTATGTCTTCCCAAGGTCTCTCTGGTACTGTCAAAAGTTTATACAATCCAGTATTCTGACTACTCTCATTTGCCACTTGACAAACTCTACAACTCTGCAAAAATTTCATAACATCCTTATGTATCTGAGGCCAAAAGTAGTTTTCACTTACCAAGGCCACTGTCTTATCTATCCCAAAATGTCCTGCCAATCCACCACTATGCTTCTTCTTTATCAAATTGTCTCTCATTGAACTCCTAGGTATGCATAACTGATTTCCTCTAAACAACATATCTTCTTGAATGAAATAGTCCAACCACTTACTCTTATCTATCACAACAGGTTCCTTACATGCTTTCCAAGGTTCTATAAAATCAGGATCTTCCTCATACATGTTCTTCAATTCATCAAATCCCAATACTTCAATTTTCATCTCTGTCAGCAAGTTCCTTCTCCTACTCAATGCATCAGCAACTTTGTTTGATTTACCACTCCTATGCTTCAACACAAAAGTATAACTCTGCATGAACTCTACCCATCTCATATGTCTCTGATTCAACTTTCCTTGACTGCTCAAATATTGCAAAGCTTGATGATCTATATACAACACAAACTCCTTAGGCAACAAGTAATGTCTCCACTTCTTCAAGGCTTGAATTATGGCATAAAACTCTTGATCATAAACTGAATATCTTCTCCTTGCATCATTCAATTTCTCACTAAAATATGTTACAGGTCTACCTTCTTGACTTAATAATGCTCCTATTACATTCCCACTTGCTTCACAATCTACTTGAAATACCTTATTGAAATCCGGTAATGCCAAAACAGGGTGCTCTATCACTTTCTGCTTCAAAAATTCAAAACTTTTATCTGTTCCTGATGTCCACTTAAAGTTTTTTTTGTCACCTCTCATTGTCTCTATCATAGGGTTACAAACTGAACTGAAATTTCTGATGAACTTTCGATAGAAACTAGCTAATCCATGAAATGATCTGACTTCTCCAATGCTCTCCGATGTAGGCCATTCAACAATTGCTCTCGCTTTCTCATGGTCCATCTTCAATCCTTCCGCAGAAATCACAAATCCCAAGTACATGAATTCTTCCTTCATGAAGATACATTTATTGATGTTTATCAGCAATTTTTCTTCTCTCAATCTCTGCAATACTTGTCTCAGGTGCCACAAATGTTCTTCCTTTGTCTTACTGAAAATCAGAATGTCCTCCAAATATACAATAACAAACTTACCCAAGATTTTCTTCAAAACTTCTTTCATCAATCTCATAAAAGTGCTCGATGCATTTGTCAATCCAAAAGGCATCACTAACCACTCATACAACCCTTCATTTGTCTTGAAAGCAGTCTTCCATTCATCTCCTTCTTTGATTCTGATCTGATGGTATCCACTCTTCAAATCTATCTTTGTGAAATATTTTGCTCCACTCAAACAATCCATGATATCATCCATCCTAGGTAAAGGAAATCTATACTTAACTATGATCTTGTTTATTGCCCTAGAGTCTGTACACATGCTCCATTCTCCATCTTTCTTTGGTGTTAATACTGCAGGTACTGCACAAGGACTCAAGCTTTCTCTAATCAAACCTTTCCTCAACAACTCTTGTATCTATCTATTCAATTTTTCATTCTCTGTCAGTGTCATTCTACGTGTTGCTTTGTTAGGCAAACTAGCTCCTAGTATAAGATCCATGTGATGACTGATACTCCTAATTGGTGGCAATCCTTCAGGTACATTGTCTAATATGATGTCTTCATACTCTGTCAGCAACTCAGTTATCTCCTCCGATTGTGATTCTTCAATCCCTTTCTTCAATGTTTTAGGTTTCTTAGGGATCAAAGCATAACACATATTCTCACGTCTCAAGCCATCCATAAATTTTCTTCCATCTACCAAACAGATTCTAACATTCCCACATACTTCACTCTTAGGATCATCTTCTAAAGGAATCAAGGTAATTCTCTTCCCATTTGATATTATAGTGTATGTATTCTTTCTCCCATCATGTATAGCTTTCCTATCATACTGCCAAGGTCTACCCAACAAAATATGATAGACATCCATAGGCATAATATCACACAATACTTCATCATGATAAGATCCAATATGAAATTTCACCAAACATTGTTCATTCACCAATACCTTATGATCATCCTGAATCCATGCTATTTGATAGGGCTTAGGGTGTTGCAATCTTTCCAACTTTAGCTTAGTCACCATCTCCTCTAAAACTAGGTTATTAGAACTACCACTATCAATTACAACTTTACAACATTTACCTCCTGATTTGCATCCGGTTCTGAACAAGTTTTTCCTCTGCGGTGGTTCTTCATCTGCCTCTACTTGAAATAGTGCTCTCCTCATGACAAGTGCTTCTCCTTTCTCAGGTTTACAACTGAATAGGGGTCACCTAGTTCAACAAGTTCTTCCACATAGGTTGCTCTTCCACTGTTCTTCGTTCTCTTGCTTGTACTCCCTTGATTACATTCAAATGCTCAATCTCCTTCACCTCCACACTTAAAACAAGTTCCTCTGAATGTTCTCCTATCAGGTCCTCTTCCTTCTCTTCGGTATCCTTCACTCCGATATGGACTAGGGTTTCCTCTACGGTAGAAGGTTTTGTCATCTCTCTGGTATGCATTGCTATCTATGTCTTCCTTCTTGAATGTGTTCTCTTGTCTGTTCTGCTCCGTATATGATCTCTCTCCTCCAGAAAATGTTCTACCTCTCTGAAATTTACCTCCTCTACCTCTCTGTCTTTGATCATGCTTCTTATTCAACTTTTCTTCAACCTTCAGGGCAAACCAATATGCTTCTTTCAGTGTTGTCATCCTTACCAAACTCAGTTCTTCTTGAATGTTCAATCTCAGTCCATTGATGTATCTAGCCATTTTCTCCTTGCTTACTTCACTATGTCATGTCCTTATGATCATCTTATGAAATTCTTCAGTATACTCCACAGATTTCTCCTTTTGTCTTAAGTTTTGCAATCTCTTCAACAGTTCCAACTCATAGTCAGTAGGTATAAACTAATTCTTCAATTTTGTCACCATCTTGTCCTACTTTGTAATCTTTTCTTTTCTTCTTCTGTTTCTATCCAACTGAACTTCTTTCCACCATATAGCAGCATGTCCTTTCAGCTTTGTCTTTGCAAATTTCACCTTCTCTGGATCCTCAACTTCTTCATACTCAAAGTATTCTTCTATGTCATTTATCCAGTCAATCAACTCTTCAGGTTTCAAATTGCCAGCATAGTTCGGTACATCAACTCTAGGTCTTTTTCCAATCTTTAAAACAGCTCGCAACATCTTGACTTGATCTTATTCTTCTTCTTCCTCATCTCCTAGGGTTTTGCTATTTTGATCAACGGATTGAAATTCGTCATCATCATCACTTTCAACATTAGGTCTAGGTGTAAGTCCTCTTCTCCGATCTTCTTCAACAACATCCAAGCAAACTCGCATGGTTTTCATCATCTCCATCATCTCATCCATTCTACCGGCCATTGTTCCAATAGCACGGATTCTCCTCGACAGCATCTCTTCCTAGTATCAAGTGTAAACTGCCTCAAGTTCGGCGATCGAGCTACAAGGTGACAACTACCTCACAATTAGCAATCGGTTGACAACACAAGTAACCTGCCTCGGATTCGGCAATCTATCCACAGCAAGATCTTACAGAATTCCTTCACCAACTTCGCTCAATTTGCTCCCAAAGATTCAAACTTTTTCTCTGGTAACACTTGGTGCAATCACGGTTAGGAGGGTCCACAAAGTGAACTATCCAGGTCGTGCAGCTAGAGTAAACACAACAAAAATAACTCAAAGATATAAAACAAATGTAGATTCAGTCATCCAGTATATCAAAGAATCCAAATACAAATTGGCCAACAACATGCGAGCTTACAATTAGGGCTCACAAGTCTAATTACAGAATTACAGAATATGCACAAGTTATGGCTTTGAAGCTCCTTCGCAAAGAATTCAAACTATTGAACTTGTAAAGTAATGATCAACTTCCTAACTACTTTCCTAAGCATCTATTACATCATTTTATATCATCTCCGGAACATAAGATTCCTCCGCGTCAGCCAAGGAAGATCACAAACTCCAATGAAGAGTTGTAACGTGTGTACACAGATAGGTCAGACCTAATCGTGTAGAACTGCTCCGCAAATAAATGGAATGGTGTGCAGATCTCAGGGAAGGTCAGCCACGAACCAAACAACATTGAATGATGGGTAATTTAGCTTCGCAAGTTGTGAAATGCTCCGCAAGTCTTCTCCTTTAGCTGATTATCTAAGACTGTCAAGATGCTCTGTTTTGAGAAAACAGTTGATCTTCTGGTATGGATAACTTTCCGATAATTGATCCAAGTGATCTGAGTTTTGGATATGATGTGCATGAATGTGTCTAGATGCTAAGTCCAGCTTTGCAAGGTCTGAAATACAACTGCGATAGAATGCCGACCAAGATACAGAAACTACTAGTGACTGAATTGCCTGAACTGAACTGAAAAATAAAACAAATTGAAATGCAAATGTTTTTGGTTGATGAAAGATTGCTCTTGAACCAGGGATGCTCCTGCATCAAGAGCAGTAGCAAGAGTCCTCACACAACCCACCGAGAGAGCAATGGGATCTGACAAAGGAGGTCCCTGAACCGAGTCTAAAGAAAAAGTCCTAGAATGGATTGAGGATGTTGCTTGAACCACACTAGCCCCAGGGAAGCCACCTCAAGAGTGTGACCCACCACCGAAGGAATGAGACTAGAGGACTCATCATTCTGAGAGTCAAAAGAAACAAGATCATCCATAATCAAATGTTCAGGGAGGGCATTCTACCACCATGAAGCCAAGCCCACATTCTCGCGACAAGAACAGGGACAATCAGAAGCAAGGTGTCCAATAGCGAAGTGTCATCTGCAACGAAACGGTAGACCCTCGTAACCAAGCAACTTAGTCCACCTATCCTCTACCATCAAGACAATATCTCTGTGAAGAGCCTTGGAGATGTCAATGTCCACCAAAATAAAAACATAGGTAGAGTGGCCAATATTGGACGTGATTGAATCAACCTTCAAGAACCAACCAATAGCATTGTCGATATCCTCAAAATAGGAATCTTCCCAAAATTGGAGAGGGAGATTAGGGATCCTTACCCAAACTGGCATGATGTTGAGAGATTATGTCAAAGGGTCGAATGAAGTAAACCATGACTTGAGAGAGAGGGAGTGCTCGCCCCGCATCCACAACCTACCATCTAGCACTGACTCCATGTCATCAAGAGTATGAAAGCTCGCAATAAAAAAACCCCTAGCACAAGGATATAGCTTGATTGTGCCATCAATAAGAGGCCTCCAAGACTCTGAAACCCACTTATGCAAGTCTAAAAGAGGCCACAAGCAGTTAAATCTACAAATCAAGCTTTGATGAGCATAAAAAATTTCATTGACAATCACACCCTACCCACAAACCACAACAGGGGAGGATCGAGAGCACGAAAGGGGCCGAGCATTGCCACACCGAAGAGGGCAAGAAGAATCGGAGGGAATCCCCAACCCTACCATGGCCACATAAGATAGACCACGACACACCCCACCCGCGCCAACATCCACTGGAATCCTACCAAGAGAAGCTTCACCACCCATGCCACAGCCATTATTACCCACACATTGTATTTTGTTATACACACTAGAATACTATTATGAGATTGTTAGTCACATGGAATTTATCAAATTGATACCTACTTTACTAGCCTCATTGTTTTTGATAAAGCGTGGTCAACACAAAGCGAACTATTCTTTCGCTTTTTACTAGCCTTATTGTTACCCAGACATTGTATTTTGTTATACATATAACTAAAAGTTCTTTGCAAAGGCTTGGTTATTGACATCATGGGCAATAATTTGGTTGAAGATGTCACAAAAACATTGTCTATCAATAGGCTAGTTTTGGATTATAGTGAAGTATTCATTCGACATCACAAAATTGAGAAACCAAAAGGAGGTTGGACAAAGACATGTATAAAGACTTCGATGATTTCTTGAATTTGAAAGGGGAAAAAGTTTAGCATGTTTGAAATTTTGATATATCTAATAGTTGTTAAGGCAAACACATAAATTCATACCACCTATTAGTTTGTCACCACCCTAGCTAGGATCTTATGTGACTAGGCAATGTAGCATTCTCTAACTTATTAATTATTTATATGATACTGATTTTGCCGTTGTGGATTGCGAAAATCTCTAAAACATTCTATCATAGTGATTTTGTCACTTGAGCATTTAAATTGAAATGATGTTTAGTGTTTTTCATTTAATTTCAGACATATTGAAAATATATGCAATATTATCTCATATCCATCTTCACATTAATTACTTTTTGATATGATGTGACTCAATTATTAATTATCTTGAAAAGACAATGCATTTTTGTAACACAATTAATAATAAATGAATAATACTCGAGAGATCTATAAAGATTAAGAAGAGGAAAATAATAATTGCTCGGTGTTGCAATTCTCCTCAAATGTCTAAAAAGGACCTTACAATTACGTTACAACCACCTTGTAACTTCTCCCCTTCAATAATAAATACAAACCACACTCATTGAAGTGTCTCATCCGATTCTTCTCTCACTCTCTGCATTCATTCTCCCAACAAGGTACAAAAGAAAACTTTACAAATAGCTCATTAAGAAAACTCAAAAAAGGATCAATATAGGTAAGGAGTAGAGGTTTCCTTTTTATACTTATAACAGAAAACCTCTCAATGAAAAATCTAATGAGGCTAACTTCCTCTATATACTGCCCTTGTCTTCAAGCCACTATTTATAAGAAATGGGTAAGAACATAAATGACAAAGTGACAAATCAAATAAATTTACCTAAGATGGCAAATTGCAACTGTTGATCCCTTATGGAAAAGAACAAACCATACACAGCAAAATAAGAAAACATAACTAAATCTAAGCCAACTTAACTTTAAATGACTCATGTTAAGCTTTACATAACTGTGTGTGTATTATTTATACTAACGGAAGCATTCCAAAAGCCATTACTATATCAACTTAAAATATTTTCAATTGCCATAGATATTGAAACAAGGATGAAAAGGCATACAGGACATGTGACAACACGCCCCAGATATAGCTTTAGAAGGGCAAAGTTTTGCTGTCTCTTTGAAAATTTTCACTACCATGGCTAGGGAGATGACCAAAATCAATTGCCACATTCACTAGTCACACAAGAAATTACTCATATCATGGAAGCATTACAAATGGCCACTACTAGAACAGCTTATAACAAGTAACATAATGCAAGGATGACGGAAAGCCACACAAATGGTTGGAACTAATAAAGTTCTTATGTGATAATTAATAATACAATGGATTTTATTACGAATTTATAAAATTAAGATTAATACACCACAAGACCATACAAGCAAAATATATCACTTTTTTGGCTTAGTCCTTAAGAGCCCAGATAAGGATGCACAATGTGTAGAATTATAACTACATTTCTCACAGCATGACTGTAGGGCCTCTATAACCTTCAGACACCTGCAACACACAATCAGAATATCTATAATAAGGTGATAAGAGTAACTTTATCTCAATTAAAAACTTGTCATATTAGAGGTAACACACAACTGTTTAAATATGACAATAACAATGAAATAGAAACTTTACTCTTGCAACACAAGTGCTAGTTGTACTTATGCAAAAATACATAAAAAATCTGATTGAGAACACTTGGCATTTGTGTTACCTAGTGTAGTTGCCGAAGTTATACGCTACATCCACCCACTTGATATCATGCGAATTGACATTGCCAATGCCTTAAATCATGAAGATAGACAATGTTTGAACAAATCACAAAGATAGACACAGAGTTGCAACAAGAATTTTGCATTCTTAAAATCTTTGTTTATAGTTGTAATAAAGAGGAACTAAATAAGGGTTTGGAAAATGATGATCCTTAACAATAACATTTGTCACCATTTCCCAGAACAGAAATAGGTAATAGAGATGCAGTAAAGTGTCAGAAACACAATCCCTCAAATATTAGGAAGAGGGGAAACGGGGAACTTTAAAAATAAAAATTACTAATAAAAACGGACAAGCTAATTACCAACATTTCCCACATGGACTATGTAGGTAGATTAGTATAGCATACAGTTACACAATTAGTTTCCAATAACAAATTCCCCTGACATTTCCACTTAGACTATATAATTATACCAGCATTTCTGAGACATATCTCTGAAGTCCAAGACATTTGGTATTAACTTCACTTCTTTATTGACCTTCATTGATTCAAGTGCTAATGCAATGTGTTTAATGGATTATCCTGTATTTTCTTTATATAATCATTGTAAGAGGCCTTCTAGCATTTACACTAATTCTGTGATGCATACTTAAACTTTTATACAAATTCTGTGTACTTTTCAAAATATCTTCCTTTTTGCCCTTATAATCATTCGCATAAATAAAGGCAAGGAAATGACAAGAACATTTATTTGCTCTGTCAATTGTTCGAGAAACATTGCAACTATTTTAACAATATATGATAATTTTTTTCTGCAAAAGAAAATTAATAATTATATTAAACTAATTCAATATTATTTAAAACATATTATTGATTCTCTAATAGTTTTGATGAAATTCATTTGTAGTTGGATTTAGAGATTTTATTTCCTTACAAGAGTGTAAGAACTTTGTAAGGGCCTGCAATTCATACATAATTTTCATTCAAATGTGAACATCAAAGCAGCTAGAAATAGCCATTTTTCATGTTGAAAATGCCTCGAAAACAATCTGGAAGCATTTCTTTTCAAAACATAGCCCAGAAACATTTCTGGAAGTTTCTGAGATGCTTTTAGAGAGTTGTAGTACCCTAAATGTTTCCAGGTGCCGAAGCAGGGTTTTCACTCTGCTCCTTACAAGTGTGGCCTACTATAGGGCCAAATTTCTTGCCAAAATTTGCTTCAAAATTTCAAATAAGTCCACTTTGACACAAATAGCCTTGATTTCCCTCGTAGAAACCCAGAACACCAATAACCAGCTATAGGAAAAGCTAGAATGGATACATGATTAAGTAGCCACCATTTGTTAAATCTAGTTTTCTAAGTATAGAATTCTTTTTAGCTTTGCTGTGATCTATTTTTCAGGTTTCAAATAATAATGTCATAAGCGAACAATTCGAAAGGGCTTTAGACCCCTGAAACATAATTTTCCCCTGGTCTAATATTTTGATGATATTATGGCTGTTTTGGACTTCTATGTCTTTCAATGTTGAAACTTGAAACCCATATGTGGCAAGATACTTCCTAGAAGATAAAATTTATTCAATGAATATACAAACCTTTCAAAAAATCCAAAGCAAAGATATAAATATAGAAACCTGTGGAATATCTAGGAGAAAACACTGAAGCAATAGGGCTGTGCTTATTGATACATTTTACTCGAGGGTTGTTTTTACTTGCTTCTTGTTGTATGATTGTACTTTGTAGCTTCCTTGATGTCAACTGGAGATTCACATTAGACCATAGTTCCGAGACTCGGACTTGGCGCGGACTCCGCGAGGGTGACTCGGCTTGGGACTCGTTGCCAGGACTCAACGCAAACTCGGCACAGACTTAACAAAGTGAAAAAACTAAGAAATTTAGAGATTCTTAAGGATTTAAAACTTGTTTCATGCACCCTTTATTAAATAAACCTTACAGACACAATAACATCATCAAATAGAAGCTAATTTGATCACATACACAAGTATACATCGATCACATAAGTATAAACGCAAATTGTAGCTGAGCTGCTGAAGGAAATAGCACACTTATATATAATATATATATAGTCAAATGTATACAAAACTCATGGAATATGAAATGCATGACATCAAATGTTCCAAACAAATATGAAATATCAAAACAATAACTAGAAGTCTATGGCTCGAAGGAACCTGCATCCTTCGCCTTCCTACTAAGGCGTAAATGGTAAGGTCTTCAATGATGCCAAAATTGACGAGTCAACAAAAACTCGGAGACAACTCGACAAAAACTCGGCAAATCAATAGGATATATCTCATCCAAATCAATAGGATCCAATGATTTGTCCTCTACTCTTTTTGTATGAAACCGAAACCCTGAATTTGACTAAGTCTGAAACCCTGAAACCCTGAAAAATTGGTTAAGTCTGAAATCTGATGGATCCTCCAAAATCTAGAATCTGCATGTTAAATCCCATGGATCTGGAACCTATTTCAAACATCCTGGCAGTATATTTCAAAATATTTAAAGTATAAGAAATTCATTCTTATATTTAAATGTATTTTGAAATATACTGTCACCATGTTCCTGATTTTTTAAGAGATTGAAATGGCAAAATTGTATACTTAATAGCCGAGTTTCCCTGACGGGACTTGCCTGGAACCGGCGAGTCCGACGAGTCTACAGCCCGAGTCTGAGTCTAAGTCCCCAGGACTCGTCTGGGGTGACTCAGCTCGGGACTCGCCGAGTCTAGGTGAGTCCTGGGGAGTCTCGGAACTCTGCATTAGACATAGAAAGAAAGTATGATGCTTATATATTTCTAGTTAGAAGATCTTCAAGCACATTCTGATATTTCAAGGCATTATCTACTAAAACTAATGCTTCAGAGACTACAATTGCAGATTTACGAATAACTCCAAAAAAAATCTGATTCCCCTCTTTATATATATTTGAAGATCACAGATTTTGAAACTATCCATTACCCACGTTGGAAAGAAAAAAATGACAAAAAACCAAAGGATTTTAAATTTAAGTAGCTTATAGGTCAGATAATCCAACCCCCAACGCCATGCACTGAGTCCAGAAAATGAAGCATAAATTCCATTTTCAAGTCCTGCAATTATAGCCAAAAATTAATGCAAGCCACCAAATTGAAGCCTGAACTGTAAGCTCACAGAATGCTGCTGAGGCACAACAACATAAGAAGCAGGTTGTTGAAATGTGATAATAAATCTTCCCTTCAAAATCTGGTTTCTTTAAGTCACTCTACAAGGTGAAGCAATGGTTTGGGATCCAGTACTCTAAACTTGTCCAGGAGCTTCCTGCTGTCATATCAAACAGGAAGCATCCAAGGAATAACAGCCTGGTTTAGGACGCTTCCATTAGCAAGAGTTGATGCTGAATGCATACAAAACCACTGGGAAAAAATGGTGAAAAATCAAATAATGCCCTGTTGAGAAGAATTCACCCTCTCTTAGCAGACATTTCAAAGAAAGGGACCAAATTCCAACTCTGAGAAAGCACATTGAAACAGTTGAAATGATGAGGATAAACCAAGATAGGGTCAAGAATGTCAGCTTGGTAAGTTACCTGTAAAATTCAAAGCATTGACATACATTGCTGAACCTTAAGTTGGCTAGTCTTGGTCCATTGCTGAGATTGTCCCCTTGCCTCTGGACTTGGATTACACTTCAATATTTATCCTGGACTGGATATTTGAGTCGGCAATTCATCAACACAAGGCTTAATGTCAAAATTCAAACTACTCACATACAAATTAGTTCTATGCTCCATACAGTAAACCCCATACATCCAAGTATATATTGCAGCAAAAAATGAACAAAAAAAATACCAAAAAATGGAAGAAATCAACCCATAAGAGACACAAATGAATTGTCACGCAGAAACCCGACACTAGAAAAACTCCAGCCTCAATTCATATGCTTCCTTTTGCTCTTTTAACAAGAGTTTCTTACAAAACTACATTTGCTCAATACAGGAGCTCTCTCCTTTTAGTTCCACCAACTCTTGAATAATGGTAATGAAACAAACCCACAATAAGTTCTCTCACTCTAGCTGCTCATCTTTGGAGCCAACACATAAATTTACAACTCCCAAGAGGCTGAAACAGTTACAATTTTCCATGGACATGTCATGGAGAAACCAAATGAACAATCTTGGGCGAGTTGTCACTGCTGCTACCATGTCTTAAAAGCTCAAGAGCCCCATCAGAAAAGGTTCAGCACTTTCTGGGCATGCCTAGATGGGTTCAGCATGTTACCAACTCATATAGATAAACTTAGCTGGATTTGAACACCTGCCATACTTTACTCAACAGGTCTGGCACTTTTTGGGCAGGTTTGACACTTTCTAATCAGAGATCAATTCAACATATGCCAAACATATCGTGTTTGATTTTTTACCCACCTTAACAAAATTACTGCATCTTCCCATTGACTCCCTTTGGGTCAGTAAATCCTCGAAAAGATTCCTTCAGGGGCACAATTGCTGATTTCAACAACAGTTTTTTCTCCTCGTCTTCTCTCATGTTTTGGGGTAAGTGGTATTGTTGCTTCTATTGAGGTTTTTAGAAAATTACATCTCTCTTCAATTGACTGGTCCATTTCAGATTATTAACACCATCTAGCCAAAACCATAATACCTCAAACATTGCTATAAGGATGTATCATCTCATATCACGAGCTCACCAATTCAAGCTCTTCCTTGCCTAAAAACCATGCCATGCCCACAATATCTCGATCCTAGAGCATCTAGAACATTCACAACACTTACCTCTCCCTTTACTTGGCCATTATACCAAACAATGGGTATTTACTATTTTTCTTATAAATTTGTTTTCTCAAAGAGGAGAAGGGTGCTCCTGTAAAGGTAAAAGTGGTCCCCTTATTTCTCCTGTAGTTATCAGGTGAAAGGTTTTTTTTTCACTTTTTCAACTAGTTCCCTTGAAATAAAATATATTGCATACAAAGCAAGCATCATCATCCTATATCTACGCAGGAGGTCATGATCCCCCATTGATTTGCAACCAGACCTTGCACTTTCCCGTGGTTGACATGTTTTAAGTTCATTATCACAAAATTATATTGAAACCCTTTTACATTACAAGTCACTTAGGCCAACCATACAAAGGCCCAAAAACAAGGTTTCATCTTGTATTATGTGTCCTTGTGTTGAATCACCTTCCACAATATTAATGCCATTACACTAATCAATTTCAAGAGGTAAAACCCGTGTACTACAATTATCATAACAAATGCCATTAATATGTAATGGCTTTTCATCGTACACAAATAGAAGCAGAGCCTTTATAATTTTGATGTATAAATTTCAAGACAGATCATTACTGTTTCTTATGAAAAGTATTGCATAATGATAAAAGAGGTAAGAAAGAAATTAGGTTGCCTTCTAAAGCTAACTAATACAGTGAAGAGAACTGGAAATCAACTTAAGGCACAAAATGAAAAAAGAAATGAAATGCGGAATGATTGAAGTCATCACCTTCAAGAAGGATTACAGGAATCGTCAAGCTCAATGAGGAATGAAATGCAGAGTGCATTACATTTTTGTTTTGAAGTCGTGGACCCCACCATGGGCTTATATTTTCAAAGTCACTTTAAGTCATCACTTAAGTCACTTGGTCCCACTTTAATTTCAAAGTGACTTAAGTGCTAACTTCAGTTACTTTAGGATTTCTTAGGTGGTTAAGAAAGTTAGTTATCGAGCTAGTTATAAGTTGGTTATAACTTATAACTACCCAGGGGGTTATAAACAGGAGACTCTTATGCAAGAGATTGATCAAAGAGAGCGAGATGTTTGTCCTACTTGTGCTGAAGGACCACGATCAAGGAAGCCCATCAAAGGAAGAAACTTCCAAAGTCTATTGTTCAAAGAGACAAGGGGGAAAGTGACAGACCTAATCAATGAATTCAAGGAGGTATTTCAAGAGCCTAAAGGCATGCCTCCAAAACATCATGTTGAACATTAGAATCAATTGTTGCTAAATTGTACCTTACCTAACATTGGTTTGTATAGGCAATTAGTTTTGGAAAGTGACTGTGAAAAGGCAGCTCCAATAGCTCACTGAGAAAGCAGCAATACTATTAGAATCTGAAAAGATGAATAACCCAAAAAACTAGTGCGAACGAATAGATATTAAACTATGAAAGCAAATGATACGAGATCAAAAATAACAACACAGTTAGTCACAAAGAGAGTAATGCCAATGCTTCAGAAGCAAAATAGCATTAAAAAAGTGTAAAAGCAAATAGCTGCATAATACAATGTACCCAAGACTAGCTAGGAGGTGGGTATATATAGAATATGAGAGAGGGGAGAGGAGGCAAATACGACCAATGGGAAAAGTCCACCGCAATTGCCTAAAATAGGCAAGTGTAACTCCCATGGAAAATGTCGACACCTTGCACCAATACTCACTTATTTAATCCTAAACAAGCTTAATTAGAAGTGTAGGAAAAACCTAGGAATAGGAAAATAAAACAACCAATTAGGAAATAAAACCTACACTAACATCCCCCTTAAGTGCAGCTTAAGTGGGTGAAAAGATGGGTCACGGCAAATGAAGCCTGATGAGGTACCCATGTACATAAAAATCCCCCCAAAGAGAAGAAGCCCCCCCAAAAAAGAGAGAATAGCCCCCCCCCCCGAAAGTAGAGAGTCAAGACTCTGAGTAGGACCAAGAAGCCCCCCAGAAGATGAAGCCTCCTGCACCCCTAGCAAAGCTTGCAAATGAAGATACTTGCTTTCCATGAAGAGTTTGGTGAAGATATCGACAACCTGCTCGGAAGTCGGACAATAGCGAAGGTCGATGATGTGTCCACGAATGAACTCCTGGATGTAGTGCATATGGACTTCAATGTGTTTGGTCCGATGATGATGGACCAGATTCCTGGAGATCTAAATGGCACTTTAGTTATCACAAAATATGACTAATGGCTGTATGATCTAAATACCGAACTCAGTGAGAAGATTCTAAAGACAAATGGCCTTAGTGGCGGCATTCACAACCCCCCGATACTCGGCCTCAGTGGAAGATAGAGCAATAGCAGACTGCTTCTTGCTCGACCAACAAACAAGACTTGACCCAAGTGAGAAGTTATAACCTGAAGTAGACTTGTGATCCTAAGAATCGCATGCCCAATCTGAATCTGTGTACCCCACCAAATCAAGATCAATGCCTGTTGCGTAGTGAATCTCAAAACTCTGAGTACCCTGAATGTAGTGAAGTATCCACTTGGCTACTTTCCAATGCAACTCATGGGGCTCCTGCATGAATCAAGAGACCATGCCTACAACATAGGAAATGTCGGGTCTTGTATGAGTCAGATAAATGAGACTCCCAACAAGTTGTCGGTACAAAATGCAATCAACAAAAGGTGAAGAACACTGAGCCTCAAGTTTGACTCCAGAAAGGAAGGGAGTCGGAGCAGACTTACAGTCAGCCATGTGAAACCTCGAGAGCATATCTAGAGCATGCTTGGACTGTGTGATGGTGATCCCAGAAGCAGACTGAAAGATCTCAATCCCGAAAAAGTAATGCAACAAGCCCAAGTCAGTCATCAAAAACTTGTCATGGAGGGAAGTTTTGACTACCCCAATGGTGGATGAAGAACTCCCTATGATCAACAAGTCATCAACATACTGAACCAGAAATATGAGTGAATCATCCTGCTGCAAAATGTAGACATTGGGATGAGAATGGCATTGAGTAAACCCAACTGCCAGAAGGAAGGAGTCCATCTTGGCATCCCAGGCCCGAGGGGCCTATTTAAGTCCATAGAGAGACTTCTGAAGACGACACACAATTGAAGAATCCTAAACGAATCCCTGTGGTTGCTCCATGTATATCTCCTCCTGTAGGTCACCGTGAAGAAAAGCACTCTTCACATCCATTTGGTGAACTTCCCAACGATAGGCTGCAGCAATGACAAGGACAAGTTGGATGGAGTTCATTCTGGCAACTAGCACAAAAGTCTCAGAGTAGTCAATCCCGGGAACCTAGGAGAATCCTTTGGTGACCAAAAGAGCCTTATGCTTATCAACTGACCCATTTGCAGCAAATTTTGTTTGATAGATCCACTTACATCGAACAAGTTTTCTTCCCTTAGGAAGAGGGACAAGGTCCCATGTGTGGTTCCTCATCAAGGAACTATACTCCTGCATAGTTGTATCCCACTCAAGAATACCAGAAGCCTCTCAAAAGGGCTGTGGATCAAAGGCAGTAGCAATAAAGACATGTGGAGCATCCTGGATTGTGAACGAGTCCGCCTAGTGTCTAATGGATCCCCAACACAATCGCCTACGAACTGTACTGTCTATCTAGCCCAAAGTGGCCCTGAAGTTGAAGAATCTGAAGGAGAATCATCACCCTCTAAATGATGACTAGGAGAGGAAGGAGGTGAATCCTCTGAATCGCTCTCAGCATCACAAGTGGAGGTAGAAGACTCATCATCAGCAATTTGCCCAAGTGAATCTAACTCATCAGAAGATTTGTCATGTAGTCCAAGTGACTCCAATGTCAAAGTAGAAGGAGATGGAGAAGTGACGAGAGTGGAACTCAAAGATCCCTCCTCAAAACAAACACTCCTCTCGATGAACAACTCATGTGTAGTAGGGTGGAGCAACCCTTCACACCATCAAGATAGCTGAAATAACCCTCCCTGTTCTGTGTTTTAGATTTTCTTATTTGGGTCTAGTTTTTTCTCACTGTTTAATGGGTTTTCTGTAGTTTAGTTGTAACCTGCTTGCGTTTTGGTGTTGTTCTCATACATAACACACATGCATTCATATATCTTGCAAATACAAAGGAAATGGAAATACCCACAAACTCTATTTCATTTATAATGCATTATAAAGCTCAAATATGCAATACCCACATGGAGAAATGACAAAGTACAATATATCTCACATACCCATTAGCTGTAGCAAAGCATACATGGCTGGAAAGTGATAGTACAACAGCTAAGATGAAATAATCTCCACCAACAATACAAGATCATACCATTGACATAGTCCAGCAAGATAATACAAGTATAAGGAGAGTTTAGACCCTTCAGAGGGCCTCACAAGATCATCAAAGACCCACGTGGCTGCTCTATTCAGTTGGGACGGCCTGCTATGACATTAAACAGCTTCAAACACATTTCAATCTCCCTCTAATGGCTGCCAATAACTCTGTTTCAGTTTACAATGGAGCACCACCTAGCTGAGGGAAAGATTCAATACAAACATTCATCCAAAACTCCTAAAACCCTCTCAATGGTACGGCCAGCTAGCAGAGATTGTACGACCCTCATGGCAGCATGTAACTATCACCAAAATGCATCAAAATCTCGTCCAACACTTGCAAATTGTTTATCAATGCCTTCCAACAATTACCAAGCCAAATACAGGAAGAAACAACTATGAAAATGGTTCCGCGACAATGTCAGATGATGCAAAATGAAGCACGAATGCAACCACTGGATATGGCTGCCCAAGCGCCTCCTTGGGTGATCTCTCACACCTACGGATAGCTGATACTGATGGAGGTTTTCGTCTCCAAAAGCCCAAATGGTTTTTTCAAACCCTCATACATTTGCAGAGCAAAGTAACATAAAATTGTAGTAGTTAAGAATGAATCACCTTTCTTCTTTTTTGCCTTTTATGTTACCCTCAAGAGGGTTGACCATATGAGAGGGAAATATTATATTTTAAAATTCACTTTATCTCCCAAAGTGGCATCCAAGTCCTTTAATGACCCCTTTACTTGCATTTTTGAAATTGTTATACTAAGTCACCACATTAACATTATAAAGTCCAATATTAAATATTTAATATTAACTTACGGACTTTAAAATGAGAGATCAAACGAACTCGGAATTTGATGAGCAATAGACCGTTGGAAAGGTCTCAATGAAATGCTCCACCTCCAACCTTGAATTTCCCAAAATGGTTAAAACCCTAACTTACTAAAAATAGTAAGTTCTAGCCAAGGTGTCCAAAACCATCCAAACAAACTCCCAAAGTTCCCTAACCACATTGGTTAGTCTACGGGAACCAAGTATAGACTAACACCCTCTAAGAAAGGGGGCATTACAGTCCGCCCTTCCCAAGATTGCTTGCCTCAAGCAATCTCAAATCTGGATGCATCAAAATTTGTTCACTCTTCCATGTAGCATCCTCTACCGACAGGTTCTTCCACTTCACCAAATATTCCCTGATGACCCTCTTCCTCAATGTACACTCTTGGGTGTCAATAATGGCCTCAGGTACCCCAACCAACTTCCCATCTTCATCTAGAGGAGGCAACTCTGTAGAAAGTATCACATTGTGCCCTAATGCCTTTTTGAGGCGAGACAAAAAACATTGTGAACCCTGCTATCTGTCGGCAACTCCAACTCATAAGCCACCTCTCCAACCCTCATGGAGATCCTGAATGGTCCATAATACCGTGGCTTCAACTTCTCTGCACCACTCTTCTTAAGAGTGGACTGTCTGTAAGGCTGTAGCATAAGATATACCATATCACTAACCTCAAAAGAACGCTCAACCCTGTGTTGATCCGTATACTGCTTCTGCTGGTTTTGTGCCTTTTGGATGTTCTCTCTTAAAGACCTCATAATGTCCTGACTCTCCTGCAAGAGGTCTCTGGCCTTAGGTACTCTGTTGTCTCCAAATAACAAATCCAAGAAGCTCGGAGCCTCATACCCATAAAGTGCCATAAAGGGTGATATCTGAATAGACATGTGGAAAGTGGTATTGTAACAATACTCACCCAAGTGAAGCCACTTCACCCATGCCTTCTGCTGCCCTGCAATATAATTCCGGAGGTACCCTTCCACCCACTTATTGACTATCTCAGTCTGCCCATCCGTCTGGGGGTGGTAACTTGTACTGGGGGTGAGCTCTATCCCTCTCAACCTGAAGAGCTCCTGCCAAAAGTTACTCAGGAACCTACTGTCCCTATCACTCACTACACTCCGTGGCAACCCATGAAGTCATAATATCTCTCTGAAGAATAATTCAGCAACCTGAGTTGCTATATAGGTGGCTGAAATAGCAAAAAAGTGTGCAAACTTAGTTAACCTGTCAACCACCACAAAGATGCAGTCCCTGCCCTGGGCTTTGGGCAAGCCCGTAATGAAATCCATCGAGATGCAATCCCACTTGCCCTCGGGAATGGGTAAGGGCTGCAATAAACCACCTGGGAAAGAGTGCTCATGCTTGTTCTGTTGACATATCGGGCACTCCGTCACATACTTATGAACATCAGTCTTGAGGCCTTTCCAAGTAAATCACTCCCTAACCTGCCTGTAGGTTTTGAAGAACCCTAGATGTCCTGCCATAGGCAAGTCGTGAAAAGCCCTCAAGATCTTCTACTTCATAGCAAATCCTGGTACCAGAAAGATTGTCCCCTTGTAAATAATCAAGTCATTTACAATTGTTTACCTGTCATCACTGATGGTGCCATCAACAATCCCAGAAGCCCACTTTTCCTTTGCATACTCTGAAGAAATCAAATCTCTCCAATCCTCTGCAATCTCACCCAAACCGCACAAGTGTGGTCTCCTGGATAATGCATCAGCGACTACATTCTTTTTTCCTTTGACAAAGACTATGTCAAAGTCATAGGCCTGTAGTTTACTGACCCAAATCTGTTGCCGATCATTCAGATCCTTCTAACTAAGGAAATGCTTCAGGCTATTATGATCAGATTTGACAACAAATTTTACCCCCAACTAGATACTACCTAAACTTAGCCAATGCATGCATAATGGCTAACATCTCCTTATCATATATACTATAGCTCCTCTCAACACCCCTCAACTTTCTGCTCTCAAATGCAATGGGGTGTTTGTCCTGCATCAAAACCGCTCCAATGCCTTCCCCTGAGGCATCACACTGAAGCTCGAAAGGTTTTGTGAAGTCTAGAATGGCCAAGACTGGACAAGTACTCATCACCTCCTTAAATCTGTCAAAGCACTGTTGAGCACTAGTATAGCACCCTTCCAAGTCAAATCTGTAAGGGGGGTGGCTATCTAAGAAAATCCCCTCACAAAGCGGCGATAGAACCCACAAAGGCCAAAGAATCCCTTGAGCTGAGAGAGATTCTTGGGTGGCGGCCAGTCTAAGATAGCCCGAATCTTCTCCGAATCCACACGAACACCCTCTGCGCTGATGATGTATCCCAAATATAGCAACTCTGTCATGCCAAACTCACACTTAGACATTTTGGCATAAAGAGACTCTTGCTCAAGTATGCCCAACACAGTATCTAGGTGTCTCAGGTGCTCCTCCCATGTCCTGCTATAAATAAGTATATCATCGAAGAAAATGAGCACAAACTTCCTTAGTTGCTCACGGAAAACCTTATTCATGCAAGACTGGAATGTCGTTGGCGCATTGGTTAAGCCAAAAGGCATAACCAAAAACTCAAAGTGCCCATAGTGGCACCTAAATGCCGTTTTCTCTACATCCTCCTTCCGTACCTGGATCTGATGGTACCCAGATCTCAAATCTATCTTCGAGAAGAAGCATGCACCGCGCAACTCATCTATAAGCTCATCAATCCGAGGGATGGGGTATCTGTTCTTGATCGTGTTCTTGTTCAACTCCCGATAATCTATGCACATCCTAAGTGTGCCATCCTTCTTCTTGACCAACACCACAGAAGAAGCAAAGGGACTCTTGCTAGGTCTGATATGTCCCATCTTGAGAAGCTCTTGAATGACCTTCTCAATCTCATCCTTATACCGCTTAGGATGCCTGTATGGTACAGTGATAATTGGTTTGGCACCTTGCTCAAGCTCAATAACGTGCTCAAATCCCTTGTCAGGAGGTCTACCTGGTGGTATATCACTAAACACTTTGGTGTGTTTAGTCATCAAAGACTGGATCTCTATCGAATACTCCTGCTTCTACTGCTTAGGAACCTCGGGCATCACCAATATCTCTGTTGCCCACTGAACTTGATCATGCCATAGTATCCTCTCCATTCTCCTCAAAGAGATTGTCCTCATTCCACCATCTGATATAGCTCTTAGGACATGTTTCTTGCCATCCGCCTCAAACTTCATCTCCATAGTGCGTAGATTGGGAGTAAACTCTCCAATGGAGTGAAGCCACTTCATATCGAGGACTACATCCATGTCCCCCATGCTGACCACATAATACTCAGCTTGGAACTCATAGTTACTTAACTTGATAGTTAAGTTGGGGATTCTCCTCTTGCAGGTAATGACAAATCCATCTGCAACTCTAACCTTGAACCCCTCGAACTCCTCAGTTTTGAGTCCCCTTCGTGCTACTAGGCCTTCATCGATGAAGTTATGTGTGGCCCCTGTATCGAGCAAGGTGATCACTCTCTATCCCTCCAATACTCCCCGCATCCTGAAGGAACCCTCTTTCTGAATGGCAGAAAGATGTGTTGTAGGTACATCCTCATCTTGAGCATCCTGCACCTCCTCTGCTGCACTCTCCACATCACTATCCTCCCGATCACTCTATTGTTCTGAATGTTCTGAAGCAGTCTCCTCGGCAAAATAGTATTCCAACTATTTTGCTTGCCCTTTCATTGGGCACTTATGGTTAGGATCCCATGGACCCTTGCACTTAAAGCACAACTTCTTCCTCCTGTATTCATTCAAAGCATCATCATCCAGGTGTGGTGTTGGTTTCTTCTGTGGAAAGGTATCTCGATGATGTGAAGGCATCTTATCCTTCCGTGGAGGAAAAGGCTTGGAGACGTACTTATTTTTAGGCACTGCAAACTCCATACTTCGTGCCTTCTTGATAGTCTCCTGTAGTGACAGTGGGTCAAATGCCTTAACCCATCCCCTAAGTGGTTCCATTAGTCGCTCTATGAAAAGAACTATGAGTCTCCTCTCCGTTATGCTTGGAACCATCACATTGAGTCTCTGGAACTCAAAAATATAAACCTCAAGTGACTCGTACTACTTCAGCTGTGCCAACTCTCTGAATTGTAATTCTGGGTCCTTGGTATCAAACCTCTCAATGAGTCTGTTTGTGAACTCATCGTAAGTGGTAATGAGATTGTGGCCTAGGGTGACCAACCCATGATACCACCACTCGTGAGCTAACCCGTCCAGGTGAATGGTAGCAAAATTGAGAGCCTCGTCCTTCGGCATAGGCTTAAGTGTCAGATAATTGTCCAACTTCTGCACCCAAGCTCTCGCTGAAACCTTGCCACTCCCAACGAATCGATCCATAGGGACTTTGCTCAAAGCATGCCGGTAGTCTTGATTAACTCTATGTGCTCTACCACCCATAGCTCCTCTCTGTCTCTTTTGGTTTATGAACTGTTCCAATGTCAGCATGTCACGGATATCAAGGGGAAGTGTCATATATTCTGCATGCTACGCCCTAACCTCGTCGGCCATGGGAATCTGAACCTCGTACTCTTGATTAACTAGTGTCTCCTCTCTGCGTGGAAAGGTAGGTTGAAGTGGCCTGGGAACCGATCCTGGGGTAGTCCTGGTACCTTGCCCACTATTCTGGCCTACATGTCCACTACCCTGACCCGCATGTCCACTACTCTAACCTGCATGCCTGTGATTGTTCTTGTTTGAAATACTTGCCTCTCTCTCAAGTTCTGTATGTGGCTGTGTCGAAGGGGTACCCTAGTTCAGTTTGGCTAAAATCTATGACATCATGTCTATCATAATATCAAACTTCTTCTCCCTTCTCGAATCTGGGCTATCCAGCTGTTCCGGTCTTCTGTTTCTATCCCCCATATCACCAATTATGTTGTCACTGCCACTAGAGGAACTTCTATGTATGCCCAAAATACCTGAAACTATTTCACCCTCTGGAATCTCAAGTGGCTGCCACCGCGAAGTATCTCTGGTATAAATTTGTCTTCAGTCACTCATGAACTCTGTTCAACACAGGCTGGCAAGATACACCAGCTCTAATACCACTGAAATAATCCTCCCTGTTCTGTGTTTTAGATTTTCTGATTTGGGTCTAGTTTTTTCTCACTATTTAATGGGTCTTTTGTAGTTTAGTTGTAACCTGCTTGCGTTTTGGTGTTGCTCTCATACATAGCACACATGCATTCATATATCTTGCAAATACAAAGGAAATGGAAATACCTACAAACTCTTTCATTTATAATGCATTATAAAGCTCAAATATGCAATACCCACATGGAGAAATGACAAAGTACGGTATATCTCACATACCCATTAGCTATAGCATAGAGTACATCGCTGGAAAGTGACAGTACAGCAGCTAAGATGAAATAATCTCCACCAACAATACAAGATCAGACCATTGACATAGTCCAGCAAGATAATACAAGTATAAGGAGAGTTTAGACCCTTCGAAAGGCCTCACAAGATCATCAAAGACCCACGTGGCTGCTCTATTCAACTGGGACGGCCTGCTGTGACATTAAACAGCTTCAAACACATTTCAATCTGCCTCTAATGGCTACCAATAACTCTGTTTCAGTCTGCAATGGAGCAACGCCTAGCTGAGGGAAAGATTCAATACAAACATTCATCCAAAACTCCTCAAACAACCCTCCCAATGGTACGGCCAGCTAGCAGAGATGGTACGGCCCTCATGGCAGCATGTAACTATCACCAAAATGCATCAAAATCCCATCCAACAATTGCAAATTGTTTATCAATGCCTTCCAACAATTATGAAGCCAAATACCGGAAGATACAACTATGAAAATGGTTCCGCGACAATGCCGGATGATGCAAAATGAAGCACGAATGCAACCACTGGATATGGCTGCCCAAGAGCCTCCTTAGGTGATCTCTCACACCTGCAGATAGCTGATATTGATGGAGGTTTTCGTCTCCAAAAGCCCAAATGGCTTCTTCAAACCCTCATACATTTGCAGAGCAAAGTGACATAAAATTGTAGTAGTCAAGAATGACTAACCTTTCTTCTTTTTTGCCTTTTATGTTACCCTCAAGAGGGTCGACCATATGAGAGGGAAATATTATATATTTTAGAATTCACTTTATCTCCCAAAGTGGCATCCAAGTCCTTTAATGACCCCTTTACTTGCATTTTTGAAATTGTTACTAAGTCACCACATTAACATTATAAAGTCCAATATTAAATATTTAATATTAACTTACGGACTTTAAAATGAGAGATCAAACGAACTCGGAATTTGATGAGCAATAGACCATTGGAAAGGTCTCAATGAAACGCTCCACCTCCAACCTTGAATTTCCCAAAATGGTCAAAACTCTAACTTACTAAAAATAGTAAGTTCTAGCCAAGGTGTCCGAAACCATCCAAACGAACTCCCAAAGTTCCCTAACCACATTGGTTAGTCTACAGGAACCAAGTATAGACTAACACCCTCTAGGAAAAGGGGCATTACAATAGCCTACAAATATGCAAGCCTTGCTCTGTGGATCCATGGCCTTACGTTTCTCTGCAGGAATGTGGGCCCATGCAAGAGAACCAAAAACTCAAAAGTGCTTAATTGAAGGTTTCCGACCGCTTCAAGCTTCAAAAGGAGTGACTCCCTTTAAGGCTCGGTGAGGAATACGATTCTGGATATAACAAGCACAGTTAATGGCCTCTGCCCAATACTATGGTGCAAGAGATCTGGAGTGAATCATACAGTTCTCTATTTCCTTCAAGGACCTATTCTTCCATCCTGCCACAACGTTTTGTTGGGGAGTGTATGAAACTGAATGTTGCAAATCAATCCCCTCTGAAGTGCAAAACTGCTCAAACCGATGGTTGACATATTCACCACCATTATCAATGTGCAAAACTTTGATGGCTTTCTCGGATTGCTTCTCTACAAAGATTTTGAAGTCTTGAAAATGATCAAATACTTTAGACTTCTGTTTGAGAAAGTACACCCAGGTATATCAAGAAAAGTCATCAATGAATGTTAGAACATATCTGGCCTTGCTAAATGAAGGATGTTGAAATGGACCAGCCAAATCACTGTGAACTAACTATAGTATCTGTGAAGCTCTCCATGCCTTACTTTATCAAATTTTTCCTTAGGATGCTTACCAAGAATGCGGCCTTGGCAAGCACCACATGAAAACTGAACTAAAGGCAGCTTGTGACCATGCTCTGTTGGTTGAGCTACTGCAAGTAGCAAAAGTTAAGATGGCCAAACCGCTCATGCTATAATCTACTCACATCATCAGAGTGAGTGAGCAAAGAAGACAAATGAGGATCAAGAACAAAATAAGAAAACAACTAGAGTTGTGACCAATGGTCTACTTTCCCAACTACAATTGTAGAACCACTGTGCAACTCACGAATCTCCACTGAATCAAGAGTGAACTCAACCTGCTTGATAGAACCTGTGTGAGTGATTTGATAGACTGATAGGAGATTAGTTGATAATGAGGGGACACAAATAACATCATGAAATGTGCCATCCCCCACATCAACAAACCCTCTCCCACACACCTCAACAGAAGTGTCATCACCCATCAAAATAGAAGGCATAGTACACAGCTCCAAAGATGCAAATTCATCCTTAGATGAAGCCATGTGGTGTGAAGTACTCGAATCAAGAACCCAAGTGGATGTTTGTGAAACAACTGCTACAAGGGCTTTGCCCTTCCCTTTCCCCTTGCTGTTATCTTTTGCCTTGTTAGACCCCTCATTAGAACTTTGTTTTACTGATTCAAGAACACTGATATTATTCTTTTCAAGAATGTGTGTCAAGTGATCAATTTGTTTCTTCAAACATCTATGTTCATCATGACCGGGTCATTTACAATAGGCACATTTGACCTTCTCTTTCTTAGGCTTGTCACCATTAGAAGATTGGGTCTCATTGGCTGCTTTTGGGGCAGCTTGTTTCTAATCCTTCTTCTCTTTGCCATTCTTTTGTTTCTTGTCCTTATTGTTACTACTTTGTCCTTTCTATTCTTTTGTGCCTTGGTTGGCACCCAGGGCATGTGACTTGGAGGATTTTAAAGTGCCCATCTGGATTAGCTTATCTTGCTCCTGTGTGAGAGAGACTGTAATATCCCTAATAGGATCTACCCTAGAATTCTGATTTTCTGCCCTAATTTTCTGATTTCTTTTTCTCCTCAAACCCTAAACTGAATTCTGATTTTTATTTCTGAGGTAAACATAATCATGGGCAGCGCATATACATGTGTCAAACACTCAAATAAACATGCCAAACATGTGTGCTTATGAAGACAACATCAAACATGAATCCAACCACGGAATACAACCATCCAAATGCCAAACATGTGACAAATAAATCTGATTTCTGAATGTAAAAGTCTGCTGCTACAAATTTGAATTTTTTGAATTGAACTTAGAACAAATTCATGGGCTCAAACATGCAAAACATAACCCAGATTTCTGCCATCACAAATCACATCTAAACACAGGTTTATACATACCAAAATATGGCAAAAATGATGCCAAACAACAAACCCTAGATGGGCGAATCCTCCATGATAGGCGCCTAGGGTTTTGTGCTCCAAAAATGTGAAGTCGCCCTCCTTGGGAAGTGGCGCTCACTCCTAGGGTGAAACCCTAGCAAGTACCTCGTTGAAATATGATGACAAAACCCTCCAACAGTTGGCGCTCACTAGCTGATCTGAAAATCTGAATATATCCTTGATCTTCCAAATTGTATTTGGCACAAATCTCACAATTTGGTCTTAGGGTTTCTGCAGAAACAAATATGGCTTTGTCACTCCTCCTTTCCTTCCAAAACTCCAATGAAGCGCAAATATGAAGTCTGTGTGAGTCCACCTTCAAGATGAGATTGGGTTTTCATCCAATCTACCTAAATTCCTAAGGGTTTTCATCCTTGGAATATGCTGTACTAAAAGTGCAGCCAAGAGTAAAAACTCTGACGAATAAATCAGATGTGTATGAATGAATGAAATGACATCTTTCTTCCTCCTTTTATAGCCATCTAATAAGACCTCATCAAGGCCGATCTCCCTCTAGCAATATGTTTTATTTTATTTTCTTTTATCTCTTCCCTCTTGGCCGACCTCCCTTTGGCACTTTATTTTATTTTTTTATTTCTTTTTTCTTCCCACATGGCCGACCTCCCTTAGGTAATTCAATTTATTTTCTTTTCTTTATTCCAAGGGTGCTCATAAATAGTGGAGTCATTTCACTTTACAACTAGGTCCAATTTTATTAATTAAATATAAATAATCCGAATTGACTCAAGATTATTTAGTATTTAATTAATTATATTATTCCCTTACAATCCCGACTTAGCCTATGGGAATAAAATAGGCTAGTCGACTCCAATGGGTGATCACTCGGAAAAAGCGGGACATTACAGAGACAGAAAAATCATCCAAATATGGCATGGCGTACTGAGTTTCAAGTGCACCCTTAGTAGCATAGAAGGTAGAAACAAACACTGAATATTCAGAACTTAGCTTAGAGATAATACTAAGAATCAGTTGTTCATCTTTCTTTTCAATTCCACATTGTTTTAACTGCAACCTTAGTGATTTCAATTTGGTGAAGAAATCCTAGATTGTGTTGAAGTTGTATGGACTTAAACTAAGTAGTTCATTTTTCAACATATGATCCCTCATTGAATCTTGTGTGCCAAATAGTGTTTCTAGCTTTGTCTAGATTTCATTTGGTGAATTCAAAGATTCACTATGAAAGAGCAAATCAAGAGAAACACACAAACACAAAGTTCCATAGGCTTCATCACATTTGTTAAACTACTTAGGCTTTTTTGTATCTTGTTGAGGTTCAGTTTCCAGTCCCATTGTTATCCTATGCAAACCAATTTTTCTTAAGCAGATCATCATGCATGATTTCCACTCAAAATAGTTGTATGGCGTTAATACGGGAACTATTTGTTTGATCCATGATGCAAAAGAATGCAGAAATGGAGTGCTAAAAAGAAGATAACTCAAGAACACCAATACACCCCCCTTTCACTAGTATCAGAAATTCCCCCACTAGAAATTACAATGTTGGCACTTTATAGTTTAGTGCGTTTACAAGGATTTACTAGATTGCAGAGATTACAAAAGCCATAAGTGGCCAAAAAACCGACTTTTGATACAACTGTGTTACAATGATAGATCTAGAAAAAATTGTTGTTCAGCTGTGTAGTACTCAACAGGGCTTAAATTTGACAGTCGACCTTGCCTGTCAAACAATTTTTTTATGACAGTTATCTATTCAATGTTGCCTTTAAAATACTATGACATACCTTATACTAAGTAGATTATATCAAAACCAAATATATATATCAGCATAATCCTATATAAATTTTGACAATTTGTCTAAAATCTCTCCTCTCATTTGATATGGTCTTTTTAAAATTTTGATTGTATTTTACAGCAAAAATGCCTAAATACAACGTTACAACTGTCAAATTTAAGCCCTGCTCCTCAAGACATTTCCAACGTCTGTTCATTTTCAAAAAATGAAGATTCTGGGCACACGATATGGCCTGTAGAAGGAAAAATGCAATACCAGCTTCAACCTTGAATATATGGAGAAAAACGGCAAAATATACTAATCAAACCTCCATGGATGGACAATACTCGTATCCAGCTTTCCATCGACTATTCGTTTGCAAAATTCCGCCTCCGTATGAAAAAGTTATGTTATTTTGAAAAACAAATGCCCTTCTAGGCTTGCAAACAGGCTCTGGTGGCCAAAGGGTGGCCCTGTGGTGGGGCCGCCGGCAGAGGTGGTTGGAGGGCAGCAGATGGGAGGAAGGTGAGCGGAGGGTCGCTAAGGCAACGCACAGGAGGGGGCGGAAATGGAAAAGCCACTAAGCAACGACGGTTGTGAGAAGACTGTTGGCAGTCTGTAATAGCCGCTAGCAACTTATATTAACAAAGCAGGTTTAAAAAACCCGCAGATGCCTTAAACAAGGGTCGATGCCCTTACAGTGGGCCGAAGCCCTTTATAAAGTGCTATAAGCACAAGCGCTTGGTGCAGAATTTATTATTATTTTTAAAAAAATTGAACTTTTTTCAATTTTCATGCCTCGACCGTCATGCTAGGGGGTCGTACGGCCCTCCTGGCAAAAAATTTTGCCTCGAAGGCCAACTTCACCAAAATGGACAATTTGACAATCGTTCTTTATGTTTTTGGACCTTCTGAGAATGAGAGGTCTGTTTGGACTGAAAGCTGACCTCTAGATCTAGGCTTCAAACCCCCGTTTGCAAATTAATTTTCTGAGCTCCGATTTCAATGAAACAAAAGCTAGATCTGACTTTCTCGAGCCTTTTGGACACTATGAAATAGCTGAAAATGCCACTAGGATTACCAGAATGCTACAAACATCCAAATTTCAGAAAATACATATACAAAACCCCAGAGATTAAAATATTTTCATCAAACTTTTTTGATTCTCCAGATCATCTGAAGATGCAAGACAAGAGCATACTAGGTTTTCAGAAAACTGCATGCAAAGCTTATTAGCTTCCCCCTACCCCCGCCGAATCTCTCAAATAAGGAAACTAAAATCTATTCTGCACTAGAATTGCTCTGATACCATGTTAAAATCCGAAAAGATGAATAACCCAAAAAACTAGTGCAAATGAATACATATTAAACTATGAAAGCAAACAATACAAGATCAAAAATAACAACACAGAGTTAGTCTCCAAGAGAATAATGCAAATGCTTCAGAAGCAAAATAGCATAAGAGAGTGCAAAAGCAAATAGCTGCATACAATGTAGCCAAGACTAGCTAGAGGTGAGAATATATAGAATATGAGAGAGCGGAGAGGTGGCAAATATAACCAATGGGAAGAGTTCACCACAATTGCCTAAAATAGGCAAGTGCAACTCCTATGGAAGATGCCGACGCCTTGCACCCACTCACACTAATACTCACTTATTTAATCCTAAGCAATCTTAATTAGAAGTGTAGGAAAAACCTAGGAATAGGAAAATAAAATAACCAACTAGGAAATAAAAACCTACACTAACAAATACAGTGTAGTACTTCCCCACATGGCTCACCTATTGTTTTGGTCCCAAAGAAGCAAGGAAGATGAAGGATGTGTGTTCGACTATCATGTCTTCAACAAGATCACATAAAATATAAATGTCATTTGCCTAGAATTGATGATTTGCTCAATCAATTGCAGCATGATGGGTACTTCACATATTTGAATCTCAAATTAGGGTATCATCAAATTCAAGTCACGCAAAAAGATGCATGGAAGAGCACCTTCAAGACAAAGCAAGGAGCCTTATGTATGGATGGTACTTCCCTTTGAACTATGCAATGCACCAGAAACATTTATGAGGGTAATGAATGACAGACAAAATTAGTGAAAGTTGTATCCTTGCCAAACTAAAGGAAACCTCTTGAGATAGAGGCAGATGCCTCGAAATATTTCATGGGATCTATGCTAATACAAGAAAGGAAACTGGTTTAACATTTCAAGTTGTCCCGAAAACTATTTAAGATTATCCTACATTCAAAAGAGAATTGTACTCATTTGAGCAAGTGATTAGGAAATGGAAGCATTACTTGTTGGAAAAAGAAAAAAAATATCCACACCAAGCAACAACCATCAAAATATCTCCAAACCCAAAACAAGTTTCAGAAAGCAAGGTCATTCAAATGGATGGGCTTATTACAACAATTTCATTTGGTGATAAACTTCATGAGGGATCACAAATTTAGTGGCAAACATGTTGTCTAGGCCACCAATTACTTCAAATCTATGAACATCATGTAATTGGATCCATTTGCTCATGGTGTGTACCAAGAAGAGTGTGAAGATGATGAAGGTTTTGGTTAGAAATTCAAGCTTTGCAAGAGAGCTAACATTATGGCACAAGAGGATGGGGATGGCCTTGTTGGTGTAAAATTATATTTACACATTAGCATAAGTTAATTAGGGGGTTATCAGGAAAATATTTTCCTTTATTAGTTGTTAATCTTATCACATAGGATAAGATTGCCTTATTTGTTTTCCCACTTTGTCTATTTTTGACAAATGCGAATGTATATCTATGTATTATTCCTTTGTAAATAATTAATGCACATGCAAGTATTGATTGCAATTTGATTTCTCATTTTGGCTTCTGCTTTTTGAAGAAATCCTCTTTATAGAAATACTACAGATGAATTTGGGAATCTAACATGGTATCAAAGCTCCAAATCTATCAACTTCTCAAATTTGAGAGGGTTTTAGCCATGAGGTCGTGATCAATGCTTCCTGATGCAAAACGAACCTCACGGATGAGTCCGGAAGGCATCAAAACTTAAGGATCACCTATCCAAACACCAAAATTGGGCACAAGAAAATTTCAGCTGATTTTTTTGTGGGGTTTGTATTTCGAGGTCTGAGAAAAAATCCACACAATTGTATGAAATCCGTAAATCTTGTATGGTTATGTACGGCATCATACCATCCATATCGTCCTTTGTGCGTCTACATTGTCCCTGCATCAATTGACGTCAAAAATTTGAGCTTTGGTCTTTTATCCGACAGTCGCAGTTTACATTTTCTAGTTTTTATCTTTTCTAGTGGATTAATCTTCCAACCAAGAATTTAAAGGATTTTCAAATGGTTGTCGCAAGGCATGAAGGCTTTTTTCCAGCAGTTAAAGGTAGTATCCTACGGTTAAAGTTTGGGTGGGCACAAATTTTAAAAAGTCGAAGCCCACGGTCCTATCGGGGCCCCCGCCTTTGGTCACGACCAACCAAGGGGCTATACTCGGCCCGAGGCAGCGCCACTCCCACATCTACCTCCTTGTTGCCCAGACAACACCGCCAATCCGCCAGGGATCCACTGCCACCTTCTCTCCGCCCATTGGGCCACCTCTACCAGTGGCGTCGCTGAAAATCGCCACCGCCACCTATCCAGAAACCCAAGCACCACCAGTTTGCCACAAGGCCACCAGCACCCATTTTTATGCCATAAGGGGGGTATTTTTTCTAGAGAGCATATTTTGGTCATACGGTATCAGTTTTTCGAAAACAAAGGCGTTAGAAAGTTGTTTTTGTCCTCTATCCAATGGTGCTAGTAATTTTGCTAGATTATACAGCTAGTCAATTTTCTTGCAGGTTGAAGTCCATGCTTCTTTTCTGGCTTCTCAACTCATAACTTCCACCCAGAATCTTTGATTTTCAAGATCGAATGGCAATGGAAAGGTTTTGAGAAGCTCTACACAGCCACCCGTGAAATCTTTCCAAATTCGGCCCCAGGTTTATTCTATTCAGTTTATTGGTTTTATGCTTCTTGATTAATAACTTGGACATACTAGTACCTGAAGAAGTAATGTTTTTTGGGGGGGCTTCATATCTACTTCATCATTTCTGCATTTAATTTTTCTAGTTAATAATGTCTCCATATTTGTGGAAATTAAAATGTTATTATTGTGGGAAGAAAAGACATATAATAGATGAATGCATGTTGAAAGAACTTGATGATTTGAAACTTCTGTATAAGCTTCATCAGTTGAAACAACTTTGCATTGCCAATGGCATTAGTTTGTCAAATTCTTCTAACCCAACAGTTGCAAAAACATCTTCATTACCTCTTGCTACTACAAATTCCAATGTTGCTTCATTGAAGGCTTCCAGTGATTCCTTGCAGCAAATCATTTGTAGTCTTCCAGATCCACCACCTCATTGGGATTCTTATCTACCAAACATCTCATTGTTGTTTGTGGAGTCTCACATTTCTGATGTGGTGGATACATTGGAAGATATTCATTTCATCATTGATGCCGTTGATGTCATCATATCATCTTCTATGTTTCCAAATGCAGTTCACATTTTGTCCTCTCCGAGTTCTACTTCTCTGACTGGACATTTAGTTCTTGTTTTTGAGGAGATATCTTTTTCCAGCATGGGTACAACAGAGTTGCATTCAGAGGCACAGGAACATGTTTGGATTTGGATTCCCTATTCATCCAGGATGTGGGAATGGCTTCTACAATCACCAATGGATTTGTTTCTTACCAAGGGAAGAAATGATGTTTGCAGGCAATGGATTGTTTTCTATCTTCGGGCATTCATCTTTGGTACTGGAGCTGCTTCTTGGAGAGAATTTAGAATATCTTTCATTCGCTCTCTCTTATGGGAGGGTATTCATTATGTATTTGTGGTGGACTTGATTTTGTCACCATAACTTGTACATATTTGTTGTTTTCTCTCTTTTGGAGAGGAGCTCTTTCCCACTGGGTTTTTCTCCTTTTCTCCGGTTATGAGAGATCTTTGTTTGTAAATGTGTACCTGATCAGGCCTTCTTGTTGTGACCCATCCCTATCTTCATCTTTCTATTTAGCTTGTGTGTAACCTCCCTAAGTTGCACTTATGGGGGGTGTTGTAAAATTATATTTACACATCTGCATAAATTAATTAGGGGGTTATTAGGAAAGTATTTTCCTTTATTAATTGTCAATCTTATCACATAGACTAAGATTGCCTTACCTGTTTTTCCACTTTCTATTTTTGAAAAATGTGAATGTATATCTATGTATTATTCCTTTATGAATAATTAATGCCCATGCAAGCATTGATTGCAATTTGATCTCTCATATTGGCTTCTGCTTTTTTAAGCAATCCTCTTTGTAAAAAAAATAGTACAAATGATTTTGGGAATCTAATAGGGCTTCCCTATAAATCAAGTAAGCTTTGATAAAAGTAGAATGAATTTGCTTAGAGAAGCACTACTTCAAAAGTTTGCAGTCATTTTGGCATAAGGAAAAAAATGACTAACTTGCAAATATATGTGTATTGGCCATGTATGCAAATGATGTTTATAGGCTTATCAAAGGTTACACATTGTGCGGCACAAGCAAATTGAGCAATTGCATGGTGAGGTTGCATCTTCCATTACCAATCCCTTCAAAGCTGGGAAATGCATCTCCATGTACTTCATTGAAGGACTACCAAAAGCAAAAAGTAATGACTATCTCTTTGTTGCTATTGATTGCTTTAGCAAGATGTGCAATCTAATTCCTTGTAAGCAAGGTATTGATGGAAAAGAGGCTGCTATAAAATTCTTTGACAGTGTATGGGTACAATAGGAGCAGCCCTCAGACATTCGATGAAAGTCTCGGCTACATACAACATACTTTTGATAGGGAAGTCCATTCAAGTATTCAAAGATCTCCTTTTGAAGCTTGTAATAGTTACTTGCCTCAATCCCTATGTGATCTTGTAATGGAGGTAGCACAAGATAGTAATAGAGACCAAGAAGAGGTCCAAGGCACTCAAATTCATTGGAAAGGTAAAGCAAGAACATCTTAAAGTCCAAAAGCAACTTGAATAAACCCAAGCCAAGTACAAAGAAAGGCATGATAAGTGTGAACAGCAAAATATGGAAAATTAAACAAGATTTAAACATAAATGCAAACCTTAATCCATATTTACTATGCACCTCCAATAGAGCAAGAAATAAAAAATGCAAACAAATAAACAAAAGATTTACCCAACTTCTGATTCATGTTGCACTAACGTGGTAGACGTGCTCCAATTGATTGCAAATGCGAATTGTGGATACTCACCCTAATAGCATAATGTTACAAAAACATAGAATGATCAAATGGCTTATAGGTGGCTAGATTTATAGGCTTCCAAAAAGGGGAATTGATAGTGGAGATCTAATGACGAATGGATGGCTTGAGATAAAAGTAGTTAAGTGGTTATGAGGTGGAGGGTGGAGATTAATGGAGAATTTTTAATTAATTTTTGGAATTATAAGAAATAGTTATGAGATGAATGGTGAGGAACAAAAGAAATTTGTATTTCTCTTATTCACTTTTTATGTGGTTATGTGGGGGAATTTAATTAATTAAATCATGTGAAAAGGGGACGAGGACTAGGGAAAATGGATTAGGACTTGGGAAAAATTAGGATAAATTATGATAAATGAGGAAATGAGAATGATCAAGACATGATCAATTAATCAAATTTAGGAAATAGTTAGGACCTGGGGATTAATCAGGACAATTTAGGAACAAATGGATCAGGATTTGGATGGTTTAAGGATAAATTAGGACTTGAGAATTCATCAAGATTACTAATCACGATTAGGGAATCAGAACTTGGTGATTGGGGTAAATTAGGTCCTAGTAATTTTTAGGTGTCTACATTTTGCCCCTCTTTAAGATGATGTTGTAACTAAAAGAAGCAATGTTGTCTCCAAGAAAAATAAAATAAAATAAAGATTTTGAGGATGAAAAGGATGGGGCTTATAAAAAAGAAAAAAAAAGAAAGGATAGAATGATGCCCCCTTGAGAGACTATGTAGGGTCAAAGAACCTAAGTAGGCTCTCGACGAGAAAAAGGAAGGGGAAGGACGTTATGCCAATCAGCAAGAGTAACCAGGTGTTTGACATAGCATCTGACGTTATGCACCAAGGTATAGAGACCAAGGTGACGATGTGTCAAATGCGTAAAGGACTGACTCACAAGCACAGCAAACAAAAGGATGCCGCAACATAGCACAAGGCTTTTGAAGACCTTGGTTGATACTGTGTGCAACAACCAACAAGCACAACACATGAAAAGATAAGACCATGCCCCATTCAACACCATTCAAGACACACCAAGGATTGTGGTGACCTTGAGAAGCTATGAAGAGGAATGGAACAAAAATAAACAAAGATCAAAAGCAACAATCAACTGACAAACAACATTGAACCTCTTGCTAAAATATTGAGAAAGAGTTGAAACATGATGAAGAGAATGGTGATGATGAAGCCTAATATGGAGAACGATGTATCCCGTGAAGGCAAAAAAAAAAAGAGGAAAGAATAGATGACATCGAGGCAAATGATTCAATTGATGGATGTTATCGAGGTTGCCAAAAGATCAAAGTTTACGTGTTTAAGATCAAATGCTTTCAAGTGCTATATGCGAAGTGTAAGGTATTAAATGCCAATATACTTGCAAGTGCATGAAGTTGCGGACTAAATAAAAGGTACTCTTCCAAGACACAAGATAAGCAAAGGGGAAAACACCAAAACTGTCTCCAAAGCAAAGACACAATCACTTGCCCCAGCATAAGACAAAATCAATAGGATGAACTGGTAAGGGCAAAGGAACAATGGCAAAGACTAAGACATGAAGATGGGATAAAATGCTAAGGAAAGTGTCATGGAGAGGACCTGAAGGATAATGAAGTTTGGGTTTACACATGGTGCCTGCGAGCAGGTTTTCACCATGGTACTTGTCCAAGGTGCCACAAGAAGTGGTTTTCAGCAGAGTACGATTTTTTTCTCTTTACTTTTTTCTTTTTTTTCATTTTTTATATTTTTCGATTTTTTGATTTTTTTTAATATTTTTTTTTTTTGTATTTTTTGATTGGGATACTCTGCAAACTAAGCATAGAAGCATTTGAGGTGAGTGATATTCAATTGCTCATCAAGCTTCTGACAATCTGGAGTAGCCAACGGATAAGCACCTGATCTATATTTGGTGATAACAATGTAAGGACCTTGCCAATTAGGTTCAAACTTGCCTTTCTTGTCTCGATCTTGAGTATTTCTCTGATTTTCCTTCAAAACATGATCGCCAATTTCAAATTCTTGACTTTTGATCATTTTGTTGTAGCTTCGACGGAGACAATTCTGATAAGCTTGTAAGTGATTCAAGGCATGGAGGTGCCGCTCATCAAGGAGTTCTAACTCTTGTAGCCATGCAAGCCTATAATCTTCATCTAAGTTGTCGGTTCTGGTTCAGATCCTGGAGGTTTGTGGATTCAGCCAAAAATAATTGAGGCTGGGTTTGTTTTGGATTCAATCGTACTATATATATATAAATTAATAATGCATATATTTATCTCATGAAACGTATAATTAATGAGTCCAAACAGGAAAAAAAATTAAAAATCACATTTTTTAGAACGAAATTCGTCAAAAAATTCTAAAATTTATCATGATAGTTTGAATTATTGTCAAATTCATGACTAGTTCGCCCAGGTTCATCCAAGACGAATTGAAAGAGTTTTTTTGGAACCCTAAACGAACCGATCCAGTTCCAAATCCAAACTGGGTTCAAATCGGACCCGGATCGGGCAAGGTTTTAAGCGAATCTGATAACGTAGATCTTCATCATCAATGAGACCACGCAAAGATATGCACAAAGATGGTAATTTGATCTCAATTGGCAAGATGGCTTCAAAACCAAAGACCAGGGAATACAGGGTGACACGAATAGGAGTGTGAATACTAGTGCGGTAAACCTATAAAGCAGGATGGAGATGGAGATGCCAATCATGGCCAACTTCACTGACAATTTAACAATGATGTTGGATATGGAAGCATTCACAAAGGGTGCAAACATCATGGTTTTTAAAGAATTTTCCATTATCAGTGACAATGGCTGCAAGAATCCCATAGCAGTAAATGATATGATAGAGTATGAACTTGGAAATCTATTTGTCAGTAGTGTAAGTGAGGGGGATGGCCTCAACCCACTTAGTAAAATACTCTGTGGCGATAATAATGAATTTATGGCCATCGGAGGAGGAAGGGCGAATCTTGCCAATGCGATCAAGGCCCCATTGGGAAAAGGGCCAAGGAGTAGTGATAGATTGCAATGCTTGTGATGGTGCATGAATCAAGTCTCCATGCTTCTAACAGGCTAGACACCACTTGACATACTGGCAAACATCATGTTCCATAGTAGGCCAATAATAACTTGTTCTTAGAAGCTTTTTAGCTAAGATCATCCCACTAGTATGGGCACCACAGATACCGTCATGAACCTCCCTAAGTGCCAAATTGGCCTCTATCATATTTAGACACCTCAGTAAGGAACCATCAAAGCCTCTTCGATATAGTGTATCACCAAGGATAGTGAAGCGAGATGAGCATTGAATGAAAGTTTTACGTTGGGTACAAGAGAGGTTTGGTGGCAAGGTTTGATCACGAAAGTAGGTGTAAATGTCATGGTACCAAGGGGAATCGGGACCAACAAGCTCAGCTACAAGTTCAGATTCAAGAGCATCATTTGCAAGTATTGATAAATGCTCAACTAGAAACTCACAATCCCGACTATTTGGTGGCAGGTCTAAAAGAGATCCAATAGTCCCCATGGCATCAACTACTCTATTGTTAGGACGAGATACTTGTTCAAATTGGATGTTTGCAAAATTGTAATGTCCCCTTTCCAGCTACAGAGTTAGTCTATCATGGGGTTCCCGTAGACTGACAGTTTGGTGAGGGAACCATGGAGTTCTTGGCCTTGGATGGGCAATTCGGAGGTGCAGTTGTGGTTTGGATCCAACTGGCAGTTGTTAGTGGCAGTTTGGGTGCCTTGTGGCATAATTACTATTTTTAGTAAGTTCGGGGTTGATGCCGGATCGGGATTTTCAGAGTGAGGATGGATTCGTCTCGTCAAGACCTTTCCGACAAGCTATAGATCATGGTATCCCGACATCATCTGGGTATTTATTTTAAAGTCCGAAAGTTATATTATTTATTTAATAAGACTTTATAAATATTCAATAGTGACTTAGGAAAAAGAAATATTAAAAAGTCACTTGTGTGTTATGAGCTTGGGCGCCCATCCCTAGGAGGGTAATAAAGTGATTTAAATGATATATTTCCCTCTTAAAACCCAACACCGAACTTGAGGGAAATATAAGAGGCCAAAAAGGAGTTCATTTGGTTATGCTATGTTTATGATATTTTCTTCTATTTGGCTCTGCTAGGGTTTTGGATTGTGAGGGTTTGAAGGATTCGAACCAGAGGCTCTTGGAGACGAAAACCTCCCTGAGTAACAGCATTCTACAGGTGTGCAATACCATCCAAAGGTGCCAGTAGAGGTGGATACATCCAATGTTCACAAATGAACTTCAATGGAGTTTGTGTTGAGGGTTTGAGGAAGGACTTGGCGTTTCTCTTGCATATTTCATTGTGTTCTTCATATACAGATTCGAAGATCAATTCGCTAGTGATTTGGAGCAATAGTAGACATTATCTCAGAAGGAACGGGTCAAGGCCCGATTTACAAGTTCCACAGACAAATCCATTTGATACAAATACAATGGTAGTAGCCGCGGAAGAACAACCAGTGGTCTTTTACAGCAAGGAAGATATTGAAGTTCCGAGGACAAATCCCTTTTCAGGTGTGGTTCCAGCACAGGTTGAAGAGATGGGCGATCGAGATCTTGAGGAACCCAGCTTGCGGGATATTCTAAACTCATTGGGGAGGGGACAGCAGAATATAGAGAGAGGACTCTTGCAGATAGACGAGACTTTCAGAGAGTCACAAGCAGAACTGAACCGTACCCTTGGCCAGTTGGTACTTCCAAAAAATAGAAACAACAAGAACAACAATAATAATAGAGGAAACAGGAACAATTTTGGGGAAAGAAATAGAGCAAATAATGGTGGTGATAGGCATATGGGTGACAGGAACAATGGAGACAGGCAGAATGGCGACAGGCACAATGCAGATCGACACAGAGATAGGGAGGATGAAGGTGAAGCCTCAGTCACGAATAGGAGAGCTACCCAGTTGACAACTGGTGATAGACCTGGTATTCCTATATTTGCACCCAGGAACAATGTTCCTGAATAGGACGCCACACAGCTTGAGTTCCAAGACGAGATCCTGAGGGATTGGAGAGCATCCAATGCGGAGTTTAGGGCCGAAATGACATTTGGAGAATACTCTGACATCAGGATGAGAAATAGACCCCGCAGGGGAAACAGACCACAAAACCAGGAACTTCAGAAAAAGGTTAGCAAGATGACTCTTCCATATTTTGATGGTTCTGATAAAACCACCTTGAGAGCATGGGTTTAGAAACTGGACAGTTACCTGCAGATTAGCCCCATGCCTGAAGAAGATGCTATTACTTATGCCGCTTTACATTTGGAGGGCAGCGCGCATAAGTGGTGGAGCAATGGCAAGGTCACTCTGGGACATGAGCAGATTACTTCCTATGTGGAGTTCACAGCCAGACTCATAGACAGATTTGACAAGAAGGATCCTGAAATGCAATTCAAAGAGTTGGCTCAACTGAAACATGTGGGCTCTATAGATTCTTACATATCAGAGTTCCAGGACCTTTTAGTGATGGTTTCAGATATTTCAGAGCGTAGATTGATTATGCTCTTCATTGATGGATTGTCGGATCCACTTCGGGGCAGGATTAAGGGTTTAGACCCCGCATCATTACAGGAGGCCATGAAGAAGGCCCGTGATATGGAGTCTTCTGTTTGGAGAAATAAGTTTCAATCCAAGGGTTTTCAGCATAGGAGAGATAAGGAGAAAGACAGAAGACATTTTCAGATAGATCCAGGACAGCAGCACAAGAGTTCTTCCAGGTTGGATAATGACTAGTTGAATGACCTCAAGAGGAAGAAACTCTATTTCCACTACTGAGAGCCTTGGGATCCTAAGCACAAGTGTGCTGCCCAAGGAAAAGCAAAACAATTAGAATATTTTTCTGTAGATGAGTCTGTTGAATCTGAGTCACATTCAGAGCAGCATTCAAAAGACAATGACTCGATGAATGATGTTGCATCTAAAGCATCAGATGAGGAGACAACCCTACCCACAACACATCTCTCTAGCATTCAGAGAGAGGGATCATTCCGGATGAGAGGAGTACTGGGTGGACAGAGAGTGATCACATTACTTGATACAGGTGCCACTCATAATTTCATAGATGAGGGCTTGGTTGCAAAGAGAGGGCTGAAGACTGAAGAGTTTGAAGGATTTAAGGTGAGGGTAGCTGATGGATTTGTACTCACCTGCACTAGGAGGATACCTAATCTCACCATTTTGTTGAACAATTACACATGCCAATCAAATTTCTATGTTGTTAGCATGGGTGAGATGGATGTGGTGTTAGGCATGCGATTGTTGCATGACATTGCAGAGTTCACACTCAACTTGAGGACTATGGAGATGAAGTTTGAAGTGAACAGAGTCCGACATGTGCTCAGAGGCATTTCAGATGGTGGATTGAGAGTGGTTTCACTCAAGAGGATGGAGAGATTGATTTGACATGATCAAGTGCAGTGGGCAGTAGAAGTGATGGTGATGCCTGCAGTATCAGAACAGCAAAAGCATAGGTATCCACCTGACATACAGGCTCTCTTAACTAAACACACCAAAGTGTTTAGTGACATACCACCAGGTAAACCCCCTAATCGGGGTATTGAGCATGTTCTCGAGTTGGAGGAGGGTGCTAAGCTAGTGATTACTACACCATACAGGGACCCGAAGAGATATAAGGATGAGATCGAGAAGGCTATCAAAGAGCTTCTCGAGATGGGGCACATAAGGCCAAGTAAAAGCCCATTCGCATCATGAATGGTCTTGGTGAAGAAAAAATATGGAACTCTCAGAATGTGCATTGACTACAGAGAGTTAAACAAGAAGACCATTAAGAACAAGTACCCTATACCCCGCATTGATGCGCTGATAGACGAGTTGCACGAGGCCTGTTACTTCTCCAAGATAGATTTGAGATCTGGATATCACCAGATTCGGGTTAGGGATGAGGATGTGGAGAAGACAGCTTTCAGGTGCCATTATGGGCACTTTGAGTTCCTGATCATGCCATTCGGTTTGACCAATGCACCAGCCACCTTCCAATTCTGTATGAACAAGGTGTTCAGAGAGCAGTTGAGGAGATTCGTGCTAATATTCTTTGATGACATATTGATTTACAGCAGGACTTGGGAGGAGCACCTAAAACACATTGACATTGTCTCAAGCATTTTAGAGTGGGAGTCATTATATGCAAAAATGTCAAAGTGTGAGTTTGGGATGACCGAATTGTTATACTTGGGACATATCATCAGTGCTGGTAGTGTGAAGGTAGACCCAGAGAAGATTCAGGCAATTGTCGATTGGCCACCGCCAAAGAATCTCTCTCATCTTAAGGGATTCCTCGGTCTTTGTGGGTATTATCGCCGTTTCGTGAAGGGGTTTTCACAGTCAACTGCCCCCCTCACAGATTTGACTCAAAAGGATGCTTTCAGTTGGTCAGGTAGTCCACAGGAGTGTTTTGACAGGTTCAAGGAGATTATGAGTACATGTCCTATGTTGGCTATTCCAGATTTCAGCAAACCTTTTGAGTTTCAGTGTGATGCCTCAGGGGAAGGCATTGGTGCGATAATCATGCAGGACAAACACCCCATAGCATTTGAGAGCAAGAAGTTGAGGGGTGTGGAACGGAGCCACAGTATATATGACAACGAGACGTTAGCCATCATGCATGCGTTGGCTAAATTCAAACAGTATCTAGTGGGCAATAAGTTTGTGGTGAAGACAGATCACAACAGCCTAAAACATTTCCTTGGTCAGAAGGACTTGAATGAGAGGCAGCAGAAGTGGGTCAGCAAGCTTCAAGCCTATGACTTTGACATTGTTTATGTCAAAGGTAAGAAAAACATAGTTGCTGATGCCTTGTCCAGGAGACCCCATTTGTGTGCACTAGGTACTATTTCAAATGACTGGAGGGAGATGATCGCTGCAGAATATGCTAAGGACAAATGGGCTATTGGGATAATTGATGGCACTATCAAGGACAACAGATACACAGTGGTAAATGATTTAATCATTTACAAGGGCAAGATCTTCTTAGTGCCAGGATCAGAGATGAAGCAGAAGGTTTTGAGGGCATTCCATGACTTGCCTATGCTAGGGCATCCCGGGTACTTCAAAACATATAGGCAGGTCAGAGAGAGGTTCACATGGAAGGGCCTCAAAACAGAAGTTATGCAGTATGTGAGAGAGTGTTCGATATGCCAGTAGAATAAACAGGAGCACTCTTTCCCAAGAGGTTTATTGCAGCCCCTGCCCATTCCTGAGAGGAAGTGGGATAGCATTTCCATGGACTTTATCACAGGCTTACCTAAAGTCCAAGGCAGGGATTGTATCTATGTGGTAGTGGACAGATTGATGAAGTATGCACACTTCCTTGTCATTCCTACCACCTACACTGCAGCTCAGGTTGCAGAGTTGTTTTTTAGAGAGGTATTCCGTCTTCACGGGTTGCCACGAAGCATTGTCAGTGATAGGGACAGCAGGTTCCTTAGTAATTTTTGGCAAGAGCTCTTCAGGTTGACAGGGACAAAGCTCACCCCCAACACGAGCTACCACCCACAGACAGATGGTCAGACAGAGATTGTCAATAAATGGGTGGAAGGATACCTCAAAAATTATGTAGCAGGGCAGCAAAGGGCATGGATTAAGTGGCTTCACATGGGCGAGTATTGCTATAATTCCACTTATCACATGTCTATCCAGATGTCACCCTTCATGGCTTTATATGGGTATGAGGCACCGAGCTTTGTTGATTTACTGTTTGGTGATAGCAGAGTGCCTAAGGCCAAAGACCTACTTCAGGAGAGTCAGGATATCATGAGGTCTTTAAAGGAGAACATACAGAAGGCTCAGAATCAGCAGGAGCGGTATGCAGATCAGCAGAGGACTGAGCGTCATTTGAGATAGGTGACATGGTATACTTGATGCTACAGCCCTACAGACAATCACTCTCAAGAAGAGTGGAGCAGAAAAGCTTAAGCCACGTTACTATGGACCTTTTAGGATCTCCAAGAAAATTGGAGAGGTGGCTTATGAATTAGAATTACCAGCAGGTAGCAGGGTACACAATGTATTTCATGTGTCACGCCTTAAGAAGGCTTTGGGACATAATGTGACACCATTAGCAGAGTTACCTCCTCTTGATGAAGCGGGAAAATTGATTTTGGTACCCGAGGCTATAATTGATACTAGGGAACGCACTTTGAGGAGGACTATCAGAGAATACCTAGTGAAATGGAAAAACCTACCAGTGGAGGATGCTACTTGGGAAAATGAATAGATATTGGAGCATCCTGAACTAAGATTGCTTGAGGCAAGCAATCTTAGGGAGGGTAGACTGTAATGTCCCCTTTCCAACTACAGAGTTAGTCTATCATTGAGTTCCTATAGACTGACAGTTTGGTGAGGGAACCATGGAGTTCTTGGCCTAGGATGGGCGATTCGGAGGTGTAGTTGTGGTTTGGATCTAGTTGGCAGTTGTTAGTGGCAGTTTGGGTGCCTTGTGGCATACTTACTATTTTTAGTAAGTTCAAGGTCAGTGCCGGATCGGAATTTTCAGAGTGAGGATGGATTCGTCTCGTCGAGACCTTTCCGACGAGCTATAGATCATGGTATTCTGACATCATCTGGGTATTTATTTTAAAGTCCGAAAGTTATATTATTTATTTAATGAGACTTTATAAATATTCAACAGTGACTTAGGAAAAAGAAATATTAAAAAGTCACTTGTGTGTTATGAGCTTGGGCGTCCATCCCTAGGCGGGTAATAAAGTGATTTAAATGATATATTTCCCTCTTAAAACCCAACGCCCAACTTGAGGGAAATATAAGAGGCCAAAAAGGAGTTCATTTGGTTATGCTATGTTTATGATATTTTCTTCTATTTGGCTCTACTAGGGTTTTGGATTGTGAGGGTTTGAAGGATTCGAACCAGAGGCTCTTGAAGACGAAAACCTCCCTGAGTAACAGCATTCTACAGGTGTCCAATACCATCCAAAGGTGCCAATAGAGGTGGATACATCCAGTGTTCACAAATGAGCTTCAATGGAGTTTATGTGTTGAGGGTTTGAGGAAGGAGTTGAGGGTTTGAGGAAGGACTTGGCATTTCTCTTGCATATTTCATTGTGTTCTTCATATACAGATTCGGAGATCAGTTCGCTAGTGATTTGAGCAGATTTTACATGGTTTTGGGACTGTATTCTCTTGCAGTTGCTGCCCGTACTATCCCAGCCAAGCCGTACCATTTGTATGGGCTTCTAGTGTGAGTTTCTATGCATTGTGATCACTCAACCTTGGTCGCCCAGCCTCAACTTTAGTGTGCAGTCTGATTTCAGCGAAGTTGTAGAGGGTTTTGGTGTGCTTGCTGCTGTTATCCCTCCCAGCCATGGCTGTACACATGCCAGAGGGGACGTGTATCTTGTAGAGGCTCATTCTACTTCAGTTGCAGCCATCCTATCTCTCATATTGAGGCATCTAGGGCCTCTATTGTTGCTGTTATTACTTGTATGCAAAACATTTCATGTTCATGGGAGATTTGGAGTGATTTATGTGATATACCCACTTGCTGGTCCAGTCCCAGCATATGTACCAAGTTGCAAATTTGAACATGGGTATGTCATAACAATTCATATTTGGCCTATTTATGATTTGGGTATCTGTTATTTTCTTAATACCTGTTGTATATTTTCTAGGTTTGCATTATATGCTATCTATTGTATATTTTGGCAACACACATCTACAAGAAAACTGAAACCCCTTCTGCATCTTCTCTCTAGTCTGAAAGAACACTTTAAAGATTTAAAAATAACACTAAAAAAAATTTAAAAAGAACCAACAAGTACGGCACATTACAAAAATATTGCTTGAAATTATCAACCATTCGTTTATAAGGGAACAGAGGATAATCCAAAAATCATGTATATAGTTGTCTCTCTAACATCTACAGAAGAACAAAAAATTTCATCAATCCTACAAAGGACATCTGATATCTTTGCTTGGTCTTATGCTGACATGTATGGATTGGATCCTTCTCTTGTGGTTCATCACTTGGTGGTTTGTCCTGATGCTAAGCCAGTAAAGCAAAAATTATGAAAAATGCATCCTAAAGTTGCCCATTTAGTCAAGGAAGAATTGCAGAAACTATTAGATGTTGGCTTCAATCGCCCAAGCAATTATCCTGAATGGATTTCTAATGTAGTTCCTGTCAATAAGAAACCAAAAGGAATTCGTGTCTGTGTTGATTTTAGAGATCTTAATAAAGCATGTCCAAAAGATGATTTTCCTCTTCCCAACATTGACGTCATTATTGACCTCACAGCAAGACATGAAATGTTATCACTCATGGATGGTTTTTTAGGATATAATCAAATTCGAATAGCTCTTGAGGATCAACATAATACTACGTTCATAGTTCCTTGGGGTATCTTTTGTTATCAAGTAATTCCTTCTGGACTAGAGAATGCTGGAGCTACTTATCAAAGAGCCATGACTGTTATATTTCATGATATGCTCCATGACATTCATTGTTGAAGATTATGTCGATGACTTTTTGGAAAAATCAAGAAAAAGAGAACTCCCTCGTGTCCTTGAATGAATATTTGATCGCTTGAGGAAATACAATGTTTGTCTTAATCCTAAGAAGTGTGCTTTTGGTGTGACATCAAGAAAGCTCTTGGGGCTAAAATGGAGGTCACCAGTGCGTCCAGAGTGGTGAACAAACAAAAATCAACATAAAACACTTGATACTTTGGTGACAAAAATTTTTGCAAATTTTTTTTTAGTTTTTAGGCTCAACCACTAGTATGGTCGTATGGTCGTGTCGTACGATTAAGTCATACCCTGCTACAGACTCTGGTTCATATTATCGTGTGTTTTTGCACCTTTAGCTCATTAGTTAATATTTCTCTCCTGGATGGTGTCTTTGTCTGTTGGTTTATAACGCCATTGTCCATTGGTCCATAGATAATTGTTGGGTTTTGTGTTTTCATTGCAGGTACTATATCCACTAGGTATTACCCATCGTTCCCCTACAAGATTGTCTTGGTAACTGTTAACTATCCCATCGGACTAACCTAACCATTGTTTCTTATTTCTTTTAATTATTAATTGTTTGGTTGTTAATATTAAACAATTAACACTAGTGCTAATCATTAATTGTTCGTTGTGTTAAATTTTTATAGTTGCGGATAACTATGTAACTGTAGCCGCCGCGACATTTATAACTAAAATTTACATTTGTTATTAATGTTAAAAGTTAGCGCCAACATTTGACTCGCAACTACCTGTGACATTTTATACCTAAACGTTAGCACTAACATTTGTCTTAAACCTTTAGTCGTAACATAAACTTTAACCGCAACATCATACAACATTTAACTTCAGCAATTGGCATTAACAACACTGACCACCAGTCGTTTATCTTAATCGTTAGTGGCAGCATTTTTTGTAAACTATAAACTTAACCGCCCCGTGGGACCAGGATGAACTAAACTGCTAACAGTTTATTTTTCAACCGCTAGGTGTAATCGTCAGATTCCTAACTGCACATGTGAACAAAATGTCCGCTAACCACCAAGCTAGACCTTGTTTCCCATTGAAGGCCTAAATTAGCGTTTTTTTCAATCGCATATAACTTTTACATATTGTGTTTGTTTTTTGCGTTCTTGCAGGTGTTGGGTGGTAGTGTTCCACCTCCACCTTTTCATTCATATGATCATGCTTCATCATCCAACCCACATCAGCAAGAGCAAATTCTTTCTTCTATCCTTAAACATCAACAAGATGCATACCAATTAAATCAAGGGAATCCACTCTCCCTCATGCTTCCCATCATACAAATCAGCAAAACCAATTTCTGTCACATCCTCCACGGATCACCATCTCATCACAAATGTCCCATCAATATGGTGTTTCTTTCTCGAATCCACCCCAATCTTCATTTCCGTCAATGTCAAACCTCATTCATTCGGTTCCACCATTATCAATCCCACAAACTATTCCAACTCATTCTTCACTTTCACCATACGTATCTCACCATTCAAACTAACCGAACTCACATTACCAAACTTCTTACCAATTCACAACTCCACCTTTAGCATCATACCAAAACTTTCAATCAACATATCCATCTTCAAATCCGCTTCAATCTACATTTCAACAAACCCCACCTTTCGGATCCATTAATTACGTACCTCCTAACCCACCACTTGGAACAACTTCTTTTGATCAAGAGTGGCAAGAGATGAATAATGCACTCAAAGGGTTACCAAGTGGGAATGTGAATCAACGTAAACACTATAAGTTTGAAGATTTGTGTCCCTACCCTTTTGACCGTAGTATCACAATGATACCTTTTCCCCTGGTTTTGAGGTGCCTAAATTTGACAAGTATAAAGGAAAAGGATACCCTCAAGATCATGTCAAGGAATTCATTATGGGGGACATTACAGGGGAGAGGGTCGTGAAGACTATTTTTTATGATTCATTTGCCAAGTACATGGAGGAAATCGTCAAGGTAAGTTTTCATTTAAAAATTCCTGTTTTTTTTAATTTTATAATGTTAGAATTCGCTGATTTTTTAAATTTCTGATATTTTAATTTGCTGATTTTCTTTTTTTTTTCAAATTGAGCTTAATTTCCTAATTTCAATTTTACATACTATTTTATTTTAGGTGTCAAAACCATCGGTTAGGGTTCTAAAATTGGTGGATGGGGGATAAAAACCCCATGGGTATCTATATGAGGCCATGGACAAAGCTAAAGAAATGATCCAACATTTGTATGAATCAAATAAAAAAAATGAACTCATCTGGCACATTATTGAATGAAGGTGAAACTGACAACTCCACCAACATATTCAAGCTGCTGCCTACTACTTGAACTCTAAGTTTTTCTTCTCCAATTCATTCAAAGCAAATGAGGAGATTATGGATGGCCTCAACACATGCATGGTGAGGACAGTCCCCAATGAAAACCTTAAAGAAATCATCCATGATGTGTTGTAGATTTATAAGGGCGTGGTGGGGAGTTGTTTTCTTCACCTCTACTCATTTGTAGAAGAACGACTCTATAGCTAGGTAAAAAACATATATATTTAGTAAGAATTAAGTTTAATGTTTAATTCTAATTTACCTTAAATTTACTAAGTTTCTTACAAAGTTATAAATGTTGTCCTTGCAGATTTGTGGTGGGAAGATTTTGGTGCAACTACACCTAATCGATAGAATATAATCATCAACCTTTGCAATAGCTTAGTGCAACTCATCATCAATTCTCAAGGTGACCTTGTAAAAGTTTATCAATGCCAAGAATTTCGACAAAGTAGGGTCACCTTTTGAGTCAAGTAGTATAATCACTAGCTCGCCTTCTTGTACAATACTCATCACCGTCTACTTGAATCTCATGTCCATGTTATTCATACAGCACCAAGGCCTCCTTAGTAAAGTTGGGAAACTACCTTTATCCCAAGATGATCACTTCAAAATCTGAAGTGAACTTTACACCAAGAATCTCTACTTTTGTGTGCTTCAAAATGCCCAATGGTTGCTAATGCCTCTTATTTGCCATAAACAATATATGTGGTGATGACAAAAATGGTGGATGTCCCATCGCAATCCAAGCATGCTTTGTCAACACATTTACCTTAGCACCAACGTTGATGAGAATATCCTTCACATCATACCCATTGATCACTATCCCTTCTCATAGCCCACACTCATCACCAACAAAATTCTTCTTGGCGTCAACTTGTCCAGCTCTTCGACCTCTTTAGACATCTTCTCCAAAAACTTCTTGAAGTCCCCAAGGATTGCATCTTGTTATAATAATGCTAAAATGTCTTTCAATGTTCCCACTCTATTGTCTCTTTCTCTTGCCAACTAGCCAGATTTTGTGATGTTGTCTTTTAACTCTTAGATCATTGCCACTGCCTCATTCATGATCTACTTCTCACATTCCAGGTCTAGTTAGATCAAAGCCATGATTTCTAATTCCACATGTAGTCTTATTTTCACTTTCTCAAGAAAACTTGCTACATAAGGGTTCCCATAAAAGCCTCTAGATCTTTTCACTATATTGACATATGGCTCCACTTCTTCATACATCTTCTTGTTTGTGTGCAACATACTTGTGGTCTTGATGACCCTAACAATCTCCAAGCATCAATTTGTTTGATTCTCTTTGCCACAATTACTACAAATAGGGAACATAAGACAATCTCACTAAAAGCGGTTGGGGTGACTGCAACACTATAGCAACCGCCTCATCCTTGTCCATAATTTTGGCTATCAAATCCTATTCCACGACAACATCCTCTTCTACAACCATCTCCCGTCACCATCACCTTGGGGATTGCAAACAATTTCTCCTCTTGCCTTGCCAAGCCGCGAGCAATCCTTAGTATCATGGGTGTCACTATTGCAAAAGAAATGCCTTTCCAATTTCCTTCATTCTCTTCAACATCAAGCACTCTACCACCTTATGATCCTCATCTTCACATTTAATACAAAACATTCTTACCTTCTTGAATATATAATTTGTTTTTTGTAAGGCCCCTGAGTCTCACAATCTTTACACCACATCGCCTTTGCCACTACCTATGACTTTGGGCTCATTCATTTCTCAATTCTTTGTGCCATATCCACAAATGTACCTCAACTCTCAAGCTTACTCCCAAAGCTTCTCCCATGTTGCCATTTGCTTCAATTCTTAGTCTTCCTTCTAGTTTAGTTCTCTATTTCGCATGTCTAATGACCAATCTATCATTTAGTCAGTAGGATTAACATGTCACTGAACCATGCTTTATGCTACTTATCATTCACAGTAAACAATTGCTTGGTCGTGATGTTGCGAAAACTCAAGTAATATTGTCCCTTCAACTCCATTGCACCTTCCTTAGTGTCCATCAATGCAATACTAAATGCTCTAGATAGCGGAAATCATTAAGGAAAGCAATTTGCAAATGTTCATAGTCGTCACAAGTGCCCTATGGATCTAGTACCATTAATAAGCATGATTTGATAACATCGCAATGAACTTGGTGGCTCTCCTTAAAGGATCTAGTACTCCTTTCGCCCTCCAGATTATTTCACACTTCATCACATGGATTTTTACATCTCATACCCTTTATAATCTGATAAGAAAATCTTGCACCACCCATCAACGACACATATTGAATTGGCAATTGTGTTGGTGGTTGTCGATTCTAATTCACATTTTTCTTAGCCATCCTTATTAAACTCCCTTTAGCTATTCCCTCTAACAGATTTTATTGAGGCACTTCTCCTTCACCTCACCAATCCACCTCCTCAAACCTCCAATCATCACCAAATACAAAAGCTTTATTTTCATCAAACAATTACATGCTAATCGCAAGGGATTGGCATTCGCTTTCTCCTCCCTTATGTGATCCCCTTAGAGCTCTTCTTTATCGTCAAAACAATTCACATCATTGTCAATTCAAAGGTCCATATCGTTGGTTATGCCATGGTCATCTTTTCCATAATTCCCCTCTAACAAGCCTCTTCTTGACCTACCTCACCCTCTCCGAAATTCATCACCATTCTCTTCCTTGCTCAATTGGAGTTTCTCCTCTCATCACTAATTCACATGCCTCAATAAATCTTCTCCACTTCTCTACTTGTTCTATCCACTCCCTATCATTTGGCATTCCTTCTTCCATTCCTACTTTGGTGGCATGCTTCTATTTTGCTTCTCAACCAACTTCATCCTTACTTTCGTGACACCTCACGACACAAAAAGTTTATCCAACCATCATATTCACTCCATTTCTTGATCAACCAACAATTTTTTAATTGAGAACAAAACCTCTGCAATGAGTTATCTCCCCCAACCACTGCAAAATTTCACCTCTACCTCCTTGGGAAAAGGATATGTCAACACCATGAATTACAATGAATAGTTATTGAATGCTCCCTACTAGAACACATCCAAGGCTCTAGTCCATGCTTTGTCAGCAATAGCTAATATGGCAATGTTCACTTCACTCCATTCAACAAGTCACTGAAACTTTTGACCTCTTGTTTCTGCATAAGCATCAGAACATTCATACAACTGCACAGGAAAACCTACAGAAAATTCTTATACATATCACAATACACATTCTTGTCCAATTAGTTCCGAACATTTGTTGCCAACAATTGTTTGGTGAACTCAACCACAATTTGCTCAAACCATCTCTCCATATAATCTTCCATTCCATGTTGCCACATCTTCCTTGGATGAAAAGAACATGTCTCGGCAACAAAATCAAACTGTTGGCTCTCACATTAATGTAGTCTAGCATCACTTAAGTCCCAACTTACCATCTAACCCCTTTGCAAAGAACCAAGCTTAGCTCAGCTACCCAAGTGAAGATTAGCAACCAACTATAATATACACTGCAAGAATACACAAGAAACACTCATTCTCATTAATATTGCATTATATTCATCATCATGTAACAAAGTATATCATTGTTAATATGATCCAAAAAAAGAGTCTTAAAAAAGAGATCAAGATGCCATACTGCTATGACTGAAGGAGAACATGGTTTGTGAAGACAATCTAGGTGAAGCAAGTACAGGTTTTGACATAATCAAAGGCTAAGGTTGTTGGAGAAGATTAGGATGCTATGGGACGCTACTTTGGCACTCATGAAATCTTGAAAAGGGTGTTTTTGGTTTCTATGCAAAATTGTCGGTATTGCACAAACAGTAATTTTGCAACTGCCAAGGTGGTTATGAAATCATCGGGACAGTTTCACCTTCTATAAAGCAGCAGTTTCCATATTCAACAAAAAACAGCTCAGTTGCCTTTGACTATTTAGTTTCCATTTGAGTCTGTGCAAGTCCATATATCCATTTCAAATGCCATGAAGTACAGGGGAGGAGAAAATAGACAAGGGAAAGCATTAAAGGAAGATACTTGTAAATTCAAGGTTCATTAGAGGTCTTGGAAAATCCAAAGGTCATCGAGGTAAGGGAATATCCTATGTAAGCCCAATGAATAGGCCGCAAAGATCCAAGAAGTTCCATAGATCCTAGAAGATCCATTAGAGACCCATTTAGAGGCCATTTGTATGAGATGCCTATTGTGATCTTCTGAATATGTTTCCAATGTTTTGTACAAACTGTAGTGCATAGAAGAGAGTGTGTAAGGCCCTGCTAGTCTCTACTATTATCCTTGGTACCGAACTTTTCGATGAGGCTTTGTAGTACCCTCGAGGTGTTTTGATTGTGTATCTTAGATGCATATGCTATGCTTTGATGTGTTTTATCACTTTCTGTGATGTGTTGATTTACCATCCGTGTGTGTTATCGATGAGGTGTTGCTTTGGCATCTATGTTCGACTATGTATTATGGGGTGCATATGTCGTGATGCTATATGCTTGGATTCTTTTGTGTTATGATACATTATCATACTTGTCAATGAGGTTCCTGGTGGATTGCCATCATGGGGTATGGATCATGTGTTTTGGAGCCACTTATGTGAATGGTATATGTTGGACTATTCCAATGTTTTAGCGTCACTATTTTCACCTATTATATGTGATTTGATTATGATTATCTAGTTCAGCATTATGTTTATGATGATTATCAAATTCTGCACTTGTGTTCCTGAATCATGTGGCTTAGAATGAATATTAGATGATGCAATTATTGATTTATTCCATTATATATATGTATATCATGTTGGGTGGTTTTATTATGCTTCGGCTATCTTGTATGGAGCAGGTATCCCTGATGTGTTATTGAGTGTGCAGGCACAGGTTTTAACCCCAACAGTGGTTATGTGGAGACGGTTTGGTTTGGGCAAATATGCTGTATCTTCCCCATCTCACTCTATTCGAGTTGTGAGACATAAATTGTTGATACCTATGAAACCATGATCCAAATCGGTATCAATTTCGAGTCCATGTGTTGTGAATAAACTGGTGAAGTGTGTGTTATCTTTACGTGTGTTTATTTTAGCATTTGCTTTCCATTTGTTTTTTTAGTAGTTTCTGCATTACTTCTTGTGAGGTGTTTGCAAATGACCTTTATGCTTTAAATGAGAAATCGATTTAATTTAATAGTTGTCATGGAATGGCCCAATGCATTTTAATATGGTGTTATTTAAAAATGTATTGTGAATTTAAAAGATCGTTTGGGCCTTATGCCATAGCCAATTGATTAAATTGTATGTGTTAATTAATTGGAAAAAAACAAGGTTGCATGGAGACTGGTACCAGTACTAGTATGGGAGACTGGTACTGGTACCGGTACATCTGTTTTTGAAAAATAGGAGACAGGGGTACTTGGAGAGGCCATTTTTTTAAATATAATTTAATAATTTTATTAATTTATTAATATGCTAACATTAAAACTGAAAATATCATGACATTGAACTTTCAAAACAAGAGAACTGGTAAAGTTTAAGTTTATAGCTTACTTGGAACAAAATATAGCTTATTGTATATATATTACTTACTTGTAACAATTTAATATAGCTTAATGTATATATAGTACTGTAGACACTAGTATTGAGATTTGAAGTGTGTAGGAGTAAGAATCCACCGAGCTTGTGCAAAAACAGCAGAAAAAATGAAAGGTAGAAAAGAAAAAAAGTGGAGACGCCTTTTTATTGACGCAAGGTACCTGGAGACGAGTGGGAGACGCAACCAGAAGTCTCCTACGAAGGTAGACATACCCAGTCACGTCTCCGAGACGGGAGACGTGTACCAGTCTCCAAGACGCGTCCCAAGGGGTCGGAGACGCGTCTCCGTGCAACCTTTAAAAGAAACTAATTTGATTGCTATTATTTAGAAATATTAGTAATGTTAGTATTTTTCCTATGATATCTATGTTTATTTGGAAAATAGATAATTTTGTGAAAGTTCTTTTGGAAATACTTATTTATGCAAATTAGGAAAAAAGGGGAAAAAGAAAGGGATAAAAGGAAAAATGTGAGAAAAACATATAAGGGAAGAGAATAGGCTTATTTCCCTCTCATTATTTCTGGTTTTGTTTGAAACCCTCTCCTTCCTCCTTCAAAAGAAATTTGATAGAAGTTGCTTTCTTGGATTTTGCTTGTGCTTGGGAGTGGATTGGATGGGGATTGTGATTGCTTAGGCGTGGGAAGTAGATTTGTTTCCATCTTTGCTTCTCAAGGAAAGAATTCTTCCATGGGTAGCTTGCTTGGGGAGAGGTAATCTTCTTGTGGTTTCATGGTTTTAAAATGAAAACTCTACTTTTGCCATGCCCACAATAGGTGGATGCATATGGCCTCTCCTTTGTAGGAATGAATACAGTAGATAGTATGCAATTAGAATTAGAATTGAATTTGATTTTAATTGCTTTCATTTATTTTTAAAATGTCCAAAATAGAGCCACAATTACCGGCAAAATTTTCTAGAATCTCTCATAATCCCTTGAAAATTGGTATGTGTGTTGTGTATTTTTTAAGCCAACGGGTATAATTAGATTTCTGAAATTTTGTGTAACTTGGTGTTTTTGAATTTTGAAGTTCTTGGGTGATGCCATCAATGGTGGATTTAGGGGTTTTATGGTTTTAAACCTTTTTGATGAAAATCAAAACTTGAATTCAAACCTTGTTTTTATGTTTTATTTTGTGAGACGAAGAGTCTAATGAATATTTTGAGATTCTCAACCTTTTGGATACGAGGATCACGAACTTTGACCTCATTTTCCATGCCTTGACTTTTGGGCTATGGTTGACCTTTTGAATTGTGTTTTTCAACCTTAGATGTGGGGATCCCGAACTTATACATCTTTTTATAACTAATTTTTCAAGTACCATATGTATTTCAGCGCACTACTCCCCCGCCGCCATCCCCCGCCGCCCCCAAACTTAGACCCCCCGCCCCCTGTCCCCGAAATGCGTCCCTTGCCGTCCCCCCGTCTCCATCCCCGAAACCCCGTGGAACTATGAAATATTTTGAAGTGTTGTAAAAGCTTGCACAAGAAATTTTGGCGGGTAATAGATTTTAAAATATCTATCTTCTCCAACCGCCACTATTGCAGGATCAAATCAACACCAGCTAGAAGTAGTTGTTGTGCATTTAATTATGCAGGTAGATGAATCAGATGCTAACATTCAATGCAGATATTTTCTTCAGCTACTTCATCTTCAGATATTTTCAGATTTATTGTTGCAGATCAGACCAAGATATTTTTTGCATTTATGAAGATAGATGTACACAAACATTCCTTTTGCAGAAATATCTTCTGACAAGCCCATGGGGCAATTTTATTGTAGTGGGTGACTTAGGTCATGTTGTGACCACTTTACAACATCAACCCCAATTACTAATTGGGTCCCCCTCTTTTGACTTGCCTGGATCCTTGAAGCTAATCCCATACTTTGTTCCGGCGATGTCTTCGCAGTTCAGATAGTGTCAGGAGCTTAGATTGGCCCACCGGGAAGAAAGAGAAGTAAAACACATAGGTTTCCTCCTGCATAGGCCCCGAACCCTAATTGATTGTTCCAGACTATCCTTAGGCGAGAGTTTTGTTTTTTCCATCCTTAGGGAAGGGTTTTGTCTTTTCACACCTAGGTAATAAACCCACTCCGATCCCGGCATGCAACCCAATTCCAGTCCTGGTCCAAGACCCCATGTATGACTTAGAAAATCATTCCTGGACTTCGGTCCAGGAGTCCAACCCGGAGGTCCAAACCGGAGTCCTGTCCGGAAGTACCTATCCCAGAGTCTCGTTCAAGGAATTCCGGCCTGGAATCCCGTTTCAAAGTTTATCTAGATTCTTCTTCCAACCAAGATTGCGAAGTTCAACAGAGACTGTCACTCCTTGGCGTGATCATCCTTCAGTCATGGAACTTAGTCCCGGCCTGACAACTCTAGTCCGGAAGGTCAAAACCAAGGGATATCTCTTTAAATTCCGATCAGGCACTCAACCTCATTTCATAGCTCGGAAGATTCGTAAATCGAAGACTTAGGGCAATTTCAGGAGACAATCAGCATTTAATGAATCCCCCTCCGGTAGGCTGGAATTGCGACAGGAGACCTACTGGATTTTGCGCCCAGGACAACTTTTTGTCCTAGTCGCAAAATCCAGTACCTACTGGATTTTGCGCTCAAGGACAATTTTTGTCCTTGGGCGCAAAATCCCTTACCTACTGGATTTTGCGCTCAAGGACAATTTCTTATACTTTAAATATTTTTCAATATACCTTTCAGGATGTTTGAGATAGGTCTCGAATCCACCGGATTTAACATGCAGAATCTAGAATTTGGAAGATCCACCAGATTTCAGACTTAGTCATTTTTTCAGGATTTCAGGCTACCAGACTTAGCCAATTCCAAACAGGGAAGAAATGAAGGATGAAACAAACGAACTTTGTCTCTCGCCATCAGATTCCCGGAGGATGGAAGGAACAAAGGATGAAACAAACGAACTTCGTCTCTCGCCACCGAATTTCTGGAGGATGGAACAAACGAACTTCGTGCCTTGCCATCGAAAACAAACTCTCGGAAGACATTCCACCACAATGAAATCCTGCTGCAGGAACTGATAATGACTTCAGGGCAAAGGAATTCCAGACACCAGAGGAAAATGAAAGTACTCTCAGGAAATTCCTTGTCGCACATTCCAGGACTAGTGCAGGAGCACCTTCATAAATTGATGCTTCTATAGGATTTTGATTAAATTTTAAATGTTTCAATAGTGTAATGAGGTCAATCAAGTCATTTTTATGTGTTTAGGTCATTAGGAAGTTCAAATATGCAAAATATTGCAAACCATGTAAAGGTTGTCAATGTAAAGTTGGAAAAAAAGATGAAGAATGAGGGAAGGTGAAGAGTCATTTGGCTCTTGGTTCGTTCCAAGTAGTTGGAAACTGAAAGGTCATTTGTAATACCTTTAAAAAGGCCTTGTATACCTTTGAAAACTTGGAGGTGATTGAAGATTGAGAATGGAATGGTAAAAAACAATGTTTTATGTATTATACTTCAGAAATTTGCTGTTTTCTTGCGTGGTACAGCCTAGTAAGTGTAGGAGGACATTTATTTTTGATTTCAAATGAAAGTATATTCAATCACCCTCCCTTTCCTTTTTGTCTCATCGAATTTGGTGCAATATTGAAGAAGTTATGACCGTTTTAGTGACTGCAATTTTCAGAATTCTCCTATAACAGTCCTGTTGCAGCATTTGGTACGGTTTTGTACGGACATATACAAGAGAAATCCATATATGGTTGGAAAGAGTATTGAGTCTACTTTCCATTTCTTTTTGTTTCATCAAATTTAATTAAGATTTGAATAAGTTATGGCATTTTTATTGAGGGTAGGTCTGCAGAGTTTAATTTTCTGAAAATACAATCTAAATATATGTATGGTACGACTTGGTACGGCCTCACATTGATGCATATAATAGATGGATGGAAAGATATGTGTTTCTAGTTTACAATTCTTTTGCTTTGGTATAATTTTATTAAGTTTTGTGAGAGATATTGCAATTTTGGTGAGGGCAGGTCTGAACGCTACCTAGGGTTTGTAGTTTTGGGAAAAGAGTCATAACTTTCTCTCCTACCATTGGATCTTCATGAAAATTGGAGGAAAAAATATGTATTAATGTTCTCTTAAACCTGACCAAAGCAATTGGATTAGTTCTTTTATTTGTTAATGTTATTGAGGATAGTTTTGGTCCTCCTACCTCTGCATCAAATTGGTATCAGAGCTGGTGAAAGATTTGGGTGGTGTGTATTTTTTTTTTTTCTCCTGTCACTGAGAAGGCAGGGGAAGAGCAAGAAGATCTTGATTGTGTAGATAGATCGCCGAGGGAGGCAATCTACACCTTTTGGATTTTGTGTTGCTCAGTTGTTTGGTTGCAGGTGCTTGTTCCATCTAGCTGCAAGAAGGATGTTTTTTGAGATTGTGTGTGGGCAGACAAGATGAGGTCTGTCAGGACCATTCTCCAATAGAGATTTGGCTGGAGAAGGATGCATAGAGAAACCACTGAGGAGAGAGTGGTAGGTGCATCACCAGGATCTACTGTTGGGTGAGATGAATGGTTTGGTGAGTTGGTTTGTTGTGAAGCAATGAGAGAGATGGATACCTGAAGAAGCACTTGATGTTGCAGCCTGAAGAGTACTCCACTGATGGGAGTAGAAGGAGCCTGAGGATGCTCTGTGAAGATGGTAGTTTGTTCTGTTGGTTGGTTGGTCACCTTTCTATCGGTATGAAGATTTGAAGATTGAAGCTGAGAAGATTGAAGATAAAGCCAAAGGAGATGCAGGAAAAGAGAGTTTTGTTTTGCAGATACATTTCCAAGGGACTTGGAAATCTTTGTTGGTTGGTTGTATGGTGCAGGAGCACCTTCATAAATTGATGCTTCTATAGGATTTTGATTAAATTTTAAATGTTTCAATAGTGTAATGAGGTCAATCAAGTCATTTTTATGTGTTTAGGTCATTAGGAAGTTCAAATATGCAAAATATTGCAAACCATGTAAAGGTTGTCAATGTAAAGTTGGAAAAAAAGATGAAAAATGAGGGAAGGTGAAGAGTCATTTGGCTCTTGGTTCGTTCCAAGTAGTTGGAAACTGAAAGGTCATTTGTAATACCTTTAAAAAGGCCTTGTATACCTTTGAAAACTTGGAGGTGATTGAAGATTGAGAATGGAATGGTAAAAAACAATGTTTTATGTATTATACTTCAGAAATTTGCTGTTTTCTTGCGTGGTACAGCCTAGTAAGTGTAGGAGGACATTTATTTTTGATTTCAAATGAAAGTATATTCAATCACCCTCCCTTTCCTTTTTGTCTCATCGAATTTGGTGCAATATTGAGGAAGTTACAACCGTTTTAGTGACTGCAATTTTTAGAATTCTCCTATAACAGTCCTGTTGCAGCATTTGGTACGGTTTTGTACGGACATATACAAGAGAAATCCATATATGGTTGGAAAGAGTATTGAGTCTACTTTCCATTTCTTTTTGTTTCATCAAATTTAATTAAGATTTGAATAAGTTATGGCATTTTTATTGAGGGTAGGTCTGCAGAGTTTAATTTTCTGAAAATACAATCTAAAAATATGCATGGTACGACTTGGTACGGCCTCACATGGATGCATATAATAGATTGATGGAAAGATATGTGTTTCTAGTTTACAATTCTTTTGCTTTGGTATAATTTTATTAAGTTTTGTGAGAGCTATTGCAATTTTGGTGAGGGCAGGTCTGAACGCTGCCTAGGGTTTGTAGTTTTGGGAAAAGAGTCATAACTTTCTCTCCTACCATTGGATCTTCATGAAAATTGGAGGAAAAAATATGTATTAATGTTCTCTTAAACCTGACCAAAGCAATTGGATTAGTTCTTTTATTTGTTAATGTTATTGAGGATAGTTTTGGTCCTCCTACCTCTGCATCAAGGACCTTCTGGAATGTGCGCCCAGGACAACTTTTTGTCCTTAGCGCATAATCCAGTGGGTACTGGATTTTGCACCCAGGACAATTTTTGTCCTGGGCGCAAAATCCAGTACCTACTAGATTTTGCGCCCAAGGACTGGGAGTATCCAGTTCCTCCATCCCTGCTTTGTCCAGTCACTTCTGGCTTGGATTTTTTTTTTTTCTTCTTCTCTGACCCCTCTGTGGATACCTGACTCCTAGAATTCACAGTCAGGATGGAAGAAACGAACCTCGTGTCTCGCCATCAGATTCCCGGAGGATGGAAGAAACGAACCTTGTGTCTCGCCATCAGATTCCCGGAGGATGGAAGGAACGAAGGATGGAAGAAACGAACCTTGTGTCTCGCCATCAAATTCCCGGAGGATGGAAGGAACAAAGGATGGAAGAAACGAACCTTGTGTCTCGCCATCAAATTCCCGGAGGATGGAAGGAACGAAGGATGGAAGAGACGAAGGATGGAAGAAATGAACCTCATGTCTCGCCATCGAAAAGAGACTCCCGGAGGATGGAACAAACGAGGATGGAAGAAACGAAGGATGGAAAGAACGAACCTCTCATCCCGCCTTGGAAGTAACAGATTCCACGAGGATGGAAGGAACAAGGATGGAAGAAATAAACTCCGTTTTCTGATCCTGTATCAACATCTGAACCTCCATGGAGTAGCTAGGAGAATGAATCTACCGCAAAACTAGAATCCCACTTCGAAACTCAAGAAAATGCAAATCCTTAGCTTAAATTCCTGAAAACTGAGTTCCAAGGTCCAGTGGCACAAATTCCAGTACCTTCTGGATTCTGCGCTCCAGGACAAATTTTGTCCTGGGCACAAAATCCTTGACCTTCTGGATTCTGCACTCCAGGACAAATTTTGTCCTGGGCACAAAATCCTTGACCTTCTGGATTCTGCGCTCCAGGACAAATTTTGCCCTGGGCACAAAATCCTTGACCTTCTGGATTCTGCGCCCTTGGACATTCCTGATCCAGTCTGGAATGGGAGACCTGCGAGGTGAAATTCCAGAACCCAGTTTGCCAGCTCTTGCATGGAAGAATTCCTCACCTGTTGTACCGGAATCCCTAAACATGATGGAAGGTACTTCTGGTTTTAAAATGGAGTCTCTGATCCTAGTGTAAGAAAATCCATCCCTGCCAAAACAGAGTGATGAAACCCTTAGCAAATATCCAAAAGACTGAACATAAAAGTCCAAGGACACATCCCGCCATGTTCCTCCACAGAAAGCAAAAGTGCAACCTTCCATTTGAGTAAGATTCCATAGGAGAATGTTCCAGGACTTAGCTGGATTTTGGCAAAAGTTCAAAAGTTATGCTAGGGAAGAAAAATCCAAAACATCAGTAAATCCCCGACGTCGCAAAATCCTAGACCTCAGGAATTCCCCGACATTCCAAATTCCCCGACATTCACAAATCCCCGACCACCGACAAAGCAGAAAAGGACAAAAACCAGGTCGGCTAAGGAAAAAGTTTGGCGGTTAAGGAATTTCTTTTCCCTAACCTAGGTCGGCCAAGTCTAAAGGAGGTTAAGTTGCCTATATAAAGGGGGCGCCCAAGGCATTTCTAAAGCATTCCAATTCAAATTCAAATCTGAAATATTCATTTTAGGAGCAGAAATTCAGTCCAAGAGCAGATTTCATCAAGAGAACAACTTCATCCAAGGAAATTGCAGATTTTATCATTTTCAAAGGACAAATTCGTCATTAGGGCAGAAATTTCTGAAGGTTTAGGGCAGATTTTTGAATCTTCCAAGAGCAGAAGTTCATCCTTCAAGAGTAGAAATTCCTTCTGCAAGACAAAACTCCTCCATTCCAAGGTAAGTTCTTCGCTAAAACTTCATTTCTGAATATTCCTAAGGCAGATTTCTTGATGAAGCATCCATTAAAACTCAAAAATTTCTGCAGAAAAATCAGAAAATCCATTAGTAGGTCAAGAAATCTATAAAAAATCAGAAATTCCATAGAAGGTCAAAAGTTCCTCGTGCAAGGAGAGGTATGTCACTACATGGAAAAAATTCCTTTTGCTTAGAAAAATTGTTATTTTTGGTCTTCCATGTGTACTTGAAAATTCTTAAATTTTAGTCCCACATGCATAAAATGACACACCAACTTCCCACGTGTGGGAATAAAAGCTCCAGTCTTACCTCTATCCCTGCCCCTTTGGAAAACTCATACTGTGCTTTTCTTTTCTTGATTTCACAGGTAAATGGCAAGTGCCAAGGCGGGTTCCTCGAGACAAACCCAGGTGAAGGCCGCCTTCAAAGGAATGATCCCGCAGTCCAAAATCAAGTCAAAATGGGCAAACGTTGGAGACACCAACATCTATCCTTCAGTCATGGAAGAAATTGGGAATCAAATGTATGGAACGGCTGGACATCCTCCATCCCTGCTCGCAACCAAGATCGTCCGGAACGGAGTTGCCGCCGCTGCATGCTTCCCACCTGCCATTCCTTGTCCCGAGCTGATCGTGGAATGTTTCATGCACTATGATCCGGAGCGAAGGATGGTCGTTGATCGTAACAACACAGTGGTGGCCTACTTCACCAAAGAGAAGATTGCGGAAGCTTTCAATATCCCTGTCTATAATCCCGTCGAGTTTATGAGCAAGGAGGATTCAGCCGAAATGACCCAAGCCGATCCAGCAACCTATTTTGGAGTCATCAACAGGACATGGATGCAGAAGAAAAGGACTCACCGTTCCAAATTGCCAAGGACACTCCTCAAGTCCGACTTCAAGCAGGAGCATGGAGACCTCGTTGTCATGCTGAACAGGATTATGGGAAGTCAGCAGTCCTCTACCTTCGAGCCATGGATGTTCTACTACATCGAAGAGGTCCTCGCTGGAACAAAGATGATTGATTGGGCTCGACTCCTCAGTGATAGCATTGATGCACAATTCCAAAACCTGGAGGAATCGAAGACCTTTTACATGAGTTCCTATGTGATCTACATGCTGGCTAGGAACAACAAATATCGAGGACTGTCATGGAAAGGTTGTATCGGCAATCAGGAAGGACAAGTCATGGTCTACAATTGCTATCCCCAGCTTCATCTTCAGAACATAAACCACTTCCGGAGATTCAATGATGCATTCGCCATGCATATCACCAGGACCCTCCAAGGAGGCATTCACCAGAGACTATCACCCGAGGCCAAGAAGTTGGTCAGGACATATGGCTCATAGTTCATCCAGTTCCCGAAGTTCACATACATCAGGGTGCAAGGATTCTCCGGCTATCCATACAGACTACCAAGGTATCCGTCAGACAAAATGGTCCTGTTGGAGTTAACAAGGCAACTCTCGGCGTATGACAAAGTCCAGAAGAAGAAGAAGAAGGCTGGGGTGACTTATCCAATCCAGACAAAAGATGAAGTCGAGTCATGCCCATCTCTCCTAGCCGCCGAAAAGTCCGAGGAAGAGCTGCAGTTCTACAACTTGGTAATTCATTCCTTACGGGAGAACTTTGACCCGTTCAACACCACCAGGATAGCATGCAGAAGGAAACATAGACACAAGATACCCCTGGAGGACCATTGGGCAAATGCCGAGGATGACTTCGAGGTGCGAAGGAGGATGTGTTCCCGGCTTTCAGTTGACATGATCAGAGCCACAGGGATCTTTCCAGTCCCTGACCAGGTCAAGGAGGACGGTAAGCTAGTCCAGCCATTCTTTGAGCAGGAAAAGAATAAGCCTCTTCCACCCATAGTTTGGTCTGATCCAGAGGTCACCCACTTGGATGACCTAATGGCACCTGTGCTAACAGTGACACAAAAATGGATAAGTCAGCAGACGGAGAAAATGCATAGGATGGGTATCCGCCCAACTTACGACCTGATGGGAGACTTGGATTCTCAGTCTTCCGAAGAAGATATGGCTGAAGACACTCCTGTGAAAGCACAAGAGGCGGGAAGACAGGAAGGAGGGAACCAGGATACGGAAGATCCACCAGTAAAGAGGGTGAAGGCTCGGAAGGAATTTATTAGCAGACCCAACCAAAAGGAGCGGAATGCATCCAGACCTCACTCTGCCAGCACTTCTTCCATCCGGGAGGTGGATCTTTTTGGAGATGTGCATACAGTTAAAGGCAAGAGACCCATGGAGGAGGAAGTGGTCCCAAATGAACTGGATGATCAGGGAGATGATGAGTCCATAGATTCCACCCGGGAACGAACTCCCAGCCTCATGGTGGGAAATCAGCCTAACCCTCTACCTCGGAATCCAGGGGAGGCCCAGCTTGAAGACATGCTCCGTCATCCTGATTTGGAATTCCTCAATGAGGAGTTCAATTACGGAGAAATACCGGCCTCCACGCCACAAGTTGGTCAAGGACCTCAGGAAGCACAGGAAGAAGCCATTCCATCCACGAAGCCCGATTGGTTACAGGACAGGTTGCGGAAGAAGACAATCAAGAAGAATAATCCTTCCACCAAACTTGGTGATTTTCTTGCCAAGATAGGGAAGTCTACAGTTCCAAAGAAGGTGAAGAAGTTTTCCAAGATTACCAGAGATGAGTCAGAATCCCGCCAAGTAGAAGTGGCAATTCCTAGGATAACCGAGGCAAAGGAAGGTATCAGTCCTGATGACTTTGACATCTTGAAGGTCAACCTTGGCCCAACTACGAAGGATCAAAAAATGGCAGAACTGGAGGATTCCGTCGCCGTCATCCGAGAGAGGTTAAGGAAGAAGAAAAGAAGGACCAGTTGAAACAGGAGAATGAGCAGCTGCGGCAGCACATCCAGCAACTCATGGGCCCATTACAGTCCGCCCAAGGAGTAACATCCCAACCTCTGAGCATAACTAAGGATTCCTTAGCTGAGGTTGAAGTTCTGAGGATAGTCAGCCACACAATAAAGGGCTGGATAGAGAAGGTCTTGGATAGAGCACATAGATTCATAGAAGACCTCGTCCAGGTGAATGGCAGAGTTACAGCACTTTTGGACAGAATTCATGCAATTCTAGATACATGTCAGCAGTTCACAGTTGTCCGGGAGGAAACTATCCCTAGACTAAAGGCACTAATGAACACTCCGCAACCAGACCTGATCAGGAACAAGGTAATACAGGCAGGTTCAGTATATGACTTCCTCAGCTGGTATTCCGCCTTGCTCATGAAGAGGGATAACTTGGAAAAGATTGAAGGTGACACTTCCCGGGCCCACGCCATGTTGAAGGAAATCCAGGACAAAATCCTTGTATCATTGGAGACCTGGTTTGATCTGGATGTAGCACCAGATGGAATCATTGACTTGGAAGAATTGAAAGGCAAGATGCGGAGCATATACTTCAAAGCAGCTTATCCCACTGAGGAATCCCATCTTGAGGATGCATCTTCATTTCTGATCCTCATTAACAGTATCCAGGAGCTGAGGGCGGATTGGGAAAATGTCCTTGTCGCCTGCACCACCACCGCATCCGTCATGGAGTTCCGGATCGAGAACCTGCCCAGTATTCCTATGGAGGAGTTGGAAGTTGTCCTGACTAGGTTCCTGGAAGCAGAGACAAAAGAACAGGGGGAAGTTCCGCACAGACAGGACAGTCCTATCCAGGAGTCCTAGACAGGTGGCGACCAGGACAGCTGGAAAGTTTCCTTACACATTCTGACGACCTAGACAGGTGGCAGTCTCCTGCATACATATTTTGACGACACCATCTGCTTTTTCTAGGATTTGTAACCTAGGGCACATGTTTCAAGGAAATCTGATTTCCTTTTGCCCTAAGATATTTTTGAGAGCCTATGTAAAGGCTGAGGGATGCCTCATTGTATCTCTCTCTCTCTTTTTTTTCTGATATTTACCATTCTGAAGCTCCTAGAGCTCCTTAGTAGGTTTTTCATTTCTGCATAGTTTCTTATGAGCTGGAATTCCAAAATCAGTTGGATTGTTGTGATATAAACTTCTGAAGTAATTATATATGCATTGAAGAATGGTGTTCATATATTCCTTTGGATTTTTGGCATGGTCTTATTGATTTCTTGGAGCAAATCTGAAAAAATATTGAAGTTCTTTCTTGTATTTTCATATTTTTTATTAGTTAGAAAGATGGAGATTATTACTGTTGAATGATTAAATCTGTTTGTTCATACCATTGGTGATCTGTGGCTTGCAAATCATCGTGCATGGTTAGTCTGAACTTAATCCGAACCTAACTTCGACTGTTCCGTATGACCAAATCCATGTCTCTTACTGAAGCAGTCTGAAAATCCTTATTCCACCTTCAAAGATAGCACCGCCCCTGCCTAGCTGTTGTCTCATGACGAAGCAGAGGATTGGTTCCAGTTTCTATCTCCAGCAGCAGTCTTCTTCCATCAATTAGTTAAACCCCTGAATCCTTGCCTTATCCTTTTTTTACTTTCTTTTAGATCTTCATTAGGATTAGTTTTCCAGAAGCTTCATTGCCAAATCATCCGCCTAAACCAGAGAGTGGAACCTAGGAATTCCAAGCTGTCCATTTGTGAAAGAGTTCCATTCGCCCACAAGTCTGAGTCCCAGGGGTGAATTCCATGTCTACGAAGGAGTAAGCCCACGTAAGTCCCCCTCGTGATTACCAGCAAATCACATCATTCCACTGAGTCTATCCCTGCGCACGTCAAGACCTGACACAAAAGGAACCTTGGAGCAGTCTCATTCGATCACGTAGTTCAGCGTCTGAGAAGCTTTATTCAAGAGAGGATAGGATACTCTGTGTTTTATTCTAATGTTGTTGTAGTCACAAAAACCTCATCAACAGGTCAATGTAATGAAAAACGGTATAAATAGATGAAACACCAATGTAATAAAGGTTGGATATAGACTTATTTTTGTGCTCCAAACAGAACCCTCTTCTGCTATAACCGTGCCTTTCTGATTAATACATGCTGATTGTTTTTACCTTTTCATGTTGTTTTTAGCTCTGTGTAGATCTAGAACTGGTTATTGTTTGTGAATGTTTAACTCCTTTCAATCCTTTTCTTATCTTTTACCTCTGTTAAGATCTACAGGGTTTGTGTGAGTTTATCAGTTGTCTTCAATTATTCTGTGCATTTTAGCTTTATGGGTGTTCTTCATTCAAACCTGGTGTATCACCTTTTCCTTTCAGTTTCTCCTCCCCCTTTTTCCAGTGGTGATTAGATTAGGTTTAGTCTTAGTCTGCTCTGAATTTCATATTCAGAGAAAGGAACCAGCCTTCTTTGAAGGTTTGATTTCCTTGAAGGGTCCCACACCTGGAAATCACTCCAATGTTTCACTGGATTGTTGCAGCAAAAGTGCTTCAAAACAGGGTGCAAATCCAAGTGACAACAATAAATATGTTTTCATGTTTATGGCTTGTTTTGATGCTTTCATGTTCATTTTCATTGATGTTATAGTTCTCCTTCTCTTCCGAGTTAATACGTGATGTGATGAATTACGATATGGAATATCCATCCTAGTTTTTATAGATTGGGAGGTATCAAAGCAGTTCTATCCATTTATGGCATAGGGTGTAGGTACAATTCCTCCATTTTGAAAGCCACTTCTCATTTCCAAGGCTATGTGAGATTTTGGGGACCAAAAGCCTCTATATTGCGGAGGTGTGATCTATAGTCAGTGTACAATGTCAATTATTATGTTTTGATGGTTTATCTATGTATTAGTTGTTTGTCAGTTTTCAAGTAGTTGTAGGAGTCGATTGGTCGACAGTTGTATTCCTCTTGGCAACCGTCGGGTCCTTTAAATAGATTTTGTATTGTCAAGGAAAGCAATATGATCTAGTCTGATCGACTCTGATCCTTGGCCGACCATCTCTAGTATACTTCTGTAATAACTTCATGTGCAAATAAAGATATACTTTTACTCCTCTCTTTGGTATGCATTGTTAATTATATTCATTATTTCAAGTATTCGTTTTGTCAGATAGAAAGGTAAACATTGGTGCAATTGCCTTAAAAGAAATCGAGTTCAATACAGATTCGTGCCCTTAGACCCCAATAAAGGCGGGAAGAGACCACAGCGTGGTCAAGATCTAGAGATCAAATGATCTCTAAGGTTGGTGTAACAAAGAGAACACAGAAGAAGACTAAGAGAGTTCATCGAAGCCAAAGTCCATCTCAAAGTAGAAGTCGAAGTCGAAGCATGAGTAGTAGTCGTAGTCGGGAGAGACAACACATTTCCACTACAAATAATCACACGAAGGCAGAGTGGGAGAAGAAAGCAAGGCACCTCCCACTACCAGAAGAAGCATGGATTGATCTTTTAGATCAAGTTAAACAATCAAGACAACCTTCTATAGATGAGGGAAGTTGGGAGACAGAGTCAGATTCCTTCACAGAAGAGTATGAGAGTAACCTTCAAGGCATCAAAGGGTTGTCAATCGAAGGAGAAGAAGCTGAGCCAAGGGTGTATAAAAGAAACTCTAAAGGCGAAACAAGTGCATAGAACGCTAAAGCTTCAAGAAGAGTGGAGGATTCTTACGTGGCCAAGAGTGCGAGAGAACCGCCGAAATGTTCGAATCTAAACTCCCTAGCAAACAAGTTCTAAGTGCTAGGTTTGCATCAGAACAAAACCATGGTCAACCCCAGTGTAGAAAAGCAAAAGTTGCCCAAGTTTACAAGCAATGGATCAGAGGATCCCATCAAGCACTCTAAGACTTGTGAAACAATCTGGACAACAATTGGACAAGATGATAAAGCAATTTGGCTATGGTCTTTTCCAGCCACCTTGCGAGGTGTAGCAATTGACTGGTATACAAAAATTGACCAAGCCTCCTGAAACACATGGGAGAGATAAAGAAGGCCTTCGAAGAAGTTTAAATTGCTTCAAGATGATAATGAAACAATAGCAAAAATTCACAATACAAGACAAGGTAAGCACAAAAATGTATGAGCTTATAATCGTAGACTTAAAGAATTGCTTGTAAAGTTAAAAAAAGAACATGCTAACGATCTCAAGAAAAGGTGGTTCATCAAAGGTCTAATTCCATCATTAAGAAAAAAGATGAAGGTAGTACCACCCTCTTTCTATGCAAACACCTACAATCGAGTGGACATAGAGAGTGAAGACAAAATGTCCTCCCAAGGTAAAAGAAAAACAGAGGAAGATGGAAGTTCGAATGATAGTAACGATAGTGAATCAAGAATGGTACAAGCGCTTCAAAAGGGCATGCTCCGAATGATGAAAGAATTGAAGGCAAAGAAAGAAACCAACAAACTATGGTGTACTGAGTGTAAAAATGGTCACACCAAAGGGAACTGTCCTAGAAAAATGTTTTGTGAGATTTGCTAGGTTATGGGTCATTCAATAAGAGTGCCCATATAATTTGAAGACCAGGAGTACAGAAGTACTCTTTACACAGGGAGAGCAGTCCACTCCACCGAAGCCACTGAACGCATCTCAAGGCAGTTATCGAAATCAAAGAGGCGAGGTCGAAGTCAAATACAGTACAACTCCAAAGGACATCTGACCATACAATGTTGACAATGTAACGAATGGGGACACTTTGCCAGAGACTGTGTCATGTCCCCAATTTTGGAGTGATGTTACATGGAGATATTTGGTTAGCCTATCATCTATTCCCGTAGGCTAATGCATTGGTAAGGGAATAATTGGCTAGTTGAGTTGGCTTCTACACATGGAGATTTGGAAAGTTAGCTTAACTAGTGTATTTGAGCTATATGGAAAATGCAATATTAAGATTGTATTTTCATTCATTTGAATTTGAATTTGAATTTGATAAATAAGGAGGGAAAATGAAATCTTTAATTACATTTTCTCTAATCTATTTGTACGGAGATGATGTAAATATGGATAGCTCCAGGTAGGACCTATTTGTGAAGGAATAATGACAAGTCAAAGATGGGCCCAATTCAATGTCAAAGATCAAGGTATCTGGATCGATGCATGAAGGATATTTAATATTATGTGTTTTGAGCCTTGTTTTTAGAGCCAACGGCTATGCTTGAGGAGGTCGATTTGCATAGAGGAATGCTAAAATTCCATTCGCCCAAGATTGAAGTCAATTATAATTGTAAATTGTTCATTGTATGAGCATCGACGGCTTAGAGGGAGGCGGTTATGAGGTAAAAGCATTTAATATTATTTTGTTTGATATTTTAAATGCAAACGCCCATGTATGGTGTGGCGGCGGCTAAGGAAAGGGCAATTATAAATGCAAACTCTCTCATTAAATGCAATCGCCCAAGCATGAAAGGATTGGTTGGGTAGTTAGAAGGTTTTTTTTAAATGCAAAATTGCCTCATCAAATGCATTCACACTAGCAACAAGAGGTTCGATGAGTAGTTGAAGGAAATTAAATGCATTTCAAATACAAAATTAAATGCATTGAGCTGATCGCCCAAGTAAAGAAGAGGATTTTAAATGATTGCAATTCAAAAATTCAATGCAAGAGTTCAAATGCCAAGCTCTAGAGGATTGATCCATAGAGGAGGAGTAAATTGATTTAAAATAATTGAAGATTGTTTTAAATGAAAGCATATTTGGTGAAGATCATTCAATATTGTTCCAATTCCTTAATTTTCATTGATGGATTTCAAAATACATTCCAAAATTGCCAAGAGGATGGACGTCCAAGCTTGAGGAGTTTAAATAGATGACTTGAGCTTCATTTTGCAACTTTTGATCTTATGGTAAGCTTTTGCATTTTATCTATTTTAGCTCGAAATTCCATTTTCTAATTATTTTCTTCAAGGAGATGATCCCTTGAATGTTGTGGTGACGATCCCATAACAATTTGTGAGATGTTGTCATACAGATTTCATCATTGGATTAATTTGCAGGTTATTTGAAGAGTTTGGAAGTGATATTGATATCTATTTGAAGCTCTTGGTGTAGAGGATTGACTACCAAGGTAGTTTAGTGAATTTGGAGTACATTTTGGATGGTATTTTCATATTTTGCAAGGTCTGATTTTGCAACAGCAGCGTCTGATTTTTATAACAGCGACTTTACATTGGAATTTCAGGGTTTTTTAGGTGGATTTGATCAAGGGTTTGAAGGTTGAAGAGTTGTGCTTGATAGAAGACCATCCTATTCATCCATAGAATGCATTTGGAGGAAATATTTCCCGAGTTTTCATTGTAAACCCTTGGCTGGGCAAAAAGTACACTTTCAACAGTCATATCAGCATACAGAAAGTTTATATCAGAATTTTATTGAAGCTCTTTCAAGGCTGTTTTGTGTTCATTTGATAGCTATTATCATTCTTGAGGGTTTGGGCAACATTTGTATGCGAAGTTTGATGTATTTGGGCTTCAAATTGATTTGTAATTAAGTCTGATATAAAATCAGACATGGACTGAAATAAATTCCAGCCACTCGACATTTCAAGTTTCATTTATTTGTTGGGTTCATATATGCAAAGTTGACGTGAGTTTGATATGCTACAATTCCTTGTTCATTTGGTGAAGTTATTTAATTGAAGTGTGCAAGAAATCTTATCTAAATTGGCAAAAAAATTGAGTCATTTCTAGAAGGGTATTTACAGACTGCTAGAACGAGCAAGACAAATTGCAATTATTGTGCAATTGGTGTGGACCCGGAGACCATGAAGACACCGGATGTCCAAAGCAAAAGGCCAACATCAACATGATTGGTGTTGAACGATATAATGAAGTATTGACCATTACTTGAGCCCAAGCAAAGAAGGTTGTGTACCCAAACCACATACAAAACAAGAAAGACTTCATGAAACAAGAGTTGAAGTGGAGTAGGCTATGGATAACGAACGACGCCACTCAAATGCCAATGCAAGTATGGTAACAAATCGATTACAATCCGAGAAAAATATTGCAAGGCAAGTACTTCAAACTACCGCACCAATTAAAGTAGTGGATTTATTACAAAGTATTTTTGAACTCCGAAATGCTATGACTAATACTATATTGGGGAAGAATGAGGCGGTGCATGCTATGGCCCATTTGGAATCTAGAGAGAATGAAGACCCAATAACTGAACCTCTGTTGTCAAGAAACCAAGTGATTGATCCCATGTTATTGGCAATTAACACGAGAAAGAAACCAATGGTGGTGAATATGGAGATCCTTGGAAGGAATCTCACCAATACAATTGTTGATGGTGGGTCTGATGTGAACATACTTCCGGAAGACACTTGGAGAAGTCTAGGCAAGCCAACCATTTGGCTCCAAACTTTCAACTGGTGGGTGTAGATCAACAAGGTATTAAAGTACTTGGAGTTTTAATGGGCCAAAAGGTAATTATCGGAACCCATGCACTTTTGTTCAATTTTGTGGTCATTTCATTACGGAAAAAAGCGTACGATGCATTGTTGGGTCGAGGTTGGCTGGTAACAGCCAAAGCCAACCACAACTAGAAAAAGAACACAATCTCCATTGAAAACAAGGGTCGGAAGTATACAACTGATTTCAAAAACCAAGCAGTAAGCAAGGAAGCAGCTTCCTCAGATTCGGACTCCAAAGAAGAATGGACGGAGAAGCATGATCAGGGTCCGAGGGAGTCAAACGACGAAGGGATTCTAATATTACAATCATGTTGGGAGGATGAAACAAATTCCCTTCACAACTTATTTCACTAGCAAATGGAGGACTATGAGGTCTTTCCGTCGAATTGTAATTTTATTGAAGCTACAAAGAGCAGCAGAGGATGAAGGATTTTGAAAAAATGAATAGTTTGTGTCAGACACAATAAAAGGTTCAAAAAATACGGCAATTTTGGTTCTCGCAGAGGCACCCAATTTTACCGAAGATTGAAAAATTAAGGAAGGTACGTCTTAGGGTAATAATATTAAAATATTTGATTTGGAGTGTCATCAAATCGGATCAACTTCACAGGAAAATTATGAAAAAAGGAAGAATATTGTACAATATTTGGGACAAAAATTTTGCAATTAGAACGGAAAATAACAGGTGGGTCCCACTTGAGAAAAATGGAAAAAATAATAGTTGGGAGCCACATAAAATAACGTAAAGTCTAACAGAGAAAATGGGAAAAATAAAAGTTAAACTTTTATTTTGGTGCAAAATGTAAATATTAAAAAAATAAAATGCTTATGCTACTGTATGGCCATCTATTAAAATTATCAAAAGGCAGAAAAAGTACGTTTTAAATACTACCATACGACCAAATGAGGGTAATAAAAATTATAATAGTCTTATATATTTCCATCGTACGGCCACTACAACATGGTACCGTACGACCCCTATCTCCTCAGTCGTACGACCTGAATTGTCTTTTTGTATCTGTAATGTCCCCTTTCTAGTGGAAACACTTAAACCTAAATTTGCATTCAAAGTGATTCTCAAAGAGACATTAGTAACATTAGAGATCAATAAATTGCAGTGATAAAATCAAAGATAATATAAATATTTCATTCTTATCAAAGGATTATTCATTTCCTTCTTGTCATTCACTATTGATGACCATTCTATAATATATTCCCTAAGTACATTAGGGTGAATATTAAACATATTTCAAGATCCATATCTTCCCCTCCTATTCTTCACCAAAGAATTGGGATTTACATGACTAGGGTGCGCTAAAACCATCTCTGGACCCGGCTTCGGAAACTTAGTCCTAGCCCTTGGGGTCTATACACGGAGTCTCGGATCCGGCCTTGAGAACTATGTCCCAGCCATTAGGATCAATATGAGATCTCTGGACCCGGCCTTGGGAACTATATCCCAGCCATTGGCGTCTATATAGGGGATGGAATTACTCTGCCTTTCCCTACAATACCCATGATTCCTCATTGGATGAAGTAATAAGGGCTACAGAAATATGATCTTTATTTCAATATTCCCTTGTACTCTAGATGGAGTTCTATTATACCATTATCATCATAATCCCTAAATTAAAGACATTCATGTTGCAAATCGAAGTACCATTATACGGTATCCTTGTTTTTATACAACTGTTCATCATTGTTAGATCTTAAGTCTGAATATGGATATCGATTCAATTATGAATAAAGAAGACATTTCATTATAAACTATAATCCTTCACATGGATTCATATTAGCTATGAAAGGATATTAATATAATATGCATATATATATATATAATCTTATAATTCTTTATACTTAATAATCATAGATTAGACATATTAAATAATTCTTACCTGTTGTACTTTACCTCTGAATACTTATGTATTGCTGCTGTCTTCTCTCTATCTTTTTATGTTTTTTTCCTAATGCCTACGTTGTCATCTTTGGATGAACGCCACCTCCTAGTTAGCTTGATCGGCCCCCCCGATGGGTAAGGATATGAAACACTAGGTGACCTTTTAGAACTCGCCTCTACAAGCTAATCGCTTCGCCTTAATTGATCGCTATCACAAGGCGATCAATGTGCTTACTATTCTCTGGTGTCTCTGGCCTGTTGTATGCAATTACAATTCGCTGCTTGGGTTTGTTGATTCGCTGCCACCGAATTGTGTTTCCCTTCTACAGACCGCCGGCTACCTTGAGTGAAACCGATGACCACCATGAACCCCCCATGATTGATCCCCGCTTCTCCTTATATTTTAGACTGGTTTCTTTTCACCAATAGTCACCACCATCACAAGTGTTATTACATTTAGTTATTAATCGTAGCTTTATTAATGGTAACCATTTGACTATGTGTCAGTGATCGCTGTCATGGCCAAACGTGACCAAAGATTGTATTCATTTGCATTAGTCGATGATCTCTCAACCGTTAATATCCTCCAATATATTCGTGGCTATCATATTAGTATGATTGCTGCTCTTTTAGTCAGCGTCCCTTACCGCCTTCTTACTATTCGTAGTCTTTGATATTTATTTAATAATATATATTTTTATTATATATTAAATATTATTTATTACAATTATTATTATATTATAATAAAATCATTTATATTTATATTATAATATAATATAATATTTTATATATTTAATTTATGATATTGAATGTAGGTACATTCAATTTATAATATTTAATAAATATATTTAATTTATGATTTATAGACATATCTTCGAATAATACATAATTGATCCAATAAATAGAGGGACATGACAGTATCACCGTACGGTTTCCTTCTGTTGATGTCATACAACCATTTCTTACTCCTGCCGTAAAATTTTTTCTTGCTAAATTTCTTAGCGTATGGCCTTGTCTTCATTCTATTCCCACCATACGGTCTACCCATCCAGCTGTACAACTTGCAGATTTTATTAAAACATCACTTTTGTTTGTCGTACGACCCTCATATCCTCTTTTGGCTTTGGTATGAATTTCACCTATTGCTTTTTCCATCGTATGGTCATTATCTCCAATATGTCTTGCAATATCCATTCCTTCTTTCTACCATACGACACTTGGATTTCAGCCCCATCCTTACCGTACACTCTCATCTCTTCTATTGTACGGCCTTTGCTGGAATCTATTGTTGAAGTAACTAGTGGCTCTTCTATTGCATCTGTCCAACCTTTTGCATTTGGCATTTGCTTAGCTTCTGATTTTTGCAGAGACAAAGAGTTACTGCTACAGGTTGTTGAACTAGGTGAAAGTACATTCATAGCATATGGGGACACTAAACAATCTTCTCATGATCAAAATGCTTATGAAGTGCCTACAATACTATATGGGTTCGGTGATCGAATTGGGTGTAGCAATCAGATTGGACTCCTTGGTTGTTTGGTCCTCAACATTCTTAGTATATCGATATATGTTCTGGATATGTTGGTTCTACTTCTACTCAGTGTATATTTCCAAGTTTGTAGTTTCTTCTTCGTCTACGTCATCACCAGTTTGGACAACCTTACCTAATGTTACTTGATGCTTCATTATTTTCTATCCTCTGGAGGACGACTTTTTCTTTCGGAAGGGATGATGTAGTCAGTGTACAATGTTGATTATTATGTTTTGATGGTTTATCCAACTATCTATTAGTTGTTTGTCAACTTTTGAGTAGTTGTAGGAGTCAGTTGGTCGACAATTGTGTTCCTCTTGGCAACCGTCGGGTCCTTTAAATAGATTTTGTATCATCAAGGAATGTAGTATGATCTAGTTTGATCAACTCTAATCCTTGGCCGACCATCTCTGGTCTACTTCTGTAATAACTTCATGTGCGAATAAAGATATATTTGTGCGAATAAAGATATATTTGTACTCCTTTGTCTGGTATGCATTGTTAATTCTGTTCATTATTTCAAGTATTCGTTTTGTCAAATAGAAGGGTAAACATGATCCAAAAAAAGAGTCATAGAAAAGAGCTCAAGATGCAATACTACAGTGACTGAAGGAGAACATGGTTCATGAAGACATTCCAGGTGAAGGAAGTAAAGGTTTAGACAGCATCTGAGGCTAAGGTTGCTGGAGAAGGTCTGAATGGTATGGGAAATCTCAGGACCGGCTTTGGCAATCAAGAAATCTTGAAAAGGAAGGTGTTTTGATTTTGCATAGGCAGCAGTTTCGCAACTGCCAAGGCAATTTCATCTTGGAAGCAGTGGTTTAGAAATTGCCAGGGCGGTTTTGACCTGCTGAAAAGTAGCAATTTCAATATGCGACAAAAAACAGTTTGTGGCATTCCAGATCCCCTAGTTCAACTGTTTCCTTTGACTGTTCAGTTTCCATTCAGGTTTGTGCAGGTCTATATATCTGTTTCAAATGCCATGATGCAGAGGGGGGGGGGGGAATAGACAAGGGAGAGCACTAGAGGAAGATAGTTGTGCATCCAAGTTCCATTAGAGGTCTTGGAAGGTCCAGAGATCATGGAAGTCAAGAAAGATCCTATTTGAGCCCAAGGAACAAGCCAGGAAGATCAAAGAAGCCCCATAGATCCTGGAAGATCCATTAGAGACCCATTTAGAGGCCATTTGTATGAGATGCCTATTGTGATCTTCTGATTATATTTCCAATTTGTTGTACAAAGTACAAACTGTAGCAAGCAGAAGAGAGTGTCTTTAAGCTACTGTTTAAATTTTAGATCTTAGGGACTGAATTCATTGTTGTTCGGGCTGGGGATATGCCCCTTACAAGGCCTAAGATGTAATTTCAGTTATGGAGATAGTCGATGAGGAGCCATTAGACCTCACTCTTGCTGAAGTTTTACCCATACATGGGTTTCTCCAGGGTAAATCTGTCGTCTTTGTGTTTATGGCATGTTTTGACGTTTTTGTGTTCATATTCATTGATGCTACAGTTCTTCTCTTCCAAGTTAATATATGATGTGAGGAACTACAGTATGGAATATCCATCCTAAGTTTTACAGATCATAATCTGTAGTCAGTCATTATACATATCAGTCTATAATTCTCCACCCATGGCTTGAGGCTTACAATGTAAACCCCAATTGGCGATCTCCCTCCTTTATCCTATGGAAGACTAATATCCACTGCCACTAGCTCACTATCACTGCTTATAGTCTGTTTGAAAAGATGTCCAATCTGTCATTTGTCATGTTAACCTCCTAATCAGTCAATCCGTTCGTTGGTTGATCACTCCCATACAAATTGAAGGTTTGTGGTTATTTATAGGCATCCTTGGTGACTAGGGTTTCACCATCAACACGTGAGGTCATCCCTCAAACAATACCTGTCCTTAGCAAACAGCTACAGGGCAGCAGTCTCGTGATCTCCATCACATGTGGTTCCAAGTGGATTTCAGCTATAATCCACTTGTTCATTGCAATTCATATTATCCCACACTTACTACCCTTTTCTTGTTCATTGTGTTATCTCTCTGCTAGGTTCATCACAAATTCTTGATCAACTCTTCTTCTCCTTGGACATTGGCAATGGCATGCTGGTGAACTATGCCTTAGCATATTTTTGTGCCAATAATGGCCCTCTTCAAATTCTAAATCAGTTTGGTGCTAATGCTTTTGGACTTGATTTGCCTCCATACATAAATATATATTCAATTATAAATCTAAAGAATTTGAAATTGTTTCAACCTTCATTGCTTGATGAGAATGAAGAGCAAATTTTTACCTAATGTTGATGATTTGGCTTCAGATGTTTTTGGACCGGTTGCACAGAATACCTTACAACGCCTGTAGCAGCCATCAAGAAAATCAGAACAAGAGTATTGGCTAGTGTGTCCCAAGGGAAAACACCCCAAACAAGCCAAATGGATGGACAAGGGAAAGATGATGGAATTATTTCTACCTCTTGTCCAAGGACAAAAACCTCTTCATATGGGAAGTATGGTAAAGGTGGGTCCATGTAAATATGTAAATGTGATGTAAATCATGTAAGTAGAATGTACATAGGAATTTCATTGTCTATAAATCCAGGTTGAAAGTGGAAGAGAAAAGGTCACTTAGTTGCCTTCCGACTTCTACACCTTGTTGCCTTTAAATTGGAATTGTTGCATTACTTTTCCTCGTGTTCTTGAGAGTTTAGAAGTGAAGGAAAGTAGAGCAGGGTAGGAAGAATGTGAAGAGGATTCCTTTGTGAAGTATTCAGTTCTCTTGCTTAAGATGTGCCATAGCCACTTTGTACTTGAATAATTAAACTTAAGGAAGTTGCAAAGACCATCTTTCAGGCTGGTTTTCTCCACACTATGGTCTCTAAGATATTTATTCGTTCAATTTGATGATGTATATTTTCCTCAATAATTTGCAATCAAATTAGTACGATTTCCATGCAATTTACTATTCATTTGATGCTAATTCAATGGTAGACTAAGGGTTGTAATATATTGCAAATTTGCAAGTAAACTAACTCCATAGAAGCATAGCATTACAGTTCAGAACCTAATGTTTCTGCAAATTTACTTAACCAACTTTGTGTTAATGAAAGATTAAACGAATCTTGAACACAGACTGCAACACATCAACAAATTCTTCATCTAGTCATAGTGTCAGCTTTAACAAGCCAAGTGTGCTTTAGGATGTTTGTAATCTAGGGCACATAACAATCTTTGCATCTAATAAAGTATAGACTAAAGTCCAGTTACTTGGGGTTACAGAAGCAGAAACCCTCTAAAAACATTGACCAGGTTTTGCTCTGTCTTCTGAAGAAATATTTGGCAAGATAAATGAAGCCAATAATATAGGCCATGATAGGTACACATGCTCCTAGTTGAGGGCATAATGAACTGTATACAGTCAGTCCTTGCATCCACCAATTCAATTTTCCTACAGGAAGAGTAAATGATGACCGATTGCCATGCCAATTCAATTTTCTTACAAAAAGAGTTGATGATGACCGATTGCCAAATAACCAGTTGTTGATGCCTAGTAGGCCTCAGAGACTAGTTTTGCTTTGCCTACAAATAAACATGCATCCATTTTTCACAATGGAGGACTCTAGGTAATATGGGACACTGATATGAAGGCATGTTAAGATCAATTTCTTTTCCACTTGCCTAACTCTACAAGCAATTACATTTTAAATTCGACTAGTTATTTTACAAGCATTACCTGAAAAAGGTAGTTGTAACTTTCGATGCAACATGTGCACACTGGGATAAAGTTGAATAGAACTCATAGCTTCACACTTGCAGATATAGATCCTCAGCCTAAAGAGCAAACTGGGGTCTCTTTAAATAGAAAATGCCTTCTTGATAATGGAGAAAATTTACAGTGAGAAATTATAATTTGGAAACCTGTCACATGAATCAACAAGGAAGGTACTTTCTATATGACCATTGTCTAGGGTATTAAAGAAAAGATTCATGGTGCTCAAAAGTCAACAGCTACAGCCTTATGTAACTTATCTATATTGAAATGAGGAAGATCTTATGGTCTTTTGGGTTGCTTCTATGGTGACATTTTTGTGTATTCTTGGCTACTTACCATAGCCTAAAATGGGGTTTCCGTAAAAATTTACAACCCTTTATGTACATGTGTTGGGTTTTGAGGACACAGTGATTTCTATGATTTGGTTGTTGTCATTAAGCATATTGCTCTATATTGGTTCAATGATATAATCTACTTCTTGGTCTGTGGTGTCCTGTATTTTGCATACTGTATTTCAATGGATTACTGGTGTTCGTAACCGAAATGATATATTTTATAACTATCGTTAGATGGTATTCAAATTTGCACAACCAAAATGGAAAAGTCGTATGAAATTGTGCAAAGGCGGGATAATATTTGCTTACCTCTCAGACTTGAAATTGTTCTTGGTAAGACAAGATTGAATGTCACACGCCTCTCGCTGGCAAGGTTCCCTGTCCTTTGGCATTGTAAGTTGTTGTGACAAATAATCATTCCAGGTGAAATAAATAGCTTATGGGTGCCCTCCGAGAAACTGTAGAGATTCGAGATTACAGATAACTAAAAAAGGGTAGACTTTTTTTTATCAATATTTATAGTAGAAGATTTAAGATTAAAAAGGAAATGGATATCATAACACTATTTTTATAAACAGAGTGAGAAAATTTTAAAAAAATATTTATAATAGATATCAAATTTCCATGATTGTAGTTGAGGGTTTCAGAGTTTAATTGTGTGTGCGAGTTTTTCCTCAACATCATTTTTCTTCTCTTGCTCTATGGAGTGTGATCATTTATTTGTGTTGTGATTGGCTCAAAATTTGAGCTCTTAATGAAGGAAATACAATTTTGAGTAAAACAAACACATACTAAATAGGGCAAAAAAATCTTGAGTGGTTAAATTCTTGTGAGAATTTAGTTATTAAACAAATAATTTTTTTTTTAATGTTAAACAAATAATATTTTTTCTTTAAGTCTATGCAAATATTATAACAAAAATTGTAATATTTATATTAATATTATATTCATATTCCTATGATTATTTAATTTTGATTCATTGTATAAATACTAGCATACCTATATTTTAAAAAAATATCTAAAGTACGCCGAGAGATATCCTTCTCAAGGCGCCTATTCCACCTTTGTGAGGTATATTGATTAAAAATAGGCGCCTTATCTCTTGGCGTACTTTAGATATATTTTTTTAAATATAGGTATGCTAGTAGCATCCGCAGCGGCAAGCCCAATTATAACTATATTATATAATTATAAGAATATATTATAATTATATAATATATTATATTATAATTATAATTATATTAATTATATAATATAATATATAATTATAATTATATATCTAACCTATATTATAATATCAAGATTATGGTTTTAATCTAATTAAATTTATGGTTATGTTCATAGAAATATATGCTAAGTGTAATGTTAGCACAACTTGTTATAATTGTATCAATAACGATACCCTAATTCTATCCTAAATTTTAAATGTAACTCTAACTCTAATTCTATCCTATATTTGATATGTAATCCTAACCCTAATTGTATCACTAACCTTAATTTTATACTTAACCCTAATCGTAATTTAACTCTAACCCTAGTTCTAACTCTAGTGTTTTTGCCTTATATATTTGCCCTAATTATAACCAAACCCATAACCCTAATTCTATACCTAAACCTAACCCATACCCTAATTCTATCCCTCAACCTAATTGTAAACCCAAACCTTTGGTTATATATATGCCCTGATTGTAACCCTAAACCTCATTCTATTGAGAACCTTAATTTTATGATCCTTAACCATAACCCTAGTTTAACTCTAACCCTAATTCTAGTTCTATTGTCTTTTTACTTATATATTTTCCCTAATTATAACTAAACCCATAACTCTAATTCTATCTGTAAACCTAAACCTAACCCTAAGACTAACCCCAACCCTAATCCTAATTCTAACCCTAACCCTTATTCTAACCCTAACCCTAACTAAATTTCTAACCCCTACTCTAATTATATCCCTAACCCTAATTTAACTCTAACTCTATTATTTTTACTTATATATTTTTCCTAATTATAACTAAACCCATAAAACTAATTGTAACCCTAAACCTAACCTTAACTCTAATTTTATCTCTAACCCTAATCCTAGCCTAATCATAATTTTGATCCTAAGACTAACCCCAACCCTAATCGTAATTCTAACCCTAACCCTAACTAAATTTATAACCCCTACCCTAAATATATTCATAACCTTAATTTTGAACTTGGTCATAATTCTATCCATAACCTAGCCCTAATTCTAACTCTAACCCTAACCCTAATTCTAACTCCAACCCTAACATTTTTTTTGTTATAAATATTTTCCCTAGATGTAAACCTAATTCTAATCATAACCTTAACTGTCATTCTATCCCAAACCCTATTTCTTTCATTATCGCTAACTCTATCCCTAATCCTAACCCTAATTCTAACTATAATTATAACCAACCCCATAATTCCATCCCTAAACCTAATTATAAACCCAACCCTTTAGTTATATATGCCATGATTGTAAGCATAATTTGAACAGTAACCCTGAACCTCATTCTATTGGTAACCTTAATTTTATTGTTAACCCTAACCCTAATTTAACTCTAACCCTATTTCTAGTTCTATTATTTTTTACTTATATATTTTCCCTAATTATAACTAAACCCATAACTCTAATTCTATCTGTAAACCTAAACCTAACCCTAAGACTAACCCCAACCCTAATCCTAATTCTAACCCTAACCCTTATTCTAACCCTAACCCTAACTAAATTTCTAACCCCTACTCTAATTATATCCCTAACCCTAATTTAACTCTAACTCTATTATTTTTTACTTATATATTTTCCCTAATTATAACTAAACACATAAATCTAATTCTATCTGTAAACCTAAACCTAACCCTAAGACTAACCCCAAACCTTTAATCCTAATTCTAACCCTAACCCTAACTAAATTTCTAACCCCTACTCTAATTATATCCATAACCCTAATTTTGAACCTGGTTGTAATTCTATACCTAACCCTAAACCTCATTCTATCAATAACCTTAATTTTATCCTTAACCCTAACCCTAATTTAACTCTAACCCTAGAGTTCTAGTTCTATTATTTTTTACTTATATATTTGCCCTAATTATAACTAAACCTATAACCCTAATTCTATCCCTAAACCTATAACCCTAATTTATCCCTAACCCTAATTCTAACCCTAACCCTAATTCTGACCCTAAGAATAACCCCAACCCTAATCCTAATTCTAAACCTAACCCTAACTAAATTTCTAACCCCTACCCTAAAATATTCATAACCCTAATTTTGAACCTGGTCATAATTCTATTCCTAACCCTAACCCTAATTCTAACTCTAATCCTAACAATTTCTTTTGTTATAAATATTTTCCCTAACTGTAATTCTATCCCAAACCTTATTTCTTTCACTATCCCTAACCCTAACCCTAATTTTAACTATAATTATAACTAAACCCATAATTCTATCCCTAAACCTAATTTTAAACCCAACCCGTTGGTTATATATATGCCCTGATTATAACCCTAATTTGAATTGTCACCCTAAACCTCACTTTATCGGTAACCTTAATTTTATCCTTAACCCTAACCCTAATTTAACTCTAACCCTAGTTCTAGTTCTATTATTTTTTACTTATATATTTGTCCTAAGTATAAGTAAACCCATAACCCTAATTATATCCCTAAACCTAACCCTAACCCTAATTTTATCCCTAGCCCTAATTGTAACCCTAACCCTAATTCTAATCATAACCCTAACTATAATTCTATCCCAAACCTTATTTATTTCACTATCCCTAATTCTATCCCTAACCCTAACTGTAATTCTAACTATAACCCTAACTTTTTGTTTTTTATATTTTCCCTAATTGTACCACTAATTCTCATCATAACCCTACCCTTAATTGTAGCCCTAACCCTAACCATGATTCTACTGCCAACCCTTTGTTTATATATATTAGCCCTAATTCTAACATAAATTTGATTTGTAACTCTAACCGTAATTGTATCACTAACCTTAATTCTATCCTTAACCCTAACCGTAATTATAACCCTAATTCATTTCCTAACTATAACTATAATTCTAACTGTAACCCATACAATTTCCTAGTTATAAATATTTTCCCTTCAACTATATCCTAATTCCAATCATAACCTAACTGTAATTGTATCCCTAACCCTAATTCTATCACTAATCATAATTCTATCCCTAACCCTAACCCTTTAATTCTAACCCTAATATTTTTGGATATATATTTGCCTTAATTGTAACTCTAATTCTAATTGTAATTCTAACCCTAAATGTAGCCCTAACTGTAATCGTAAATCTAATCCCAACACTTTGGTTATATATATTTGCCCTAATTCTATCCTAAATTTGAATTGTAACCCTAACCCTAATTCTATCGCTAACCTTAATTCTATGCTTAACCCTAACCCTAATTTAACTCTAACTCTAGCTCTAATTTTAATTTTAATTCTAATTCTAATTGTAACCCCAATTATAACCATAATCCTAACCCTAACCTTAATTCTAACTCTAATTATAAACCTAATCCTAACCTAATTCTAACCCAACCCTAACTTTAACAATAATTTTAATCCTAACCCTTACCCTATTTATAAAATTAATATATGTAAATTATTTGTGAAGACTTCCCCTTGACACATTTTCCAAAGTGGACCTAGAAGAGGCAATAATTAATTATAAGAAGATGCAATAATTAATTAAGTTAATTATATAAGTCCATAATATTAAGTCTAAGAAAATCATGCAATATAATTAAAACTAATAAATTCTAAAAATTAAAACTTAATTTTAAGAGCATGTAAATAATTTAAAACTAAATAAATTCATAAAATTAAATTTAAATTTAAAATACATGTTTGTTTTTTCTAAAATTAAAACAATTGTTATAATGACTTGGATAAGTCATCTATTTTTTTTTAGTAAACTACAAAAGCCAATTAATTTAAGTTACCAATTAAATTAAAAAATAAAAGCAAAAACAAAAACTTAATATTAGTAGAGATATCTAACATAGATTAATAAGTTTGAATATTTAAAACTTATCATTCAAAATAATTTAACTCAATTCATAAATTCATTTAATAATTTCATGATTTTAATAAATTAACACTATCGGTGCTCATAATTTAAAAAATAATTAAATTTCTAAATATTTATAATACATTCCTAAATAAATTCTTAAAAAATATAGCATTTGTTGGATAACCATACCACAAGTTACTATATAGCAAATTAATCCACCACTTTATTTGAAATAATTGAAATATAAAAGTTAGAGAAATGAAATAATAAAACTAAATAATATTCTAAAATTATTTTTAATTTTTAAATGTGCACTCACAAATTAAATGTAAATTTAAATAGCATTTTTCTCAAATATAATGAGACATAACTATAAATTTAAAATAAATATTGTATACTTTAATATTAAATTTATTATTATCATTTTGACATATTATATGTAACAATTCTAATAATATAACTTATACTTTTAAAATATAGCTTAAAACTTATACTATACAAAACCTCATATTAAACTTGATATATATTATATACACCATATTATTAATTTAACTAAGTGATGCTATAAACCATTTGACTTTAACCACTGGAGATTAATTTAATTTTAAATTCACAATTATAAAAACAATTTGTATTTTAAACATCAAACAAGATTTTCCCTAAAATTCTAATTTAACTATTGCACATTAATTTAATTTTGAAAGAGATCACTTAGAAAATAGGGAGTTGTGGAGCTCTAATTTTAGTAACTATTAAAACTTACCAAAATGATATAAAAAACATATAAAAACTCTAGTTTTACACTACCTTGTTTTAATTTTCTCCATTATTTTTTTTTGGATTCACTGGGAAGATGGTATGAATGTAGGTTAAGAGGAAGGAAAATGATTGGGTTTCAATTATTTTAGGTCTATCATTTTAAAAATAGTATAATATACCAAATATACCCAATTAATAATATGTATGTATTAAAATTAAACAAAATATATTAATCTATATGCTGGTAGGATAAGGAAGTACAGAGTTAAATTATCAAAACAAATTTAATAAATTACAAGGGTGTATGTATATGTGTGTGTATATATATATACTGTATGCTATCTTTTAAAAAAATTAGAATACTCTTTATAAAAATACAAAAACATTGATTTTTTAAACTATTTTTATTCTATGTTGTGCTTTTATTTAAAATAGAATGTAAAGTCTTTTAAAAAAAATTAAAATATTTTTATAAAAAAATAAAAGCATTGATTTTTTAAACTATTTTTACTCTATGTTGTATTTTAAAAAAATAGAATGTAGAGTATTAAAGTCCATTGTAATTGCTATTTTGACACTTTAAGATAACATTATAATATTATAATATGATATAATATTATAATATATCATTATTTAAAATAGAATGTAGAGTAAAGTCTTTTAAAAAAAATTAAAATACTTTTATAAAAAAATAAAAGCATTGATTTTTTAAACTATTTTTACTCTATGTTGTATTTTAAAAAAATAGAGTGTAGAGTATTAAAGTCCATTGTAATTTCTATTTTGACACTTTAAGATAACATTATAATATTATAATATGATATAATATTATAATATTATAATATATTATTATTTTTATTTAAAATAGAATGTAGAGTAAAGTCTTTTAAAAAAATTTAAAATACTTTTATAAAAAAATAAAAGCATTGATTTTTTAAACTATTTTTACTCTATGTTGTATTTTAAAAAAATAGAATGTAGAGTATTAAAGTCCATTGTAATTGTTATTTTGACACTTTAAGATAACATTATAATATTATAATATATTATTATTTAAAATAGAATGTAGAGTAAAGTCTTTTAAAAAAAATTAAAATACTTTTATAAAAAAATAAAAGCATTGATTTTTTAAACTATTTTTACTCTATGTTGTATTTTAAAAAAATAGAATCTAGAGTATTAAAGTCCATTGTAATTGCTATTTTGACACTTTAAGATAACATTATAATATTATAATATGATATAATATTATAATATTATAATATATTATTATTTTTATTTAAAATAGAATGTAGAGTAAAGTATTTTAAAAAATAAAAGCATTGATTTTTTAAACTATTTTTACTCTATGTTGTGTTTTTAAATAATAGAATGTAGAGTAAAGTCCATTGCTATTTTGACACTTTAAGATGACATTATAATATTATAATATGATATAATATTATAATATGTGTTGAGACATGGACCAGCTAGGACTCGAACCTAGGACCTTCCATTTGTTGCTGGAGTGCTCTACCACTAAACTACTGGCCCCTCTTGGACCAGTCCATCGTCAGTCCGGGTGTGGCTTACACCAACACCCCCCCTTAAGCCACACCTCTCGTGTGCTTGGGGCTCCTAGCCTGGCCTGGCTCTGATACCATGTTGAGACATGGACCAGCTAGGACTCGAACCTAGGACCTTACATTTGCTGCTGGAGTGCTCTACCACTGAGCTACTGGCCCCTTTTGGACCAGTCCATCGTCAGTCCGGGTGTGGCTTACACCAACAATATGATATATTATAATATAATGTGATATGCCTTTGATCAATTTCTGCAATTCTATTCTATTATATTATACTAAAATAAAATACTTTTTGAAAAAAAAATTCTTGCAGGCCTTTGATCAATTTCTTCTGCAATGCTATTCTTTTATGTGAATATGTGTCCTTTCATATGCCATTTATGTAACGTTTCTTTTCATGTTAGTGGATATGCCATTCTGTCCATCCGATAATATATTTTAAATTAGGGAATCTTAATTGGTATTTTTAAATTTTTTTTACATCAATTTTGTTTTATGATTTTTGCTTACAGAATCTTAATTGTTTACGGGAATCTGAATCTTTCATCCCTTGCTGCCACTGTAGGACGCCTCTCGGCGTAATTATTTATAAATTTGATATTTTAAATATTAATGAAATAATATAATTAATTATATATTAATAATAGAATGTATATTAAATTAGTAGAATTATCATTATAATGTATTAATATTTAATTTTGCCGAGAGGCGAACTACAATTGTAGCGGGGGTGGAGATGAGAGCACTCATTTTTGGTCGTAAATATATACTAAAAAAATTCAAAAAAAATCTAAATTACATTTAAGAATTAAATAAATATCTATATAAATTGGTGCATGCATGTCAAGAAACTAAATTATTCAAAATCCCTAAATATGGATTTTCTTACATAACAGTCACTTGCATGAGGCATGCCATCTAAATATAAACTAAAAAACAAAAAGAAATCTAAATTGTGTTGAACCTAATCAATACACGCAATTGAAGTCTGCAAAGACTGAGGCATCAATAATTAGTGGAGTCTATTGTTGGACTGGCGGTGTGGGGCATCAATATTTATTTCACAAGATAGATGAGAGGATGTGGGAGCTCTTTGCAATGCACTTTTTAGGGTGCTTACAGTTTGCCATGGAAGGCTGTGGGATGGAGCTCGAAGGTGATTACGTGCAGCACATGAGAAATCTCACGGGGAACCCTATGTGGTGCATCAGACTAGTGTTGCCAATAAATTTTTGCTTGCAAGGAAAAATGGTGGACATCAGGTAGAAGGAGCTGCTGCAGTGGCTTACCTCTCAGAAACCTCACTCAGTTGTGTATGTTTCGTTTGGAAGCCAGACCTCCTTATCGAAACAACAAAGCAAAGCCTTGGCTAGCAGTCTGGAAGCCTTTGCTCCTCTACCGCCACCACCACCAACATAAGCGCCTCCGCCACCATAAGCACCTCCACCTCATGAGGGTCCATATCCTACATACCCTCAGTGGGGTCCTCTGTCGGTGACATCTACTGCCCTTGTCCTGCCATCATCGCCATGCTCCACTATGAATTCCAACCTTAAACGAAGACTTTTTGTATGGACTTTTTGGGTTACTGTTTCGCTTGCTCTTGTCACTATGGTGATGATGGTGGGGAACATTTGTGAATGTCCCGCGTACTCCAGACATGAAATAGCAGTGTTGGAATCAGCCTTGGCCAAATTTATGAACACGTGAAACTTTGCAGTCAGGTCTCTCTTCACCTCAATCCCTTCGATCACAAGCACCTCCTCTATTTCATCGTCGATCTCCTTCTTCTTTGGCTTCTTAATGAGAACTATGATCGGACCGACTAGCTTTCTGGCCTTTGAGCCGAACTCAGCAATGTGGCCCGCCGCTAGAGCCGCAGGTGGCCCGAAAGAGGCCACTTGTAGTTTCGCACTACTCTTCTTTAGAATTTAACAGTGTGAAACTATAATCATGGTAAATACCATGAAAAAGAGCACTTTATTGGGTGTGTCTCCTTCTTCAAAGTTCTACTTGGAGACTTTACAGAAAAACTGGTAAAGTTTTTACTACTACAATCTTTTTCATGTTTTAATTTCATATACACTGTTTAGAATTTGAATTGGTTGCTCCTGTACACAGAATGACAATAGCCAAAGTCTGATTGGTTGCTACTGTAAACTAAAACGCAACCCAGATGCTGGGAATTACAATAGATCCTAGATAAAGAAAAGCCAAAGTAGCCGTACTCATGATAAAAAATTGGTTTCTGCTCACAGAAAGAGGTTTTGATCCCTTAAAGACCAGACAGTCCATTGTCTGCCGAAGCAAAAAATGGATCACAGGAAAAACAAGCACCAAATGGAGAATATATCCAACCCTGATAATGTTATCAAGGATAGAACTGAATGCAATCCCAAGGTCTTTGTCAAAATTTGATAGGATGTCTGATTCTGTAGCCTCCCCAAACAGAAGATAACCTGAAATTGCTGTAGATGCATACACCAATATACATAGTATTGTAGGAATCCTCCCAACCCTATTCATTTTCCCTGGGGTTCTGCCCTGCAACTCATTGTAAATAGGGTGCACACTGAAATGACAAATGTATGCATCTACAAAGGTATTCATTGGATTTTTAAGAATACCCACAAAGATTGCACAGATTATATTTATAAAACTATTGATCGTTTTCAATTTCCTTAAAATTGTCTTAGAGAAAATCTAATCTGACTCAAGTTAACTCACTAAATTAATGGATACATTGTTAGAAACTTCTATGTACACCTTACAAACTCTTGAATAGTCTATTGTTCATTACTTCTTTGCATGAGCAAGTAAATTGAATTAAGAATGTGATCTTCAGTTACGTTTTATTCTTGCCTTTCATCTTACACACACACTCTTTTTAGGAGTCTTATTTATAAGATCATACTTTTTGAGTTAGAACCAAAATTAGAATTCTAAATATTGTTTATTTTCTCCATTTTTTCAAGTTAATAGATTTGTTGTTCTTTTAGATATTTCATCGCATAATTGAAATGTGTGTTTGTTTGTGTGGTTGTTCATATTGTACTTAAAAGTTCATTAAATTTACTTATTCTTTTGAAGAGACGTCTATTCGTTATGGAATTTTATGCATGCGGTGGCATGGATCCGTTTAGAAAACATAGACCTAATTGCTTTGTTTCCCTATTGACATCAAATCAACTTTCATAAGTCGGTGTATTTAATATATATACATTCTTCTATAAAGGGCATCGATTTGTTTAAATGCTATGGTTTTATATTTAACGATTTACATGTGTTTTCCTCCGTATCACTGTAGCATAGTAATGCTCTTAGCCATAGATATAAGAATATATATTTGTTTCATAACGTCAACATCTATTTTATAATATTATAGACTTTAGATATATTTTTTTAAAAGAAAATTACAAGAAAATAAAATCATAAGAAAAGAAAATCATAAATGGTATGGTTTGTCTTGGCACATTGAAAAGTTACTGGTAATTGAAGTTGTAAACTTAATGATATTTGTACTGGTATTAATGGAAAGGCTTATTAATATTTATATAGTTGTATCATTTTAATTTTATAATTAATTAGTCATTATTGTCTATGCTCCCACATTTTGCATGGATGTTTACAAGGGAATTTACAACCACAACATTAAAAAAATTGTCTATGCATTATGCTTTGATGGATGTCCATATCCTATTCCAAAACCCCCATATTATTGTTTGAAAGTTTCTAAAGCCTTTTTGAACATATCAATTTTGTGCATATCCTATAATCATTGTAGTCCATGACACCACATTTATTTGAGGCACAGAAACAAATCATGTGTCTTGTCTATAATTCCACAATTTATATACATGTCTAGCATGGTAATTGCAATTACACCATCTAATAAAATTTGTCTATGCATTTTTCTTTGATGGATGTCCATACCCTATTCCAAAGATCTCAATTTAGCACAAACAATGAGGATGTTGGCAAAGGTTATGGAACTTGGCATTACACCTACCAATTGCATTTGCTTCAAATATATTCCTATAGATTTTTTAACACAAATTCATTTTGTACATATCCCATAATCATTATACTTTATATGACTTTGAATGGAAATAGTGTTTTTAGCTTATAAATCATTATGTAGTAGTAGTTCAAACAATTATTTTACCCTCTATTGTATATCCTTTAGTGCACAAACTTACCAAAATTGCTAAAAAAAAGATGAATATTACCATATGGATACTTGGTAAGGTTAAAGCAAACACATTTTCTTTTAATGTAGGAATTATTTAAGAGTTAAACATAAATTAATGCTAATAATAAATCTAATATTAACCCTAATAATTCTAAGGAATCTAATATTAATCCTAAATTAACCCTAATAATTCTAACAATTCTAAGGAATTATAATGTTAACCCTAAATTCACCCTAATCTAAGGAATCTAATATTCCTTCTCGATCTTTTCATTGACTTGATAATATTAACAAAAATATTTATAACAATACACACATATTTAATATTAACCAATAGAGTAGATGAGCACAAAGGCATACCCATATATCTCTGACTTTTATATTCTCACAACTTTTTATAACAAAAAAAATTCCTCTTGAAGAGAATGCTACATGCATCATCCAAATTGAACATAATCAAATTTACAAATACAATAATCTTAGCCATACAATGACTCCATGATTTGCATTGAGTTACAACTTAGATAAAATGCAAGTTTGATTAACCTTAAAAGAAAAAAATTATAAAAATAATGGCACAATATAGACAAGTCTCCATATAGCTTTAAACATAGCACCTATAAACACAAAATTTCTAGGGATTGAATACAAGCCCATCTCCCAGTTAAGAGACTTCCAAATAATTGGTGGACTCACATGCAACAAGGCAATAACACATGCATACAAAATATGTAGAAGAAAACCTTGTAGCATGACTCATGAATAATTAAGGTGGAATACTATTAGATGTAGGGTATGAATTAGGGTTAATGTTAGACTCAGGGTAGGATTATAATTATGTTTAAGGTTGGAATTGAGTTTAGGGTTAGAGTTAAAATTAGGGTTAGTAAATTAGGCTAAGCATTAGAGTTAGATTTACAGTTAGGGTTAGCTTTAGGGCTAGAGTTAGGGTTAGAGTTAGGATTAGAATTAGAGTTAATGTTAGAATCAGGTTAAGGTTATAATTAGGGTTAGGGTTGGAATTGAGGTTAGGGTTAGAATTAGGGTTATGCTTTTAGGGTTAACTGTTTGGGCTAGAGTTAGGTTTAAAATTCGGGTTAGGATTAGGTTAAATTCATAGTTAGAATTAGGATTAGTGTTAGAATTAAGGTTAGGGTTAGGGTTACAATTAGGGTTAAGTTTTGTATTAAGGTTAGGGTTAGGGTTTCAATTAGGATCAGGCTTTGGGTTAGAATTGAGGTTAGGGTTAGAATTAAAATTATGGTTACTAAATTATTGTAAGCATTGGAGCTATAATTAGGGTTAGGCTTAGAGCTAGATTTAGGGTTACAATTACAAGTAGAGTTAGGGTTACAGTTATGATTAGGGTTATAATAATGGTTAGGGTTGGAATTGCAGATAGAATTAGGGTTAGGAATAGAGTTAGAATTATAATTATAATTCACGTTATAGTTTAAATAAGGGTGACAATTAGAATGAGAATTACAGTCAAAACTAGGGTTAGGGTTATAATAAGGGTTAAGACTAGGTTTGATTAGGATTATAATTAAGGTTGCAGTTAGGGTTAGGGTTAGAAATATAATTAGGGTTACTAAATTAGGGTAAGCATTAGAGTTACAGTTAGGATTAGGGTAGGGGCTAGAGTTAGGGTTAGAATTTAGGTTAGGGATAGTGTTAAAATTATAGTTAGAATTAGGATTAAGGTAAGTGTTAGCATTAGGGTTATTGTTAGATTTAAAATTAGGATAGAATTAGGGTTATGATTAGAATTAGGGTTAGGGTTAGGGTTAGAGCAAGGATTAGGGTTCCTATTAGAATTAGGGTTAGAATTAAGGTGGTATACTATTAGGATTAGGGTAAGAATTAGGGTTAATGTTAGAATCAAGGTAGGATTATAATTAGGTTTAGGGTTGGAATTGAGGTTAAGGTTAAAGTTAAAATTAGGGTAAGCATTAGAGTTACTATTAGGGTTAGGGTTAGGGTTAGAGTTAGAATTAGAATTAGTTTAATGTTAGAATTAGGTTAGGGTTATAATTAGGGTTAGGGTTGGAATTGAGGTTAGGGTACGAGTTAGAATTAGGGTTACTAAATTATGGTTAGCCTGTTTAGGCTAGAGTTAGGTTTAAAATTTGGGTTAGGCTTAGGTTAAATTCATAGTTAGAATTAGGATTAGGGTTAGAATTAAAGTTAGGGTTAGGGTTACAATTAGTGTTAAGTTTAGTATTAAGGTTGGGGTTAGGGTTTCAATTAGGATCAGGCTTAGGGTTACAATTGAGGTTATAGTTTGAAAAAGGCTGACAATTAGAATTAGGGTTATAGTTTGAAAAAGGATGATAATTAGAATTAGGGTTATAGTTTGAAAAAGGGCAACAATTAGAATTAGGGTTAGGGTTGGAATTGAGGTTAGGGTTATAATTAGGGTTAGGGTTAGAATTGAGGTTAGGGTTACTAAATTAAGGTAAGTATTAGAGTTACAGTTAGGGCTAGAGTTAGGTTTAGAATTTGGGTTAGGGTTAGGGTTAAATCATAGTTAGAATTAGGATTAGGGTTATTCTTAGATTTAAAATTAGGATTATAGTTAGGGTAGAATCAGAGTTATGATTAGAATTAGGGTTATGGTTAGGGTTCGAGTTAGGATTAGGATTCCTATTAGAATTAGGTTTAGAATTAGAATTATATAATTAGGGTTAGAATTAGAATCGAGGTTAGTATTAGGGTTTGGGTTATTGTTAGAATTATGGTTAGGGTTAGTATTAGGGTTACGATTATTGTTAGAATTAGGGTTCAACATTGAGATTAAAATATTCCTTAAAAATAGGTACACTAATTCAAAATATAACCCTAATCCTAACCCTAATTCTAACCACATCCATAAGATTACACTTAGCATTGTTTTATAAACCCAAACAATCTAAACGTATTTCTAAATCTAACCCTATTTAACATAATTCTAACCATAATTTTTGTTGTAACTCTAATAATAAAACTAACCCTAATGCTAACCATAATCCCAACCCTAATTTGAACCCTAATTATATTCCTAACCCTAATTATAACCTTAACTCTAAACTAAACAATACCTCTAACCCTAATTCTAACCCCTAACTCTAATCCTAAATATAATATATAATATAATTAGAATTAGAAATATTATATAATACAATAAATAATTATAATTATTATATATTATGATTATAATTATTATATATAATATTATATTTAATAATTATTATAATATATTATAATAATTATTAAATATAATATTATATATAATAATTATAATAATTCATATAATTATATAATATAGTTAGAATTAGGCTATAATATAATAAGAATTAGAATTATTATATAATATAATATATAATTATAAATATTATATTATATTTAATAATTATTACAAGATATTATAATATATCTAATCTATATTATATAATTATAATAATTCATATAATTATATAATATAGTTAGAATTAGGCTTGCCACTCCGGATGCTACTAGCATATTTATATTAAATATAATATATCTAAAGTACGCCGAGAGATATCCTTCTCGAGGCGCCTAATGTTAGGATTAGTGATTAAAAAAATAGGCGCCTCGAGAATGATATCTTTCAGCGTACTTTAGATATATTATATTTAATATAAATATGCTAGTTTTTATTCTATATATAGAATAATATAATTAATAATATAGTAATAATAAACCCATCTTTGAATTACAAAATATTAACATAAAGACTTAGATGGATAGTTATAGTTATAGTTAGAAGTATGACACATCACCATGTGACATAAATTATAATTTATTTTATGAGCAACAATGTCACACATGTTACATAAACAATAATACAATTATAATTGATACAGTGACAATGCGCAAAGGAGGGGTTCGGCAAAGAATAGGGCTTCCCTGGGTAGATTTTGTGAACATAAGATTTGCAGAAGATCAAAGATTCAAGAAACCTTTGTAGGGAAACACAAGAAATGAGCGATACCAGGCCACATTCGCTATGACCGGAGGAATCCACAAGTTAGCAAAGAGGATGGTACCAAAAAAGATTAGGGAGGGACCAAGATCTGGGTCAGAAAAGAAAAAGAGAAAATGAACCATCAGGAGCAAATGGGTGGAGAAAAGAATTTAATCCCAGAATTTGTGTCTAGAGCAAATAGAATTCCACTGGGCGTGAAGGCAGTAAACAAATCCCTAACAATCGACAACGAATTGTTAGAAGCCTCAATGAAGGTTTTGAAGGAAAGGGCTTTTTTTCTCAAATGTGTTAAGAAAAGTGTCTCAACCTTGTAACTTCGAAAGGTTACTACTCTTCCCAATTTTGGTCTTTGCGAATACCTTATCTTGAAGAATGATCTAGAACTTTCAAAGTTTCTGAAAGGGCTAAAAATGGTGGGACTTACTATTTTTAGTAAGTTTACATTTGACCTCGGATTGACCTGAAATTTTCCCAAAAGGTGCAGAACAGCTAAGTAAACATCTCAAGTGAGTTTCGACTCAAGATCATACCTGGATCGCAAGATATTAAAGTTTATGTTCTTTGAAACTGTCAAAAAAAGTTTTGAACTCAATTGTCATAATTGAAACTTTCCTAAACATCCCAAAAATTGTCATAATTGATGAAGTGGGTTATATGGTGATAGATCTCTTCACGAGCTTTCTGACGCATCAAACGGTTCGTTAATCGGACACCCGGATCAAAAGTTATGACCTCCGGAAGTTGGACCTCCTGTTTTGGGGAAATGTAAAAACATGTTGGACACATAAAAGAGCTATAAAGGGGAGAGTTACATGTGTTGGTGTGTGTTTTAGCACATCACAAGGCATCTTTGATTGGAGATAATTTGAGTGCCACTTTTGGGTGGTTTTAGCTCATGGTTTTGTAATTATTGGTAACGGTTTCCTATATTGTATCTCATATATATCAGGAGTTGGAGATGGAGGTTGTGTGTAAGAATCCTATAGATGTCGAGTTACCTCCTGGATCTCTAGTTGGATATACTCCTGTAAAAGCTTGCTCTGCAAGTATATTGTAATCTTCTTGATTCCTGAATAATATATCGGGCGGCTTTGGAGTGTGGGGTTTTTTATCTGAAAGGGCTTTCCCCACATATATCTTGTGTTGTGATTTTTGTGTTTGCATTTAGAAGTTATTATTATAGACATGATATTTCCACAGTCCATGATAAGTAAGAATGTAGAGCTTCTGGGAAAAGGCGCGTAGGGGTTTTTGCTGTGTGTGCAGGGGTCGGGCAGGGATCGGACAGGGGTTTGATCCCTCATTTCGGTGGCTGGGCTTTTTTCTGGCCTTTTTTTCAGTGCGAGGGTTTCTTGACAGGGGGGTACGCGGCGGCTGGGGCCTTTGGGCCGTCTGCATTGTCTCTTTCACTCTTTGTTTGATGCTTGGGCTCGTCTAGCCATGGAGAATCAGGGTCTTGTTTCTTCCCTAGACTTGGAGATGTTAGATCCATCCTCTTCGGTGCATGCCAATATCAAGGATCGGACCGAGTTTCCTCTTTCTGGAGAGGGCACCTCCTCAGCAAAAGGGTCGTTTCGAATTAAAAAAGTGAACGGATGTTTAGAGAGATCAGAAGATAGGCCGGTTTTGGTTATCCAACCTGAGCAAGTCTCAGAGGATGTTGATTATTGGTGCAAGCATGCGCTTATTTGCAAATTTTTGGGCCTTCGTCTTTCTCTTCCTGTGTTGGAATCCTGGGCGCGACGGGTTTGGAACCCTGAAGGAGATATGGAGATCCTTTTAGCGGCTAATGACTATTTTCTAGTTATTTTTTCAAGCATGTCGGACAGGAATAGAGCTTTCGAAGGTGGCCCTTATTTTTTTAACCAGGTTGGGCTCTTCATTAAGCCTTGGCATATGGGCTTCAACTCTGCTGAAGAGATCCCTTCGCGGGTGCCTGTGTGGGTTCGCTTGCCGAGGCTTCCGCTGGAATTCTGGAGGGAAGATATCCTCCATTCAATCTCTTTGCTTCTTGGGAAACCTGTTGGATCGGCTTCACAGACTCAAGACCGTAAGGTAATTTCTTTTGCTCGTATTTGTGTCGAAGTTGATTTGAATAATCCATTACCAGACTCTATGGAAATTTGCATGGGTTCTTCCTCCTGGATCCAACAGCTAGATTACGAAACCCTACCATTCAGATGCTGAATTTGCCATGAATATGGGCATCTACACCGCAGATGTCCCAGATTGAATTCTTCCCCCATGTCTGCCTCTGGACCTCCTAGGATGAATAAGGGGAAAACTCCAGTGTCGGATGGCCCTGTTGATAAGGAGGGATTTACCCCAGTTTCAGCTCGGAATAAAGGCAAAGGCAAGAAGAGATCCTGGATGGATAGATAGAATGATGGCACATTTAATCGATTTGAGGTTCTTGATAGCGTATTCCAAGAAGATGGTGATCCGGTAGAGCCCTCTTCTGGGGTTAAAGGCCAGGAAGAGATTTAGGAGGCGGAGGCAAAGGAGGAAGAGCTCATTCTTCCGTCAGGGATTCATCAAGCTGGTCAGTCGGCTTTGGACTTGCCTCCTCAAGTTCAGAATATTGGTGGCCTCCAGGAGTCACATTTTCCGGTGGGTTCTGTTAGTTCGGCTCCCCGACCCCAAGCTACGAAGGGGTCTGTGGATCTGGTGAAGGGGGCTAAGGCCCCTCCGGCCTTAGGTTTGCATCAAAAAACTTTCAAAAAGGGGCCTCTAGATAAACAGTCAAGGAGTGGAAGGAAAACTGACCAAGAGAAGGTTAAGATTATGGGTGATACTCTGGTTGAGTCCGGGTCTGTGAAGCCCATTGATTCCCACTTCTCCCACCCCCCTAAATGATAGTTTTATCTTGGAATGTAAGGGGTTTGAACAGCATCCCTAGACAAAAGGCTGTTCGCAGATTAATTAAGTCTCAGGCTCCGGATGTAGTCTTTGTACAGGAAACCAAGCTTACAGTGGATGGTCTGAATAATTGTGCTCCGCGTATCTGGCCCCAAGGCTACTGGCAGGGGGTGGGGGTAATGGGCAGTTCTGGGGGGGTGGCTTGCTTCTGGAACCCGAGGAAAGTTTCCCCCTTATGGTGGGTTTCTAGTCGGTCCTCCATCTCTATGGTGGCCTCCATTTTTGAAACTGGTGAAAGATGTCTTTTCTCTAATATTTATGCTCCTACTGATCTTCCAGGTAAGACTCAGCTTTGGGATCATATCTATTTTGTCCGTTCTCTGGACCTGTTTCTCCCGTGGATATTGGCAGGTGATTTTAATGCTGTTATTAGTATGGAGGAAAAACAAGGAGGGTTAGTCAGGCTTGATTCTTCTTCTCTTTTGCTCAGAGATAATATTGGTTTCCTTAACCTTGTTGATGTGAAGCCAATCAATGGAGTTTTTACTTGGAACAACAGGAGGTGTGGTGCTGCGGCTATCTCAGAACAGCTAGATCGATTTCTAGTTTCCTGTTATTGGATGAGCAGCAGGTGGACTACCAGTTCTGAAATCCTGGATTGGAGGGGATCCGATCACTGGCCGATCAAACTCTGTGTCTCCTCTTATGGGGTCACTAAAAATCCTTCTTTCAAATTTTAATTGATGTGGCTACGAGAGCAATCTCTTTGGGATCTTGTGCTAGACTGGTGGTACAAAGGGCTTCCTGCCCATGGGAGGGCCATGTACACGTTTAGTAAACGGCTTCAATATGTGAAGTATCGGCTTAAGAGGTGGAACTATCAATGTTTTGGGAACTTGCATGCTCAGAAGCTGGCTGCTCAGTCCAAGCTGGATAGTGTCACTCGTCAGATTTGAGACTATGGGCTATCCTCTGTCCTTCTGAATGCTGAGTCCCTGGCCCTCAAGGATGTTGAAGAGTGGGAGCTTCAGGAGGAGATTTTCTGGAAGCAAAAAGCTCGGATTGATTGGCTTCAGGAGGGGGACAGGAACACGGCTTTTTTTCATAACTCGGTTAAGGCCCGTAGGCAAGGGAACTCTATTTCCACTCTTGTCTCGAGTGATGGGACTCATCTCTCGTCCTATGGTGAAATTTCCAGGGAAGCTGTCAATTTTTTTTCTAATCTTTTTTCCAGGGAGGATATTGCTGCCAGATCTGACGAGCGGGCTATCTTGGATTGTATTCCTTGCTTGGTCTCGGATGAGATGAATAGGGCTCTTCTGAGTCCAATCTTGTTACCTGAGTTGGAGAAAGTTGTGTTTAGTATGAAAAAAGGAAAAGCTCCTGGCCCTGATGGGTTTCCGATTGAGTTCTTCCAGGAATTTTGGGAAATTATAAAGTCTGATCTCCTTGAGGTGGTTCAGGAATCTCTTAGGAACAAACAAATGCTTAAGTCTTTGAATTCTACTTTTCTGGCTCTCATACCTAAGAAGGAAGGGGCTAATCGGATGGACCAGTTTAGGCCTATTGCCTTATGCAATGTCACCTATAAGATCATTACCAAGTTGATTGCGGAGAGACTCAAACCCATCCTTAGTGCTTTGATCTCTGCTGAGCAGGGTGGTTTTGTGGACGGGCGACAGATTTTGGATGGTGTCGTGATTGCTACAGAGGTTATTCACTCTATGGCTTCCTCTAAGGAGAAGGCGATGTTCATTAAGCTTGACATGGCTAAAGCTTATGATCGGGTGAGCTGGGAGTTTCTTCAGAATATCCTCTTGGCTTTTGGCTTCAACAAGGAATGGGTGAGCTGGGTTCTCAGTTGTGTAACCTCATCCTCCTCTGTTCTTCTTAATGGGGATTCTTCAGATTGGTTTAGTGCTTCTCGGGGTCTTCGACAAGGGGACCCTCTGTCCCCGTATCTTTTCATTCTCATGGCGGAGGGTCTTGGTAGATTTATTAAATCTCAAGTGCGGCTGGGTCTTCTTCACGGTTGGAGCTGGACCAATGATATCCCTCCCTGTTCTCACCTTCAATTTGTGGATGATACTGGACTGATGGGCTTGGCTAGAATTAGTGAGGCAGTAAACTTCAGGAGAGCTTTAGACATCTATTTGAGAGCTTCTGGTCAGCGTATCAATGATGACAAATCTTCCATCTACTTCTTTAATACTCCTCGTCTCATTCAGAATAGGATTGCCCGGATTCTTAGATTCCAAATTGGTTCTCTTCCCATGATGTACCTGGGGACCCCTTTGGCTCTGGGATCTCAGCGTCGAGATTTTTGGCAGGGGATTTTGGATAAGTTCCGGAGTAAGGTAAGCCATTGGACTCACAGATGGCTCTCTTCTGCTGGTAGAGTGCTTCTCCTAAAAGCTGTGGTGCAGTCTCTCCCTATTTACAGGTGTTGTGTGCAGATTCCTCCTACATTCTTTGTGAGGGAGTTCGATGCTCTTTCCCGGCAATTCCTTTGGTCGGGCACTCTTCTTTCCTCGAAATGGAGTTTAGTCAAGTGGGAGTCTGTCTGTAGGCCGAAGCATGCTGGGGGCCTTGGCCTCAGGTCTATGGCTCTTGTGGTTACAGCTTTGGCGGCTAAGCTATACTGGAGATGGTGCAACAGCCAGGATCAGGTTTGGGCCAAGATTCTTGCTTGCAAGTATGTTTCTGGGGTTGAGAGCCGGGATGTGCCACGGATTGCTTTATCGGGCAAAGGCTCTTGCATTTGGGATACTCTTAAGAAGGGAGCTCAGCGTGTTCAGAGTGGTCTTTTCTGGATTTGTAATAATGGTTCTGATGCTCTTTTTTGGTTGGACTCTTGGGATGGCTACCCTCCCATTCTGTCTAGTTTCCCTCAGCTTATGCCTCTTTGCCAGATGTTCTCTGAGGCTGGTTGGACTAGGGTGGAGCATTTTAAAACAGTTAAGCGCATCGGTCATCTGGAGGTGTCGTGCTGGAAGGATCCGCAGGAGTGGCCTGTGGGTGGCTCTGATGAGGATCGTGCTGCTTTGTGTAAGGTCTTGGAGGGCAGGCTTTGTAGCACTCTGAAGGAGAGGGACAAGTTGGCTTGGAGCCCTAGCCCAAAAGGGAATTATACTGTTGCTCAAGGTTATGCTGTGCTTGACACGAATTTATATGGGCCTTCCGAGGTGCCCTGGTGGAGGAAGGTTTGGAACAACTTTTCGTGGCCCAAGTGTAACTTCTTTTTATGGTTGGTTGCCCAGAAGAAATGTCTCACTTGGGAGAATCTTCATAAACGGGGGTTTCAGGGACCTTCCATTTGTTTTCTTTGTTTGCGCAGTGAAGAATGTTCTTCCCACTTGTTTTTTCATTGCCCCTTTTCTCGTGAGATTTGGCACAGATGGTGGGAGGCTTGGCATCATGGGTGCATTCATGTCTCCTCTCTTATTGAGTTTTGGGAGAGCCTGGGTAGGCCTCCAGCGAAGACGCCTTTTCTTCAGGTGGCCTGGCTCATTGGGCCCATTTTCATTCTTTAGAACCTTTGGCTGGAAAGGAACCGTAGAGTGTTTTGTGATTCCAGATTGGATACTGGTCAACTGTGGACGAAGATTATCAGTAGGCTTCAAGAGACTATTTCCGCTAAATGTGATATGTCTGAAAGTATTGATCCTGGGGATGTTGCGGTTGTGCGGGATCTGAACCTGGGCGCTAAGAGTAGGGGGTGCCGTACAGGTCTTATGCCACGCCGTGTCAAGAAATGGGTCTGTCGTGATGGGAAGTGGGCACCTCCTCCAGATGGAGTCCTAAAGATTAATACTGACGGATCTTCCCGTGGGAATCCTAGGCATGCTGGTATTGGGGGTATTGATAGAAGTAAGGATGGGGATGTTGTTTTTTGCTTCTCTGTCTACAAAGGGCATCACTCTAATAACCTGATGGAGGCCCTCGCTATTAAGATTGCTGTTGAGCGGAGTTGCTCTCTTGGCTGGAGGAGGCTAATCTGTGAGTCAGACTCTCAGATTGTTGTGGATATGTTGAACAACCGGAGATTGGATGGTGTTAGTTGGCATTTAGCCTCGATGGTCAGACAAATTTTAAATGTTTGCAGTTCCTTAGAATCAGTCTCTTTCTGCCACATCCCTAGAGAGTGGAACAGCGTGGCTGACTGCTTGGCGAAGTGGGCCTCCAAGAAAGGGGAGGGCTGGGATATCAGTGGTAGGAATGAGTTACCTTCTGATTATCTGGGGATTCTTGAGAGATTTTTATTGGAAGACATGACTATGTAGTGTTGTTGTTTGTTTGTTGGTTGTTTTCCTTTCTCTTGAGCCTGGGGCTCTTGCCTTGTTTCTTGATTTGGATTGAATAAAATTTTTTCCCCCTTTTTTAAAAAAAAAAAAAAGAATGTAGAGCTTCTGGAAGAGATTGTGTGTTGCTTTTTTAGATCGACGTTTCAGATCACACTCCATGATCCATCATCAAGATGAAGAGAAGAGAATGAGTAAGTTGTAATTGCAGAGATGTTTCCTTAAAAAGAGAGAGGGAAGTGTGGGCACGGAGTTTAACTTAAGGGGAGAGAAACCAATAAAGGAATAAGAAAAAGAACAATTAGTTCAAAAAAAAAAAATCCTAAAGGTAGACAGTAAGAAGCACTAAGGAAAGGAGGAATGAAGAAAATAAAAAGAGGAAAATAAAATGTTATCAGAAGGCATGGTAGGTAGGAGAAACAAAAGGGAGAAAATTAAATAAAAGAAAAGCACCAAAAGGGGAGAAAAAATAAATTGGACCAAAGGCAATAGTACCAAAGACCGAAGAAGGAAGGAAGGGTAAGCACTGGAGTGGGAAAGAAAAAGAAAAAAGAGCAGCCTATATATATAAATATATAATAGAAATAGTATAAGTATGAACAAATTAATAGTAAAACCTATAAACATATATAAAAGTAAGTAAATATATATTTTAAAAAAAGTTAATAAATGTAGAAATAAATAATATATATATGAATTAATAAAATATTTACTTACCATAGTAACTAAATAGATGAATAAATAATATAAATATAAATAAAATATAAAATATAAAAATATGTAAAAATATGGTAAGTAGAAGTATAAATAAATACAAAGTATAAATATATTAAAAATACTAAATATAAAATAAGTGATTAGATAGGATATATATATATATATATATATATATATATATATATATATATATATATATATATATATATATATATATATATATATATATAACTATAACATAAAGCTTTATATATGTCAGTAAATAAGAATATAAGAATAGTACATATATAAATACATAATATATTTATAAATAAGAATAAATATATCTATAAATATATAAAAAACATAAAAATAATATATCTAAAAGAATAATATATAAATAGATGTAAATATATAAAAATATGTTAAAAATAAATATATAAGCAAATATATTTATGGTAAGTAAGTAAATATATGAATAAATAAGAATAGTATGGTAAGTAAATATATAGGATATAAATATAAATAGAACATAAAGCAAATAAAACAAATATAGATATTTGTAAGTAATTAAATAATTATGGATAATAAATATATCAAAAATAATATAACTATAAAAATAAAAATAAATATATGTATAATTATAAAATTATAAAATAAATAATATATCTATAAATAAAAATATATTAACTTACTATATTTAATAGATAAAAGAATAAAAGAATAATATATATAAATATGAATAAGTATGGTGAGTATATATAAAAATATGTAACAAGAATATACATATTTATATGGAGACTGATTAAGTAAAGAGAAAAGATGTGTGTGTGTGTGTGTGGGATTGACATATATATATAGATGCAAAGGTTGAAAAAGGAAAGAAATAAAAATGGAAGATGTATATAAATATAAATAAATAATATAAATATAAAAGTAAGCTATAAAGTATAGAAATATTTATTCTTTCATATATATATAAAATTAAACATGTAGAAAATAGATATATGAATAGAGACGGGTAGAATAAAACCTACTAACACACATGTAAAAAACTTATAAAAATATAATATAAATACACATAGGTATAAAAGTAGATATAAACACTAACAAGTAGATATAAACACTAACAAAGTAGATAAAACAAACATATATAGATAAAAATAAATCTAATAATAAATGTAACATACACAAAGAAGATTTACATGCAACAAATAACCAAAAGAAAAACAACAAGCAAGGATGATAAAAAGGGGGACAAAGAGAAAGAAGGATTAAAGCTAAAGAGAAGAGGAACAACGACACGGTAGAGAGTAACAGAGATAGAAGAAAGAAAAAATCAAGTGAAAGATGAGGGGGTAGGAGGAAGGGCAGGGGACGAGAAAAGGGAAGGAAGGTCAAGAGGGGGGAAGGGTAGCCAATGTCAAGAAAGAGGACTCGAGGGGAGTCAAAGGAGAGGTACAAGGAAGGATAAGAGGATGAAGGAAAGAGATAGGGGGAGCAGGGAGAGAGGAGAGAGGGGGAGAAGTGTCAAAGATAGATCCAAAGAGAGGCAAGGAGGAAGGTTAGGAGTAGATGGAAAGGAAGGAAGGGGTTTAGTTTTTAAGGGAATTTAATAGGGGGTTCCAAGTGTGGTTTAATTTCCAACCATCGTCTCTGTTAAGGTTGGTAGGGTTATTCCTAATGAAGATAGCCTCTTTAAGTTCCTTTTGAAGAAGTTATCTTCCTTGGCCAGAACACGGGTATCCTCAAGGCGTATGTGGTGCTTGGTGCTAGAGTAGTGATCTGCAAGGTCGATTTTGTGACCCTTCCATGTCTGATATCTGCACAGTGCTCTTTGATTCTCATGCAGATAAATCTGCCTATTTCACCAATGTAAGGGGTCCCACACGAGCAATCAATTTTGTAGATGCCTGAGTTTAAAAGAATGTCATTAGAGTCTTTGGTGGATGGGATAAGGTTTCTGATGGTGGAGCAAGGTTTGAAAGCACAATGGAGCCCTTTCTTGCGAAGGATTTTAGCAATTTTATTAGAGATACCTTTGATAAAAGGTAGGGTGGCACCAAAAGTAACCTCGATGTCACAAATGTCAGGTTTGGAGTTGAGGCGGGCTTGGGCAAGCTTAAAAGCTCTCTTGATGTGCTTAATGCGGTACCCATTAAGTTTGAGAACTTTGGTCAGGTGGGACAACTCTTGGTTTAAGTGTTCATTATCACAGATGCGGAAGGCCCTCTTTGCCAAGGTTTTGAGGACACTAACCTTGTGGGCAGGGTGGTGGTGCGAGGAAGCATGAAGATAGAGGTCAGTGTGGGTGGATTTTCTGAAGACACGGCGGCCAAGGGTACCATCACCTTTTCTAATGAGAAGGACGTCTAGGAAGGGGAGTTGATTATTGGTTTCAAGTTCTTTGGTGAATTGGATGCAAGGGGCAATGTTGTTAAGGTGTTTGTGGAAAAGTTCAAGTTGTTCATGGTCATGTGGCCAACATATGTTTGTGTCATCCACATAGCACTTCCACCAAGTTGGTTTGAGAGGGAAGGAATTCAGGGCAAGCTCTTCAAAATGCTCCATGTAAAGATTGGCAATGAATGGGGACAGAGGTGAACCCATTGCAACCCCATCAAATTGTTCATACACCATGCCTTGGAAAGTGAAGAACGTAGATTTTAAGCACAATTCAACCAGGGATGCAATTTCATCATTGGTCTTTTGTCTGACAAGCTTAATGGAGTCTTGAAGAGGGACTTTGGTGAAGAGGGAGACCACATCAAAGCTAACCAGAATGTCATCATCATTAACCTTTTTATCTTTGATGAAGTCGACAAAATGGCTTGATTCTTTAATGAAGGAAGAGGACTTGCCAGTTAGAGGAGAAACTAACTTGGCCAAGTAGGCAGCAAGTTTGTAAATAGGGGAATAGGTCATGTCAACAATCGGCCCTAGAGGGATGTTGGATTTGTGAATTTTAGGTACACCATAGATGTGAGGTGTAATTTCTTTATTGGGCAAGAGACGCTTTTTTGTACAATCATCAAAGGTAGAATTGGAGATAGCATTTCTCACTTGTTTCAAGATTTTAGAAATAGGATTATGGGGAAGGATTCTATAGCTGCCACTATTGTTAAGGTGGTCTAACATTTTTGTGATGTAGTCAGGTTTGTTCATAATCATTCCCCTTGTCTGCTTTGATGATCACAACATCTTGGTTGTGAATGAGTCTCTTGAAAGCGAGAAACTCACCTTTGGGAACGTTCCGCTGGGGGGGTTGGCGTGTCTCAGAGTAACAACTCGCAATCTTGCCTAATTTCATCGGCTACCCCTTCGGGTAAGGAATGGATGGCATTCTCAATTTCAATGAGGAAGTCAACTTTAGGAATGGAGGATGTGGTTAAAGCAAAACCAAAGCCTCTTCTAAGGAAATTGAGGGCGAGGGGTTCAATGTTCAAATTAGAAATATTTATGACTAGTTTATCTCCCAATCGCAAACAAATGTTGACAACTTAGGAAGGCAAGGATGGGTGGCTTCAGCTTTACTAGTAGTCTTGGTCAACAAGGAGTCTCAGAACTAAAAGAATAAAGCCCACAAGTATGAATTGCAGAAGGGTGCAGATCCCCAGCAGTTAGCGGGTAAGGAGTCACATGAGGAGAGGGGGGCCTGTAAGGCATCATGTGAGGAGAGGAGAGAAGGGGGTTGACATGGCAGATGGAGACTGAGGGGGAAGTTTGGAAGTGGGTCCAAGGGTCCACGTGAGCAAGGGAAGAATTGGGAGGAGATGACAACTTGAACACGTAGGGGATGATTGATAGGGTCGTCGTAGGTAGGCGCAGAGTCTACCTTGGAAAGAGTGAACAGAGAATGAGTGTCAATGTTAGCATCAGATGATGTTGGCTCATTGCTTGAGGGGTCGGGCAGGGAAATGCAAGAGTACGTTGCATAAGAAAGAAGATTGGGAGAATCGAAGTAATTAATGAATGAGGCGTTTAAGGTAGAAGTTGTAGGAAGAAAAGACATACCTGGATCCGAGGGAGTTGAATGTTAGAGAACGGGAAGTTGCTCGAGGTCTGTCGCTAGAGAGGGGGAGCTGGAGGTTGCTGGAGGTTGAGAGCTGGCTGGAGCAACGTCGGACTGGAGGGACTGCAGACTGGTGCACAAGCATGGTGAGGATGAGCAACAAAGGTTTGCTCGAGTAGGAGTTAAGATGTCGTGATATCTTGAAGATAGATCTGTAGAAGTAGGAGTTAAGATGCCCTCATATCTTGAAGATAGATCTGCAGAAGAGCGGCAGTCAGCACTTGTAGGAGGCAAAAAATGTGACATGCTAAAAGATGAGCCTGGTTGGCCGAGAGAAGTTGGGTCCTGATCCTTGTGTGCCTGCAGGGCGTCGAAACTTGTTGCATGACGTTCCCGAGCTGGTCTGTTGCACTAAGAGGGGTGTTGTAGCTTGTTGTATAGGATTGTAAACTTTCTGATTTGTCTATTAGTGCTTTCACATTTTAGACCTTCTACTCTGGCTTGGGTGGCGATGTCAAATAGAATCTAGATGTCTGGTCTCAGTGATGAAGCCAGTTCCAGATATAAATAAAAGAGACGGGAAGAAAGATGACTAATCTGAGCTCTGGTTGATTTGATGACAAATCTAAGAAGAGACATGCCTGCTTTGTGAAAGATATGCTCTCTATTGGGGCCGTGTAGGGAGTGAGATACCTGAAAAAATGAAGGGATAAGATTGAAGTCTCTGCATCTTGTTAAGAATGTCAAATCTACAATTTTCTTTGAAAACTTGATCCTCATCTTTTCAAAAAGCTTGGCTTTGAAACAAATCTCCCTCCCATGAAGGGTAATGATTATAGACATGATATTTCCACAGTCCATGATAAGTAAGAATGTAGAGCTTCTAGAAGAGACTGTGTGTTGCTTTTTTAGATTGACGTTTCAGATCACACTCCGTGATTCATCATTAGGATGAAAAGAAGAGAATGAGTAAGTTGTAATTGCAGAGATGGTTCCTTAAAAAGAGAGAGGGAAGTATGGGCACGGAGTTTAACTTAAGGGGAGAGAAACCAACAAAGGAATAAGAAAAAGAACAATTAGTTCAAAAAAAAATCCTAAAGGTAGACAGTAAGAAGCATTAAGGAAAGGAGGAATGAAGAAAATAAAAAGAGGAAAATAAAATGTTATCATAAGGCATGGTAGGTAGGAAAAACAAAAGGGAGAAAATTAAATAAAAGAAAAGCACCAAAAGGGGAGAAAAAATAAATCAGAACAAAAGCAATAGTACCAAAGACCGAAAAAGGAAGGAAGGGTAAGCACGGGAGTGGGAAAGAAAAAAGAAAAAAGAGCCAAGAGGGAGCGTGTGTGTGTGTATATATATATAATAGAAATAGTATAAGTATGAACAAATTAATAGTAAAACCTATAAACATATATAAAAGTAAGTAAATATATATTTAAATAAAAAGGTTAATAAATGTATAAATAAATAATATATATGAATTAATAAAATATTCACTTACCATAGTAACTAAATAGATGAATAAATAATATAAATATAAATAAACTAGTATATTTATATTTAAAAAATATATCTAAAGTACGTCGAGAGATATCTTTTTTTTTAATCAATTTACCGCAAATCCTACAATTTGATATGTTCGTTCTACATGTGGAAAAAAATCAAGGAGGCAATATAAATAGATTGAGTGATGGCTTCTTTGAAACTGTCATCCACCATGTATTTTCTTTTTTTCTTTTTTTATTCCTTTCACCTTCTTTTTTTGGTTTTCTTAATTTGTGGAGTGACTATTTGGTTTTTTAATAAAGATTCTAGATTGGAATCTTTACGCCGAGAGGCGTTCTACACTCATATTAAGGGCTAAAAGATTCAGATTCCCATAAACAATTAATTATAATTATAGATATATTTATTTTTATTTTTATAGTTATATTATTTTTGATATATTTAATATCCATAATTATTTAATTACTTACAAATATCTATATTTGCTTTATATTCTATTTTATTTATATCCTATATATTTACTTATATATTTATATATTTACTTACCATACTATTCTTATTCATTGAGTCATATATTTACTTACTTACCATAAATATATTTACTTATATATTTATTTTTAACATATTTACGTTGAGAGGCGTTCTACACTCACAGCAAGGGCTGAAAGATTCAGATTCTTGTAAACAATTAAGATTCAGATTCTCATGTAAACAAAATTCATAAAATGTGTAAATAAATAAATTTGTGGAAGCCAAATGGATAGAAAAATAGAAAAACTTGGACAGTTGTGGAGTGAAATCTTTATCACATTAAACAAAAAAAAAATCGTGAAAACCAAATGGATAGAAAAATAGAAAAACTTGGACGGTTATGGAGTGAAATCTTTATTATGTTTGAAGAATATGAAAAGTCTTGCAGCATAGTCTCTTTAAATTAACTCATGTGAACATATCAAATATTCTAACTAGAAGTAATTTATAAATTCCAACAAATTGGAAGATGTCTATCGGCGTACTATAGATATATTTTTGTAAATATAAATATACTAGTTTTATTACACCGAGAGCAAGGATTGAAAGATTCAGATTCTCGTAAACATTTGGATTATGTAAACAAAAATCATAAAATATTTAAATAAATAAATTCATGTAAATAAGATTCATTAGAAAAAAATTCTTGTCCAATTTTTTTTTGTTCCATAGTTTTTGTGATTTTCTTATTTTTAATTTCTTTTTTGATTTTTGATTTTTGATTTTTTCCAATTTCTTTTTTAGTTTTTAGTTTTTTATTTTCCAATTTCTTTTTTAGTTTTTAGTTTTTTATTTTTTCCAATTTCTTTTTTGGTTTTTATTTTTTCCAATTTGTTTTTTGGTTGGATAGTTTTTGTGATTTTCTTATTTTCAATTTCTTTTTTGGTTTTTATTTTTTATTTTTTCCAATTTCTTTTTTAGTTTTTAGTTTTTATTTTTTCCAATTTCTTTTTTAGTTTTTAGTTTTTATTTTTTCGAATTTCTTTTTCAAATAAACTATGGAAAAGAGATATCCATTGGCGTACTTTAGATATATTTTTTTAAATATAAATATACTAGTATACTTACATCTATTTATATATTATTCTTTTATAGTAAGTAAATATATTTTTAGATATGTTATTTGTATATATTTACAAATATATTTATTCTTATTTATAAATATATTATGTATTTATATATTTACTATCCTTATTTACTTATTTACTACATATAACTTTATATGCTTTATATATATATATATATATATATATATATATATATATATATATATATATATATATATATATATATATATATATTCACTTATTTTATATTTAGTATTTTTAATATATTTATACTTTGTGTTTATTTATACTTCTACTTACCATATTTGTATATTTATTTTATTTATTTATATTTATATTATTTATTCATCTATTTAGTTACTATGGCAAGTAACTATTGTCTTTGGTCCCATTAATTTTTTCTCCCCTTTTGGTGCTTTTCTTTCATTTAATTTTCTCCCTTTTGTTTCTCCTACCTGCCATGCCTTATGATAACATTTTATTTTCCTCTTTTTATTTTCTTCATGTCTACCTTTAGGATTTTTTTTTTGAACTAATTGTTCTTTTTCTTATTCCTTTATTGGTTTCTCTCCCCTTAAGTTAAACTCCATGCCCACACTTCCCTCTCTCTTTTTAAGGAACTATCTCTGCAATTACAACTTACTCATTCTCTTCTCTTCATCCTGATGATGCATCACGCAATGTGATCCAAAATGTTGATCCAAAAAAGCAACACACAGTCTCTTCCAGAAGCTCTACATTCTTAGTTGTTATTATCTTTCTATTAATGTGCATTTTAATCTGTAACTGTAAAAAAAATTGCATAAATCTTTCCTCAGTAGATCAGTGTAGGAAGTGTTTCCGCATACCTTGCTTCCTTTCAGTTGGTATCAGAGCCTTATCACCTTTGGTTCTAGTTGTTGGGTAGAGGGTTTTTTGAGTTGATCTTCATTTGAGTGGGAGCTTGTGCTAAGGATTTTGAAATCTTTGTTGCAGGTAAGAGACGGCAAGCACATCTAGGAGGTATTATCATGGTGAAACTCAAACAAATCCCTGACAATCGATAATGAATTGTTAGAAGCCTCAATGAAGGATTTGAAGGAAAGGGCTTTTTTTCTCAAATGTGTTAAGAAAAGTGTCTCAACCTTGCAACTTCGAAAGGTTACTATTCTTGGACCAATTTTGGTCTTTTCGAATACCCTTTATCTTGAAGAATAATCTAGAACTTTCAAAGTTTCCAAAAGGGCTAAAAATGGCGGGACTTACTATTTTTAGTAAGTTTACATTTAACCTCGGATTGACCTAAAATTTCCCCAGAAGGTGCAGAATAGCTGAGTAAACATCTCAGGTGAGTTTCGACTCAAGATCATACCTCAATCGTGAGATATTAAAGTTTCTATTTTTTGAAACTGTCAAAAAAAAATTTGAACTCGATTGTAGTAATCGAAACTTCCCTAAACATTTCAAAAATTGTCGTAACTGATGAAGTGGGTTACAGGGTGATAGATCTCTTCACGACATTTCTGATGATTTCTGACTCATCAAACAGTTCGTCAATCAGACACTGGGATCAAAAGTTATGACCTCCGGAAGTTGAACCTCTTATTTTTGGGAAATGTAAAAACATGTTGGACACATAAAAGAGTTGTAAAGGGGAGAGTTACATGTGTTGGTGTGTGTTTTGGCACATCACAAGGCATCTTTGATTGGAGATAATTTGGGTGCCACTTTTAGGTGGTTTTAGCTCATGGTTTTGTAATTACCGATAACGTTTTACTGTATTGTATCTCCTATATCAGGAGCTGGAGATGGAGGTTGTGTGTAAGAATCCTATAGATGTCAAGTTATCTCCTAGATCTCTGGTTGGATATACTCCTGTAAAATCTTTCTCTGCAAGTACATTGTAATCTTCTTGATTCCTGAATAATATATTGGGTGGCTTTAGAGTGGGGTTTTTTACCTGAAAGGGTTTTCCCCACGTATATCTTGTGTTGTGAGTTTTGTGTTTGCATTTGGAAGTTGTTATTATCTTTCTGTTAATGTGCATCTTAATCTGTAACTGTAAAAGAAAAATTTGCATAAATCTTTCCTCACTAGATCAGTGTAGGAAGCATTTCTGCATACCTTGCTTCCTTTCAGTTGGTATCAGAGCCTGATCACCTTTGGTTCTAGTTGTTGAGTAGAAGGTTTTTTGAGATGATCTTCTTTTGAGTGGGAGCTTGTGCAGAGGATTTTGAAATCTTTGTTGCAGGTAAGAGATGGTGAGCACATCTGGGAGGTATTATCATGGTGAAATTTACAACCCTTTATGTACATGTGTTGGGTTTTGAGGACATGGTGATTTCTATGATTTGGTTGTTGTAATTAAGCATATTGCTCTATATTGGTTCAATGATATAATCTACTCCTTGGTCTATGGTGTGTTGTATTTTGCGTACTGTATTTCAATGGATTACTGGTGTTTGTAACCAAAATGATAGATTTTATAATTATCATTAGATGGTATTCAAATTTGCACAACTAAAATGGAAAAGTCGTATGAAATTGTGCAAAGGCAGGATAATATTTGCTTACCTCTCAGACTTGAAATTGTTCTTGGTAAGACAAGATTGAATGTCACACGCCTCTTGTTGGCAAGGTTCCATATCCTTTGGTATTGTAAGTCGTTGTGGCAAATAATCATCTCAAGTGAAATAAATAGGTTATGGGTGCCCTTCGAGAAACTGTAGAGATTCGAGATTAGAGATTAGTAAAAATGGGTTAGACTTTTTTTTATCAATATTTATAGTAGAAGATTTAAGATTAAAAGGGAAATGGATATCTTGAGTACTATTTTTAAAAAGTGTTTATATGTAAAGTAATATTGTTACTATCCTTTGGTTTTATAGATTGTTTAGTTTTGTAGACATTGTTAAAAGTATTCATTTATTCATTAAACTTTGTTTTTTTCAATAATTTTTAGAGAATGACAATTTTGATTTATATAATGTGTGTATATATAGATATAAATATATATAGATATTATAGGGAAATAACATAACTCTATAGTAGGTTTACTTTCATTATTATAAAATGGTAAATGCAATTAGATTTAAATAAAGAGTCGATATTGTAAATGAAATTGGAAATGAGATGGTTAGAATAGATCACATTTTATTTATAATTCTTGGGTAGTTGATAGTTGATTTTCTAATGTAGTAGTGATCGACAATCAAAATATGACTTCTAAAATTGAATCGGCATTGTCCAAACTCTTATGATTTGCTTATAAAGTCTACTATGCTCTTAGACAAGTCACACCCATGATTTGGTAATGTGGTTCTATTGACATGGTTTAGTCCTAGTGGCATGATTATGTCCCCTACCCTCCTACTCCTATTTGTGTGCATGTGCTTTCACCTACATCTAAAATTCAATGGTGTTGAGAAGCACCTTTAGGAGCCTACTATAGATAGAGGGAATTCCTTTCTGCCTTCTTGATAGAAATCAAACTGTCATGAATAAACAAGATAAGAAAACATGTCAAACAAATATGCAAGATACCTAGATGATAAATCAAAGTATAGTATTTGATGATGCAAGTGTTGATGTAAAGCAATTGAGATTCTAATGCTTTGATTCAATGTGTTCAATTGATTTGATCCTTGATGATTCCTTGAACTGATGACCTAGGGCTTATCTCTAAATTCAAGATCATTGGTGCTTCATTTGAAGTATTTGGCATGCAAGTCAATGGTTAACAATCAAAATATCTAAGAGGGTCATCTCATGAAAGTGAAAATATATTTGAATTGGAAGGACTAGGTTGCGAGTGTGATATTATCTAGGGATAGATCCACTCTCATGGTCAAGTCTAGAGCATATAAATGACTATAAAGAGAGTTAGTCCAAACCATTTGGGACTAGGATAAGCTAACGACTCTTAGGTTTCAAGTTTTGGGTCAACTTACATGCAAAATTAGATAATTTGAGCATTATGAAATTACATTTACAATTGGACCAAAAGTGAGTATAGAACAAGGAATAAAAGGGCAAGGTATACATTATTCTCCTCTACATTTTGCCCCCATTTTGGTGTGCATTTGAGCTACAAGAATTGTGCATGCTAAAGTAATGAAAGTAGTAAATCAAATATGCAAGAAGATTTAAGGATACTCAATAGAATGATGCCTCATGATTTCTTTGTGCTTTAGCAGAGAAGCATCACCAAACATGCACACAAGTCATTAGTAGATTCTACATCACTGCATGAGTAACATAAAGTATAATCATCATCATTTATGTTTTACTAAGCTTGAAGTCTGTCAAGTGCAAAATGCAAAAAAAAATGTTTCGAGTATAGGTTTGGAATGGATTCATGAGTGTGTGATCAAGTTAACCCCCCACAAAATAATGTTAAAGTTGGGGAAAAGGCATTATGATGTATAGGTTGTTGTGGAGGTGGAACGAGGGTGACCCCCATAATCTATATAAGCATGAGCCAAAAAATGAAAACATGATGTGCAGGGTTGACGTGGAGTTAGAACTGGTGTGGCCTCCACAATCTACACAAACATGAGGTCATGTAAAAATTAGGAATGAGATCACTATGCATAGGCTTATCGTGGAGTTGGAGTTGGAGTTGGTATGGTCCCCATAATCTATATATGTGTGAAGTCATGTGAAAGTGAGAAAGGGTGGTGTATAATATATTGAGTGTATACAAAACTATGGATTCAATTTGAGGAGAGAAAAGTGTAATGGCCACATATGACAATGTGTTGGCTCTAGTTTGAAAATCAAATGATATAAGCATGAGAGATTATGTGATGTGGGAAAAAATATTGCCCTCAAGAGTGAGTATGAGTCATGATAGAAGTGTAAAGTGGCCATGTACCAAGTATCATCATGTAAGAGCAACATGATAAGTATTGTATATGATATAAGCATGAAGTAACAACATAAAAAAGATGGTATGATATATCATTATGAAAGACATATAGTTATCGTGTAAGAAATACTCATGTGAAAATGATATAACATGTGTGTTTTAGAGATAGCACCCTGACATAACCATGTGAAAATTTGTGTCTGAAGAGTGCCTAATGTTGCCCTTCAATGTTAGAACAAGCATGGGTAATAATAAGATGGCCTTATACCAAAGATAATCATGTAAGTGCAATGGTATATAAGAATTTAAAGGATATTGTCATGTAAGTGTGTTGAGTGCATTATATTATTTTATGCATTAGTTATTTTTTTATCCTAGCATGGAAGATAAACTTGCTTACATAGGTGTTGACTTCTGTAGGTGTCATCCTACACGTGTGTCACATAGTTGAGAAGCATCTTCTATTTTAGCAAGTTGTTTCTTGCTTGGTCTCCTCACATAGTGTAGACACCTAAATTTGACTACGTCCTAAGCCCACCTAATTCCGCCCACATTCCCATGTCTTACCATCACCTAATCATTTTCTTAGCCTTAATTAAATAATTTATGATTAATTAATTCATTATTCATTTTTATTCAAACACTAATTAAATAGATTAAATATTTATTTAATTAGCTAATTGTCCTATCTTATCCCTCTTGTTCCATTTCTAACTCATGTGCATCTAATTAATTAAAATAATTACATAATTCCATTAATTATCTTCTAATTATCCTTTATTATCCCTATAGAATTCTTTCCGTTTCTAACTCATGTGTATCTAATTAGTTAAAATAATTAGATAATACTAATTAAACAAATTGAGAATTTATTTAATTAGCTAATTATCCATTCATATATCCCCTTCAATTTCTTTCCATTTTCTAACTCATATGCAACATTTGAATGCAAATTTATGCTGCTGAGTTGAGCACCTTACGTCCTCACATTCTCAACCAAATCAAATCTTGGAGCACAACTGCCATCATTGGTGCAACAAGGAAGAGTTGGGTGAGATCTCTATTATTTCATTCATTTTTATTTACTTTTCCTTACACTTAATCTAAGGTTTGTGATTAAGTTTGAAAGTAAAATTTAGATTTATTGATTTGTGTCTTCATTTATTATTTCAAATTTATTTGCATACACTTAGTGACTCACCTTGTGGTCATTAGTTAAGACTCCTTGTATATATATCTTATATATACTCATCTCTTGCTCACACTTGAGAGCAATGAGCCTATATTATTGTAGAATCTTGCTCTCTGTAAAATGCTTCTATCATATTATTCTACAATATTTGTAATTGATTTCTCATTTGAATAGAAAATTATCATGCTCTTAGAAACCCATGTTGTTTGTGCATCTACAATTATAACATTCTTCAATCATCTAGATCATGGGTCTCGTGTGATGTTGTCTCCATCATAGACAAGCCTTACATGGTATCAAAGTCATAGAGTGATTTGGAATCTATTTGTATCCATTGAAAAATATAGACTTAAGGCGATGAAGCTGGTACCAGTGTTTCCTAACTCAAAACATATAACATCATTATGTTAGGAACAGGCAAAACCCTATTAATAACCATCTATTTAATGATTTTTGTCATGAATGGAGAAAACGATTTTTTTTGGCCCCAAGGACTAAGCTAAGGTCGTATGAACCATACTCTATAACTCATCTACATTATCTGTTTGTAGGCGTTGTCAAAATCGTATTGTGCAACATGTTTTGAACAAAGGTACTAGTTTAATATTTGGGGTGAAATATTTTGTTTGTCTTTATTAAAGTTTGCGAGTCCTTTATGTTGGATCGGTGGTACTTTTTGTACCCGCTTGCCACCCCTACCGATAAGATTTAATTTTTATCCATGCCCCCCTTGAACAAAGTCGTGGCCTCAATACATATCGATAGCATTCTAAGCTACTAGCGACGCCCAAATACAACTACTAGATTTGGCAAACTTTTGCCATATCTAGGAGAAATTTATATATTTAGTTGTTCTGTTGAATATGGTAGGCAAATATAGCAGAAATTTATATATTTAGTAGTTCTGTTGAATTTGGTAGGCTACTCTATTTGCCTTGGAGGAGTGTCCTCACCATTAGGTAGTTTTGATTTGGATAATTTCAACTTCAACGAATGACATTTTGACTATACAATGTCTATTTTTAGTGCAACATTTTTTCTTCTCACTTATTTTTCGATCACTATGTGCTAGTGTGGTTAGTGTTTGCTCATCTCACTTTTTTTTTAAAATCGGTTTTCTCGAAAACTTTATTGAGTGCAATATTGGTTTCTTGGACTTTTGGACCTCATAACTTTCATAAATAGACTCATATTTGAGTCTTATATTTTTAAATGGAGGATCTTCCAAGCACTATGCATTAGTGTTGGCTATTTATTCTTATTCTTCCATTGGATTGTACTTTTAACTTTATAGCCCATATTGGACATTGTAAAACTTTAAAAAATTAGTTTTAACCTTTATAGCCACACTATTTATAAAGTGCCAAACATTGTAACTTATTTTAAGTGTCTTGATTAAGCGATTTGGGGTGTGTATTCATTATACACACAATGTTTATAAAGTGCCATTTTCTATTGGGGTATCTCTTAATTAGTCTTTGTTTGACTGATTATCATAGTTTGACATGGGTTTTTGTTGCCAAATCCACCCATATGTTAATTCATTGCATAACTAGAACTATAATTTTTGGAGATAAGTGATCGTATAACATTATGAATGGAAGGAACTCTTGCCCTAACTCTATGGACTCATTCCTAAACCAAGTGGTTCTAGAGAGAACGTAGAATGGGCACACAAGAACTTGTATGTCCTAAACATCATTGGGATACATATTAGCCTCAACATGAATTATGCTTATGGTCACGTTGAGTGTCCTCATGCTCTTTAGAATATCATTTAGGAGTTTTCAAGAGATCCATATTATCCTCCCATCCTGGATGATGCCTTCTTGGATAGTCTTGCACCCATGGATGCTCATAATTTTCTTATAGAGACTTTGATTCTTTAACTTCACTGACTCCAATTTTGATCACCATTTTGATTCTAAGTCACCATTTTGTGGCTAAAGACTCTTCTACATCTTCAACACCTACTATTTCAATAGAGATCATGGCTTCTCTGAATACCTCATCAAATTCTCTTCATCAAGTTCATATTTGTCTTCTTGATCACTGGGATGTCTAGTTATCAGATGTACATCACATGTTTGTAGAATCTCATACTCAAGATCTTGATAACACCATCAAGGACATTTGTCTTCTATTTAATGATAGCTCCTATAGAGTCACATCTCCATCTCTAGATGTACTAAGGGTTCATTCTAACCCTCTTGTTCTTTCTCCACTTCATAATGCTTCTATCTTGACATATCTTGTAATTATTCATGAGTCCATTCATTTCACTTCATTACCATTAACACCTTATGCAAGAGTATCTTATTCACATTACTTTAGATCTCATAACTTAGTTGAAAGCCATTTGGTTACTATACCCAAATCTTGCATGGTATCCGATCCCATCAATCAATTTTAGTCATAGTTTAGATTCTAGAGACCTTCATTTTGATTCCTTCATTCACTCCATCACCTGAGTGGGAGTTCATCCAATTCATAGCTCAAGGTTTCTTTCTTTTGGAAGGGAGATGCATCATTCATTACAAAGGAACCTACTACAACACTTGATATGTGACCATCTGCATTGGCATTCTCTCTTCGTCATGGAGGCATTCATATGCCTAATCTCACTAAAATTTTAGGCTAACTATCTAATTGTGGGTGGGGGAGCGGGAGGAGGGTTGCATAGTCCTTATCATCATCTTTTTTCTCTCTTTAGGTGGAGTTTTTCCTACGAGTTCTCTATTTTTCTTTACTTATGAGAGGGTGAACCCACAATAGTGGGTTACAATTCTATTAATGAACAAAAATTGTCCAAGTGTGAAATGTTTTTTTTGGACGGGTTCGCTCGAATGAGGGTGTTCATTAGAACACATAAATATGTTCGCTCAAACACCCCCGTTCAAGTGAACCCACTTTTCCTCATGGTCGATCAATTTTTTAATAAATAAGGTCAAAATAAGGGGGTTCGAATGAACACCCCTTCATTAGAACCCCTTGTTTTGCCCTTGCCCCCCTCCAACTGCAATTTTATGCAGATTTTCAGGTTTCGAGGCTTAGGTTGAGGATCAAAATGGAATCAACTTGACAAACCCAACTGCAAGATTATAGTCCTCGAAACAAGCTCTCCATCAACTATAGTTTTAATATATTTTGGTTTTATTATACATTTTTTTTAGTTTAATTAAACATAAGTTTTTCACTGAAAATCAAGCTCTCTGTTCTACACATGTGGAAAAATAGTAGATTACCCAAAAAAAAATTTGAAAAATATCTATCATGTTGGTATTGATGTCCTTGATCCAACAAAAAAAATTAAATTCCAATACATACAAAAAAAGTTATGATCTTTATAGTACACCTATGTCTAAATTGTAATTGGTTTGACTTCAAAATTTAATTAAAAAAATATTCAATAAAGCATTATGAAACCAAATGCATCCTCTAGATATCGTAGTTACAAATCTAAATTCGAAAAAAATAGAATTTTATCCATCATAGAAAAAAAGTTATGTGCTTTATAGTACACATCACTCTTTAAAAATGGTGATTACTATTAAAAACTAGTTATCGAAGGAGATGGAAAAAGAAATGCAATTTGATTCCAAAAATTTTAAAATATATATATTTAGAATCTATAGACAAAATGTCACAAATCACTAGTTTGCATCATCTTCAAATTCCTCACGGTTTAGCAGCTATAGGTGTTTGAAAGTGAAGATTTAGTTGAAAATGTTCATTTCAATGTCAAGTTTGGGCAAAAAGTGTAACCCACTATTGTGGGATCACCCAAGAGATAATTTAATACATGGGTACCTGACATGGCTACACATTGTCATGACCCATCATCGTCTCTAGCCATCTAAGCTATTCTTATAGGAGTGTTAGTGCATTATATTATTTTAAGCATTAAGTACTTATTTATCCTAGTTGTAAGCACAAATTTAGAATTTAAAACAAAATGCCTCATGTTCTAAACAAATGCAAACCTCTAACTAGAGCATAAATGGAATTCAAACAATAAAATTTAACCATAAACAAAGTTACCACATATGCACTCCATTGTTGCAAATGGATTTGCTCAATAGGTTCAAGATGTGGCTGCTCAACTAGATGCTTCAGAATTTTAGTAGCATGTCCCTATTGATTTACGTTGATGATGTTTTTGAAGCTTTGAAAATTTATTTATAATTTTTTTCTTGGGAGGATGGACGATGATGATTCGTCTAGAAGATCTATGGTGGAGGTTGCTTGAGACAAATTTCCCTGGATCAAGGAGAAGATGAAGGGTGTTGATTTAGTTTATTCAAGATGAAGGGGTGAGATTAAATCAACTAAAAATAGAAATAGCCATAATGAATTAGTTACAACCAAAAATAGCTGGGAAAGACAATTAGTTGGTCATTTATTTTTAAAAATGGTGGAGGGAAAAATTGAATAATTAAATAATAAAAATTATTTAATTAATTAGCCATGTGAAATGGAAATGAAATTAAATAATAAATTAGGTGTGAGATTGAGTTAGACTAATTAAATAAAAATTATTTAATTAGTTAGTGATTAACTAGATTAATTAAATAATATAATATTTAATTAATTAATGGTGAACTAAATAAATTAAATAATATAATTATTTAATTAATTAACAATGATGAGAATGTTAGTATGGAATGGGCTTAAGTAGGATGATGTCGACAAAATGTCGTTAGGAGCAATGATAGACAAAATTTAGGTACACTACATTGTTCCCCTCTTTGAAGCATCATTGCAATTAAAAGTCATTGAGACTAAGAGGAGTAATGATGTTTTGAAGAAAAGATAAACATGAACACCCTGGTGGGATGGTCATGGTGAAAAAGTTATGTGGGATTTTGATTTAGAATTTTTCTTGATCAATTGATTGATTGAGTTGGTTTAATGAATTGGATTGAGTTGGATTGATTAATTGGATTTTGAAATTAAGATGCCCTAAGCACTTAAAGTATGAACTATAGATGATGTAGGGATGCCCCCCTTGGGAGGACAGGTAGGTATAGAGAATGTGGATGGGCTCTTGAAAGGAGAAAAGGATAAAAAAGAGACTTGGCCAAGATGGAAAGGGAAAGGAGGGTTGAGAAAAAATGGAGGGGAGGGGTGAAGAATAGGTGATGGTTACCTTGGCTAGTTAATTAGAGAAATATTGTGGGAGTTGTAGATAGGTACATGCCATTGATTTTGAAAAAAAATCCAAATGTGGTGAGCAACCTAAATTGGATGTAGCATATGATAGTATGCATCAAGGTATAAGGAACCCTAATGATGCTTTATCATATGCATGAAGGACTGACTCAAAAGAAAAAGGTCACAAGCAAGCATAAGACATATGACACCATGATATGAAATACTATGATGGTGTTGTAGTGATATACTACAAGGACTATTATAGATGCAAAACATAACAATAAAAAACACAAGCAAACAAGCAAGCATGCATAAAAGGTGAAAAGGAAAACATGATTTTGCCCCCTAGTCAAGCAAAAATTGAAGATTGATTGATGATGATGATAGCATTATTGATTTGGGAAAGATATATTTTGAGAACAATGTGAGGATTGGAAATGATATACCCCGATAATGATGATTTGTTTAGAGTTGATCAAGACTTGTAGCAAGGCTAGGAAAAAAATTGATGGATGCATTTGGTTATGTGCTAAATTTCTTGGTGAGATTTGTATGGAGTGGGATTGCTTGCATTGGGATGAAATGGTTTGGGTAAATGGGATTGTTGCATTAGATGGCATTGCTTGGCATGGCCTTTTTCTTGGAACCAATGACAAACCAAGTCTAGAGACAAGGATTAAAGAAGGATTGGATGGAATTATTAAAGGATTATAGATAGTGGATGGGATGGATGCAGGGTTTGGGATGGATTGATGGAGGGGTTCAAGACATATTCATGGAGGGGTTCAAGATGTGATCTCCTAGGACTATGTTGCATAGGAATAACATGCCCCACTATATATATGCCACTCATGATGCTATGTTGGAATGGTTGTGATGATACATTGTAGGATTGGTTGCAAAAATATTAGGTACATCAAGAGGTGTCCAAAGCATGTTTCAACATTGTGCCCTTGTCCTTATAAAGGTTGAAAGTGGGAAAGAAGATTGAATTGGGTAGGATGGCATGAGTATGCGGATATGATGGATGGGTATGATAGGGATGGAAGAAGCTTTCTCCCAAGTGTAGGGTTCACATAGATACGTGACTTACACATGATGCTCGAGAATGGGTTTTCATCATGGTACCTATCCAAGGTGCCATAAGAATGGTTTTCACCATTGGACATAATTTTTCTCTTTATTCTTTTAATTATTTTTATTTTTATTTTTACTTTTTTCTAATTTTTCTAATTAGGACTTTAGATTTGGATTTAGGATGGGATGGGTGGATTTGGATTTAGGGGTTTTAGATTCAAACATTTGTTTCCATAGTGAGCTAAAGCATCCCATTCTAAATAATTGTTTCATACAAACCATGTTGTTGGTGTTGTGTTCTAAGGATGTTATTGGGAACCTTCTTGATTGCCAAGTTGGCTTCTCCCAAATGTAAGCATGTTACCATCATAGCCCCTATGTTAGAGAATGATGCCAAGGAAAATGGAATGGAAGGAAGGTTAGATGTAGGATGTATGGTGATTATGTTAAAGATTGGATTAAAGGGGTGCAATTGTGGATGTACATTAGATAATGGATTCAAATATGAAAAAGGGGTGGATGGAAGGATGGGATTATGGAGGTGTGAATAAATGTCATGGGACCAAGGGGTCTTGGGACCAACTTGCACACACCATGCTCCATTCTGCAATTAGATTTTATTTGGATGGGATGATGGATTTTGAAGCTTTAGATTTGGAGTTCAGATTTTGGGTGTAGGGATTCAAAGCTTGTAGAGATGCTTGGATTTTTGGATTGAACATTTTGGGGTTTAGGGGCCCAAATGCATTTTAGATTGTTAGACTTAGGATTAGGCTATTTGGATTTGGATTTAGGATATATGGATTAGATTTTGGAAGGGGGATGTGGGGATGTTTGGACTTGAAGATTGAATTAGGTTTTAGAGATGCGGATTTGTATGCTCCAAGCTAATTCATTGCTTCTCTTTGCTTTGGGACCCAAATTTCTTTTGTGCTTCCTTTTTGATCTGCAGGTCCATGTTACCTTTTTGATCCATTTTAATTTTTTACTTGATTTTGATTTGATATTACATATCGATGCTTTGTGACATGGTGATCCTTGGATTCTTGTGGGCTCTTTGTTAATATGTGAGGGCATCTAAATCGCTTCCAAGGTCTATGTTATGGTCCCATGGGGAAATATTATTTTGAATCCCATGAATTTTGTGATAGCTTCTTCATTTTGGAATAAGTCAAATTATGTGCGATTTTTTTTATCTTGATTGATGAGTTTGGGTGATGGATGGTCAAGCTTGGTGATAGGGATGGTGGTGATGATAAAAGGATTAGTGGAAGAAAACTATTTATAGGAGCCATGGGAGGAACCTATTTTGATGTTGGAAGAATTTTCCTTAGAATTTACATAGGTGCTATCAACATCTTTAGATTGTTCATCTTGAGATTTGTAGTCGATATATTGAAATCTTTTATTTGCATTAGTTCATGTTTGGGCTCAAATATTTCTTGCTCATTTGCAACATAATCCTTTGCCTTGATATTTCATGATTTGATACAGTTGATTTGTAATGAAATACTTTTCTGTGAGAACCCTACTGGTTCTAACTCAAACTGCTGCTGAAAGATGAATTTTTTTTCTTCTTTTGATTGTTTTATGATTTTTTTTAATTTATGATCTTATAGACTAAACAAGAAGATGTAGAAGGGGTTTCAGTTTCATTGTGATGTGTAGATTTTGCCAAGGATGGCATAAAATATAACATGCAAGTAAGATCCAAGGAAAAATACAAGAAATTGAAACAACCAATTACATACCCATCAAATCTACCCTTTTGTATTTATGTAGAAGCTGGAAGAGCCAAGGAAAATGCATACATGTATTGGTATCGGCCTAGGAGAGGCTCTACATGATAATGGGTATGGCTGTTCTGAAAGTAATTGCTAATAAAACACTGCTGCAAACTCAGATTTGCAATTTAAGCACCTAAAACTCATCCAATGAAGCCCAAACGAAGACCTAGTGTAGGTCATCCACAAAGGTGAACTGGGTTAGTGTCCAATCCACAACATTCATTAAGAGTTTTTATTCCCAGAGGACTAAAATATTGCTGCAACTCTTCCTTAGAGCTCAAATCTGTAAAAGTTGATTATGAAAATGCCAAAAGATGAACCAAAAAATGATTCCAAAATCACTTTTTGCATTCCCCAAGGAGTGGCGTTCACTTTTAGGGCAAAATGGCATCACAAAAGAATCTTTTAATGATTCTTTTCTTTATTAATTGACTCTCCAATTTGGGTGCCCAAGTTGAGGGTCAAAAATGCATTATTAAAAAGGCCCACTTTTTAAAACAACTTCATGTCAACAAGGAGGGGGTCCTTTATTATTTTGTTATTAGAAAGTGACATTATTAATCACTTTATTTTATTCAAATTAAATATTAAAGCCAACACTTTAATATTTATTATTTATTCCATTCCCATCACCTGGCCATCCTGAACTGAAAACTGATGATGCACGTGCCATACTGATGAGGTTGCCATGTGGCAGGCTAACTGACAGTCCCCTCCTAGAAAATAGGGATACCTCCTAAAAAATAGGAATTGTGACCAAATCTCCAAAAATGCTCCCAGAGGTCACCTGATGCCTCCTGGTCAACTCCCAGTCAAACCCTAAAAAAAGGGACCCTTCCTAAAAAATAGGAGACTGTCGCAAACTGTTTGGAATGGCCTATAAAGCTCCCTGTTGAGCTCCACTACCTTAGGATAGGTCCCCTAACCACTCTGTTGACCTATGGGAACCCAGATAATAGGCCAACCACCGCTAATCCATGTGTCATCTAGGAAGGGGACATTACAGCCTGCCCTCCCTGAATTTGCATGTCCTCATGCAAACGCAATGTTAGATGCTGTAAATAGTCTCTCTCCCAAGTAGCATCCTCTACTGGCAAGTCCCTCCATTTTACCAAATATTCCCTGATAATCCATCTCCAAAGATGGTGCTCTCTGGAATCCAAGATGGCCTCAGGTACTAAAACCAACTTCCCCTCATCATCTAAGGGTGGTAAATCTGTAGAAGGAACTATATGCTGCCCCAATGCCTTCTTGAGGTGTGACACGTGAAACACATTGTGCACCCTGCTATCTGCTGGTAGATCCAACTCATAAGCCACTTCCCCTATTCGCCTGATAATCCTAAATGGACCATAATATCGTGGCTTGAGTTTCTCTGCGCCCCTTTTCCCAAGAGTGGACTGCCTATAGGGCTGCAGCATCAGATACACCATATCCCCAACCTCAAATGATCGTTCCACCCTCCTCTGATCAGCATACTATTTTTTTTGATTCTAAGCCTTTTGAATATTCTCATGAAGAGCCCTCATAATATCCTGGTTCTCCTATAACAGATCCCTAGTGCTAGGCACTCTGCAATCGCTCAACAATAAATCAAGGAAACTAGGCGCATCATAACCATACAGAGCTCTAAAAGGTGTCATCTGAATACTCAAATGGTAAGTGAAATTATAGCAAAACTCACAAAGATGCACCCACTTAACCCAAGCCTTCTGCTGCCCAGAAATGTAGTTTCACAGGTATCCCTCCAACCATTTGTTGACAATCTCTGTCTGTCTATCAGTCTGTGGGTGGTAGCTAGTGCTTGGAGTTAACTCGGTCCCACATAATCAAAAAAGCTCCTACCAGAAATGGCTCATGAACCGACTATCCCTGTCACTGACAATACTCTAAGGCAAGCCATGTAAACTGAACACCTCACGAAAGAATAAATCTGCTACCTGTGTAGCTGAGTATGTAGTTGTAATCGAAAAGAAGTGAGCATACTTCGTTAGCCGATCAACCACTACATATAAACAATCTTTGCCCTGGGATTTCAACAAGCCTGTAATAAAGTCCATCGATAAGCATTCCCACTTCCTCTTAGGAATAGGAAGTGGCTGAAGCAATCCTGTAGGATATGTAATGCTCTTGTTTGTTCTACTGACAAACAGAGCACTCCCTGACATAACGAAGAACATTAGATTTGAGACCCTTCCAAGTGAATCTCTCCCGTACCTGCCTGTAGGCCTTAAAGTATCCGGGATGTCCAGCCATGGGTAAATCATGGAAAGTCCTCAACACCTTGTTCTTCACATCTGAACCTAGGACCAAAAATATTCTCTTTGTAAATGATGAGCTCATTCACAAGAGAGTACCTACTGTCCTGTATTGTCCCATCAATAATGCCATAAGCCCATGGGTTCTTGACATACTCTGCAATGATCAAATGTCTCCAATCCTCTGAAATATTTGCCATGGAGCTCAAATGGGGACAACGAGATAAAGCGTTAGCAACAACATTCTCACTACCTTTGAAATAAGAGATGTCAAAATCATAAGACTGTAACTTGCTGACCCACTTCTGTTGACGTTCATTTAGGTCCCATTGACTAAGGAAATGCCTCAAGATGTTATGGTCAGTTTTGACACATAATTGACTGCCCACAAGGTACTACCTGAACTTGGCCAACGCATGCATGATAGCCAACATTTCCTTCTCATAAATACTATAGCTCCTCTCAGGACCTTGTAGCTTCCTGCTCTCAAAAGCTATCGGATGACAATCCTGCATAATCATAGCACCAATGCCTTCTCCGCATGCATCACAATGAAGCTCAAAAGGCTTGGTGAAATCTAGTAGAGCTATGACTGGGCAAGTAGTCATCAATTGTTTGAACTTCTCAAAACACTCCTGTGCCAAAGGTGTCTAAACAAAAGCTTCTTTCTTAGTCAAATCTGTAAGTGGTGCAACATGCCTAGAGAAACCACTGACAAACCGACAATAGAAAGCACATAAACCAACAAATCCCCTGAACTGAGTCAAATTCTTAGGAGTAGGCCAATCAATCATAGCACGAACCTTATCATGATCCATGCGAACTCCCTCTGCATCGATAATGTGGCCCAAATATAAAAGCTCTACCATGCCCAATGCACACTTGGACTCATTGGCATACAAGGACTCCCTATCAAGTATGCCCAAAACAATATCCAGATGAGCCATGTGTTCCTCCCAAGATCTGTTGTAAACCAATATGTCGTTAAAGAACACTAGAACATATCTCCTCAACTAAGACTGGAAGACCCTATTCATAGTGGACTGGAAGGTAGCTGGTGCATTGGTTAGGCCAAATGGCATCGTGTCCATAATGACATCTAAAAGTAGTCTTCTCGATATCCTATTCCCTGACACTGTTCTGGTGACATCCAATCCTTAAATCTATCTTGGAGAAATAACAAGCTCCATGAAGCTCATCTATCAACTCATCAATGCAAGGAATGGAATACCTATTCTTAATTGTCATTTTATTCAACATCCTATAATCAATACACATCCTGAGTGTACCATATTTCTTCTTCACCAAAACAACTGATGAAGCGAAAGGAGACTTACTTGGCCTTATATTTCCCATAGCTAACAGTTCATGGATGGTCTTTTCAATTTCATCTTTCAAATGCTTTGGGTGCCTGTAAGGTGTAATCATAATAGGCTTGGTGCCCTCCTCCAACTCTATGTGTGCTCTATGCCTCTATCTGGAGGTCTACCAGATGGTATGTCACTAAATACCTTTGCATGCTTGACTCTGAGCTCCTAAACCTCTGGATGATAGGCTGGTTTTTGCTGCTCATTATGAGAAGGCATCAATCTACATTATGCTGCCCACTCCACCATGTCATTTCTAATGAGTCTCTCCATTCTCTTGAGAGTGATCACCTTCAAATTACTGTCCTTGATGGCCTTTAACACGTGATTAATCCCATTCACCTGGAATTTTATCTCCATGTCTCTAAGGTTGAGTGTAAACTCTCTAATTGCATGAAGCCACTTCATGCCAAGTACCAAATCCGTGTCTCCCATATTGACCACATAGAAATCAGCCTTAAACTCATAATTATTTAGTTTCATAGGAAGATCAGGAATCATTCTATCACACTTGAGACTGTAGCCATCAGCAACCTTCATTCGTATGCCTTCAAACTCTTGAGTTTGAATCCCACGTTGTGCCACTAATCATGCATCTATGAAATTATGAGTTGCACCTGTATCAAGCAAAGAGATGACTCTTTGACCAGCCAAGATCCCACGCAACCTAAAAGACCCTTCCTTTTGCATGCTAGACATGTGAGCTTCCTGTAAGTGTGCTTCTCCCTCACTTTCAACTTCTTTACCTGAATATTTAGCTCCTGAATCCTCTTGATCAGCTTGTTGGTCTGTCATATCAGCCACGTCTTCACCCTCATAAACCACTCCATTTGTTTGTTTCTACCCTTAGGCCTTAGAGGACATTCATGATGTTCATCATAAGGACCCTTGCAATAAAAACATAACTTCCTTCTATGCAAATCATTAAGTGGTTCCCTATCCAAAGGAAATACAAAATTCTTCTTTTGGTCAACATATTCTGATTTCTTTGGGGCTGATGTACTATCATTAAATGAAGAGGGTGGTTTTGGAGTAAACTTGGTACGAGGAGTTGAAAGTTCCATACTATGTGCCTTCCTCATAGCCTCATGTAGTGTAGGGGGATCAAATGCCTTGATCCATCCCTTCATGGGTTCATAAAGACCCTCAATGAACAATATGAGAAACCTCCCCTCTAAAATACTTGTGACCATTACTGAGAGCTTCTGAAATTCACCGATGTAAGACTCCAAACTGCCCATCTGTTTCAGCTGAGCCAGATCTCTAAAATACAACTCTAGATCTTTCCTGTCAAATCGTTCAACCAAACTATCAACAAATTCCTGATATGTGGTGATCAAGTTGTGTTGCAAAGTAACCATTCCATGATGCCACTAATCATAGGCAACCTCATCTAAATGATGTGCTGCAAACTTAATTGCATATGTTTCCGTCATAGGATGTAGTGTCAGGAAATTATCCAACTTGCTAATCCATGTCCTTTCTGTTACTTTACCGTTGCCATCAAAAGTAGGAAGTGTAAGTTTGTCAGTTGCACGCTTAAGATCGTGATTTTGATGCCTAGGTCTTCTATCCTGCCTAAGCCTGTTGTGTCCTCTCTTTTGACTCATAAATCAGTCAAAATTTAGATGATCCTTAACTATCTGAGGTAATAATTCCCACTCATCATGTAGTGTCATGACGTTATCAGCAAAGGCTACATCTCCTCCTTCCTCAACTATGTCTCCCTCTTTTGGTTCATTCCTCACGAATGTAGGGCATGTAGGTCTATCATAGGTGCGTGAGGGTGTTGTCCTTACCTATGGGGCTCTAGCAACACTACCAAATTCTTCTTGTTAATGATTCAGTCTCCTCAGAGGGGTCATATTCTCAATAGTTGTGGTAAGCCGCTGTAACACATCAGCTATCTGCTACTGCCCTCTTGCAAGATCTCTCATAATATTTCTAGCTTATTGTTGGTTAACAGATTTGTCTTTATTCTGAAAATAATCTATTCTGACTCTATACCCCTCTTTAAAAGAACAAATGAGTTAAACAACAAATGGGTGAACCCTTTAAATTAGTTCCCCTCTGAATTTTAGGTACAGCTCCCTTTGTGATTTTCAATGAATTTAACCTATTCAATTAATCAAATGCATTTTTAACCAGAAAATGCTTAAGGCAGACTAACATTCATACATAGCCATGCCATGAACGCGATAAATTTTTACAGCAACAAGATAGAATATACAAATTTTACTTTGGTATCTTCGAATACGTGAACACATTCATAGGAACTTGCTAAACCAATAAAGAACTGAACACATATGATAAATTGTCCAAATAAAGAGCAATTACCAAGTGAAAGGAGATTTCACACAGAAAATCTGATTCCACACATTCAGACGCACAGATCCAAATAAGCAGCAATTGTTCTTCTTCTCATTCACAGATGAAAATTTACTCAAACAATCATCACATAATGTAAAAAATTAAGCACAGTCTTTCTGAAATTCACTTCCTCTTTTCTTTCTCCAACTTCTCTATATCTCAAACTCTAAAAGAAAAACATATATATATGATTATCTTAACCAAGTCCTTGAGCAAATTAAACCCAGAGTTAACATAACTCTGACCCGTACGGGATTTAGTTTTAACAACTGATTATAAAAGATCAAAGTTGCTGGAAATAACATAAATTGAGGAACAGAAAAAGAACGAGCCGACGAGGTTATGACTGGGGCGATGAATCAGCATCTCCTGATTTGCTGTCAGTAGCCTGGGAAGTATGTTTGGCTTTCCACTCCTAAAAGGCAGCCACAAACTCCTGAATTTTAGGGAAGTTTGGTATACCTATATGTTTCATCCTTGATTTCTAGACCTCCTTTTCCCTTCGCATTCTCCCAAATTTTTCCTTGTGCTCAGGGAGTGCATCGATGCAAAGATAGAGCAGAGACTCGACTTTGGAAACCCTGGAGAAATCCTCGATCAGAATATTATCATTTTCTTTAATAAAGTGGATTTTGTCTCCGAAGGATTGGACTACTGCTTCAACATCCTCCACAGGCTTTCCGTCATCCTTTAAGTATTTTACATCGATACATTGCAAATCATGTTGTAGTGATTGAGTAAATTCCGTTATTTCTTTAATTAGCTTTGAGAGTTCAAAGCGCCCTTGTCTGGATATGGAGTTCCTCCATTCGATATTCTTCTTGTTCACGTACAACAAATCCTTGTCCACACCAGTCAAGTTCTTTTTTGCTAAAAACTTTTCCAGTCCATATTTCCAGACTTCCTCTATTTGATTTATCACACTTGTCCACTTACCTTCATCCTTAGCCCAGACAGCAACCTGTGTTTTAAGATCTTCAATGGTAGTGGTGGTTAGATCATATATGCCTTTGAGTTCATAAATATATTCAGTTCCCTTTTTCTCTATGCTGTCTAACCAACTGTCAAAAGTTTTTGAGACCATTTTGCTTCTATGCACTTGATCTAACATTTTTTGATTGACAGGTGACTTTGGGTCGAAAGACAAGGGGACTTGTGAGATTGGCTGTGGGTTAGGATTGTTAATGGCTTCAATATATTTTGCCATTGCACGCAGAGCTTGTTTCAACTCTCTTTTGTCCTTCTCATCTTTCATTGTTCGATTGACCATTCTTTTAGTGGAAGCGTCAAGATGGTGTACGTCTGCAGCTCTGGAGGCAGTACCGAGATCTATCCTCTCCATAGTGAAATCATGCACTGTAGGATCTTGAACCTCTTCCTCGGTCACTGGCTTGGCTATTTCTGCACTCCAGTTACCAGTGTTTGGGTCAACATCTATTCTGGACATTGTTTTAAGTCTCTTGGACTTGGGGATCTTCCCCAGACATTTACTTACCATGTCCTCCAGAGGGAGAACAAAAGGAATCACCTTCTTTTTGTCAGATATAGAGCTCTCTAGCCACTTCGGTGCAGGGGCCGAGACTGTCTTCCTGGGCTTCTCTCCATCAGAGGGTTCATTTGAAATCATTAACACCTCAGGGGTGTCTAGAAAGGTCTCTGACTGTGAACCAGTGTCAGCTGTCTCTGTTCTGTTTGGGCTTGCCTCTTTGTCCCCCATAGGCTCTTCTGCTTCTTCCTCTGAATTTAAGTCAACAATTATTGTCTCAGAAGTCTGCTTCTTTCTCTTCCCCTTTGTCCTCAATCTGGTAACACGGGATGGCAGAATGTCCGTGAGGACCCTTCTAGATCTCTTGGAGACAGGGCTTTTCTCAGTCGATGGCTTGGATGCACCTGCACCACAGATAGCAAGGGGTTGATTAGAAGAGACCATGGGAAGTGATGATGCGGCCACTGAAGAGAATTGTTGGACAGTTTTACTCTGAAGCCCTTCCTATCTTTTTTCTTTCAACCATTTTTCAGTCCTCCTTATCACAGGAAGGGTTTTAATTTCAATTCTGTCCTCCTCTTTCTTGCTCCAGTCCACCTCTGGGATGGGTAAGTGTTCTATTTTCTCAAATTGTGGATCAACCACTTGTTCATCATCAACAAAAATTCCAGAAACGTCCATGTTTTAAGGGTAATTATTTGCCCGAAAGAAAATCTACACCATAACCTCCTCCTCACTTCGAATTCATCTGGGAAGTCCTCCCAGTAATCCTCCAGCTTAGGAAGATGTGAGTGCCCTGTCCCGGAATCTAGGTTATCTTTAACAAAACATTTACTGTCGAATTGAACCCTGGCAGTGAAAAATTGAAAATTGAACCTTTTGAGGTTCACCTCCAGATTTAAGGCATCAGATTTTGAATGGCATGAATAATGCCCAAGTTCAATAGGAAAAGCAATACCACAACCCCTTTTTGATGGGAATTTGTTATCAACATGTGCCAATTGCCGACATACCTCCATCAATACAAAACGATCGAATACATATCTAGGCAACTTCAGGGGTTCACCATCAAACCCTCCAACTCTGATATAAGTGAATTCAGAAAACTGGATGAAAAAGCTACCGTAGATACTGATCAGTTGCATTGCTTCACTGGTCAGTCTCTTACCTGGATTGCCTGCCAGTTCATAGGTCATTTTTCCAGTGAAGACATCATTAATCCTTTTATAATTTTCATAACAATTTCTTCTTTGCAACTGTGAATAATATTGGTAAATTTTACTGCTCTCATCTAAAGGCTCATGAGGCAGGTCAAACCAATCTCTTGTGGATGCTAAACAGTAAAACAGATATGAAGACATAAAGAAATCCCTGTTACCCAGACGATTATTTAAACTCTGATGTAGACAGTCAGCTACTATCTCAGCCCAATCCAAATATTGTTCACCCTGAAGGATGACTTGTATAAAAAAGTACATCCAGTCTTCCCAGTAATAGGCATGCTGATTGCCTCTCAGTCTGTTCAACAACACCACAATATCCCTTACTTCCTGTATTAAATGATCTCTAGTAAGGGGTCTGGGCAGCCTTGAACCGCCCTTTTGAAATTTAAGCAGCCAATTTCTTGCTATTACACTTCTGTAAGTTGGTCTCTTTTCTAAGAAATACCCATTGGAGGAAGTAATGTCAAGATTGGAATACGCCTCCTTAGGCGGTATCTTCATCACAGACATGAGGGTTTGTCTGTCAACATGGAATAACACATCCCCGTCTGCTTTTCTGACACACCTGTGTTGGGGATCATATCTGTTTATACACTCTTGAACCAACTCTGGGCAGAATATAGCTTGAGGAAAGGCTGTGGCTTCAACTAAACCACTGTCCACAATTTTCTTCATTGTGGGGGTTTGGACAGGGTTTCTAGTTCTTCCTATGAATTCCTCTAAATCATATTGAACTAATGCAGTATCCCCAAATTCTGAGTAAGAGTAAGTGAGACCAGGGCCATGTTCATCTCCCAAACATGTAGATTTCAAAGACATATTTGGACGATTATAATAAAACACTTCGAATTTTGAAAATAACAGAAATTCTAGAGGCTCTTCTTTCCAGTATAAGAATTCAGAATAGCACAGGGGAAATAGGACTCACCTTCAGGATACTTGAATTCACTGCGAAAACTTTGAAAAACGAGAGCCTTACACTTCCAGCGCTATCCTTCTCCGCATTGCACAATATATTTTCTTGCTAAAATTAGCTTGTTCTTGGTTAATAATGGAGCTTACCAGAATGAATAATCATCGCTTGGAACAATACGTGCCAAAAATATTTGAAAAGACGTGAACTCTGATTTCTTCATTAATAGCAAGTAATGTTCGTGCGCCATCATGAAGTACAATGATTATCCGTAGTCTCCGCTAAATTAGAGCTCTCGGTTTCATGATGGGTTTCTGATAAATTTTCCTCCAACTTTCCCACTAAGTTTGACTTAAAAAGCTGCGAGAGCAAACGGGACTAATATTGCCAAATCTTCAAACTTATTGAACCATTGAACCTGTGGGACATGGTTCAACGCGATGGTTCAATGTGATGGTTCAAGCATGTCAACTGGACTTTGTAGGTAGGCAAAAGATTGACTTACCGAAACAAGGACTTGACTTATGAACCGTTGAATTTGTGAAGATGCGGTTCAATACGAAGGTTCAACGACGCAAGGGTTATGTGGACCAACAAAAAGTTACGCGGCTTCGGTAAAGGTTGACAATTATAAAACAGTGAACTATTGAACCTTGAACCGTTGAACCCCGCGGCAGAATACAAGCAGGAGGTTCAACGAACGATATATTAGTAGACACGGAAACTGTGTGACCCGACTCATAGGAAGACAATGAGTGTTGAACCTTAAGACCGTTAAACCATTGAACCTTGAACCCCACTATAGAGTACGCGCGGAAGGCTCAAGTTCAACACGAAAGTACCAAGACGCTTAAGACAAACAGTAAGACAGCTTGCTTTATATGACACTTCAGACATATTGAACCATTGAACCTTGAACTTTTGAGAATGGTTCGGGTTCAAAGGTTCAAACCTTTTATACAAAGACGACACACGGGTAAAATTTGAAAGACTAAGAGTCGATTTACAAAGTGAAGATATGACCAAAAATATAATACGATAAACCGACTCTCGCTTAAGAAAAAAAATTACCGATACATGAATAAACAAGGGCGACTCAAAAGGTAACACTTATGTTTCATCGTTGTTATCCTCATTTCTACGTGGACCATCACCTTCCCTGTCATCCATTGTTTCCAATGGTATGTCCTCAAATTGGTTTCCCTATAATGCATCTCTTCTGCATGTGTAAAACCTGTGAGGATCAACCTGTCCTGGATGCATAAGAAGCTCTAACCCTTCAGGATGGCACGATCAAAGATTTGATACCACTGTAAGAACCCTGCTGGTTCTAACTCAAATTGTTGCTGAAAGATGAATTATATTTTTTTTCTTTTGATTGTTTTATGATTTTTTTTTTAAATTTGTGATCTTATAAACTAGAGAAGAAGATGTAGAAGGGGTTTTAGTTTCATTGTGATGTGTAGATTTTGCCAAGGATGGCATAAAATATAACATGCAAGTAAGACCCAAGGAAAAATACAAGAAATTGAAACAACCAATTACATACCCATCAAAGCTGCCCTTTTGTATTTATGTAGAAGCTGGAATAGCCAAGGAAAATGCATACATGTACTGGTATTGGCCTGGGAGAGGCTCTACATGATAATTAGCTGTTATGAAATTAATTGCTAATAAAACATTGCTGCAAACTTAGATATGCAATTTAAGCACCTAAAACTCGTCCAATGAAGCCCAAACGAAGACCCAATGTAGGTCATCCACAAAGGTGAACTTGGTTAGCATCCAATCCACAACATTCATTGAGAGTTTTCATTCCCAGAGGACTAAAATACTACTGCAACTTTTCCTCAGAGCTCAGATATGTAAAAGTTGATTATGAAAATGCCAAAAGATGAACCAAAAAAATGATTCCAAAATCACTTTATGCATTCCCCAAGGAGTGGCATTCACTTTTAGGGCAAAATGGCATCACAAAAGAATCTTTTAATGATTCTTTTCTTTATTAATCGACTCTCCAATTTGGGCACCCAAGTTCAGGGTCCAAAATGCATTATCAAAAAGGCCCACTTTTTAAAACAACTTCATGTCAACAAGGAGGGGGTCCTTTATTATTTTATTATTATAAAGTGACATTATTAATCACTTTATTTATTCAAATTAAATATTAAAGCCAACAGTTTAATATTTATTATTTATTCCATTCCCATCACCTGGCCATCCTAAACTGAAAACTGATGATGCACGTGCCATACTGATGAGGTCGCCATGTGGCAAGCTAACTGACAGTCCCCTCCTAGAAAATAGGGATACCTCCTAAAAAATAGGAATTATGACCAAATCTCCAAAAATGCTCCCGGAGGTCTCCTGATGCCTCCTGGTCAACTCCCAATCAAACCCTAAAAAATATGGACCCTTCCTAAAAAATAGGAGACTACCGCAAACTGTCTGGAATGGCCTATAAAGCTCCCTGTCGAGCTCCACTACCTTAGGATAGGTCCCCTAACCACTCTGCTGACCTACGGGAACCTAGATAATAGGCCAACCACTACTCATTCATGTGTCGTCTAGGAAGGGGACATTACATTTTCATTTTAGAAACAAGATGCAAATCCTTCTCTAGGTAGGCAAGACTTAGTGGTAGCTATAATTTTCTCTTCTACAAGAAGACTAAGATGGACAAAGGTAGTTGGGCCAAGATGATAAGATGTTTGCAATTTTTCCTCATTCATGATTATGGTACCTTGATCAATTATATTCTCAATATTATCAATCATGACTTGACTATCTTCATGCTCAATGTGATCAACATAATTTACAAATTGGTTATCAATATGCTTGTTATGATTGTTTTTCTTATCTATATGTTCGATGTGGACAACAATCTCCTCATGGTAAGGGATATTTGTAGGATGATGGATTGGATTGGTTTGGTTTTCTTGGTCTTGTGATTTTGTGATAGGATGGATATAATTAGATTGAGTGTTTTGACCTTGAGAGTGTGTGGGACCATGGAAGGGATTAGCTTGGGTGCTTGGATCTTGATTTGGTTGGAGACAAGTTTGGGCATCCTTTAGAACAAGCTCTTGGCATATCTATATTTGCTTTGTTGACAATATGGATGAGTGTCATTTTGCTTCAACATCTCCTTTAGCGATTAATGCATGGATATACTCCTTTATTTTTATGCATGGATTGGTGAGTGGTATTTGACTCTTATGGGTTTTATGGATTTTGGGGATTTTATATTTGATGGATTTTAAGGACTTTTGGAATGTCAGTGTTTACTTTCCCACCTAGGCTAGCTTTCAAGGGTGATGGATTTGGGAGGATCTTGGATATTCTTGATAGGCTTTAGGTTGGTGAATTCATTATCGACACTACACTTGTATTTATGAAAAAGGAAGGGCATTGGATTAATTATGTTGGATGACTCCATAACTTTTCTCTTGCGATTTTGGTTAGGATTTTTGGCTAGTAGTTCTTGGAGGAAAGTTGTCATGGCAGAGTGGTATGAGACATGATTGGATTGTGGATTGTATGTTTGAGATGATTGGAATTTGGACTTATGGGATTGATTAGATTGCAAAGGTTTTGAGGATGAAGGATTTGCATAGGAGGTGGAGCTTACAAGTTTCTCGCATAAGGTTGGGAGTTGATATATGGATGGGCTATGAGGGCCTTGAGCTAGAGTGGTGTTTCCCTTGTCAAAGTCACTATAAGGGTGACCATTAGGTATTTGATTTGGAATTGAGGGGAAACTAGTGCTAGGAGGTTCTTGGTCTAAAGGCTCTTGGCTATTCATGATTGGATGGTTAAAGCCTATGGCAAGCTTGCTCAAAATAATATCATCAAAGACATCATCATCATCATGTTCAAAGGGGTCAAAGGCATTATTGGTATATTCTTTTTGATCCACAAGACTATCATCATCATCATCATCATGTTCAAAGGGGTTTTTAAATGTTAGGAAAGGTGTTTGAACATTTCAACCTAATGTTAAGATTACAAATAGTGTGATTTTCAGGTTGAAAAATAGAAAAACTCAATTTCTAGTCTATAAAATTGGTTTTTGACCAAAATAAAAATTCTAGGTTAATCAACACCAATTCTTTGGTTATTGTCATGTGGATCTCTTTGAGAGCTACAATTAAAAAAATGGACCTAATGAGCTTCCTGAATCAAAAGTTATGGCCTCTAAAAGTTGGGCCTATTGCATTGGAAATGTAAAAACATCAACACATAAAGAGCTATAAAGGGGAGTTACTCTTGTTGACCAACATGTCATAAGGCATCTTTGTATGGGGATAATGAAGCCAAAATGGAACACTCAATTTGGTGAGTGGATTATTATGAGGTTATGAAAGGTGGTTCAAGGAATATGCTATTTTTAGCCTCTAGACTCATCTTGGAATTTGGGTGTTGAATTTCCAACTAAGGATTTGGGTGCCACTATTCTGGGTGGTTTTAGATCGTGGTTTTATAATTACCATGTCATGGTTTCATGTATTGTATCTCCTATTTACTTGGTGCTTGAGATGGAGGTTTCATATTGAGTTTTGTAGGTATTGTTATGTTGTTAGAATTTCTCTAGATCTTTGGTTGGTTATTCTCATGTGAAGGTTTGCTCTTCAAGTGTATTGTAATTATTTTGTTTACTGAATAATACATTGAGATACTTTAGAGTGTGGTGTTTTTCTTCTACCAAAAGGGTTTTCCCATGTACCTCTGTGTTATGGTATATTGTTTATTTTATGTTTATAAGTGTTTCTACTTTCTGTAATTGTTAAAAGATTAAATTTTGAACAACACTCTCCTAAAAACTTTAGCATAGGAAGTGTTTTCACATACCTTTCTTCCTTTCATTTGGTATTAAAGCTTGATCACCTCAGATTCTAGGTGTTGGGTAGAGGTTTTTTGTACTAATCTTCATTTGAGTGGGAGCTTGCACAAAGAGGGTTTTGATCTTATTATAGGAAGAGATGACAAGTACATCAAGGATAGAGATGGAGAAGTTCTTAGGCACACACTTTGAGTTGTGGAAGCTCAAGATGGAGGATGTGCCCATATATCTGTTGATAACTAAGAGGGGGGGTGAATCAGTTATCTTAATTATTTGAGCTTTCTAAACTTTCTTAATAATTAGTGCAGCATCAATTCAAACAAGAAAACATAACCATGAAATGGAAATACACATGACACAATATTTTGACGTGGAAACCCTGTTAAGGGAGAAAACCACGGGGTGATTAACCCAAGATTGTATTCTCTGTTAGAAGAATAGATTTACAAAATGGCACTTGCCAATTAGGGCTCACTGCCCGAGCACACTACTCACAAGAGGCTTACTGCCTATAAAAAGACTTACTGTATACACTAAGAAAACTTGAACTGATGGGAAGCATCCACACATGCTGAAGTTCAGTTCTGGTTAAGCTCAATAGATTGATCTACTGCACTTCATTCTTACTCTCCTTAAGTGCTGCTATCCTTTTACATTCTGAATTTGCTTTTCTGCCTTATGTTCTATTCTTCTTTTATTCGCACTTCAATTTATACACACCACACACATTCACATCTAAATCCATCTTGTATATATATCCGCACAAGTGATTTCAACACTTTTCTAGTCGGCATCTAGAATAGTCAATATTATCTCAAACTTTAGTCTGTCGGCTGAATCCTTGCTTCCAAGTGAAGCGGATCAAGGATATACTTGTAGAAGTCATCAATCATGTCGGCCAATCATAACTTATGACTTAAGAATATTTACCATCATCAGTAATGCATCCGGAATAATGTATGATGTTCTGCCAGTCAATTCTTCCTCTGTCCATAGTGCCAATCAGGAACCCGATACTCAAGTATTCATATCTTTTTCTTCATCTATCACCGGAGGCTAAATCCTTGGAATCTATTAGTCAAGGTAGTCCTCTTGACTTCCTCAAATCCGCACTTCACCAAGATACTTCCTCTGAGAGATTCGGACCTGACTGTCGAACCTTTCCACATACTCTGTTCTTGCTTACTAGACCACAACATTTTTCAATCTGACTTCCGGTAGAGACACACCATGTCATGCGGATGTGTGGGATGAACTTTGTTGCCATCAATGACAACATTCATGAATCCATATAGTGTCTCTTGCCAACAATCTCCCCCTTTGGCATTGATGGCAACACTTAGTGCAAAATGTCACACTATACTCCCCCTTGGCTGATGCTCTATTTTTATATACAATTTCCGGAGCTCCCCCTTAGCTGAATTCCTCATTTTTCACTATTCTTCACTCCCCCTTTGACATCAATGGCAAAGGGTAGGATCCGCAAACCAAAATTTTCAAAATTTCAACTATACTTGGCTACATAAGTATATACATATGGCATACTTACATATACTGAAGAATGTTTGCAAAAGTTGTCTTCAATTGGACAAATTCTGTTGCCCAACTTTGCTTCATTCTATCCAAAATTGATATATGACCGCTTAACAGGAATGCAAATGCATCTGCCCTTTTTAGATCAGTCGGATCACTAGTCCGGGCTGTGATCTAGGCTTCTTTTATGGCCTCATGCATGGCCTCTAACTTAGGGATAATTATCCCTCTGAGTGCACCTAACCTGCTTATTCTATTTTTCTTTTCCTTCTCCAGCTTCTTGATTTCATTCAAGACTGCAATAGTCTGACATTCTTGATTTATTATGGAGGATGAGAGAGGATCAAAATTCTTTGATAGATTTGTTAGTTTGTCCTCCTATTCTTTTACTTTCTTCTCAATATCCGTTGTTACTGTGGTCCAAGATATACAAAATTTATATATATCTACTCCATCCTTAAGAGCATTTTCCAAGCTTTTTTCCCCAATATTCATATTTCTCCTATCATTAGCTATCAACCCTTGTACCTCTGATAATCTTTTTGCCAAGAATTCCTTCCAGACCTTATCTTCTACTGACTTCTCTAGGGAATCAAAATGTGTGCTAACACTATTGACTAGAGATTTGAGATTACCGGATGAGGAGGCTGAGGGATCCTTCTGAAAGGATGGCATGATCTTTTCTAAAACACCGGATTCAGCTTCTATTAGCTCACAATCTTCCATGTGAGACTTCAGGAGTTCTTCTTTTGCCTTTGCATTGGCAAATGAAGCTATCTTCATTGTTTGAACCGGGGAGAGAGAGTCAAAGTTAAATGGACCTTGAAGTAACTCCGATTCATCAATCTCCAACATTTCTTTTCTCAAGAAGTTCTTGACAGTTTCTGCAGTGTCTCTTGCCGGAGACAGAGATTTCTTCTCTTCTACACTGTCACTTATGTTCTTCTCAACTTGACTTTCTTCTCTTCCTTTCGCTTCTTCTCCTTTCTCCTCTATTCTTTCTTCTCCTTTAGATCCAGAGACTGTAGGGGAAACCAGAGGAGAGATATTTGTTTGTTCATGAGTCACCTCTTTCGAAGTAGAGGATTCTAAGCCCTTGTCTTTACCTTCACCAGAGTCCATTACTTCTTCTGTCATTACCTCAGGGGATTCCTCTCTAACACTTGAGGGATCAGTACCCAAGTCCTCTATGATAGGAAGATTGAATCTTTTAAAGACATTTCAGAGGATTTCTTCTGTTTCCTTGGCTACCTTGTCAGTCTCACCAAGCATGAGCTGATTCATTCTGGCTTTGCTCCGAAATTCATCCTTACAATCTTTGAAGATCATACTAATCTGCTTTGGGGTGATTGAAGGATATAGCTGAATAGCTATCTGCTCTCGGATCTCCATATCCTTTTCTTTGGCATTATTCTTCCTCAATTCAAGTTCCTTCTCAAGGCTTTTAGGAATTAAAGATACAATCTCAATGAAAGCCTTGTTGTAAATGTTCAGATACTTAACTGTGGCATCTTGCAGACTCTTCTTATCAGCTTCACTGTATTTATCATAAAATTCTGTTAATGGCTTCAGATTTCCATCCACAGTGATTGCCTTAACTATATCATCTAAGGACAGGGTGGCTCTTTCAAAAAACTCTTCTGCTTCTGCCTCCTTGGTTTCACTAGATATCTTCTTCTTTTTCCTCATTTTCTTCACCTCCTCGTCTGATTCAGTTTCTTCATCATCTGTCATGCTAACATAGGATCTTGTTGCCTTTTTCTTTGTTCTCTTCTCTCCTTTTCCGGATGTCTGGACTTCCGGTTTTGATGTCTTTGAGCTTTTATCAGAGATAGGTGCAGCCCTTTTAGAGGATCTGGTCCGGGAGGGGGCTTCTACCAGATCACTTTCCTTTTCTACTTCTTCCTTCTCTTTCTCTGCCCTTTTCACCTTTTCTCTGTTGGCATCAAGAGCTTCTTTTGATATGCCATATCTTTTGGCAATATTTTCTACTTCTTTTCTCACTTTTCTCTTTACCCCCGATTGTCTAAGTTCCACATGAATTTTTATACTCAATTCTTCAAAGGTTCCAAACCTTTCTATTTTGGGATCCTTGGGTTGACTAAGCATGTGTTGGACATGTAGCTCCACAAGTTTCTCATCCACCTCATACCCCATCGGCATGATCCAGACTGTCCTTGGTTCCACAGCTTCCATTTGGCACTGATCAGTTTCAACCATAAAACAAACTGTATCCTTATATTTTTCAACTAGAGATTTGGGAATTCTCTCTCTTGCTTGCATCAAATTTTGGAAGTTCTTGAAATAACCCCACAGAGCTGTATTTCTTGTCTTGGTATCTCCAAGCCCATGCAAATAGTCTTTGATTTGGATTGCAACAGGTCTGTCATTCTGCCAAACCCAACCACTTGATCCGGGCAGCTCACTCATGAAGTAGAAAAACAGACACAATATCAGCCCACCATACTTGAAGGAATTTTTCTTATCCTTCTTGATCTTCTGTAGATTCTCCAATAGTTGGTTTAGAAGAAGTTCACACAGATCATAGTCGGCATTTTTTTTAGCATCTGATAAGCTGTATAAACTACAATTCCCGGTACTGAATTTTCCCTACTGGAGTGATAAATTTTGTAACCAATTATCATGGATGCAAATTTGATATCCGGATCAGTGATATCTTCAATTGTCATAGCTCTCTTGTCAAATTTTGATCCGGTTGCATCACTCATTGTCTGATTCTTGACAGATTTGAGAACAGGTATCCCACCGGATGAATGCAGACTAGTTACTGCCCTAATTGCATCTTTGGTGATCTTAAATGGTCTATTCAACCATAGGAAGTTATCATGTACTCTGCTTAACACATACCAGACCCATTCATCTTCTTCAAAACAGGGGAAATGAATGCACTGTGCAAAATGCTTATCCCGGATGGCCTTGAACTGAGGTTTGAGCTCAAAAGAATCATCTATTAACTGATTGTGATAGATATCAGCCAGCTTAGATTCCCCAAATTCTTCAATATTTGCATGAATATATGCCCTAACATCTTCTACATGTAGAACCCCATGCAGAATGCTTGAAAAAGTGCCGAGGGGATCAACTTCTAGGGATTTATATGGATGCTTCTTAAATTTAGGTCGTGGCCTATCAGAAATCTTCACTATATTTGGAGTAGTCGTCTTTCAAAGATTTGCAGAGAGATATTTGATAATAGAGAATACCTTTTGCGCCTTTCAGTTTCACGGAGTTAGCCGGATCGATTTCTGGATGAATTGACTTCTGCAAATGATCCTTGATGAGCATGAGGAATTTTGCTGCAGAGCTTCTCTTTTCGTTTCTTCTTGAATGTAGAATGAACAAATGCTTAATGAGAAAACCCTTATATTGCTCTGCAAACCCTAATGTCAAGTTGCAATAAATGCTCGACCTAAGTCATTCCGGTTTGCCTTATTCGGATGACTTGAAGAACCGGATCAATCTTGATCTTAAACATCTTGTGGATCTTCCAAATCTTAACCATAGTTTATTTGGATGTTTCGCTTATGAACCCTTTAATCCGCAACTCTTCTTGTGCCAGTTCCGGCACCAATTGACTAGCTGGGGGAACAAGTTTTTCTTTGTGTCTCCCCCTGAGCCAGAGCTCACTATTTAATTTTCGGAAGGAATATCAACACCAGAGTTTGGTGCGGATCCATCCCCTACATTCTCTGTACTTTTCTTTACCCAAATCTTGTTCATCTCACTTTGAACTTCATCCGCATTCACTTTTTGTTTTCCCTTATCTTGATTCTGATTATGATATACCGGACCTCTTTTGTCCTGATTCTTGCTTCTACAGAATTTTGCAATATGACTGGATCTATTGCAAATTTGGCAAACAACATTTCTTTGTATATTTGATTGATATTCTCTTGATCTGCATTGATTAGCCATATGACCCATTCTATTGCATGCAAAGCATCTACCATTGAATGAATTGTTTATTTGTTTATTTCTGCATTCATGAGATTTGTGACCATACCTTTTGTAGTTGAAACACTGTCCGAAGAAGGATGTATTAGTCTGATTCATTCTTTTTCTGCACTGATTAGCTTTATGACCAAAGTTATTGCAGTTGTGGCAGTATCCATTGAAGGATGGATATCTTTGAGCATTAGGCTGCCTTACCGGAGGTCTTCTAGGCCTGTTCCTTAGATTTTCTGATCCAAAATTCTTCTGACCGGATCCAGAGCTTTCACCTTTTTCATACCCCAGGCCACACTTGTCATCTACTCTCTTTTAGCTTTCAAGAAGAACTTCAAGTTGAGCAGAGCTTATCTTGAATTTTTCTTTATATTCATTTGCTGTTTGAAGATCCCTTTTAAGAGAGACAATTTGATCCTCAAGTTTTTCTTCATTATCTTTAGCATCTTCAAGATTAGATTCAAGATGTCTGATAATTCTATCCATCTTGTGGCAATCTTCTGATTTCTCCTTGAGAGATTGTCTTAGATCATCTTCAGTTTTTCTTTTCTCTTCAATCTCTTGGGTAAACTTCATAACTCCTGATTCCATTTCATGTCTTACTATAATGATTTCTTTTGATAACTTTTCACATAACTTGGTTTTCTCCTTCAGATCTTCATTTGTATCATTGGCTTCACCTTGACTTGCCAATTGCTGAAGTAGCTCCTTTCTCTTTTTCATAGAGAGACTTAATTTGTCTTTTAGTTCTTTCATGAAATCATCAGCCTGTTTGAGTCTTTCCTTTAATTCATTGACTTCAGAGTTTGACTGCTCAAGATCATCAAGGGCAGTCTTGAGTTGCTCCCTCATACCATATACATCCATTTGAATTCCCAGATCTTCCTCAAATTGTTAGACTCTGTTAGGAGGAACTTGGCTCTGATACAAATTGTTAATAACTGAGAGGGGGGGTGAATCAGTTATCTTAATTATTTCAGCTTTCTGAACTTTCTTAATAATTAGTGCATCATCAATTCAAACAAGCAAACATAACCATGAAATGGAAATACACATGACACAATATTTTGACATGGAAACCCTGTTAAGGGAGAAAACCACGGGGTGATTAACCCAAGATTGTATTCTCTGTTAGAAGAATAGATTTACAAAATGGCACTTGCCAATTAGTGCTCACTACCTGAGCACACTGCTCACAAGAGGCTTACTGCCTATAAAAAGACTTACTGTATACACGAAGAAAACTTGAATGGATGGGAAGCATCCACACATGCTGAAGTTCAGTTCCGATTAAGCTCAATAGACTGATCTGCTGCACTTCATTCTTACTCTCCTTAAGTGTTGTTGTCCTTTTACATTCTGAATCTGCTTTTCTGCCTTATGTTCTATTCTGCTTTTATTCGCACTTCAATTCATACACACCACACACATTCACATCTAAATCCGTCTTGTATATATATATCCGCACAAGTGATTTCAACACTTTTCTAGTCGGCATCCAGAATAGTCAATATTATCTCAAACTTTAGTCTGTCGGCTGAATCCTTGCTTCCAAGTGAAGCGGATCAATGATAGACTTGTAGAAGTCATCAATCATGTCGGCCAATCATAACTTATGCCTTAAGAATCTTTACCATCATCAGTAACGCATCCGGAATAATGTCTGATGTTCTGCCAGTCAGTTCTTCCTCTGTCCACACTGCCAATCAGGAACCCGATACTCAAGTATTCATATCTTTTTCTTCATCTATCACCGGAGGCTAAATCCTTGGAATCTATTAGTCAAGGTAGTCCTCTTGACTTCCTCAAATCCGCACTTCACCAAGATACTTCCTCTGAGAGATCCGGACCTAACTGTCAAACCTTTCCACATACTCTGTTCTTGCTTACCAGACCACAACATTTTTCAATCTGACTTCCGGTAGAGACACACCATGTCCTGCGGATGTGTGGGATGAACTTTGTTGCCATCAATGACAACATTCATGAATCCATATAGTGTCTCTTGCCAACAATATCGAGATCTATGGGTTGTAGTATCTTTCCATTTCTAACTCATGTGCATCAAATTAAATAAAATGATTAGATACCACTAATTAAATAAATTAAAAATTTATTTAATTAACTAATTATCCATTCATATATCCCCTTCAATTTCATTCCATTTTCTAACTCATATGCAACATTTGAATGCAAATTTATGCTATTGAGTTGAGCACCATACATCCTCACATTCTCAACCAAATCAAATCTTCGAGCACAACTACCATCGCTGGTGCAACAAGGAAGAGTTGGGTGAGATCTCTATTATTTCATTCATTTTTATTTACTTCTCCTTACACTTAATCTAAGGTTTGTGATTAAGTTTGAAAGTAAAATTTAGATTTATTGATTGGTGTCTTCATTTATTATTTCAAATTTATTTGCATACACTTAGTGACTCACCTTGTAGTCATTAGTTAAGACTTCTTCTTGTATATATCTTATATATACTCATCTCTTGCTCACACTTGAGAGCAATGAGCCTATACTAGCACTTGCACCCATAGGAGGTTCAAAGAATATGCCGAGAGGAACAACCGACAAGTTTAGAAAAATTTTCGGCGTGAATTTCTTTACGGCGTGAGACAAGTTCGAGCACTATAATGCTCACATATAAAAGCCTATCGGCGAATTATTGTAAAATCTTGCTCTCAGTAAAATATTTCTATCATATTATTCTACAATATTTGTATTTGATTTCTCATTTGAATAGAAAATTATCATGCTCTTAGAAACCTATGTTGTTTGTACATCTACAATTATAACATTCTTCAATCATCTAGATCATGGGTCTCGTGTGATGTTGTCTCCATCATAGACAAGCCTTACAAGGTATCAAAGCCATAGAGTGATTTGGAATCTATTCGTATCCATTGAAAAATAAGGGTTTCAATTTACTTATGACGATGAAGCTGGTACTAGTATTTCCTAGCTCAAAACATATAGCATCATTATGTTAGGAATAGGGAAAACCCTATGAATGACCATCTATTTAATGATTTTTGTCATGAATGGAGAAAACAATTTTTTTTGGCCCCAGGGACTAAGCTAAGGTCGTATGAACCATACTCTACAACTCATCTACATTATCTCTTTGTAGGCGTTGTCAAAATCGTATTGTGCAACATGTTTTGTACAAAGGTACTAGTTTAATATTTGGGGTGAAATATTTTGTTTGTCATTATTAAAGTTTGCGAGTTCTTTATGTTGGATCGGTGGTACTTTTTGTACCCGCTTGCCACCACTACCGACAAGGTTTAATTTTTATCCATGCCCCCCTTGTACAAAGTCGTGGCCTCAATACATATCGATAGCATTCTAAGCTACTAGCGACGCCCAAACACAACTACTAGATTTGGCAAACTTTTGCCATATCTAGGAGAAACTTATATATTTAGTTGTATATGGTAGGCAAATAGAGGAAATTTATATATTTAGTTGTTTGTTGAATTTGGTAGGCTACTCTATTTGCCTTGGAGGAGTGCCCTCACCATTAGGTAGTTTTGAATTGGATAATCTCAACTTCAATGAATGACATTTTGACCATACAATGTCTATTTTTAGTGTAACATTTTTCCTTCCCACTTATTTTTTGACCACTATGTGCTAGTGTGGTTAGTGTTTGCTCATCTAACTTTTTTTTTTTGAAAATCAATTTCCTCAAAGACTTTATTGCACAATATTGGTTTCTTGAACTTCTGGACCTCATAACTTTCATAAATAGACTCATATTTGAGTCTTTTTTTTTTTTTTTAAATTGAGGATTATCCAAGCACTAAGCATCAGAGTTGGCTATTTATTTGTATTCCTCAATTGGATTGTACTTTTAGCTTTATAGCCCATATTGGACATTGTAAAACTTTGAAAGCTTAGCTTTAACCTTTGTAGCCACACTATTTATAAAGTGCCAAACTTTGTAACTTATTTTAAGTGTCTTGATTAAGCAATTTGGAGTGTGTATTCATTATACATACACTACTTATAAAGTGCCATTTTCTATTGGGGTATCTCTTAATTAGTCTTTGTTTGACTGATTATCATAGTTTGTCATGGGTTTTTGTTGCCAAATCCACTAATATGTTGTCTCGTTGCATAATTAGAACTATAATTTTTGGAGATAAGGGATCATAAAAATTATGAATGGAAGGAACTCTTTCCCTAACTCTATGGACTCATTCCTAAACCAAGTGATTCTAGAGAGAACGTAGAATGGGCACACAAGAACCTACATGTCCTTAACATCATTGGCATACATATTATCCTCAACATTTATTATGCTTATGGTCATATTGACTGTTCTCATGCTCTCTAGAATAACATTTAGGAGTTTTTAGGAGATCCATGTTATCCTTCCATCCTGGATGATGCCTTCTTAGATAGTCTTGCACCCATGGATGCTCATAATTTTCTTATAGAGACTTTTGATTCTTTAACTTCACTAACTCCAATTGTAATCACCATTTTGACTCTAAGTCACCATTTTGTGGCTAAAGACTCTTCTACATCTTCCACACCTACTATTTCAATAGAGATCATGGCTTCTATGAATACCTCGTCAAATTCTCTTCATCAAGTTCATATTTGTCTTCTTGATCACTGGGATGTCTAGTTATCAGATATATATCACATGTTTATAGAATCTTGCACTCAAGACCTTGACAACACCATCAAGGACATTTGTCTTCTTTTTAATGACAACTCCTATAGAGTCACATCTCCATCTTTAGATGTACTAAGGGTTCATTCTAGCCCTCTTGTTCTTTCTCCACCTCATAATGCTTCTAACTTTACATAGCTTGTAGTTGTTCAGGAGTCCATTCATTTTACTTCATTACCATTAACACCTTATGCAAGAGTATCTTATTCACATTAGTTTAGATCTCATAACTTAGTTGAAAGTCATTCATACATGGTTACAATACCCAAATCTTGGATGCTATCTGATCCCATCAATCAATTTTAGTTATAGTTTAGATCCTAAAGACCTTCATTTTGATTCCTTAATTCACTCCACCACTTGAGTGGGAGTTCATCAAATTCATAGCTCAAGGTTTCTTTCTTCTGAAAGGGAGATGCATCATCCATTACAAAGGAACCTACTACAACACTTGATATGTGACCATCTGCATCGACATTCTCTCTCTTCATTATGGAGGCATTCATATGCCTAATCTCACTAAAATTTTAGGTCAACTATCTAATTATGGGTGGGGGAGCGGGAGGAGGGTTGCATAGTCCTTGTCATCGTCTTTTTCTCTCTCTTTTAGGTGGAGATTTTCCTACGATTTTTGTATTTTTCCTTATTTATAAGAGATAATTTAATACATGGGTACCTGACATGGCTACACATTGTCATGACCCATCATCATCTCTAGCCACCTAAGCTATTCTTATAGGAGTGTTAGTGCATTATATTATTTTATGCATTAATTATTTATTTATCCTGGTTGTAAGCACAAATATAGAATTTAAAACAAAAACAAAATGTAAAACAAAATGCCTCATATTCTAAACAAATGCAAACCTCTGACTAGAGCATAAATGGAACTAAAACAATAAAATTTAACCATAAACAAAGTTACCACATATGCACTCCATTGTTGCAAATGGATTTGCTCGTGAGGTTCAAGATGTGGTTGCTTAACTAGATGCTTTAGAATTTTAGTAACATGTCCCTGTTTATTCACGTTGATGATGTTTTTGAAGCTTTGAAATTTTATTTATTATTTTTTGGTTGGGAGGATGTATGATGATGATTCATTTAGAAGATCTATGGTGGAGGTTGCTTGAGACAAATTTCCTTGGATCAAGGAGAAGATGAAGGGTGTTGATTTAGTTTATTCAAGATGTAGGGGTGAGATTAAATCAACTAAAAATAGAAATAGCCATAATGAATTAGTTGCAACCAAAAATAGGAGGGAAAGACAATTAGTTGGTCATTTATTTTAAAAAATGGTGGAGGAAAAAATGGACTAAATAAATAATACAAATTATTAATTAATTAGCCATGTGAGATGGAAATGAAATTAAATAATAAATTAGGTGTGAGATTGAGTTAGACTAATTAAATAAAAATTATTTAATTAGTTAGTGATGAACTAGATTAATTAGTTAGTTTCTGGGTCTGTGCAGTTTATCTTTTCTGTGTATAAGGGTCTTCATTCTAACAATCTGATGGAGGCTCTTGCCATTTTATATGGGGTGGAGTGTGGCTGTCATCTTGGATGGAGAAGGATCATTTGTGAGTCTAATTCCCAGGTGGTGGTGAATTTGTTGAATGGACAACATTTAGCTGATGTTAATTGGCACTTAGCTTTGGTTGTTAAACAGATTCTTAATCTGTGTAATTCTCTGGATTCAGTTTCTTTCATTCATATTCCTAGAGAATGGAACGGAGTAGCAGATTGTTTGGCCAAATGGGCTTCTGATCACATGCAACATTGGAACATTGTGGATTGGGGTCAATTACCCCTGGAGCTGTCTCAAAAGTTGGATAATTTAGTGGAGCTTGACAGGGCTGAGTAATGCCCTTGCTTTGTACTCTTTCTTGTTTGAATAAATTTTTACCCCTCTTTTAGTTAAAAAAAACTAGATTAATTAAATAATATAATATTTAATTAATTAATGGTGAACTAAACAAATTAAATAATATAATTAATTAATTAATTAATTAATGATGATGAGAATGTTAGTATGGAATGGGCTTAAGTAGGATGATGTCCACAAATTGTCGTTAGGCGCAATGATAGACAAAATGTAGGTGTCTACATTTTTCCCCTCTTTGAATCATCATTACGATTAAAAGTCATTGAGACTAAGAGGAGTAATGTGAACTCCCTGGTGGGATGGTCATGGTGAAAATTTTGTGTGGGATTTTGATTTAGAATTTTTTTTGATCAATTGATTGATTGAGTTGATTTAATGAATTGGATTGAGTTGGATTGATTAATTGGATTTTGAAATTAAGATGCCCCAAGCACTTTAAGGATGAACTATAGATGATGTAGGGATGCCCCCTTGGGAGTATAGGTAGGTGCCAAGAATGTGGATGGGCTCTTGAAAGGAGAAAAGGATCAAAAAGAGACTTGGCCAAGATGGAAAGGGAAAGGAGGGTTGAGAAAAAATGGAGGGGAGGGGTGAAGAATAGGTGATGGTCACCTTGGATAGTTAATTATAGAAATGTTGTGGGAGTTATAGATAGGTACATTCCATTGATTTTAAAAAAAATCCAAATATGGTGAGCAACCTAAATTTGATATAGCATATGATGGTATGCATCAAGGTATAAGGAACCCTAATGATGCTTTATCATATGCGTGAAGGACTGACTCAAAAGAAAAAGGTCACAAGCAAGCATAAGCCATATGACAACATAATATGAAAGACCATGATAGTGTTGTAGTGATATACTGCAAGGAATATCATGGATGCAAAACATAACAATAAAACACACAAGCAAACAAGCAAGCATGCATAAAAGGTGAAAAGAAAAACATGATTTTACTCCTGGTCAAGCTAAAACTGAAGATTGGTTGATGATGATGATAGCATTATTGGTTTTGGAATGATATATTCTGAGACCAACGTGAGGATTGGGAATGATATACCCCAATAATGATGATTTTTTTAGAGTTGATTAAGACTTCTAGCAAGGCTAGGAACACAATCGATGGATGCTTTTAGATATGTGCTAAATTGCTTGGTGAGATTTGTGTGGAGTGGGATTGCTTGCATTGGGATGAAATGGTTTGGGTAAGTGGGATTATTGCATTAGATGGCATTGCTTTGCGTGGCCTTTTGCTTGGAACCAGTGACAAGGGAAACCAAGTCTAGAGACAAGGATGAAAGAAGGATTGGATGGAATGATTAAAGGATTATAGATAGTGGATGGGATGGATCCAGGGTTTTGGATGGATTGATGGAGGGGTTCAAGATGTGATCTCCTAGGACTATGTCGCATAGGAATAACATGCCCCACTATGTATATGCCACTCATGATGCTATGCTGCAATGGTTGTGATGATACATTGTAGGATTGGTTGCAAAAAGATTAGGTACATCAAGAGGTGTCCAAAGCATGTTTCAACATTGTGCCTCTATCCTTATCAAGGTTGAAAGCAAGAAAGGAGAATCAATTGGGTAGGATGGCATGAGTGTGCGGAAATGATCGATAGGAATGATAGGGATGGAAGAAGCTTGCTCCCAAGTGTAGGGTTCACATAGATATGTGACTTACACATGATGCTCGAGAATGGGTTTTCATCATGGTACCTATCCAAGGTGCCATAAGAATGGTTTTCATTATTGGACATAATTTTTCTCTTTATTCTTTTAATTATTTTGATTTTGATTTTTACTTTTTTCTAATTTTTCTAATTAGGATTTTAGATTTGGATTTAGGATGGGATGGATGGATTTGGAATTAGGGGTTTTAGATTCAAACATTTGTTCCACAGTGAGCTAATAACATCCCATTCTAAATAATTGCTTCATATAGACCAGGTTGTTGGTGTCGTGTTCTATGGATGTTGTTGGGAACCTTGTTGATTGCTAAGTTGGCTTCTCCCAAATGTAAACATGTTACCATCATAGCCCCTATGTTAGAGAATGATGCCAAGGAAAATGGAATGGAAGGAAGGTTAGATGTAGGATGTATGGTGATTATGTTAAAGATTGGATTAAAGGGGTGTGATTGTGGATGTACATTCTAGATAATGGATTCAATTATGAAAAAGGGGTGGATGGAAGGATGGGATTATGGAGGTGAGAATAAATTTCAATGGAACAAGGGGTATTGGGACCAACTTTAAAACACCATGCTCCATTCTATGCAATTAGATTTTATTTGGATGGGATGATGGATTTTGAAGCTTTAGATTCGGAGTTCAAATTTTGGGTGTAGGGATTCAAGGGTCGTAGGGATGCTTGGATTTTTGGACTTAAAAATTTGGGGTTTAGGGACTCAAATGGTTTTTAGATTGTTAGGCTTAGGATTTAGATATTTGGATTTGGATTTAACATTTATAGATTAGATTTTGGAAGGGACATGTTTATATTTTGGTGTGGATATAAGATTTGGATATTTGGATTGGTGTGGGGATTTTTGGACTTGAAGATGGAATTAGGTTTTGGAGATGTGGATTTATATGCTCCAATTTGATTCATTTCTTCTCTTTGATTTGGGACCCCCAAATTTATTTTGTGCTTCCTTTTTGATTTGTGGGTCCATGTTGCCTTTTTCATCCATTTTAATTTTTTACTTGATTTTGATTTGATATTACATGTTGATGCTTTGTGACATGGTGATCCTTGGATTCTTGTGGGCTCTTGCTTTATATGCGAGGGAATATAAATTACTTCCAAGGTCTATGTTATGGTACCATGGGGAAATATTATCTTTGAATCCCATGAATTTTGTGATAGCTTCATCATTTTGGAATAAGTTAAATTATGTGTGATTTTTTTGATCTTGATTGATGAGTTTGGATGATGGATGGTCAAGGTTGGTGATAGGGATGGTGGTGACGATGAAAGGATTAGTGGAAGAAATCTGTTTATAGGAGCCATGGGAGGAACCTATTTTGATGTTGGAAGAATTTTCCTTAGAATTTACATAGGTTTTATCAACATCTTTAGATTGTTCATCATGAGATTTGTAGTCAATATATTGAAATCTTTTATCTGCATTAGTTCATTTATGGTTTCAAATATTCCTTGCTCGTGGAGACCTAATCCTTTGCCTTGATATTTCATGATTTGATACATTGATTTGCAATGGAATTCTTGTCATTTTAGAAACAAGATGCAAATACTTCTCTTGGTAGGCAAGAATTAGTGGTAGCTATAATTTTCTCTTCTACGAGAAGATTAAGATGGACAAAGGTGGTTGGGCCAAGATGATAGGATGTTTGCAATTTCTCCTCATTCATGACTATGGTACCTTGATCAATTATATTCTTAATATGATAAATCATGACTTGATTATCTTCATGCTCAATGAGATCAACATCATTTACAAATTGATTATCAATATGCTCGTTGTGATTGTTTTGCTTATCTATATGTTCAATGTGGACAACAATCTCCTCATGGTAAGGGATATTTGTAGGATGATGGATAGGATTGGTTTGGTTTTCTTGGTCTTGTGAGTTTGTGATATGATGGATAGAATTAGATTGAGTGTTTTGACCTTGAGAATGTATGGGACCATGAAAGGGATTAGCTTGGGTGCTTGGATCTTGATTTGGTTGGGGACAAGTTTGGGCATGCTTTAGAACAAGCTCTTGACATATCTATATTTGCTTTGTTGATAAGATGGATGAGTGTCATTTTGCTTTGACATCTCCTTTAGCGATTAATGCATGGATATACTCCTCTATTTCTATGCATGGATTCGTGAGGGGTATTTGACTCTTATGGGTTTTATGGATTTTGGGGATTTTAGATTTGATGGATTTGAAGGACCTTTGGAAATGTTAGTGTTTATTTTCCCACCTAGGCTAGCTTTCAAGGGTGATGGATTTGGGAAGATCTTGGATATTCTTTATAGGCTTTAGGTTGGTGAATTCATTATCAACATTAGACTTGTATTTATGAAAAAGGAAGGGAATTGGATTAGCTATTTTGGATGACTCCATAACTTTTCTCTTATGATTTAGGTTAGGAGTTTTGGCTAGTAGTTCTTGGAGGAAAGTTGTCATGGCAGAGTGGTATGAGACATGATTGGATTGTGGATTGTATGTTTGACATGATTAGAAGTTGGACTTATGGGATTGATTAGATTGCAAAGGTTTTGAGGATGAAGGATTTTCATAGGAGGTGGAGCTTACGAGTTTCTCAGATAAGGTTGGGAATTGAGATATGGATGGGCTATGAGGGTCTTGGGCTAGAGTGGTGTTTCCTTTGTCAAAGTCACTATAAGGGTGACCATTAGGTATTTGATTTGGATTTGAGGGGAAACTAGTGCTAATAGGTTCTTGGTCTAAAGGCTCTTGGCTATTCATGATTGGACAGTTAAAGCCTGTGGAAAGTGTGATCTATGAAGTCAAAATGAAAGCCAAAAACACAAATCAAGTGCAAAAACAAATGATATACCTTCACATGTGACCCACAAATCCTTGATAGGGTGGAAGGAGTTGCACCCAAACTCCTTAGATTTACCCAAGACTAGAATGTGGATTGCTCAATGTTTGCTCAACACAATGTAGATGAGGGATTTGTATTTAGATGGAGATTGAGATGGGGACGAGGAATGATTTTGGCATTATGATGTTGAGATAAGAAGATTTTGGAGAGATTTTGGCATAGTTTTGATGTAAGAAGAAGTTGTTGTCAATGGCTTGGGTGATGGTCTTATTTATAGATTTTTAGAAAATGGATGGAGGGTGAGGATTAAAAGTTGAGATCAAGGGCTAGGAATGATTGAGAGTTAGGGTTTGGATTAGATTCATAGCCTTGTGACAAGTGTCACAAGGAGAGTGGGTGAGACAAATCAATGGTTGAGATTTGGTCAATGGATTTGGAGGGCTCTCATTATTTGTGAATTAAAAATTCACATGGGGAAAGGTGTTGATGATAAAAATGAATTAAAAATTTATTTTTGGGAAGAGTGGATATGACAAGTGAATTAAAAATTCAACTCATGGGGGGAGTGTGAATTAAAAATTTACTTTTATGTGGAGATGTGAAGGTTGAAGGACACATGTACACTTACATGTGTAAGAGGGTGATAAATGATGTGTAAGGAAGATTTGACCTTTTGAATAAAAAAATAATTTTTATTCAAAGGTGTGTGGGAGGATGGGCTAAGCAAGGTTAATTAAGTGTTTAGCTTAATTAATTTAGGTCTAGAGGGTAGGTAGGCTAGGGTAGCTAATTAAATAATTGCTATTTAATCAACTAGGCTAGGTTTAGGTTGATTAGTAGGGTAGATTAATTAGATAAGCATGATTTATTTAATTAATGAGGATTAGGGAAATGGGCAAATTAACTAAATAAATATTAGAAATATTTATTTAATTAATGAGGATAGTGTTGTAAGGTATATTGATAAATTAAATGAATTAATTGATCACCAAGGATGGGTGAATGGTTAAGGGTAGATGATTAGGGATAAATTAATTAAATAAAATAAATTTATTTAATTAATAGGAGGGATAATTGGTAGTGTAGAGATGTGGGAAATTGGTCTACGAAGCAAGTCAATTTTAGGTGTCTACATTTGCCCCTCTTTGAAATGGTGTTACGGCTAAGTAACATTATTTCAAAGAAGTTAAAATATAGAGTTGGATTGGATAGAAAAAGATTTTGGCTTAGAAGAATAGGGTAAGGGATAATTGGTAAGGGGGATGCCCCCTCGAGAGGACAGGCGAGTTGCAAGAACACGGGTGTGCTCTCGAAATGGATGAAGCAGATTGGTTGAAATGGTTGGAGGATAAGGGGTGAGATGAAAGAAAGATGATTTATGGGAGATTGGCTGATGGATGATCATTGTGCTGAAAATGATTTAGAGCAATCCTAGGTTTGATATAGCAAAGTGGATATTTTCACCAAGGTATAGAATACCAGGGTGATGATGTTTATCCAATATTTGCATGGACTAGACACACAAACAAGAGGGTGATCCCATGCATGCCCAAGATAGTACAACCTGTCTAGATGAGGGAAGGGGACTCATAGCATAAGACTTAAATACACAAAAGGTATGATGAACCTTAGATGCACAAGGAGATCAATATGCTAGAACCGACCCTACGATCCACAAGATATGAATACAAGCTTGGAGTAATGAAACTAACCCACAAGCAAAGCATACAAAATCAAGACTATGCCCCATTCTAAATGTTTTCGCCACATACCATGATATAGTGAGATCAAGGCAGCTTTGATGTGATCTTTGAATAAGACAAAAGATAAAAAATCAAAAAACCAAAAGACCAATGAACCAAACAAATAGCCATTGTATCTCTTGCCAAGATGGATGATGATATGATAGATTCTGCCTATTGTAGGAATGATATATACTAAGGCAGTAATTGATGGATGATTGGATAGTTGGTGTTGGCGCAAGATATGATGGTGATAAGTTGTGGTTGATGTTGTTTTGATAGTTGATGATTTTTGTTAAGGGATGATGCTTTGATAGGTTATGCGATGCTTGGATCTAGTGTAAGCTCAGCGGGTAGGGACCATCCAAGTGGGTTGGATGGGTGCATCTTATGTACTTGAGTACTGGAAACTTCTTTCATATTTCAGACTGCCTACATACCCTGTATCCATGGGATCAAGGCACATTGAGATGCAGGTGGTGATGATATGTAGTTCTAATTTGTGATGATGATGTGGGATGATTGAGGATAGATGTGATGATGATGAGATGTTGATTTTGGGATGGATATTTTTGGGATTTTATGGACTTTTTGATTTTTTTTGGATTTTTGCGATTTTGAAGGTTTTGGATGGGGTATGGTTTTATTATGAGATGGTTGCATTTTTGTTTGGATAGCCTTTGCGCTAGATACCAATGAGAAGGGAACACCAAGTCTAGAGGTGAAGGTGATGGGGTTGGATAGGGGGATTGGTGATGAAAGGATAATGGATGGGAGATTTTTGATAGATAGATAGATACATGCGGATAAGGGATAGGATGGGGGATAAAGGATCGGGTAGGGATACATGATAGATGGATGGGGGGTTTTAGGATTTTCTCCAAGGGCTAAGTTGCAAGCTACCATATGCCCCAATGCTTAAAGAATTTTACATGATGGGTTCACGTTTGAATGGATGGACTTTGTAGTAGATGGATGGAGGATATGCTTGAATAGGGAGTATGCCGAAAGGTGTCCAAAGCATGTTTTTTGATATTTTGCCCCTTGTCTTTATCAATATCTAAGGAGGAGGATATAGTAGATAGAATTGATGGGGAATGATAGAATAAATAGGGGATGGTGGATAGGAATATGATGGAATAAATAGGGGATAGTGGATAGGAATATGATAGGATAAGGATAAGATAGTGGATAAGATGTACAAAGGATAATATGGAGGTGGGTGATTTTGCCCCCAAGTGTAGGGTACAAATGGATGGAGAAGGGATTACACATGACGCCTACAAGGGGTTTTCATCATGGTACTTGACCAAGGGGCCATAAGGAGTGGTTTTCACCATTGGACGGATTTTTTCTCTTTACTATTTTCTTGATTTTTTTTGACTTTTTTGATGGAATGGGGACTCTAGCGTCTGTTTCCATAGCAAGGCAAAGATGGTCTCCTGTTGGATAGCATTATGGATGATGATTGCATAGATGTTGGTAGATAGGAGAAGATGGAATGTATGGTGGGTAGTGGATTATGATGTGGATTATGTGGATTATGATGTGGATTATGCAGGTTATGATGTGAATTATGCGAAAGCATGGACCATAGGAATGTGATGGGGAAGATATGTAGGATAGTGAACGAAAGATGGAGAGATGGGGGTATGTGGGAATGTCAAGTGGTGGAGGGGAACCAAGACCAACGGTTGCACACATCGTTTTGGATTTTGAAGCCTATGTTTTCGATGGGGGGTGGGTAGTAATGGGGATCATGAAAGGTGATTTTTAGATGGTCGATTTGGGGTTTTAGGGACCCAAATGGACTTAGAAATTATGGGATTTTTAGATGGGGAGCAGGATGTTTGGGATTTTGTGGTAGATTGAGAGGTGAATGCCTCATTAGAGTTTGGTGCTTTAGGGACCCACACCATTTTTGTTTTTGCTTTTTCTTTTGACGGTGTGGGCTTTGATAGCCTTTTGGATTTTGGATTTTGCTTGGAAGGGATAACATCTTTAGGATTTTGTGTTTTATGCATTGAGGCATTCAAATTATTACTTTTGAATCCCATGGATTTGGGGGAAGCTTCATGTTTGAAAGATGTGTGCTTTTGTTGGTCTTGATTGGGAATTTTAGGGGCTTTATGGGTGGAGGGGTTAAAAGTGGATTTATGGATAAATAGATGAGGAGATTTGAGGATGGCGATATTAGGAGTTAGGAGGATAGGAGAATGAGAGGATTTGTGGATAGGGGTGTTTGGCATTGGTAGGATAGGAGGTAAAGTGGATTTGATAGAGCTATTTGGAGTTGGAAGTAGTGGAGGTAAATTTGATGGAGGAAGATGGACGGTCACATGCTTTTGCAAATGATATGACGATGGAGGAGGGATGGCGACATATGATTTAGGAGTGCGATATGATGCACCGGATTTGGAATTGGGTGAATGGATTTTGGAGGATGCGTGGGTGGTACCAACATGTTTATTTTTTTTGCCTTGGGATGTATAGCCGAGGCCATGTGAGGATGGATGGAATGTGGTGTGGATGGGATCCAAGATGCCTTGTTCATGAAGGCCTAAGCCTTTGCCTTGATAGTTCATATTTTTGAGTATGCGACATGTGATGGGATGTTTAGTGCTTTGGAAACAAGACGTGAGTCCATTATTTGTTAGAGAAGGATAGGTGGTGGAAGGGAATTGTTCACCTCCTATGAGGGAGTCACCACAGATGAATGTGCTTTGTCCAAGTGAATAGGATGATGGATTTGGGATGGGATTGGTAGATGGAGGTAAAGGATTAATAGGGGATCGTAAAGGGGTGGTAGAAGATGGCGTGGGATCAAAGAGTTGATCAATAGATGGGAGGGGATCAGGGATGGGATTAGATGGGCTGGTTAGATCTTGATTAGGAGAAGGGATTGATGTTTCAACATGCTTTGGATTTGATTCTTGACATAGCTCGTGTGTTTGGAGAGAAGTGGAAGTGACTTGGATGGTGATGGTAGGTTCTTGGATGGATGTGATAGGTGTTTGACTTATGGGTTCTTGAACATGGCTACATGATGGTTCTTGACTTATGATAGGGGATTGTTCAAGAGATTTGGTGGGTGTTGGATTGTATGAGGGTGTTTGATTCCTTGCTAATAGCTAATGGATGGTATCTTTCATGAGCGTATGTGTTGCTGAATAATATAATGGATGGATAATGATGGTGGATGATGTGGGATTCAAATTGGGAATGGATAGGTGGGTGATGGGATTGGGTTGTGATGGTTCATGGATGGGTTCAAGGATAGGTGTTGGATTAGATGGTGGTGTTGGAGGGGTGGAGGATTTGGGGGATTCCTTTGCTTTGCTTGGTGATGTTCTTTGGAGGAAATCCCACAAGGATTCTTTGGATGTCGTGGTGTTAGGATTTGGAAGATTTGATGGTGGATGGGTGATAGGGATTGGTGGATTGGGAGATACATAGGGTGATGGATTAAGGTTGACAAGGTTGGAGGATCATTGTGTTGGGGGGGTTGGGATTGATGGATTGTAAGGTAGGTAGGGTGATGGATTAAGGTTGATAGGATGGGGATTAGAGGATGGGGGATTTGTATGGGGAAATGGTTGTTGATATAAGGTTTGGATTTTAGAGATAAGGTGTGCTAGATTGGTGTTCCCTTGATTAAATTTAGCATGACAAAGGTTGGGGGATGGATAAGGTGGAGGTATTGATTGGTTGGATAGGTATGATGGCATGGATGTGTAAGGGGATGAAGATTGATATGAGGGTAAAGGTTGATATGACGAAGGTTGATAGAAGGTTGATGGTGTGGATATGTAAGATGTTTGTTGATATGATGGAGGATGGGTAGGGGCTTAGGATTTTCCAATGATGAGGTGTGCTAAGGGGATATCTATAATGTCATTTTTTCATTTTTCCTTAGCATTAGGATCCATGTTCTCATAAATTTTTCTAAGTCTTTGTAATTGTTGCATTGCTACATAAGGATCCATGTTGTTGGAGAGGTACGGGATGAAATGGACGATTGCGATGTTGGGGATCAAAATTCAAGATGATTTGATTTGCTTTAAAGGATGGATGATTCTATATACTTAAGGTGGACTAATGGCACTTAAGTAATAGAGTTGATTTGGGTTGATTGGATTGGATGATCAATTAAGGTCTTGATTTTTTGGTTGGGTTGATTTGGATTTGGAGTTTGATAATGATGTTGGGGGATTTGGATGTTGATTGGGATCGTTGTTGATTTTGGATTGCATTTGGAATATGGTTTGGAAGATTATGGATTGATGTTGGTTGGATTTAAATTTGATTTGGATGAGATGGGATTAAAATGATGTTGATGAATTGGATTAAGGATGGTGAGGGTGATTAGGATAAGATTGGATTGAATGATTTGGATGATGATGTGGATAAGATAGGTGGTTAGGATGATTAGGGTAGATAGGTGATTGGATTAAGATGAAGTGGATAAGAATGATTAGGATGATAAATATAGATTATGACTAGAGAGGAAATGGATTAGAATTTGATCAAGGTCAAATAAAGGGATTGGATAAGCTCAACTTATGGGGTTTGATAATGGGGGGATGGATTAGCAGTGTTGGGAGGAAAACCTGGCTCGACGTGAGGGGGGTGCGGGGGGCTTGACGTGACCCCCCGTTGACAGGGGTTCAGGGGCGTAGCCCCCGACTGGAATTTTTTTGAAAAATGGGTTTATAAAATTGATGTTTTTGATGGGAAATTTTAATTTTTGGACATGGATGAAGAAGGCGCTAAAACAGATGGAAATGGCGTTGAAACAGAGAGGAATGACACTAAAGGATGCGAATGGTTGGATTGATAGATGAATTTAATTTTTCTTGGCAAGTAGACAAACAATCAAGAAAGAAAACATAATGGCCAAAGGTTTTGTTTGTGAAAGTTTTATCAAGCATGCACAACCTAAGGTGAAGCAAGGACAATACTTGTTGAAAAAGTAGAGAGATTTGGGCCACTAAAATAAAGGTTCATAGTGGGGGAACATCCAGGGGATCGGTACCTTACGAGCATCCGATAAACCACTTAAGGTTTTGACTAGCTCTACTAGGGGTTTCATATACACAAGGTACTACTCCCTTTCAATCTAGCATCGAATGGTAAGTGCTCATACCAATTCGGACTTGGCATTTGCCTTATCCTTTTTTATATAGCAGACCAGATGAAAGTACCGCTTGGGGTCGCCAATGAGTTCTCCGAACATATGTGTCTCAAGGGCAGACCCACATCCTAAAAAGAAAAATAGAATAGAACCATTTCTCTTCACCCAAGATCCCTTTGAAGGCAAGGGGAGAGGATACTTTGATTCTACCCTATGGGATAACACACACGTGCAAGTCCACAAGACATGGCAAGGAAAAGCTAATGTTCATTTTAAGCCCAAATCAAAAATGTGCCTAAGGTTGTTTGTTGTAAGCAAACATTAATTTTAGTTGCACCAAAGTCAAATGTTGTCTATGCTAAGGCACACAAAGATTCTTTTTAGTGCACCAAAAGAAGATGTGTCTAATCTACTAAATCCCTGCAAAAGATGTTAGTAGTTTTGAGATGATGGTCTTGGATGATCTGAAATACCCTGCAGAATAGAGACCCAACCCTGCACAGATCCCTAAGCTAGTACAGAAAATAGCACCAATCCAGAGGCAAGATAGCGCTAATACAGAAGATAGCGCTAATATACAAGATAGCGCCAATATAGAGGCAAGATAGCATCAATATGAAAGATAGCGCCAATACAGATACAAGATAGTGCCAATATACAAGATAGCGCCAATATACAATATAACGCCAATATACAAGATAGCGCCAATACAGATACAAGATAGCACCAAACTATGTTTTTGCCTTAGTTTATCTTCTGCAGCGAGAAAGATAGCGCCAAACTGGGTGTGTTTAGCGCCAAAATGACACAGAGATGGTCAAGGGTCTGATTTTAGGAAAAAATTGACATAGTCTCCCCCTGTCCCTGCATAAAATCCTGCAAAACAGAGAGCAAAAGACACAAAAGATACTGAAAAGGCAAAAACACACAAAATATGTGAGTCCAAATGATCAAGCAATGTCGTGGTAAGAAGGCGCCACCACAGTCTAAAAATAGCACCAAAATGCGGGTAAAATGACGCGACTACGCAAGAAGATAGCGCTAATCTGTAAAAAACACGTCATAACAACAACCAAAAAACTTATAAGATTGTTAGATTGAGACCTTGTGGGTCCCACTGGGCATGCCAATGTGATATATGAAGTCAAAATGAAAGCCAAAAACACAAATCAAGTGCAAAAACAAATGATATACCTTCACATGTGACCCACAAATCCTTGATAGGGTGGAAGGAGTTGCACCCAAACTCCTTAGATTTACCCAAGACTAGAATGTGGATTGCTCAATGTTTGCTCAACACAATGTAGATAAGGGATTTGTATTTAGATGGAGATTAAGATGGGGATGACGAATGATTTTGGCATTATGATGTTGAGATAAGAAGATTTTGGAGAGATTTTGGCATAGTTTTGATGCAAGAAGAAGTTGTTGTCAATTGCTTAGGTGATGGTCTTATTTATAGATTTTTGAAAAATGGATGGAGGGTGAGGATTAAAAGTTGAGATCAAGGGCTAGGAATGATTGTGAGTTAGGGTTTGGATTAGATTCATAGCCTTGTGACAAGTGTCACAAGGAGAGTGGGTGAGACAGATCAATGGTTGAGATTTGGTCAATGGATTTGGAGGGCTCTCATTATTTGTGAATTAAAAATTCACATGGGGAAAGGTGTTGAGGATAAAAATGAATTAAAAATTTATTTTTGGGAAGAGTGGATATGACAAGTGAATTAAAAATTCAACTCATGGGGGAGTGTGAATTAAAAATTCACTTTTATGTGGAGATGTGAAGGTTGAAGGACACATGTACACTTACATGTGTAAGAGGGTGGTAAATGATGTGTAAGGAAGATTTGACCCTTTGAATAAAAAAATAATTTTTATTCAAAGGTGTGTGGGAGGATGGGCTAAGCAAGGTTAATTAAGTGTTTAGCTTAATTAATTTAGGTCTAAGGGGTAGGTAGGCTAGGGTAGCTAATTAAATAATTGCTATTTAATCAACTAGGCTAGGTTTAGGTTGATTAGTAGGGTAGATTAATTAGATAAGCATGATTTATCTAATTAATGAGGATTAGGGAAATGGGGAAATTAACTAAATAAATATTAGAAACATTTATTTAATTAACGAGGATAGTGTTGTAAGGTATAGTGATAAATTAAATGAATTAATTGATCACCGAGGATGGGTGAATGGTTAACGGTAGATGATTAGGGATAAATTAATTAAATAAAATAAATTTATTTAATTAATAGGAGGGATAATTGGTAGTGTAGAGATGTGGGAAATTGGTTTGCGGAGCAAGTCAATTTTAGGTGTTTACAGAAAGCTTGCTAAAAATAATATTGTCAAAGACATCATCATCATCATGTTCAAAGGGGTCAAAGACATTATTGGTATATTATTCTTGATCTGCAAGACTATCATTATCATCATGTTCAAAGGGGTAAAAGACATTATTGGTATATTATTCTTGATCTGCAAGACCATCATAATCATCATGTTCAAAGGGGTTTTTAAATGTTAGGAAAGGTGTCTCAAACTTTCACCTAATGTTAAGATTGTAAATAGTGTGATTTTCAGGTTGAAAAATAGAAAAACTCAATTTCTAGGCTATAAAATTGGTTTTTGACCAAAATAAAAATTCTATGTTATTCAACACCAATTCTTTGGTTATTGTCATGTGGACCTCTTTGAGCTCTACAATTAAAAAAATGGGCCCAATGAGCCTCTTGAATCAAAAGTTATGGCCTTTGAAAGTTGGGCCTATTACATTGGAAATGTAAAAACATCAACACATAAAGAGCTATAAAGGGGAGTTACTCTTGTTGACCAACATGTCATAAGGCATCTTTGTATCAGGATAATGAAGCCAAAATGAAACACCCAATTTGGTGAGTGGATTTTAATGAGGTTATGAAAGGTGGAAGGAATATGTCATTTTTAGCCTCTAGTGTAATGCCCCAAGCTTTCACACATGACATTAGCCGAACAAACACCGAACCAACAAATTTTTTGCATTTGCAAGTGCAACATTTACATGTCGCATTGCACTCACGCACACACAAGGTGTTGCAACATGTACAACAGCACCTAAAAAGACATCACCATTGCACAATGCAAGGTGGCACAAGCGGAAGACTTCACCCATCATGTGACAACTCACTACAATGACCAAGAGAGAGATGGAGCTCACTCCATGACGAGGATCAGATACATGTCCACGACCTCGCTCCCTCGTGAACACATGGAGTAGGATGAGGGTGACATCCACCTCAATCTATTCCATGATGACACAAGACATCCCAAAAACAAGGGTAACGATCACCCACGGGATAGTCCAACTAGGAGGTACGATTCCTGAACCAACTAGAATGGTCACTAGTCAAACTCATGTAAAGGCACACATCCCAATGCAAAGGAGGGAATAATACAAGAGTGCATATCACATCATGGAAATGACACCAAAACACCTACGAGTCTAAAAATAGTAATCAATGCCAAAGATGATTCATTTTAACCAAAAACATTAAGCTGTCGAACCAATTATGTTCACATGTCAAAAAGGACAAAAGCGATACAAAAGTCTATGCACGTTCGACACCAACGTCGACACATGCCAAAAGAAAAGATAGGATCCTCACCTCCTATGTGAGATGAATATGAGCCAACACAAAAATATCCATAAACATCAAATAACCGAGTCTAAACATGCTAACATTGCTAGATTCTAACATGTAAAATCTATCAAAACATGCCAACGTCCTCACAATTCGAGGCATGGAAAAATACAAGATGATATCCAATAATTACAATATTCAAAGGGCTTCATCTTAAACATAGATGAATCATAGCCAACATCATAAATCAACTCAAAGCATTAATTACATCTTATTACAAGGGTCTCAAAAGACCTACATTACAAAGCTTACAATAATCAATAATGATAAAATACGAGTGCATAAACCACCCAAAACCAACATGCTCTCCAAGGTGCAACAAGGCACAAAGCACAAGGTAAACCACCTGCAAAAAGATCAAGGAATCCATCCAGCACCTGAAGATCATCATGAAGGACCAATGGGGAAATGTTGCTCACCTCCCAACCATATTGCCATCGTCGAGTGCAATAGATGTCTACGCAACTCTAGGCAACCCCCGAGCTACAGAGAAGGTGATCATGGCAAACCCGCTAAGAGCATCTCACACATCCAGGGTATACAAGCAACATATGGCATACACACCAATCAATGCACACAACACACATGGCACAACTTCCAATACAATGCATATAAACAACACATAGTACAACTACCATCTAATTGCATTCAAGTAACATATGGGACACTTGCCAAAGCATAATAGAATGACATCACAACATTCAAGCATAAGGGAAATAATCACACCTTTAATGCATGTCAAATGAGACATAAATCATAGTCCATCATAGACACATACACGCATGAATCAGGGATCACAATGCACATGCAATTACATGGTAAACATCACACGTCGAGTTAAACTTTGACGATGGAAGAAGGAAGAGAGACCTAGGTAGTTAGGACAAGGAGTGTCAAATGAGGGCAATACTCACCTCACGGTAGAATATGAGGGCATAACCTCGTCATAGCAACCGGACACTACACCAAAGATTCCTCTTTACACCTCAACCCAAGCAAGGCAGACACTTCACTACCACATGCAGTTTGGTGTAGATGATCTCATTATTAAATTTTATTACCCAATGTGTTTAAATGTTATTCTTGATTAAAACTTCCATTCGATAAATTCCAACGACCTCTTTGGGCCATGGCGTACGATGGAAGCCACTCCTTTTCTACCCCTAGACCTCTTCCTAAACACCCATAGCACCAATTTGACCAATTGGGCATGACACAGATTTCGAGGTGACAAAATCACAATTTTGACAAAAACACAACATATTCTCAAAAGATGTAAAATACTATTCTAATTGGGAGACAACTCATCCCACAAACTAAAACATCAAGGAAATGCATATAAAGCAATTTTTAGGTTTTCAAAAATAGAGAAATAAGTGGCACGGATTTCAAAGCACCAAAATGTCTCAAAAAATAACATAGTCTCACAAGATTCAGAATCACATACTATGAAGGAGTCAACTCATCCCTCAAAGAAAATCATAAAGGAAATGCATAGAATTTAGTTTTCATGTTTTCTAAAAGTGCAAAATAACCATAAGGCCCTAAAAACTCCATTGGAGCTCTCTTTGGCACCTTGACCAAAGTTTGACCAATTTTCTAACTTTTGTTTTTCAATAGCTATGGATGATCTGACAACTACCCATTATTGATAACATGCCCAACAACCAATATATGCAATAAAAATGAGTTGGGGATTTCCACAAAAAAATTGTCAGGATTTTGTCTATATTTTCATGTTTCCAAAAATAAAAATACATAAAAATAAAAGCATATATAGCTGAAATAAATTTTCTAAGCTTCCTACAACTAAGCAAAGCCATCTTCAACCATTCTAGATGGTGTGGCACAAAGGAAACAAAATAAAACAATTTAAATGAGAAGATTGGAGAAACTTACGTTCCAATACAAGCAAAATCCAAGGAAAAGAATGAGGTTGAATGTCAGATTCAATCCACACACAACAAGCAAACACCAAGCTCTTGAATCCAATCCAAAATCCAAGCAATTCCAAGCAAAAACTCCCTTCCAAGCAATCAGATATCTATTTTTCAAGCAAGAGGGTTTCAAACAAATGAGAGCAAATTTTGGAGAGAAAAAAAATAATGAAAAATACATGTCTTTTTTCCTTTTATTCCTCCAAAGACACTATCCCCTTTTTGGTAATAAATTAATCCTTTAAGTGATTTAATCAATCAATTCAAAATTATAGCCTTTGCACAACTAAATCATTTAATTCAACAATTAAATAATTGAATGTCTCTTTTGCAAATCAAATAGGCATTTCAAATAACACATTAATAAACCCTTTTTCACTTAAAACACCTAAATAATTCACTCAAATAGATAGGGAAATAGTTAGTCGAATGAACTCAACTATTCCAAACAGGTTATTGCCATTTAACTCAATCTCATTCCGAAAAGTACAAACATGCCATACTAGGCATTCAATTTCCTCATTTAATGCGATTTCTACCTTTTTACAGAAAAATATCAAATTTTAGAATTAAATCGAAATCACTCACATTTGTTTCACAAGTATATAATGATGCAACAAATATTTTCGCTAAAGCAAAAATAGCAATTTCTAAATTAAAATAATTAATTTAATCTGAAAACATGAAAAACACACATTTCGAAACATTTACAAATAAAGTGCAAGAATGCTAAGGAAAGACACGCAAATGATACCGAACACACATCACAGGTTTTCACAACACAAGGATAAGGGTGAGATGGCTTAGCGTCCCATGTCAACCTTCTCCACATTTCCCACATTAGTTAACACCTGTAATTACCTGCACACTCAAGTAAACCATCAGGCATACCTGCTCCATACATAAAATAGCCGAAGCACATCATAATACCCAATGTGGCATAATATTGCATAAGCATCATAAACATGGGTCGAAAATCAATCAACATCATAAAATCATATATGCATAAATCAACTAACACAATCATACTGAAGACATCACATCCATCCAACATATTACACAATTGAAAACAATGAAGTTGAAGCACTACAATAATCTAACACACATGAACACAATGTATGCAATTCATAATGCATAGTTGGAAAGCCAAATAATAAAGCACAACACAATTGAAAACACCTCAATGGTCATGTAGAATACACCATCAGAACCCCTCGATGGCACCATAGACCTCATCGACAAGTTCGATGCAATGCATCAAAGCATAATAATCACATAATACAATGATAAACACTCAGAACAACATATAACACATGAATCAAAAGCACACAAGGCACACACTAGGGTGGGCATTACATCTAGACTCATCTTGAAATTTGGGTGTTGGATTTCCAACTAAGGATTTGGGTGCAACTATTTTGGGTGGTTTTAACTCATGGTTTTCTAATTACCATTTCATGGTTTCATGTATTGTATCTCCTATTTATCGAGTGCTTGAGATGGAGGTTTCATATTGAGTTTTGAAGGTATTGTTATGTTGTCAAAATTTCTCTAGATCTCTAATTGGTCATTCTCATGTGAAGGCTTGCTCTACAAGTGTATTGTAACTATTTTGTTTATTGAATAATACATTAAGATACTTTGGAGTGTGGGGTTTTTTTTTTCTCCCAAAAGGGGTTTTCCCATGTACCCCTGTGTTATGGTATATTGATTATTTTATGTTTATATGTGTTTCTACTTTCTGTAATTGTTAAAAGATTAAAATTTGAACAACACTCTTCTAAAAAATTTAGTGTAGGAAGTGTTTTCACATACCTTTCTTCCTTTCATTTGGTATCAAAGCCTGATCACCTCAAATTCTAGGTGTTGGGTAGAGGGGTTTTTGTACTAATCTTCATTTGAGTGGGAGCTTGCACAAAGAGGGTTTTGCTCTTATTGTAGGAAGAGATGACAAGCACATCAAGGATTGAGATGGAGAAGTTCTCAGTCACAAACTTTGAGTTGTGGAAGCTCAAGATGGAGGATGTGTCCATAGATCAAGATAATTCCATGTGCATCTAATTAATTAAAATAATTACATAATTCCATTAATTATCTTATAATTATCCTTTATTATCCGTCTAGATTTCTTTCCATTTCTAACTCATGTGCATCTAATTAATTAAAATAATTAGATAACACTAATTAAATAAATAAAGAATTTATTTAATTAGCTAATTATCCATTCATATATCCCCTTCAATTTCTTTCCATTTTCTAACTCATATGCAACATTTGAGTGCAAATTTATGCTGCTGAGTTGAGCACCTTACGTCCTCACATTCTCAACCAGATCAAATCTTGGAGCACAACTGCCATTGCTGGTGCAACAATCGCTAGTGCAACAAGGAAGAGTTGGGTGAGATCTCTATTATTTCATTCATTTTTATTTACTTTTCCATACACTTAATGTAAGGTTTGTGACTAAGTTTGAAAGTAAAATTTAGATTTATTGATTTGTGTCTTCATTTATTATTTCAAATTTATTTGCATACACTTAGTGACTCACCTTGTAGTCATTAGTTAAGACTCATTGTATATATCTTATATATACTCATCTCTTGCTGACACTTAGAGCAATGAGCCTATATTACTGCAAAATCTTGCTCTCTGTAAAATATTTCTATCATGTTATTCTACAATATTTGTATTTGATTTCTCATTCCAATAGAAAATTATCATTCTCTTAGAAACCCATGTTGTTTGTGCATCTACAATTATAACATTCTTCAATCATCTAGATCATGGGTCTCGTGTAATGTTGTCTCCATCATAAACAAGTCTTACATGGTATCAAAGCCATAGAGTGATTTGGAATCTATTTGTATCCATTGAAAAATAAGGGTTTCAATTTGCTTATGGTGATAAAGTTGGTCCCAGTGTTTCCTAACTCAAAACATATAGCATCATTATGTCAAGAACAGGCAAAACCCTAAAAATCACCATCTATTTGATGATTTTTGTCATGAATGGAGAAAACAATTTTTTTTGGCCTCGGGGACTAAGCTAAGGTCGTACGAACCATACTATACAACTCATCTATATTATCTCTTTGTAGGTGTTGTCAAAATCGTATTGTGCAACATGTTTGGTACAAAGGTTCTAGTTTAATATTTGGGGTAAAATATTTTGTTTGTCTTTATTAAAAATTTGCGAGTTCTTTGTATTGGATCGGTGGTACCTATTTGTACCCACTTGCCACCTGTGCCGACAAGGTTTAATTATCCATTAGTCGGCAAGGACTATTTATTATCCATGCCCCCCTTGAACAGAGTCGTGGCCTCAATACATATCGATGGCATTCTAAGCTACTTGAAGCCTTAGCAACATCACTAGTGACGCCCAAACACGACTAGTAGATTTGACGAACTTTTGCTCTATCTAGGATAAATTTATATATTTAGTTGTTCAGTTGAATTAGGTAGGCAAATAGAGCAGAAATTTATATATTTAGTTGTTCTGTTGAATTTGGTAGGCTACTCTATTTGCCTTGGAGGAATGCCTTCACCATTAGGTAGTTTTGATTTGGACAATCTCAACTTCAGCCAATGACATCTTGGCCATATAATGTCTGTTTTTAGTGTAAAGTTTTTGCTCCCCACTTATTTTTCGACCTCTATGTGCTAGTGTAGTTAGTGTTTGCTCATCTCACTTTTTTTTTGAAAATCAGTTTTTTCAAAGATTTTATTGCACAATATTGGTTTCTTGAACTTCTGGACCTCATAACTTTCATCAATAGATTCATCTTTGAGTCTTATTTTTTTTAAATGGAGGATTTTCCAAGCACTATGCATCAGTGTTGGCTATTTATTCATATTCTTCCATTGGATTGTACTTTCAGCTTTATAGCCCATATTGGACATTGTAAAACTTTGAAAAATTAGTTGTAACCTTTGTAGCCACACTATTTATAAAGTGCCAAACATTGTAACTTATTTTAAGTGTCTTGATTAAGCAATTTGGGGTGTGTATTCATTATACACACAATGTTTATAAAGTTCCATTTTCTATTGGGGTATCTCTTAATTAGTCTTTGTTTGATTGATTATCATAGTTTGTCATGGGTTTTTATTGCCAAATCCATCCATATGTTGTCTCATTGCATAACTAGAACTATAATTTTTGGAGATAAGGGATCATAAAACATTATGAATGGAAGGAACTCTTGCCCTAACTCTATGGACTCATTCCTAAACCAAGTGGTTCTAGAAAGAACATAGAATGGGCACATAAGAAACTGCATGTCCTTAACATCATTGGCATACATATTAGTCTCAACATTTATTATGCTTATGGTCATATTGAGTGTCCTCATGCTCTCTAGAACAACATTTAGGAGTTTTTAGGAGATCCATATTATCCTCCCATCCTAGATGATGCCTTCTTAGATAGTCTTGCACCCATGGATGCTCATAATTTTCTTAGAGAGACTTTTGATTCTTTAACTTCACTGACTCCAATTATAATCACCATTTTGACTCTAAGTCACCATTTTGTGGCTAAAGACTCTTCTACATCTTCCACACCTACTATTTCAATAGAGATCATGGCTTCTCTTAATATCTCATTGAATTCTTTTCATCAGGTTCATATTTGTCTTCTTGATAATTGGGATGTCTAGTTATTAGATGTACATCACATGTTTGTACAATCTCGTACTCAAGATCTTGACAACGCCATCAAGGATATTTGTCTTCTTTTTTATGACCTCTTCTATAGAGTCATATCTCCATCTCTAGATGTACTAAGGGTTCATTCTAACCCTCTTGTTCTTTCTCCACCTCATAATGCTTCTCTCTTGACATATCTTGCAATTGTTCACGAGTCCATTCATTTCACTTCATTACCATTAACACCTTATGGAAGAGTATCTTATTCACATTAGTTTAGATCTCATAACTTAGTTGAAAGTCATTCATACAATGTTACTATACCCAAATCTTGCATGGTATCTGATCCCATAAATCAATTTTAGTCATAGTTTAGATTCTAGAGATTTTCATTTTGATTCCTTCATTCACTCAACTTGAGTGGGAGTTCATCAAATTCATAGCTCAAGGTTTCTTTCTTCTGAAAGGGAGATGCATCATTCATTTCAAAGGAACCTACTACAACACTTGATATGCAATCATCTGCATTGACATTCTCTCTCTTCATTGTGGAGGAATTCATATGCCTAATCTCACTAAAATTTTACGCCAACTATCTAATTGTGGGTGAGGGAGCGGGAGAAGGGTTGCATAGTCCTTGTCATCATCTTTTCTCTCTCTTTTAGGTGGAGTTTTTCCTACGAGTTTTCTATTTTTCTTTACTTATGAGAGATAATTTAATACATGGTTACCTGACATGGCTACATATTGCCATGACCCATCATCGTCTCTACCAACCTAATCTATTCTTATAGGAGTGTTAGTGCATTATATTATTTTATGCATTAATTAATTTTTTTTCCTGGTTGTAAACACAAATTTAGAATTTAAAACAAAAAACAAAATGCCTCATATTCTAAACAAATGCAAACCTCTGATTAGAGCACAAATGGAATTCAAACAATAAAATTTAACCATAAACAAAGTTACCACATATGTGCTCCATTGTTGCAAATGGATTTGCTCAATAGGTTTAAGACGTGGTTGCTCAACTAGATGCTTTAGAATTTTAGTAGCATGTCCCTGTTGATTCACATTGATGATGTTTTTGAAGCTTTGAAAATTTATTTATAATTTTTTGGTTGGGAGGATGGATGATGATGATTCGTTTAGAAGATCTATGGTGGAGGTTGCTTGAGACAAATTTCCTTGGATCAAGGAGAAGATGAAGGGTGTTGATTTAGTTTATTCAAGATGAAGGGGTGAAATGAAATCAACTAAAAATAGAAATAGCCATAATGAATTAGTTGCAACCAAAAATAGGAGGGAAAGATAATTAGTTGGTCATTTATTTTTAAAAATGGTGGAGGGAAAAATAAACTAATTAAATAATTATTTAATTAATTAGCCATGTGAGATGGAAATGAAATTAAATAATATACTAGTAAAAGCACCAAAGGTGCTATCAAATGGCCGATAGGCACAAATATTTATAGGCCTATCACTAAATAGTTTATATTTTTATTTTTATGGAAAGTCATTACATGTAGTTGTTGGTAGACAAGGCTATAAATACAATAAGAAACTCAATAATTTTTTTTGCAAATAAAAATAATTGAGTGGTATTAAATGAATAAGCACATGAAGTAAATCGTAAATCGTGAATGAACTAAATAAATTCTAAACAATCAAGAGATTAGATGAACCGTGCAGTACCTAAATAATGTAGGATAATAAAAATCCATGTTACTAATTTCCTATCGACCAAGCATTGTACAAAATAAATTTTAAAAACATATATGTATGAAGTGCACGAGTTTGAATCAACTATGTGTGAAGTGATTGAACTAACATTGTGTGAAGAGTGTGCTTTAACTTTGGCATTGACTTTGTGTGTGTTTGTTCTTTGGCATATTTGAACTCGAGTGTTTACTTGTGTGTGATTGAACTAACTTTGTGCATGAAGCATGTTTAAAATTTGGCACATGTTCACTTTCTATGTGTGAAGCGCGTGTTTTAACTTTGACATTCATTTTGTGTGAATTGTGTGTGTGAAATTTAATTTGGGCATTCACTTTGTCTAATGTGTTTATTTGAACTTTACCGTGTTTTATAAATTTGGCACCCACTTTATGAGTGTGTTCGGAGTTTGGAATGTTTGAACTTAAGTGTTAATGCATGCTTGTACTAAATTTGTGTGAATGAATTATGTTTGAACATTGGCATATTCACTTTTTGTTTATGTAAATTGTGTGTGTGTGGGAAAGTTAATTTAGGGATTCACTTTGTGGTGTGTGTTTTTAAAAAATAATTTTGGTATTCACTTTGTGTGGTATATGTGTTTGAACCAACTTTGGAATTTGTTGTGTATCTATGTGAGCTTAAAAGAAATTTTACATTTACTTTTTCTTTATTTATGAATGACCTAAGCTAACACATTTTGTGAAGTGAATGAACTTCAACCATGTGGAGTGTATGAACAAACTTGATGTTCACTTTGTGTAGATACAATTGAAAGATTTGAAAGTCTTTATTTTGTGTGTGTACAAATGAGCCTTGGATATCATTTTGTGTAGAGTGTATGAATGAACTTTGATGTTCACTTTATATGGAATGTGCTTGAACAAATTAACATTCCTTTTTTGTGTGTATGCATGAATGAACTTTGGATATCATTTTGTGTGATGTATGAATAAACTTTGATTTTCACTTTTTGTGAAATGTATCTACAAAAAAACTTCAATGATGTTCATTGTGAGTCTTTGTGTGTTTGAATAAATTTTAACTTTCATTGTGTGTGTGTGAATAAACTTTGACATTCATTGTGTGCATGTTTGAAGTTAACTTTGGCATTCAATTCATGTGAAGTGTGTGTGTGTAAAAGTTATTTAGTTTTGTCATTCAGTTTGTGTGAAGTGTGTGCCTATGTATTTGAATGAAATTTGTCACACTCTGTGTGTGCATGCACGTGTCTGTGAATGAGCTTTGGCACTCACTCTATGTGTGTACAAAAACACTGATGCTTACTTTGTGTCAAGTGTATGTGTGTGTGAATTAACTATGGTTTTCATGGTGTGTGGGTGGGTAGGTTTGAAAGCTAGCTTTGGTATTCACTGTGTGTGCACATGTTTATGTGAATGAACTTTGACATTCACTTTATGTGTGTAAGATGTGTATGAACTAAATTTATTGCATCAACCAACACTCATTTCATTTGTTCTCAATGGTGACTTACCCATAATAGTGTTTTCATTAAATAAAAATAATTTAAAAAAGTACATCATAATAATTCATCCTCTAATTAAGGAATCCATAAACAAAAATTTAGATATATGATTGCATATTGATTTAAAAAAAAAAACCATTTTAAGTATAAATTTAAATGTTATCACTCACTCTTAAATCAATTTAAAAAGGCATGTTATAATAACTAAAATTTAGGGATATGATTGCATATTGAGATTTTTAAAAAAAAATCATTTTTAAATATAAATTTAAATATTATCACTCACTTTTAAATTAATTTAAAAAATAATTTATAATAAATCAATCCGCTAAATAGAAAATTGTTAGCTACTTTTAAGGAGTAGATTTATGCATTAGAAAAATAATAATTTTCTAGAACTTACTAAAATAAATTTATTCCTTAAATTGTATCATTTCTTTTTATCTCACTTTGCAATTAATATGCCAAATTAGAATACCAAACATAGAGAAAAAGAATATTAATAAAAACCATAATTAATTTTATTATTAATTTTAACCACAATAAAATAATTTAAGAATAATCACTTATATAAAGTTCATATGGCAATATATATGTATTTTTTTATAAAATAAATACGTAAATAATGGTAATTAATTAATAAATATATTTCTATATAATAGTGGCCAATTAACTAAATAATACTTACTAACTAAATATTCCAATTAATATAAAATAAAATATTAATATCCCCACATATCAATTATATCACAAGGAAATTCAAATCTCTTAAAATAAGCCATAAAATAGAAATTCCTTTAACTATTTTAAAGGGATTGGATTGAGGCCATCACAATGAATAAACTTTAAAATAAAATATAAGTGCTACTCTAAAATAAATGAAATTAAATGCATCCACCAAATAAGGAATTCACTTAGCTAAAATTTGGGGATATGGTTACTTAATAAACAAAAGTGGTTTTAATACACACCTAAATTAACATATAAAATTTATTGCAACTAATTAACTCAACCTTTTGTCACATAAAATAAGGAAGAGGGGGCTATTTTATAGGGATTTGTTTTACATAACTTAATGATAAGATTCTATTTTAAATCTCACCTAAAAAAGATCATATAAACTCTTAACATTCTTTTATTTTACAAATCTTCTCATTTCATTTCTTTGTTGTTCTTTAATATTTTTATGTTGTGCAGGTAAAATGGAGTATTGGAAATGCAGCTCTAGAGAAACCATGGAAGCTACACAACTCTCCTATCAAGCATGCAATCATGTTTGATGGGTCTTCATTCTAAGATATTTAATTTATTTACAATCTGATTTTTATTAAATATGTTGCATATTTTTTTATAAATATTTTTTTAATTTTTGTTTCTTTGCAGATCACGTTCAAGAATGATTATCCACATGCAAAATCCTACTTATCTATCTATGTCAAGTCCATTGCATGCACAGTTTTAGGAAGGCAATACCACAATGGAGAAAAGATATTGTGTTTCCAATTGATTCTATGTTCTGAGTTTTATTTTTTCAAAATTTACATTTTTTTCTTCTCCAAGCAACATGTCTTTACTCAAAGAAAGATTTTTATATTTATTATTTTCTATGCTAAAATAGTTGAATAAGTTTTGAAATCAAAGAAAGGTGCATGATAAAAGATCTATTTAATTAGTCTATGGAAAATATACAAAAAAATAAATATGGTTAAACAAATAAATTAAATAGCACTAGCAATAATTAAATTAAACAAAAATCATTCTTAAAACTTAAGTTAGATCTATTTTCAACATAAATAAAGATGTCACATAACTTAAACAATTTCTCTAGAATTTTCTTATTAAAATACAAATTATCTATAATCTAATATAACATTTCTATTTTTATACATATTTAACCAAAACATTAATGTATGTATGTATATATACAATGATATGAAAATATAAAAATATGTTTTTTTTCTTTTCTTTTAATGTTTAACTATACACACACACACACACACATGCCATAGGAAATAATTCCCTAAAGTATATATATTTTAAAGTGATAATGAATGGAATATAGAGATATGTTCTTACTATATCTACTCACTTAAAATGTATATATATTTATATGATAACAGAAAAGTATAAATAACTTGGTTACATATATTGGAAAAGAAACATTAGTTCTGTTCACTTCCCAAAAGCAATGATCTATATGAAAAACATTTAATATAAAATATTGTGTTTATAATAACATAGATAATACATTTGAGTAAATAGATCATAATTACACAAAGTATATAAAAACATATATAAAGCTTTTCTTCTCAATTATTAACCCAGTAAATAAGAAACAATATACAAATATTTATATCCTTAAATTACATAACCTTAAACAAAATAATACTAACTCCAACTATTGAAAAGAATAAACATGGATAAATTAATACTATTTAAGTACATTGCTCTCCAATATAACCTATAAAACTTAAATCATTGTTATATTGTACAACTTGAACAAAAGAATGTACTCTAGGATATTACATTTATTTATTTTCCTTGTACAATTGTTTCTTCAGGCTTCACAAGCACATTCCAGATTACATAGATATGTACTCTACTAGGATATTACATTTATTTATTTTCCTTGTACGCTTCACAGGTGTTTCCTACAACAAGCACTGCCATAGCATGAGAAAGGCGATGCCAACATTAATTTCTCCCATGCGGGCACTCTTTGAAAAACCTGTGGAGCAAAACCCCAACTTATTACATTCACATATTCCACCTCTTGAATTTGATGCATGGAGAAAACAAATGTGGTGCTGAAGGAAGTTAAATTTGACAGCTGTATTTAGCCATTTTTGCTGTAAAATACAATCAAAATTTTAAAAAGACTGTATCATATGAAAGGAGAGATTTTGGACAAATTGTCAAAATTTATATAGCATTATGCTGATATATATATTTGATTTTTATATAATCTACTTATACTAAGGTATTTTAAAGGCAACATTGAATATATAACTTCATAAAAAAATTGCTTCACAGGCAAGGTGGACTTGTCAAATTTAAGCCCTGCACCGAATAGAATGCGCTCATGCCCCTTCGGGAAAGCCATACTTATAATCTGCAAAACTAAGTTTTATAGGGATGCATTTAACTCTCCACATAAATTGTGGCTACTCAAAATATCCATGCATTTAACTCTCCACACAAATTGTGGCTACTCAAAATAGCCATGCATTTAACTCTCCACACAAATTTTTGGACCACGAAAAAAGGAAGGACTACCCAAAAAAATATTTTTTATTAGGACTACCAAATTTTTCTGGTAGTTACAAAATGTGTGCACAAAAAGAATGGCCTATCGGCCAAATTAGGTGTGAGATTGAGTTAGACTAATTAAATAAAAAAAATTTAATTAGTTAGTGATGAACTAGATTAATTAAATAATATTTAATATTTAATTAATTAATGGTGAACTAAATAAATAAAATAAAACAATGATTTAATTAATTAACGATGATGAGAATGTTAGTATGGAATGGGCTTAAGTAGGATGATGTCAACAAAATGTCGTTAGGAGCAATGATAGACAAAATTTAGGTGTCTACGTTTTTCCCCTCTTTGAAGCATCATTGTGACTAAAAGTCATTGAGACTAAGAGGAGTAACGATTTGTTTTGAAGAAAAGATAAACACGAACACCCTGGTGGGATGGTGATGGTGAAAACATTGTGTGGGATTTTGATTTAGAATTTTTTTTGATCAATTGATTGATTGAGTTGGTTTAATGAATTGGATTGATTAATTGGATTTTGAAATTAAGATGCCCTAAGCACTTTAAGGATGAATTATAGATGATGTAGGGGTGCCCCCTTGGAAGGACAAGTAGGTGCAAAGAATGTGGATGGGCTCTTGAAAGGAGAAAAGGATCAAAAAGAGACTTGGCCAAGATGGAAAGGGAAAGGAGGGTTGAGAAAAAATGGAGGGGAGGGGTGAAGAATAGGTGATGGTCACCTTGGCTAGTTAATTAGAGAAATGTTGTAGGAGTTGTAGATAGGTACATGCTATTGATTTTGAAAAAAATTCCAAATGTGGTGAGCAACCTAAATTTGATATAGCATATGATGGTATGCATCAAGGTATAAGGAACCCTAATGATGCTTTATCATATGCGTGAAGGATTGACTCAAAAGAAAAAGGTCACAAGCAAGCATAAGCCATATGACACCATGATATGAAATACCATGCGGTGTTGTAGTGATATAATACAAGGTCTATCATAGATGCAAAACATAAAAATAAAACACACAAGCAAGCATGCATAAAAGGTGAAAAGAAAAAACATGATTTTGCCCTTGGTCAAGGAAAAATTGAAGATTGATTGATGATGATGATAACATTATTGATTTGGGAATGATATGTTCTGAGAACAACATGAGGATTGGGAATGATATACCCCGATAATGATGATTTGTTTAGAGTTGATCAAGATTTATAGCAAGGCTAGGAACAAAATCAATGGATGCATTTGGATATGTGCTAAATTGCTTGGTCAAATTTGTGTGGAGTGGGATTGCTTGCATTGGGATGAAATGGTTTGGGTAAATGGGATTATTGCATTAGATGGCATTGCTTGGGGTGGCCTTTTGCCAACCAATGAAAAGGGAAACCAAGTCTAGAGACAAGGATGAAAGGAGTATTGGATGGAATGATTAAAGGATTATAGATAGTGGATGGAATGGATCAGAGTTTAGGAAGGATTGATGGAGGGGTTTAGAATAGAATTGATGGAGTGGTTCAAGATGTGATCTTCTAGGACTATGTTGCATAGGAATAACATGCCCCACTATATATATGCCACTCATGATGCTATGATGCAATAGTTGTGATGATACATTGTAGGATTGGGTGCAAAAAGATTAGGTACATCAAGAGGTGTCCAAAGTGTTGGTTATTTTCCCATACTAGATGCTTACTCCCAGATTTCCCTACAAGGTAGCCATCAATGATCAATAGGATCTCTGTGCCAGGGGCCAACAGTATAGGAGATATACTCTATTTTTATCTCCTCTTCTTCTTCAGGCTCTGTAAAACCTAGGGGGTTTCCCTACTCAACATCCATGAGAATATGCATACAAAGGCTGGGATGCTGACATGAAGTAGATAAGTCCTCCTGTAAGTAGACCAAAACTGCAAGATAAGAGCAAAGGGGCTAGCTTTGGGCCTATTTTCAGTTGTAGACAGAGGACTTGGGATCCTAAAACTAATTCTACTATCCTAATGGTTGTTTTGGAGTTTGATTTTGATGTTGTGTTTGGATGCAGAGCTGGACCTGGTGTATAACCTCAACACAGAACTAGATTGGTGCCTATCCAGGGCTTGGAGTCAGTAGCCATACACCTGTGAATGGTCAGCATGAACAACTAAAACTAGATTTCAAGGGGATTTATGTGATATCTGCCTTACAAATATCTCCCAATATAGAGTGTTAAGCTATCTATACTTACGGCATCCCTATTGCAGTATACCCTTCCCAATATTCAATCTGAAAACAATTTAATCTACCCCTTGAGCGAAAGTTAAAAGATCAAACATTCAATACAGGAATTCTATATTCTAGAAAACCAGACACCCCTTAGATATCTAGACTTAGAAGAAGGACACATGCAACACTGGAGACAGAATTAACAAAACACATGCAAAACAACATTACTCATATAAGATTAATCATGAAATCAGTAGATTCATGCAAGAAACATACAACAGGAGATGCATAAACTCACAAGGATTCCTGCACAGAGCAAACCAAAACCAGTCGTATTGTATTACAGAGCCAAAAATGTCCAACTTTCAACAACCTTCAATTGAGTAGCATCATCTACTCTTTATAGCAAAACTATGTACTGAAAGAATTAATTACAAGGGAGGCCAAAAATCCCGCCAGATACACAGTATCAGAAAAATGGGGCTCAAAATCATAAATGCAATAGGGGACAAATCATGGAGAAGCCAGAGAAGGACGAGGAGTAGGTGAGATTGGAATCTGGGCCGTTGCTCAGGGACTTTCTTCATAAATTGGGTGGTTGACCTGTCAACACGACCCATACCGTCACCACAATCTGCCATTAATGTTTCATCTACCTGCAGCGTCTGGAAATGCAGACGCAGCAAGTCCCTGGAGTTTTCCCGCCCAAAAACAGTCGCAGATACATGGGAAAAAACCCACGCTGCAGGTTCAAAATGTGGCTGTCGATCAAAAACCTAGCGCAAAGATCAACGGCCCCAAAACATTGAAAAGTCACCTGCCAATGATACTGTGCCACGTAGACACTTGAAATTTCTATTGCTGGGACTCATCGCTCCTCCGTCTTGCCTGCCGAGAACCTTTGTCAAAACCTCACGCGGAATGCGACACTTGGCAGCATCTGCAATATCCATGAAACATTAGAGACCCTTCCATGAAAATCCAGCGGAAGTCGACACCTGGCAGGTTCCGCGAAGCCTCACTAAACTATGTCTCCATACTGATGTGGCCCTCGCATGTGACACTTGGCACCTTCTGCCACATTCATGAAACATATTGTGTCAAACCTTAAGTGTCCCTCGCAAGTGACAGCTGTCACAACCCGCAGCATTTGAAACATGAGACACACTAAAAAGGGGCCCACAACCTCCCGCTCGCCATCGTCAAAGGAAAACAGGGGCAAGCCCGCGGAAGCTGACACTTGTCAAGCTCCGTAGCCTTCTTTTGAAACATTTAGAAACTTTTGAAGCTCCTGCGGAAGCTGCCACGTGGCACCTTCCGCGGCCTCTTGAAACTTTAGAGACCCTCCGTGAAACTCCTGCGGAAGCTGACATTTGTCAGTTTCCGTGTCACTTAGAAACTCATTATTGTGGCTGGGGAAGGATCAAAAACAAATGTAGCCCTGGCGCCGCATCGAACACGTGGCACATTCCGTGTAACCACTAAAACATAAAGAAACTGCCTTTGAAACTCTCATGCAGATCGACACTTGGTGGGCTCCGCATTAACCTTGAAACACATAGAAACTTAAGAGAAACAATCCTTAAGTTCCAGGATGCTCCACCACGCGTCACTTTCTGACACATTCGATACATATGCTGGGGCCCACCTCAATGTTTCGTTTAACATTGAAATAAATAGAAACAGCCTGTGGAAGTTGACACCTGTCACGCTCCGCAGCAACCATGAGGGACACACGGTGCCTTCCTCGCGCTTGTTGCAACATAAAGAAATTGCCCCAGCTGAATGACACTTGGCGCCCTCCGCGCGATCATTGAAACTTTATAAAGGGGCACATGAAACCTCAAGCGGAGGCTGACACTTGGCAGGATCCATGACCACCAAAGAAACTAAGAAACACTTTTGAAACTCCTGCTGAGGTCGACACTTGGCATCATTCGTTGCAGCATAGAAACTTCAATGGGACCCACCATGTCTGTGCCAAACTATGAAACAAATAGAAACAAATGCGGAAGCTGACACTTGTCGGCTTCCGCAGCAACCACAAGGGACAGATGGCGCTTTCCGCGCACTTAGAAACTTTTAGAAACTCAAGCGGATAGCGACACATGGCAAGCTCCGCGTTGCCGTGAGAAACATTAAGGATCTTTTAGAAACATATGCGGAAGCTGCCACTTGGCACAGTCCGCGGGCCTTTAGTTACTTTCCTTTGTGTCCCTCGGGTGCCTCCACGTGGTGCCCTCCGCGGCCTTCTCAAAACATATAAGAAGCTCGATGAAACTTTGGCAGAACTTGACACGTGGCACCTTCTGCGCATTCAACTTGAAACACAAAGGAAATGCTTAAAGGGTCTTTGAGACTCAAGCAGAAACTGACACATGTTGAGTTCCGTGGCTAGCAACTTAAAGCAACACTAGAAACAGCTTCTGCCACGTGGCACGATCCGTGCTAGAGTTTCATTCAAAAGCAAGAGCGTGGCAATAAATTGGGGCTCGACACATGGCGGATCCCACGGCATTTGATACATGAAACCCTCGCAGCTAATGTTAGAAACATTCAGACACTGGAAGCTGTAACCCGATATGCATTCAGAAATGCATCTGACTCATTTTATATCATTTTTGAAGGGTCCGCGGGGAGACTTCACAAGTTTGCCAACACACATTTCACCTTTGCATACACAGAACTTAACAATTTTCTCAAATACGATAGGAAAAACAGTTAAAAAATGCATGTGGGCCAGGGAATAATTTAAACCAAGGCACTAAGGGTCTGAAGGAAAACACACAGGAACCTGCAAATTGGAAGTCAAAACTCTAACCCTAGGTGAACACCACTAGTGGCTCCGATTGGGGACGTGCAGACGCAAGACTGCAGCGAGAACCAGACTACTCTGGGGTAGACCAGACAAGACCCAAAACTCAAAACACAACCGACTATATAGGGCGTGTACAGAATAATTACATTTATTTTACAATGTGCACAGAAAATAACCATTATAAGAAGTAACGCTTCAGGAACTGACTGTGCACTGGCAATTCCAACAATTCACCACTTAGGGCCTGGAGAAAGTAAGAATCTCCTCCATGGATGTCGCTGATTTGATATGGGCCCATCCATAAGGGCTCAAATTTACCATGTTTGCCCTTATCTTGGTTCCTTGCATTCAATACAAGGACCAAATCACCTTTCTCAAACTTTCTTTCTGTAGCTCTCTTATCAAACAGATACTTTACCCTTTGCTGTCTCTTGATGTTTGTTTTCTGTGCTTCCCTTCTTATCTCATCTAGTACAACTAGCTGATTGATTCTCTCAGTCATTGGATCTCCGATCTCCTCCATGTTTTCTTGTATGAAGTTGTAAATTGGCAGGAAATTATTCACAGGCAACTTAGCTGCTGCACCATACACTAGTTCAAAAGGAGATCTTCTAGTTGCCTTCTTAACTGTCACTTTGTCAACCCACAATGCCATTTTCAGCTTTGAATCCCAAGCCTTTTTGTTTTTACCTACCATTCTTTTTACAATTTTCATGAGGCTTTTGTTGCTTGACTCAGCTTGACCATTTCCATGTGGGTGGTAGGGTGATGCATGTAACAGATTAATTCCATAATTACTACAAAAAATTATAAATTCACCAGACCTGAAGCACATAGCATTATCCGTGACTAATTTTAACGGTACTCCAAACCTGATAATAATATTCTCTAGAATGAAATCCATCACCACCTTGCTGGTAGCTCTTTTGGTTAGGATGGCCTCGATCCATTTGATGAAATAATCAGTAGCAACAAGAATCCAGCTGTGTCCTCCACTTGATTTCTCTGAGATTTCCCCTATGAAATCAATCCCCCACTACTGAAATGGAGCTTCTACAGTCACATTCTTAAGGGGCAATGCACCTCCATATTTTAACTTTCCTGAGAACCTTTGGCAAGGATCACACTTCCTTATCATTCTATGTGCATCTGAGAAAAGAGTTGGCCACCAGTAGCCAGCTCTAAGAATTTTGTGGGCTGTTGTATGGGCAGCATAGTGTCCACCACATACTCCATTGTGCATGTCATTTAGAATGTTCCTGACCTGATTTTCATCCACACATCTGAGTAATATACCATCATGATTTCTCCAATATAGCTCTCCCTAAACAATGATGTATTTAATAGCTTGCAGCTTCAAAGTTCTCTTCTGGATATCATTGAGATGGGAAGGACAGTTTAAATTTTGTAAATAATATACTATGTCCTTATACCACTCAGATTCTGACACATTTACAACTTCATTATGTACTTCATTCACTTGGCATGCCTCTAGATTTGATTGTCATTAGCTTTGCTAACCTTTGTCCTCTTACCAATTTTGTGATCTGTATCTCTATGTTGAACTCCTGCAACTTATTTATCCATCTGCATCTCCTTCCAGTTGCCTCTTGCTAAGTGAAGATATCTTTTATCGCTGCATGAGGTACATATGCAATTACTTGTGAGCCTACCAAATAAGACCTGAAGCTCTTGACTGCTCTAACCAGTGCATATGCCTATTTCTCCATAATGTCATACTTTAATTCAGCAGCCTGCAATGACCTACTAAAGAAAGCAATGGGCTGCTCAAAACCATCCTCATTTTTCTGAAGTAAACATGTAGCAATAGTATGGAAAGAAGCAAATGAAAATAATTGAAATGGCTTGGAAAAATTAGGAGATTTCAGCACAGGAACCATCTTGATTGCTTCCTTGATGTTCTGAAATGATTCAATTGCTTCATTCTCCCAATTAATAGTTGCACCTTTCTTCAACATCTTGGAAATTTCTTTTGTGGTCTCTGCAAAGTTAGGAACAAATCTCCTAACAAAGTTTATTTGTCCAAAGAAGGACTGCACACCTTTTATTGTTTTAGGGATCTGAATTTTGTCAATTGCAGCCACCTTTTCAGGATCAATCCTAACTCCATCCTTGGAAACAATGTGTCCAAGCAATTTTCCTTCCACAACCCCAAAAGCACATTTCTTTGGGTTGAGAGAAATGCCATACTCTAGTGCTCTAATGAAAATCTGCTCCAAGTGCATACAATGCTGCTCTTCTTTCTTTGAAAAGGCAGTCAAATCATCTTGATAAACAACCAAGATTGAATCAATCAACCCTGCAAAAGCAACATCCATTACTCTTTGAAATGTAGCACTTGCATTTGTTAGTCCAAATGGCATCCTTATATATACATAGGTTCCCCATGGAGTAGTGAAAGCAGTCTTAAATTGTTCAGATTCTTTTACTTTCACTTGATTGTACCCTTAAAAACCATCCATCATAGATAAAAGTTCACAACCAGTCACTCTTTGCAACATGGCCTCCATATTTGGCAATGGATAGTTATCCTTCAAAGAAAATACATTTAGGTTTCTAAAGTCCACACACAACCTTATATCACCATTCTTTTTTCTGACTGGGACAAGGTTAGACACCCAAGTTGAATGTCTGTAGGCATGATTATTCTAGCCTCCCTAAGCTTCATAAGTTCTTCTTGCATTTTTGGAGCTAAGGTTGGGTTAATAGGCCTCTATTTTTGTCTAAATGGTTTAGCTCCAGGCTTCAAAGGGATTTCATGCTGAAATAGATCCTCTCTATAGGCTTTGAGGTCTTCATATGACCAGGCAAAAACATGCTTATACCTTTTCAGCAATGCAATCAACATGCTCCTGATGTGTGGTTTGAGCTGTTTGCCAATGTATACCTTTTTGGGAGCATGAGATGTTCCCAAGTTTATCTCCTCCAGATCATTCTTGTTTGTTGGAGATACTTTTGTAACAAATTGGTCCCTATTGTCAAAAGCTCTCTCTAAAGCTACCAGCCCTCTAGGGATTTTGTTTGTCTTGAGTTGGATTAGTTCCTTCCCTAAAAGGGTTTCTTTTCCATCTACAACTTCTACAAAGTTCTAAAAATCCATTTCTTGGTTCTCATAATCATCAATACAATGCAGAAATCTCAGTAAATCCTTATCATCATCAAACACCTGCCAGCTGCATACATTATCTGGCACTGCAGGCCTAAGCTTGACTTCAACATTTGTAACATCCGACAAAGTTATATCATCTGACCTGATGGCTACATTGGCTAGAAAATCTGCTCTAACATTTTTTGATCTTTCTATCCAATTTATTGAAAAAGCATCAAACAATTCAATTGTATCCCAAACAACATGCTTGTATTGTTTCAACCTTTTATTTTTTGATGCATACTTATCTCTAATTTGGGACACAATAAGCTCTGAATCACCAAACACTTTGAGCATCTTAATTCCATGCTTCAAAGCAACATTCAACCCTAATAATAGAGCTTCATACTCTGCAATATTATTTGTACAGGAAAACCTCAACAAGAAAGAAAATTGGAGAAGCTTACCATTTGGAGACAGAAAAACAATTCTAGCACCAGAGCCTTCTTTTGAACAAGCTCCATCAAAATACATGGTCCAAAGACCTTGTTGATTCAATTCTTGAATGCAAATATTTTCTCTTTTATCTTCCTTATCATCTGAGACAACTCTGAAATTTTCACAGTCAGTGTCCACAAAACATATATGCTCCTCTGATTCTTGATCCTCCACTGTCTCTGATGATCTTTCTTCTCTGATCAGCTTGACATCCTTGCCATTCATTGGGATCATGGCATATGATAGGTCCAATTGCATACTTCCACCAATCAGTGCTGCCCATCTTCTTGACAGCAACATGCCATACTGTGGCTTGATATCAACAACTGTTATGTTCATTTTGTAGGTCTTTTCTGGATATGCTGCCAATCTAAAATCAACATCCTTCATGATTCCAATGACAGGTACCTCTCTAGCATCCATTGCATAGCATTTCCCACATGCCTTGTCTATTTTTAATCCAGCTTGCTGCATAATGGCTAAAGGCATGATATTTGTAGATGCTCCAGAATCAAGCATACAATTTCTAATTACTTTTCCATTTATAACCAAGGATACATAAAATGGCTCCACTTGTGAAGGGCATTTTGTCATGGTAACCCCTAAATACACCTCAGGGACCTCATCTTCTTCATTATATAAGACATGCTTCTCACCTTGGATCTGAACATTTTGCTTAGCTTGATAAGGTACTCCTAAAATTAGGGATACTGTCCTATTCCCGATCATCAGTTCCATTAATGGGACAGAAACCTTTACCTGAGACAAGACTTGAGTGATATCAAATGGATCATAATTTTGAATAACAGTTGTAGCCTGATCCACAGTTTTACCTCTATCTTGAGATGATCCAGCTTTAGTTTTTATGGCTCTCTGACTACCATCCTTGTTCTGAAAATTCTTATTTTGATCCTCAACCTAGGGAACTCTATTTTCTGGTCCTTGGGGATCATAACTTGTTTTTTGCTTAAAATTTTGCCTATTATTGTTCCATTGCTTCTTTTGTGTCTTAGTTCCTTTATGACTGTGTACTGGCTGATTTGTAAAATTATCCTCTGGTTGGTGTGAGTTACTTGCTTGAGCCTTAACTCTTAGGTTGTAGTTGCTTTTGACTTGAGCAACTGCTGCAGCTGTGAAGGCCCTAATTTCTTCATCAGAAGGTCTCCGTAGGTTACTCAAAAAGCTGTGTGAATCCTGAGCATAGGCATAGTTATCCTCTTCATCATATGGGAACTGTTGGCAGACCTGAATTTCATCATTTGCATTTGCATCAGCATCATGAAAAGGGTATTCTCTATTTCTAGACAACATGTTGACATTATCATCTTCCATGCAATGAGGCTCATTGCACTCATCACAGGCCATGACATTGTTATATAGAGACTGAGCAATCATACATTGTGACTGTGAATGAGGCATCTAGCATATTATACACCAAGGGGTGTCATTAACAATATTAACAGCCTTCTTCAAAGGATCAGGAGTTTCCTTGGTATGTTGAGCTCTCTGATTTGTGTTGTTATGTGGCAATACAAGTCTACCATTATGCCAATTGGTATTATATGGCATATCATGCAATGATGGTCTCTTTTCCTGTCTTTGGTAAGCTTGCCTATCAGGACCTATTCCTTTTTCACTCCTAGCTAGCCTATAGCTTAGATCCTTAACAACATTTGCCAATTTGTCTATTTTATCTTCAGGGGCAGATGTACTACCTTGAATGTTTTGAGGTTTGTTTGGATTCTGCAGAATTTTCACATCATCCCTTCTGTTTGTTTTACCAGATGCCTTTCTGTTATTTTCAATATTTGTTGCAACTTTGAAGGCATCTCTGAGGCTGTGAGGATCCTTGTCTCTTAATCCATAAGCTGTCTTGGCATCAAAAGCATTTATGTACAACACTATACACATAGGTTCATTAGGCCTCAAGTCCTGTGGCAATTTGTTCAATACCTTCATGAATCTAGCATTGAAATCAGCAACCTGTTCATTTGACCCTTTAGTGATACTAGTGAATTCATTAATGAAGAAACTAGGATAAGTTTTATCACCATATTGTTCTCTAAAAATTCTTCTGAAATCATCCCATGATGAAATGCTTCTGTCAGGTAGACCTTTATACCATTATTTGGCTTCATCAGCCAAAGATTGCATGAATGACTTCATAAAAACATCCTCATGCTCAACCTCAAATTTATCCATGACATTTTGAAAAGCTTTTAAATGGTCTTCTCCTGAGACAGTACTGTTTCCTAAAAATTTAGGCACTTGCAGCCTCACACGTTTGTCAACAGGGTTTGGATAACCAGGAATGCCATAAAAAACAAGTTGTCTGAATCTATCCAACTGCATTGGGTGCCTCTCAAACTAATTAGCATTTGCATTTCTATTTACATTTTGATTTCTCACATTATTTAATGGAGCTCTGATGTTATTTGCATTGTGTCTTTGATCATTTTGCTGATTCTGGACTTCATTTCTTTGTTGATTTCTCTGCATATTTGTATTCTCAAGGGTAGGAATTGAATCATTTTGAGCAACTCTCAAAGATTGCACTTTCTGTCTCATATCATCTCTGATTTTTACTGCTTGCAGATATTCTAAGTCAGCCCTTAAGCTCTTAATTTCATCATCTAGTTCTTCCTCTCTAGGCATAGAAGAGGATGGTTTTATCATATTCTGATCATCATTATCATCATCCCTTAGGGATTCAGCCTCTTCAAATCTGTCAGGAGAATCATGAAAAGGACGTTCTTGAAACACCTCTAACCTTATTCTCAAACCATGACTTTGCTGTCTTTCATACACACTCTAGATTTCAGCTTCAGTGTTTGAAAAATAAGGTATTATCTTCTCTGAGGATCTTGGATTATCCTGAAGAATTATTTTTCTTGGGGCTAGGAGAACCATCTTGACTGGCTCGAACAGTCCCCTTTTTCCTATACATCATTTTTACGGGTAACTCTTCAAATAGAGTATTACACTGGGATCTTCTCCCTTGCATACAAATTTTTACTTTACCGGTTGGGAGGTTGGTTCGGAGTCGCCACCTATTACTAGGAACTATTTTCTTTTAAAAATTAGGGTTCTTTCACAAATTCCCCAGTGGAGTCACCAAAATTTGTTGGTTATTTTCCCAGACTAGATGCTTACTCCCAGATTTCCCTACAAGGTAGCCATCAATGATCAACAGGATCTCTGGGCTAGGGGCCAACAATATAGGAGATAGACTCTATTTTTATCTCCTCTTCTTCTTCAGGCTCTGCAAAACCTAGGGGGGTATTTCCTACTCAACATCCATGAGAATATGCATACAAAGGCTGGGATGCTGACATGAAGTAGATAAGTCCTCCTGTAAGTAGACCAAAACTGTAAGATAAGAGCAAAGGGGCTAGCTTTGGGCCTATTTTCAGTTGTAGACAGAGGACTTGAGATCGTAAAACTAATTCTACTGTCCTAATGGTTGTTTTGGAGTTTGATTTTGATGTTGTGTTTGGATGCAGAGCTGGACCTGGTGTATAACCTCAACACGGAACTAGATTGGTGCCTATTCAGGGCTTGGAGTCAGTAGCCATACACCTGTGAATGGTCAGCATGAACAACTAAAACTGGATTTCAAGGGGATTTATGTGATATCTGCCTTACAAATATCTCCCAATACAGAGTGTTAAGCTATCTATACTTATGGCATCCCTATTGCAGTATACCCTTCCCAATATTCAATCTGAAAACAATTTAATCTACCCCTTGAGCAGAAGTTAAAAGATCAAACATTCAATATAGGAATTCTGTATTCTAGAAAACCAGACACCCCTTAGATATCTAGACTCAGAAGAAGGACACATGCAACACTGGAGACAGAATTAACAAAACACATGCAAAACAACATTACTCATATAAGATTAATCATGAAATCAGTAGATTCATGCAAGAAACATACAACAAGAGATGCATAAACTCACAAGGATTCCTGCACAGAGCAAACCAAAACCAGTCGTATTGTATTACAGAGCCAAAAATGTCCAACTTTCAACAACCTTCAATTGAGTAGCATCATCTGCTCTTTATAGCAAAACTATGTACTGAAAGAATTAATTACAAGGGAGGCCAAAAATCCCGCCAGATACACAGTATCAGAAAAATGGCACTCAAAATCATAAATGCAACAGGGGACAAATCATGGAGAAGCCAGAGAAGGACAAGGAGTAGGTGAGATTGGAATCTGGGCCGCTGCTCAGGGACTTTCTTCATAAATTGGGTGGTTGACCCGTCAACACGACCCATACCGTCACCACAATCTGCCATTAATGTTTCATCTACCTGCAGCCTCTGGAAATGCAGCCGCGACAAGTCCCTGGAGTTTTCCCGCCCAAAAATAGTCGCAGATACACGGGAAAAAACCCACGCTACAGGTTCAAAATGTGGCCATCGATCAAAAACCTAGCGCAAAGATCAACGGCCCCAAAAACATTGAAAAGTCACTTGCCAATGATACTGTACCATGTAGACACTTGAAATTTCTATTGCACGGACTCATCGCTCCTCCGTCTTGCCTGCCGAGAACCTTTGTCAAAACCTCACGCGGAATGCGACACTTGGCAGCATCCGTGATATCCATGAAACATTAGAGACCCTTCCATGAAAATCCAGTAGAAGCCGACACCTGGCAGGTTCCGCGAAGCCTCACTAAACTGTGTCTCCATACTGATGTGGTCCCCGCATGTGACACTTGGTGCCTTCCGCCACAATCATGAAACATACTGCGTCAAACCTTAAGTGTCCCTTGCAAGTGACAGCTGTCACAACCCGCGGCATTTGAAACACGGGACACACTAAAAAGGGGCCCACAACCTCCCACTCGCCATCGTCAAAGGAAAATAGGGGCAAGCCCACGGAAGCTGACACTTGTCAAGCTTCGTAGCCTTCTTTTGAAACATTTAGAAACTTTTGAAGCTCCCGTGGAAGCCACCACGTGGCGCCTTCTGCGGCCTCTTGAAACTTTAGAGACTCTCCGTGAAACTCTTGCGGAAGTTGACATTTGTCAGTTTTCGCGTCACTTAGAAACTCATTATTGTGGCCGGGGAAGGGTCAAAAACAAATGTAGCCCTGGCGTCGCATCGAACACGTGGCGCATTCCGCGTAACCACTGAAACATAAAGAAATTGCCTTTGAAACTCTCGCGGAGATCGACACTTGGTGGGCTCTGCATTAACCTTGAAACACATAGAAACTTAAGAGAAACAGTCCTTAAGTTTCGGGACCCTTTGCCACGCATCACTTTCTAACACATTCGATACATATGCTGGGGCCCACCTCAATGTTTCGCTTAACATTGAAATAAACAGAAACACTTGTGGAAGCCGACACCTGTCACGCTCCGCAGCAACCATGAGGGACACACGGCGCCTTCCTGTTCAACATAAAGAAACTGCCCCAACTGAATGACACTTGGCGCCCTCCGCGCGATCATTGAAACTTTATAAAGGGGCACATGAAACCTCAAGCGGAGGCCGACACTTGGTAGGATCCACAACCACCAAAGAAACTGAGAAACACTTTTGAAACTCCTGCTGAGGTCAACACTTGGCATCATCTGCTGTAGCATAGAAACTTCAATGGTACCCACCATGTCTGTGCCAAACTATGAAACAAATAGAAACAAACGCGGAAGCTGACACCTGTCGGCTTCCACAACAGTCACAAGGGACAGATGGCGCTTTCCGCACACTTAGAAACTTTTTAGAAACTCAAGCGGATAGCAACACATGGCAAGCTCCGCGTTGCCGTGAGAAATATTAAGGATCTTTTAGAAACATATGTGGAAGCTGCCACTTGGCACAGTTCGCGGGCCTTTAGTTACTTTCCTTTGTGTCCCTCGGGTGCCTCCATGTGGTGCCCTCTGCGGCCTTCTCGAAACATATAAGAAACTCAATGAAACTTTGGCGGAACCCGACATGTGGCGCCTTCCGCGCATTCAACTTGAAACACAAAGGAAATTCTTAAAGGGTCTTTGAGACTCAAGCGGAAACTGACACATGTCGAGTTCCGCGGCTAGCAACTTAAAGCAACACTAGAAACAGCTTCTGCCAAGTGGCACGCTCCGCGCTAGAGTTTCATTCAAAAGTAAGAGCGCGGCAATAAACTGGGGCTCGACACATGGCGGATCCCGTGGTGTTTGATACATGAAACCCTCGCAGCCACTGTTAGAAACATTCAGACACTGGAAGCTGTAACCCGATATGCATTCAGAAATGCATCTGACTCATTTTATATCATTTTCGAAGGGTCTGTGGGGAGACTTCACAAGTTTGCCAACACACATTTCGCCTTTGCATGCACAGAGCTTAACAATTTTCTCAAATGCGACAAGAAAAACAGTTAAACAATGCATGTGGGCTGGGGAACAATTTAAACCAAGGCACTAAGGGTTTGAAGGAAAACACACAGGAACCTGCAAATTGGAAGTCAAAACTTTAACCCTAGGTGAACACCACCACAAAGCATGTTTCAACATTGTGCCCCTGTCCTTATCAAGGTTGAAAGCTGGAAAGGTGAGTGAATTGGGTAGGATGGCATAAGTATGCAAATATGATGGATGGGTATGATAGAGATGGATGAAGCTTGCTCCCAAGTGTAGGGTTCACATAAATATGTGACTTACACATGATGCTCAAGAATGGGTTTTCATCATGGTAACTATCCAAGGTGCCATAAGATGTTGGGATATGGTGTTGTACACCATTGCATAATTTAATTTATTTATAATGTTGTAATTAAATAATTATTTAGTTGATGCACCTAGGTGGTGTGGTTAATCACACTATGTAATTATTTGGGTCCACTTTATGTTGTATTGTAACATTGGGATATTATTTGTATTATTTGATTTATTGGAAAAATGTAGTACCAATAGTCAAATGTGGGGTCAAGTGGTTTTGTGTAACCCATGGTTTTGGGGCACATGGTTTTCTCAATGTAATGTGTGAGATCATATTATAAAAGCAAGCACAAGGTTATTATTTGAGGTTTGGATTCATTATTCATTGTAGGTCAACGGGGGTTTTGTGAGAGTCTGTCATTGTATTGAGCTCTCTCCTGTAAGTGCAGATTGTGAAGCATGTCAGGTGATGTGTGGATTCATTCTTGTACACATGGAGGTTGCATTGGAGGTGCTTGATGGTTCATAGGTATTCATGAAGGCTCAAAGATTGTATTGTAATGTTTCATTGTTGAATAATACATGTGAGCATAGATGCTTTTGGAGGCTGGGTTTTTCCCTAAAAAGGGTTTTCCCATGGTGTATCTTGTGTTTCCTTGTTGCTTATTCATTGATACTTTGCATTATGGTTGTTTCTGCATCTTGTTTCTCCTATTGGGTTATGTGGAATTAGTTTAATTAGAATTGCAAATTCCTAACATAGGAATGGTTTTCACCATTGGACATAATTTTTCTCTATTCTTTTAATAATTTTATTTTTATTTTTACTTTTTGTTTTCTAAATTTTCTAATTAGGATTTTATATTTGAATTTAGGATGGGATGATGGATTTGGATTTAGGGGTTTTAGATTCAAACATTTAATTCCATAGTGAGCTAATAGTATCCCATTCTAAATAATTGCTTCATACAAACCATGTTGTTAGTGTTGTGTTCTATGGATGTTGTTGGGAACCTTGTTGATTGCTAAGTTAGCTTCTCCCAAATGTAAACATGTTACCATCATAGCCCCTACGTTAGAGGATGATGCCAAGGAAAATGGAATGGAAGGAAGTTTAGATGTAGGATGTATGGTGATTATGTGAAAGATTGGATTAAAGGGGTGTGATTGTGGATGTACATTAGATAATGGATTCAAACATTAAAAAGGGGTGGATGGAAGGATGGGATTATGGAGGTGTGAATAAATGTCATGGGACCAAGGGGTATTTGGACCAACTTGCACATGCCATGCTCCATTTTGCAATTATATTTTATTTGGATGGGATGATTGAATTTGAAGCTTTAGATTTGGAGTTCAGATTTTGGGTGTAGGGATTCAAGGCTCGTAGGGATGCTTGGATTTTTGGGTTGAAAATTTTGGGGTTTAGGGACCAAAATGAATTTTACATTGTTAGACTTAGGATTGGGATATTTGGATTTGGATTTAGGATTTATGGATTAGATTTTGGAAGGGGGATGTTTATATTTTGATGTGGATATAAGATTTGGATATTTGGATTAGTGTGGGGGATTTTTGGACTTGAAGATGGGATTAGGTTTTGGAGATGCGGATTTGTATGCTCCAATTTGATTCATTGCTTCTCTTTCTTTGGGACCCAAATTTATTTTGTGCTTCCTTTTTGATTTGTGGGTCCATGTTGCCTTTTTGATCCACTTTAACTTTTTACTTGATTTTGATTTGATATTACATGTCGATGCTTTGTGACAGGGTGATCTTTGGGTTCTTGTGGGCTCTTGCTTTATATGTGAAGGCATCTAAATTGCTTCCAAGGTCTATGTTATGGTCCCATGGGGAAATACTATCTTTGAATCCCATGAATTTTGTGATAGCTTCATCATTTTGGAATAAGTCAAATTATGTGTGATTTTTTTGATCTTGATCGATGAGTTTGGGTGATGGATGGTCAAGGTTGGTGATAGGGATGGTGGTGATGATGAAAGGATTAGTGGAAGAAAACACTTTATAGGAGCCATGGGAGGAACCTATTTTGATGTTGGAAGAATTTTCCTTAGAATTTACATAGGTGCTATCAACATCTTTAGAATGTTCATCTTGAGATTTGTAGTTGATATATTGAAATCTTTTATTTGCATTAGTTCATGTATGGGATCAAATATTCCTTTCTCATGGAGACCTTATCCTTTGCCTTGATATTTCATGATTTGATACTTTTTATTTGCAATGGAATAATTGTCATTTTAGAAACAAGATGCAAATCCATTCCTAGGTAGGCAAGAGCTAGTGGTATCTATAATTTTCTCTTCTACGAGAAGATTAAGATGGACAAAGGTAGTTGGGCCAAGATAATAGGACGTTTGCACTTTATCCGCATTCATGATTATGGTACTTTGATCAATTATATTCTCAATATTATCAATCATGACTTGATTATCTTCATGCTTGATGTGATCAACATGATTTACAACAGAAGGAAGTGGATATTCACAACAACAGAAAATAGTTACTGTAATTTCTTACCTAGGGTTTTTTACTATAAATTTCTACTTGGTTTTTTACCCTAATTCTTACCTAGGGTTTTTGGAGGGTGTTTTGTCCTTTTTGAGCATGGAGGGTGCTGCCGATGGCAGTACCTCGGAACCCCCACCTGTACAGGGTGCTGTTCAACAACCCCACTGGAAAACTGCCCTAACGGGCATTGTTGCTTCTCATTCCACCATCGCTTAGACAGCGGACTGTCAGCCTAAGGATTCATCGGAAGGTTCATCCTTGGTCATCCCTGATAACCTCATGGACAGGATTGTCTCCTCTATGGATCTTACCCTAGTGGGTAAGTTCTTTTCCCTTCACCCGAGCATTGACATGGTGCGAAAATGGATTTCCACCCGATGGCATCTTAAAGGCAGCGTTTCGACAATGGCAATGGCACGTGGGATGTTCTTGTTCAGATTCACGAGCAAGGAGGACATGCTGTCCGTTCTATCTGGAGGGCCTTGGCTTTACGGTTCTCATTCCCTCTCTGTTTGCTGCTAGAAACCTGTCTTGGACCCAGCTGCAGATCTCAACCGCTGCGCCCCTGTTTGGGTAAGATTACCTGGTTTCCCCCTTGAGTTTTGGGATGAGTCTGTTTTCAAAACTATCGGTAATTCCTTTGGGCATTTTGTCACTTTAGACATTCCTACCAGTACCAAGTCTCGCTTTGTTTACGCGAGATTCTGTGTGAATGTGGAAATTCATAAAACTCTACCCTCCTCCATTGAGCTTACTTCCAAGTTTGGAATATGGACCCAACCCATTTCTTATGAGAACTCTACTCTTTTCTGTCAGTTCTGCAAGAGGAAGGGGCACCTTATTTCCCATTGCAAGTCCAAGAGAACTGAGGAAGGTAGGGATAGAGGTAAAAACAAGTTGACAGAGGAATGCTCAATCAAGCCTACAGATAATGGGACAGTGGTGGATAGGAACCTTATTCCTCAATTAGGGGTGCCAAATCCCACTCCCAGCTTCAGGACAGTGGATTCTGAGTTAACCCCTTCATTAGAAGGAGATATTTTGGAAACGGTAAAAGAGACCCAACAACCGGATATTACTGATGCTAAGTTGGATGAAGAATTGATACAGAAGAAGGTTAGTCTGGTGAAGGACAAGATCCCCTCGATGCAAGAAGAGGATAATGTATTCCAAATCCAAAAGGATCTTGTAGTTGCTCAGGAAGCCCCTTCTCTGATTGATAGGAAAATTTTTGTCAAAGAAAACATGCCCCCCCTTCTTAGAGCCTGGATCATATTTCCCCTGTTAAGTTGGGCCAGAATTCTTTAAAAGGGATCTCATCGCCTGGGCAGAAAGCTTTATCCATAGTGAGTTCACCTGGAACAAGCACGCGTGCTTCGTTAAGCGACTAGGAGGAATGGACATCTCAGAAGAAAAGAGGTAGGAAACCTAAAAAGACTGCTGATGTTGGTATAGATCCAGCAAAGGGCAGGCCCTCCATGAGGGAAACTAGACAAAGAGAGGTAGTGCGGGAGATTGCCAATGGACGGCAGAAAACTCTGGAGACTCACTCCAGGAAGATTTTTACATGAAGATTCTCTCTTGGAATATGAGGGGTCTCAACAACCCCTCAAAACAGTTCAAGCTTAGAAATTGTATTTTGGATTACAAAGTAGACATTTTGCTGCTCCAAGAAGTCAAAATGACAGAGGATAACTTCAAGACTATTGCTAACAATATCTGGCCCAATGCTTCCTACCTCATTAGCCCGGTGATTGGAGCCTCTGGTGGCATTGTCACTATGTGGAATGCTTCAAAGATCAAAGGTTTGCTTGTTCACCTTAATAAGAATTGTTTAGCTATTGAGTTCTCTTTGCCTTCTTTCAGTTGGTGCCTCATCAATGTGTATGCCCCTAATACCCGTGTTTTGAGGAAGAACCTCTGGGAGGATCTTTCCGGGAAACTTGATTCTCACATAGCCTCACACTGGATGCTGGCTAGGGATTTTAATACCCCTTTATATCCTTCTGAGAAATCTGGAGGTATTATGGATTACTCAGATAGTATGATGGATTTGGCGGACTTCATCAACACCTGTGGTCTTACGGATATTGATTTGACTAATCAGCAATTCACTTGGTCCAATAGAAGGAATGGGGAACACTTAATCCAAGTTAAACTGGACAGGGTTTTAACCTCTAATAATTGGCCTCTCAACTTCGCTCTCTCTCTTAGAGCGCTCCCCATAACGGTTTCAGATCATAACCCCATTGTTTTGGAGTGGGCTGATGACAGAAGAAAAGGACCTTTTCCTTTTAGATTTGAAGCAATGTGGATCAAGCACCTTGACTTCAGAAATCTCCTTTCTGGCTGGTGGCAAATTAAGGTGGTCAGTACTCCTATGTTCCGTCTTCACAAGAAACTCCTCCACATCTGACATCAGGTTTATGGCTGGAACAGGTACAACTTTGGTAATATCTTTTCTAAGAAGAAAGTCATCTCTGTTAATCTTGAGGACATACAACTTAGGATTGCCCACGGGGATAGGTCTATGTCTTTGGCTACTTCCGAAGACAACCTCATTAAGGATTGGAAGGATATCATGTATAAGGAAGAAGTTTTTTGGAAACAAAAGTCCCGCATCCAATGGCTCAACGAAGGGGATCAGAACACGGCCTTCTTTCATAAATCTGCCCTTAAACATAGAAAATCCAATACTATATCTTCTATTAAATTGGAGGATGGTAGTCTTATTATTGGAGATGAGGAGATTGGAGATAATGCTGTTAGTTTCTTTCACAACCTACTATCAGAGTCTGGGCCAATTGCTGACAATTCGCTGTCTGTCTCTCAACTGTTAGAAAAGATACCTTCTGTTTTGACTGTGGAAGATAATGCTGACATTTTGAAAACTGTTATTGAGGATGAGGTCAGGGCTGTTGTCTTTTCTATGGGCCCTTATAAAGCTCCTGATCCTGATGGTTTTCCCCCGGTGTTCTTCCAAGAATTCTGGGAAATCATTGGGTTTGATGTCACTACTGCTGTTAAAGACTTTTTCAGGACTGGTAAGCTCCTTAGACAATTTAATAACACCTATATTGCTTTGATTCCTAAAAACCCCAACCCTGATATGTTCAAGGATTTCCGGCCTATAAGCCTCTGTAACACCTTTTATAAAATTTGCACTAAGTTGTTGGTCTTCAGATTGCAACCTTATCTGGATAAGATCATTTCTCCCATGCAAAAAGGTTTTGTTCCTGGCAGGCAGATTTTGGATGCTGTTCTTGCTACTCATGAGACTATCCATTCCATGGAAAAAAGTCAGATACCTAGCATGGTACTCAAACTCGACATCTCTAAAGCTTACGACCAGGTTTCCTGGCAGTTTCTGTTCAAAATTCTTAACAAATTTGGTTTTAATGATAAACTCCTCATTCTTGTCAAGGAAGTTGTTACTACTGCTAAATATTCGGTCCTTGTGAATGGTATCCCAAGAGGGTTTTTCTCCCCTTCTAGGGGGATTCGACAGGGGACCCTCTCTCTCCCTACCTTTTTATTATGATTGCTGAGGCGCTAGGTAGATCCTTTCTAAACAAAGTCTCTTCTAAAGTTATCACTGGGATTAAACTTGCCACCTCCCTTACTCCTATGACGATTCAATAGTTTGTGGATGATACTATTCTTTTTGGCATTTCTTCCGTGGTGGAGGCTTCTGCTTGGAAAAGGGTTCTGAATGAGTATGCTAAGGCTTCTGGGCAACATATAAATTTTTAGAAGAGTAATATTTTTTTCTTCAATACTCCTGATGATCTTCAGAGAAAAATTGTTAAGATTCTTGGTTGTGCTGCTGCTAATCTCCCTTCTATCTATTTGGGCCTACCCCTCACTGTTAAAGATGTCACTCATGCCTTTTGGCACATCATTATTGAAAGAACTCAGAGGAAGCTCATGGGCTGGAAAGGCAAACTTCTTAGCAATGCTGGGAAACTTCAACTTTTATGTGCTTCCCTTCAAGGCATTCCCATGTACTTCCTCTCTCTTTTTAAGATGCCTAGATACCTAGCTGAAAAATTGGAATAGATACAAATGACTTTTTTATGGACTGGTATGGAGGAAAAGAAGAGGATTTCTTTGGTCAAGTGGGAGCAGGTCTGCTGTCCTAAATCTCATGGGGTTCTTAACATCAGGACTGTCCAAAGCATGAATAAAGCTCTGCTGTCCAAGGTAATGTGGAACTTCATCAACAAAAATAAAGATTGGGGAGACATAATGAAGGCCAAATATCTCAAAGATTCTGATAGCTACTCAGTACTTCTTCATGAAGGTATTTCGCTTGGTTCTACTATCTAGAATAAAATGCTAAAAACTAGGAGCATCATTAGAAAATGAATGAGATGGAAATTAGGGGAAGGTTCTCTCATCAACTTCTGGGACGACCCCTGGTTAACTAATCAGGCTCTCTCAGCCCAAGTTGATAATAAAGATATTGTTGACTTGGCCAAGCAATTTTTTGGCTCTAAAGTTAGTAATTACCTTACCCAAGACCATGGGCTTAAAAGGTGGAAGAATCTGTTACAATGCACCAGGAATAACCCTGAGTTTCATCAGAAACTTAATATGGTTCAACAATTACTGATGGATATCAGACTCCCTTTATTCCCTCGGAAGGATGAACTCCTATGGCATGCTGACAAAAAAGGGAGGTTCTCGGTAAAATCTGCTTACCTTATGCTGGTGGAGGATGTCAACAAAGATGAGATATGGGAGAAAGTCTGGAATTGTAAAAGTCTTCCTAAAATCAACTTCTTTTTGTGGACTGCCACCCATAATAAAATTTTGACTCAGGATAACCTCCAACGTAGAGGGTTGCAGCTTGTTAACAGATGTGTTCTTTGTGACAATCAAGAAGAAACTGTGGCACATCTCCTCATTCATTGTGACTTTGCCCGTGAAGTCTGGAGTAGAATTATGGAAAAATTTGGTATACAATGGGTTTTTAACAGAGAAATCCGTGATTGTATCACCAGTTGGAATGCTCCCCTTAGTCACCCTTGGTTGCGGGAACTGTGGAAGCAGACCCTTCCTTCTCTTGGGTGGGCCCTGTGGAAAGAAAGAAACAATAGGATCTTTAGGGACACTCATAGGTCTCCGATGCAGGTTTGGATCTCTTTATTTAAGGCTATTGTTGAAAATGTTTCAAATGCTAACATCAAACCTGCAGATCAACCTTTGACCAAACAGGATTCTTGGGTGGCTTCTAACTAGGGTTTGCTGAACCAAATCCCAGATTTTGATGATACGAAACTTCGAAAAAGACTTAATACTATTTGGGCCCTGCCGGAGCCGGGGTGGTTGAAACTTAATTTTGATGGTGCTGCTAAAGCTAATGGATGCGCCAGCGGGGGAGGTATATTAAGGGATGAACATGGTGATCTTGTTGCGGCTTATGTCGGAGGTCTTGGAAAGCATTCTAACAACTTTGCTGAGGCTATGGCCCTCCTCTAGAGTCTCAAAGTGGCGATCTCTATGGGGATTAGCCATCTCCACATACAAGGTGACTCTAAAATCATTCTGGATGCGGTTACCGGTCTCTCTACTTGTGGGTGGAAGCTAAGTGACATTATTTCTGATATTCAAACCATTCTCCATGGCATCCCCAATGTCTCTTTCTCCCATACTTATAGGGAAGGCAACTCGGTTGCTGATGGTCTTGCAAACTTTGGGCAGGAATTTCAATTCTGGCGGGTCTGGCGCCAAATTAGCAGCATTCCTGGTCACATTGGAATGCTTATTCAAAAGGAGAAGAATGCTATTATTAATGATGTCCAATCAAGTGTTGAGTGATGAGGTGGCGTGTTTTCCCACCCTGTCTAGGCTTATGCACGAGTCCCATGCGAATTGGCAGCGGCGTCTATACTCCCTCCATGTGAACTTAATTTTCATTATTTCGCTTGCGTTTTGGAACTTAATGTTTCATGATTGGCGTCGGCTGGGTTTTATTCATATGAATACCGCTTGCTAGATTCCTTTGAAGGGTATTCTGCAAATTAATTGTCTTCTCCTGCTGGGTATTGCGGCGTGGGCTTTCATCATGGGCGGTGAAAGAATTTGCACTTAACCTAGCACCTACAATGATTTCAAAGATAATGCCATTGTCTGGCATTACTACAAGGAAGGGGGCATAATTCCATTCCTGGAATGCCTTAACGGGCATGATGAATTGTTATCCATCCAGTGTGCTTCTTCGTGGGTTGACAGACGGGTCACCATTGGCAGTGTTAGCTTTGAGTTTTCAGAGAAAAGTATTGCTGAGGCCACGGGCTTATCCCTTAAAGGCATTAAGTTGCCGAGAAAGAAGAGGGTTTTTGAAGCGCAGAACCTAAAGCTTTTCTTGGGTGACGGCGAAGAGCTGGTTCCCTACCAGGGAGGGTTCGAGAGGGCGAAGCTTCCTCAACCATGGGTAGACATGTGCTTTTTAATTATGAAGTATTTCACTTTGGAAGGCCGCTATGCCAGGTTTTATTACTACCATCTTCCCCTGCTCAATCATTTTCGCAGAAACTTAGCTATTTGTTTCCCTTACTACTTGCTTTCTTCTTTAGAGCATTCGGTTAAAACGGTTCATAAGAATTTAACCTCTAGGCCATTGGAGAAACCTGTGCCCCTTCACCAAGGCCTCATTCACAAGCTTTACCAGTTTCACTTGGCCCTGACGCCCCTTGCCACTCTCCATTACCTGGCTGTGGAACCCTCCCCCAATACTCCGTCGGCTTCTATCAAATGTGCTTCTCTTCACACTCCTGTGTTTAATAGTCATGATGGCCTGACTTCGGCCTCTGTGGAAACTAATACCCTGACTCCTGGGTCTACCTCTACCCCTAAGAAGAAGGGCTCTGTTAAGTCTAGGAAGTAGCTTCATCGCCTCTCTGATCTGGCTGAGGAAGCGGCTATTCTTAGCTCCCTCAAAGATAGTTAGGAGACCCCCAAAGGTGTTAACTTGTCTGCTGAGAACCCTGCTAAAAAGGCTAGGAAGGGCAAAGGGAAAAACATTTCCACTGGTGTCAGACGCTCTACCAGAATTGTTGGGAAGCTAGCCCCTATAGTTAAACTCATAGACTACTCAGAAAGTAATTCTGAGGTTTCTTCTCACGGTAAGGAGGCCGATAGTGATGATTTGCAGGAAATTTACATGGAGGATCATGTTTTTGGGGGGCAGTTTGATGGCCATGACTCTTCGCAGAATGTTTACAGGGATAGCCCCGAGAATGTGATTGGTACTGGTAGTGATAAGGAAGAGGTTGACCATCAGAGCCCTGTGGAGGCCTAGTATGATACTGGTGAAGGAGAGGGGAACTTTAATTACCAAAACCCTGCCGGTGCTGAAGAGGTGGAAGCAAACAGTCAGTCTGTCCCAGAAGAGGATGATGTCAGGGCTACTGCTGAGAATGACAATGTGAATGAGAGCAGGGACAATAGCTCTCTCTTTGCGAAAGTGACTCAGTTAAAGGACAAGATGGTGGCTCTGCAACTCAAGATGTCTACTCTTTATAAGTTCATTACTCGCATGCTGTGCAGGTCTTCCATGATCAACTTAACCCTTTTGCAGGATATTCAACTTTTCTCCCAGGGAACCGATAATGACAAAACACAGGAGCTGGACAAAATTTTTGAACTTCTTGCTAATGACTGGGAGGACCCTCTGTCCTAGTGTGCCTTCAGCTGCCGGGTTGCTGATTTTTTGTTGTTGCTTACTTTTTGCCAATTATTAGCTAGTGTTTCCTGGGTTTTATTTCCAGGCTCTTTTTGTTTTCTGAGCTTGTGCTTTTTCTTATGTAATCTTTGTTATGGGTTTGGCCCCTTGTTTTTGCCCCCTGATGTAATCAAAAACATGATTTACAAATTGATTATATCAATATGCTCGTTATGATTGTTTTGCTTATCTATATGTACGATGTGGACAACAATCTCCTCATGGTAAGGGATATTTGTAGGATGATGGATAGGATTGGTTTTGTTTTCTTGGTCTTGTGAATTTGTGATAGGATGGATAGAATTAGATTGAGTGTTTTGACCTTGAGAGTGTATGGGACCATGAAAGGGAATAGCTTGGGTGCTTGGTTCTTGATTTGGTTGGGGACATGTTTGGGCATGCTTTAGAAGAAGCTCTTGGCATATCTGTATTTGCTTTGTTGACAAGATGAATGAGTGTCATTTTGTTTTTACATCTCCTTTAGCGATTAATGCATGGATATTCTCCTCTATTTTTATGCATGGATTGGTGAGGGGTATTTGACTCTTATGGGTTTTACATATTTTGAGGATTTTAGATTTGATGGATTGAAGGACCTTTGGAAATGTTAGTGTTTATTTTTCCACCTAGGATAGCTTTCAAGGGTGATGAATTTGGGAGGATCTTGGATATTATTGATAGGATTTAGTTTGATGAATTCATTATCAACACTACACTTTTATTTATGAAAAAGGAAGGGCATTGGATTAGCTATGTTGGATTACTCGATAATGTTTCTCTTGAGATTTTAGTTAGGATTTTTATCTAGTAGTTCTTGGAGGAAATTTGTAATGGCAGAGTGGTATGAGACATGATTGGATTGTGGATTGTATGTTTGACATGATTAGAAGTTGGACTTATGGGATTGATTAGATTGCAAAGGTTTTGAGGATGAAGGATTTGCATAGGAGGTGGAGCTTTTGAGTTTCTTGCATAAGGTTGGGAGTTGAGATATGGATGGGCTATGAGGGCCTTGGGCTAGAGTGGTTTTTCCCTTGTCAAAGTCACTATAAGGGTGACCATTAGGTACTTGATTTGGATTTGAGGGGCAACTAGTGCTAGGAGGTTCTTGGTCTAAAGGCTCTTGACTATTCATGATTGGACGATTAATACTAATAATAATGGTTAAAACTTATATGCTTACATAAAATACTTTTAAATTTTTTTTTTTTAATGCGCCTAGTAAACTTTTTAACGTGATCGGTGACGCTAGTGTGACACGCCCTCTGGCTCCACGGTAATGCTTTCACTTGGAGCTATGAACCAGTGAGGCCACAACATGGGGGACCTCATCCCCTAGTAAGAACACTTCAAACCCATGAGCTCCTTGGCCCAGCGAAGGCGTAAAGCTTGCGAGCTCATTGGCCCAACAGATGTTTGAACTCTGGTGGCCGCCACTACAACCGAGTGACTTAACCACCAAACCACACCCTTATCAGCATGCTTACATAAAATACTAATAATGTGAGAAACACATTAATTATACTTGTAGCTATGACCTATACACCTGTAGTAGATTCTGAAATATATCTTCACTTAATTTTAATCATGTAGATATTAAAATACAGATGTAACTAATTAACATTTGTGGACTTTGAAATTACTAATTATTAATTTAATTTAATCATTTAGTTTATTATAAATTAATGCGGGGCCCGACAATTGATACACCACCTTTTATGGGGGTAGACCCACAATAGTGTGTCCCACTTGTGGGACATTAGAAATTTGCATGGTTGAGTAGAAAAAAATTAACAAACACCTTCATTCAAAGATGATTGCATAAATACCTTCGAACGAAGGTAAACCTTCATTCAAAGCTCCCTTAAACTTTTAGTATTTTAATTTTTGTTGCACATAGAAGGGACCTTTGAATGAAGGCCTTTTCTACCTTAGTGCTCAGATTTTCATCAAATTTTTCTATTTTGAACCTTGGGTTGGACCAACAAATGAAATCAACATGACAAGATAATTTGTAGGATTGTAGCCTTGAAATGAACTTTTCAACAAGTATAATTTTGAATATATTTAATTTAATTATTATATAAATATTTTCTATTTTCTAGTGAACATAGGTTTTTCATTAAACATCAAGGTCTCTATTCCACACATGTGAAAAAATAGTAAAATCGAGAAAAAAATTCTAAAAAATAATTGCACACTAGGTATTGATGTCCTTGTTTCAACAAAAAAAAGTTAATTTGGATATATACATAAAAGTTTATGCTATATGGTATAAACCTATGTCTAAATTATAATTAATCTCACTTCAAAAATTAATAAAAAATAAAATATGCAACAAAAAATTACAAAAAAATATCTACACACTAGATATTGGTGTTACAAATCTATTTTTAAAAATGTATAATTTAATCCTTTCTATGAAGTGTTATGCTATATGGTCTAAACGTCAGTTTTTTAAAATACTATTAACTATAAAAAACAAGTTATTAAAAGTTACGTAAAAAAATTCACAAATTATTTTTAAAAATTAAAAAAAAAAAGAATCTACAAACAAAATCTCAAAAATCACTAGTTCACATTATCTTCAAATTCTTAATGGTACGTGTTAGAAAGTGAAAATTTGGTTAAAAATGTTGATTTCAATGTCCCACTTTTGACAAAAAGTGGGACACACTATTGTGGGATCACCCATGGCTAATGGTGCTGCCTCCCACTCTGACCTTTTTTATTTTATTTCTGGAGCCCCACGAGCCATTAATATAGTTTGATCCCATGGTGTGGAATAAATAAAACATGAGGCTTTGTTTTAATACTATGGTCTCCTAATAAAATTATACACGAATGGGATAAATAAATCATTTCAAGTGGGCCCAAACAACACATTCAATTGTGGGAATACACAGTCTTCGTTCCTAAATAATTTAGAAAAATAATAATTAAAATATAAATGTAGCTATGAACTATACACCTATAGTTATAACCTATACACCTATTATTGCGGGGTCTGACAATTGACGCATCACCTTTTCTATTCAATGGTGATGTCTCCCATTTGGATAATCTTCATTTCTATCTTTGAGCCTTGCCAGCCATTGATGCAATTTGATTTGACAGTCTAGGATAAATAAAACATGTGCCTTTATGGTGCAGTCACAGATGGAGGATCCAGGGATAGGACTATCCTACCATGCAGCCTTAGAGTAAACACAATGGAAAACACAAAGAATGGAACAACAAATGGAAATTTATTGATTCAATATCATGAACAATTACAAATTTCATATACTATGCGAACTACAATTGGCTCAGAGACCTGTCCTCCAGCTTATTACAACTTACAAGAAAGATATAGCTTTGAAGTGCTATCACGTAATCTTAACTTCCCAAACTATCCACTACTACTAACTTCCTAATTGCCTCCTAATGCATCTAGTGAATGATTATATAGCAATTCCCAGCTCAAAGAATGATCTGCGTCAGCCTTAAGGGGTTTCAAAGTTCAATGCTTGATGAAACGTGGAGGTCGGCCTAATTCCAATAGTGAAACCTCCAATGTTGATGAATTGTGTTGCGGTTCTGGTTGAAGATGCCTCTGGTCCTGTACGCTCAAAATCATGACTTAGTGGCCTGGGCGGTTGAGTCAGTTTTTACATGCACACGAACCCTTCTCTCCTTGCCACGGGGTGAACCTCCATATCACTCTCACTCTCGTGGAAGTAGCCAGTCGAGAGGAGGTGAGACACGGGGGTGGTTTGGCTCATTGGAGAGCTAGACTTTGTGGAGAGGGGTTGGCTAGTCTTGGGGCCCATGTTGTTGTGTGCTTGTTTGATGCGGTGTTCTACGATCGTGGTTGTAAAGATCACTATATGACTCGAAGGGTCACTAGTCATCATTCTCCTATTTGGGTTTCTGATGTTCCAACATTGTGTGGTTTGACTGTTATTCTCGTTGATGTTTAGTTATCGTTTGTGTTGCTAGATGATTGCTTGTTGTATCAGGAGTTGTCTAAATTCTTCTCTTTGTTGTTGTATGACTAGTTGATCTTGCTATTGTCTAGGGTGGATATCCTCTATCTCGTCGAGGATTGCCCTCACCCACTCACCTCTAAGTCTAGGGCACATTCATGAGCCGAGACAAGAGAGAGGTGGTTTAAGCTAACCTTGACTTGACCTAGGGTTTTGACTTAAGGTTTGTGTAACCTAAGCTTTTGACTTTGTGTTGACTTTGTTTGACCTTGTGATGAAACCAAGGGTTTTGACCAATGTTTGACTGAAGTTGACCTTGTGTTGGGACCAAGGGTTTACAAACCTTCTATATTGCTAATTTTTTTGTTCTTTTTGGATTTTTATATGCATGCAAGCCTATATGAGTGCAAAACATCTTTTTGTACTTTTTGATGTTTTTAGAAATAAAAAATGTTTTTTCTTAATCTAGGAATTAGAAAATGTATGCAAGCTATGATGAAGTTAATGCAATGTATTCTATGTTTTTGTTTGTTTTTTGAATATGTGGATCAATCTAATCTAAGAAAGTAAATTGCTTTTAATCTATGAACTTTGGAAGGGGAAACTAATTTAACAATGCAAATCTACTTAGCCTATCAAGGAAAAAGCAACATGTATTTACTTATCTCAAGAGAAAAGTTTTGATTATCTAATTACTATGAAATGAAAAAAAAACATGAAGGAACATGGAGATGTGTGAGCCTCCACTACCCTCAAATATCCTTGTATCAATAACCTCTAATCCTCTTGTAGCAATGGGGTGATCCTCTTGGCGACAACAAGAAAAGAGAAGCAAAAGAAGCTTTGAAGCTTTGAAAATAGGTCAATGAGAGATTGATGAGCACTATGGCTTGTGATGTGAGTAGTGTATTGATGTGAAATGAGCTTGTATGAAAGATAGATGAGACAATAAATAAAATCAAAAGGCTCCTATGTCCTGTATGAGCATGAGAATGCTTGATTTGGAGAGCAATAACCTGCAAGAATTGTGTGCACAAATGAAATTGCCTCCTAAAAGGGGAGATTTGAATCTATGAAATAATGGAATCTTTGAATCTTTGGAAAACTAAAGAAAGAGGCTCAAAGGCCTATGAAGAAGCTTGAAAAAGCTTGTGAAGAAGGGAAAAGCATACTCCAACTTTCCAACTTGGAAAATAATGAAGAGGTGAGGGGTTTTTATAGGTTTGAAGAAGGGATAAGAGGTGAAGAAGAAGAAGAGTTAACTCAATTTGATTGGAGAGTCAACTTAGAAGACTCAAGAGTGATCTGGGCTAAAATTGGAGTGATCTACCTAGTAAAAACTTATCACTCAAGAAGAAGTGAAGAAAGAGGAGTGCATGAGAATGCATGAATTGTTAACTAAATATAATTATGCATGTGTGGGTGCATGAAATAGTGATCTCTATCTTTGGCATGGAATTCCATGCAAATAGGAAGAAAAACATGCAAAAACAAAGCTATTTTGAGCTAGAAACTCAAGTGAACTCACTGCTGAAAACAAGACAGGGTTGCCCATGGGTTGCCCCTTTCACTAGTTAGGGTTGCTCGAGGGCGACCCATGGGAGATCCTCAGAGGAGGGCACCTGGGTGAAATTCCATGGTCGGAGATGTTAAAGGAGATGAAAAGGAGGGGATCTGCCTCTGGAAATAGGTTAGTCATGTGTGAAAATCCAAATCTCCACTTGCAAAAGTATGATCTCCCGGGGGTGATCTAGAAATAATATAGGGAGATTTAGATTGGTTGAGTGAAAATGAAAATCGAAAGTTGGAGATGGCTAGACCTCTAGAAGGCCTCTAGGGGTGGGAATTAATGAAAAATATTGGGGAAAGGTGAAAACTCACCTACAAGACACATATAAGGCTTAGGGACAGGGTCACAAGCACATGAAACACAAATCGACAAGTGTTGAAAAGCATTGAAAGCAAAAAGAGAGAAGACGACAAAGGGGGATAAACACAAGGAGGAAGAAAAACACACGTCACCAAGAGAATTGTTGCTGAGAGGATGTTATTTCACGCTCACATGTATGTGACAAGGATGTGAGTCATCATCGGGGTCCTTGTGGAGGCTGTACGTGATTTTGGTGCTTATAGGTCTGATAATGCCTTGTGAGATGTTCCATTAGGTACCGCAAGTCACGGGCAGGTGCTTTAAACTCAGTATGTTGAACTGAATGCTGAAGGCTCTAAACAATGAATCCTGATGAAGCTTCTGACAATGATAACTTTGTGTAGACAATTGAAAATCTTTTGAAATATGGATATGATGTAGATGAGCCTTTGTAAAATCCTGATCTTGTGCGGCAAGCTGTGAAATGATCATGCGGTAAAATATGATGCAAAATTTTGAGACTGTATTGACTGAAATGCAAGAAAAGAAAAGAAACAAAATGTTTTTTTGGTTGATGCAAGATTGTCTTTCAACCTAGGATGCTCCTGCATCATACACCTGGGGTTGTTTGAAAATTGAGTCCCTCACTTTCCTAGGGCTAGAGAAAAACCAATGCTGTCTACCTCCACTTGAGAAATCCATGATGAGTCTTCTTTCGGTCTTCCTTTCCACTTAACCAGGTACTCCTTGTACTGCTTGTTTTTGGTGTTGCACCCAACTCTGTTGTTCAAAATCTGCTCTATCTGTTCTTGTTGTTGATGTGTCTAATCCTTCAAACCAACTTCTATGGTGTTATCACTTGATTCTCCTTCATGATACTGATATAGATCTGCAATGTTGAATATGGGTGATATGCCAAGTGCTTTCGGTAACTCCACTTCATATGCATTTCCTGAGTCAAACTTCTTGAGAATCTTACATGGTCCAAACTTCCTCATCATCAAATTGTTGTATGTCTCTATTGGAATCCTTTCCTTCCTAAGATATACCATGACTTCATCTCCAACAAAAAATTCCATGTGTCTTCTCTTCTCATCAGCTTGTCCCTTATACTTGTTCATCTCTTCCAAATGCTTCTGGACTTGATTGTGTATTGTTTCCATGTATCCTGCAAATTCTTCTGCTTCTGCACTCCTTTTTTTCTCCATACCGATGTCTCTAAGCTCTGCAACTCCTCTAGGTTGTACTCCAGTCACAATCTCAAATGGTGTCTTACCTATACTTCTGTTCACTGAATTATTGTATGCAAACTCTGCTAGCGGTAGAATTATATCCCAATTTCCTGCCTTATCTCCTCCCAAACATCTCAACAAGTTTCCTAAACTCCTATTTACCACTTCTGTTTGTCCATCTGTCTGTGAGTGAAATGTTGAACTAAACTTTAGGCCAGTCTTCATCTCCTTCCACAATGTCCTCCACAAATATCCTATGAAATTTGTATCCTTGATTTGGACAATACCTAGCGCTGAGCCTGTGGTATTGTAATGCAATAAAAAAAACAAAGAAGAATTGAGTTTCTGCAAATAGGAAAACTCGCTGAGAGTTGTGAATTGCCTCCGAAAAATTGATTTTTATTCATTTCCATTTGAAATATATAGGCTTACATATCATATGAAGGGTAACATTACCCTTGGAATACAAAAAGAGCTACTAGAAGGTGAAACTAATTACAAAAAATGAAAAAAAACTTAAAAAATTAGGAAATTTTTGATCTTCCCCTTGGCAAGGTCATAACTCCTATCTATTTTATCAGAATTTAAACTTCTTGGACTCGTTGGAAAGATAAATTAATTATCTAGTTTGAGTTGCTTTAAGTCTTGAGCCCTAATTCCGCTCTGAAGGCCTCTGAAAATGCAATTTACTAAGATGTAGAAAATACCAAAAATTATATTTTTGATATTTTCCCAAAAATACCACTCAAAAGATAAATTAATTATCTAGTTTGAGTTGCTTTAAGTCTTGAGCCCTAATTCCGCTTTGAAGGCCTCCGAAAATGCAATTTACTAAGATGTAGAAAATACCAAAAATTATATTTTTGATATTTTCCCAAAAATACCACTCAAATGACCCCGGACTGGATCAATCCCTATCCAAAACTATACTCTTTGGTAATCCATGCAATCTCACAATCTCCCTGAAAAATAGGTCAGCAACATGTACAACATCATTTGTCTTCTTACAAGAATGAAATGCGCCATCTTGGAAAATATGTCCATTACTACAAATATAGAATCATGTCCCCTCTGTGTTCTTGGTAATCCTAATATGAAATCCATGCTTATATCCTCCCAAGGTCTCTTCGGTACTGTCAAAGGTTTATACAATCCAGTATTCTGACTACTCCCCTTTTCAACTTGACAAGTTCTGTAACTTTGAACAAACTTCAGCAATAAATAATGTCTCCACTTCTTCAAGGCTTAAATTATGACATAGAACTCTTGATCATATACTGAATATTTGCTCCTTGCATCATTCAACTTCTCACTGAAATATGCTACTAGTCTCCCTTCTTGACTTAACACTACTCCTATTGCATTCCCATTTGCATCACAATCAACTTAAAATACTTTGTCGAAATCTGGTAATGCTAACACTGATTGCTCTATCACCTTTTGCTTTAATAATTCAAAACTCTTATGTGCTCTTGATATCCACTTAAAATCTTTCCGGTCTCCTCTCATGGTCTCTGTCATTGGTGTGCATATGGTACTAAATTTTTTGATGAACTTCCCATAGAAACTTGCCAATCCATGATAAGATCTTACCTCCCCATTATTCACAAGTGTTGGCCATTCAACAATTGCTCTTACCTTTTCTAGATCCATCTTCAATCCTTCCGTAGAAATGACAAATCCCAAATATACCAGTTCTGTCTTCATGAAACTACATTTCTTGATGTTTATCAACAATTTATCTTCTCCCAGCCTCTGAAATACTCGTCTAATATGCCACAAGTGTTCTTCCTTGGTCCTACTAAAAATTAGAATATCATCCAAGTAGACAATAAAATTTTTACCCAAGAATTTCTTTAGTACCCCATTCATCAATCTCATGAATGTACTTGGTGCATTAGTTAATCCAAAAGGCATGATTAACCACTCATACAATCCTTCATTTGTCTTGAATGCAGTCTTCCATTCATCCCCTTCTCTGATTCTATTATGATGATATCCACTCTTTAGGTCAATCTTTGTGAAATACTTTACTCCGCTCAAACAATCCATAATGTCATCTATCCTTGGCAATGAAAATCTATACTTGACTGTGATCTTATTGATTGCTCTTGAATTTGTACACATCCTCCATTCTTCATATTTCTTCAGTGCTAACACTGCCAGTACCACACATGGGCTTAAACTTTCTCTAATCAATCCCTTCCTCAACATCTCCTATATCTGTCTATTTATCTCCTCATTTTTTGTTGGTGTCATCCTATGCACCACTTTGTTTGGTAAACTGGCTCCAGGTATGAGATCCATATGATGACTGATACTTCAGACTGGTGGTAATCCTTCTGGCACATTCTCTGACACAATATCTTGGTATTCTGTCAATAATTCTGCCACTTCCCTTTGTGGGGGTTCTTCTTTTGCGGTGGCATTTTCTGTACTTTGGGTACCACACTTCTTTGGAATCAATACAAAACACATGTTCTCATGTATCAATCCATCCAAAAATTTCCTTCCATCTACCAAACAGATTCTAGCATTGCCACATACTTCACTCTTGTTCTCTTCTTCCAAAGGTATCAAGATATGTCTTTTTCCATTTGATGTCACAGTGTAGGTATTCTTTCTCCCATCATGAATTGCCTTTCTATCATACTGCCATGGTTTTCCCAACAATATATGACATACATCCATTGGCATAATATCACACAATACTTCATCATTATAAGATCCTATATGAAATTTTACCAAACATTGTTCACTCACCAATATCTTGTGTTCATCTTGAATCCATGCTATCTTGTAGGGTTTTGGATGTTCCATCCTCCTCAGATTTAGCTTCCTTACCATCTCTTCTGAAACCAAATTGTTTGTGCTACCACTATCAATGATAACTTTACAACACTTACCTCCAGATTTACATCTTGTCCTGAGCAAACTTTTCCTTTGCAGTGGATCCTCAGTTGTTTCTTCTTGCAACAAAGCTCTCCTCATTACCAATGATTCACCCTTTTCTGGTTTCCCTACTGAACTTGGTGATCCAACAGGTTTTTCCTCCACCTATGCTACTCTTGCACTATTCTTTATCCTTTTGTTAGTACTCCCTTGATGACATTCAAATGCTTGGTGTCCTTCACCTCCACACCTGAAACAAGTTCCTTTGAATGATCTTTTGTCAAATCCTCTTTCATCTCTTTGGTATCCTTCATTGCAGTAATAATTATGACTTCCTTTATTATTGCGGTAGAAACTCCTATCATCTCTCCCTCAGTGATATGAATCATTATCTCTTTCTTCTTTGTAGTATGGGATACTTTCCTTATTATGCTCCGCATATGACCTTCCTTCGCTGCATTATGTTCTACCTCTCTGGAATCTTCCTCCTCTGCCTCTTTGTCTATGCTCAAACCTCTTGTTCAACTTTTCTGCAACCTTCAACACAAATTGATATGCCTCTTCGACTGTTGTCATCCTTGCCAAGCTTAGTTCTTCTTGGATGTTCATTCTCAGTCCATTGATGTACTGCGCCACTTTCTCTTTGCTTGCTTCACTATGTCCAGTCCTAATGATCATCCTATGAAATTCTTCAATGTACTATTTCACTATTTTCTCCTTTTGCCTTAGGTTTTCCAATCTCTTCAATACTTCCAGTTCATAATCAACAGGTATGAATTGATTCTTCAAAATTTTCACCATTCTATCCCACTTTGTGATTCTTTCTTTTCCTCTCCTATTTCTATCCAACTGAATTTCTTTCCACCAAATAGCAACATGTCCTTTCAACTTAGTTTTTGCAAATCTCACTCTTTCTGGATCTTCAATTTCTTCATACTCAAAGTATCCTTCCATGCCATTTATCTAGTCAATCAACTCCTCAGGGTTCAAATTACTCGCATAGTTTGAAATCTCAATCCTAGGTCTCTTACCAATCTTAGAAATAGCTTTCAACATCTTTATGTGATCTGACTCTTCTTCCTCTAGGGTTTCTTCATTTTGATCCACAATTTGAACTCCTAATTCATCATCATCACTTTCATCATCATGTTTAGGGTTTAGACCTCTCTTTCTATCCTCTTCTACAACATCCAATCAGACTTTCATTGTTCTCATTATTTCTAACCTTTCTTCCATTCTTTCAGAAACATTAGCCATACTGGGCATCCTCCTTGGTGGCATCTCTTCCTCGGATTCAGTGCAACTACCTCAATCTGGCAATCTGACTACAAGGTTGCAACTGCCTCACAATCGGTGTTTTGTTGACAAACTCTTGCAGGCTATGTTAGGTTGACGATATGTTCACCTTAAGATATGTCAGAATGCCTTCTCTCCCAAAGGATTCGAAAACTTCACTCTAATACCACTTGGTGCAATCACGGATGGAGGATCCAGGGATAGGACTGTCCTACCATGTAACCTTAGAGTAAAAACAACGAAAAACACAAAGAATGTAACAACAAATGGAAATTTATTAATTCAATATCATGAACAATTACAATTTTCATATGCCATTAATATGCGAACTACAATTGGCTCATAAGCCTGTCCTCTAACTTATTACAACTTATAAGAAATATATAGCTTTGAAGTGCTATCCCGCAATCTTAACTTCCCAAACTATCCACTACTACTAACTTCCTAACTGGCTCCTAATGCATCTAGTGAATGATTATATAGCAATTCCCATCTCAAGGAATGATCCGCATCGGCCTTAAGGGGTTTCAAAGTTCAATGCTTGATGAAACATGTAGGTCGACCTAATTCCAATGGTGAAACCTCCAATGTTGATGAATCATGTTGCGATTCTGGTTGAAGGTGCCTTTGGTCCCATAATGCCTTATGAGATATTCCCTTAGGTACCACAAGTCACAGGCAGGTGCCGCAAACTCGGTATGCTAAACTGAATGCTGAAGGTTCTAAACAATGAATCCTGATGAAGCTTTTGATAGCGATAACTTTCTATAGACAACTAAAAATCTCCTGAAATCTAGGTATGATGTAGATGAGCCTTTGTAGAATCCTGATCTTGTGCCACGAGCTATGAAATGATCATGTTGTAAAATACAATGCAAAATGATGAGACTATACTGACTAAAATGCAAGAAAAGAAAAGAAACAAAATGTTTTTTTTGGTTGATGCAATATTGTCTTTCAACTTGGGATGCTCCTGCATCACTTTAGTACTACGAGATTTTAATAAATTTATACAACTGGACCCCACCAGTGCATTTAAGTTTGTAGGCCTATACCACGGACATGCCAAAGTAAAATGACTACGAGCCCCAATTAACACTCAAGCTTTTATGACCAATGGTACTGCCTCCTTATCTATGCATCTTCATTTTATCATTGGAGCCTTGAGAGCCTTTGATTTGGTTTGATTTGACGGTGCAAGTTAAATAAAATATGTGCCTTTCGTAGTATGCAAAAAGGAGATAATGAACATCAAGGCAAAACTATTGACATAAATTAATTTGAAGTAAATACATCTGGGACATTACTCACCGAATAGCCCACAACCATTGATATAGTCTACGTAAAAAATAAATATAGACCTATTGTTGTAGAGATTAATCATACAATATAAAATATAGAGCTACTATAAAAAAGAAATATTTAAATCAATATCGACACATGATAAATATGTAGGCCACATGAGAACTACTATTATAGAGATTAATCATATAATATACAATATAAAATGTGATGCATTTATTGATAATTATGTCTTTGAAACTCACTAGGAATGAAGACTGAAGTAGAGTTGCAACCTTTGTCTATTCCCCAACTTTTGAGAATGTACCCTCCTATCTCACAGTTGGCAGTTCACAATTTGAGGACCAAAAATCACACATTCGCAATGTAGAAAATTGATGAATTTGAAATCAAAAGCCTAAAGAATGAATGGAGTATTTTTTTGCTTAAATACAAATCCATAGTCATACTACATTTTGCATGGGTGATTAAACACATTTACTATAAAAGACCTACAATTCTGAGATGATGGCACATGGTTTCTCTAAATTGCCTATAAGTAAATGGTGATAATAAATGTTTTCTCAAATATTACACATTTTCTCTAAATTCATTATAATTTTATTGGTGATTGCACCATCATTTGCCTTTAATTAATTATAATTTCATTGGCGATTGGGCCCCTTTGCCCCTAATTGCCTATAATTTAATTGGCAATTGCACCACCGTTTTCCCATAATTAATATAAATAGGCGGGTGATTGAAGCCTCAATTTGAAAAATAAAAATTCACATCAAGAGATGATTGGACTTGGATTAAAAGTTACCTCTATAATATCTTGGCGATGGGGACCAAACTGTATTAAAAAATTAATTTGCGGGCAATTTGAAGTTATGTGCATAAAAATATAATCAAACTTGGGCGAAAGCATATGTTGCCAAAACAGGTAATATTTGTTATTTTAAACCCCTCAAAGGTAAAAAAACACCAATTAGTGACAAATTGCCACTAAATTTTTTCTTGTCACCCAAAGCATGTGAGGGAAAAATGGTCAAAGCTAACATATATCATCATCCTCATTACTAGCTCACTAATTAGCTCATTACTAGCTCACTAATCATGGGAGAGGTAGGATCAAAGTGAAGCTAATGAACAAGTGAGCAAAGAGGATCACTTGACATGTAATGAAGCGTAACTAGAATAGTCAAATTTTTCTTGCAAAAATTCTAGCAACCAAAGCAATACTATTGTCATGTGCAATATAGCACAAGGGAAGAATCAAAGTGAGTATCCACCATGTAAGATGTATTAATAGTATCACCCAAAGGATGTGAGGGAAAAATGGTCAAAGGTAACATATCATCATGCTCATTACTAGCATTAATCGTGGGAGAGGCAGGATCAAAGTGAAGCTAATGAATAAGTGAGCAAAGGGGATCACTTGACATTTAATGAAGCATAACTATAATTTTCAAATTTTTCTTGCAATAATTCTAACACCCAAATAAATACTATTGTCATGTAATGTAGCACAAGGGAAGAATTAATGTAAGTATCCACCATGCAAGATGTATTAATAGTATCACCCAAAGCATATGAGGGAAAAATGGTCAAAGGTAACATATCATCATTCTTATTACTAGCACTAATCATGGTAGAGATAGGATCAAAGTGAAGCTAAAGAATAAGTGAGCAAAGGGGATCCAAAAGAGAAGGATGAGTAATCACCAATTCTATAAGGATGAAAGATCGAATATGTATATGTCTAAACAATACCTCCATAGATAGTACATCCCTATCCAAAGGATAAAAGGACATGAAAGCATCAAGAATTGAAGGATCATATGAGATAAAGGTTAGAAACACATCAAAATTAGTGAGGCATGCATGGACAAAATCTAAGGGCAAAGGCCTATGAGAGTCCATAATGAGCAACCAAGCAAGAGTGTATTATCCAAGGGTTTGAGGGTAGGGAAAATCTAAGCCCTAATCAAAATATAGCAATGGAACACAATAAAGGGTGTATCCAAACCCTAATTAGATATGAAATAAAGTATGCAATCAAAAAATAATTCTAAAACCCTAATGTAGAAGGAATAAACCTTAGAGAGGTTTAAGAATATATGAGTTCACCAAAAAATGTAAAGAAATGAAATAACTCTTTACATAAATCCCATGACTCACTTTGGCTAGGGTATTTGTTTATTATTGCTTAATTATTTTACCCTAGGAATTTTATGAAGAGGAGGTAATTTTATCCTTTTTGAATTTGGGTGAACCCTTATGCTCTTACACCCACTTAGGGTTTAAATCTTCTAATTTTTATAAATAATTTTTGATCTATGACTAATTATATTTCTAAAGATGCATAGCTATAGCTACTCTTGATCTATCATTGATTGTCTTTCTAAGGTTTGTTTATGCTAAGAGCTAGTTGAAACCCTAATTAACCTTTGTGAAGGAGTGCTCACTAAAATCCTGATATGACTTCTCATTCTATTGATCAAGAAATTCCCATTAAGGCTAATCATAATGAGCAAAGTGATTTTGATCAAAATACATGTGGACAAGAAAGATATAACTCTCATTAGACAATTACTAAATTTTGAGTCCTAGTTCATATAATGAGTGAATTGGACTATTTTGAAATGGATGAATTGGCTAGACTTTTAATTTGACTAAATAAGTGCTTTTGGATTTAAAAAAAAAGTGCTTTTGGATTTAAAAAAATGTGAGATGTATTTTAGTACACTTAATGGCGATTAATCTCAATGAAGAGGGTTTTATGGTGGTAGCCTAAGAAATAACCTTGTGTATTTTTTTCCTTAACTCAAGTAGCTTATGTTTGAAGATTACTTAAGAGTCTTCACATCTAGGAGGAGCTTGAATATATTCCTCTATAGTGAATTCATCCCCTCCTTGTAGAATCAAGCACTTTCTTGGCATGATAATAAATTCTACTAAACAATTGATCTTGTGGATCCTCAAGTATTAAGAAGACGATTCCAATTTGATTCAAAAATATTAGTGGAAATTGATTGTACAAAACCACATTAAGAATCACACTAACTCGTTAATTACAAAACTTATAAGCAAAGAGAAAATAAACATGTTATAAAAGAATGAATCTATAGAATGTCTTGAGGACTTTAAATGGGCCTTGGTGGAGCTTAGGCCATGTAAACCAAGGCAAAGTGGAGCAAAACCTCCACAAGTAGTTAGGATTGGTTGAGCTTCATTTCATTCATAAGGAAATACTGAGATTTATCTTTACCTACTTACTAATATATAGAGAGGGTATTTTCTTTATCCTTAAAGGACTTACCCTCTTCAAAAAAGAAAAAAGAAAAAATGAATTTTAAGTAGTTTGTTAGCCATCTAACTCAAGAAACTTGCTCATTCAACATCATTTTCATTCAACATCATTTAACTCTTAAAATGTTTAATGTAAATGTAAGACCATTAACATTAAATGTTGATGATTTGAAAGCAAGGCCATTGACATTAAATGTTGATGATGTGAAAGCAGAGGTCATTGACATTAAATGTTGATGATGTGAAAGCAAAGGTCACTGACACTAAATATCACCCAAAGAACATGATGGACAAAATTAGAACGGTGGAGACGCATGCATGACAACTTCACTCCCTCCCTTTTGTATATGATTCATGGAACTGAAGTCTCCTACACAAATCAAGTGGGTACTTGTCTTGAGCAAAAACTTGCTTGTCTATATGGAAAATATGTTGACTTTAACCTTTTACAAGCCTACTATATCAACCATTGTCAAAGAAGCTCACAAACTATTTACCTGTCTTCTCCCTCATTTCACAATTTTTATATGTATCATGTAATTTGGCAGCCCAAAATCATATCATGGAGATGCTAAAAAGTCCTTTGAGGCATGAACACTGTCACTTTCTGTGTCTGGTATATGGTGCCATGGTACCAACTTAGTTATCAAAGGGGACAGAAACATTATGGGGTGGCACGTTTTAACAGAAAAAAAAGTGTAAAGATGGTGTGAACATGGCAAGGACAGCCTCATCATGACCCGTGGGCAACTGGTGTGGCTCATTTGCTTCCCACTCATCTTACACAGTACACACCATGTGCTGCCCTGCCAATATGTATTCACAATTTTGCAGAAGTCAGCTGAAATATCCTCAGTTGATCACGGTTTTTGATTCCGGTTTTGTCGGTATAATTTTGGGGCATGTTCTCATGCACTCTACTCAAATAATGCTAATTTTTTTTAATAAGGATTTGGCTTACATCTTTAACTAGTTGTTTCAACTATATAATCTTTTCATTAAAAAGTCAACTAAAAATAATTTCAGATTTTTTTAAAAATTTTTGTTTTTCTTGATAAAGTGATAAATAGTATTAAAATAATTGTCTTTGAATGTTTGTTTTTTTGGGTAAAGTGGTAAATAGTACTAAAATAATTGGCTTTGAATCTTAATGGTTTTTTTTAATGATTTTATTTTCAGTTTTTTATATATAATATTATACTTCTAATGATTTTGAACTTTATTTTCAATCGTACTTTATATCATGATAGTTATTTCTCATTTTAAAATAAATTAACTATTTATCACATTTATGTATAAATGAAGTAAGCAATCTTTTCTTGAGTACCCAAGGTCATGAAATCAAGATCTTTGACTTTTTGTCACTTTAAAAATTGCGAAGTAATGAAACATGAAAAAAAAAGTAAACCAATAGAACATTAAACAAGGCTCTTATGAGACAAGATAAAAACTCAAAATCTGCGAACCCTAACATTTAAAAAAAGGATTCACCTAGAAGTGGCAATCATGGGTGGACTAACAAAATTTTACATTGAAAAATATGCTAGGTCTTAAGTGAAGGTAGTTGAGTGCACTTTCTATAGCAAGAAGGTTTGGAAAGGGCTTTGCTTTCATAGTTTGATCATAACTTCCACTTTGAAGGCACTTTTATGCCACTAAATATTTGAAGAGATTTTTAGGTTGTCAAATTGTATCTCAATTAGATGGGAGATGGGTATTATACAGGTTTTAAGCCACTTCTCCTTGACCTTTGATAAACTTAATAGTTAATGAGGCATGTACTTTTCTCCTAAGCTTTGGCTTCTTTTTTTCAACTGTATTTGGAAGGCTGGGATTGAACCCAACTTGGCTTACTTTTAATGGTGTTTGGGTTATCAAGGTCTTCCTAATGGGGAGCTTCTATGTCATCTAGTGTTCAATTATCCTAAAAACATCTCCTATGATGGGCTCAATACCTTCAAGCATATTTTCTAGGCTTGTTGTCAAGCCCACAGTGAATGGAAGTGGATTTATAGTCTTTTCTCTCCCTATCATTATGTTACAACCATCTTCAAACCATCACATAGAGGGTTACTCGCTTTGATGATTTGGCTTAATGGGTAGAGCATATAATTTTATCTAGAATTTCTTTAAAATCTTTATTTTATTTCAACTAAAACAATTAAGAAAATATACCATTTTACCATGAGCTTTTATCATAGGGTTTCTCTTGATGAAAAGTGCATGCATGTTCTCACATCATCTTATTTATTGATCTAGGCATAGGATGAGAGTGTTACTCTTTAGTTTCAACATCTTCAAGACTTGCTCAACTATTAGGGGACAACAAATTATACTATGAGTCATGTGCCACCCAAGATTCTTCTCCATAACTCTGCTAATGGGTCTTCAGTCATGACAAGACCACTTTCAAAGTCATTTGTGCTTTGCAAGATTTTTCCTCCTTCCCAATGAGGAGGGTGAAATTTGACGAACACTCACAAGAAGACTTCCACCATCACTCCACCATCTTAGTGGGCCTCTCTTATGCATGAACTAGTGGGTTTTGACAATCTTGCTCCCTCGACTATGTGGGTTTTTTTGTTTGCATTGGCTCTTGAGGGATTTAATTGACATGATGGATGATAGGGTCTAGATTCTCCTTGTGTGGATCCTTCAACATGGGATTATTTTCTATTGAAAGATAACCATCATCCTCTTGGTACAATGGCATGTGCTTTAAGATTTTCTTAAATGCCAAACAAGGTGACTTTTAGGCCTTGAAACTTGTGATATTTTGGTGTTGTCATTTGGACAATTTGTGAATACTCAAAAACCACCTTTTACTGTAAACCATCATTAAGATTTATTTTCTAATTTTTTGTTAATAACAAATCATGATCTAACTTTGCAATACAAAAAGGATTAATTGAATAGGCGAGTTACCCTCTCAATGATATACATGCAAAAACTTTTTCTGAGCACGACCTCCTATCCCGTTTTAACCAATGGATCAAGATACACCCCTTCTTTCATTAGTGAGTATCTAAAGATCAAAACTTTCCTCCTTAAAAATAGAGGATAAATTAAACACTATTTTTAATTTAATATACAAAATTGAAACTATTCTTCTTTCAATATACATATAGATTACTACACCATAGCAACAATGAATATCATCTTTTATCATTGGAGCACATCCACTCACAAGAGTATTCATCTTTATTAAGGCTACCTATCGTATGATGGCATCCAACTACTTGTTTTCATCCTTTATGGCATCTAACTACTGTGTTTTCATCCTTGAATAATATGTCAAATTCTATAGTTCATATATGGACATAGCCTCTATTTTAAATGTATCTGTTAGCTATTGGGGTGGTTTTCCTTGCCACCTTCTTGAACTTGTAAATAATATACACAAGAAAACTTTATTAGCTTGATTATTTAAGAGTTAATTTTTTAAAAAAGTGAAGATAATAAATTAATTTAAGTATGGTAAGATATATTTACCAATATTAAATGCTAGATAAATTAAAAATCTTTCTTAAATTAAATTTTAAGCACATAATTAAACTTAAATTTGATTTATGAATTGAAATACATATTAATACAAAATTTAAATGTAATATTATTTCATTTTACTAGTTAATATAATTTCTATAATAAAATTTTAAACTTCTATAATTATGTATTAAAGACACCTATTATAAATATATTTAACATGAGATAAAATTTTAAAAATAGATTTGATAAATATTTATTTTTTAATATTTTTACTATTATATATTAAATTTTTGTCCATATGGTTTTTTTAATTTATAAAAAACTTAAAAAGTCGTTTAACGAAAAAGAATATTTGTAATAACATAATACAAATTATTATGAATTAAAGGTATATTTTAATATTCCATAATATTTTTGTGAAGTACATAAATGGAAGATTATTGAGAGGTCTTATAAAAAAAATTTAGGAGATTTTTTAGAGTTATTGTCCTTAAAATAGGGGAAACAACCACAATAATAATAATAAGGATTTCACAAGGGAAACAATTGTGGAGTTCAAAGTAATAAATACAAATAAATAGAACTACGAAGTACCGAGAGTAATTCTAGTGTTGGGTGGAAGGATCTTGCCTATCAAGATTATCCCACCTTCCACTTCCACTTAGCAAATTGTTGTTTCATCCATGGACTCCCAACCATTAAGAACAACTTCTTCTCCCTCTAAAAAATAGTCTTGCTACTGAATCTACACAATCCTCAATAGAAATATAACAATTTTTTTTTTTCTAAACATTAATCTAATAATATTTTGTGTTATTTTATTCTAAATAATAACCAAATTATTTTTTATGATTACAAAATTTTGAAAATAAAATTTAAAAGAAAAAATAAAAAAAGGAGCTGATAAAATGTGTAGCACTTAACAAATTTATAATTAAATAATTGATTTAACCCTCTCTATTTAAAACTTTAAAACTTACTTTTAAATTTTAAACTATAATAACTATTCAACTATATAGAAAGAATATTATACCAAAAAAATTACATACAGCTGCATAAGACCATGCTAATAGTTAGAAAGAATATATATATATATATATATATATATATATATACAAAAAATTACAAACAGCTGCATAAGACTATGCTAATAGTAGCATGTAATGGACGAAAACATTAGTCTTTTGAAGATACTATTTAAATAATAAAATCTCCAATCTAATATTAAAGAATCAAAGTACAGATATTCTGAGACAAAAAGAAGTTTGAGAAAATCTAAACCACCGTTTAGAAAGACTGTTGGATGGTCCTTTTCTATCATACATTTGGCACTTCTTAGCTTACACCATATTCTCAACAGCCACTGTGGAGAGAGACATGCCAAGCCTATTCTCTGCTTGCAGTTTTTTTTACATCTTTTGCTTCCAACTTTACAATGTATTACTTGCTATCTTCTTCTGCACTACTGCATTCACTTTAACATTCTATCAAAACAGTGGCTGCACACAACATATGAATTTATTCTCATTAGAGAAATATGTAATTTCACAGATTTATTTTCTTACATCAGTGTGCTCAAATTCAAGAAACCTTAACCATAATAATCACAATACCTAGATTATTCATTCGAGAGAATTCAAATATCCCATGCAATGTCCACAACTCCTCTGAATTTGTGCACAAATACAACATTACATCATTTAAAAAATGGATGACAATCATCTGACAATATAAAAAATCTACTTGAAAATTCATATCAGATCTGTCTCAGTTAAAATATAGAAACTACCTAAGCTACCTTATTAGATATATGAAATCTAGTCATGCAGTATATGTATGTGATTTTGCATCATTGGGTGACAGGGACTGCAAGGATTTTAGAGGCATATTCATCAAGAAAATTTTGGTTATGGTCTCTTATTTTGCATGATCTTTCAGTGTAAATTTACACACAATAAATGGCCAAGAAAAAATTGGTTATGGTGTCTTATTTTGCATGATGTTTGAGCTTAAATTTACACACCCTAAAACAACATTGACAATAGACTGGAGAATCCTTACCTCAATATCAACCAGAGATTCCCGACCATTGACTTCACCTTTCACAAGCTTGCTCTGCCATATGAAGAATAATAGACATTGATCCAGTTATACATAAAAGATGTATTTGTATCAAAGGACATTATTGAAGATTCTGTACTCATCCTCATCCTCATGAAGACCCTCAAACTTCAAGACTAGAGATTTCAAATGTCAAAATCATTGATTTTTTAAGTTTTAAGTTTTATTTTAAATGGGTTGCTGCAACCAGTGGTTTTCTTATTATATATTCCTAGGATACTAGAAATGCTAAAGTAAAAAATCTACCTTTGAACTCTGGACAGAAGAGCTTGCAGTGTCTTGAAGAGAACAATGCTCAGCCTCCTCCCTATAGTCAACCCTTCTGAGCTTACATTTTCTAGGATTCCCATCTGTAAATGAACAAGATGAAGCATAATCCAAATCCTTTTTTCTACCATGTAAACGTGTTATTCTTGATGGATATAATGCAGAGGCTTGCTGTTCTTGTTCATGGTCAGGCGAAGGCAGCTGCTGGGGACCAGATGAAGCATCTGAGATCATAGAGGATTCCTCCTCTTCATTTCCTGCGTTGCCTGATTTCTTCTTAAAACTTGTAGACACAATATCAGAGTGGGTGGTACTTTTATGAGTAGGTGATTGATCCAAATACCTTGTCCACCCAGACTCAGAAGTGATATTACTACTACCCATTGTGTTTGCAGGTGTATTTTGCAAATATATAGATGTAGAAATAGTTTTGAGCTGGATTGGAAGGTAGTCTGTAACACACATCAACTATTCCTCATACACCTACTATGACTCATTATACTACAATCACAGAAATTGTGGTCCATATTTCTAAACCCAAAGCCTAGCACCTCACAGGGCAAGGATTCTAACTGAGTTCTGTTACTAACTTACCATCTCATCAGCCACCTGTCCTAAAGACTTCTTTTAGCATTAACTTACAATTTAGCCCTCATTTTTTCCCTTAAGGCCTTACTTTTCCATAATAAATCAAACCTTATCATCATTCTCTGTCATCGTCAACCCTATTACATTTACTTCTGGTTTATTAAAATAGTACATATGCTATTAACTGTGAAATAATGTTTTTAGTTTTGGCTTACACACAGTTGTCAAACCCCTCTGCTGATTTTTGTCCTTGTTATTCCGGTACTATGGTTTAAAGATTACCTATAAATTTGGATGTTTAACTGAAATTGGTCTGGTTTTGACCAACCCCTCAATCATAGCTGAGATAAACTAATCCATTGAAGGGGAATATATTTAAGAAAATCAGGCGTGTTTGTTCATTACCCTTGTGTGGAACCCAAACGAGCTTGTACTGTAACTGGGTTACCTTTGGAAAGGGTTTACCTTTTCGCGAACGATAGAATAAGGTACAAACAGGCAACACATACAGGGAAGTAAAAATAGCAGTTCTAAAAATGCTAGACTTTCTTTGACAAACCTGAATTCCCTATAAATTTATGATGTCCTCTCTTTGGAAGCAAGCTAAATCCACTTTAGACCTGTTTATTAGTTAATCTAGGGAAGATAAAATAGTACGTTTCATTTATCAGTCCTTGTCAAGGTAGGAATTACAACCATCTATTTATTAATCAATCTACGAAGTTAAAGTGGTACATTTCATTTATTAGTCCTTGTTAAGGTACTAATTATAACCATTGATAATTGTGCAGTTTATTGTTTACTTTATCATCTAATCAATTAGAATTTGATTATTTTTTGATATGTTTTATATTTGTAAAAAGTTTTATTTAAAATTTTTATGTTTGTCTAAAGTTGATTGTTTAATTTATTCGAAGTTTTTATTGTTGTCTTCAAATAAATTGAGACTATAATAATTAGTTTTTTTTTTTTTTTTTTTGGGTGAGTGGAGGCGAGACTAATCCTTTGGGGGCTGCCGAGGGGGCCCGCACACCCCGAACAACCTTTGGAAATATGGGCGGAGAGAATCGTCCTCGGGACCTATATGGGACAAGCCCAAAGCCCTTAGCCAACTACGCCACCCGTGCGGGCTAAAGGTTTATTGTAGTACTAACTACTACAAAAGATATATTGCATTAATTGGGCACAAAGATTAACTAGGCATTGTTCCTTACGTTTTATTTCCTAATTTGAAATATAGATACATTATTTAATGAAATAGGGAAAACAACTATCATACACCCCACCATAAATTTGATGTCACTAAAATCTTCTCAGTACAATCCTAAATTATATTATTTATTGATTATTTGTCATTGCTTTTGCCACACTGCATTTTCATACACAAATTCAACTATAATTGTAATGCCCCAACTTTTACATTAGGAGATTAGTGGACAAAACATAGACTAACAATTTTTTTTGCGATGCAATTGCAACACTCACGTGTCACGATTGTACAATCACACATTAGAAATGTCGAGGCATCCAACGACATCACTCTAGAATGCAACACAAAAGCATCAAGAAATGACCACACATGGTCAACACACACGAACCAAAAAAACACAGGCAAAAGACTTCACTAATCGTGTGACCATGCCATGACGACGACTCTACGAGTTAGGGATTGTCTTACTCCGACAAACACCCATGCTCACAAATGGATAGGAGATGATGAAGATGATATGACGACATGCCCCACAACCTCCAACACTAAGAGGAAACATCCACAAGGTTGTAGATGCGGCAAACAAGGCCTTGGCACACATGCCCAAGGTTGGGTATGAGGAGATCAAAATTTCTCAAAATACCCAAAGGACCACCTGCACTAAAAAGCTAGACATGTAAAGTACACCCCTAGGACCAATTCTCCTTCAAGATTTTTTTTTTCAAAATCTTGGGAAACACTCATTGTTTGAAGGGTTCGGACTACAGTGCACAATAGGACAACGGTACACAAACATGACTCTGGCATGCAATCAAGACCCCAGTGCACATTTAGGACACTAGCGCACTAGCACTATAGTCCTGAAATTGTGTTGTAGTCCTACACTTCTATCCCGAACAAAGATTCTTCAAGACTAACTTACTAGGTCAAAAACTTAGACTTTAACAAGGGTTTTTAGACATTAAACTTGGGTGTAGTATGAATGCAGAGAAAGATGAACAAGTAAGATCTCATTACCACATCATTCCAAAACATCAATTAAACATATGAATAACATACTTTCATCTACATTAAATTACATGATCATTCCTCAAGAATACGAAACCAGGTTTTCTAATCATGTTTCTATCACATACTTAAACATGAGAAATGATATAGAAAGCCATGCTTGTTCAACACCAATGTTGAGATGTGCCAAAAGCAAAGATGGAGCCATCACCCTTTATGTGGGTGAAATACAAAGCAACTCAAACGAGTTCAAGAATAATAATAGCAATTATACAAATGATGACACCAATGTCCCAAATTATACATTTTCTTCACAAGACACCACATAGAATAAATTCACAAATATGACTTTTCCATTCTAGAACAAAGGTCAATTTCAATTCAAATGTTATTATAGCATAATCACAAGATAGAGGATACTTCCCAAACATGGAAGGATTAAACTCCTATATAAAAATGATACAATAGATACAATTACAACATCATTGAGCCACTCCAAAGGTGCTCCAGTGGCCACAAACCATGTAACATCATTACAATATAAAACACCTTTTCCATCTTCCACGAGATCTTCAAGAAGGGACCAACATAGGATGTTACCCACCACCCAACCATATTACCATCATCGAGCACAATAGTTGCCTATGCCACTCTACACAACCCCTGAGCTACGAAGAGAGAAGATCATCCTTCTCTTTCTGAGAGTCTAAGTAATTATCCACTCCAATCCCCCTTCAGGCATCCTCTAATCCTTAACAATCTATGGGTGAATCTTCTTCAAATAGGTTGAGAATGGATAATGTTCATATTTCCATGCAACATGCTTCCCAATGTAACCACATTTTGTTTCTATGGGAGAAGTCATGATTCCATAATAAAATCATTTCAAAAATTCTAAATTTCAAATAGAAATAATTTAATATTTTCCAAAATTATCTAGGGGCAGCCATTGATGGATCTTGAAGCTACCTTCAAAAAATTTTCTGAAAATTTGAAAAGACACAAAATCAAAATTCTAAATATACCCTTATGGTCTAAATATATCCAACACCATACTTTTCCAATCACATACATTTTTTAGGAAAAAATGATAGGGTTTGGGTAGGAAATTCATTTTTCTCAAAAATAATTTCCTACAACTAAAGAAAATTCCATTTAAAAATTAAACTTTAATAGCTACATTCACTAAGATTGATGCATAAGCATATGAAGGAAAGCATGGCTAAATCAATCTCTTTAACAAAACAAGAAAACACTTAATTCTTAAGGGATTTGCATATATAAACAAGAAAATTGCCTTTCTATTAGAAGATTACAAGAGAGAAAAGTTTCTTTCGAAGCAAGCACATCACAAGCAAATCCTTTCCAACTCCCACACAATCCCAATCCAAAGCCAATCCAAGTTCAAGCAAATTCCAAGCATACAATAATTTGTTTTCAAAATAGGAGAGGAGAGAGTTTTTTTTCCCAATGCAAAAGTGATATGAAAAAATGTTTTTTTCTTTTCCATATACCAAAATTCCTGAAAGCCTTGGGTGAAAGTTCAAAGCTATGTCCCACTTCAGGCCAACTTATTAGTACAATTGAATTTAAGCATTTCCAACTGAAAGTCAATTTTGGTCAAAAATATGTTCTAGCTGGATTCATTTTTAATAACCAACCTAGATACTACTAATTTTTTTTTACACATCAAATACTAACTTAATCGTCCAAGCATCTTCTATCTGATTTAGAAGTGCCAACTTTAGAGACTTACCAACCATAGTCATGGCCACAACTTTATGCCATAACTCATATACTCGCACTAGAGTATGGTAATCTCCCAAGGTTAGGGTCATCCCTAGACCCAAACCTAAACCTCGAGGGTTCATTCGTAATGGCCCTGCCTACATATCCCTTTATGGGAAGTAGAGGCTCCATAGTTCATACATCAACATCAGAGAGGCTTCATCCTCTCCTTTGAGATGAGATCTCTGATCCCACTTTTAAATCATAGCCTTTAAGTAAATCCTATGATTCCAATTCAATTCATATGCAATAATATGATAGCAAATGCAATCTAGTCATTTATGTTAGTTTAATGTCAACATCAATGTATGAAAATACACATAACCACATAGTGACCAGCTCATATAAACGTCACTTGTTTAGACATAGTGACTGGCTCAAGCACACATCACATGCACACAATGTGACTATCTATCACATGGGTCACACATACACAATGAGACTAGCTTAGAGGTACAACCCATTTACACAATATGAATAACTCATGCATGTGTCACATATATACAATGTGACTAGTTCATGCATACCACATATACATAGAGTGAATAACTCATGCATGCGTCACATACACCCAGAGTAACTATCTCATGCACACACCACATATACACAGGGAGAATAATTCATGCATGTGTCACATACACATAGAGTGACTAGCTCATGCATACAACACATATACATAGTGTGATTAGTTCACACCTCTATCACATATGTACATAATGCAAATAGATTGTGTAGGCATCACATATACACAATGTGACTACTTCACATATACACAATGTGAATAGCTTGTGTAGGCATCACATATACACAATGTGAATAGCTTGTGTAGACATCATATGCACATCATAGGTATACATAGTGACCTGGTAGCAAAAAAGAATGGTTGTGACCATATTGCAAGCATCTTCCCCTTTGCCTGATTCAATAGCCCATAACTCCTCAAATATATGCCAACTAGACAAAGGAATGTTGGTGTATCTAATGGTACACCATGGGTTCCCTCATTTTTTTTTTTGATTTGTAGCCAATTATGATGACATGCAAGCATCCCATACTACTTGCGGTCATCACTGACAAGGGCTCAAGTGCAACAACATATAACACATAAGGTCCTTAAAATTGTTGCACACAATGATTGACTCACATATACATAGTGACCAACTAGTAGTAGGAAGTGGATGCAACCTATGACATCCATCTTCCCATTACCTTGTTCACTAACACATAAGCTCGTAAATATTCCCTACGAGAAAAAGGAATGTTAGTGCATCTTATGTTGGTGTATCTAATGGTACACCATGGGTTCCCTCATTTTTTTTTTTGATTTGTAGCCAATTATGATGACATGCAAGCATCCCATACTACTTGCGGTCATCACTGACAAGGGCTCAAGTGCAACAACATATAACACATAAGGTCCTTAAAATTGTTGCACACAATGATTGACTCACATATACATAGTGACCAACTAGTAGTAGGAAGTGGATGCAACCTATGACATCCATCTTCCCATTACCTTGTTCACTAACACATAAGCTCGTAAATATTCCCTACGAGAAAAAGGAATGTTAGTGCATCTTATGCAGCGAATGACCTTGACAGCGGCCAACATTGGGATCGAAAAGACTCAATTTATTATGCATAATAAACCAAGCCTCTCTTTCACCAGCTATCCACCGCATAGGCAAAGCTTTGCATTTATCATATGTGCACTCAATCATATTAAAATCCCTGAACAGAACCCAAGTGGCAGCCAGAATTGAATGAGCAATCCATTGCCAAAGAGAAGATCTATGTACGACATCATTGGGAGCATAAACATTAATAACACCAAAGTAATGATTGTTGACATTGAAAAGCATCCGTAGTGCACGGTTAGTGGGGTCACAACCATGATCAACCAATAGCTGATGCCACGTAGGAGAGAGAAAGGTGATGACCCCTCCATGACCAGTGTCATAGTTACTGTAGAAAAAATGGTTGACGAACCAAATAACTCGGCAAGCCGCCGAAAACAAAAAACCAGACACAAGTTGCCCTCTTTTCCATCATACTACACTTCCTTAGGATATTTTTAAGTACTTAAATTAACCCTCTCTATTTAAAATTGGCTTTTAAATCTTATACTATAATAATTATTCATATATATATATATATATAAAAGCAGCTGCATAAGACCATGCTATTAGTAGCATGTAATGGACGAAAACATTAGTCTTTTGAAGATACTATTTAAATAACAAAACCTCTAATCTAATATTAAAGAATCAAAGTATAGATATTCTGAGACAAAAAGAAGTTTGAAAAAATCTAAACCACCGTTTAGAAAGACTGCTGGATGGTCCTTTTCTATCATACATTTGGCACTTCTTAGCTTACACTATACTCCCAACACCTCTCAACAACCATTAAGGAGAGAGACGCCAAGCCTATTCTCTGCTTGCAGTTTTTTTAACATCTTTTGCTTCCAACTTTACAATGTATTACTTGCTATCTTCTTCTGCACTACTCCATTCACTTTAACATTCTATCAAATGGTAGCTGCACACAACATATGAATTTATTCTCATTAGAAAAGTATGTAATTTCACAGATTTGTTTTCTTATATCAGTGTGCTCAAATTCGAGAAACCTTAACCATAATAATCACAATACCTAGATTATTCATTCGAGAGAATTCAAATATCCCATGCAATGCCCACAACTCCTCTGAAATTGTGCACAAATACAACATTATACCATTTAAAAAATGGATGACAATCATCTGACAATATAAAAAAATCTACTTGAAAATTCATATCAGATCTGTCTCAGTTAAAATATAGAAACTATCTTAAGCTACCTTAATAGATATATGAAATCTAGTCATGCAGTATATGTATGTGATTTTGCATCATTGGGTGACAGGGACTGCAAAGCTTTCAGAGGCATATTCATCAAGAAAAATTCAGTTATGGTCTCTTATTTTGCCTGATCTTTCAATGTAAATTTACACACGATATATGGCCAAGAAAAAATTGGTTATGATGTCTTATTTTGCATGATGTTTGAGCTTAAATTTACACACCCTAAATCAACATTGACAATAAACTTCTGACATTGCACGCTGAAGTCTTGGGTTTCTTAACAGACTGGAGAACCCTTACCTCAATATCAACAAGAGATTCCCGACCATTGACTTCACCTTTCACAAGCTTGCTCTGCCATATGAAGAACAAAGAACATTAATCCAGTTATACATAAAAAGATGTATTTGTATCAAAGGACATGTATTTAAGGTTCTATACTCATCCTCATCCTCATGAAAACCCTTAAACTTCAAGACTAGAGATTTCAAAATGTCAAAAACATTGATTTTTTAAGTTTTAACTTCAATTTTAAATGGGTTGCTGCAACCAGTGGTTTTCTTATTTGACATTCCTAGACTACTAGAAATGCTGAAGTAAAAAATCTACCTCTAAACTCTGGACAGAAGAGCTTGCAGTGTCTTGAAGAGAACAATACTCAGCCTCCTCCCTATAGTCAACCCTTCTGAGCTTACATTTTCTAGGATTTCCATCTGTAAATGAACAAGATGAAGCATAATCCAAATCCTTTTGTCTACCATGTAAACGTGTTATTCTTGTTGGATATGATGCAGAGGCCCACTGTTCTTGTTCATCGTCAGGCAAAGGCAGCTGCTGGGGACCAGATGAAGCATCTGAGATCATAGAGGATTCCTCCTCTTCATTTCCTGCATTACCTGATGCCTTCTTAAAACTTATAGACACAATATCAGAGTGGGTGGTACTTTTATGAGTAGGTGATTGATCCAAATACCTTGTCCACCCAGACTCAAAAATGATATTACTACTACCCATTGTGTATGCAGCTATATTTTGCAAATATATAGATGTTGAAATAGTTTTGAGCTGGAATGGAAAGGAGTCTGTAACACACATCAACTATTCCTCATACACCTGCTATGACTCATTATACTACAATTATAGAAATTGTGGTCCATATTTCTAAACCCAAAGCCTAGCACCTCACAGGGCAAGGATTCTAACTGAATTCTCTTACTAGCTTACCATCTGATCAATCACCTGTCCTAAAGACTTCTTTTAGCATTAACTTACAATTTAGCCCTCATTTTTTTCCTTGGGGCCTTACTTTTCGATAATGAATCAAACCTTATCATCATTCTCTGTCATCGTCAACCCTATTACATTTACTTCTGGTTTATTAAAATAGTACATATGCTATTAACTGTGAAATAATGTTTTTAGTTTTGGCTTACACACAGTTGTCAAACCCATCTTGCAGATATCTGTCCTTACTATTCCTGGTACAATGGTTTAAAGATTACCAATAATTTGGTTTTTTAACCGAAATTGGCCTGGTTTTGACTAACCCCTCAATCATAGCTAAGATAAACTAAATATGTTTAAGAAAATCAAGTGTGTTTTTTCATTACCCTTGTGTGGAAACCAAATGGGCTTGTACTGTAACTGAGTTACCTTTGGAAAGGGTTTACCTTTTCGCAAACGATAGAATAAGGTACAAACTGGGAACACATGAAGGAAAGTAAAATAGCAGTTCTAAAAATGCTAGCCTTTCTTTCACAACCTGAATTCCCCATAAATTTATGATGTCCTCTGTCTGGAAACAGACTCTTTACTATCTAAAATCCACTTTAGGCCTATTTATTAGTTCATCTATTGAAAGCTAAAATGGTACATATTATTTATTAGTCGTTGTCAAGGTAGGAATTATAATCATATGGTTTATCTTCTATTTATTAGAATTTGATTATTTTTGGATAGGTTTTTTTTTATAAAAATTTTATTTAAATTTTTATGTTTGTCTAAAGTTGATTGTTTAATTTATTTCAAGTTTTTATCGTTGTTTTTATTTCAAGTCTTCTGATGGAGTAAGAATGCAGAAAAAGATAGACAAGTAGAGCATAACAAGACCTCATTACCACATTATTCCAAAACATCAATTAAACATAAACATAACATACCTTCATCTACGTTAGATTACATGATCATTCCTCAAGAATATGAAACTAGGTTTTCTAATCATGTTTCTATTACATACCTAAACATGAGAAAATGATACAAAAGGCCATGCTTGTTTGATACCAATGTCGAGATGTGCCAAAAGCAAAGATGGAGCCCTCACCCTTTATGCCGGAAAAATACAAACCAACTCAAACAATTTCAAGAATAATAATTACAATTATACAAACGAGGACACCAACGTCCCAAATTATATATTTTCTTCACAAGACACCAATTAGGATAAATTCACAAATATGATTTTATCATTCCAGAACAAAGGTTGATTTCCATTCAAATGCTATCATAACACGATCACAAGATAGAGGATACTTCCCCATCATGGAAGGATTGCACTTCAATATTAAAATAATACAATAGATACAATTTACAACATCATTGAGCCACTCCAAAGGTGCTCCAATGGCCATAAACCACACATCATTACAATATAAAACAACTTTTCCATCTTCTACAAGATCTTCAAGAAGGGACCAATGAAGGATGTTACCCATCACCCTTGGAACCATATTACCATCATCAAGCACAATAGTTGCCTATGCCACTCTATGGAACCCCCAAGCTATGGAGATAGAAGATCATAGACACACAATTATTAAGGCCAAGTCTCACACACAAACAAAGAGCCTCAAGAAAGAAACCAACATTCACATAAGAGTCAGATGTGGTTTTCTCAACACACGATTGGCTACAATCAACCCAATGAAACAAGGAAGAGGAGGGTAGCTAAGGCATGGAGTGGACTCTCCCTTGGTTCTCCATAACCAAGCTAGGAAGTGAAATAGACCACAAAAGTCTCATAGTGAGTGTCCACCCCATGGATGCTTCTTATTATGCAAGGGACTTCTTCAATGCTTGCATGCATGTAAGAGCTTCTTTAGCACACTACGCCCATGTAAAGGTTTCTTTAGGGCACTATGCCTATGTAAGAGCTTCTCTAGCACATACACCCATTCATTATCTTTCATTAATGTAGTATGTTTAATTTAGGTTTAAGACTCAAGATTCATTAATCAATTTTCAATATTCAATTTTACGCAAGAGCTTCTTTAGTAATCAATTTTTAATATTCAATTTTATGCAATAGCTTCTTTAGTACTTGCCCCCAACTCTTCTGGAGAGGGTAGGTAATTAGCCACTCCAAGCCTCTTATATGTATCATCTAATCTAAAACAATCCATGGATCAATATTCTTCAGATAGCTTGAGAATGGGTAAGGTTTAGATTTCCATGCAACATGCTTCCCAATGCAAGCACATTTTATTTCTATGGGAGAAGTCATGATTAAAAATAATAAAATCATTTCAAAAATTCTAAATTTCAAATAGAAATAATTTAATATTTTCTAAAATTATCTAGGGGCATCCATTGATGGATCTTGAAGCTAACTTCAATTTTTTTCCCACAATTTAAAAAGACACAAAATCGAAATTCTAAATATACCTTTATGGTCTAAATCTATCCAACACCATACTTTTCCAATCACATACATTTGTTAGGAAATTTTGATAGGGTTTGGGTAGGAAATTCATTAAAGAAATTCCATTTAAAGATTAAAATTCAATAGCTACTCACTAAGCTCAATGCCTAATCATATGAAGGAAAGCATGGCTAAATCAATCCCTTTACTAAAACAAGAAAACACTCCATTCTTAAGGGATTTGCATATAAAAACAAGAAAATTACCTTTCTATCAGAAGATTACAACAAGGAAGGAAAGTTTCTTTGGAAGAAAGCACATCACAAGCAAATCCTTTCCAAATCCCACACAATCCCAATCCAAAGACAATTCAAGTTCAACCAAATTCCAAGCATAAAATAATTTCTTTTCAAAAGGGGAGAGGAGAGAGGTTTTTTTTTTCCAATGCAAAAGTGATATATGAAAAAAAGTCTTTCTTTTCCTTATACCAAAATTCCTTAAAGCCCTAGCGAAAGTTCAAAGTTGTGTCCCACCATGCCAACTTATCAATAACAACTAAATTTAAGCATTTCCAACTAAAAGTCAATTTTGGTCAAAAATATGTTCTAGCTGGATTCATTCTAGTGAGATTAGGTCTAGGCCACAACCTTTTTTTTTTGGATTAAAGATCGTTCAATCATATTACCCAAAAAAAGAAGTAGTTTTAGTACAATCTATGTGGCCAAGTGGGCCACAAGTAAGTAACTGACTATTCCTTACAAAAGATAGGTATAATCAACTGCAGAAATAAAGCTTTGAGATTGTCCATAGCTAATAGTAAGCATATCTAGGATATTACATAGAATTCTAAACTTTATAAGATTCCACGTCTGGGGGCTCAGCTTGACTACCTATAAACCTTGACTCAACAACCTCAGAAGGCCTAAATTCTATCTGCAACACTTCCTCTGTATCCATGTGGCCTTCATCTGACTGAGGCTTGGAAATTTGAAGAGTCTTGTATTTATTATGAAGCTCCTCCAAATAGGTGTTGAAGCTTTTGACTGCCTTTTGAACATTAAGAGAGCTCTCCTCAATCTGCATAGAATCATCAATTATAGCTAAGTTTGGATCATGTACATTAGTCTTTAGTTGGCTCTTCTCTCTGGGCATCCAATGAAATTATGGCCTACAAAATTGGATTAGCAAGTGTGAGTCTAAATTCAGACTCAGTAAGGCTCCTTTTTCTGCCACGAAAATGCTCTTCATTCCTTAATTTCCACAAAATCCATAAAATTTCAGTTGTTAGGGACAACCAGAAGACATTGTTTTTTGCATTAAGTTCAGAATTGAACCCAAACAGGACCTCAAGTTTACATTTATCATGCATTACAGACCAATCTAACACAAGACCCATGAAAAGACCCCACACTTCACAAGCCAAAAATATGTGCTCACAAGACTCGGCTACATTGCAAATTGAACATATATAATTATTATAACCAACATGCAATTTCTTCAGCAATAGTAACTATCTAAAACAACCTTTTCCAATTGGAAGTGTCCACTAGATACATATGTAGCATTAGTTTGGTGCCAATTTACAAAAAGAAAAAATAAATTATTTGGAAAATTAATGTTCTCACAACTCCTACTCATGTAAATAACATTAAATTTTTTTTTTTTTTTTTCTAAAAATACCCTTTTGTAGATCTATAAGTGTAATTTTTAAATATATATATTTTTAATATTTTAATTAGTTTTTATATTTTCTATTTTTATTTTTACTAAAAGTAGGTCATCAACACTAAAATATAAGGTTGATTGTCTTCTCAAGAAAAATACTAAAGTTTATTAAAAAAATTGAAAAAAATATGATGCACTAGAGGAGAGAATCCATGTTGAGATGATATAATTTTTTCTTTTTAATCTTGGATAAATTTAGTTAAAACAAAAAATAGAGGCCTATCAAAATAGTTGTGTTTTTAGTACATGACACTTTCAAGATTTATTTAAAAAATATATTTATTGAAATGGGAAAAAAATCCATGCACTAAAGTTTTAAGTTATAAATATGGAAATAAATTGAAAGAAAAAAAAAACTATAAAAAAGTGGAGGCCTGTTTAACCTCATTTTCAACATTTTATTAACAACTAAATTATAGTGTCAATTTTACAAATAACTACATTCAAATATGTTTTTATCTTTATTTTTAAAGTACAAATATAAAATACACTAAAAATCTACGTTTTATTAGTTTACATCATTTTAAAATTCAAAACATATATATCACTTTCTAGTGATTCAGGTTGAAAAGTTAGATTAGTGAACTAGCAATTTCCTTTGTAAAAGTGGGACAGAACTTTGAACTTTCACCCCCTTTCTACTTTTTCCCTCCTTTCACATTCAAACTTGCCTTTTTCAAAATGGCTATTTTCAATAATAGATATTTTCCACTTTAGATATTTCATTCCAAAGAATTAATAGGAGATATTAAAACTTTTGATATGATTCTTTTTTCTTGGGTTTACTAACAATGCTAATTAATTTCCTTTAACTCAAAATACAAGAATCCTAATTTTTTTAACTCAACTGACAATTGCTTTTCTTTCCAAATATTCTAATAGCATTATAACAAGACCATTAATTTTTTTCCACATACCAAGCAAATGTACAAAGACTGATAGATAAAGTTACCTAAGAAAGACACATTTACAAGTCTAGCATTAGGGGATCCAAAATCATGATTGATTCAGATATCATTTTCATGGGTTTCAACATCACACGTCCTATTACTTTAGATTGAGTAGAATGGTTTAGAATATCAAACGAATACATCCACAAAGATCATAGAGTCACTAACTCAATGATAGGAACCAGGTTACATGAGATGGCTAAGTGAAATCCATGTCGTTCTCCTCCACATGACTTCAGTTGGTCGAACACGTATAAATTTTCTGCACACTCAATCACTTATTATGCACATATGCCCAATATGTAAAAATAGTTGAAGTGAATGATAAAATTAACCAATACCATAATATTCACATTTAATAATCACATTTTAGTTAAATCATCTATCCAAGCAATATGATCAACATACAATTTAATCTTTCAAATAGGACAATCACTGTAAGTGCTAAATTTACACAACTAGCATATCAGTAATGAAAATAGTGAAGCTAAAACATAGATACAAATATAAACATAAAATCTAGTACACATGTATAAATCCCTATATAGATTCAAATATACATATCAAGTATCAAGGCATCAGTGTATTGGTATCCACAAGCAATAACCAACCAATATAAAAATAACATAGTAGTATCGAGTATGTACATATAAATGGGGGTCAAAAGTGGCCACTTTTTTCTTGAAATCAATAAAAATTGATCTTGGATGAAAAATTCAAGTGGTATATGCACAAAATTGTGGGACCAAAAATTTGCCACTTTGGCTTTTTGGTCCCATGCAAGAGATAGCGCGAGCGCGTTATAGGTTCCATACAGTAAAAAAAAAAAATCAAACCCCCGTGGCCTTTTCTGTAGCTTTGGAAGGAAAAACTAGTCACAAGAGCGTGAGCGCGTTGGAGGAAGGAGAAATCAAGCAAATTCTAAGAGTAATTAACGTTTTCACCATGCCACCTCACCAATCCTGCTCTCGAAGACGTCATGAAGGAAATGTAGAGGGTGTAGTAGCCAAAGAAGGTAGGGTTTGATTGATTTTTGTGAGTTTGAAAATAAATTTTTACTTTTGCAATGTTTGATTAGTTTTTTATATTGAATTTATAGTCAATGAGGGAGCAAAAAACACAAATCTAACATAGGAGGGTCAAAACAACCCCGAAAACCCTCAAAACCCCCCACCTTTGAACATCCTCACCATGAAAGAGATACACAGGAAAACTATTTAGGGCAAATAGAAGAAAATACAAAACATCTTCAAACCCTAATTGAAACGTTAAATAGTCCAAGTGCAAGCACCGATCGTAGGAGAGCGCTTGCCAAGTCATCAGAGGTGATTGTTTCTCACACTGAATTAATGATAAACCAAATCACCGAATTTCATGACTATAGGGAGAGGTGTCAGTAATACTATGCTGACAAATTGTCTTACGAACAAGTGAAGGACCAAAAAAATAAAAAATCTACATTATGTTCACAATTTATCAATCCTAAAACTGGCCAAACATTAGAAGAGTCTTGCAAACACTTCCTGATTCATTGGTGTAGGAATGAAGATATATCCCAAAACTTTTGGGATAGATGGTACATGGTGTTTGACAAGCGTCCATGCAACAATAAGGAGGTGCCACAATATTTTTTGAGGAAACTCTATTATGAGTTTGTCCTCAAGAAGATTCCTAATTATTTTGACATTCGAGAGTTCTAGGGCAGAGGTGGTGGATCTGCCCAAGATAGAGAGGGGGCACAGTGAGACCAAAACTGCGTACCTAGACCCCTGATGAGGCCAGCACATGTGTCACTCCCTTTGACTTTGAAGGAGAGTGTTGAGGTGGAGATACTGCATTCATTGAGTGCTCTGATGCAGTCTCTAGCACAACATGACGATGATCTCACCCAGGCCGATGAGGGTGAGAGCAACAGATGTCATTTGTCCCCACATCTTTGCAGTTCATGTGGGAACTTGTGTGATTATGGGACGCATGACTCTCAGTAGGATGCTGCGACGTAGGGGAAGCAGCCAGTGATGGACACATCCATATTGGATGATCTTGTTCTCACAGATGATGCCTTACAACATACATTTGGTATTGACTCCCAAGTAATTTTTTACAAGGTTAATCTTGATTTAATATATTCGTATTTGAAATTTGTATTTAATTTTATATGACTATCTATATTATAAGTCAAAATAATGTATGTAATTGTTTGTGCAATGAAATTCCAGGGTTAAAGTCTTCATCCTACCTCTATTAGCCATCTAGTGGTGGGTTATGAGAGGAGGTCAAGTTAGCAGGTATGTAATTTATCACACGATCATAAATATAGTACATATATCAATGGTAATATTATTTAGTGACAATTTGATAATTTCAATAGGGAGCTTCACCAGCACCTCCATGATTTCCTTGGTCCCCTGGATGCAAAACCACTTTTATGGAGGTAAATTTAACCATGTGTAATCATTATGCATTTAAATAATGTTATGTATCTATTTTGGTCAAATAACCTTGAACTCTATTTTCAAATGTTGAATATGGAGACTCCTCATCTTTGTGAGCCAGTGGAGGCAGGCATTGTTGCAGTTGTGTTGTCTTCAAATCCTTTGACCAAGGTATGAACCAATAACACATAAATGTCATTTTGTATTTCTTGTTTTATCTCATGTCATTTGATGTACATAAATGATATACATGTTTAGTCAATTTTGCATCTTGATGCTTCTCACAGGTGGTCACAACTCCAACCCATCCAGCTATGGATGAAGAGAGAGAAAAGATGATCGAGAGGGATCATCAACTAGCGGTAAGTGATTGATTACATATGTGATGTTATATATTTCATGTTTTCTATATTAATGTGCATATTGTTTGATTGTATTAACAGGTGGAGCTGCAAAAATCTCTATCGAAGAGGTCTATTCAAGGAGAGAGAGAGAGGATGAGTCATTGATTGGCTCCCCATCTTCACAGCCAAGCAAGGGCCATAAATTATTTCATAGCAGTTCATAGGAAACTAGATTTTGGGACATTTTTTTGTAATCCTAGATGGCTTTGTATACATACTTTTGTATGTTACCGATGTATATCTTTGTATATGTCTGTATGGCTTTGTTTGTACATGCCTATATGGATTTATATATAGACTAGATGTTATGTTCATGACATTACGTATATGACAGTTTACATTAAATATATAATATGATGATCAATTATCATTACAGGAATTTGGTTTTCCATGTGCCAACTGCATTTGCTTGAAAGTTTATAAATCATTTTCAAATAATCCATTTTGTGCATATCTTGCAATCATTGCATTCCATGAGACTCTGCATTTCTTTGAGGCATCATGTCAAACAGTTCACGTGCCTTGTCTATGCTTCCACACTTTGCATACATGTCTACAAGGGCAGCTGCAAATAAAACATGTTATAAAATTCCTATATCCTTTATGCTTTGATGGTTGGCCACATCCTGTTCCCCATATCCCATTTTGGCATAGGCAAGGAGGATGTTGGATAAGGTTGTGCAATTTGGTTTTATACGTGCCGATTGCATTTGGTTGAAAGTTTCTTTTGTGCATTTGGTTGAAAGTTTCTAAAGCCTTATGAAAAATCCATTTTGTGCATATCTTGTAATCATTGCATTCCATGAGACAGCATTTCTTTGAGGCATCGTGTCAAATAGTTCACGTGCCTTGTATATGCTTCCACACTTTGCATACATGTCTCACAGGGTAGTTGTAACTACAACACTTGACAAAATCCCTATATCCTTTATGCTTTGATGGATGTCCATACTGTGTTCCAAAGATACCAATTTGGCATAGGCAAGGAGGATGTTGGCTAAGGTTTTGGAATTTGGCTTTACACCCGCAAATTGCATTTGCTTGAAAGTTTCTAAAGCCTTATCAAAAAATCCATTTCGTTCATATCTTGCAGTCATTGCATTCCATGAGATGATATTTCTTTGAGGCATCATGCCAAATAGTTCACGTGCCTTGTCTATGCTTCCACACTTTACATACATGTCTCCGAGGGCAGTTGCAACTACAACATTCCCATATCTTTTATGCTTTGATGGATGTCCATACGGTGTTCCAAAGATCTAATTTTGGCATAGGCAAGGAGGATACTAGCTAAGGTTGTGGAATTTGGCTTTACACCCGCCAATTGTATTTGCTTGAAGTTTATAAAGCCTTATCGAAAAAATCCATTTTTTGCATATCTTGCAATCATTGCATTCCATGAGATGGCATTTCATCGAGGCATCATGTCAAATAGTTCGCGTACCTTGTCTATGCTTCCACACTTTGCATACATATCTACTAGGGTAGTTGCATCTGCAAGATCTGACAAAATTCCCATATCCTTTATGCTTTGATGGATGTCCATACCATGATCCAAAGATCCCATTTTGGCATATGAAGGGAGGATGTTGGCTAAGGTTGTGGAATTTGGCTTTACACCTCTCAATTGAATTTTCTTGAAAGTTTCTAAAGCCTTATTAACAAATCCATTTTGTGCATATCTTGCAATTATTGGATTCTATGAGATGGCATCTCTTTGAGGTGTTCTGTCAAATAGTTCATGTGCCTTGTCTATGCTTCTACACTTTGCATACATGTCTACTAGGGTAGTGCAACTACAACAGATCTGACAAAATTCCCATATCCTTTATGCTTTGATGGATGTCCATTCCCTGTTCCAAAGATCCCATTTTAGCATAGGCAGGGAGGATGTTGGCTAAGGTTGTGGAATTTGGCTTTACACCCGCCAATTGCATTTTCTTGAAAGTTTCTAAAGCCTTATGAACAAATCCATTTTGTGCATATCTTGCAATTATTGCATTGGGCATGAGATGGCTTATCTTTGAGGTGTTATGTCAAACAATTCACATGCCTTGTCTATGCTTCCACACTTTTCATTTACATCTACCAATTGCAAAGTGTGGAAGAATAGTGGCATATCCATTGTAATGAGATCGTCACCTTCTCAAAAAAGTAGGTCAAAATAGATATATTTTTGTTTCTGTAGCTTTTCAACAGAACACCTGAAAATGTAACCTTCGTGAGGATTGAACACGCAACCAACATATGACTTCTTGTTCTGAAAAAATGCCTATGTTGTAATACTTAACTCCTAACACTTAATTTTTTTTGAAAAAACTTGAAAACTTTAAGAAATTCAAATGAGTTGTATATGCACAGAAAAAGTAAACAAAAGTGCATTGTACCATACCAGGGTAATTTCATTACTTTCAGATCCAATAACAAAAAATGATAAAAATAACTAGTTGTAAAATAATAACCTTGGTTTTTAAAAACAAAAGCAATTTACAGACATTGAAAGAAAATAATGGATACTCTACTTACATGAACTATAAAACAACAAAGAAAGTTACGCTTCACGAGTTTTGCATGGATATGTGCAAGTAAAGCATCCAATACCTACACAACAAATTTTTTGCAATATTTTACAATGAGACTTTCGTGCATGTTCTGCTACGAGACATCCTAATCGCAATTACTTCTTTATTTCCCATTAATCAAATCTACGTTGCAGATTGTTTAGGTACCCCAAATTTTTTTTTTCCTTTTTACCGGAAGGCGAGCGGGACATAATTGGCTGAAGAAACTTTGTTGTGTTTAATTTACATGTGTACGATTCATATTGTGTGCTTCTTTAAATTAATGCAATTATTCCAAATTGGAATTGGGGTTAAATTTGCAAAATTCAGCATCACATGTTTGTGTGACATTATGATTGCAGCGTAAATTCCAAAGTTTTTGAGAAGGTGACAATCTCATTACAATGGATGGTGGATTAGGTTGTGGAATTTGGATTTAAATCTGCTAATTGCATTCCATGAGACAACATTTCTTTGAGGCATCATGTCAAATAGTTCACCCGCCTTGTTGATGCAGGAGCATAGGCTCAAAACCAATCAAGTGACTTTAGGAGATGGCAAGGAGGTCATTTAGATAAGGGTTTCCCATTTTCCTACCAAAATGGACTATTTGAAAACTATGATGATTCCATGAGGTGTAATATACGTGAACAAACCTAATCCAATGAGTAAGACCCCTTGAAGCAACTTATTTTGCAATTTATAGCAAACTGAGTACTCTCGCCCATTGAGGGGGTAATTTTAGTAAAATTTGATTTTCTCCCAATCCCACCATATGCAAGTATATAGAGAGCTACAAGAAATATTTCAAAGGTTAGTCACACCTGTAAGTGCCATTTTGAATAAGCCCTACTCTATTTGGCCTAAAGAGACCCTATTTTAGTGTATTTTTGATAATTCTTGTGTTGGGTGAGTAATTTTTACAAGGGAAGTGTTTAGATATGTTATATATGCCTATTTGCACCTTCCTTATCAATCTCAAGGTTTGAATCCATGTGCAAGTCTCTGCTGTTACATTACAGTCCCCAAAATAGGCCTAATTGGACTGTAACAACCCTGTTTTTTCCTATTCTATACAAAGCAACCCTATCTCATTTTCACATATGTTTTACAATGACCAAAAGGGTATCCAAATCAGGTCTCAGATCTCTATTATCAGGTGTATGAAGGAAGTAATGACAGGAAAGGTCTTTGAGAAGGGCTACAAACTCCTAGGCCACTTACAAGGCAAGCACATGTGGATTTGTCTTTCTCTTGCAAAACAAGGAAGAGAGTAAGAGAGAGAGACACATTTTTGGGATGATTCATATATCCTCATTTCACCTTCTATATGGTTTCTATGCTCTGCATATCATCATTTCACCTTTCTACATTTGCTTTACACCTGCCACTTTGCATACATGTTTATTAGGGCAATTGCAACATCTGACAAAATTCCCATATCCTTTATGCTTTGATGGATGTTATTAGAACACATTCCATACCTCATGGGGTTGAACTGATTGTGCCAATACGTCGAGGTGGGCAGGTGAATGCTAGGGGAGGTGTCTTTTCAGTGGCAAAGCCTCCTGGTCATTATCGGCTACACCGAATGCAAACAATCTCTCGAGAGCCCTAAGACAAAAAAGATGTCAAACTTTGGACCGACTGTTCTGTCAAACCATGACACCTATGAACATCTTCTTTGCATGTATAGGTGGATGTTAGGTCCACCTACAAATACCTACCTCAATTTTTTAAAATTAATTTCGTTTGCCTATGGTGGCAAGGAACTCATTGTTCCAAAATGCTTCAGTTTCATGCAATGGAAAGGTGTTAGGAGTGAGATTTTGTATTCCACAACTTGTGGGGCCGAACCAACAATGCCAACGCATCAGGGTAGGTGAGTAAATGCTAAGGGAGGTCTCGTTTCATGTACCAAGTGTTGCAGTCCTTCGAGGCAACAGGCTACAGGCAAAGTCATTTAAGATCCCTAAGAGCAAAACGCTGCCAAACTTTGACAGAGTAGTTCTAGGAATTTGTGGCAGCTAGGAATTTTTTGTTTAGACCTATAGGTGCATGTGGGGTTTGTCCATAATAAACTCTCTCAGTTTTGGTTAACTCCAATCCATTTGACCGTGCTGAAATAAAATGCATTCTTGCAAAATGCTTCAGTTTCATGTAGTGGAAAGGTGCTAGGAGTGACATTTTGCATTCCAGAGATCATGGAGCCAAACTAACAACGCCAACACATCAGGGTGGGCAGGTAAATGCTAGGGGAGGTCTAGTTTCATGCACCAAGTGTCTCAATCGTTCGGGGCAGTGGGCTACCGACAAAGTCACTTAAGATCTTAAGAGCAAAAAATACCGAACTTTGACAGAGCAATTCTTAGAAGTCGTGGTAGTTGGTAATGTTTCGTTTGGACCTACAGGTGCAGGTGGGGTCTATCCACAATAACCTATCTCAGTTTTGGTCAACTCCAATCCATTTGACCGTGTCGAAATCAAATGCATTCTTGCAAAATGATTCAGTTTCATGCAGTGAAAAAGTGCTAGGAATGAAATTTAGCATTCCACAACTCGTGGGGCCGAACCAAATGTGCTAACACGTTGAGGTGGGTGGGTAAATGTTAGGGGAGGTCTCATTTCATGCGCCAAGTGTCCCAGTCATTCGGGGCAGCAGGCTACCGACAAAGTCACTTAAGATCCCTAAGAGCAAAAAATTGCCAAACTTTGACGAAGCAATTCTTGAAGCTGGGAATATTTTGTTCAAACCTATAGGTGCACGTGGGGTCCATCCACAATAACCTCTCCCAGTTTTGGTCAAATCCAATCCGTTTGACCGTGTTGAAATCAAATACATTCTTGCAAAATGCTTCAGTTTCCTGTAGTAGAAAGGTGTTAGGAGTGACATTTTGCATTCCATATCTCATGGGGCCGAACCGACATCATCATCACATTGGGGTGGGTGGGTAGTTTCTAGGGGAGGTCTCGTTTTGTGTGCCAAGTGTCACAATCTTTCGGGGTAGCACGCTACCGACAAAGTCACTTAAGATCCTTAAGAGCAAAAAATTACCAAACTTTGACGAAGTAGTTCTCAAAATTTGTGGAAGCTAGAAATATTCTGTTTGGACCTACAGGTGCACATGGGGTCCATCCACAATAACCTCTCTCAGTTTTGATCAACTCCAATCTGTTTGACCGTGTTGAAATCAAATGCATTCTTGTAAAATGCTTCAGTTTCATGTAGTGGAAATGTGCTAGGAGTGAAATTTTGCATTCCATAGCTCATGGCGCCGAACTAACTATCCCAAAGCATCGGGGTGGGTGGGTAAATACTAGGGGAAGTCTTGTTTCATGCGTCAAGTGTCCCATTCATTCGAGGCAGTAGGCTACCGATAATGTCACTTAAGATCCTAAGAGCAAAAAATACCAAACTTTGACGGAGCAGTTCTCATAATTCATGGAAGCTGGGAATTTTTTCATTTGGACCTACAGGTACATGTGGGGTCCATCCACAATAACCTCTCTCAATTTTTGTCAACTCTAATCTATTTGACCATGTCGAAATCAAATGCATTCTTGCAAAATGCTTCAGTTTCATACAACATAACCTTGCCAGGAGCCAAATTTTTTATTCTGTTGGTCATGGGGCTAGACCGATTATACCAACACATTAGGGTGGGTAGGTAAATGCTAGGGGAGGTCTCGTTTTGTGTGCCAAGTGTCTTAGTCATTCTGGGCTACAAGCTACCAGCTAAGGTGAAAGGTGCTAGGAGTGAAATATTGTATTCCACAGATCATGGTGTCAAACCAACTGCGCCAACACATCAAGGTGGGTGGTTAAATGCTAGGGGAGGTCTCATTTCATGTGCCAAGTGTATTAGTCATTCTGGACTGCAAGCTACTGACAAAGTCGAAAGGTGCTACGAGTGAAATTTTGTATTCCACAGGTCATGGGGTCGAACCGACTGTGCAAACACATTGAAGTGGGCGGGTAAATACTAGGGGAGGTCCCGTTTCATGCACCAAGTGCCCTAGTTGTTCAGGGTAGCAGGCTACCAGTAAAGTCACTTAAGATCCCTAAGAGAAAAAACTACCAAACTTTGATGGAGCAGTTCTCATAATTCATGGTAGCTAGGAATGTTTCGTTTGGACCTACATGTGCATGTGGGGTTTGTCCATAATAACCTCTCTCAGATTTGGTCAACTCCAATCTGTTTGACAATGCTGAAATCAATTACATTGTTGCAAAATGCTTCAGTTTCATGCAGTGGAAAGGTGCTAGGAGTGAAATTTGCATTCCATAGCTTGTGGGGCCAAACTGACTACACCAATGCATTGGGGTGGGTGGGTAAATGCTGGGGGAGGTCTTGTTTCGTGCACCATGTGTCCCAGTCATTCAGGGCAACATGCTACCAACAAAGTCACCTAAGATTCTAAGAGGAAAAACTGCCAAACTTTGATGGATCAATTCTCAAAATTCATGGTAGCTGGTAATGTTTTGTTTGTACCTATAGGTGCACGTGGGGTCCATCCATAATAACCTCTCTTGGTTTTGGTCAACTCTAATCCATTTGACTGTGCCAAAATCAAATGCATTCTTGCAAAAAACTTTAGTTTCATGCAACACAACCTTTCCAGGTGCCACATGTTTTGTTCTTGGGACTGAACCAATTGTGCCAATGCATCGGGGTGTGTGGGTAAATGCTAGGGGAGGTGTTCTTTCATGTGCCAAGCATCCCAATCATTCTAGGTTGTCACTTTGCTGGTAGCTTACAACCCAGAATGACTAGGATGCTTGGCACATGAAACGAGACCTCCCATAGCATTTACCCACCCACCCTGATGTGTTGGCGTAGTCAGTTCGGCCTCACGACCTGTGGAATACAAAATTTCACTCCTAGCACCTTTCGACTTTGTTGGTAGCTTGCAACCCGAAATGATTGAGACACTTGGCGCATGAAACAAGACCTCCCCTAGTATTTACCCACACACCCCGACATGTTGGCTCAGTTGGTTCGACTCCATGACCTTTGGAATGCAAAATTTCACTCCTAGCACCTTTCAACTTTATAGGTAGCTTGTAGCCCAGAATGACTGAGACACTTGGTGCATGAAATGAGACCTCCCCTAGCATTTACCCACCCACCCCGATGCATTGGCACAGTCAGTTTGACCCCATGACTTGTGGAATGCAAAATCTCACTCCTAGCACCTTTCCACTGCATGAAATTGAAGCATTTTGCAATAATGCATTTGATTTCAGTACAGTCAAACGGATTGAAGTTGACCAAAACTAAGAGAGGTTATTGTGGATGGACCCCACATGCACCTATAAGTTCAAACAGAACATTCCTAGCTACCACAAATTATGAGAATTGCACCATCAAAGTTTGGCATTTTTTTGCTCTTAGGGATCTTAAGTGACTTTGCTTGTAGCCTGCTGCCCCCAACGACTGTGACACTTGGCGCACAAAATGAGACCTCCCCTAACATTTACCCACCCACCCCGATGTGTTGGCACTGTCGGTTTGGCCCCACGACCTGTGGAATGCAAAATCTCACTCCTATCACCTTTTGATTTTACTAGTAGCTTGCAGCTCAGAACGACTAAGACACTTAGCGTATGAAACAAGATCTCCCCTAGAATTTACCTACCCACCCCTACACGTTGGTGTAGTCAGTTTGGCCCCACGAGTTGTGGAATGTAAAATCTCACTCCTAGCACCTTTCCACTGCATGAAACTGAAGCATTTTGCAAGAATGCATTTGATTTCGGCACGGTCAAACATATTGGAGTTGACCAAAACCGAGAGAGGTTATTATGGACAGACCCCATGTGCACTTGTAGGTCTAAATGAAACATTTTCAAATACCACAAATTTTGAGAACTGCTCCATCAAAGTTTGGTAGTTTTTTGCTCTTAGGGATCTTAAGTGACTTTGCCGGTAGCCTGCTGTCCCGAATGACTGCGACACTTGGCGCACCAAATGAGACCTCCCCTAGAATTTACCCACCCACCCCAACACATTAGCACTATCAGTTTAGCCGCACAAGATGTGGAATGCAAAATTTTACTACTAGCACCTTTCCACTGTATGAAACTGAAGAATTTTACAAGAATGCATTTGATTTCGACACGGCAAAACGGATTGGAGTTGACCAAAACCAAGAGATGTAATTGTGGATGGACCCCATGTGCACCTATAGGTCCAGACAGAACATTCCCAGCTACCATGAATTTTGAGAACTACTCTATCAAAGTTTGGCAGTTTTTTGCTCTTAGGGATCTTAGGTGACTTTGCCGGTATCGTGTTGCCCCGAAGGATTGCGACACTTGGCACACAAAATGAGACATCCCATAGCATTTACCTGCCCACCCTGACACGTTGGTGTTGTCAGTTTAGCCTGATGAGTTGTGGAATGCAAAATGTCACTCCTAGCACCTTTCGACTTTGCCGGTAGCTTGCAGCTCGGAATGACTGAGACACTTGGCAAATGAAATAATACCTCCCCTAGCATTTACACACCCACCCTTATGTGTTGATATAGTCAGTTCAGCCCCATGAGCTATGGAATGTAAAATCTCACTCCTAGCACCTTTCCAGTGCATGAAACTTAAGCATTTTGCAAGAATGCATTTGATTTCGGCACGGTCAAATAGATTAGAGTTTACCAGAATTGAGAGAGGTTATTGTGGACGGACCCAATGCACACCTTGTTGGCACCTAGAAAATTTTATTCCCATTGTGCCTTTTTTCCCCCAAAACATCTAAAAAGACTATGCAAATTTCTTAGCAAATGCCTCAATTGGATGGAGAATTCAATTCTAAGCAACTTTGCCTTTTGAACCATCTCAAAATTGCTTAAAATGAAAAAGTTATGCTTGGTCAAAGTTTAGCCTTTTGTGTTTTTGCCTTGGTCAAAATTGGTTTCTCCCCTTATAATATTTTCCATGTTTTTCCTTTGTCAGTGAATCAACTTTTTTTGGAACTCATGAACTTTTTTAGAGTTCGTCTTTTATCCGATTCACTGATAAGGCGACAACAAAGCAAAGGGGATAGTTGGCAGAAAAGAGACAAAGAAAATAGGCTTATGGCAAAGTTAGAGGATGAAGCCCTTTGTCGGTGAATGTTGTTGTTAGCGAACTTGTTAGTTCACTAATGGTGAGGTTCGCCGATGGCGGATTTCACTGACAGAGGAAGGAGGCTACCGTGATGTATAATTTCTAAGACATGAAAGGAAAAAAGATGTGCTTGTTAGGGAATCGGTGAGGTACCGAACTAAGTGAAAAATTTGGAATTTGGTAGGTTCGTCGATATGGCATTTTGCCGACATGGAGAAATGGCTAAGGTAAAGATGGTTCAACAAATGACACTTTTGTCGATTAGGAAGAAGCATAAGAAAAGGACTTGGGTTTGAGAAAATGTAGATTCATCGATAAAGGCAAAGAGATGAGGTAAAGGCTTGGTTCGACAAAAGGTAAGTTTGCTGATAGGAGTGATAAGGAGAGAAAATCAAAGTTTGACAAAGGGTAGATTTGCCGATAAAGGCCAACCAAGTTCAAAAAGGAAGACTTTTGTCGATAAAGCAAATAATGAAGGAGATAAGGAGAGTTTGGCAAAATAGATTTTTGCTGATAAAAGGTGCAATGACCTTTAGTTTTGAAATATTGGAATTTGCTAATAAGGTAAAACAACTTGGGTTCAACAAAGTGGAAAGTTGCCGATAGAGTGAAAAGGCAAGGCTTGCTGATTGAAAAAAGAAAGAGAAGAATGATGTGCTGCCCCTTAGTAATGAAAAATGCAAAATTTCCAATAAGGCAAGATAGTGAAAATGAAGAAGATTGGCGGATAAGGTGTGAGAAAGTGTAGAAAGGTACATTCAGTGATCAGATGGCTTAAGATAGAAAATATGATCTACACATTGAGAATGCTGTCAACGTCTGAATTATATAACTCCCTAAATGCATGCCATGATTACAGGGATGGATAAATTGATTTGTACTCAGACTTTAGTGATTCTAAAGAAATGTGCCATACAGGTAGCTGAAATAGTGATTTTATTCAATGCATGGGTACATTTGAGGACAAATCAGATATTGTTGGGCCTTCCCTTTTTGTTATCCCAAGTACATAAATGTGCAAGAAATTTCCTTCTGACATTCTCAGAGTTGCAGGGCATGGGATTAAATTCTTTCCAGTGTGTAAATCTTTTGGTAGGGGAGTGGGCCTAAATTTAATGCAGCGTGGGTTTTGCTTGTTGACTGAGTTTCAACACCTGGGGCTGCACATAATTGTATTGCTATATATGCATGTTTTTTAGATGTTTTGAGGGTTGGTCGCTGAGCCAATTGTTTGGTCTGTAGTGCCTCAAAAGAGTTTTAGGGCTTCAAATCAAGCCAGTCTGGGTAGTAAATGGATAAATGTGTTTTGAGGCAACGTAGGAATGTATTTTAAAGCATATTTTATGCATTGGTATGTCTCCATGGCCATTTGTAAATATTTAGGGGAATGTATAATCACAGTTGTATGTTTTCCTTCACCACATTTGCTAGTGTGATTGTAATAGAGTTTTGATAATGTGTGACAACATGTAAGTCATCTCTTTGTTGCAATGGGTCTTTGTAGTTTGGTTCTGGATTATTAAGTATGTCCAATGTCTGAAATATAATCTCAGAGATGTACGTGAATACATTTTAGTTTTCTATTGATGCTAGTTTAATTCCTTATTTCTCTCTTTATTGTTTATGACTCAGTTGCCCAATAGAGTAGGCACTGGTCCATATTGGAGAGGGATCAAACACTCTTTCAAATTAAACAAATCTTTCATCTATGGTTCAGGGTAAAAACCATCTTTTCTGTGCATGTACATTTGCATAGTTGAATCAGCTTAATGCGAGGCTTGTGTAGCTAGTTTGTCTTGATCTAGTGACAACTTTGGGGTCAAGTGTACATTGGGTATGGCTATATATATTTATTTTTATTTCATTTCATTCCTCTAGGAATATCCCTCCTAGGTCTAGCTGAGCCTAAAGAGTAGAGGAGTTTACCCACTCCTATAGTTGGCCAAAATTCCCCTTTGCTTGTTGATAAACCTCTTCCTTTCAACTTGACGACAATCCTTGGATTGGATGTTTTAGGAATGGTTTAGAGTTTTGGGTTGGAGTTATTTTGGGAACCAACACAACTGTAGGTCTGAATGGAACATTCCCAGCTACCATGAATTCTGAGAATTGATCCTTCAAAGTTTGGTAGTTTTTTGTGACTTTGCTGGTAGCCTGCTGCCCCGAACGACTGAGACACTTGGTGCATGAAACGAGACCTCCCATAGCATTTACCCACCCACCCTGATGTGTTGGCGCTGTCGGTTCAGCCCCATGAGCTGTGTAATGCAAAATTTCACTCCTAGCACCTTTCCACTGCATGAAACTGAAGCATTTTGCAAGAATACATTTGATTTTGACATGGTCAAATGGATTGGAGTTGACCAAAAATGAGAGAGGTTATTGTGGATGGACCCCATGTGTACCTATAGGTCTAAACAGAACATTCTGAGCTGCCACAAATTCTGAGAATTGCTCTGTCAAAATTTGGTAGTTTTTTGCTCTTAGGGATCTTAAGTGACTTTGCCAGTAGCGTGTTGCCCTGAAGGACTGCGACACTTGGCACACAAAATGAGACCTCCCCTAGTATTTACCTGCCCACCTCGATGCATTGGCACTATCAATTTGGCCCCACGAGTTGTGGAATGCAAAATGTCACTCCTAGCACCTTTCGACTTTGTCGGTACCTTGCAGCCTGGAACTACTGAGACACTTGGCACATGAAATGAGACCTCCCCTAGAATTTACCTGCCCACATCGACACATTGGCATAGTTAATTCGGCCCCATGATTTGTGGAATGCAAAATATTACTCCTAGCACCTTTCCACTGCATGAAACTGAAGTATTTTGTAAGAATGCATTTGATTTCGGCATGGTCAAACGGATTGGAGTTGACCAAAACCAAGAGAGGTTATTATGTATGGACCCCACATGCACCTGTAGGTCTGAACAAAACATTCCCAGCTACCATGAATTCTGAGAACTAATCCATCAAAGTTTGGCATTTTTTGCTCTTAGGGGATCTTAAAGGACTTTGTCAGTAGCTTGCTACCCTGAACGATTGACACACTTGGCGCATGAAATGAGACCTCCCCTAGAATTTACCTGCCCACCCTAACATGTTGGCATAGTCAGTTTCATCCCACGTGCTGTGGAATGCAAAATGTCACTCGTAGCACCTTTCCACTACATGAAATTGAAGCATTTTGGAACAATGCATTCCTTGCCACCATAGGCAAACGGAATTGATTTAAAAAAAATTGAGGTAGGTGTTTGTAGGTGGACCTAACATCCACCTATACATTCAAAGAAGATGTTCCTAGGTGTCATGGTTTGATGGAATACCCGGTCCAAAGTTTGACACCTTTTTTTGTCTTAGGGCTCTTGAGAGATTGTCTGTGTTTGATGTAGCTAAGAACGACCATGAGGCTTTGCCACCAAAAATACATCTCCCCTAGCATTTACCCGCCCACCCGGATGCATTGGCACTGTCCATTTGGCCCCAGGAGATGCTAAGTGTAAAAATTTAGTCATAATACCTTTGTAGTAGATGAAAATTCAGTACTATAAAGGTATTCTCACTTGATCCAATGTCTTGTAGGGCATCAATTAAGGCTGCCCTTACCATTGCTATCAATTGTTAGCACCAAATGTGAAGAAATAAATGAGGGTTTGTCATTAAAACTCATAGTAATATCATTAAAACTCATTATGAAATAGTAACTAAAGGACATATCATCATGAAATAATCATGAAACCCTACCTTACTTTCCTTCCAAAGGAGACTTCATAAGGATTATGCCTACCTCCATCATACTCAAATCCTGCATGCAAATGCAATTGTACTATTTAGCTAAAATGAGTACACCAATGAACTCTACAATTAAATGAAGCTAATCAACCAGGACCAAGGAGCACATATAAGAAGGTAAGATAGGTGTCAAAAATATAGAAGGTGAAATAAGGATAGCAAAGAAAAATAACATACCTTTCTGTCATTCCACTGATTCAATCTAATGAACCATCTGGGTCTAGTCTACTCTTTATTGTGTTGAGTATTACCTCGTGGTTAGACTCATGAACCTTCCACAAGGTCCTGTTCAATGGTCTACCCCTATATTTGATCAAATGAATGTTTGATGCCACAAAAAATGTTAGAATAATGAAGAATCTTCCTATGTGTGTCAAAGTCCTCGAACAACCACACATCAAACTTCTTCACTGGGTACCTTCTAAGCCATGTTCCAGTAACAACCACTGATCCTGTAGGGTACTCGATGTTTTCTCCATCTATAACAGGGGCATCTAATTTTTTTTTGCCTCAACATAACGACACAAATAATAATCCATTTCTTCTTCATTGTATTCAGATGCAATAACTACATAAACATGCCCTGCATTGATACGTGCATTTAGTTTGATGAATATAGTCAAAAATACAAAAAAAACTACAAAATAAGATGGAATATTGAATTTTATTAAATTTGAGTACTGATAATACTTGGTTGAACTAGATCTAAAACATGGTCAAAGTCAACCGATGATTCAATCTCTATGAGTTGTAGTGTTGACGGTAGTCGATACATGTCAATTGGGCTTAGGCTTCTTGTACACCAATCATCGACCCACTCTTTTGACTCACAATCATACCAAGCTTCATCTGTACATGAAGAACAACATCATACCATCTACTGCATATGAATACTCCATGAACTTGCATTAGAGCTTCTAAAAGAGTGTAGCTCACTCGATCCTATCAATGTACAATAGTCCTCATATTTTGTAATGTTAGTATCATTAACCAACCAAAAATATCTATGAACTGTAGACTCACCTTCATTACTTGGACCCATTATAGTGTTACACCATTCAACAATAGATCTCACATCTTTCAACTTTGCATTGTCTTTGTACTTCAACTCTTCTCCTATTAATGCTCTTTTGATACATGCTCCCCCTTTCCATGCCCGACCTCACAATATTCCACATATGTTGAACACCATTGAAATCTTATGCATCCTACTCAACTGATAGAACATTCATGAGTTCTTGAATTGTGATGAACAATTATCTAACCATATATGATATGTTGATGAAATGATATGCTCCTGCTAGCCAAATCATGGTAGAACATTTGAAAGCAACCTTGCACGAACTCCATAGAATGTGTGCGATCATCACTGATATAAAAATAATATTCCCTCAAGATCTTCCTATCATCCTCTGTACTATCTTCTGCATGAATGAATGCTATTTGCACAAATATAGCAACCTATGTAGAGTTGTAATACTGCGATTGCACCTCATTATGTGGCTGTAGTGTGTAGTTCTCTAGAAAGTCAATAATTGAAACAATGGTACCAAGTGGAAACATGTCCTTGTATAACTTGAATTGCAAGTCCAACCATTGAGATCTATGGGTATGCCTTGTATACTCGTAAACTATATTATCTCAGGAAATAGAGATAAACTGATACACTTGAATCTTTTGAATGACCAATTCACACCTTTTTGCTTCTTTGTTGTCTTTTAGACTATATGCCACTATCTTATATTTGCCAAAACTTACTAACTCATTTCCAATTGCATGTGTGTTTTCCATATGTTCACAAATTGGCAAATGTTGCAATCCACCACAATGATCACACGTGCCATCCAAGCATAAGCTATTGTGGAATAATTGACCATCCACTCTTTGACATAAGATGCTCGATATGAAATCTCTTGAAGGTCTAGGTGGACACTTTATAATACACTCCTGCAAAACATTGTTAGTATGCAAATCTACACATATATATCTATACAAATCATAATGATTAGAAAACTGAATATGTACTCTACAACAACAAGTTATGCATGTGTGATTTATTTTGACATAAAATGGCTTTACCATTTCAAAATACCTTTGACTAATTTTGACTTGAGGATACATCTCTTGAAATTTCTTGAAAAACTATGTTTGAGTCACATCCAAAAAATGCTTTGGATGTGGCTCATGGTTTCAACAACCAATTCTCCTTCTTACAACATCTCTTGCATTAGGAGATACCCTTGTGTTATTTTTCTAAAATTCTTTGATGAGGGATCTCAAGGCTTTAATAACAACTTTGTCTTTCTGTGAGAGTCTTCCAGAGAATGCGCACAATTCATTGGTATTTGGGTCCTCAACTCTTTCACCTCTTCCAATGACTCTCATTAGAGTTTTTCTACTTATTTTTCAATGCTTGACTTGCCTTTCTAATGAGGCAAGTTTTCTTTGATTTTTGGCTTACTATTGTCGACATAATGACACATTGTGTGGCATTACTATCCTTGGTGTGTGAGGTGGAACCCACACTCTCATATGCACTCATTAGATTCTTTACAATTAGTTTTTCACTTGAAGCATCTGATGTTCTTAGGACAAGAATCTTCATAATGGGCTTGAATTTTAGATTTCTCATCAATTCAACAAATAGTTGACATCTTCCAGTTTCATTTAACTTCTCAAAGAATGATTTCCATATCTTATTGGCATATCTTAGGCAAGTACGCTTGGGAGTCTTAGCCTGCATGTGATTTAAAACATTCTCATCGATATCAATTAGAAACTTAGGCTTTCTATGCAAAATTCTAGGAGGCATTTTCATTGGTAAAGTTGACTCAACATTAGGAATTTCTTCAATATTTAAATGAGATGGGATAGATGGTGTACCTTCAATTGGAGATGGAAAAGATGAAAATACTTTAAGTTGAGATGGAGAATATGGTGTACCTTCAACTTGACGTGTGAATGATGGCATGCCTACAACTTGAGAAGAGAATGAAGATGTACCTTCAACTTTACCTGTGAAAGATGGAGTGCCTCCAATTTGAGAAGAGAATGATGGCGTTCCTTCAACTTGACCTGTGAATGATGGAGTGCCTCCAACTTTGAGATTCAATTTCCTCGTTGAATGGAGGTTTTGCATTCGTTCCCTTTGTGCCGCCAATTCCATCTCTCTCTTAGCTTGATTAGATGTGTCATGTTCCTCTTCAATTGGAAATGGTGGCATGTCTTCTTGTATGTTTGACAATTTCCTACTTTCATGAATTCACCTCATTTTTTTCTCTTTTCCTCTCATTCTCAGCTTCACACTCTTCTGGTGTTAAAGTCTTTGCTTGTTTCCTCGGCATGATGATGATTTCTATATGCATCATGAATAAGATAATGATGGTGTTATAAGCATAATAAATAATCAACATGATGATTGTTATGACAAACAAGTTAAGTATATTACTGTTATAAGGACTAAAAGTGTTGAATTATCACAATCAATGAATATAAATCAGTCAATTGGCAGTAAAGAAGACATTGAGTATGAATGGTTTATATGCCACTATTGAGAGTGGAAATGAAGAGGGCTTTTATGATTATGTTTTTCTAATAAATGACTCCAAACTTGTTGATTTTGACATGATTAGATTAGAAGTAAAATATGTAATGATAGTCTAGGCCTAGATGTTCTTGATGACATAGATGAGCACATGTTGATTGTTGATCTCATATTCTACCATGATCAAACTCTTAAAGTTTCATCTCTTTTGTGTAATCCTAACTATGGTGAAATCTTCAAAAGTTAGGAGAATATCCTTGGTTTGACTAGCAATGATGTGATAATTGGTTTAAGTGGTAAGACACTAATCAAGCCTCCTTGCCTTCAATAGATATGTCCAAAGAAATCTTAAGAGACAAAATACTAACATTAGAAAATAGCTTTATGATGCAAGACTTGAAGAAAATAATGGTGACCACAAAGAGCATCAATTATAGTTTGAATTAGTTATTCAAGATAGCTAAGGGGTGAAATCATCAAGAAATGAATAATTTTAAGGCTAACGATGATGACAAAGTTGTTGGTGATCTTTCGACTGATTTTTATGATGACAAAAATACTAAAATATAGAGTTTATTGCAGCCTAACCAGTCTGATTTCTTGGAGAAACCTAGAGATGGTAGTCTAAAAAATTTAGAGGGTACTCAAACAACAAAGAACTTATCTAATATAGGTCCAATAAATGAAACTCAAACTAATTTTTTAGAGGTAAATGGCCAAGAGGATGATAGTGACAACTAATTACTAAATGAGGACCAATTATATCAGATTTGTAGCATCAATAATACTATATTTTATGTTGATACAATTGGTTACATTAGAGAGAATGATGATAATACTTTGTTATAGGGAGGTATCAATGACAGTTCAAATTGAGAGAGTACAAAAAAGTCTTGAATGTCATGATGTTGTTTCTCAAGGTCATGGTTCACTTCCATGTTGACAAGAAAAAGAATTAGGGATGTGTACTTACAATTTTGACAATGTTTAAAATTCTTTAGGGTTAACTAATCAAGATACAACAAATTCACGTATATATCATATTTTAATGATTCTAATTCTATTAATACACATAATGGTGACTTTTTTTAACTTAGTTCCACTTTTAGTGATTGTGAGTGTTCTAAAGAACATAAAGTGAACTAAACAAATACATAAAGAACATACCTTAGATTTTGAGATTTGAATTGCCCAATCCTCCAAAATTTGGCTTCAAAATCCTCAAAAATTTGATCTTTTTGGAAAGTTCCTTCGTATTCAATATTGAATTCTATATAACTCTAATAGGATTAGTGAAATTTATGAAAAAACAAACATATATCATCAAATTCAATCTAAATACATGAAAATTAGCATTGAAACAATATGAAACATGAAAATTTTAGTTTAAATAATCAAATTATGTCCAAAAACATGTAGTTTGCTTCTTCTATGTTGAAAAACCAAAAAAAGATGGTGGATTAATCAAACAATGATTCTTAAAATATCAAACACCATGAAAAAGTGTTTTCTTTTCTGATAGCATGCATGAAAAATAGGGAATAATAGGCATGTGGGGTCTGAATCATGGATCACACATGCTTTTTGTCCATTTCTTTTGCTTCACCAAAATGCACTCGTGTTATAATGTGAGCACATTTTGAAAAGCATGGAAAGTTTATGTGCTTTCATGCATGGAAACTTATAAGTGTTTTAAGTGTTTAAAGAGGGGAGGGAGAGAGATCAAGATAGAGAGACTGCTTTTCACATGTGACCCTAAACCTGAGCAACCCTAAACCCTAACTAATGCCTCTAAACCCTAACCCCTAACCCCTAAACCCAAGAAACTCTAAACCTCTATCTCTCTATCTCTATCATCCCTCTTCCTCTCAATCTCTCTCCCTATGTCTCTGGCCATGTCACTCACTCTCTATCTCCCTATCTCTCCCCTTGGTCTCCTCTCTATCTCCCTATCAGTCCTCTCTCTAAACCCTAAACCCTAAACCTCTAGACCTTAACCCCTAACCCCTAAACCATAAACCCTAAACCCTAAATAATGCCCCTAAACCTTAACCCCTAACCCCTAAACCCTAAACCCTAAACCCAAGCAACACTAAACCTCTATCTCCCTATATGTCCCCTATCTCTCTGTCTCTATCATCCCTCTACCTCTCAATCTCTCTCCCTATGTCTTTAGCCATGTCCCTCACTTTTTATCTCCCTATCTCTCCCCTCAGTCTCCTCTATATCTCCCTATTGATCATTTCTCTCTCTTTAAACCCTAAACCCTAAACTTCTAAACCTTAAACCCTAACCCCTAAACCATAAACCTTAAACCCTATATAATGCCCCTAAACCCTAACCCCTAAACCCTAAACCCTAAACACAAGGAACCCTAAACCTCTATCTCTGTATCTCTTCCCTATCTTCCTATCTCTATCATCCCTCTATCTCTCAATCTCTCTCCCTATGTCTCTGGCCATGTCCCTCACTCTCTATCTCCCTATCTCTCCCCTCGGTCTCCTCTATATCTCCCTTTTGGTCCCCTCTCTAAACCCTAAACCCTATACCTCTAGACCTTAACCCCTAACCCCTAAACCATAAACCCTAAATAATACCCCTAAACCTTAACCCCTAACCCCTAAACCATAAACCCTAAATAATGCCCCTAAACCTTAACCCCTAACCCCTAAACCCTAAACCCTTAAACCCCAAACCCCTAAACCCTAAACCCAAGCAACCCTAAACCTCTATCTCCCTATCTCTCCCCATCTCCCCGTCTCTACCATCCCTCTACCTCTCAATCTCTCTCCCTATGTCTCAGGCCATGTCCCTCATTCTCTATCTCCCTATCTCTCCCCTCGGTCTCCTCTATATCTCCCTATTGGTCCTCTCTCTCTAAACCCTAAACCCTAAACCTCTAAACCTTAACCACTAAACCCTAAACCCTAAATAATGCCCCTAAACTCTAACCACTAAACCTGAGCAACCCTAAACCACTAAACCCTAAACCCCAAACCCCTAAACCCTAAACCCAAGCAGCCCTAAACCTCTATCTCCCTATCTCTCCCCTATCTCCCTATCTCTATCATCACTCTACCTCTCAATCTCTCTCCCTATGTCTCTGGCCATGTCCCTCACTCTCTATCTCCCTATCTCTCCCCTCAGTCTCCTCTATATCTCCCTATCGGTCCTCTCTCTCCAAAACCTAAACCCTATACCTCTAGAGCTTAACCCCTAACCCCTAAACCATAAACCCTAAACCCTAAATAATGCCACTAAACCTTAACCCTTAACCCCTAACCCCTAAACCCTAAACTTGAGCAACCCTAAACCCCTAAACCCTAAACCCAAACCCCTAAACCCTAAACTCTACACCCAAGCAACCCTAAACCTTTATCTCCCTATCTCCCTGTCTCTATCATCCCTCTACCTCTTAATCTCTCTCCCTATGTCTCTAGTCATGTCCCTCACTCTCTATCTCCCTATCTCTCCCCTCGGTCTCCTCTATATATCTCCCTATCGGTCCTCTCTCTAAACCCTAAGTTACCCTAACCCCTAAACCATAAACCTGAAACCCTAAATAATGCCCCTAAACCTTAACCCCAAACCCCTAAACCCTAAACCTGAGCAACCCTAAACCTCTAAACCATAAACCCCAAACCCCTAAACCCTAAACCCAAGCAACCCTAAACCTCTATCTCTCTATCTCTATCTTCCCTCTACCTCTCAATCTCTCTCCCTATGTCTCTGGACATGTCCCTCACTCTCTATCTCCCTATCTGTCCCCTCTATCTCCTCTATCTCTCCAAATCTCTATCAGTCCACTCTCTATCTCTCTCTAAACCCTAACCCCTAAACCCTAAACCCGAGCAACCCTAAACCCCTAAATCCTAAATAATTCCCCTAACCCCTAAACCCTAAACTTGAGCAACCCTAAACTCATAAACCCTAAATAATGCCCCTAAACCCTAAATAATGCCCCTAAACCCTGACCCTTAAACCCTAAACCTGGGCAACCCTAAACCCCTAAACCCTAAATAATTCCCCTAAACCCTAAACTTGAGCAACCCTAAACTCATAAATCCTAAATAATTCCCCTAGAAACCCTAACCCCTAACCCCTAAACCTTAAACTCGACCAACCCTAAACCTCTCTCTCTCTCAAAACCCCTAAACCCTAAATAATGCCTCTAAATCCTAACCCCTAAACCCTAAACCCAAGCAACCCTAAACCTCTACCTCCGTATCTCTCTTTTATCTCCCTATATCTCTATCATCCCTCTACCTCTCAATCTCTCTCCCTATCTCTCTGAACATCTCGCTCACTCTCTATCTCCCTATCTCTCCCCTATCTCTCCCTATTTGTCTCCTCTCTCTCTCTCTACCTATCTATCTCTCCCTATCTCTTGCCTCTTTCTCCCCTATCATTCATCTATCTTCCTATCTCCCCCTCTCCCTTATTGATGAAGGAAATGAAAACAAGAAAACTAGGACTCTTTCTCTCTCTCTCCCCTCCATCTCCACCCTCTCTCCCTCTTCCTCCCTCTCCCTCTCCCTTATCAAAAAAGAACATGGAAACAAGAAAACTAGGACATGCAAAGAGGGATGAGGATATAAATTGGGAGGATGAAATGGAAACAAGATAAAATGAAAGTTCATTGGATGGGAAGAATATGAGAGGAGAGGTGGAAAATAGTAAAACAGGGTAAAATTGGTGGGATCTAAAGGGAAATTGGAAAGGAAAAGGAAAACTAGGAGGTAGATAGGTCACAGAGAGAGAGGAGGGAAGTAGAGAGTGAGAGAGAGGGTAGGAGGTAGAGAGGGGAGGGAAGTAGAGAGTGAGAGAGAGAGAGGAGGGAAGTAGAGGTGAGAAAGAGAGAGGAGGGGAGGGAGAGACGTAGAAGGGAGGGAGAGAGAGAATAATAGAGAGAGGAGTAAGGAGGGCGGGAGTGACATGTTTTATTTCACCATAACGTGAGTGCATTATAATGCACTTGCGTTATGCTTTGCCTTGGTAATTTTCAAGCCTTTGGCTTAGATTTGCCTTAGGCTTCCAACCCAAAGGCTTGGACTATGTTTAGGACATCTAGACATGTTTTTCCAGATTGTAACAAAAATCACATAATATGGAGCGTGCTCCGCATTAGGTTTGCACTTTTTTGAATGACAAGTCGAAAAAAATACCACCATAATCTTAAGCTCTCTGTTAGCTTTCTAACCATATAATTTTTTTCATGTTTTCAATATGTTAAGGATTTCATCTTTAATTTCTTTTGTTAGTGTATCCATTTTCTTTCAAAAACCAGTGTCTGGTATTTTTAACTTTCTTTTTAACGGTTCATAGAAATTTTAAATAAATTAAACATTTTTAGAAAGTAGACTCCATTCTACACGTATTAAAAAATTGATTTTTGATTAGTTTTCAAAATTTTTAGGGGGGAGCATGCTCAATTTTCTATTTTTTAGGATGTGTCCACTTTGAAAATTAGTAAAAAATCAATTATTCATGAAAACATTATAACAAAAATCAGGGATAAACTACATGGTGTTACCTAATTTCTCACCGAAGAGATTTTTGAAATACTAAAAAATGGTTAACATTTTAGGGGGAGCACACCAAATGCCATGTTATGTTTTTTTTTTTAAAACATGACCAATTTGTGTGCTCCCCCTTTTTGAACCCCTTAATCTCAACCATTTTAAAAAAATATTAGTAGTTTAGAAACTAGATTCAGAGCACTGCAACTCTTGTTTTTGTTGTATCTTCAAGTTTTGAGTGTAACTATCTTCAATTTCTCATCCAACATCAGTCTTTCCTGATTTCAAAAAAAAGTGGCATCTTAAGACACCTCAATCTTTGTGCACTTACCCCAATGTTGAGATACCCATGCTCAAAATTCTAAGATGTGACAAGAACAAGATTAGTAGTACTTAGAATTTAGTTTCTAAACCACTAATTTTTAAAAAAATGATGGAGATTAAGAGGGTCAAATAGGGGGAGCACACAAAGTGCTCCTATTTTTGTCAAAAAATATAACATAGTGTGCTCCCCTAAAATGTTGACTTTCTTAAGTATTTCAAAAATCCCTTAGGTGGGAAGTTATCTAACATCACATAGTTTACGCTAGATTTTTTTGCTATATTTTTAATGAATATATGATTTTTTACTAATTTTTAAAGTGGACATATCCTAAAAAATAGAAATTTGAGTGCACTCCCCCATTAATTTTGAGTAAACTAATCAAAAATTAATTTTTTGAATGTGTATACGATGAAGTACACATAGGTTTTCAGTGAAAAATGAAGACACTAGCAAAAGAAATTGAAGATCAAAACTTTAATGTATTTGAAATGTAGAAAAAATTCCATGGTTAGAAAGGTATGAGAGAGATTGACATTATTGTAGTATTTTTCAAAATAATGTCTTAAAAGGTGTAAACCTAGAGGAGAGCACACTTGACATTTACTTACTTTTTCATGTTTTATGCAAAACATGTCTTTATGCACCTTACATGTAGGCCCAACCCTTTGGCTTAGATATCCAAGCCAAATTCAAGCCTAAGGGTGGGATTCCAAAGCAACTTCAAATGAAACACACATATGTCATAAAGTGCATGCATTATAAATTCAAAAAAGAGAGCACTTTGTGTATTTTTAAGGCAAATATAATGTGAGCACATTACGGCTCGAGATTTTTGAGCCATCTCGAGCCATAATGCTAGCATGTTAGTCATATTTTGCTTCAAAACATTTTTGGCCACCTTTTGACCATCCATCTTGGTGCACATGTATATGCTATTGTACAACTCTAGTACACTAAAACACAAAGAAGAGGAAGGCACAATTCTTGTGGGCCTTAGAATAACAAAATATAACCTACCTCGGTTATCACTTCAAAATTAAAAGAAATGCACCTCTGTTTCTCACACATATTCACAAATAAAGATTGGTTTTATTTAAATAAAACATGTTGGATTTATATTCCATTTAAAGACATATACTATCAAAATTCCTCCATATGAGATAGATTAAATCTAAAACATGCTTGCATTAGTTCTATCACTTTTAAATCCTTGTATACTAACATTGCTCCATATGAGATTAAACTTAAATTGACAAAGATAGTGAACATGTCAAATCCTTAAATTCTCAACTATCTCGCTCTTGGTATATTTATAATTTTATGATTCAACATTTTAACCTACATTGGGAGGCTGTTAGCAAACATTGTTAAGTTCCATTGTGAACCTTCACTATGCAACATAGCACAATCTAGAGCCATTAAAAATAAAATTAAAAATACTTTTGCATGCTCACTGTAGCTCTTACACATGCCACATCATGGAGCTTACATGCCAACTATATAAGCTTATACAAGTGACTTACATGTTAACAAGTAAGAAATTTTTGTGTTTCCATTGACGTTAGAGATAAATTTGGAAATTGGTGCCTTCACAATGCTCTTAAATAGATGGAATTTCAGGCTATCATCCTCACAAATTTACTTAATTAATTTGCCTTATAACTTAAAAATGTCAGTGTCATTTAGATTATATCTCCTTTTCCCTTGGCCACTAGACAACATAATTTACCTTCTACAATTTTCTTGTTAACAAATTCTACTTTTCTAGATTCTCAAGTCTTTTGTGTAAGAGTAATGAAGGAGGGTTTAGAAAAAGATAATTTTAGGAATGCTTGCAAATACTGTGGAGGTGGAAAGATGGTTGTTGCCATTTGTAGCCCATAAGAGAGAAGTGTTATCAATCAGATATGCACCCTATGCTAACCTTATGGAAGACTTAGCTATCTGTTGACACATGGAAACACTCTCAGATTGTGGGTGATCTGTGTTGAGAGTGAATCTCTAGAGTGAGCTGGCTCTCCTAATGATTTTTCTAATCTAATTGATTTGTAGGGGAAAAGAGAGAAGAAGAACTAAAATGAAACTCTAAACTCTAAAGTTTAATCTAAATGAAATACTTTTACTCACAAACAACCCTTCAAACTTAAACTTCCACAACCCCACCTATGAGATTTGATCCAAAAATAATTTATAATAAGGTTCAGATAGAACACAAATTACAACCAGGATCAACATGCAATTTCACAGTAAAGAGACATAACAAAGGACATAACACTAACACAATGAGACATCAGATCAAAATTGCAAAATAGACCAGTGGATGAAAATAGGGAAACCTGTTATATTGAACTAGAAGGAGTACAATGCAAAATAAATTAATTGATTCAACTGCCTATATACAAACTCTCTGTGTGCTCAAGAGAGAAGAAACAAATGGTATTAATTGACTGAGAAAAAACTAACTTTTTCTCCTATAAATGCCCTACCAAAAAAATCTCTCTGAAAAAGCTCCTAAAAATAGATGTAGAAATCCATTTTTGAGCTTCACAAAAAGGCCAAAAATTAAGCCCTCAAATTGCCTCCAAACTGTGTGTGAAAGTTGCCAAAATCTTCTCCAAGGTAGCTGCCACCAAAAATCTGCTTGTCTGCCCAAGTAACTCAGTTTTTGTCCATATCTGACTAGAAGAAAGCAAAAAAGGAAATCAAGATTTCATTTCCTTTATCTGCTTTTAACTGCATAAAAATAGTTTTGATTTTAAAGCAATTTATAAATCATTGCTTTAAAATAAAACATTACATTGAGATTGCAGTTTTATTACATATCCTGATTTGATTTAATTTTTGCAAAAAATAATAATACAAGGCTTATAATTCTCCAAGTATATTACATTACATAGCATATGATTTTTCTACAAAAAATCATAAAAATATCAAGGCATAAATGGGAGTTTTTGCAAAAAATAAAATGAAAGGCCTTCAAGGCCTACCCTCCAAATAGGTCTGCAGGATCCAAGGGCATGTGATTTACTCCTCCAAGGACCAAAGTGAGCCTAAGGCATCAAACCTTGACATAGCATATACAAGGGAACCTAAGGTTTGATCTCACTCTAAGTCTTGGGACTTAGACATTATGCAAGATATATTCAATACCATGATGGGTATTATTTTGTGCCTTCAAAAATGATAAAATGTGATTAAAATCACAACTTGAATTAGGGCTTCCAAGTGAACCCTAGAACAAAACTCACTCAAACCCTACATTTTCGCAACATTTCACTTTTGCAATTTTGAAAAAAAAGGGCTTTCTATAGCCGCCTTCAAACCCTAGGGTTTGACCTTGAGGAGCTTCGACTTCCTGGTGTCTCTGAGAATTATTTCCATGGATTTCTCTCAGAAAGTGAAGGTAAGACTCTTCCCGATTCATATGGGATTCATATTCTTGTTTTTCTTTCAATTTCTAAGCAGTAAACAACCTTTGAAGCCACGGCTTTAACATGGTCTCTGATGATTTTGCTTATGTTTTTCCACTGTCATTTCTTCCTCTACTCTCGGGATGCCATGATTGCATCTGTTCAAGCTCCATTCGAGAGTAAAATGAAACAAAAGGAGAAGAATCTCTTGGCTCTGAACATTTGACAAGGTGAGCTTCATTTTTGAACCTTACTCTGTTCGAATCTTACATGGAAATTGAAGGCCGCGGCTTCTAATGATATCTGGGTATCTCTGTGCATTTGAAAAACTCATTTTCTTTTGGATCTGAAGCTTGTTTGAGTTTATCAATAGGGTTTTGAGCATAAGAAAATGTATTGAGACATTTTCCTTCTGTGGGCTTGTTTGTATGAGGCCGTGAATGGCATAATAGCATCTCTGTGCATTTAATCTGAAACCCCAAGTGGGTATTATCTTCAATAAAGGAAATACATCCTTTTCCTGTACATGGCATTTTGTGCCTCAGGCATCTACATTTCCTGTGTTTAACCTTTTGGAAGGCTGCGGCTATGACTTAGTCATTCTGGGCAAATTTTACATCTTCTCGAAGGCTCGGATCCTCAACATGGTTATGCATCTTTGACTCATCCATTTGTACTGAAATACCTCCATATTGGGCCGCGACTCTTGGTTTCTAGGCCTACACTCAAATATGATTTTGTTTAAAAACCCCAGTGGATTAAAGCTCCATCTATTTTCTGTAAATATACTTGATACTTTGAGAACCTAAATGGGTTCAAATCATAATGAAGAAACCCATTGCATTTGACTGTGGCTTGATGTAGCTATCAATCTCTCATTTCTGAGTGCTCCCTTCTTGACATGAGTTCGAAACCTTCACTTCTTGGCTGGGACAACACCTCCTGAAGGTGGCTATGGATGTTGAGACTTCTCATGGGTTTTGAGCATACCACATACACTGAATTTCACTTGTCATTTTGTATATGCAAAATAATTCCAGACTCATTTGTTTCATATGGAGGTGCTCTCTTTTCTGTATTATGACAGCAAATGATCATTTATAGTTAAAATATAAATGTTTCTTTGATGTTCTATGACTAAAAATGAACCCCTTTGTCATCATTGGCTGTATCATGATGAAGTGTATTATATAAAAGACATGCTGTTCCATATTTTTGTTGTTCCACTTGTCATTTTCCTGTAGCATTATCTGATATAGTTACAATTACTGTAGCATCAAAATGGTAAAAACATATCTAGATAACTACACAGTTACAAATGTAATGTTCCATTTGTTAGATGTAACTCTTTACTTCTCCTACTCACTTGAAATACTTTTGATACACACAAACATTAAAGCTTTACATTGTGACCATGCATGTGTTAACTAGAACATATGATATTCTAAGGCTTTTGTTGTTCTATATTTTTATATGGCAACTCCCCTTACATCTATAACTTATGATTCTTCAGCTATTTCACCTACATCTTCTCCTGTGTATTATTTTACATGGCTACTCTATAACATGGCATATGATTTGATGTTGTAGTCTCCCATATTCTATCAAGTGCATACTTGACATACCTCATTGAAAGATAGCACTTTCACCTTACTATAGCATGGAAAATAATATACATGATGAATGCACCAGCTTGACTGTCTCTTCATAGATGCAATGTATCAGTTAAGAATACATGCTATTTCATTTGCTCTCTTTAGTTTGTTCAATCATGCATAAAATGATATTTATCGTTGATGGTATGCTATGACCAAAACAATCATGCACTTATTGAATGAGGAAGTTCATTTACATTGATTTGACCTACAATGTTATGAAAGATGCATAGATGGAATATACCTGATGTTCTGACTGTCCCATACATGGATCTATGATGTTCATTCATGACTTCCATTTCCACAATTGTTACTGCAACATAAATGCTAGATGCTGTCATGCATTGGATACTATCCTGTGTGAGTTCAGTTCACCCTCATGGTTTCACTTCATTCTTTGAACTGCAATCATGATTGTGTCCTGTTCTCAAAACTAAATGCACCTGATTGATTTGATACTCCTTCAGTTTGATTATTCAATTTAAGCAATATGAATAATGATATTTATTCCATTCCATCCCCTTTGAGATTAAGGTGCAGCATGCTGGGCTCAACCCTTGTGGGAGCCTACTTGACACCACATGTTGAAATGTCTTCAATCAGCTACATGACTTATCTTATACCTGCACATGAAATAAACATATTAGATAAAAAACAATGAAGTTCAATGATTGTTTTCTTTTTCAGTTCCTCTTGCATGTGAGTGATGTTAATCTGATGTAGTGCATTATGGGCAATGTGTTATGCCTCTTCTGATAGGCACATAGGGAAATCATAACCGGAGCTCTAACAGGTCTTCTCCCAATTTTTTGTAGGCTCTTGTTGGAGATCAGGAGCAAGGAAAGAAGGCATCTTCAGAAACCGAAGACATTACAAGGCAATGATGGCTATGATCTTTCTCTCCTATCTTTAGATGCATAGTATATTTCTTATATTTGCTCTTGTTCATCTATTCCCTCGACTTGTGTGGGACATTTGATTTATCATTCTTTCATTCAATGTAATGTTTATTTCTTTTTATGTATTTCATTTGTAAAATGGATAAACATTGTTGTGAAATGAAATAATTTGTCTCTTATGCAATCTTGCTGTAAATGAATGATAATAAAAAATTCTTTTCTTTTGTTTGAACAAATGAACTGCAATATCACTGAAAATTCGAACTATGCAAATAACTTATAACAAAAAATGTTAAAACCTTCACTTTAAAATGAACTTGCTAAACCAGCTCTACCAGTTTGAGCTGTAAGTGAAAAAATGGTAATATTTCTGGCGACTTCTGCTATATGCTTGCCTGCTAAGCATTAGATCAGTTGCCTTGAATATCCATTGGGCATTGAGTCACACTCTTCTCATCTCAAACTCAGAAAACACTGAAACTCAACACTCCAACGAGTCCAAACAACATTAGAAAACAAAAACAAACCAAATTGAAAACAAACTAACATGCCCTAGTGGCCAGAAAACTTGTGCGGCAGCACTTAGGAAAAAAAAAAAACTGAAAGGAAAACGTGCATGTAGCACTTATTAACTGAAAATACTAATTCTAACCTACTCTAACTAGCCAAAGAAGCTGGTCAATCAAAACCATTCACCGATTGGGTGAAATAACTCCCCCTCCTAACCAACATGGAATATCTTGCTAGATTATAGACCACTAATAAAAGATGGGGAACAAGGAGATACCTCACAAACTGTTGTGATGCTTCATGAAGAACACAAGCAAACCCACTCACCTCTTGATTTTGATTAAGCATATAACTTATTCGAGATGCATAGGTAGGTTGGGTCTACTCTTCTGAGGCTGTAATCTCCTCCTTGGGTACAACAACAATCTGTGACTCCTTACTTAGCTCCCTGCCAGCTAAAAACCTGATTGGGAATCCTCTTGCAAGGATGAACCCTAAACTGTTCCTTCTGGTTTTACTCCTATCAGCTGCCTCCTCAACCACAACAGCTTCTTGCTTTGGCTGAATCATGACTTCAACCTTGTGTTCCTCCACAACCAAGCTGTCCTCATTTAATTGTTTGTGAACTAGTCCTTTGTCTGAATGACTTTCACCATCCTGCTGCTTGGAACTCGATAACTTTGTTAGTGCATATGCATTTTCTTCATCAATACTAACAATCAAAGGAAGTTCAAAAAATGAATCAATCAAAACCTGAGTTCCAACATACTCTTTTACCTCTTCAACTTGTTGTCCCAAACATTCCCCTTCAGAAGATGATTGTTTGACATTTAAATTTGAAAGAAAAACCTCAAGATCATCCCAAAACATGTCTTCTTCACAATCCTCTTGGATTTTTGATGAAAGAGGACTAATTATTTCCTTATTACAACTCTCAGTTAGCTGTGCAGGTTCTATGGTAGACTTACTTTCACACTCTTCCACCTGATCCAAGACTTCCTTGTTAGATTGCTCAGCTTCAATCAGCAACTCACCAGATTGATGAGGATCCTCATGCTGCTCTAAAACTGTAGTCGTTAGTATGAGCATGCTTTCCTCATCTAGTTCTACAAAACTAGGTAACTGATCAAACAAGGTTACTAAATCTCCTTCATTATCTAGTGCATTCTCCAGTGAAACTTGGGCATTCTATCTTTGCAATTGAAGGCCTTCACCTTGTGACTTCTGCATCCTGCTTTCATGCATCTTATGAACAACATCAAATTTTTTTTCAAATGAATCAAAATGCAAAGGGTTCAGTGTCAGATTTGAACCAACATCCTTTTCACATGCATCATGCTTGTGTTTAGCTGAGAATGCAGCATAATCAACAGTAACCTTTCCATGTGAATCAACCTCTTGTACTAGTTGATTCTCTGAAAATTTTTTGTCATCTTTTACAAAACAAGGAAGCTCTTTAGTGCAAACATTAGTAGATTCATCAGGAGGATTCTTCTCTTGTTTGATCTTTTTCTACTCTAACCGATACTGCTCCATAGCCAAATGCAATAAGTTTACATTTCTAGCTTCCTTCATGGTGAACGAGTCATTTTGTAAGACAACAGGTCCATCCTTACAAAGGTGAATAGTGATAGGACAATCAAATTTGTCTGGTTGGGAAACTTGGGGGGTTTCTTGGATTTCTTGGAGGAAAAGAGACTCTTCAAGTGGTTGATCTGCAACTACACTAGGTTGAATATGATTATTTTCCTCAACTTGCAAGGGATGAAGGCTTCTAAAACTTGGGATTTCAAGCTTGAGAGGATGGTTTGAGGGATCAAGGACTTTACTATGTCTAAAACTTAGAATCTCATCTTTAGGGACATTAAGAGGTTCATTCTGTCTGAAACTTAGAAATTTATACTTACGTACCTCTTCTTGAGATGGCTGTCCTGGAACAACATGAGCTGCTTGGGATCGAGGAAGCAAAAGCTTTGTTTGTGTAGCTACCTCTCTCTCAAGATTTTCTTCAAACTGTCTCTTTTGTGTCTCCCACTCTTGATCAAAACCAAACGTCTCACAGGGTGGCTGCTTTGGCTATTGAAGGTAAGTTTGGTGATCTAACTCTTCCAGCTACAAATTAGACTATTGATACTGCCTTCCTTGAAATTCTCCTTCTTGTTGGTACTGATAACTCTTTATGGTTGCAATCTCATGCTCAAACTGCATCCTTTGTGCCTCCAACTCCTACTCATGAAGATATGCTTGATAAGCCAGTTCCTCCTAGAGCTGATTATACTCAAGCTCCCTCTTAATCTCCTCCATCTGCTTGTTGAGGTCTAACACAATATCTTTCATCATGTCTTTAAGCTTTGTCATTTCAGACTGTTTTGGTTGACTAGGAGATTGGGTAGGAATGGGCATGTAGTAAGCATCGTGAGTGTTTGGACTAAAACAAAATCTATGGTTGCTTGTGTACAACTGGTAAGGAGGCTGAGCAGGGGTGGGTGGGTGGTAATTATACTGTGCATTTTGGTTTTGAAGAGCCATGGGATTAGAAACAACAGCTTGATTGATCTGATATGATTGATAAGGGGCCCTATGGACATCATTTTCATAATATGGTGATGGATATTCATATTGCCTATGAAAATATGACATTTCTACTCATATGCAAGATGGAAATGGAATGAAAAGATGATTTTATAACATACCAACACTTGATCATACTAAAACTAGTAAACTTGAGCTCAGGGTCGCTAGATGTGTTTGATTTTCTGCCTCCAAAGGATGAGATCACTGATACACACCAAATATCAATGATATATGAACATGCTATTGGACTAAGATAGTCCAATCAGTCTCGATCTTGTTTTCTTAAGCTGAATGCACTAGTTTTGAATGCAAGACCAGAAAAATTAAGTTGCCAGGTATACTTGTAAAAAGCCTCTGAAGGCAGGAACACTATTGCGTATACCATAACAGTAGCTTTAAGAATTGAAAAATTCTCTGAAAATACTTTAGGAGTCCCACCAGACGTGCCAACAATTGTTATCAATCAGATATGCACCCTATGCAAAACTTGTGAAAGACTTAGCTATCTGTTGACACATGAAAACACTCTTAGATTGTGGGTGATTTGTGTTGAGAGTGAATCTCCAGAGTGAGTTGACTCTCCTAATGATTTTTCTAATCTAATTGATTTGCAGGGGAAAAGAGAGAAGAAGAACTGAAATGAAACTCTAAACTCTAAAGTTTAATCTAAATGAAATACTTTTACTCATAAACAACCCTTTGAATGTAAACTTCAACAACCCCACCTACGAGATTTGATCCAAAAATAATTTATAATAAGGTTCAGATTGAACACAAATTACAACCAGGATCAACATGCAATTTCACAGTAAAGAGACATAATAAAGGACATAACAATGCCACAATGAGACATCAGATCAAAACTGTAAAATAGACCAGTGGATGAAAACAGGGAAACCTGTTATATTAAATTGGAAGGAGTACAATGCAAAATAAACTAACTGAGTCAACTGCCTATATACAAACTCTCTGTGTGCTCAAGAGAGAAGAAACAAATGGTATTAACTAACTGAGAAAAAACAAACTTTTTCTCCTATAAATGCCTTGCCAAAAAAATCTCTTCAAAAAAGCTCCTAAAAATAGATGTAGAAATCCATTTTTGAGCTTCACAAAAAGGCCAAAAATTAAGCCCTCAAATTGCCTCCAAACTGTGTGTGAAAGTTGCCAAAATCTTCTCCAAGGTAGCCCCCACCAAAAATCTGCTTTGTCTGCCCAAGTAACTTAGTTTTTGTCCATATCTGACTAGAAGAAAGCAAAAAAAGGAAATCAAGATTTCGTTTGCTTTATCTGCTTTTAACTACATAAAAATAGTTTTGATTTTAAAGTAATTTATAAATCATTGCTTTAAAATAAAACTTTACATTGAGATTGTAGTTTTATTACATATCCTAATTTGATTTAATTTTTGCAAAAAATAATAATACAAGGCTTATAATTTGCCAAGTATATTACATTACATAGCATATGATTTTTCTACAAAAAATCATAAAAATATCAAGGCATATATGGGAGTTTTTGCAAAAAATAAAATGAAAGGCCTTCAAGGCCTACCCTGCAAACAGGTTTGCAGGATCCAAGGGCATGTGATTTACTCCTCCAAGGACCAAAGTGAGGCTAAGCCACCAAACCTTGACATAGCATATACAAGGGAACCCAAGGTTTGATCATCACTCTAAGTCTTGGGACTTAGGCATTATGCAAGATATATTGAATACCACGATGGGTATTATTTTGTGCCTTCAAAAATGATAAAATGTGATTAAAATCACAACTTGAATTAGGGCTTCCAAGTGAACCCTAGAACAAAAATCACTCAAACCCTACATTTTCGCATCATTTCACTTTTGCAATTTTGAAAAAAAAAGGGCTTTCTGCAGCCGCCTTCAAACCCTAGGGTTTGACCTTGAGGAGCTTCGACTTCCTAGTGTCTCTGAGGATGATTTCCATGGATTTCTCTCAGAAAGTGAAGGTAAGACATTGCTTGATTCATATGGGACTCATATTCTTGTTTTTCTTTCAATTTCTGAGCAGCAAACAACCTTTCAAGCCGTGGCTTTAGCATGGTCTCTGATGATTTTGCTTATGTTTTTCCACTGTCATTTCTTCCTCTACTCTCGGGCCACCATAATTGCATCTGTTCAAACTCCATTCAAGAGTAAAATGAAACAGAAGGAGAAGAATCTCTCAACTCTGAACATCTGACAACGTGAGCTTCATTTTTTAACCTTACTCTGTTTGAATCTTACATGGAAATTGAAGGCTGCGGCTTCTAATGATATCTAGGTATCTCTGTTTATTTGAAAAACTCATTTTATTTTAGATCTGAAGCTTGTTTGAGTTTATCAATAGGGTTTTGAGCATAAGAAAATGCATTGAGACATTTTCCTTCTATGGGCTTGTTTCTATGAGGCCGCGACTGGCATAATAGCATCTCTGTGCATTTAATCTGAAACCCCAAGTGGGTATTATCTTTCATAAAGGAAATACATCCTTTTCCTGTACATGGCGTTTTGTGCCTTAGGCATCTACATTTCCTATGTTTATCCTTTTGGAAGGCCACAGCTATGACTTAGTCATTCTGGGCAAATTTTACATCTTCTTGAAGTCTCAGATCCTTAGCATGGTTGTGTGTCTTTGACTCATCCATTTGTGCTGAAATATCTCCATACTGGGCCGCGGCTCTTGGTTTCTGGGTCTGCACTCAAATGTGATTTTGTTTAAAAACCCAGGTGGATTAAACCTCCATTTATTTTTTCTAAATATACTTGATACTTTGAGAACCTAAATGGGTTTGAATCATAATGAAGAAACCCATTGCATTTGACTGTGGCTTGATGTAGCTATCAATCTCTCATTTCTGAGTGTTCCCTTCTTGACATGAGTTCGAAACCTTCACTTCTTGGCTGGGACAACACCTCCTGTAGGTGGCTATGGATGTTGAGACTTCCCATGGGTTTTGAGCATACCACATACACTGAATTTCACTTTTCATTTTGTATATGCAAAACAATTCCAGGCTCATTTGTTTCATATGAAGGTGCTCTCTTTTCTGTATTATGACAACAAATGATCATTTATAGTTAAAATATAAATGTTTCTTTGATGTTCTGTGACTAAAAATGAACCCCTTTGTCGTCATTGGCTGTATCATGATGAAGTGTATTATATAAAAGACATGTTGTTCCATATTTTTGCTGTTCCACTTGTCATTTTCCTGTCACTCTTCCTATAGCATTATCTGATATAGTTACTATTAATGTAGCATCAAAATGGTAAAAATATATCTAGATAACTACACAGTTACAAATGTAATGTTCCATTTGTCAAATGTAACTCTTTACTTCTCTTGCTCACTTGATATACTGTTGATACACACAGACATTAAAGCTTTACATTGTGACCATGTATGTGTTAACTAGAACATATGATATTCTAAGGCTTTTGTTGTTCTATATTTTTATATGATAGCTCCCCTTACATCTGTAACTTATGATTCTTTAGTTGTTTCACCTGCATCTTCTCCTGTGTATTATTTGACATGGCTACTCTATAACATGGCATATGATTTGATGTTGTAGTCTCCCATATTCTATCAAGTGCATACTTGGCATACCTCATTGAAAGATAGCACTTTCACCTTACTGTAGCATGGGAAATAAGATACATGATGAATGCACCAGCTTGACTGTCTCTTCATAGATGCAATGTATCAGTTAAGAATACATGCTGTTTCATTTGCACTCTTTAGTTTGTTCAATCATGCATAAAATGATATTTATCTCTGATGTTATGCTATGACCAAAACAATCATGTACTTATTGAATGAGGAAGTTCATTTACATTGATTTGGCATACAATGTTATGAAAGATGCATAGATGGAATATACCTGATGTTCTGACTATCCCATACATGGATCTATGATGTTCATTCATGACTTCCATTTCCACAATTGTTACTGCAGCAACAATGCCAGATGCTGTCATACATTGGATACTATCCTGTGTGAGTTCAGTTTGCCCTCATGGTTTCACTTCATTCTTTGAACTGCAGTCATGATTGTGTCTTGTTCTCAAAACCAAATGCACCTAATTGATTTGATACTCCTTCAGTTTGATTATTCAATTTAAGCAATATGAATAATGATATTTATTCCATTCCATCCCCTTTGAGATTAAGGGGCAACATGCTGGGCTCAACCCTTGTGGGAGCCCACTTGACACCACATGTTGAAATGCCTTCAATCAGCTACATGACTTATCCTATACCTACACATGAAACAAATAGATTAGATAAAAAATAATGAAGTTCAATGATTGTTTTCTTTTTTAGTTCCTCTTGCATGTGAGTGATGTTCATATGATTTAGTGCATTATAGGCAATGTGTTATGCCTCTTGTGATTGGCACATAGGGAAATCATAACTAGAGCTCTAACAGGTCTTCTCCCAATTTTTTGCAGGCTCTTGTTGGAGATCAGGAGCAAGGACAGAAGGCATCTTCGGAAACCAAAGACATTACAAGGCAATGATGGCTATGATCTTTCTCTCATATCTTTAGATGCATAGTATATTTCTTATATTTTCTCTTGTTCAACTATTCCCATGGCTTGTGTGGGATATTTGATTTATCATTCTTTGATTCAATGCAATGTTTATTTCTTTTTATGTATTTCATTTGTAAAATGGATAACATTGTAGTGAAACGAAATAACTTATCTCTTATGTACTCCTTTTACAAATGAATGATAATCAAAAATTCTTTTCTTTTGTTTGAGCAACTGAACTATAATATCACTAAACATTCCAACTATGCAAATAACTTATAACAAAAAATGTTTAAACCTTCACTTTAAAATGAACTTGCTGAACCAGCTCCACCAGTTTGAGATGTAAGTGAAAAAATGGTAACAAGATGGAAAGAGGTACCTGTAGGGGAGAGTAGTAGAAATTGAGCCACATCTAAGATAAATAATGGAATGTTGACACATAACAACTCATCAAAGGCTTATGAATCTAAATGCATCAAGGCAATGGGATGGATAATAGAGACTTACTTCAAGAGTGCCCATGGTCTCAAAGATCAATAATTGACAACCTTAATACTATAAGAAATAATTATAAACTCTCTAAATCATGCCAACTAGGCAATACAAAAAATATAATAATAAAGTGCATTTAGCAAGGACCACTAAAATTTAAGAAGATCAGATGGTGGTGAAAAATGTTGAAATCCATGGCCCATGATTAAACACACATGATAACATTTGCACTACCTACCAAGGCAATTTTATCCTATTATAGACATGTGTCCTACCTGCCTAGATTCACAGTGCTTAGAGTTTTCACTATAGTCTTTGACAATAAAATCAAAAGCAAAGGCACAAGCTAGACTCCTAAGACAAGATGCTTAGCCATTTTGTGGTTGCAAATAGGAAAAAGATATGTGGACACACCTCCTCATTACCAATATAAAGGTTTGAATGCACACGTAAATTGTATAATGGATCGACATTGCTTACATTATGGGATGATATGGTGAATTACCACTATGTCCAAAATATTATTTGCCCATGTGGGCACCTGTAGATGAACTAATGACCACTAGGAGCCCAACATAGAATCTCCCACACCATATTATAACTAAACACCGACTTGTTGACCCATCACATATGTGTTAACTAATGGTGAGAAATAACAACACAATATTGACAACTTTAGATCAATAGTGTAAGCTCAAATGGTGGGGGTGAAGATGCACAAAGTTGGTAGAGCTATTTCACCATTTAGAATAGAACGCTAACACATGGTGGCCCTTTCACAAGAACTACTAAGGGAAATGGTAAATAAAACATACATATGATGTACAATGGTGAAGGTTACACTTAGAGCCAATGTGTAACATAAAGGATTAGGAATAAAAATAAAGGCTTTAGCAACAAACTCACTAAGATAGGCATCCAATTAGTATTTTGAAGAAACAACAACATTATCCGTAATCCATGTTGAAAGTGAAGTGGTGACATGTTGGTTGGTCTCAATTTCTCATTCACTATATCCTCATGGTTGTTTTGTTAATAGTTGTGGCAACCTCTCTATGCTTAAAATAGAGATCATTTGAGCTCACCCTTTATTTACACTTGAAGCTTGTTCTTATCATAGTCTATATTGCATACAGTGTCTTAGCTTCGTGCCTTTGTTTTTATTCTACCATTGAGCACTTTAATGTAAAAAACCTGAGCACTTTTGTATGTTGGTAGAAAGGACATACATCAAGTGCAAGGTAAAAAAATATAATTAACAGGTGCACAAGTCTCTTAAGCATTTGATCCTCATTCATAGATCTTAAACCTTTTTACCTTGTCTTTAACTTGTGTTGTGCTTTAAAGATACTGGTGACTATGCACTTAATTGTTATGTTTTAAAATTGAGTGGTTAGTGCAGATCACTAGGCTTTTAAGTCCTTTTGTACAATCTATATGTCACCTAGACTGGGTAACAAGACCTTGGGTACCTATCCAGGTGGGCTCTTGCATCACCAACGATGGCCTGATGACCATTTACACATAGTACTGCATAAGCTATGTGTTGCAATATCATTTGTCATGACCCAGTGGGTTGGTTAATTTTCTTATAATTTATGCTTCAATTGATGTCTTGGAACTTAATAAAGTGACATGGTTATAATACAAGCCTAAACTTAAATTTGGTTATATGCCAACACTTGTTAATACATAGTACGATCCCATTGGTTGAGGCAATAAAATAAATGTATAATGTATGACTTTATAACATAATGAATCAATGAGATATTAACATGTGGACTATGGAAAGTTCAATTGGGCAAGATTTGTTGTGTTAACACACTAAAGGTGTTCACTGGGGAGGGCTTACTTAAATGGGACACACATAAACACCATGCATAAACAACCTTATTAAATGCTTGTACTTCATCTTAGGCAGTTGAACCCCCACTGTTAGATCCAATAGGATTTCACGTCCTCCTTGATCTTTGATGGGAATATTAAATAAAAGAGTTCAGAAAAAATTAAATTAATGGTCTCACATTATCATTTGGAATTGTAACAAGTTTTGCAACTATTATACTAAAGTTTTCAACTTTATACTAGGTTCAAGCAAGACAAGTTCAAATTCACATTGATTAGTTTTATTTTATGCTATACTAGTCTCCTAGAGATGAATAATCTAAATCATATTTGAAGAGTTGGCATCAAGTTCTCCATAGACATAGAGATGATCACAACTATCATTACTTGAATATCATTTGATTGAAACTATGATAATTTTTTCCTACTATTATAAAGCCATTTTTTAGAGTTTGGTGAAGACTTGAGAATCACATTATTCCAAACCTTAAGCATTAGGATTTAGGATTTTAATTTTCTCATTGTTAGCACACTCCATAGCCAGATACCTCCATCAGTATAGCCAATAGCTATCCTACTCCCATTAGATCATGCCCAACATGCATATGATATGCTTTTCTCATTTTCAAGATCTTTGCTTCTAAATGCATCAAAAGATTGAAGTTCTCTTTAATTTTTTTTTAAGAACTTCCTCCCTTTAAATCTCTTTATTGCCTCCTTTTATAGGAACCATACTTAAAATGGCTTAAATAATTCTTATATGTACTATGCATACACTTGCATCTCATTAAAATAAAACTGCACTTTGCACTTTTGGAATTTTGAGTTTCTTATCATTTGAAAAAAATCAATGGTCCCTAAACATATAGCCTTTGATCAATTGTATGGGTATGGGTGGCCATCAAAGTCTCTCATATAAATCCAATTGATGACATGAGATGGGCCCACCACCATATCATTCAAAACATTAACTTATTCTTTCATATTTATCAATGGCATTAGGTGCATGGGAGGCCATCAAAGAATCTCATATAAAGTGAATTAATGACTCGAGATGGGTCCACCACCACACCATTCAAAACATTAATTAGTTCCTTGAATCCTACCCAAATTATTGGGTGTTTGAACTTCCTTCCCCTATTGTGCCATTAATGATGGACATGCCTTCTTTTTGACCAAATCCCCCTTGAATCTTTCATGCGATTGATCAACCTAATACTCTGCATGCCCAAATCTCCCTTGGCTAATGCTCAATCCCTTTTGTCACTTAATCCCATCAAGGGTGATTGAACAACTCCTTTAACCTATTCGTGTTGATCTCCAACCTATTCATCATCCTTGCAATGATCAATGTGCTTCCTCTACACTATGGTCCTTTTCTATCATACATTTGGTACTTCTTAGCTTACACCATACTCTCAACAACCACTATGGAGAGACACATGCCAAGCCTATTCTTTGCTTGCAGTTTTTTAACATCTTTTGCTTCCAACTTTACAATGTATTACTTGCTATCTTCTTCTGCACTACTCCATTCACTTCAACATTCTATCAAAATGGTAGCTGCACTCAACATATGAATTTATTCTCATTAGAGAAATATGTAATTTTACAGATTTATTTTCTTATATCAATGTGCTCAAATTCAAGAAACCTTAACCATAATAATCACAATACCTAGATTATTCATTCGAGAGAATTCAAATATCCAATGCAATGTCCACAACTCCTCTAAATTTGTGCACAAATACAACATTACAACATTTAAAAAATGGATGACAATCATCTGACAATATAAAAGAATCTACTTGAAAGTTCATATCAGATCTGTCTCAGTTAAAATATAGAAACCATACCTAAGCTATCTTATTAGATATATGAAATCTAGTCATGCAGTATATGCATGTGATTTTGCATGATTTTGCATCATTGGGTGACAGGCTTTCAGAGACATATTCATCAAGAAAAATTTGGTTATGGTCTCTTATTTTGCATGATCTTTGTAGGAGTCCAGGACAACACTGAGAGGGGGGTGAATCAGTGTTGTATTAGTTTTCAAATATTTTACAACTTTTTGCAAGCTTTCTCTTACAGAACACATAGAGAGGAATACATTAATGATTTGTGCACAAGATTAATAATGAAGGATGTGAACAAAAATTTAATAAGAAAAGCACTAATATACACACATACAAATGAAAACAATATTAAACATGACACATGCTTTTCACGAGTGGAAAACCTTCTTGGGTAGAAAAACCACTTAAAACTGCCTCACTGGCTTAAGTGAAAACCTCACTGGTTACAATGTTTAGAAGCAAAAACTTCAAGGAGCACCAACCCCTAATTCCTTTTGAAGCACCAACTTCAAGGAGCACCAACCCCTAATACAGAACAAATTAAAAACAAGATCTCAGAGGGTTTCTCTATTTCCATACAAAACACTTTTTCTTTCACACGTGTCTGTCAAATGGCCATTCTTCTCATCAACCCAAATCATATACAAAACTCATCTGAATTTTTCCTTCAAGAGGATATTCAAAATAATCAACCCTATACCCTGATCCACTCAACAACACACTAATCTATCCACCTGCGAAGCCATTAAATACAAGATGACTTTTCATATTTTGTCTTCTCTTCACAATTATTTCAATCTTTGATATTCTTGCATCTGCAAAAATGGTCTCTTCAAATTCTCTGTCCTGCAAATCAATTTTAGTGAGCATAAAACCTTTCATATATTCAATGATCTTCAATATATTATTTTTTCCCTCATATCTATACATGCCTCTTCATATTCAATGACATTTCAAAATAAAATTCCTGCATAAACAAAAACTATATCTCTTTTTAATTCTTCAACTTTATCACCTTTGAAAAACAATTTCAATTCTGAAATCTCATCCAAATTCATTGTCTTAATAAAATCTTCCTTCACAAGAAAATCATAGAAATAATTCCAATCTGCCCTCTGTTGAAGAAATAATCCATTTCTTTCATCTTTCAAAAATTTCTTCTCAAAAATATAATATTCTCACAAAAATGTCTTCCAAAAATAATTTCCAATATAATAGAATGTCTTAAAAAGAACTTTCTAATATAAGCCCCTTGAATTCCAAGAGAGAGAGTGAGATCAATATGTGTTTCAAATAGAAACAAAGCTTTAAAAAATTCCTCAAAATACTAAAAACAAAACTCCTAAAAAAATCTTATAAAGATATTCCTTAATATCCTCAAAAATCTCCTCAAAAATCTCATACTTTTAATGTCATAAAAAAATGACATAAAGCCACCGAATTAGGAGATAAAGGAGTTTTGATGTTTTTTCTTTTTAATAAAATCTGATGCCTTTTTGAAGACTTATAAAATAGGATATGAAAAAAGTTTCTAAATTTAAGACTAAAGCCATTTATGGCTTAGTCACGTTCCCATACAAAAAGGCCTATTCATTACTTAAAACAAATATCATCTCCTCTTTATAATAGGCATCGAGCTCCCCTTAAAATATCATCTCCACTTTATAATATAAATCATGTTAAGATATTCAATGAAAATCAAACTCCATTAAATAAAGTAATTGGATGCTTTTTAGGATATTTAATGATTTTATATGACTTAATTTGATGGCTTTCACTTAAGTCATAAACAATGCCTTTTTTTAATATTGACTTTCACCTAAGTCATTTATTTGTTTTAACACCCATATTCTTGGATATTTTTTAATGCTTACCATTACATATGTAACCCTTAGTTGCAGCAATAAATGTTAGAATAATATTTGTCTTTCCACCATAGGTATCTTTCCAATCATTTGCAATATTGATAGATTCCAAGTTGTTTTGGGTCTCCACTGAAATTGCCATGAGAAAGATCATGCGTGAACACATGAGTCTAAGGATGAACTTGAATAGCTTGCATAATCTAATCCAAGATAACTCAGTCAACTTATCATCTCAACTTCACAACAAAGATATGAAGACTCATGATCTGATCTCTTCTATGCATTTGCAAGACATCAACTTGTGTATGTCATCAACAACTCATCAATATGTTCAACCAACAACACAAACAAGTCTTCAAATCTATTTTCTGCTCTTTGCTTTGGTGGACAACCCGTGAACAATATGGCTACGTGAAACAACATTTTGTTAAAACAATCTTGCATCATCATAACATAGTGCATCATATCTAAACATGTGACAAAATTAACTCCTGATCACACATATCCTAATCAAATGAGGTATCCTGCCATATCTGCATCATCATCAACTTAACAACTTTTTGACATCAATGACAATCAGTCACCATCAATCTCCCCCTTTGTCATTGATGGCAAAACTACCTGATACATTTTTCTTTCTCCCCCTTTTTGACATCTGATGACAAAGTCTCAATTAACTCCCCCTAAGAACAACTCCACTAAAAGAAGTTATAGCTTGATCATAAAAATTTTAATCACATTGTATTATGAGCACTTTGAAGACATAAACTTTTGTTAACCTTTGAACAAGTAATGATTTATGATGATAACAATCCTGAAGCCAACATTGACAAACCTTGTTGAACATTATCATCTGCTATACCTTTAACTTCCTCTGATGAAATACAAGATATCAGCATCAATGTCATAGCTTGAAGAACTCCTTCTGAAACATATTAGTGAGAAAGATCATCAATGAAACATGTGAAAAATTTATCACCTTCTTTTGACACTATCTCTAAACCACCAGAAAACTCCATAACTCAACAAAGTAATAGAAATGATCATCAAATTGACTCCTTAGATATGAACTTGAATTTCTTGCAAAGACTACACTTTTCACCAATCAGTATGAATCACAATCCATGATGACATGAATATCACACAAGAGATGACCTTGCCAATGGCTTCCAACATGAACTATTATCCTGCAACCAATCTATTCTTACACACCCCTTTTGACATGAAAAAGAATGAAGACCATCTGAAATGAATGAAGACTATCCTGCTGTTCCTACACATCTTTTTACAACACACTGTCAAATCTGATATATACATAACCACATCTGAAACATACTGCAATCAACAAGAACCCCTACCTCTTGACTTTATCATTCAAATCAGCCCATCAAGACTAAACATCAAGTTCTTCCTGCAACAACACTTTGCAAAAACAAATGCAGAGACAATTGTTAAGAATTAAATTCTTCCAATTTCAACCTCCTTAGCCAACATATGCAAACATATGATGAGAATTCCTTGAGAGCACCTTAACTGAAGCATCATGACAACTCAACCATGTAAGTATCAACATGATATGAACAATATACAAATAGGATCAAGTCACAACATCATCAAACTCTTTGTGCAGAGAACTTTTGAACTCCTTATATGCATTATGAACCACTAAACATGTCACTGATCATGAACACTTGTATTACTGATATGCACTATACATTGAAACTCAAAAACATCAGAAACTTCATTTCAAACATTATCAGACAATCATGACAAACAAAACAAGATCATCATATTGATAAACATCAACTGATCTCCTCCTGTAACTTCTTGGGGATAAAAGATAGAACAAGAACAACTCCCCCTCACATCATGCTATCTATTATGCAATTGATGTAGTGACTTGTGCAAGATGCACAAGCTTAGATTTTGACTTCTCTTTACTTTATTTCTGCTTCCAAATTTTCACAGGTGCTTTCTTCCTCCAAACCTTTTCTGCCTCTTTCCATTTCCAACCTATCAAATTAGATGATGCTTTTCTGTAACTATGAGCTTTATGACTAAAAGAATTGCAATTATAACAAACTATGTTATAATCATGATCAAATGACTGATAGTACCTTTGAGAACTCATGTTAGACTTCCATGCATAATCATACCTTTTACAATTTCTTTGTATATGTCCAACATTATTGCACTTGTAACAAATAATATCAGTATTCCTTCTGCAATTGATTTGTGTCTAAATTGATTACAAGTATAACAATAACCACTAAAAGAATAATTATACCTGTACATGTATGCTTGTCTTACAGGAGCATTTCTTTTGAAATTTCTTCTTCTTTGATTTTGCATTTTGTTTTCAGTGGCAACATTCAAATCAATCTTCTTTCTGGGAGTCTCTCTAGCTTTTGAACACTCTCCTTCAAATCCTAAACTAGTAGTGTCATTATGATGCTTCTGTTTGCCCAACAACTCATGCAATTTGTTTGAGCTATCTTCAAACACATGATATTTCTTGAGACGTTCATAATTTTTTCTTAGATTAATAATTTCACCCTCTAGTTTTAGATTCTCAATCCTTGTAACTTCAAGGTTAGATATTGAGACATCAGCTATCCTCTTAGCTTCTTCAATTTCTATCTTCAAACTGACAATCAATTTGTTTGATTCACCTGCTTGATTCTTCAAGTCTACAATTAGGTTTCTAGCATCTTCAAGATCTGTAAGAGCTTTGTCTTTTAAATCTCTTGTTGCAATTGCAACATTAATTTCTGGTTCTCCTTATAATTCTTGAGCTCACTCAGAGCATATATAAGCTCTCCTTCCATATCAATCTCACAATCTTGTTCATCATATTCCTGATCATCATCACTTGTGATGTTAGCTTCTTCTGAATCTGATTGGGATTGAACTTCAACTCCTTCATTTGAAAGTCTCCTTTCATTGCCACTTTCTTTACACACCAGAGTGTCCTCTTCTTTATCATTATCCTGATAAATTCTTTTCAATCTCCACATATCTTGAGTTGTAACACAATCCATAACTTTATAAGTAACATCATTAGACAGAGCAGATAATATGGCCTTCTTTGCAATATCATTACATTCAAGGGCTTCTTTGTTATTTGCAGTAATACAATAACCATTCTCAACTGACATTAAAACATCATATCCTAAAGAGGAAAAATACACTTGCATTCTAACATACCAAATTGAAAAATCTGAACCATCAAACCGAGGAACTCCTTAAACTTTTTCTTCTAATACAATATTAGATTCAACTTGGGGAACATCTAACTTTGTATCAACATCTGGTATGGATGATGTCTTTTGTGTCTTTTGACTAGAATGAAGCTTGACATTTCTCATGTTCTTATTTATTTTGCACTTACCCATTGAACTCCACTACCAGGACTTACTCGGGCTGATTAAGCTTCAAAAAGGGAACTTGGCTCTGATACCAATTGTAGGAGTCTAGGACAACATTGAGAGGGGGGGTGAATTAGTGTTGTATTAGTTTTTAAATATTTTACAACTTTTTGCAAGCTTTCTCTTACAGAACAAATAGAGAGGAATACATTAATGATTTGTGCACAAGATTAATAATGAAGGATGTGAACAAAAACTTAATAAGAAAAGCACTAATATACACACATACAGATGAAAACAATATTAAACATGACACATGCTTTTCACGAGTGGAAAACCCTTATTGGGTAGAAAAACCACTGAAAACTACCTCACTGGCTTAAGTGAAAACCTTACTGGTTACAATGTTTAGAAGCACCAACTTCAAGGAGCACCAACCCCTAATACAGAACAAATTAAAAACAAGAACTCAGATTTTTCTCTGTTTCTATACAAAACACTTTTTCTTTCACATGTGTCTGTCAAATGGCCATTCTTCTCATCAACCCAAATCATATACAAAACTCATCTGAATTTTTCCTTCAAGAGGATATTCAAAATAATCAACCCTCTGATCCACTCAACAACACACTAATCAATCCACTTGCGAAGCCATTAAATACAAGATGACTTTTCATATTTTGTCTTCTCTCCACAATTATTTCAATCTTTGATATTCTTGCATCTGCAAAAATGATCTCTTCAAATTCTTTGTCCTGCAAATCAATTTTAGTGAGCATAAAACCTTTCATATATTCAATGATCTTCAATATATTATTTTTGCCCTCATATCTGTACATGCCTCTTCATATTCAATGACATTTCAAAATAAAATTCTTGCATAAACAAAAACTATATCTCTTTTTAATTCTTCAACTTTATCACCTCTGAAAAACAATTTCAATTCTGAAATCTCATCCAAATTCATTGTCTTAATAAAATATTCCTTCACAAGAAAATCATAAAAATAATTCCAATCTGCCCTCTGTTGAAGAAATAATCCATTTCTTTCATTTTTCAAAAATTTCTTCTCAAAAATATAATATTCTCACAAAAATGTCTTCCAAAAATAATTTCCAATATAATAGAATGTCTTAAAAAAAACTTTCTAATATAAACCCCTTAAATTCCAAGAGAGAGAGTGAGATCAATATGTGTTTCAAATAGAAACAAAGCTTTAAAAAATTCCTTAGAATACTTAAAAAAAACTCCTAAAAAAATCTTATAAAGATATTCCTTAATATCCTCAAAAATCTCCTCAAAAATCTCATACTTTTATGTCATAAAAAAATGACATAAAGCCACCGAATTAGGAGATAAAGGAGTTTTGATACTTTTTTTTTTTTAATAAAATCTTATGCCTTTTTGAAGACTTATAAAATAGGATATGAAAAAAGTTTCTAAATTTAAGACTAAAGCCATTTATGGCTTAGTCACATTCCCATACAAAAAGACCTATTCATTACTTAAAACAAATATCATCTCCTCTTTATAATAGGCATCGGGCTCCCCTTAAAATATCATCTCCACTTTATAATATAAATCATGTTAAGATATTCAATGAAAATCAAACTCCATTAAATAAAGCAATTGGATGCTTTTTAGGATATTTAATGATTTTATATGACTTAATTTGATGGCTTTCACTTAAGTCATAAACAATGCCTTTTTTTAATATTGACTTTCACCTAAGTCATTTATTTGTTTTAGCACCCATATTCCTGGATATTTTTTAATGCTTACCATTACATATGTAACCCTTAGTTGCAGCAATAAATGTTAGAATAATATTTGTCTTTCCACCATAGGTATCTTTCCAATCATCTGCAATATTGATAGCTTCCAAGTTGTTTTGGGTCTCCACTGAAATTGCCATGAGAAAGATCATGCGTGAACACATGAGTCTAAGGATGAACTTGAATAGCTTGCATAGTCTGATCCAAAATAACTCAATCAACTTATCATCTCAACTTCACAACAAACATATGAAGACTCCTGATCTGATCTCTTCTATGCATCTGCAAGACATCAACCTGTGTCTGTCATCAACAACTCATCAATATGTTCAACCAACAACACAAACAAGTCTTCAAATCTATTTTTTGCTCTCTGCTTTGGTGGACAACCCATGGACAATATGGCTACATGAAACAACACTTTGTTAAAACAATCTTGCATCATCATAACATAGTGCATCATATCTAAACATGTGACAAAATTAACTCCTGATCAAACATATCCTAATCAAATGAGATATCCTGCCATATCTACATCATCATCAACTTAACACCTTTTTGACATCAATGACAATCAGTCACCATCAATCTTTCAGTGTAAATTTACACACAACAAATGGCCAAGAAAAAATTGGTTATGGTGTCTTATTTTGCATGATGTTTGAGCTTAAATTTGCACACCCTAAATCAACATTGACAATAGACTTCTGATATTGCACGCTGAAGTCTTGGGTTTCTTAACAGACTGGAGAACCCTTACCTCAATATCAACAAGAGATTCCCGACCATTGACTTCACCTTTCATAAGCTTGCTCTGCCATATCAAGAATAAAGAACATTGATCCAGTTATACATAAAAGATCTATTTGTATCAAAAGACATGTATTTAAGATTCTGTACTCATCCTCATCCTCATGAAGACCCTTAAACTTCAAAACTAGAGATTTCAAAATGTCAAAAACATTGATTTTTTAAGTTTTAAATTGAATTTTAAATGGGTTGCTGCAACCAGTGGTTTTCTTATTTGACATTCCTAGACTACTAGAAATGCTGAAGTAAAAAATCTACCTCTGAACTCTGGACAGAAGAGCTTGCAGTGTCTTGAAGAGAACAATGCTCAGCCTCCTTCCTATATTCAACTCTTCTGAGCTTACATTTTCTAGGATTCCCATCTGTAAATGACCAAGATGAAGCATAACCCAAATCCTTTTGTCTACCATGTAAACATGTTATTCTAGATGGATATAATGCAGAGGCTTGCTGTTCTTGTTCATGGTCAAGCAAAGTCCGCTGCTGGGGACCAGATGGAGCATCTAAGATCATAGAGGATTCCTCCTCTTCATTTCCTGCATTGCCTGATGCCTTCTTAAAACTTATAGACACAATATCAGCGTGGGTAGTACTTTTATGAGTAGGTGATTGATCCAAATACCTTGTCCACCCAGACTCAGAAGTGATATTACTACTACCCATTGTGTCTGCAGCTATATTTTTCAAATATATAGATGTAGAAATAGTCTTGAGATGGATTGGAAAGTAGTCTATAACACACATCAACTATTCCTTATACACCTACTATGACTCATTATACTACAATCGTAGAAATTGTGGTCTATATTTCTAAACCCAAAGCCTAACACTTCACACGGCAAGGATTCTAACTGAATTCTCTTACTAACTTACCATCTGATCAGCCACCTGTCCTAAAGACTTCTTTTAGCATTAACTCACAATTTAGCCCTCATTTTTTTTCCTTAAGGCCTTACTTTTCCATACTAAATCAAACCTTATCATCACTCTCTGGCATCGTAGACCCTATTACATTTACTTCTGGTTTATTAAAATAGTACATATGCTATTAACTGTGAAATAATGTTTTAGTTTTGGCTTACACACAGTTGTCAAACCCCTTTGCTGATATATGTCCTTGTTATTCCGGTACTATGGTTTAAATATTACCTATAAATTTGGATGTTTAACTGAAATTGGTCTGGTTTTGACCAACCCCTCAATCATAGCTGAGATAAACTAATCCATTGAAGTGGAATATATTTAAGAAAATCAGGTGTGTTTGTTCATTACCCTTGTGTGGAACCCAAATGAGCTTGTACTGTAATTGGGTTACCTTTGGAAAAGGTTTACCTTTTCGCAAATGATAGAATAAAGTACAAATAAGCAACACATACAGGAAAGTAAAAATAACAATTCTAAAAATGCTAGACTTTCTTTGACAACCTGAATTCCCTATAAATTTATGATGTCCTCTCTTTGGAAACAAGCTAAATCCACTTTAGACCTGTTTATTAGTTAATCTAGGGAAGGTAAAATGGTACATTTCATTTATTAGTCCTAGAATAAGGTACAAACAGGCAACACATACAGGAAATTAAGAATAGCAGTTTTAAAAATGCTAGACTTTCTTTGACAACCTGAATTCCCTATAAATTTATGATGTCCTCTCTTTGGAAGGAAGCTAAATCCACTTTAGACCTGTTTATTAGTTAATCTAGGGAAGATAAAATGGTACATTTCATTTATTAGTCCTCCTCAAGGTAGGAATTACAACCATCTATTTATTAGTTAATCTACTAAGTTAAAATGGTACATTTCATTTATTAGTCCTTATTAAGGTACTAATTATAACCATTGATAATTGTGCATTTTATTGTTTACTTTATCATCTAATCAATTAGAATTTGATTATTTTTTGATATGTTTTATATTTGTAAAAAGTTTATTTAATTTTTTTATGTTTGTCTAAAGTTGATTGTTTAATTTATTTCAAATTTTTATTGTTGTTTTCAAATAAATTGAGACTATAATAATTAGTTTTTAGTACTACCTACTACAAAAGATATATTGCATCAATTGGGCACAAATATTAACTAGGCATTGTTCCTTATGTTTTATTTCCTAATTTGAAAATAAATACATTATTTAATGAAATAGGGAAAACAATTCTCATACACCCTACCATAAATTTGATGTCATTAAAATCTTCTTAGTACAATCCTAAATTATATTATTTATTGATTATTTGTCATTGCTTTTGCCACACTGCATTTTCATACACAAATTCAACTATAATTATAATGCCCCAACTTTTACAGTAGGACATTAGTGGACAAAACATAGACTAACAATTTTTCTTGCGATGCAATTGCAACACTCATGTGTCACGATTGCACAATCACGCATTAGAAATGTCGAGGCATCCAACGACATCACTCTAGAATGCAATGCAAAAGCATCAAGAAATGATCACACATGGTCAACACACACGAACCAAAAAAGCACAGGCAAAAGACTTCACTAATCGTGTGACCATGCCATGACGACGACTCTACGAGTTAGGGATCATCTTACTCCAACAACCACCCATGCTCACAAATGGATATAGGAGATGATGAAGATGATATGACGACATGCCCCACAACCTCCAACACTAAGAGGAAACATCCACAAGGTTGTAGATGCGACAAACAAGGCCTTGGCACACATGCCCAAGGTTGGGTATGAGGAGATCAAAATCTCTCAAACTACCCAAAGGACCACTTTTACTAATAAGCAAGACACGTAAAGTACACCCCTATGACCAATTCTCCTTCAAGATTTTTTTTTTGCAAAATCTTGGGAAACACTCATTGTTTGAAGGGTTCAGACTATAGTGCACAATAGGACACCGGTACACAAACATGACTCTGGCATGAAATCAAGACCCCAGTGCACATTTAGGACACTAGCACACTAGCACTATAGTCCTCAAATTGTGTTGTAGTCCTACACTTCTATCCCGAACAAGGATTCTTCAAGACTAACTTACTAGGTCAAAAACTTAGACTTTAACAAGGGTTTTTAGACATTAAACTTGGGTGTAGTATGAACGCAGAGAAAGATGAACAAGTAAGACCTCATTACCACATCATTCCAAAACATCAATTAAACATACAAATAACATATTTTCATTTACATTAAATTACATGATCATTCCTTAAGAATACGAAACTAGGTTTTCTAATCATGTTTCTATCACATAATTAAACATGAGAAAATGATATAGAAAGCCATGCTTGTTCAACACCAATGTTGAAATGTGCCAAAAGCAAAGATGGAGCCATCACCCTTTATGTAGGTGAAATACAAAGCAACTCAAACAAGTTCAAGAATAATAATAGCAATTATACAAATGATGACACCAATGTCCCAAATTATACATTTTCTTCACAAGACACCACATAGAATAAATTCACAAATATGACTTTTCCATTCTAGAACAAAGGTCAATTTCAATTCAAATGCTATCATAGCACAATCACAAGATAGAGGATACTTCCCAAACATGGAAGGATTAAACTCCAATATAAAAATGATACAATAGATACAATTACAACATCATTGAGCCACTCCAAAGGTGCTCCAGTGGCCACAAACCATGTAACATCATTACAATATAAAACACCTTTTCCATCTTCCACGAGATCTTCAAGAAGGGACCAACATAGGACGTTACCCACCACCCAACCATATTACCATCATCGAGCACAATAGTTGCCTATGCCACTCTACACAACCCCCAAGATATGAAGAGAGATCATCCTTCTCTTCCTGAGAGTCTAAGTAATTATCCACTCCAATCCCCCTACAGGCGTCCTCTAATCCTTAACAATCTATGGGGGAAACTTCTTCAAATAGCTTGAGAATGGATAAGGTTCATGTTTCGATGCAACATGCTTCCCAATGTAACTACATTTTGTTTCTATGGGAGAAGTCATGATTCCATAATAAAATCATTTCAAAAATTTTAAATTTCAAATAGAAATAATTTAATATTTTCTAAAATTATCCAGGGGCAGCCATTGATGGATCTTGAAGCTACCTTCAAAATTTTATCCCAAAATTAAAAAAGACACAAAATCAAAATTCTAAATATAGCCTTATGGTCTAAATATATCCAACACCATACTTTTCCAATCACATACATTTTTTTAGGAAAAATTGATAGGGTTTGGGTAGGAGATTCAATTTTCTCAAAAATAATTTCTTACAACTAAAGAAAATTCCATTTAAAAATTAAAATTCAATAGCTACGTTCACTAAGATTGATGCATAATCATATGAAGGAGAGCATGGCTAAATCAATCTCTTTAACAAAACAAGAAAACACTTAATTCTTAAGGGATTTGCATATATAAACAAGAAAATTGCCTTTCTATTAGAAGATTACAACAAGGAAGGAAAGTTTCTTTTGAAGAAAGCACATCACAAGCAAATCCTTTCCAACTCCCACATAATCCCAATCCAAAGCCAATCCAAGTTCAAGCAAATTCCAAGCATACAATAATTTGTTTTCAAAAGAGGATAGGAGAGAGTTTTTTTTCCCAATGCAAAAGTGATGAAAAAATGTCTGTTTCTTTTCCATATACCAAAATTCCTTAAAGACTTGGGTGAAAGTTCAAAGCTATGTCCCACTTCAGGCCAACTTATTAGTACAATTGAATTTAAGCATTTCCAACTGAAAGTCAATTTTGGTCAGAAATATGTTCCAGATGGATTCATTTGTAATAACCAACCTGGATACTACTAATTTTTTTTACACATCAAATACTAACTTAATCATCCAAGAATCTTGTATCTGATTTAGAAGTGCCAACTTTAGAGACTTACCAACTGTAGTCATGGCCACAACTTTATGCCATAACTCATATACTCGCACTAGAGTATGGTAATCTCCCAAGGTTAGGGTCATCCCTAGACCTAGACCTAAACCTCGAGGGTTTATTTGTAATGGCCCTGCCTACATATCCCTTTATGAGAGTTAGAGGCTCCATAGTTCATACATCAACATTAGAGAGGCTTCATCCTCTCCTTTGATATGAGGTCTCTGATCCCACTTTTAAATCATAGCCTTTAAGTAAATCCTATGAAATTCCAATTCAATTCATATGCAATAGTATGATAGCAATGCAATCCCGTCATTTATGTTAGTTTAATGTCAACATCAATGTATGAAAATACACATAACCACATAGTGACCAGCTCATATAAACATCACTTGTTCAGACATAGTGACTGGCTCAAGCATACATCACATGCACACAATGTAACTATCTATCACATGGGTCACACATACACAGTGTGACTAGCTTAGAGGTACAACCCATTTACACAATATGAATAACTCATGCATGTGTCACATATACAATGTGACTAGTTCATGCATACCACATATACATAGAGTGAATAACTCATGCATGCATCACATACACCTAGAGTGACTATCTCATGCATACACCACATATACACAGGGAGAATAATTCATGCATGTGTCACATACACATAGAGTGACTAGCTCATGCATACAACAGATATACACAGTGTGATTAGTTCACACCTCTATCACATATATACATAATGCAAATAGCTTGTGTAGGCATCACATATACACAATGTGACTAATTCACATATAGACAATGTGAATAGCTCGTGTAGGCATCACATATACACAATGTGACTAATTCACATATACACAATGTGAATAGCTTGTGTACAGACATCATATGCACATCATAGGTATACATAATGACTTGGTAGCAAAAAAGAATGGTTGCGACCATATTGCAAGCATCTTCCCCTTTGCCTGATTCAATAGTCCATAAGTCCTCAAATATATCCCAATTAGACAAAGGAATGTTGGTGTATCTAATGGTACACCATGGGTTCCCTCATTTTTTTTTCCTGATTTGTAGCCAATTATGATGACACACAAGCATCCCATACTACTTGTGGTCATCACTGACAAGGGCTCAAGTGCAACAACATATAACACATAAGGTCCTTAATACTGATGCACACAATGATTGACTCACACATACATAGTGACCAACTAGTAATAGGAAGTGGATACAACCTATGCCATCCATCTTCCCATTACCTTGTTCACTAACACATAAGCTCGTAAATACCCCCTACGAGAAAAAGGAATGTTAGTGCATCTCATGTAGTGAATGACCTTGACGGCGGCCAACATTGGGATCGAAAAGACCCAATTTATTACACATAATAAACCAAGCCTCTCTTTCACCAGCTATCCACCGCATAGGCAAAACTTTGCATTTATCATATGCGCACTCAATCATATTAAAATCCCCGCATAGAACCCAAGTGGAGGCCAAAATTGAATGAGCAATCCATTTCCAAAGAGAAGATCTATGTTCGGCATCAATGGGAGCATAAACATTAATAACACCAAAGTAATGATTGTTGACGTTGAAAAGTGTCCATAGCACATGGTTAGTGGGGTCACAACTGTGATCAACCAATAGCTGATGCCACGTAGGAGAGAGAAAGGTGACGAACCCTCCATGACCAGCGTCATGGTTACTGTAGAAAAAATGATTGACAGACCAAATAACTCGACAAGCCGCTGAAAATAAAAAACTAGACACTTTGACCTCTTTTCCATCATAATACGCTTCCTTAGGATATTTTTAAGTACTTAAATTAACCCTCTCTATTTAAAATTGGCTTATAAATCTTAAACTATAATAATTATTCAACTATATATATATACAAACAGCTGTATAAGACCATGCTATTAGTAGCATGTAATGCATGAAAACATTAGCCATGCTATTAGTAGCATGTAATGGACGAAAACATTAGTCTTTTGAAGATACTATTTAAATAACAAAACCTCTAATCTAATATTAAAGAATCAAAGTACAGATATTCTGAGACAAAAAGAAGTTTGAAAAAATCTAAACCACCATTTAGAAAGACTACTAGATGGTCCTTTTCTATCATACATTTGGCACTTCTTAGCTTACACTATACTCCCAACACCTCTCAACAACCATTAAGGAGAGAGACACGCCAAGCCTATTCTCTGCTTGGAGTTTTTTTAACATCTTTTGCTTCCAACTTTACAATGTATTACTTGCTATCTTCTTCTGCACTACTCCATTTACTTTAACATTCTATCAAAACGGTAGCTGCACACAAAATATGAATTTATTCTCATTAGAGAAATATGTAATATCACAGATTTATTTTCTTATATCAGTGTGCCCAAATTCAAGAAACCTTAACCATAATAATCACAATACCTAGATTATTCATTCGAGAGAATTCAAATATCCAATGCAATGTCCACAACTCCTCTGAAATTGTGCACAAATACAACATTATATCATTTAAAAAATGGATGACAATCATTTGACAATATAAAAAAATCTACTCAAAAATTCATATCAGATCTGTCTCAGTTAAAATATAGAAAATACCTAAGAAACCTTAATAGATATATGAAATCTAGTCATGCAGTATATGTATGTGATTTTTCATCGTTGGGTGATAGGAACTGCAAGGCTTTCAGAGGCACATTCATCAAGAAAAAATTGGTTATGGTGTCTTATTTTGCATGATGTTTGAGCTTAAATTTACACACCCTAAATTAACATTGACAATAGACTTCTGACATTGCACGCTGAAGTCTTGGGTTCCTTAACAGGCTGGAGAAACCTTACCTCAATCTCAACAAGAGATTCCTGACCATTGACTTCACCTTTCACAAGCTTGCTCTGCCATATGAAGAATAAATAACATTGATCTAGTTATACATAAAAATATGTATTTATATCAAAGGACATGTATTTAAGATTCTGTACTCATCCTCATCCTCATAAAGACCCTTAAACTTCAAGACTAGGGATTTTAAAATGTCAAAAACATTGATTTTTAAGTTTTAAATTTAATTTTAAAAGGGTTGCTGCAACCAGTGGTTTTCTTATTTGACATTCCTAGGCTAATGGAAATGCTGAAGTAAAAATCTACCTTTGAACCCTGGATAGAAAAACTTGCAGTGTCTTGAGGAGAACAATGCTCAGCCTCCTCGCTATAGTCAACCCTTCTGAACTTACATTTTCTAGGATTCCCATCTGTAAATGAACAAGATGAAGCATAATCCAAATCCTTTTGTCTACCATGTAAAAGTGTTATTCTTGTTGGATATAATGCAGAGGCTTGCTATTCTTGTTCATGGTTAGGCAAGGCAGCGACTGGGTGAAAAGGAAAAGAAGAACCCAACATGCACCTTACAACATCTTATATTTTACTTAAACATATATTCAATAACTTGATGCAAGCACATACTACTATGCCCTTAAAGCGGAAACATACATAGTTGATTTCCCATCACATTAACCCTTAGAGGAAAGATAATGTAGCTTACATATCTAAATAAATTTCAGCAGCATAACGGCATATAAATTAACACTTTAAGAATATGAAACAAGAAGAATAGAAGAAAGATAGACAGAAGAGAAGAGACACCAATATACGTGGGGAAAACCCTTTCGGGTAAAAAACCCCACACTCCAAAGCATCGAACCAATGTATTAATCTGCAACAACAAACATGTTACAATACACTTGCAGGCTCAAAGCCTTAACATGGAGATTTACATCTTGCTCTTCTGGAGGAAAAACCGATAGCATAACCCTGCATAAAACTCTTCTCACACAAACTTCTCATCGAGCCTCCAATTTATAGACTTCTAGCTATACAAGAAACCATATGTGATTTTACAAAACCATGTGCTTAACTTCTTAGCCAAGATTCTAGTCTAAAAATAAGCTCTCACGTCCAAAATACTTTCCTCTATTTTTGACCCTTACAATTGTCATAGAATCTATCATAATATTGCTAAAAATAGTCCTTCCATGATATACTACCATGTGGGCATCTTTTGACAACTAATATTTCAATTTTCAAGGCACCGACATGTGGCAAAAGTGCCAATTAAGAATTGAAACGCCCCTTCATTATTTTGGAGCTAAATAAAAACTATAACTGACCGTGGGAAAATATTAAATACAAATAAATGCTACGGGAAATATGCAAGGTTGAGACACCTCATTTCCCAACACTGGGACCAGATGAAGCATCTGAGATCATAGAGGATTCCTCCTCTTCATTTTCTGCATTGCCTGATGCCTTCTTAAAACTTGTAGACACAATATCAAAGTGGGTGGTACTTTTATGAGTAGGTGATTGATCCAAATACCTTGTCCACCCAGACTCAGAAGTGATATTACTGCTACCATTCTGTCTGCAGCTATATTTTGCAAATATATAGATGTAGAAATAGTTTTGAGCTGGATTGGAAAGGAGTCTGTAACACACATCAACTATTCCTCATACACCTACTATGACTCATTATACTACAATCACATAAATCGTGGTCCATATTTCTAAACCTAATTCTATTACTAACTTACCATCTGATCAACCACCTGTCCTAAAGACTTCTTTTAGCATTGACTTACAATTTAACCCTCATTTTTTTTTCAGAATCTTGGCTTGGTGCCTTAATTTTCCATAATAAATCAAACCTTATACATCGTTCTCTGTCATCGTCAACCCTATTACATTTACTTCTGGTTTATTAAAATAGTACATATGCTATTAATTGTGAAATAATGTTTTTAGTTTTGGCTTACACACAGTTGTCAAACCCATCTTGCAGATATCTGTCCTTACTATTCCTAGTACAATGGTTTAAAGATTACCAATAAATTTGGTTTTTTAACCGAAATTGGCCTTGTTTTGACTAACCCCTCAATCATAGCTGAGATAAACTAAATATGTTTAGGAAAATCAAGTGTGTTTTTTCATTACCCTTGTGTGGAAACCAAACGGGCTTGTACTGTAACTGGGTTACCTTTGGAAAGGGTTTACCTTTTCGCAAACGATAGAATAAGGTACAAACTGGGAACACATGAAGGAAAGTAAAAATAGCAGTTCTAAAAATGCTAGCCTTTCTTTGACAACCTGAATTCCCTATAAATTTATGATGTCCTCTGTTTGGAAACAAGCTCTTTACCATCTAAAATCCACTTTATACCTGTTTATAAGTTCATCTACTGAAAGCTAAATTGGTACATATTATTTTTTAGTCCTTGTCAAGGTAGGCATTATAATCATATGGTTTACTTTATCTTCTAATTGATTAGAATTTGATTATTTTTCCATATGTTTTATTTTAAAAAAAAATTATTTAATTTTTTTATGTTTGTCTAAAGTTTATTGTTTAATTTATTTCAAGTTTTTATTGCTGTCTTCAAATAAATTGAGATTGCAATAATTAGTTTTTAGTACTAACTATTACAAAAGGTACATTGCATTAATTGGACACAAAGATTAACTAGGCATTGATCCTTACATTTTATTTCCTAATTTGAAATATAGATACATTATTTAATGAAAAGTGGATAACAACTATCATACACCCTACCATAAATTCGATGCCATTAAAATCTTTTTAGTACAATCCTAAATTAGTATATTTATTGATTATTTGTCATTGCTTTTGCCACACAACATTTTTATACACAAGTTCAACTATAATTGTAATGCCCCAACTTTTACATTAGGACATTAGTCAAAACATAGACTAACAATTTTTTTGCGATGCAATTGCAACACTCACATGTCACAATTGTACAATCATGCACTAGAAATGTCGATGCATCCCATGATATCACTCTAGAGTGCAACACAAAGGCACCAAGTAATGACCACACTTAGTCAACATACACCAACCAAAAAACACAAGCGGAAAATTTCTCTAATCGTGTAACCATGCCATGATGATGACTCTATGAGCTAGGGATCATCTTACTCCAACAACCACCCATGCTCACAAGTGGATAAGATATGATGGAGATGATATGACATCAAGTCCCACAACCTCCAACACTAAGATCAAACACCCACAAGGCTGTTGATGTGACAAGCAAGGACTTGACACATACACACCCAAGGTTGGTATGAGGAGAACAAAATCTCTCAAAATACCCAAAAGGTCACCTGCACTAAGAATCTAAACATGCAAATTAGACCTCTAGGAACAATTCTCCTTCAAGATTTATTTTTACAAAATCTTCAGAAAGACTCATTGTCTAAAGGGTTTGGACTGCAATGCACAATAGGACACATGTGCACAAACAAGATTCTAGTGCACAATCAAGACTCCAATGCACATTTAGGACACTAGCACATTAGTGTACAATAGTCCTCAAATTGTTTTGTAGTCCTGCACTTCTATTCTAGACAAAAATTATTCAATTCTAACTTACTAGGTCAAGAACTTAGACTTTAACAAGGTTCTTAAGACATTAAACTTGGTCCTCTAATGGAGTATGAATGCAGAGAAAGATGGACAAGTAGAGCATAACAAGACCTCATTGCCACACCATTCCAAGACATCAATTAAACATAAACATAACATATCTTCATCTACATTAGATTACATGATCATTCCTTAATAATATGAAACTAGGTTTCATAATCATGTTTCTATCATATACCTAAACATGAGAAAATGATTAAAAAATCTATGCTTGTTTGACACCAATGTTGAGATGTGCCAAAAGCAAAGATGGAGCCCGCACCCTTTATGTGGGCAAAATACAAACCAACTCAAATGAGTTCAAGAATAATCATTGCAATTATACAAATGAGGACACCAACATCCCAAATTATACATTTTCTTCACAAGACACCACATAGGATAAATTCACAAATATGATTTTTCCATTTCAAAACAAAGGTTGATTTCCATTCAAATGCTACCATAGCATGAGATCAAAAGATAGAGGATGCTTCCTAAACATGGAAGGATTACACTCCAATATAAATATGATATAATAGATATAGTTACAACATCACTACAATATAAAATAACTTTTCCATCTTCAACAAGATCTTCAAGAAGGGACCAATAGATGATTTTACACACCACCCAACCATATTACCATCATCGAGCACAATAGCTTCATATACCACTCTACGCAACCCCTGAGCTATGGAGAGAGAAGATCATAGACACACCATTATTAAAGTCAAGTCTCACACACAAACAAAGAACCTCAAGCAAGAAACCAACATTCACATAAGAGTCACTTGCAGTTTTCTCAACACACGATTGAATACAATCAATCCAATGAAGCAAGAAAGAAGAAGGCAGCTAAGGCATGAAGTGAGCTCTCCCTTGGTTCTCCATAACCAAGCTATGAAGTGAACACAAGTCTCATAGTGAGCGTCCACCCCATGGATGCTTGTCATTATGCAAGGGATTTCTTTAGTGCTTTTATGCGTGTAAGAGTTTCTTCAGTGTACTGCACCCATGTAAGGGATTCTTCAAGGCACTATGCTTGTGTAAGAGATTCTCTAGCACATACATCCATTCATTATATTTTATTAATGTAGTATGCTTAATTTAGGTTTAAGATTCAAGATTCATTAATCAATTTTTAATATTCAATTTTATGCAAGAGCTTCTTTAGCACTTGCCCCCAAATCTTCCAGAGAGTCTAGGTAATTAGCCACTCCAAGCCTCCTATGGGTATCCTCTAACCCTAAACAATCCATGGGTCAATCTTCTTCAGATAGCTTGAGATCAGGTAAGGTTCAAATTTCAATGCAACATGCTTCCCAATGCAACCACATTTTATTTCTATGGGAGAAGTCATGATTCCACTTAATAAAATCATTTCAAAAATCCTAAATTTCAAATAGAAATAATTTATTATTTTCTAAAATTATCCAAGGGCGGCCATTGATGGATCTTGAAGCTACCTTGAAATTTTTTTCCCAAAATTAAAAAAGACACAAAATCAAAATTCTAAACATACTCTTATGGTCTAAATCTATCCAACACCATACTTTTCCAATCACACACATTTTTCAAGAAATTTTGATAAGGTTTGGGTACGAAATTAATTTTTCTCAAAAACACTAATTTCCTAAAACTAAAGAAATTCCATTTAAAAATTAAAATTCAATAGCTACTCACTAAGCTTGATGCCTAATCATATGAAGGAAATCATGGCTAAATCAATCCATTTACTAAAACAAGAAAATACTTAATTCTTAAGGGATTTGCATATAAAAACAAGAAAATTACCTTTTTATTAGAAGATTACAATAAGGGAGGAAAGTTTCTTTGGAAGCAAGCATATCACAATAAAATCCTTTCCAACTCCCACACAATCCCAATGAAACTTAACAATGTTTTCTAGTAACCTCCCAATGTAGGATAAAATGTTGAATCACATAATTATAAATATACCAAGAGCGAGATAGTTGAGAATTTTAAGGATTGCACATGTTCACCATCTTTGTTAAAAGTTTAATCTTATATGGAGAAATCTTAATAGTATACAAGGATTTAAAAGTAATAGAACTAATGCAAGCATGTTTTAGATTTAATCTATCTCATATGGAGGAATTGTAATAAATCTTTAAATGAAATGTCAATCCAAGCTATTTTATTTAAATAAAACCAATCTCTATTTGTGTGAATATGTGTGAGAAATAGAAAGGTGCATTTATTTTGATTTTGAAGTGATAAACAAGGTAGGTTATAGTGTGTTATTGTAAGGCCCACAAGTATTTGTACGTTCCTCTTCTTTGTGTTTTGGTGTATCAGAGTCATATAATAAGGTATACATGTGCATCAAGATGGATGACGAAAAAGTGGAATTTTTTTTGATGCAAAATATGACATAACATGCTAGCGTTATGGCTTGAGATGGCTCAAAAATCCTAAGTCATAATGTGTTTGTGGTATGGGTATGTGCATGGAAATATGGGACCAAAAGGGGATCAAAAGTGGCCACTTTTTTCTGAAATTAGTAAAACTTATCTTGGATGAGAATTTGAAGATAGCCATGCTCGAAATTATAAGATGTGATAAGAACAAGATTTGTAGTTCTTGGAATCTAGTTTTTAAATTACTATTGTTTTTTTAAAAATGGTGGAGATTAAGAGGTTCAAATAAGGGGAGCACACAAAGTGCTCATGTTTTGTCAGAAAAATATAACATAGCACCTGGTGTGCTCCCCCTAAAATGTCGACTTTTTAAAAGTATTTCACAAATCGCTTCATTGGAAAATTAGCTAACATCATGTAGTTTATGTCTAATTTTTTATTGAATATATATTTTTTATGAGTTTTCAAAGTGGAAACATCTTAAAAATGAAAATTTGAGCATCCCCCCCCCCCCTAATTTTTTTGAAAACTAATCAAAAATCAATTTTTTTCAATGTGCATAGAATTGAGTCTAGAATATAAAAATGTAATTTGCCTCAAATTTTGATAAACGCGTAAGATATGACACCAAAAATACTAGACATAGTTTTTTTGCAAAAAAAGAACACAATAGAAAAATAAATTCAAGATGGAAACCTTAATGTTATCAAATTTTAAAAAAATATATGGTTAGAAAGCTAATAAAAACTTGAAGTCATCCTAGCATTTTTTCATATTGAAAATTTGAAAAATGTGCAAACTTGATGGGGAGCACGCTTGGGATTTGGTTGATTTTCTAAGTTTTATTGAAAACACATTGTTAACATCCAAAAGGTAGGTCCAACCCTTTTGGTTGGATGCCCAAGGCAAATCCATCCCTTAGGGTTGGAATTTCCCGAAGTAGGGAAAAATGTGCTCAGATTATAAAGCGAGCATGCTATAATGCGAGCGTGTTATAATGCACTCGCATTTTAGAGAAGGTGAAATGCTTTAGATGATAAGTGTAGAAATCCTCCAACTTCTTTCACTCTAGAGTAGGCTCATGTCTAGGTTAGGTTAGGGATATATACATGAAATAAACATTTAAGTATAAGTGATATTTACATATGGACACAAATACTTTCTTATACTTTAAGTTATATTTCATGTATATAGTTTCAGGATGTTTGAGAATGGTTTCATACCTCTAGTAGTTATAATGGAGATTCTAGGTTTTGGAGGACCTTATAATTTTTAGACTTAGTCAAATTTCAGTAATCAGTAGGCTCCTATCATCTTGCAGTTGTCTAAGGGTAGTTGTAACTATTCAAAAACATCATCAAGCCTCTCCTTAGAAATAGGAGGACCTATTCTTATTCAAGAGACCTAGCAAGAAATCCAAGCAAAATACTAAGTCAAGTTCAATAAAGTGGCAATCCCCTAAGCATTTAGGAGATTTTCAAGCTTGAAGACTAGGCCACCTTCTTGAGAGAAAATCATGGTGAGAAATAAGCCATGATTGTTGCTACTACACCCAAAGAGAGTGCCTAGTCAAGAAGAGGTTAAGTGTTGCATTCAAGAGGCTTTGCCCCCTCAACCCCTCAAGGGGCATTGCCCCTTGACCCCATGAGGGAGAGTTCTACCCCCTTGACCTCCATAATAAGCACTACCCCTTAAACTCATTGATAGTTTCCACCCCTCGCTAACTCTCTCCCTCCCCATCCATCTCTTTCTATCTCTCTCGCTATCTCTTTATATATCTCCCTCCCTCTCTCTCTCCCCCTCTCTATTTACCCCATTTTCCATATTTTCCCTCTCTAACTCTATTTCTCCATCTCTCCCTCTCCCTCTCCCTCTCCCTCTTTGTCTCTCTGTCTCTCTCCATCTTCCTCTCTCTATCTCTCTCTATTTCTCCCTATCCCCTACCTCTTTCTATGTCTCCCTCCTCTCTATCTCTTCTTCTTCCCTACCTCTTTCTATGTCTCCTCTCTAACTCTCTATATATCTATCTTTCCCTCTCTCTAATGCTATCTCTCTATCTCTCCATCTATCTCTTTCTATCTCTATCCCCTTGTCTTTATATCTCTCCCTCCCTGTATCTCTCCATCTCTTCCTCTCTGGACATATCTATCTCTCTATCTCTATCTCTACCCCCCTCTCTCTCTCTCTATCTCTTTATATATATATCTCCCTCTCTCTATCTCCCTATCTCTCTCCTCTCTCTATCTCTGTCTCTATCTCCCTCTTTATCTTTCTCCCACTATCTATTCATTTATCTATCTCAGCCCCCCTCTCTCTCCCTCTCCTTGTCTGTATGTCTGTCTGTCTCCCTCTCCCTCTCCCTCTCCCTCTCCCTATCTCTATCTCTATATATCCCTTTTTCTAGGGATAGAGAGACTAAGAGAGATAGAGAGAGGGAGAGATATATAGAGAGGGATGATAGAGTGGTAAAGAGATAGAGGGAGAAATATATATATATATATATATATATATATATATATATATATATATATATATATATATATATATATAAAGAGAGAGAGGCTGAGATAAACAAGGGGATAGATAGAGGGAGAAAGATATATAAAGAGGGAGATAGAGATAGAGAGAGGGGAGAGATAGGGAGATAGAGAGTGAGGGAGAGATAGAGAGGGAGGGACATAGAGAGTGAGAGAGGGATAGAGAGCGAGAGAAGGAGGGAGATAGAAAGGGAGAGAGAAAGAGAGAAAGGGAGGGGAGAGAGAGGGGCAGAGAGGTAGAGGGATATATATGTTGCAAGTATGTGCCTAATCAGTGTTGTCATTGATGTCAACATATCTTTGTTGTCATTGGTGTTAACTATGTCCTACTCTACTACTTGTTTAGAAGTTTTGTATGTTGAGGATATTAAGAAAATTGGCCCCTCCTGAAGAAACAAGTGAGTTATAGTGAAGTGCAGTATAGACAGTGAGTTGTATGTTGAAGAATAGTCTAGTAGATCACTCCACATTTCTCACTCCTTGAAGATCTTGGTTTGTGGATTGAAAGTTATTTAAAGGGATGTCTGAAGATGCTAATTTCTGAGTTTGAGCCTCTGGTGTGAAGAATTGAGAGAGTTGCATTCACCAGAGTAAAACCTGCTACTTCTGATTATTCTCTGGTGACAGGGAGAAAGTATTTTACTCCACATTCCTCCGCAATAAAGTATTTTGCTCTGCGGTTCTAGAGGGAAGTCTGGGATGATGATAATTACCCACAATTGTAGTTGTTCATGTTTTGGTGGTTCGAAAGCTATCTTTCTCTTATATCAGTCAAAGACATTGAAGTTCATGTGTTTCGGTGAGAAGATTCCTATGGCTAAAGTTGTTAAGGTTCGTGTAGTTGCTCTTGATGATTATAACGTGCTTGTAGATGTCTCCTAATCATGTTCTTATCTTGACATTGGTCCGTGTTAAGGAATTGAGATCATGTTTGAAGATTGTTCCCAGATAATGTAGCGTGTAACCAATCTTAGCCAACTTGGTTAATTCTAGTAATTGTAGAGATCCCTTGAAGATCATAGAAGCATGTTGAAGTGTGGAAGATCGTGTTTGAGTCCCAGCTAAGGAGTGATGTGATCTGCATACATCTTTACTTCATTTCCTTTGCATAATGTTGTAATAGGTCAGGACCTATTTTGTAAATGTTTGTAATGCCAACCTTGGAGATTGTCCCAATGGTTGATGACTGTAATGCTGACCTTGATGATCATTCCAAGGCTGATGAAGTGTATAAATACTTGTAATTGAGTCGTGGAAAAGTTGTCCTTGAGAGAAAATGTGAAGAAAAGGAAAAGGGGCGAGGAGATAAGGCAGAGTAGAGCAGAGGACCGATTGTACTTCAATGTTTTAATCTCAGACATAAAGAAGATGGTGATTGTGGCAGTGAGCCTGGCAGTGAGCTGCCAGTAGGGTTTAACAACCCTTGTTGTAATCTTTCTAGGTTTAGGGTTGAGGCAGTGAGCCTACTAGACCTAGCTATGCTTCATGGCAGTGAGCCAATATGTTCTGGGCCTGTGGAGTGACCAAGCCTGAACATCATTTTTCAAATATTGCAATATATTTTGAGAACTAACCCTCTCTGTGGGTTTTCCCCACCTTGGGGTTTTCCATGTAAAAATTTGGTGTCTCTTGTGTTTAATGTTGCATCTATGTTTAAGTTTCTGATTTCATGCATTCATTGATAAATCATAATAATTGTGGATAAGTGATTAATGTTTAAGTGCAGAAGTGTTTGAGTTTTTGGGATAGCTGATTCACCCCCCTCTCAGTTGTTCAACACATTTCAACAATTGGTATAAGAGCCAAGTTCCTTTGGAAAGAGTCTAACAACTCGAAGGAGATCCTAAATGGAGTCAAAAGGAAAACAGGTACTCATCATTGCACTTGAATGCTCATAAAAAAGTTATCAATGAAAAATTGTCTAAGGAAGCGATTCATGGAGAAAATAATGTCAATCATCAAGGATGTTCTAAAGTATGCACTAGTGATGAAGTCATGTTTCAAAGTGAAAATTGTTGGGTTATTGATAGTAGCTGTTCAAACCACATGACTAGTAATAGGAGTAAGTTTGTAAGTCTAGAAGGATGTGATGAAGGGCTAGTTATGTTTGGAGATGACTTCACTGCTGAAATTTGTGGAATAGGATCAATCAATTTTGGCAATAGACAAATTTTTGAAGATGTTCTTTATGTAAAACTTTTGAAACAAAACCTCTTAAGCGTTGGATAGTTATGCAGAAAGGGTTTTAAGTTTGTGTTTGAGAACGATTCCCTTGAAATCAAAGAAAAATCTGGAGCTACAATAGCAATTGGAAAAAGAACAGAAGAGAATTTCTATCATCTCAGAAAAAAATGACTTTCTTGGGTTCACATCTTAGACCAATGAAAGATGGTTCTGGCATAGAAGACTATCATACAAATCTTGATGATTTAATAAAAACAAGCTCAGTTCAAATTGTGAAGGACCTACTAGAAATTGATTACTCGAACAACATCATTTGCAGGAAATGTCAAAAATTATCAAGAAAAACATTGCAGGATAAAGAAAGATCTTCCATTGGACATTTGGAATTGATCCATACAAGCTTTTGTGGTCCTACAAGAATACCAAGCCTCCATGATGACAGGTACTTTATGTTTTTTATTGATGATTTTTCTAGAATGACTTGGGTAAGTTTTTTAAAGGATAAATTAGAGATTCTAGATGCACTCAAAGTTTTTAATGAAATGGTTGAAAATGAGCTAAGCATGAAAATCAAAAGTATGAGAATTGACAAAGAAGAAGAGCTCACCTCCAACAATTTCAATATGTTTTGTGAAACCTATGGGATAGAAAAATAGCTCTCTGCAAAAAATAAGATAATGGAAGAAGCAAGTAGAACTATTTAGGAAACTGCAAAATTAATGATGGAAGAAGCAAATCTGCCAGATACATTTTGGAAGGAGGCAATTCAAACCACTGTCTATACGTTAAACAGAGTTTAGGTAAAAATTAAAGAAGTAAAGACTCCCTTTGAGTTGTGGTATGGATCAATACCCACTGTGAAATATTTCAAAATCTTTGGAAGTAAATGCCTCATTAAAATGGAAAAGGACAATGCTAAGTATGAGGAAGACATTTTTCTTGGATATTCATCTTGGACCAAAGCTTACCTCTGTTACAACAATAGATTGGGAAGGATTGTTGAAAGTACAAATGTCAAAGTTAATGAGAACATTCAAAAGTACTCTGACTCAATCAACGAGGATCTGCAAAATGAAGCACAAGAAGGTTCCCAGACCATTAGTGAAAAGATAAAGTATGATGTGGAAGGACACAAAGATGCTGTGAATCAAATGAATCTATGCTTGATTGCCAGTATTGACAGTAACAATTCCAAAACTACACTTGAAAATCTTGAGAAATCAGAAGAAGAAAACATGGATTTAAAGGGAAATATAATAGAAGAAAATGATTACATCAAAGAGTTGAGAGAGCAAATAAGGCAGCTTTAGAAAAAACTAAAAGAGGGCAATGATGAAAAAGAAAAAATTGAGGAATGTCTGAAAGACAAAACTAAAGATTGCATAAAGCTTGAAGAGGAAGTTGTGGATCTGAAAGCTGATCTAAAACATGCATGGGATCAACGAGACCAATTCAGTATGAGTGCTGCTAGATATGATAGACTAATGGCAAGTCAGAAAAATGTTGATGACAAAGAAAGCATGAGACTTGAAAAAGATAAAGGTTTTAGAGCAGGTCAAGAAGATAATGCTGAGGAAAAGGATAAAAGCAAACAGATTCAGTATCAAAGAAATAGAACTAGAAGACCATCAGTCAGGCAACCAAATGCTCAAAGGTACCCATCCTTCAATGGTTATTGTAATTCATGTAACAAGTTTGGTCACAAGGCTACTTGGTGTAGAAACATGATGAATCAAAATGTTCCATCATTCTCTAGTCAGTGTTTCACATGCAATAAAATTGGTCATATAGCTGTTGAATGGAGAAGTAAAGTATGTCAGAATTCTATTAGGTGCTATGCATGCCATAAAATGGGACATAGGGCTAATGGGTGTAGAATTCAAGTGAGAAAAGGCTATGGCACAAATAAGACAATTGAATATTTTAGTGGCTACTGTTATACATGCAATGATTTTGGGCATAAGGCTAACCTATGCAAGTCAAGGATGAATGGAAGAAACAATGGACAAAAAATTACTATGTGCTTCAATTGCAACAAGCCTGGACATTTTGCAAAATTCTACAGAAGTAAGAACATTAAGAAGGATAATCAATCAGAATTGGTGAAACCAGTGGAAAAAGTTGATCCGACAGAAGAGATGAACAAGGTTTGGGTCAGGAAGGGAGTAAATGAAGCAAGAGATGAGTCTGCACCAGACTCTGGAACAGATACTTCCTCTAGGAAGTAAATTGTGGACTATGGCTCAGGGGGAGCCGCATTAAAAATTTTAAATCCCCTAGCTAGATAGTCAGTACTGAGATTCGGCACAAAGATATGATATGGCAGATCGCTTGAAAGGATTCTGGTTCAGAAGCCTAAAATGACTAAGTATGAGCAGTATGCAAAGTAAGTGAGGGAGATTGGGTCAGTATGCCTCTGCAGTTGAAAATCATTATATGCGGTTCAGGTATGGTGTTCATAAACACTTGGTGAACATATTTTTCTAGGAAGTGACATTGTGAATTGTCCAAGTCCTGATGAATAAAGTTAAGTCTAGATCAGTGTGCAACACCAGAGTACAAGGGTCCGCATTTCTCCACTGTTGCATATTTTGTTCTATAGTTCTGAAGGTATGTTAAGAGGTCAATGATGATTGTTGGATATGAATTCTAGAGTCTCATATGGTCTGCATTGAGAGTTATGATGTGACAAATGAATTGGTCACACATGCACTTAAGGGATAGGCTGACAGGTCATGAATTTTGGCAAGGTAAAGAAGGCATTGTTTTAGCTACTAATGGGGAACTGATAGCTGTAATTGATGTTTAGGGAAGGCTATAGGAGAAAAGCTACAAACAAGTGTTGATCTATGGAAATGCATTATTTTCATAAGTTGTCATGAAAATTGATAAAAGATGGAATATCATAGTTGGATGCCATCAAATCTAAGGCTATGAGAAGACAAGATATCCACGTGAAGATCCTAATGTGAACTAAATATAGTTTGATGTGCACCACTAAGAGGGAGTATTCAGACTAGTAAAAAGGAAAGGGTGTAACAGTGCAAGTAGAAATCAAAGATGGTTGCTGGAGACAAGAGGATTATGAGGATTATCTCCTAGATGAAGCAGATAGATAATGCCAATATGAGTTTCTAATAAAGAGCAGTAAGTGTTGTAATGTTACTGACAGAGGAAATAGTGCAATAGCAGCAAGATCTGAATAACTGAAGAAGGAAAGAAGTTCATGAGAAAGACCAAAGTTGCAGTTAGAGAAAGCATCAAGGGGGAGTAGTCAGATGGAAAGAGTTCAGAAGAAAGTTTGGCTCTGAAGTAGCAGATTGCAAGTATGTGCCCTTTGCCATTGATGTCAAAGGGGGGAGAAGTCATGTGAAAAACTTAGAAAGAAAGAGTGCAGATGTGTAAAGAGATAGGGGGAGAATTCTATCTTGATGGCTGTTGCAATTTTTCACATCATATGTTGCCATCAATGACAAAGGGGGAGATTGTTGCAAGTATGTGCCTAATCAATGTTGTCATTGATGTCAACATATCTTTGTTGTCATTGGTGTTAACTATGTCCTATCCTATTACTTGTTTAGAATCTTTGTATGTTGAGGATATTGAGAAAATTGGCCCCTCCAGAAGAAACAAGTGAGTTACAGTGAAGTGCAGTATAGATAGTGAGTTGTACGCTGAAGAACAGTCCGGTAGATTACTCTTCATTTCTCGCTCCTTGAAGATCTTGGTCTGCAGATTGGAAGTTATTTAAGGGGATGTCTGAAGATGCTAAATTCTGAGTTGGAGCCTCCGGTGTGAAGAATTGAGAGAGTTGCATTCACCAGAGTAAAACTTGCTCCTTCTAATTATTCTCTAGTGATAGGGAGAAAGTATTTTTCTCCGCATTCCTCCACAATAAAGTATTTTTCTCTGCAGTTCTAGAGGGAAGTCTAGGATGATGATAAGTGCCCACAATTGTAGTGGTTCATGTTTTGGTGGTCTGTAAGCTATCTTTCTCTTATATCAGTCGAAGATAGTGAAGTTCATGTGTTTCGGTGAGAAGATTCCTATGGCTAAAGTGGTTAAGGTTCTTGTGGTTTCTCTTGATGATTATAACATGCTTGTGGATGTCTCCTAATCATGTTCCTATCTTGACATTGGTCTGTGTTAAGGAATTGAGATCGTGTTTGAAGATTGTTCCCATATAATGTAGCGTGTAACCAGTCTTAGCCGACTTGGTTAATCCCAGTAATTGTAGAGATCCCTTGAAGATCATGGAAGCGTGTTGAAGCATGGAAGATCATGTTAGAGTCCCAGCTAAGGCATGACGTGATCCGCATACATCTTTACTTCATTTCCTTTGCATAATGTTGTAATAGGTTAGGACCTATTTTGTAAATGTTTGTAATGCCAACCTTGGAGATTGTCCCAATGGTTGATAATTGTAATGCTGACCTTGATGATCATTGCAAGGTTGATGATAAATACTTGTAATTGAGTCATGGAAAAGTTGTCCTTGAGCAAAAATGTGAAGATAAGGAAAAGGGGAGAGGAGATAAGACAGAGAAGAGCAGAGGACCGATTGTACTTCAGTGTTTTAATCCAGACATAAAGAAGATGGTGATTGTGGCAGTGAGCTGCCGGTAGGATTTAACAGCCCTCAAGGTTTAACAACCCTTGTTGTAATCTTTCTAGGTTTAGGGTCGAGGTAGTGAGCTTGCTAGACCTAGCTATGGTTCATGTCAGTGAGCCAGTATGTTCTGGGCCCGTGGAGTGACCAAGCTTGAACACCATTTTTCAAAGATTGCAATGTATTTTGAGAGCTAATCCTCTCCACCATTTTTCCCCACCTTGGGGTTTTCCACGTAAAAATCTCGTGTCTCTTGTGTTTAATATTGCATCTGTGTTTAAGTTTCTGATTTCATGCATTCATTGATAAATCATAATAATTGTGGATAAGTGATTAATGTTTAAGTGCAGAAGTGTTTGAGTTTTTGGGACAACTGATTCACCCCCCCTCTCAGTTGTCTGACACATTTCAACAATATAAAGAGATAGCAAGAGAGATAGAAAGAGATGGAGGGGGGAGGGAGAAAGACATAGAAATAGTGAGGGAGAAATATATTTAGATATAGAGGGAGAGGGAGAGATAGAGAATGAGAGAGAGATAGAGATAGAGATAGAGATAGAAAGAGGGGAAGAGAGATAGAGAGGGAGGGAGAGATATAAAGATAGAGTTAGAGAGAGGGAGATAGAGGGAGGGGGAGAGATATAGAGATAGAGAGGGAGAGAGAGATATATTGATAGAGAGAGGGAGAGAGAGAAATAGATAGAGATATAGATCTAGGGAGAAAAAGAGGGAGAGATAGAGTGATAGAGAGGGGGGAAGAGAGAGATAGAGATAAGATAGAGAGAGGGGGTAGAGATAGAGATAGAGAGAGGATAGAGACATAGAGATGGAGATATAGAGAGAGAAGGGGAGAGATAGAGAGATAGAGAGAGAGAGGGAGAGATAGAGAGATAAAGGGATAGATATAGAGATAAAGGGATATAGATAGAAATATATAGAGGGATAGATAGAGAGATAGCCTTAGAGAGGGAAAGATAGAGAGATATTGAATTAGAGAGGAGACATAAAAATAGAGAGATATTGAATTAGAGAGGAGACATAAAAAGAGGTAGGAGGAGAGGGAGAAATAGAGAGAGATAGAGAGAGGCAGACATAGAGAGATAGAGAAAGGGAGACATAGAGAGATAGAGAGGGAGAGGGAGAGGGAGAGAGGGGGAGAGATAGAGGGAGAGATAAAGATAGGGAAAATATAGAAAATGGGACACATAGAGAGAGATAGAGAGAGAGAGATAGAAAGAGATGGATGGGGAGGGAGAGATAGCGAGGGGTGGAAATTATCAATGAGTTCAAAGGGTAGTGCTTCTTACAGGGGTTGAGGGGGTAGTTCTCCCTTATGGGGTCAAGGGGAAATGCCCCTTGCAGTGGTTGAGGGGGCAAAGCCTCCTGAATGCCTCTTGAATGCAGTATTTAACCTCTTCTTGACTGGGCACTCTCTTTGGGTGTAGTAGCAACAATCATGGCTTATTTCTCTCTATGATTTTCTTTGAAGAAGATGACCTAGTCTTCAAGATTGAAAATCTCCTAAAATAATGCTTAGAGAACTGCCACTTTCTTGAACTTGACTTATATTTTGCTTGGATTCCTTGTCAGGACTCTTGCATAAGAATAGGTCATCCAATTTCTAAGGAGAGGCTTGATGATGCTTTTGAATAGTTACAACTACCCTTAGATAATTGAAAGATGATAGGAGTCTACTGATTATTGAAATTTGACTCAGTCTAAAAAGTTATAGGATCCTCCAAAACATAGAATCTGCATTATAACTCCTAGAGATCCGAAACCATTCTCAAACATCCTAAAAATATATACATGAAATATAACTTAAACTATAAGAAATTAAATGTCACTTATAAGAAAGTATAGGAATGTAAATGTTTATTTCATGTATATATCCCTAATCTAAACTAGACATGATCCTACTCTAGAGTGAAAGAAATTGGAGGATTTGCTACACTTATCATCCAAAGAATTTCATCTACTCTAAAACACGAGCACGTTATAATGCGCTTGCCTTATAACGCGCTTGTGTTATAACGTGCTTGCGTTATAGTGCACTCGCGTTATAGCGCGCTTGCATTATAGCGTACTCATGTTATAACATGCTTGCATTATAGTGCACTTGCATTATAACGCACTCACGTTATAGTGTGAGAGCATTATGGCTCGGTAGTGACCAAGCTTAGGCTCGATAACTACTGAGCCATAATGGGAGCACATTATAACGCGCTCACGTTATATCTTGTTTGACCACTTTTTGGTCCCCGTATTTTTGCACACACCCTTATATTTACCTTAAAAATACATAAAGCACTCTCTTTTTTGAATTTATAATGCATGAACGTTATAATGTGCATGTGTTTCATTTGAAGTTGCTTTGGAATCCCACCCTTAGGCTTGGATTTGTCTTGGATATTTGAACCAAATGGTTGGGCCTACATGTAAGGTGCCTTAAGACATGTTTTGTTTAAAACATGAAAAAACAAGTAAATATTGAGTGTGCTCTACTCTAGGTTTGCACATTTTAAGACATTATTATGAAAAATGTTACTATAACGTCAAGCTCTCTTACCTTTCTAACTATGTAATTTTTTCTACATTTCAAATAAATTATGGTTTTGATCTTCAATTTCTTTTGCTAGTGTCTTCATTTTTCACCAAAAACCTATGTATAGCTTTTTTGGTGCCATATTTGATACGCTCATCCAAATTTGAAATAAATTATATTTTTATGTATTCTATGCTCCATTATATACACATTCAAAAAATGGTATTCAATTAGTTTTTTCAAAATTAAGGGGGGAGTGCACTCAATTTTCTCTTTTTTAGGATGTGCCCCCTTTGAAAATTAGTAAAAAATCATACATTCTTTGAAAAATTAGTAAAAAATCATATATTCTTTGAAAATTAGTCAAAAATCATATATTCTTTGAAAAATTAGCAAAAAATCTAGCATAAACTAATGATGTTAGCTAACTTTCCACCAAAGGGATTTTTGAAATGCTTAAAAAAGCCAACGTTTTAGAGGGAGCACACCTAACGTTATGTTATATTTTTCTAGCAAAAACAGGAGCACTTTGTGTGCTTCTATTTGACCCTCTTAATCTCCACCATTTTTAAAAAAAATTGTAGTTTAGAAACTAGATTCTAAGTATGGCTAATCTTATTCTTGTCACATCTTGAAATTTTGCGCATAGGTATCTTGAATTTATCATACTAGTGTCCTATTGTGCATTGTAGTCTAAACCCTTCAAACAATGAGTGTTTCCCAATATTTTGCAAAAAAAAATCTTGAAGGAGAATTATTCCAAGGGGTGTACTTTACATGTCTAGCTTCTTAGTGTATGTGGTCCTTTGGGTATTTTGATCGATCCTCATACCCAACCTTGGGCATGTGAGTGCCAAGACCTTGTGTGTCACATCTACAACCTTGTGGATGTTTGCTCTTAGTGTTTGAGGTTGTGGGACATGTCATATCATCTCCATCATCTCCTATTCATTTTTGAGCATGGGTGGTTGTCAAAGTATGATGATCCCTAACTCGTAGTCGCCGTCATGATGGTGGTCACACGATTAGTGAAGTATTTTGCCTGTGTTTTTATGGTTGGTGTGTGTTGACCACGTGTGGTCATTGCTTGGTGGTTATTTATTGCATTCTAGAGTGATGTCATGGGATGCCTCAACATTTCTAGTGCATGATTGTGCAATTGTGACATGTGAGTGTTGCAGTTCCATCGCAAAAAAAATTTAGTCTATGCTTTGTCCACTAATGCACTAATGCAAAAGTTGGGGCATTACAGTTTTTAGTTGAATTTGTGTATAAAAATGTAGTGCCACAAAAGCAATGACAAATCATTGGTAAATAATATAATTTAGGATTGTATTGAAATGATATTAATGACATCAAATTTATGGTAGGGTGTATGATAGTTGTTTTCCTTGTTTCATTAAATAATGTATCTATGTTTCAAATTAGGAAATAAAATGTAAGAATCAATATCTAATTAATCTATGTCCAATTAATGCAATGCACCTTTTCTAGTAGTTAGTACTAAAACTAATTATTTCAGTCTCAATTTATTTGAAGACAACAATAAAAACATGAAATAAATTAAACAATCAACTTTAAACAAACATAAAAATTTAAATAAATTTAAAAAAAAATATAAAACATATCAAATTCTAATTGATTAGAAGAACAATAAACTGAACAATTATAATGATTATAATTCCTACCTTGACAAGGACTAATAAATAATATATAAATTTTTTCTTAGGTGCTTAACTAATAAACAAGTCTAAAGTGGGTTTTAGATGGTAAAGAGCTTGTTTCCAAAGAGAAAACATCATAAATTTATAGGGAACTCAGGTTGTCAATATATTCCCCCTTAATTGATTAGTTTATCTCAGCTATGATTGAGGGGTTGGTAAAAACCAGGCTAATTTTGGTTAAACATCCAAATTTATAGGTAATCTTTAAACCATAGTACCGGGAATAACAAGGACAACTATCAGCAGATGGGTTTGACAACTCTATGTAAGCCAAAACTAAAAACATTATTCAGCATATGTACTATTTTAATAAACAAGTAAATGGAATAGGGTGGACGATGACAGAGAATGAGATGATAAGATTTGGTTTACTATGGAAAAGTAAGTTAACACTAAAAAGAAGGGCTAAATTGTAAGTTAACGCTAAAAATTCTAAAAAAAATAAGGGCTAAATTGTAAGTTAACGCTAAAAAGAAGTCTTTAGGACAGGTGGCTGATCAGATGGCAAGTTAGAAAGAGAATTAAGTTTAGAAATATGGACCACAATTTCTGTGCTTGTAGTATAATGAGTCATAGTAGACCTGTATGAGGAATAGTTGATGTGTTACAAATTCCCTTCCATTCCAGCTCAAAACTATTTCTACATCTATATATAGCTGCAGACACAATGTGTAGTAGTAATAACATTTCTGAGTCTGGGTGGACAAGGTATTTGGATCAATCACCTACTCATAAAAGTACCACCCACTTTGATATTGTGTCTACAAGTTTAAGAAGACATCAGGTAATGCAGGGAATGAAGAAGAGGAATCCTCTATGATCTCAGATGCTTCATCTGGTCCCCAGCAGCTGCCTTTGCCTGACCATGAACAAGAACAACAAGCCTCTGCATTATATCCATCAAGAATAACACGTTTACATGGTAGACAAAAGGATTTAGATTATACTTCATCTTGTTCATTTACAGATGGGAATCCTAGAAAATGTAAGCTCAGAAGGGTTGAATATAGGGAGGAGGCTGAGCATTGTTCTCTTCAAGACACTGCAAGCTCTTCTGTCCAGAGTTCAGAGGTAGATTTTTTACTTCAGCATTTCTAGTAGCCTAGGAATATCAAATAAGAAAACCACTGGTTGAAACAACCCATTTAAAATTAAAGTTAAAACTTAAAAAATCAATGTTTTTGACATTTTGAAATCCGTAGTCTTGAAGTTTAAGGGTCTTCATGAGAATGAGGATGAGTACAGAATCTCAAATACATGTCCTTTGATACAAATACATCTTCTTATGTATATCTGGATTAATGTTCTTTATTCTTCGTATGGCAGAGCAAGATTGTGAAAGGAGACGTCAATGGTTGGGATTCTCTTGTTGATATTGAGGTAAGAGTTCTCCAGTCTGTTAAGAAACCCAGGACTTCAGCATGCAATGTCAGAAGTCTATTGTCAGTGTTGATTTAGGGTGTGTAAATTTAAGCTCAAACATCATGCAAAATAAGATACCATAACCAATTTTTTCTTGGCCATTTATTGTGTGTAAATTTACACTGAAAGATCATGCAAAATAAGAGACCATAACCAAATTTTTCTTGATGAATATGCCCCTGAAAGCCTTGAAGTCCCTGTCACCCAATGATACAAAATCACATACATATTCTGCATGACTAGATTTCATATATCTATTAGGGTAGCTTAGGTAGTTTCTATATTTTAACTGAGACAGATCTGATATGAATTTCAAGTAGATTTTTTTATATTGTCAGATGATTGTCATCCATTTTTTAAATGATGCAATGTTGTATTTGTGCACAAATTCAGAGGAGTTGTGGACATTGCATTGTATATTTGAATTCTCTCAAATGAATAATCTAGGTATTGTGATTATTATGGTTAAGTTTTCTTGAATTTGAGCACACTGATATAAGAAAATAAATCTGTGAAATTACATATTTCTCTAATGAGAATAAATTCATATGTTGTGTGCAGCCACCATTTTGATAGAATGCTAAAGTGAATGGAGTAGTGCAGAAGAAGATAGAAAGTAATACATTGTAAGTTGGAAGCAAAAGATGTTAAAAAAACTGCAAGTAGAGAATAGGCTTGGCATGTCTCTATCCTCAGTGGCTGTTGAGAGTATGGTGTAAGCTAAGAAGTGCCAAATGTATGATAGAAAAGGACCCGTCCAATAGTCTTTCTAAATGGTGGTTTAGATTTCTTCAAACATCTTTTTGTTTCAGAATGTCTATACTTTGATTCTTTAATATTAGATTAGAGGTTTTATTATTTAAATAGTATCTTCAAAAGACTAATGTTTTCGTCGATTACATGCTACTAATAGCATGGTCTTATGTAGTTGTTTGTAATTTTTTTTGTATACATATATAGTTGTGTAGACACCCAAATTTGTCCCAACTTTGTTCATGTCTAGCAACACCTTGTTAAATCATTAATCATTAAGCCAATTAATTAAATAAATTTTATTTATTTAATTAAAATCCCATTCTCATCCACTTAGCCAATTAATTAAATAAATTTTATTTATTTAATTAATTTCCACATCATATCTTATCCCATTTTATTCATTTATCCTATTAATTAAATAAATTTTATTTATTTAATTAATATCCAACCCATATCCCAACTAATTCAAATATTTTATTTGAATTAATTCCTCCCCTTTTATCACATTCCAACACTTGTCTAGTCAATCATGTGTTGTAAGACAACTTTCATTCATATCCTTCACATGCACAATTAATGGAATCTAAATTTAGTAACTTTCAATCCTAGCCATTCACATAGCCTCTGAATCTCCACCGTTGATTGATCTTGGCTAAGTCCTATATAAACACCCTCTCACTTCATATGAGATATCCAGCAATCCCATCCAGCAATCATATAGCACCTACATTATCATCTTGAGCATCTGAGCATCTATTTGAGCTTTTATCATCCATCATAGTAGCTTTCAGCTAAGAAGCAGTCCACATCTCTCAAACAAGGAATCGCACGGTCTAGGTGATGTTATGCTTGAATTGCATTGTCCTTTGATTTCATTTAGATTAGATTCCTTGATGATGGTAGGGTTAGGGTTTCATGACTATGTTTGATCTGCTACACTTGACTTTCACCTATCACATTTTGGCACGCCCGGTGGGACTCACGTCCTTGATTGACTTCATTTTTTCAGAGTTGTTTTCTTTGAAGATCAGATTTTGCAGGTGCTTGCAGTAAATTCTGGTCTCTTCTGAACGAACATCCGCCGCTTTCGGATCTCTGCGCTGCTTTTATGCTGGAACCGGCCGCATTTACCTCTCTGGATCGCCTTTAAACAGACAGTCATCGCCTACGGTAAAATTGTATCGCTTTTGTTTTTAAAAGGCTCACCTGTGATTTTAGCACTAATTACGGTTGCTTTAGACAGTATTTATCGCTTTTGACCTAACAGTGGCCGCTTTTGCACAAATTTGCATCACTTTTGACCTAACAGTGGCCGCCTTTGCACATGTTCGCATCGCTTTTGATCTAACAGTACTCGCTTTTACACTAATATGAATCGCTTATGAACTGAGAATGATCGCCTGTGTAGGTTAGGGTTTAGATTTTTTTTTTGCAGATACAGGTCGCTTTTGTCTCGCAGCCGGTCGCTTTTGGGTATATCTGGATCGCGTTTGAGTCGACAAAGGCTGCGTTTGAATTCATTGGAATTGCTTATGCACTGATAATGCTCGCCTGTTAGACTAGGGTTTTCTCTGTCGACTGTGTTTTGCAGATACTTTTCGCATTTAGCCCTCAATTGATCGCTTCTGGATAATACGCATCGCTTATGAGCTGACAGGTGTCGCATACTGTATTTTCGGCGTCGCATATGATCTACAGTCTTTCGCCTCTGGTAAAATGAAGATTGCTTTTGATTAGCAGTGAATCACATCTGGTAAGTTTTATTGTTTTCAAATCTGTTTCAGTTCCAGTTCGATTTCTTTGGCTATTAATTGGGTATTTGCGCAGCATCTTATCGATTTGTCCAAGAAAGGAGGTTATCAAACTACTGACATATCTGTTGCAGGTTCGATCGGTCCAAGATTTGTGGTTTTTCACTAAATTAGGCATATTTGGGCTTGCTGCTTAAAATGAATCATTGTTTGCTCCGTGCTTGATTTATCTTTTTGATTGCTTGCATGTGCTTGATTGTAACCCAAATTTAATGGCAAAAGTATCCTCTCCCCTTGCCTATCAAATGGATCTTGGGTGTATGAGAACTTGTCATTATCTTTAGAGGGCCTGCCTTCCTGGTGTGAGAAGGGATACGACCCAAGCGGTAATGGGCTAAAGCCAAGTCCTTCCAAACCGCTATATAAGAAAAGTGTTTGTGTCGAAAGCCACAAACAACGGGTGCTGTTGCGTTATACCGACAGCCAACCTCCCCCAAAACCCTCCAAGGCGCAACCCTTGGAGGCTGGGAGACTCCATAACGGAGAGTAGCACTGCCGCATGTATAGCCACCCGAACGGATGCCCTTATTAGCAACTTTGTGTAGTAGCCAAAAACCTTCTATCTGTTGACACAGAGGGCAAAACCCTTGAAGCGGCCCCGATTCATGCGGTTCTTAGCCGAGGTAGCAGGGACAATCTAAAGGTTTGGAGAGGGTCAAGCCTTATAAGAAACCCAGATCTTGGTATGCATGAGAAGTGTGTGCAAATGTAAGGAGGAGCTGGTGCTACCAAGATCCTGGAGCTACCCACTTTGAATAGGTGCAGCTAGGGGATTCAACGGATACTGTCCTATCCTAGCCTAGGTTGTATTAGTTTGTGCTTGTTGTGAGTGTGAGTGACTATTATCACTGTTTTCTTGCTGAAAAATTGTAAAATCAGACAACTTTTGGACAAACACAATCGCTTTTGAACCTAAACTGCTCACACAGAACACAGACATTGCTTCTAAACTGTAGTAATTTGCTTTTTGCCTGAACTATGTCACTTTTAAACAACAGCTGCCCGCATATTACCTGAACAGAGTCGCTTTTAAACCACAGCAGATCACCTATTGCCTGAACCAAATCGTATTTGAACAATAGTTGATCGCATCTTGACTAAACCAGGTTGCCTTTAAGCCGCAGTTAGTCGCCTTATGTCTGAACGAGCTCGCCTTTGAACAACAGACTGTCGCCTTTAGGGATATTTGAGTCACCTCTGATCAACAAGAAATCGCCTTTGAACCAACAGTCGTCGCCTCTGGCATAGCATTCGCTTCTGGTTAACACTGTCATTCTCTGTTGAGCCTAAACCAGATCGCATCTGAGCTATCATTGATCGCCTTTAGCATCCTTTGAGTCACATTTGAGCTATCATCAGTCGCCTGTAGTCAAAATACCTACCAACCTCAGTCCCTCAGCTAAATTAACCACAGGTCCAACTTGCTTAAGTCTTAAACATCAGCTTTCAGACTTCTCTTTGATCAACAGCAAATACCTGGACTTTGTCTCCTATTTTTGAGCTTATCAATCAATCATAACTCATGAGCTTTCCATCTTTTTGAGACCCCAACCAGCAAATCAGACATTAACCCAATCATTTCAATCAGCAAACATCCTTCAGTTTTAGCTTCAACCAACATCATCCTTCAGCTTTAGCTTCAGCAAACAACATCCTTTAGCTTCAGCCCCAACAAACATCAACAACAAACAATCTTTCCCTTGAGTGTTTGAGCTATCCTCTAGGGACAAGCAACAACAACTGAGCAACAACAACTCAGCCAAAACAAATCAACCAAGCGAATTAGCCAAACCAGCAAACAAAAACAACAACCAATCAACCAACCAAATAACTATCATCTTTTGGGTCTCAAAACTTTGACAAGCTCAACTTCATCATCAACATCATGCCTCAAACTAGGAGTCAATATCGAGCTGAAATAGAAGCCAAATTGAAAGCTGAAATGGAAGCCAAATTGCAAGCTGAGATGAAACAATTCACAACACCTCTTAGGGACGCAACTCAATTCACAATTGGTATGCCTCCTCATATGTTCATGCCTCAAGGATACACTATTGGCGAGTCATCTTCACAACGAATGCAACCTACACCATCCTTGGAAACTTTCGAAGAACAATCTCAAGACGACTCATCAGAATTCCAAGATACCTATCTATGGGACCAAGTTGAGAAACTCATGATATCTGAGCCTGATCGTTGCTTTCTCCAACTTGCTCGCATGGGTGCTAAACTACCAAAGATTTTGACATATCCGCTATTAGAGAACAAGATCCCAACACTACTGCTGTTGTTGCGAATGGACCATCTACTATAGTCACATCATCTCCTATTACATCGCAAACATCGTCCTCATTGCCTATTGTTGCTTCATTTGAGCTACCACGATCAGAGCATACTTTAGAACCATTGATAGTGCCCACCAATGTGCTCCCTCTCATGTCACAAAATCTCAACATTCCACCTTTCCATGTTCCTCAACATATCTCTCCTTCTACCATGACTGTTTCCATGCCACAAGTAACACAAGCTGTCCATGTAACACAAGTGCAAATACTTCGAGCATCACAAGCTATTCCCATGTCTTATAGTGTGCAAACCTCCCAAACCACTCCAACAACACATGTTGTCCATGCTTCACACCCATTACAATTCACTACATCTCACACGAATGCCATATCCCACATACCAACTGCTAATACCTCAATGCTATCATATAATCCCAACGTTAGTCTCATTGACATGAGTGATCCCCCCGTTTCTCAAGCCAATCCGAACAATAAGATTGCTTATGTTGATCAACTTACATCCATGTCGTCATATTCTTCCAATCCTTCATGCACCATCAATCCATCCTATGCTACCCAAAGCGTTCCTATTGTCACCCAACCTATGACACATACCCATCCTCATATCGTCCAAAATACAAATCCAAATGTCACAAATCAAATCTCAACTTCCCAACCATTCGCTACTATCAATCCACTATCCACTTCCCATGTGATGCACACCCAATTGCCGCTTGTGTCTCAAGGACAACAATCCTCCAACACATACGTGTCACATACCAATCCTTTGACATACATTGTGGGTACACAACCGCAACAAACAGTCACAACTCCATATATCCCACAACCGCAACCATAATATATCTCCTATCATACTCCACCCCCTTCGCAACAACAGCAATTATCTTCAGCAGATGTTCAACAGATGATCGATGAAAGGGTAGGACAAGGCAAGAAACCTTTTTCTCTCGAAAACATATGCGCCTGTCCATTTGACAAGTCTCTTAATATGATACCTTTTCCACCACATTTTGAAATCCCACAATTTGATAAATACAAAGGGAAAGGGAATCTAGAAGACCATCTTCGAGCCTTTTTTGTAGCATGTCTTGATGTCTCTTATGACGATACGTATCTTTTGAGACTATTTCCTCGAAGCTTAGTAGGACAAGCTCTTGAATGGTTTTCTCATTTACCCCCGGGCATCAAATCTTTTGCGAAATTAGCAAACAAATTTCGATCACACTTTGCCTTCAACATTGAACATGAGGTGAACATGAATGACCTTGTCAATACCAAACAGTGCAATGGTGAACCCTTTTCTGCTTTTACCCAACGATGGCGTAATATGGCTAGCAAATTATCATGGGAAATACCTGAGAAACAACAGCTTGACATCTTTGTTCAAAATCTTCATCCTGAGCTGTCATTCCAACTACAATTGCAGAGTGCTAGCACCTTTGACGAACTAGTTTCCAAAGGAGTTATTATTGAATGAGCCTTAATTGCCAAGGGCACTATTAAGATCTTTCGCGACAACAAAGATTCTCCCCAAAATTCCAATGATAAGTCTCGCTTTTGGAACAAGAACAAGAATGTTGTAAATGACGGTATTGTAGACGCGAAGAATATTCAAATTATGAGAGCTCCCATCAACATTCAAGCAGCCTCTACACCAAGATAGCTTTTTCCACAACGAAGAAACCAACGCCAAACTTCCAATCCACACCGACAATTTACACCATTAGTGGAACCCATGGAAGTTGTTCTTCAAAAGCTACTTCAAGCAGGAGACATTATTCTACCTGATGCACCACCAAATGGTGAACCACTCTTTCGAGCTCCTTGGTACAAAGAAAATGAGTATTGTGATTACCATCGAGTTAAAGGACACAAAACAAATGGTTGTATGCGCTTAAAACATGTTATCCAAGACTGCATTGATCAAGGTTTAATCAACGTCACACCTTCAACAACTCAACCTGCCCAACAACCAACATCAAACTATGATCTAGAGACTTTCAAGAATCCACTTCCATCTCATGATCAGACAAATAACCTTCAGGCTGGAAATGCTATTCCGTATAGCTATGCATCATCTACCATTGGCCGCATTGACCATGCTCGCATTTCTACCATTACCGTCCAAGGGAGAGCACCTGATTGTGCCGTAACAACGCGAAGAGGTCAGGTTACTATTCAAGGAGTACCTCCCCATCCTCCTCGATCTCTCTCTGACTATAACCTCTTGGATCACCTTGGTAAAACGCCCGCACACATATCTATTCTTGAGCTGCTCCGCATATCCCCTGCACATAAAGCTATCCTTGATAAAGCCTTACAAGAGTCTTCGGTGCCTAATAATATTAATATCACACAATTCCAATCTATGGTCGCTAGCATTGCAGCTCCTTGTCATTTGACCTTTTCTGACAAAGATCTTCAGCCCTCCATTCATCCGTCACACAACGAAGCCCTCCATATTGAAGTATTTGTTAAACAACGCCGTATCAAATGAGTCTTGATAGATGGGGGAGCTGGTCTTAATATATGTTCTTTGAAACTTATCAAGCAATTGGGATATTCTAAGAAATATGTTGACACCTCCAAGGTTATTACCATCAGAGCATATGATGATGCTGAACGAGATACCGAAGGGATTATCTTATTGCCTATTCAAGTTGGGCCGGTTACCACAGAAACCCGATGTCAAGTCCTTGATATTGACCTCCCTTATAACATCATCCTTGGTCACCCATGGCTACATGCCCTTAAGGTAGTTCCTTCTATATACCATCAATGTCTTAAATTTCCACATAACGGTGTTGAGGTTACCATTCAAGCTGATCCCAATCCATTTGAATTCTGTCGTGCCTTCCAAGCTAAATATCAGAACTCAAGCCGTATCCCTATCAACACTGAGGCATATCCATCATCATCCTATGTAGATCCATCCGATCTCCTCAAGCCCTCATCTAGCAAAACCCCTTATAATCTCCATATCAAGTACATCGAACATGGCCCTAGTGAGTACACATTGCAAGAGGAAGCTGAATCTTCTTTGGGGAGAGAGACTTCTAACTCTGTTACCCTTGATGATTCCTCCTTTCATCTCACCAACCTTTTTTCAGGGTCCTCCATTTGCCTGCTTTCCACAACCCCTTCATCCCCATCTGATGAAGAACTCAAGTCTAATTCTTCAAGCACTCCTAGTCCTGATGTCAATCGTTGGCCCCTCCAAGTTAAAGATGTCGTTAATCTCACTATCCATCCTCAGTCCACCATTTCTCATCAACAATCACACACTAAATCTCATAAGTATGTGACTGTACATCTTCCGCCATCTACTTTACCTCCGCTTCTTCCAACTCCTGAAACCCCACCACTAGCTTTGTTTCCACATCTCCCACTTTTACCATCCTATAACTTGCAAAAGCATGTGACCGTACACCTTCCACCATCTACTTTACCTCCACTACTTCCAACTCTAGATATTCCTCCATTTTCCTCACCTCCCGTACCACCAATGTCTCATTATCCCCTTATTCACCATTACATTCCTAATCATGACCAACAAATGCACATACGGTATAAGCATAAAGTTTCCGTTCATCTCACCAAGCCCTCTGTCATCAAATCCATACAATTCAAAAATAATAAAAATCTGGATGCCTCTACTTCTAAAGATGCAAATCCTACCAAGAATCCTAAGGATTCTCACGCCTTAGGACATCAAAGCAAAGAATCACAGCCTAATACCTCTCAAGAACTCGCTGAGACTATCAATCCACAAGAAGAGCCTACAACCAAAAGGGTCTGGCTCCCTAAGCACATGAGTAAACCAACCAATTGAGGCATCCTTATCTACATCTTAAGAATCTCACTCACCTATCTCCATCCAATAGCCTATTTCCATTGAAAACTTCCATTCCCTTCAAAAATCCCACAAGCAAAACAAAAGCACTAAAAATACTAAATCTATGTGGATTCCTAAATCACTTCATCAACCATCCCCTAAGAAAACATCTCCATTGCTTCCTACACCACCATCCAATCAAAAGATTCAATGTTTATCACGATGTGTGCAACCATTGGTCATGGTTCCCTTCCATTCCAAAACATTCCCACATGCCTCCATCTCCCCATCCTTCATTCATTATCGTACATATCTCCTCAATCATCTTCCTATAGTCCATGCTTTTGCATAAGCCTTTTATCCATCTATCCTTGCATGAACCTTCCATAATTCCACATTATAATCTACTATCCACCTAATCCATCTCCCATCCACGCAAACCCTTATCAACATCTTGGAGCATAACAACAATGGCCTGCGCAATGACATCCATCTCTAATGGGACAACCAACCTTCATTAAACTAAACACTTGAGTCCCTCTTATCCATTACCATGGTGAAAACCTGGCAAACAGGCACCATGTGTAATCGGCTACCCAAAACCAAAAAAAAATAAAAAAATAAACAAAAAATATATATATATATATGATAAATAATCCGTCCTCTGGTGAAAACCTGGTAAACAGGCGCCTTGGATAAGTACCATAGTGAAAACCTGGCAAACAGGCGCTATGTGTAGTGACCAGCTTCCCTCATCTGTTTGGTTCGTTTGATCGTATTTCCCCACTTCATCTTGTATAAGCCATAATCATAATCCATATCGCAATGCCACACATAGCCTTTCGTCTTCATCTTCATCTTTGCCAATGCTAGCTATCATATTTGAGACATTATCGTGATACCTATATCTTTTGGCACCTTAGCCTCTTGGCCATATCCTTTCTGCATTGTCGCTTCTGCATAATAAACCTCGTCCCGCACTGGGGGCATTTGTCGAGTCTTATTTGGAAGTGGATCCTGTTATCTCTAGCTCATAACACATCAAACAACTCAGCTTACAACACAACAAACCTTATCAACTTCAGCCATGGCATATATCCAACAACAAATGTGACTTAACGACTTGCAACCAGGACCCATATCTTTGCAATCTATCCACATTCATCCAACAATCACAACAAACGTCACTTGATCAAACATCCACCCAACTAGCGACATCAATAAGAACTACATACAGCTCTATCGTTAATGCCTTGATCCCGTGGATACAGGGTATGTAGGCAATCTGAGATGCGAAGGAAGCACTCTGATTCAGGCTAAGATGATAGCCCCTTTCATCATTCATCTTTCATCTTTCTTCTAAACATCCTTCAATCTTTCAGCTCAAATCCTTCTATCTTTCATCACTTACATCATCAATAAAACCCAGAACTACATATTCATCATGTCTCATCTTCATCGTAAATGTGCTTTGATCCCGTGGATACAGGGTATGTAGGCAGTCTGGAATACGAAGGAAGTTTCCAGTACTCAAGCACAGATGATCCACCCCATCTTCTTCATCTTCTCTCCTCATCCATCTTCTCTTTGATTAGCTCAAACAAGAAGCAAACCATGTGTATATTGAAAGCTCAAGCACTTTAACCAATCAAAAGTACGCCAGAAGCTATTTGTCCACATGCCTTAAGCCAACATTTGCTATAACAGTTTATCAACAACTTTAGCCTTCAACAGGATGTAGCTTTCCTCTTAACAAGGTGCCAGCTTGATCTATCCAAGAGCACCCAAAATTTGGCAAGAGAACGTGATGACAGTATCTTTTGTTTTATCTTTTGTCCCTTTCCTATGCCTACTCAAGATTGCCTTGATCTATTTATATCTTGGTATGTTGCGATGAAGTAAGGACTGGGGCATGGACATATAGCTTTCGTATGCTGTGTTTGCGGGATGATCTTATTCTTTTCCTATGCGTATTGGTATCTTGTACGTGTTGGGATTAGCATCTTACATATCAATATCTCTAGCATCTGAGAAGCTAAACAGTCTCTTATGCATTTGAGACTATTCTATGTTAAGACTAACTCCATACATATAACCAACAAGCTATCATTATGTGTAGTGGAGATAAGCTCAAACCATTGCTTGTAGCGTCAAAGTCCAACACTAGCTGTTATTCATATCTTGTGTATGTTGGCTCAACATCTTGATCTCATGTGTTCAGACAAGATCGTAACACGCTAGTTGCGCATTAGATACCTTGACACTTTGGTCTCTTATACCCTGGTGCATAACATCCATATGCTATATCAAACATAAGGACTGCATTTCTTTTCATTTTGAGCAATTACTTGAAAGCTGCCCATCATCATCCTACCTATCCATTCTATTTATCCATTCCATCATACTCAGCCAAGATCAATCATTTCCATCATCCTTTGTCCATGTTCCCGCTCTTGCAAAAACAAGTGTGTTAGCCATACGTAAGTCCATCATATATATCTTTCATTACCATCTACCTATATGCATACATCTATCCATATCCTTACCATTTACCTATTTACACATTTGCCATCCATTAACATTTGCATAAATATCCATATGTCATTCATCACAATATACACATAACATGCATAGCCATCATAATATCAACATGATAAGAACCATTACAACATTATATAGATTGCCAAAACTGCCATATATATATATACATGTGTGTCAAAATACAAGTGTCTACAATACAAGCTGAGCCCTGAAAGAATGAATGTACAACATCGGCTCTAGGCCTCATCATGATACAAAATACACAAGGTAGCCCTAGTGACTACTGCCAGCTCCCTCGCCCTGACCACCACCGCCACTAGGTCCTGTACCTGGTCCTCCATCTCTCGGTGGCCCCATCACTGAGGCTACTGATCGAGATCCACCTGACCTCCGTGAGCTCGAAGCCCTTGATCTACTCCTGAAGCTAGGCTGTCTCTGCTTTGCCGGCACAGCTCCATAGTATAAGCCTCTGTAATACTCAGCCTCACCCTGCACTCTCTGAAGCTCTGCCTGTACTGCTGTCAACTGTGTGGCCAAGTACATCGTAGCTCCATCAGTCCCCAAGGCAGCCACTGCTCTATCTCGCTCACTAGTCATCCCCTGCAACTGCTGCACTGCCCTATCTCTCTCAGCTCGCAGACCATCCCTCTCTGCTCTCATAGCCTACTCCTGCTGTATCGCAGTGTCTCGTTCAAGTCTCATCATCTGCTCATGCTGCCTCGCTGCGTCTCTCTCTCTCCTGTCACTCTAGCTAGGGCACCATCATCCTGTCCATCTCCCCCCTGTGCTCTCAACTGTAGCTGAGCCTGATAGGTCTGTGCCTGTGCTCTCGCATGCCGCAGACTAATCACGGCCTAATGCCTATCCATCTCCACTCTCCTCAGCCTCATCTGTGCCCGCTGCCTCCATCTCCTCTCCTCTCTAATCCGTCTCCGCAGTTGCTGAATACCAACATCATCACCTGCTCCAATCTGTGCCTGAGGCTGTGCTAGTATAGCAGGCTGACCTGGCACCTGCCCTGGCATCTGTATCCTTGGTGCAGCTGGCACAACCACTTGTGCTGGTGGAGCCCGTCGTCGTCTCCTCCGAACTAGCCTCTCCATCCCAATCTCTCCTATCTCCCCATCTCGTGTCAACCGAGTCGGCATCGCTGTCGCCTAGTATACATCGTACTCTGGTAATGTGCCTGGATCTGCAGGACCCTGTCCCCACTGCCATGCTACTGGCTGCAGTCCATCTCTCTCTACCAAAGCTGTGTCAACCACAACCTCTGGACCCCAATCAAATACCTCCTGCCTCGTCCTCCCAAAAACGGCATCACCTACAGGTACTGCCTGTGCCTCCCCAAACTGTCTCAAGGCTCTCTCTGGCAAATAGCGCTCTATGATATACACGCCGCATCCAAAAATGTATCTCGCCTGTCTAGCATAGACAAGCTCCGCATCCTCCTCCTCCCACTGCTCACATCCTAGCCATGGCCTCCATACAAATCTATCCACCTCATCTAATCTCCGCCGCCAGTACACCACACCTCGGCACTGTCGATATGTCAACGCTCCTCTATACATCCGTGCAAATGGCTCTCCTGCTGCTCTAGCCACCCATCCCTCTGGTCTCGTCACCGGAATGTGCTCATACGCCCATACATGTAAAACTGTCACTCCTGCTGACATACTGGCTCCAAACATATATGCGCAATCATGCAGATAATGATAGAGCTATCCCAACATGCACTTTGCCCATGCATATCTCGTGCCATATGAAAACATGCCCTCCATCACTGTCCCCCATCCTACGGGAAAACCTCTGGCTCTCCTATCACCCACTAGCCATCTAATGATAGCCACTACCACCCACTGTAATCTACACAGAGCTCCTCCATCCTCCCCATCAGAATCTCTGAACCCTCTGCTCCGATGTCTGGTGTCCCAAATAATCTCCTGAATGCAGCTGGCCCCATCTCTGGATCATAATCCACACAATCCCCATCTATCAGAATCCTCAATATCCGGAATACATCCTCTAAGGTGATGGTCGCCTCTCCTGTCGGTAACAAGAATGAACTGTGCTCGCTCATCCATCGCTCCACCATCGCTGTCATCAGCCCTCGATGTGCCTGAACTGGCTCTAATCATGACACATGCTCCAAGCCCAGGATCTCTAACACCAGTAGCTCCTCTGCATCTAACCGTCTCACCAGCCGTAAATCTCTCGGATGGGGCTCTCGCGATAACAATGGCAGTAGTACATCCTGCATCATCCATTTACCCTTGTCAGTCCATTCCATTAGTCATACTTATCAAAATTTGCTTCTCTATTTGCTATTCTATCTTCAACCTACCATAAGCGTCCCATTTTACCACATGCGCTTCTTCCTAGCTTATTAGTGACCAGCCTTTCCTTATGCGCTACTGTTTTGCCCAAAAGCGAGCTCTTTTGCACATGCGCCCCTATTTTCACTACATGCGAGCTATTTTATCCTATGCACTTACTATTTTCCCATAAGTGAGCTCTACCTCTATAAGCGCTTACTATTACTGCATATGCGCGCTATATTCTACATGCGCATAGTTTTATCCTATAAGCGAGCCAACTAAGCATATGCGACCATTCTAGCCTTAAACGCGCGCTACTTTCCCTATGCGAGCCATTTCTATCCATAAGCGAGCTACACTACGTGAAGCGACAGCTATTTGCTTCTAAGCGAGCCATTTCTCTCCATTAGCGACGCATATTGCTCTTTCCGCGCTTTTCAACTGTGTTTTTCCCGCCGATGGGATGCGACCCCTTTTTCCCTATGCGACCTACCCGCGCCCATAAGCGACCCAAACTACTGCAAGCGCTCTCTATTCCTACATAAGCGACCTACAATGACTATTCCCTAACCTAGTCGCTTTTGGTGACGTGTGTGAATTAATTACGCTTTTAGGCTATTAATTACACGCTTTTGGGAAAAGTTTTGAAACATACTGGTGTGCCTGCTCCCTTTGGTCGTCCATGTGTCCTCACTCGCTCTGCACGATGATCCCTGCATGGAATAACCATCCTGCTAGCTCTGCAACTCTCACTCTCAGGAGCTCTGGGTTTCTCTAGTTTCTGAGCACAAATGAGCACAAATGAGCCTATTTGCCATTGAAGAACCTCCTTATAGCCCTTCTCAAAACCCTAATTCTTCTATGCCACAGCCTATTTTCTTCCATCCAACTCCCATTTTCTTCTTGTCTGCCTTCTTTCTAGCCTTTTTCTTCTATCAAGAGCCAACCCAGCCCTTCCTGGTTAGCCTGGCTTACCTCTCGAGGGGGCATCACCTACCAGTTACACTGGGGCATAACTTGTTTATCGAACGCATATTGTATCTTCTTTGACACAATGCTCTATCGAACATTGTATCAAAGAGGGGCAAAATGTAGACACCCAAATTTGTCCCAACTTTGTTCATGTCTAGCAACACCTTGTTAAATCATTAATCATTAAGCCAATTAATTAAATAAATTTTATTTATTTAATTAAAATCCCATTCTCATCCACTTAGCCAATTAATTAAATAAATTTTATTTATTTAATTAATTTCCACATCATATCTTATCCCATTTTATTCATTTATCCTATTAATTAAATAAATTTTATTTATTTAATTAATATCCAACTCATATCCCAACTAATTCAAATATTTTATTTGAATTAATTCCTCCCCTTTTATCACATTCCAACACTTGTCCAGTCAATCATGTGTTGTAAGACAACTTTCATTCATATCCTTCACATGCACAATTAATGGAATCTAAATTTAGTAACTTTCAATCCTAGCCATTCACATAGCCTCTGAATCTCCACTGTTGATTGATCTTGGCTAAGTCCTATATAAACACCCTCTCACTTCATATGAGATATCCAACAATCATATCCAGCAATCCCATCCAGCAATCATATAGCACCTACATTATCATCTTGAGCATCTGAGCATCCATTTGAGCTTTTATCATCCATCATGGCAGCTTTCAGCTTTGCAATTGTTCATTGTTGAAGAAGCAGTCCACATCTCTCAAACAAGGAATCGCCTAGGTGATGTTATGCTTGAATTGCATTGTCCTTTGATTTCATTTAGATTAGATTCCTTGATGATGGTAGGGTTAGGGTTTCATGACTATGTCTGATCTACTACACCTGACTTTCACCTATCACAAGTTGAATTGTTATTATAGTTTACGATTTAAAAGCCAGTTTTAGATATAGAGGGTTAAATCAAGCACTTAATTATAAAAATTTGGTAAGTGGTACACATTTTATGGGTCCCTTTTTTTAACTCTTCTTTTAAATTTTCCTTTCAAAATTTTGTAATCATAAAACATAATTTGGTTATTATTTGGAATAAAATAACACAAAATATTATACTATTAATGTTTAGAAAAAAAATGTTATATTTCTATTGAGGATTGTGTAGATTCAGTAGCAAGAAGATTTTCAAGAGGGAGAAGAAGTTTTTCTTACTAGTTGGGAGTCCATGGATGAAACAAAAATTTGCCAAGTGGAAGGTGGAATAATCTTGATAGGCAAGATCCCTCCACCCAACACTAAAATTACTCTTGCTGCTTCCTAGTTCTATTTATTTGTATTTATTACTTTGAACTCCATAATTGTTTCCCTTGTAAAATCATTCTTATTATTATTGTGGTTGTTAACCTTATTTTAAGGACAATACCTCTAAAAAATCTCCTAATTTTTTTAAAAAGACCTGAAAATTTAATTGAGTAATCTTCCATTTATGTACTTCACAAAAATATTATGGAATATTAAACTAGTAAAAGAACCAAAGGTGCTATCAAATGGCCAATAGGCACAAATATTTATAGGCCTATCACTAAATAGTTTATATTTATTTTTTATTAGAAAGTTACTACATGTAGTAGTTGGTGGAAAAGACTATATATACTATAAGAAACTCAATTATTGTGTATGTTTGTTTGAATGTTGACATCCATGTTTGTTTGAAGTGTCTTTGAACTTTATTTGTTTGAAGTGTGTTTGAATTTTAGGCATTACTTTGTGTGAACTTATTGTTTGAACTTTTGGCATTCATTTTGTATGTGTGTTTGAACTTTGGCATCCACTTATTATTTGTGGGAAGTGTGAATTTGAACTTTTACATCCCTTTATTATTTGAGTGAGTTTTTGATGTTCACTTTGTGTGTGTGAAATTTGTATGAACTAACTTTTATATTCACTTTGTGTGTGTGTGTGAGTGAGCTAATTTTGACATTCACTTGGATTTGAGCCACTTATTGTTTGTGTATTGGCATCCACTTTGCTTATGTGAATCATATGTTTGAACTTTGGCATCCACTTAATTTGTTTGAGTTAATTGTGGATTCATTTTTTTTGTATGAAATGTGAGTGAAATACCTTTTCCATTCACTTATTAGATCTATTTACTATTTTTGTTTAGTGAAGTTTAAACTTTCACATTTACTTAGTGTGAATTGAAATTGGCATGTTGAATTATGTTTACTTTTGTGTGTGTGAGAGTGTTTAAACTAAATTTGGCATTCACTTTGTGTGAAGTGTGTTTGAATTTTATTTTGTGTGAGTGTGTGTGTAAATTTTTTTATTGTGTGTGTGCACGGACTTTCTTATTGTGTGTGTGTGAACTTTCACATTCACTGTGTAAAGAGTGTACTAACTTTTGACATTCACTATATGCTTGAATTTTGGTATGTTTGAACTTTAGTGTTTACCTTATATATGTATGAAGTGTATGTTTTTAACAAATTATGTGTGGAATTATTGAACTTTGCGTGAAGATTGTGTTTTGACTTTGGCATTCACTTTGTGTGAAGAGTGTACTAACATTGTGATGCAGACAAGACAAGAGAATCCAATGAAGGATTGTCCCATCATGCCCGGCATGCAGCACAATCAACTTCTCTTATGTGCATTTTGATAACAATAATATTCATGCCTTCAAATTATAATAATCATGTGCTCAAAACTTCAAAGATTGAAACAAATTATATGTGCCAACATATCCTTGTTAAATTTCAGCCGTAAGATTGTTGTTTGCCAAGATTACTCCTCTTCTCTTAGATAGAAATTAACTTTGATAATTTCTAGCCATTAAGGATTTTTGTTTGTCCCTTTGATTCCTTTAGTTGTAGCAAAAATAAATGTATATTAATCTCTTAAACTTGAAGCCCTTAAGTTCAAATAAATTGTGAATGTTGTAGCAACAATTTCAGCTATGAAGTAACACCATATCTTGAGAATTTCATAAAATATAAACAACAAAAAATACTTGCAACCCAAATATTTTTATGCAGCCAATCAAGATGGTAACACACATACATAACCTTCACAAATCCAACTATGAAATATCTCCAACAAACTTTCCAACTATACACCTCCACAAGCTTACAAAATCAGAAATTTTTCATCTAACAAGTCACCATGGATGTTCACCTTCTTTGCCTCATCAAAATGGATGTATTTCCCTTAGATAATAATCTTCAACATCACCCATGGATGTCCTCTTGATGACCTGCAAAAATCAGAAATAAATTTGGGCTCTTCTCTTCTTTTTCAATACCTCTTTGTAGCCAAACTTCAATCTATTTATAAGATCTCCTCTGCATAGTTTCATCTTCCTCATTTTGGGATCCAATGACTCAAGTGGTATTCCTCTTCTTTCTTGGTGGCATCCAATTTGGAGAAAAGTGACTCTTGAGATTCTTTTATTGCTTTCTTTTATGACTTGGGTGCTTGAAAACTTTTCATTGTCCAATCTTTGTCTTCTAGCATGTAGGTGACTAGGATTTTTGTCCATATGCAACTTGCCTTGTCTTTTACTTGGAGTGTTGGAGAATTAAAATATTTGTTTTATTTCCCCAAATTTTGTGTATGATGTTGATTAACATGTGCATGAGGGTGCCCCTGCACCATACTCCCCAGGAAAAAAAAATTTGAGTTCCACCTCAAATATGGATCTTCTTTCTTGTCTTCCAGTTCCTTTGCATGCGTGCATTGTTTTCATTGTATGTTTTTAACAAATTATGTGTGGAATTATTGAACTTTGTGTGAAGATTGTGTTTTGACTTTGGCATTCACTTTGTGTGAAGAGTGTACTAACATTGGCATTCACTTTATGTGCATGTTTGAACTTTATTATTTACTTTGTCTATGTATGAAATATGTTTTTGAACAAATTATGTGTGAAGTGATTCAACTAACTTTGTGTGAAGAGTGTGTTTTAACTTTGGCATTCACTTTGTGTGTGTTTTCTCTTTGGCACATTTAAAATCGAGTGTTTACTTCATATATGGTTGAACTAACTTTGTGCATGAAGCATGTTTGAACTTTGACATGTGATCACTTTCTAAATGTGAAGTGTTTGTTTTAAATTTGTCATTCAGTTTTGTGTGAATTGGGCATGGCCTGAAATTTAATTTTGACATTCACTTTGTGTGGTGTGTGCATTTGGAATTTACCATGTTTTATAACTTTGGCACTCACTTTATGTGTTTTTTTGTACTTTGACATATTTGAACTTAAATGTTCATTCATGTTTGTACTAACTTTGTGTGAATGAATTATGTTTGAACATTGGCATATTCACTTTTTATTTATGTAAATTATGTGTGTTTGCGGGGGGGATTTAATAAGTTTCCACTTCTATTACAACATCATCTTCCAACCAATTTGAAATTATTTTTTAAATATAAATATACTTTTTAAATTCTTTTTAATCATAAAATCAATTTCAAAAAAATATATTTTTAAATCTATCCAACTTTTATTTGGATAATTACACAAAAAATTCAAACAATTAAAAAAATTTGAATCTAACAACTTAGAAACCCTTAATAAAAAATCAATCTTAGATTTCCATTCCAATCTTCATGACCAAGTCCAAAAAGTTTCTTAAGCAATTACTTGAACCCACTCAAAATAGGTGAGTGTCACACCACAAACATAAATAAAGATACAATTTATATTCTAAATAATAATGTTTTCAGTCATTATGATTGTTTTAGTATACTTTATACATTTACTTTGTTAATAATATTTAAATTAAATTCCTTTTAAACCAAAAGATACTACCAAAGTTAAGAAATAAGAAAAGATTCTAACTAAAATGATTTCTATCAAACTATGCATTCAATAGATATAAATTATTAAATTAATTGAAATTAAATTATAGTGAATAAATGACTTATTAAAATATACATAACCAACATTATAAAGACATAAATAAATTTATTAATGTTATCATGGAGTAACTTTATAGTCTAAACATTTATTTAATGATTTTAATAGATTTAATAAAATAATTAAATTAAATAGTTATTTCTTTTTTAAAGTTATTTAATCATTTAAATAAAATAAACCTTGCAAGATAATTAAATAAGAATTAAAATCTAAATTTTCATGTCTTTAAAACTAAAACTATGAAATGGGGCAGGGGCCTAGTTCGATTGGCTAAGTAATTCCATTGCAGTAAAGATGGTCATGAGGTCCAGTCTCCCCCCGTCCCTGTGGTACCGGAGGGCGTGTCATGGCAGTGTCACCGGTCAGATGAAAAAAGTTTATCAGGCACACAAAAAAAAAAAACCTATGAAATTAATAAATATTTAAATCAATTTAATTTAGTTATTAACTTGCATGGAAATTTTACATAAAATAGATAATTAGGTTCTATTTTAGAAAAAACTAATTAATAAAGAATATTGAGCACTAATGGATCTATTTAAAAACTCATCATAAAAACTAATGCACCAATTAATGATACGAGTGGTAGAGGGCTAATTTTAGAATGTAATAAAACATACCATTATGATATAATCAAAGAGAATCTCTAACTTTTACATGTTTTGTTTTGTAATTCTTTCTCTTTTTTCTTACTTTTTCCTAAATTCCCACTTTTTTTTTTATCTTTTTTCTTTTCTTGTTTTTTTTTTTGTTTTTTCCTAATCTATTTTGCATATGCAATGAATACTATTATATTGTGTAGGTTTAAAAGTGCATTGAAGAAAAATATAAATGAAAGTTTGGAGTAGAAAACAACTCTTATATATATATATATATATATATATATATATATATATATATATATATATATATATATATATATATATATATATATATATATATATATATATATATATATATAAAGTTTTTATTTAAAATCTGTGGCATAAATTAATTAGGAATTAAATTATAGTGAATAAAAAACTTATTAAAATATACGTAACCAACATTATAAAGACATAAAAAAATTTATTAAGGTTATCATGGAGTAACTTTACAGTCTAAACATTTATTTAATGATTTTAATAGATTTAATAAAATAATTAAATTAGGGGTGGGGGCCTTGGCTCGATTGGCTAAAATTCCTGTTGCGATAAAGAAGGTCACAAGGTCTAGTCTCCCCCATCCCTGTGGTATTGGAGGGTGTGTCGTGCCAATGTCACCGGTCATGTGAAAAAAGTTTACCAGATGCACTACAGTTTATAGGGGGGCTACCCGATTCCTACAGTCTTAAAAAAAAAAAAAGTAAATTAAATAGTTATTTCTTTTTTAAAGTTATTTAATCATTTAAATAAAATTAACCTTGCAAGACAATTAAATAAGAAATTAAATCTAAATGTTCATGTCTTTTAAAATTAAAACTATGAAATTAATAAATATTTAAATCTATTTAATTTAGTTTATTAACTTGAAAATTTTACATAAAATAAACTAGCTTCTATTTTAAGAAAAACTAATTAAATATCTATTTAAAAGCTCATCATGGAAAATTTAATGCACCAATTAATGATAACATGGTAGAGGGCTAATTTTAGAATGTATTAAAACTTACTAGAGAATCTCTAACTTTTACATGTTTTGTTTTGTAATTCTCTTTTTTATTTTCTTGATTTTCTTGTTTTTTTTCTAAATTCCCACTTTTTTTTTCTTTTTCTTTTTATCTATTTTCCTTTTATCTATTTTGCATGCAATGAATACTATTTTATTGTGTAGATTTGAAAGGGCATTGAAGAAAAATACATATGAAAGTTTGAAGCAGTAAACACCTTATATATATTTATCTATTTTGAATGCAATGATTACTATTTTATTTGTAGGTTTGAAAGGGCATTGAAGAAAAATATAGATGAAAATTTGGAGCAGCAAACAACTTTTATATATATAAAGTTTTTATTAAAAATCTGTTAGCATAAATTTTACAGACAAGAAATAATTACAGCGAAATATGAAGTATAATACTATTTAAATCTCCTTGCATTAGAACAGTGATGCCTCACAAATTTGAATGGGATGGAATGTTAAGCATAAGATCTGGATTTGGGTATGGCTCGTAAAATTATTTATACCCGTCACTTAACCATGCTTTCCAAATAATGAAACTGTTGTCTAGAGCCTCATAAATCGCACCCAAAAGCCTCAAAATGAGTTTTCTCACCTCCTTAGCATACTTAACTGCAAGCCCTTTGTGTTGTAAATTAAAAAAGATTAGTAAATTTTGAGAGAAATTTCTGTTTGGGTTTTGTCTGGTACATGTAGGACACCAAGAAGAAATCCTCTAGACGATGAGCTGGGTGTATGAGATAATCCCTCCACAATTTGTTTGTGGCATCAAATTATTAAATTTTAAGCAAGGTCCAGTAAAATTTAAAATTTATATATTATTGTCTATTAGTAATCAGATAAAAAATTGATGTTAAAAAATAAATTTGAAGAAGAAAAGAAATGAATGTTAACCTGGAAGAAGCCATCCTCCTCCCATGCATGCCTAATGTGATTCACTTATTTGCTTCTGTGGTTGCAAGTGACTCCTTAAAATGCAACCCTAATTTTTGGTTAATCTGAGATAAATACCCTCTGTATTTTCTTTTTCCTTCTTGTTGATCCCGTTCACGCTCTCCTTCACCTCACCTCACATATTGCAGCACCAAAAAAACAATATGCAGCAGACTATATATGATACTAAATGAAACCCACAAATAGAAAATGTAATGAAAAAGGAAATAAATGAAACATCATGAATTCTAAAGTAACCACCAAGAGAAATGTTTTTTTTTGGGTGTGTATTTGCAAAATCAGTCATGGTAATTAAAACCACAAAGATTCTGGGCCTATTTTTAGGGAAGGACTATCAAAAAAAATATTTTTTATTAGGGAAGGACTACCAAAAAAATTATTTTTTATTAGGACTACCAAATTTTTTTGGTAGTTACAAGATGTGTGCACATATAGAATGGCCTGTCGGCCAAAAAATACCCATTGGAGGAAACAATAATTTCTCCTTGACTAATTGTAAATATTTTGTTTGTTTCTATTTCTATTTTGTATCAGTTATCAGCAACCAATTTTTTACCTGTTTGTAACCTCTATATATTTGAGGTATGTGTAATCATTTTCTGGAGGTGTTAAATAAAAAACCTGTTTGTTTTCTGTTTTCCATAGTAAACTATTCTTTTCCCACCTTCAAACTAGTATCAGAGTAAGGAGATCATGGGAGAATTTGTTTAAAAGAAGATTTGAGTCGAAGGAGAAGTTGATTTCTAAGCCGCAGGTGGTCAAAAAAAGAAGAATAAGAATTGCCAAGTTTATTGAAAAGAGGCACAGATTTGAAGATTAATATAAAGCTATAAAAAGGAAGGAAGCCATTGAGAATAAAGAAGGAATTTGTAAGAGGCCGCAACCTTGTTGAAGCCACCAAAGAAATTGTTACATAGAAGAAGCTGTGGAAAAAAATGAAATCACCAAAAGAAGGATTTTGTCTTTGCAGAAGGCAAATCATTAAAGCTGAAAAGTTGATCTATGTGTAGAAGATCGTAAAAGTTCATCGTTGAAGTGACACCACAAGCCATCACAGAAGAAAAGAGGACTTTTAATCGTTGTAGTGGATCATGGTGTTAAGTAGCAATTCCTTACAGCCCCAAATTCCTATTCTCACTGGTAAGAATTATGATTTATGGGCAATTAAGATGAAAACATTGTTTTGTTCACAAGAAATTTGAGACATAGTTGGAAATCAATTTGTAGAACCTCAAGATCAGGTAGCCTATCAAGCTTTGACCAAAGCACAAAATGATGAACTTAGAGAAAATAGAAAAAAAGATGCAAACGTCTTATTTATAATTTAACAAGCAATGGATGATTCTAGATTTTTCCTAAGGTTGCAACAACAACTACATTTAAGAGGGCATGGGAGATCCTGGAGATAGCCTATCAAGGTACCACAAAGGTGAAAATAGTTAAACTACAATCTCTTAGGAGAAATTTTAAAAATTTACAAATGAATGATTCAGAGTCTGTAGACCAATTTATTTAGTCATGTTATTAATGTTGTGAATCAAATAAGATCTAATGGAGAATAAATGTCAGATCAAAAGATTATAGAAAATTCTCAGGAGTTTGTCTAGCAAATTTAATTCAATAGTTGTAGCAATTGAGGAATCTAAGGATTTGACATAATTATTAGTAGATGAATTAATGGGATCTTTGTTATCACATGAGTCAAGAATGAATAGAAATAACAACACTTCTTTTGAGAATGCTTTCAAGTCTTAGGTATCATCTGGCAAAGGAAGATGAAGGTCACGTTTCAAAGGAAGAGGCAGTGGTAGAGGTGGAAGGAATAATTTAGACCAAGGTGAAAGGAATAATTGTAGTGCCCCTCATCTCGTCATCCATCAGATTGATGTTTGCTTAGACTTTATGATAGTGTCTTAGATCGTAGATGATGGATCTCTTGTTATTTTGCTAATTCATTATGGACCTAATTGTGATGATAACTCATATTGATGTTGGAATAGGTTATTTTATGTTTTAGAATTTGATAAATAAACTAGATGTTACAGATGTTTGATGTTAATTGCGATATTGGATTGTAAGAGGATTGAATGTTTTATGTTGTTGATTAATATCAGATACCTTGTTCAACATAGTTAATCATTTATTCATAAACGTGAATGGAACAGTGTCGTATTACTCGCTCTTGAGTACCCTACCTCACTGCGATTTCCATTCACTATAGGTGTATGTGGATATATATCTTGAATGCTTAACCGTGAGTTGTTGCAGGAATGTAGGTACTAGGCATTGACTCCACCTAATTATAGGTTTGAGCATGCCTTCGCTAATGGATTAGTTGTTTGGAGTTAACGTGAGGTCCCATGACAGTGTGGTCTGGTTGTCAGTTTATCCTTTTGGTCTTTGTCTGTCATTCGATCATGATTTGCAGACAGGTAATATTGCACCTTGGAGTCTAACTAGGTTAGAAAGTGTCTAAGTGTGCAAGGTGTCGTTGTGCATTAATTAGAATTATATTACGGAAAGTATAATGTCGATAATCGTTGATTATTGTTGTAAATAAATTATTATTTTATTAGAAGTATAGTTGTTAAATAAAGATTGTAAGAGGTTTTGTATTATTTAATATAATATTATTTACAATAAATATTTAAATAAATAAAATAATCGTAAGTTATGTTGTAATTAGTGATTTGCAACTAAATTAATAAAATAAATTTGTACTATTATAGATTGTTGTAATGTTATAACTTTATTAAATGCTATATGCTTGGTCGGCTATAAAATAATTAAATGTTGTCAGAATTGTGTGTTAATATTTAAAAAGGAATAACCTCTTGGGATTATTAAATTAAATAAAAGTCTATCTCGAGGAGGGAGATGCATGGGATCACGTGCCGAGTTCCTTGGTAAATGAGAGAGACTGTGTTATAAAAGAGAAGCTGGTAAAGGCAAAGAGGGGAATGGCAGGTAGAAGAAGAGAAATGAAGGCAGGGAAAAGAGGCTTGGAACTTCAGCAACTAAAACAAGACTTGTTGACTCGATATCAAAGCCAGGAAACCCAATTGCACCGGAGGTGGATTCATACGGAGTTCGCATTTGCACTTCATTGTTTGAGTTCATAGGTTCATTCGAATATTAGTTGGAGACCATTGGAGTAGTTTCACCGAAGATTTTTCCTAGCATTTGTTGAAGACTTGATCGAAGTGAAGACTTGAAGATCATTGGATATCATTGTTGTTCCTTGCTACTTAGGGAGCCGATTCATGGTAGAAAACACCCGCCATCATTGAAGACAAGTATATATCAGACGGATCCAAGGCGGACTGCATTTTGGGACAGCGGAATCACTCTAGAAGATCAACGACCATCATCCAAGGACAACACATCTGTTATTGAAGGAAATCGTGGGGGATTTTGCAGGTCGATCAACATATTGCAGTCCATACTCTCTAATCGCTGTCATAGGGATAACATTGAAGCCAGTCATTTCTATACTGTGCAACAGCTAGTTGTAGTCATTTCCACCGTCGACGGATGTCTGAAAATTTCATTGCTAAGACGTGTAATATTTAAAAAGGTGAGGTTGGACATTGTGTGCGTTTGGGTGGAGATTTCCATCCCTCTGTAGATAGGGCGCATTCAAACATAAAACGCAGCAAATTTGTAAGATTTCATCTTCGCCCCTTTGAGAAATTATTCAAAGTAACAACTGACTGATTACTCTGCAAGAGAAGGGAAACAAAAAAAATGAGATGGGGGAGTCAGAAATAGAAAATGCAGTATTGGCGCATTTGAAGAGGAAGGGTTTCTGTCAAACAGAGCTTGCGCTTCAGAAAGAGCAACGGAAGACATCTTCCTCGGCCGCCAAGACAGACCCTGAGATCGCCAAACAGAATATTGCATATGCAGGGTTACAGAAAGAGTGATTTTCCTTTTATAGCTCCATTCCTAGGTTGTTGGTTGATCATATTAAATTTGAATATGAATTACATTGTTGTCAGCCGAGTGCTTTGCTCTGCCTTAATGAATTTGGTTACTTTCATCGCCTCGATTGAATCCACTACCGAAGAAAAATTCACATCCAGAGCTGTTACTACACTTAATTTCCGCGGGCACCATTTATATCATTCAAATTATTGAAGCCTTAGACTCTTTACTTTGGTGGGCTCTAATCTATTTCCTGCTTGACAATAGGAGATTACAACGGGTCCGGCTGTGAATTTTCAGGTAGTAATATTAGCAGGTGGTACGTCAAAAAAAAAAAGCTCTTCCCTCTCGTCTCCAAGGATGTTCCCAAGGCCTTACTACCAGTGGCAAATCGGCCCGTGCTATCGTATGTTCTGGAGCTTTTGGAGGCTAGCAATCTCAAGGATCTAATTGTGGTGGTGGCAGGTCAAGATGCAGCAGTCCGAGTTGGTGGCTGGATTTCTGAAGCTTATCATGATCACCTTCATGTTGAGGTAGAATGTACTTTGTCAGTATGCATAATAACTGCGCAGAATCTGATGCACTCCACTGAGAAGAAGTCACATTTTGGAGGCAGAAACAGAGTTTTCTTATTTACTTTCCGTGCATTAAGGTTTATCGTTTCAACTCTAGTCTGCAGAAGCCCGTCATTGTTAAACCAGGTTAGTTGTGCTTTTTTGTATGCATTTCGTCTGATTGGCTTAGATTAACCCTAAGGAATGTTTATTTTCTTTACAATGTGTTTGAATGCATGTGTGTATTAATAGTAGTACTATTGATATCCATGCTATTATTAGTATCATTGTTATAATTATAGTTATTATTATTATCATTATTGTTATTATTACAATAATAATAATAATAATTATTTTTACTAGTCTTATTATTAGGTCAAAACGGAAAGATGATGGTCAAATACCTAATTTAATAATAATGTTATTGCTATTCCATTGTAGGAACGATTAGGTTTTATGGTAGGATAATTTGTTTTGTATTATTGCTTTCTAGAGCCAATTCAAGGAAAGGGTTTATCGAGGATTTAGTGAGCAACATGATTTGGAAGTTATGAATAATTAATTCATAATGTTCTTGATTAGTGCAATAATACTTTTAATGCTTCAACCATATAATTGATCCATAATCCTTTTAGGTCTAGCTATTAGCATTCTCTATAAGTTCAATTTCTTATAACCTTGAAACTTTAGAAATCTTTGGAGGATATGATAATTGAGTGCATGAGTACTAGGGAACTATGGAGAAATGATATAGGATACTTCAATTATTGTTGTGTTATGAGTTTTATACTATAGAAGGATTTGTATAATCTAATGAGCTGTTTTAATAGGTGGATTTGTTTAATTTAAATATTTATTGGTGATGAATCAATTGATGAATGTTTTGAAGTTATTGATCATTATTGTTTGGATTCTGGTTTAGGATCTTGATACAGAAGGAACTTACTATTGGTTGCAAAAAATAGTTATAAACTAGGATGGTAATTGTTCAAATCATCGATATATTTATATTTTGAAGAGGAATTGAATTAGATAATTAGTTGATATATTATTATTAGTATTATTATTATTATTTCAAAAGTATAGTTGATTGTTTAAAAGCCAAATGAAATTTGGAATTTAGAATAATGTTGTCATTATGTATTTAAAGAAAATCGTTGTGATTATATATATTATGGTTAATGAAATTTAATGTAGATTGACATCAGTTTTAATATGGTTTCTTCATTTTGTTAAGATAATAGATTAAGGATTAGGCTTATGATTGTTGTATTGGAAATTTGATTTAAAGGTATTAGATAATTAGTTAGTGTGAATTGATATTGTTTGAAATGGTCAAAGTGTAAGTTGTCAAGGGTTCATTTCCAGAGGCCAAGGTTGTTGTGTTTCGACTTCATGTAATCTGTTGATAGGTGTCCTAAGTTATTGAAGTCATGTCGCCTTTGTTATGTATAAGGAATTTGGTTATGGTATTGTGAAAGAATGTAAATATTCTAAATGCATCATGATGTGTAGAAAGGCTCTTCATGAATGTTGTGATTTATTTGTTTGTTTGGGATGTTGTATTGGATTAGACAATGGGGAGACGTTGGTATTCGTGAAAAAGTATTTTTCTTATGAGTTACTTCATTGGAAGCCATGGAAAATGTATTAAGAGTATGTCTTTGTAATTGAGATGATATGCAAGAAGGTAAATGCCTTGCATTATTACATATATATGTTCATATCGGAATAATTGTTATGCAAGATGGTTAATGCCTTGCATGGTTTATGTATCATCGTCGTCATGATGATGTTTGCTATGTTTGTTGAGTAGGGTCTTCTAGATGCAGGTAGGGGAGTGGCTTTCAACGTGGGGCCGGCGCCCAAAGTGGCAGTCAGGATAACCCGTTGGAAGTAGATTAATCAAGTGATAACCTAAATAATAAATTTGGGGGTTGGGTAGTTAGGTACACTAAACAAGATAAGTGGATGCCTCACTCATGGCTCAAGTGCTTGTTTAGGCTTGAGATGAGATGAGAAGGCCTGGAATGGCAAGATCAACTACCTTGTCCTCATGAAAGGTATGTTGATTTCCGCATGAGCGTTGTATGGGGGCCGGGAGTCAGGAGAGGCTACCAGGACAACCCAAGATGGGGGCTGGGGCCTAGGAAGGCTTGCCAGGACAACCCATGACAAGCCATGTGATGACACTTCTCCCTACTGCAGCCTAGCATTCCCTAGTTGTACTCTCCCCATTCGTTATGTGTTGCCTCTGGAAGTTCAGTTCAGTTAAGTTGTGTTGTGTTGTTTTGTTATTGCCATGTGTAGTATTGGCGTTTGGTCGTCCTTTGTTCATGTTAGTCTTTTGTCTGCCTGACTGTTATTGTTTGGGACCTCATGTTAACTCCTAGCTCGGGGGGTGGACCTCAGGGTTCCACATGGTCGGGTGGAAGAGCTATTTTATCCATTGGTTATTCTTCATCAAGTTCTTATGCAGAAAAGATTTATCCCAATTTTTGGACAATTGTACTTGTACCAGATGATGAAGATGTATGTGTAATCTTGTACCGGATTTGTGTAACAGAACATTCATTGTGTATGTAATTCTGATGTAGTCTGAAAATGGCAATGTAATGATGTACTTATGAGTAAGGAAAGCATTTCAGTTATGTTTTTGATTATGTAGATTGTATTATCTGACGATATGTAATGGATATGAATAAATTATTTTGCATTGGATTTAGATCAGTTACTGATGACTGTTAAATTATGTTAGTTGGTTGGTAAAGTAATGCAGCCTTGTATCTTTAGAGAATATGTCGTAATTAGTTATGTTAACATTTCTTTGATATCTTAAAAAAAAAAAAGTTCCTGTTTCATGTAGCATAAAAGTGTATTTCTCTGAGGTGTACAAGGCAGGCGTTACAATAATCAAGAAAATTAGTACTACAACAATAGAGGATGTGGCAACAATCATTTTCAGCAACATTCACAGAGGTTTGATAAATCTAACATTCAGTGTTTTTATTATAAAAAATATGGAAATTATTGATATGAGTGTAGAAAAAAACAAGGAGAGGTGAGAAAATAGAATGCTAATTACACAGATGAATCTAATTTTGAAAGTTTATTTATCACTTGCCATGTTGTACTCAAGAAAGTGCTAAGGATATCTAGTTTTTAGATAGTGGGTCCAGCAACCATATGACAGGGAATAAGGAATTGTTTGCTAGTCTTGATGATTTTGTTAAATTTCAAGTGAAATTGGGAAATGATAATAAAGTACCTGTAAAGGGTAAAGGAGTAACAAATGTTTTGACAAAGAATGGTGAAAGAAGATTTATTTCTGATGTTTATAAGAAGTACATCACAAGCTATCTCTATATCCCATACTTTGTAAGCTTTGCAAGCTAGCCAAACAGCACAAACCATCCAAGCTTCACAACTATTCCAATCCGCTACTCCAATTGCATCACATGTGGACACCACATCCCATATTCCTACCACTACTAATATGGTCTCCACTATCTCCATGGATCCATCTAATGCATCATACAATCCCAATCTTAGTCTCATTGACATCAGTGACCCGCCTATTATTTCACAAGCTAATCCTAATGCTACAGTCTCTTATGTTGATCACCCTACATCAATGCCGCCATCTTACATAACCCAAGGTTTGCCCATCGTCACCCAACATACGACATATACCAATCCCCATGTTGTCCAAAATACAAACCCAAATGTCCATCCTTCTTTCGCATCTACCAATCCTTCCATCACTTACCATGTCACAAATCCAACTCCAAATTCACAGCCATTGACCAATGCCAATTCATCTTCCACTTCCCATGTGATGCAAAACCTTGGTGCTACTTCATCACAATATACCCAACCACCGCTTGTGTCTCAAGGACAATAATCCTCAAACACATATGTGTCGCATACTAATCCATTGACACACATTGTGAGTACGCAACCTCAACAAATGGTCATGGCCTCATATATTCCACAACAACAACCTTAATATACCTCATACTACACTTCACCTCATAACCAACCACCCCCTTTGCAACAACAACAATTATCTCCAGCGGATGTTCAACAAATGATTAACCAAGCGGTAGGACAAAGCAAGAAAACATTTTCCTTAGAAAACATATGCGCTTATCCGTTTGACAAGTCACTTCATATGACACCTTTTACGCCACACTTTGAAATTCCACAAAAAGATAAATATAAAGGAAAAGGAAATCTGGAAGACCATCTTAGAGCATTCTTTGTGGCATGTCTCGATGTTTCTCAAGATGATACATATCTTCTGAGACTGTTTCCCCGAAGCTTAGCGGGACAAGCTCTTGAATGGTTCTCTCGTTTACCTCCGGGCATTAAGTCTTTTGCAGAGTTAGCAAATAAATTTTGATCACACTTCACTTTTAACATCGAACATGAAGTGAACATGAACGACCTTGTCAACAAAAAACAACGCAATGGTGAAGCTTTCTCTTCATTTAATCAACGATGGAGTAATATGGCTAGCAAACTATCATGGGAAATACCTGAGAAACAACAACTCGATATCTTTGTTCAAAATCTTCATCCTGAGCTGTCATTCCAATTACAATTACAAAGTGCTAGCACCTTTGATGAACTTGTTTCCAAAGGAACCATCATTGAACCCGCTTTAATTGCTAAGGGTACTATCAATATTTTTTGCGATAACAAAGACTATCCTCAAAATTCCAATGATAAGTCTCTCTTTTGGAACAAGAACAAGAATGTTGTTAGTGACGGTGTTGTAGACGCAAAGAACATACAACCAATGAAAGCTCCTATCAACATTCAAGTTGCCTCTACAACAACTCAACCTTTTCAACAAACTCGACAATGACAAACTTCAAATCCCCATCGGCAGTTCACACCATTAGCGGAACCTATGGAAGTTGTCTTTCGAAAGCTTCTCCAAGTGGGAGATATCATACTACCGGATGCACCACCTAACGGAGAACTACTCTTCAAAGATCCTTGGTACAAAGAGAATGAATATTGTGATTACCATAGAGTCAAAGGACACAAAAAAAATGGTTGTATGCGCTTAAAGCATGTTATTCAAGATTGCATCGATCAAGGTTTAATCAAAATCACACCTCCAACATCACAACCTACACAACAATCGACATCTAACTATGATCTAGATGCTTTGAAGAATCCACGTCCATCTCATGACAAACCAAGTCACCCTCATGCTAGGAATGCCATTCTATACAACTATGAATCATCCACTATTGGACGCATTGACCATGCCTGCATTTCTACCATTACTATCCAAGGCAAAGCACCTGACTGTACTGTAACTACTTGAAGAGGTTGGGTTACCATTCAAGGAGCACCTGTCCATCCTCTTCGATCGTCCTCTAGCTATAATATCCTTGATCACCTTGGCAAAACACCTACGTATATTTCCATTCTTGAGTTGCTTCGCATATCCCCGGCCCACAAAGCTATCCTTGACAAAGCTTTACAAGAATTGTCGGTGCCTAATGATATCGATACCATGCAATTCCAATCTATGGTCGCTAGCATTGCAGCCCCTTGTCATCTCACCTTTTCTAACAAAGATCTTCAACCCTCCATTCATCCTTCACACAATGAAGCCCTCCACATAGAAGTGTTTGTCAAACAACGTCATATCAAATGAATCCTAGTGGATGGTGGAGCTGGTCTCAATATATGTTCCTTGAAATTAATAAAACAATTGGGATATTCTGAGAAAGATGTTGACACTTCCAAGGTCATTACTATCAGAGCATATGATGATGCCGAGAGAGATACTGAAGGGATTATTTACTTGCCTATTCAAGTTGGACCGGTCACTACTAACACTCATTGTCAAGTTCTTGATATTGAGATTCCTTATAACATCATCCTTGGTCGTCCATGGATCCATGCCCTTATATCAGTTCCTTCTACATACCATAAATATCTTAAATTTCCACATAACAGTGTTGAGATTACTATCCATGCTGATCCCACTCCATTTGAATTTTGTCATTCTTTTCAAGCTAAATACCAAAGTCCTAACCGTATTCCTATCAACACCGAAGCACACCCATATTCATCATATATAGATCCATCTGTCCTACTCAAGCCATCATCTAGCAAAGCCGCTTCCAATCTCTGTATTAAGTACACTGAACATGGCCTTGGTGAGTACACATTGTAAGACTCTTGTTGTGTGGGAACTCTTCCCTTATCTCCCAAATCTCATGGCAAACCTTCCACATCCAAGCCATCTTCATCCACAGCTGTCATAAAAGCCCCACCCACAGTATTCATAAAAGGTGGATTCCTGGATGATGAAGACATTGATGATATCAACTCTTGGATATTCTTTGATGAGAACAACCAAGTCCAACTTGAAGTAGAGAGATATAGCAATGGGTTCCACATCATTAAGAACATGGGCTACAAAGGACATGGTGGATTGGGATCATAGGAATAAGGACATATTGAGCCCATTGTTGTGTCTAAGAAGTTTAATAAGCAAGGCCTTGGCTATCAGCCAGAGGTACCATGTTCCAAAGACATTAAGTGTATTTCTGATATGGATGCTGGACCTTTTTCAGTAGGAGAGACTTCTAGTTCAGATACCATCGATGAATCCTCCCTTCATATTACCAACCTTTTTCAAGAAACCTCCATCTTCATGATTTCCACAACTCCCTCTAGCCATAACTATTCGTCTATTACCATTTCATTCGTATATCCTAACCTCGTCGATTAGGACCAATTGGGGGCACCGATATTGGATACATTTGAGAATGATGAAGCTATTACAGAATTCATGGGCATAAGACAAGGCATTCCTTTGGGTGATCACAAAGCAAGTTTTATGATGGATCTACCTAAACTAGCATATTTTGGCAGAAGTATCAAATCCTTCAGTCGCAAAAGTGAAATAAACAAAATTAAAAAAAATAGGTCACTAGGTGAAAACTGAAAGGTGCCTCTTGACCGTGAAAAAGTAAAAATAAAGGATGTATCCGAAGGTGAAAACCTCTCTGAGGCACCTAAGGATGGGGGATTTGATCTTCCTGTAGCCACTGACTATCATGAGAAATCAACAGTGCTAGTTGAAAAATCACAAGACATGAACTTGGGCACAGAGCAGAATCCAAAGATCACATTTTTGGCAGCATCACTATCAGAGCAAGAAAGAAGAGACTTCACAGCATTTTTCATAAAAAGAGCTATAAATTTTGCATGGACTTACACTGACATGCCAGGTCTAGATCCATCACTTGTGGTACATCATTTAGCAGTATCTCCTAATGCAAAACTTGTCAAACAAAAATTGCATAAAATGCATCCGCAAGTAGCTCTATTGGTTAAGGCAGAGATTCAGAAGCTGATAGAAGCAAAGTTCATAAAGCCTATTGATTATCCAGAATGGGTTTCAAACTTGGTACCTGTAGCAAAACCTGATGGACGAGTTTGCTATTGCACAGATTTTAGAGATCTTAATAAAGCATGTCCTAAAGATGATTTTCCACTACCAAGCATAGACAACATTGTAGATCTCACAGCTGGACATGAAATGTTATTTGTGATGGATGGATTTTTTGGATATAACCAAATCAGAATAGCAGAGGAAGATCAAGACAAAACATCATTCATTTGTCCATGGGGCACATACTGTTGGGTTGTAATGCCTTTTGGTCTCAAGAACGTTGGAGCTACTTATCAACGAGCCATGATAGTTATTTTCCATGACCTTTTCCACACTATCATGGAAGACTATGTTGATGATATTCTAGGGAAATCCAAGACAAGAGAAGGACATCTACAGGTATTAGCATTAATCTTTGATTGACTAGAGAAATATCAAGTTAGACTGAACCCAAACAAATGTGTATTTGGCGTAACATCTGGAAAACTGTTGGGATACATTATGTCTCGACGAGGAATAGAAGTGGACCCAACCAAAGTAAAAGCTATCATGGAAATGCCTCTGCCAGCAAATCTCAAGCAGCTTCGTAGTCTACAAGGAAGGTTACAGTCCATCCGTAGATTTATCTCACAACTAGTAGACAAATGTCATCCTTCCAACATCTTCTTTGCAAGGGTGAACTTTTTAAGTGGGATGAAAAGTGTCAACAGGCCTTCAACAAAATAAAGGAATATCTGGCAACACCTTCTATGTTAGTACCTCCTGTACTTGATCACCCATTATTGCTATACATATCTTCAACAACATCAGCATTGGGTGCCCTCTTAGCTCAGCACGATGATTCAGGGAAAGAACAAGCTATCTACTACATTAGCAGAACTCTTGTGGGATATGAACTTAATTATTCATCTATGGAAAAAGCAGGTTTAGTATTAGTGTTTGCTTCCCAAAAGTTGCGACATTATATGTTGAACCAAACAACAAAGCTCATATCTAATGTTGATCGACTCAAATATCTTTTCTCTAAAGCAATCCTCACGAGAAGATTAGCAAAATGGGTTATGATCTTAAGTGAATTTGACATTCAATATGTGGATCGAAAGGCCATAAAAGGACAAGTAATCACTGATCAGTTAGCTGTAGCACCTGTCACAGATATTCATCCAATACGTCTAGAATTCCTTTATGAAGGATTGTTCAATCTAACTTCCCCAACTGTTGATGACTGTTTTGATGCAATCATAACAATAAGTTAAAATTCACATGACATGAATTGAAACTATACTTGAAAGACAAGAAGGAATCATTTGGTGATTCAACTAATCCCAAGTCTACAATGGTTCGGTTGGTCAAGTTCAGTTGGTCAATGTGAAGCTGTAATGTTCAAGGGGCCTTACGTAGTTTAGGTTTGTTCTGTGGTTTACTGGCCTAAGAATATGCAAAGAGGTCATGAGATATGTCAATACTCTTCATTCCTTTGCATAAAGGTGCTACTGTGCTGCAAGTTTCAGATGGTTTTTTTTTTGGATTTATGCAGCTTCCTTCTTCATGTACTTATGAAAACTATCTACTTAGACTCTGTTTTGCATGCTTCTTCAGATTTGAGACAATTTCCTTTAGATTTCTACGTGTTCAGCTAAATATTTCAGATGGGTTGGGAAAAGTTAGAGAGATCTAATCTACACTTCATCTAATCTACAGAAGGATCTAATTGTTTCTGTTATCCACTATGTAAATACCACAGTAATCTGATCAAATCCACAGTAAAAACCTTAAATGTAAGTCCTGAGCATTTTCACAAACATACATTTAAAATTGCAAGCTCTCAAAGAAGATATTTCAAAACACAAAGAAGAGCAGGAGAACACTCAGAAGATAGATGCAGAACTCCAGATTCTATTGTATTAGAAACGAAGAGCCATACATGATTTACAATGTAAGAATGACTCTTAGTTTCATTGATCATACTACAGAGAACTTACAAGCTTTACAGATACAGTAAGGCAGCCAGACATTCCACGCGCACCTTACTGCAGACAAACAGGCGACCTCCTTCTTCTACTCTAAACTATGCTAAGCTATCCTGCTGTATTTTCCTAAAATCTCTGTGTGTAGCCCCTGTTGTAAAGTATTACAGTGCAGAGAGGCACAATATAAAGACATTTTGATTGTCCTCACTACAGCAAAAAACCTAACTAAACCCCTGGTTCAAACCTCTAGTTACAGCAATAAATGCAGGTGAACCGGTTCTCAAAAATATCTCTGAGTAGAGGTCAAATCTGGGCGAAATATTGCCCCCTCTGAGAAGTTCCAGCAGCTGGGCAATAACTTCTGTTTGTCTTTTGCAGAAAAATCTCCAGCTGCGACCTTCCTCTTCACTTGAATGGCTTTGACTTTTGCATTTCATCTCTATCTTCTTGCTCCTGAGATCTGATCTTCTGCCTCCATGAGGTCACTGTATTGACTTTCCAGCTGCTTCCTCAACTGCAAGCCTGCAAGACAAGACAAGTAATAAGTATTCCATTTATGACAAAACAGCATGAAAATCAAAATAAGCATTTAAATACAGGTGACTGCACAAGATCGCGGAAATCAGATCCAAAATCCACTCAAAACGCATCAAAAATGCGCCCAAGCTGCTCAAAATTGATGGGTCAACCATCGCTGACCGGGAAAATGCCAGAGGCGCCAAAAAAATGCTTTAAAATGCCCACCGCTTCATTTTCCGCCCATCGGCATGATCATCCCTGTCGGTGCGTCAAAAAAACAGGTTAGTCGATATACCTCATCATCATGATATTCTGGAAATAGCATTCCCTCCTGAAGGTTCAGATGAATGTCATCATGATGATTCGCTTCTGCATAAGGAGGAAAAGAACAACAACATCATCATCATCATGTAGGAGAATAGGAGGATGCGAATATAATCATGCTGCCGAGGAAAGGAAGATGATGGTGACGTCATCATGATATTCGGGCTTCATTGAAATGCTAAGGATGACGTCATCGTCATATTCGGTTAAGATCAGGGGGATAGTTGCAATATCGGGTTACCTGAGGGGCATGATCAGGATGATGAAGTGAATATGACCCTTTCACGGCCAAGGTAACCCTCTCGAGAAAAATCAGCATGATGAAGATCATCATCATATTTGCGGCTTGTGTCGAACTTGGAATAGGACGTCATCATGATAATCGGGAACCGGATCGTGTTTGAAAAAATATCCCGCTTGAAGGAAAAAAGATGATGATGATGATCATCAGGATATTTGGTTCTGTCGAACATAGAAGAAGACATCATCATCATGTTTGGGAGCCGGATCGTGCTTGAAAAAATATATCCTGTTTGAAGGAAAAAGGATGATGATGATGATGATCAGGATATATTTACTTCTTCGTTAATCAGATCGGGATGACGTCATCATGATAATCGGGTCCTTTGTTAAACTTGAAACATGACGTCATCATGATATTTCGCCAACCGGATCATGTTTGAGAAAAATCCTGCCGAAGGGAAAATGTGATGATGATGATGATCATCATCAGGATAATTGCATAAAGGTCGCATTTTCGGCAGGAGGACTTGGCGAAATATCGGGCGCACAAACAAGATCATGATGATGATGTTGTTAACAGGACAGGATAAAAAAATGATGATGATGACCCTCGCCATCGATTTATCATGATGACGTCATCATGATAATTTGTCTTCGAAGCACAAGGGTGAGTTAAGGTCATCATGATAAATCGCTAGGGTGATATTGCAAAATATGATGATGCTGTTTAAGAAATGCAATATCGACCACCCTGAATAGATAGGGTGATCATCATGATGTTTAGGCAAACGGATATCAGGAGGATATGAAGATGATGATCCTCCTTCGAAATTATCATGATGATGTCTTCAGCACTTAGCGAATTCAGCGAATATGACCCGTGAAAGATCAGGATGAGGATCAAGAAGCCGTCATCATCATAATTTGAAGTTCAGCAAATATCATGATGATGACCCTGCGATAGGTTTATAGCACGCGCATGCAAATATGCCGAAGGTGATTTTGTTAAGTCAGGGTGATCTTATACCATCAGCATGATATTTTAAGATCAGGCGATGCAAGGATATCATGATGATGCTCGCGATACAAAGGCCGCTCGACGGGGGGAACTTACCTTGACTTAAAGTTAATGTCATCATGATATTTTGAACCTCAGGATATTATCGGGGGGGTGCGTTTAAAATATGATGATGATGACGCTCTTCAGCAAAACCGAGTTTATAACATGACCTTCCTAAAAGATATCATGATGCTGCATAATGCGAAGATCATGATGATCCTGTCAACATGACTTAGAATAAAAAAAGATGATCCTCCTGCGAATATCAGGTTTGACCAAGACTTTGACCGTGCATAACTTTCACATATGGACGAATTTTTCAATGAAGTAAAAGGCAAACCTGCATGAAATTTCAAGCTCTTTCAAAATATGAGGTCACAGAAACAAAATATGAACTTTGACAAACAGACCTCATGATGATGACCTGCCTTATGCAATATCATGATGATGATGCACCTGACCATTTTTTACCAGACCGCCAGAAAGCAGAAAAAACACAAGCAGAAGCAAAAAGAAAGACATCAGCAGGGGTCCCCATTTTGCTAAGGAGCATAATGGGGCGTGTTGTGAACATCACAACACCAACCTTGTGGCAACTATTATTTGATGGATCTTACACACAACATGGATCAGGAGCAAGGATATTGTTTGTTACCCCTTAAGGAGATTGTATCCCCAAATCATACATAATTGCATTTCCATGTACCAACAACATAGCAGAATATGAAGCTTTAATCACAGGATTACACATGGCAGTACAATGGGCTATCAAACAGCTACAAGTCTTTGGTGACTCTCAATTGGTTATCAAACAAGTTTTAGATGAATATCAAAAAGATGAGAAGCTTCTTCCATACAAGATAATGGTTGATGATTTTAAAAAGTACTTTGACAATATCACCTTTGAACAAATTCCAAGGCTACAAAATAGAGCAGCAGATGCCATGGCTATGATTGGATCTCTTCTAGATATGCCATCTAATACACACAAATGTGAGTTTCTGGTTGAACAACTTCTAATTCTAGCATTTGAAGTACCACAGTCTGAGCTTATATGTGAAATTGTTGGTCCCAATTCACCGTGGTATGAGGACTTATACGAGTATCTCCGCAATCAAACCTTTCCATTCCAATTATCTAACACCCAATGCAAAACCTTTATCCGTCGAGCCTCTCGTTACACTATCCTAGGAGACATCCTTTATCGCCAGAGTCTTGATGGTATCCTTCTTAGATGTCTTGATTCTGAGGAAGCAAAAGTGGCCTTACGTGATGTACATGAAGGTGTTTGTGGCTCGCATTCTGCTGGCGCTGGTCTTGTTAAAAAACTTCTACGAGCTGGATACTATTAGCCAACTATGGAAAAAGATGCACAATAATTTGCAAAAAGATGTCTACAATGTCAGAAACATGGGGATCTAATACATGCACTAGCACATGAGCTTCAACCTATCACTACTCCATGGCCCTTCTCGTAGTGGGGACTTGATCTCATAGGTAAAATCCATCCTACTTCATCCAATGGTCATAAGTTCATTATCACCGCCACTGAATATTTCACAAAGTGGGTGGAAGCCATTCCAATGACTTATATTATTGGCAAGCAAATATCCAAGTTCATCTTACATTATATTGTTTGCCGTTATGGAGCTCCTTAAGCTATTGTCACTGATAATGACCGTCCTTTCAAGAACCAAGAGGTTAGAGATCTTTGTAACAAGTTTCATATCCAACATCGATTCTCTACACCTTACTATCCTCAGAGCAATGGTCAAGCTGAGGCTTCTAACAAAACAATTATCAAGATCCTCAAAAAGACAGTCAATGAAGCTGGTCGTGATTGTTATCTACAACTTAATCCTACATTATGGGCATATAGAACAAGTATCAGAACCCCCACTAGAGCTACACCTTATGCTTTTGTGTATGGTACTAAAGCCATCTTACCTATTGAGGTTGAGATCCCCTCACTGCAAGTATCTCTATAGCATACTATATTAGATGAAGAATATCGAGTATCTAGACTCCATGATCTTGAGCTACTAGATGAACGGCGTCTTACAACACTCAACCATCTCCAAGTCTATCAAAACCATCTACACCATAGCTACAACAAAAAAATTAGAGAGAGTAGATTTCAAGTTGGAGATCTTGTCCTTAAAGTAAATCAAAGGAATCAACAACATCGTGAGAAATAGGACAAGTTTGAACCAAATTGGCTTGGTCCTTTTATCATCACAATAGTTTATGGATCAGGTGTATACACTCTCTCCACACCTGAAGGTTTTCCCTTGGATGAACAAGTCAACAGCATCCATCTCAAGAAGTTCTATCCATGAATCCCAGCAACCAAAAAAAAAAATCCATCCAATAGTGAAAACTACTTTGTGGCGGTTTGGATAAACAAAAAAAAAATTAGTACAAGATAAATAATTCGTCCACTGGTGAAAACCTGGTAAATAGACGCCTTGGATAAGTACCATAGTGAAAACCTAGCAAACAGGCGCTATGTGTAGTGACCAACTCCCATCATTTGCTTAGTTTGTTTGATTATCACTATTCCTGGCATACCTTGCCATCTTATCCTATGTAATCCATATCATAATCCACTTTTCGCCTTGTACGAGTATCATAATCCATTTTTTCATGATAAAGTCTTTCCATCTTCACCTCTGTCAATACTAGCTATCATATTTTGGACATTGTTGGGATAACTAGATCATTTGGTACCTTAGTATCTTCTCCGCACGCACCATCCCTCGCCGTATCTCCATAATAAAACCTCATCCTACACTGGGGGCACTTGTTAGGCCTTATTTGGAAGTGGATATCTACAGCTCTAGCTCATAACACAATGAACACCCAAGCTCATAACACAACAAACTTTCAACTTCAACCATAGCACACATCCAACGACAAACATGGCAAACATTTGCAACTAGGATTCATATCTTCGCAATCAATTCAAGCTCAAACATCATCAAAAACATCAAAATAGCATTAAAAAAAAAACTTCAAGCAATAAAGTTGATCCTTTTGACATCAACCTTTAGTGCACTAAGCAAAAACTACATCGCCAACTCTATCATTAAAGCCTTGATCCCGTGGATACAGGGTATGTAGGCAATCTGAGATGTGAAGGAAGCACTCTGATTTAGGCAAAGATGATAGCCCCCCTTTCATCACTCATCTTTCACCATTCTTCTAATCATCCTTCAATCTTTTATCTCCCTTTCTTCTACCTTTCATCACTTACATCATCAATAAGCCCAGAACTACATATTCATCATGTCTCATCATCATCGTAAATCTACTTTGATCTTGTGGACATAGGGTATGTAGGCAGTCTGGAATACGAAGGCAGTATCCAGTACTCAAGTACAGATGATCCACCCCATCTTCATCTTCTTTCATCTTCCATCTTCTTCTCTTTGATTAGCTCAAGCAAGAAGCAGACTATCCACATATCAGAGAAAGCTCAAGCACTTTAACCAATCAGCAATAATCCAAAAGCTATTTGCCTGCATGCCTTAAGCCAACATTTGCTATAGCATTTTATCAACATTTTTAGCCTTCAATAGGATGCAACTTTCCTCTCAACAAGGCACCGGCTTAAACTCATCCAAGAACACCTAAATTTGGCAAGAGAATGTGATGACAATATATTTTGTTTTATCTTTTGTCCCCTTTCTATGCCTAATCAAGACTGCCTTGATCTATCTATATCTTGGTACGTTGCGATGAAGTAAGGAATGGGGCATGGTCATATTGCTTTCGTATGTTGTGTCTGCGAGATGATCTTATTTCTTCCTATGCATATTGGTATCTTGTACGTGTTGGGATTAGCATCTTACATATCAATATCTCTAGCATCTGAGAAGCTAAATAGTCGCTTATGCACTTGAGACTATTCTATGTTAAGACTAAAACCATACATATAACCAACAAGGTGTCACTATGTGTAGTGGAGATAAGCTCAAACCATTGCTTGTAGCATCAAAGTCGATCTCAGAACACTAGCTGCTATTCATATCTTTTGTGTGTTGGCTCAACATCTTCACCTCATACGTTTAGACAAGATTGTAGTATGTTAGTTTTGCATTGGATATCTTGACACCTTGGTCTTCTATACCCTGGTGCATAACATCCATATGCTATATCAAACATAAGGATTGCATTTCTTTTTCATTCTTGAGCAATTACTTTTAAAGCTGCCAATCATCCCATCTAGTTATTCCTTTATACGCCCATGTAGTCCTCAACCAAGATCAATCTTTCCTCCATCTTTCTTGTTCGCGTTCTTTATCCTACAAAACAAGTATGTTAGACATATCATATCATTACCATCTATCTATATGCATAAGTCCAAGTCATCTCATTACCATATACATCTTTGTATTATCATTAACATCGCACATTTCCATTATTTCCATTTGCATATTCATATCATTTGCATAACCATCCATAAAGGACCATGAAAACACAAAAAATACATCCATAACATCATACCATAAAGGCATCCATACTCATTATACTATCGTAGAACCAAAAGCCATCATATATATATAAATATGTCAATATACAAGTGTCTACATATACAAGCTTAGCCATCAAAAATGTACAATTGGCTCTAGGCCTCATCATGATACAACATAATATACATAAACAAGGTAGCCCTAGTGACTACTGGAAGCTCCCTCACCCTATCCACCACCATTGGGTCTTGTACTTGGTCCCCTATCTTTCTGTGGCCCCATCACTGACACTACAGATTGAGACCCACCTATCCTCCATGAACCTGAAGCTCCTGACCTGCTCCTAAAGCTAGGCTGCCTCTGCTCTGCTAGTACAACCCCATAATATAAGCCTCTATAATATTCACCCTCACCCTGTACCCTCCTCATCTCTCCCTGTATCTATGTCAACTACGTGGCCAAGTACACGGTAGCCCCATCTGTCCCTAATGTAGCCACTGCTCTATCCCGCTTGCTAGTCATCGCCTGTAACTGCTGAACAACTAAATCCCTCTCTATCCACAGTCCATCTCTCTCAGCCCTCATCGCCTGCATCTACTGATGATAGTGTCTCGCTCCACCCTCATCATCTACTCATTCTGCCTAGTTGTATCTCTCTCTCCTGTCACTCTGGCAAGTGCACCATCATCCTGCCCATCACCTCCTTGTGCTCTCGCTTGCAGCTGTGCCTAGTATGTCTATGCCTGTGCTCTAGCATGCCGTAATCCAATCACTACCTGATGCCTATCTAGCTCCACTCTCCTCTACGTCATCCAATATCCGTCTCCAGTACACTAGCCCTCTGTGCTACTGATATGTCAAAGCTCCTCTATACATCCTCGCATAAGGCTCTCCCGCTACTCTAGCTACCCATCCATCTAGCCTCGTCACTAGAATATGCTAATATGCCTGTACATGCAAAACTGTGACTCCTACAGACATACTAGCCCCAAACATATATGCGCAATCATGCAGGAAATGATAGAGCTGTCCTAGTACACACTCCACCCATGCATATCTTGTCCCATAGAACATCTCCTCCATCAATGTCCCCCATCCTACTGGAAATCCTCTCGCTCGTCTGTCTCCAACTAACCATTTGATAATAGCTACTACCACTTGCTGCAGTCTATCGCATAGCTCCTCCATCCTCACCATCAGAATCTCTGAGCCCTCCACTCTAATGTCTAGTGTCCCAAACAATCTTTTGAATGCAACTAGACCCATATCAAGATCATAATCTACTCAGTCCCCATCAATCGAAACACACAAAATCTGGAACACATCCTCCAAGGTAATAGTCGCCTCTCCTGTCGGCAACAAGAAAGACCTATGCTCACTCCTCCATCGCTCCACCATCACCATCATCAGTCCTCGATGCGCCTGCACCGGCTCCAATCTAGACACATGCTCTAATCTGAGGATCTCTAACACTAGACACTCCTCTACATCCAGCAATCTCACCAATCGCAAATCCCTAGGATGTGGGTCTCATGATAACAAAGGCATTAGTACATCCTGCATCATTTCACTCATCATATCAGTCTCTTACGGTACACATAACTAATACACAAATGGACTGTTTCCTGCTCTACCTACTTCTATCTATTGCAAGTGACTTATTTTTCTATATGCACATACCTTTTGACCCTTAAGCGATCTATATTCTATAAGTGAGCATATGTTCTTTCTAAGCGAGATACATATCTATATGTGCCTACTTTTAGCCCATAAGCGACTTGCTTTTAACTCTATGTGCATTCTGCCTATCTATTTGCCTAGCCGACTGGAAGCGACCTACTTTCGCCATATGTAGTCCCTTCGAGCCTATAAGCGACCTATTTTTCTTCCTAAGCGACCTGCATGACCTATCCTAAAACCTAGTCACTTCTAGTGACATGTGTGCATTTATGATGCTTCTAGCCTATCAAAATCACACTTTTAGAAAAAATTTTGATACATACTGGTACACCTGCTCACTCTGGTCATCCATGTGTCCTCACTCGCTCGACATGATGATCTCTACGTGGAATCACCATCCTGATAGCTCTCCAACTCTCGCCGCACCACACCTCTAAGGAGCTCTGGATCTCTCTAGATTTCTGAATACAAATGCGCACAAATGAGCCTATTTTCCCTTGATGGACCTACTTATAGCCCCTGTCCAAACCCTAATTCTTCTATACCATCCTAGTTATCCCACCCAATCCCCTTTTTCTTCATGTCAGCCTCATTTTCTAGCCTTGCATTCTTATCGTGAGCCAACCCAACCCTTCCTAGTTAGCCTAGCTTAGCTCTCGAGGGGGCATCACCCGCCAGTTACACTGGGGCATAACCTTGTTTATCGAGTGAATTATCGTATCTTCTTTGACACAACGTTCTAACGAACATTGTATCAAAGAGGGGTAAAATGTAGACACCCAAAATTGACCTAATTATCATTAGCATTCAAATATTGCATTAGCTACCATTTGCATTTGTCTAACACACTTGAGCAATGTCCCTATCACTTATTTCTTCTATTAATTAAATAAATTTATATTTATTTAATTAATTCATTAGCTATTTCTTCTATTTCTTTCTAATATATAATTAAATAATCTTTAATTATTTAATTATCTTATTTCTATCTATTTTTAACTAAATAAATCTTATTTATTTAATTAAAATCCATTCACAAAACCCACTTTCCAATTAATTAAATAAATTTTATTTATTTAATTAATTTCTCTTATCATTTATCTCAATGAGCCGACATGTGTGCCTCTTTCATTTAAAAAGATAAGTGGTACTACATCTTTTATTTAATATCTTTCACATGTAGTACTTTTTATGTACACGGTCACACATAAGCCTTATCTCCCTTCCACTTGTCATCTACACATTCATCAATGACTATCATTTCATCTTAGCCATTCATATAGCCACCAAATCTCCACCGTTGATTGATTTTGGTTGAGTTCTATATAAACACCCTCTCATTCCATACTACATCTATCCAGCATTCATACAGTGTCTACATTATCATCTTGAGCATTTTAGCATCCATCTAGCATTTTACCATTATCATCCATCCATCATGGCAGCTTTTATCTTCAGAATTGTTCATTGTTGAGAAGCAATCCACATCATAAACAAGGAATCATATAATCTAGGTGATATAGTTCTTGAATTTGATGCTTTGGTTTCATTTGGATTAGATTCTTTGATGATGGTAGGGTTAGGTTTTCATGGCCATGCTTGATCTTATTAACCTAATTTTTACCTATCACAAATACAAAAAGGTTACAGGGTATCTTTTAAGAACAATGTGTTAGCAAGAGACACTACATAGCATTGATAGGTGTTGTCATTGATGGCAACTAAGATTGTTCCACACATCCACAGTGCAGTATCTGATCATACCAGAAGTTAGAATGATAAGCTATCTAAGTCTGGGAGCATGAAACAGAGCATATAGCAGAGCCCAATATTTTGGTTAGCAGATCTCTCTAGTTAATCATTATGTGTTGCAGATTTGAAGGAGTGTAGAGGGACACCAAGACAAACTAAATCCAAGTTTTTAGCTTCCGGTGATAATGGGATCAGAAGTTATGAGCATCTGAATATCAGGTCCTATTATGACAGAACAATTAATGAAGAATAAGCAGACTTATGTTAATTCTTGTGCGGACCCAATAGAAGTGTTTTGATGAACTGTGTATGAGATAGAATGTTAGTGGTTGTCATGTATGATGATCTACATGTGTTATTTTTGGTACGCATCAATATTGGTGTATGGATCTAGCCGACAGAACATACCTTTCTTAAAGAGTTCAAAGTGTTGTTGTTGCCGACTGGTAAGTGATTGCAATTCAAGATAAGGATATATATAGTTGATGATTGTGGATATTTTGGAGATGTATGCGAATAAGGTATGTATGGAAAAGAGAAAAAATTCAAGGAGGAAATGAAGGCAAATCAGTAAGAAGAGCAGAGCAAGATGAAATGTGTAAGATTAGTTTTTATAATTAACTGGAACTGAAATTCATGCATAGGCAGATGCTATTAATCAGTTCAAATCTTTGTAATTCTCTTGTAATATTTTCTTAGGCATGAGCCTCCATTTTTGAGCAGTGAGCTCTGGGAAATGAGCCTGAATGCATGTGCATTCCCACTTGTAAAATACTTTTAACAGAGTATTAATTTTGTGGGTTAACCCCCACCGTGGTTTTTCCCTTAACCGGGTTTCCACGTCAAAATCTTGGTGTCAAATGTGCTATTTATGTTTCTGCTTATGTAATGCTGAAATATTTATTTCATTAACTTGTTTATAAGATTGATTAAAGAAGGAAAATGGTTAAATAAGTAACAACTGATTCACCCCCCCTCTTAGTTGTTCGCACCTAATCCAACAATTGGTATCAGAGCAAGGTTCCTTAGAGAAGCCTAATAGCTTAAGGAAAAGATCTTGAAAAAAGTTTCAAATGGGTTCATTAAGAGATCTTCAGTCAACCCTAGAAGAGCTTACTCAATCTAGAACAAAAATTAGTAATTTGAGAGGTGAACTTAAAGATGATGATGATACCATTGAAATGTTAAAAGATAAATTAATAAAATTTTTGCAAAATAAAAAGGAGCTACTTCTGTAGCTATCCAGTCTACTTGAAGAAAATGGCTTGAATGAAGCTTTGAAATAAAAAAACAAAGGAATGTGAGAAGCTCTCAAAAGAAGTCGATGTTCTAAAAATTGAAATGGAATCTGGGGTGATGAGGCAAACCAAAGAAAGTGAAGATAGGAAGAAAATTGAAGAAGATCTGAAACAAAAATTTAAAGAAAGATCTGAAGAATGTTACAAATTGGATGGAATAGCTAGCCATCTAGAGTCTGATCTACAAGAAAGAAGAGTTAATGAGAGAGAACTTGAAAGGCAAATAATCACTCTCAGACATGACCTAAATATTACAAATGAATATAAGGAGAAGTTCAAGATAAGTTTAGAAAAACTTGAAGCACTACTTGAAGGACAGAAAAGGGCTGATGACAAGCATGGTCTTGCATATGAGAAAGGTGAAAGCTCTAGATTCGGATAGAGAAATTTTCAATCTAAGAATAGGAGAAATAGACCTAGAAAACATCCGGTAAGACATCCTAATGCTCAAAGATATCCATCATTCAATGGAAATTGTTTTAACTGCAACAAATTTGGTCATAGAGCTACTCAGTGCAGAAACAAAGTAAATCAAAATGGTCCATCCTTCTCCGATCAATGCTTCAAGTGTAGCAAGTACGGTCATAGATAAAATGAATGCAGAAGTATGACAATGAATAATCCCAATAACATAAGAATTAGTAATTCCTTCAATGGTTACTGCTTTGTTTGCAATGGGTTTGGACATATGGCTAATCAGTGCAAATCAAGAGAAAATCAGGTTTATAAGGAAAGAAATGTTGTATGCTTTAACTACAATAAATCTAGTCATATTGCAAGACTCTATAGAAGTAAAGACAATGGAAGAAGAGGTTTGGTGAACAGAAAACCAGATGAACAAAGACAAGACAAAGGCAAAGAGAAAATTGATACGAATGAGACTCAAGATGAATCAAACAAGATATGGGTCAGGAAAACCATTACAAACGATAGCAATGGATCCACACTGCAATTTGGTGCTGATAATTCCTCGGGGAATTAAGTTGGAAGTCTTGGCTCAGGGGGAACGATATTACAAATCAAATTCCCCCAGCCAGTAAGTAAGTGCCTAGGTCTGGCATAGTAAGAAAAGAGATCTTGGATTGTTTTTAGACCATGTGGAAGGTTTTATGAAAGAAAAGAGATGGATATGGCAAATTACAGAGAAATACGTGAAAAACTACTCAAAACAGAGCAACCGGATGTGCTAGGGGAGGGAATTTATTACAAAGGAAAATTAGGTGATGCAAAGCTTAAAAGGATCATTCACTCCTCATTTCAAATACTTTGTATCAAGAGAAATCCAGAAGAAAGAAGTGGACAAGCTTAGAGCTGAGAATTCTCAAGAGTTGGAAGTGAGAAAATGATTTCCAAGCAAAAATCCTAATCTGCATAGCAAGGTATTTTATGTTTTCTACGAAATCTTTTGAGTTATCAATTTATACAAATGGCTACACCTCTAATGGTAGATGTTATTGAGAGGCCTCGTCTCAAGTTCAAGAAGCATCCATTCAAATCTGTAGAGGTTGAGCTGCTAGGTGCCTTTTCTGGAGTTTCGTACGAGGTTTTACATGTCAAAGATATTAGGGCTTACATTCACTGCAATATAGAGGAATTTGGAAATTTGAAACTACTGGATTTATTTGAAAACCACTTGAAGAATGACAGTCACCAATTGAGACCGGAATATAAAACCCTAGAGAGCAAACACTTCATATAAGTTATTGAATTTTTGTCTTTTGATGAAAGCAAATGGGTTAGGTATGTATTGAGTTGGATACATGATAAGTTTATGTGGCTATTGACGCTATTGAAGATCACAAAAGATGTAACTCAAATTGTGACTGGACTGAATGCAACCTGTGGGCAACCCATTCTTAAGGCTATGAAAAATCAAACAGTAACTGATGCAATCGGAGCAAAATTCAATAGAAGAGCTATGACTATCAATGACATCATTGATCCAGATGTCAAGTTTGCTTCGATGGTAGTTGGGTATAAGATTTACCACTCCAGCAGGGAGAACTCAGTTTCTGGAACAACTATTTATGCCACATATTAGATGATAAAAGAAAATGTGGATTATGATTTGTGTGAGCTACTACAAAGCCAACTAATAGAAAACTTGAACAAAATAAAAAAGGACAAGAAAAATTCCTTCAAGTATGGTTCCTTGGTGATATGTATATTCTTATACTTCATGAATGAAGTGCCGAGAGTTTCGGGTATACAATAGACATCAGACAGGCCAGTGGCATGGCAAGTTAGGGATCATCTACACAGTCTTGGCGATACCCAGACACAAAAGACTGCTTTCTAGGGTTACTTCAAAAACTTCCAAAACTTGATGCATGCAAGGGAAAGAATTCCTAGTTCAGTTGCTGAAAAGTATGAAAATGAAATATGTTTTATGGTAGACACAGATCAATGCTTGATGGAAGCTGTAGAACCAAGGACAGTGTGGATAATGCCAATGGGCTATAAAGTGGATAAGGAAATTTTGGACATGTATGCTCAATATTTCCTGAACAAACCTAAAGACACCTCTGTTGAAAGGTTTGGAACATAAAAGGAACTAAGCTTAAAGTTGTATGTGGAACTTAGACAGCCGGAAACACAAATAAAGGTACACAAGCAAGTGGAAATGTATGCATAAAGCATTGGAATTACAAAAGAAGCAGTGAAAGAAAACAAACAAAGGATTGAAAAGATAAAGAAGAGTACAGAGCAGGCAAAAAGTGATCCTGTAGTTCCCCTAAAAGCCCCAAGGAAGACAAGGAGTTCTACAACTCCTGCTGAGCCTCTCAAGACCTCTTGCACTAAGAAGCCGGAAACCACTCCATCCAGTGAAAGAGGGAAAAGAAAGAAAACCAAGGCAACAAAACCCCCCATAAACACTCAAGATGATGAGGAGATAGAAACAAATGAAGAAGTGAAAGAAATAAGATCCAAGAAGGTCAAAACTTCAAAGGCTTCTAAAGATCAACCATCCGAAAGCATAAGGGTCAGTAAAAAGCAAGTATCCAGTAAGATTGCCATGACTATTGATAAAATTGTAAAAACAATCACTGTTCATGGAAATTTAAAACCTATTAGAGATTACTATGATAACCTTGTTCAAGCAAATAAGAAAACTCTAGAAGATGCCATTATCATATATCTGAATAAATTCAATAGAGCCTTGTTGGAAATCTTACAAGAACTTCCTAAAAATTTAAGGAAAGTAATGGAAATGAGGAAAGAAGCAACCAAGGAAAAAGATATAGAACTCAGAGAGTATGTTCTCTCCTCTTTGTGCCCTATGATGACTAGAAAAGAAGTAGATGAAATCCTCAGAGAAGTCAAAGATAAATTCAGAAGCAAAGTCTGGATGAACAAACTAATGCTTGGTGAGACTAAAGAAATTGCAAAGGAAATAGAGGAAATTCTGAGAAAGGCTTTAGACAAAACTAAATACTACATTGTTTTAGAAAAGCAAGTTGAAGAAGACAATCCTTCGGCTCTGGAACAAAAAGCTCCAAAAGAAGAAACTGACAAAAGAATTAATGACCAAAGTATTACTCTAGATCCACTGGAACTTGATTCATCAAATCTAAGTGTTGGAGAAGTTCAGGAAGAGAAACAAGTCAATCAGGAGGACATAGAAATGATAGACAGAATAATTGATGCAGAGATAACTCCTCCACCTGATCACTCTGGGAAGGAAAAGGATGTTGCTACCACATAGAGTCCTCCGAATCAAGTAGCAAGTGGTGAACAAGTTGAAATGAGTCCCTCAGAAGAGAACACAAAGAAGAATAATACAGAGAGAGAGGAGGAAAAAGGAAAGGAAGACAAAGCAGAAGAAGATGGTGCAAATGTTGAAGCACCTAAAGCAAATGTAGAAAAATCTGATGATCAAAAGAATGATTCAGAAAATGTAGCAAGAGACACTACAAATGCAATAAAAGGCTCTCTTGAAAAGGAAGTGATTGAGCTTGATGAACTTGAACTACTCCAAGGACTAACCAATCTGGATGTGCTCTCTCCATTTCAATTGATGAAAATAGCATCTTTCACCCAAGTGAAAGATAGAAAAAAGTTGATAAAATCCCACTTAGAGGACAATGAGCTGCTAGAGCTAGCAACTAGAGTTTTAGAGAAATTAATGCCAACCTCTTAGAAGAATCAAACTCATTCCCCCTCCGGTCATCTAAAAAATCTTGTAAGTTTAGTAAGTTCACATTTTGAATCTTTTGAAAAGTCTACAGAGACAAAAGTTCAAAAAGAATTCTTGAATAAGAAGTTCAACCAAGTCAAGAAACTGATAGGGAATGATAGATTGATCTTAGGCATCAGCATAAAGAGCATTTAGAATGCCCTAAATGATGGAGGAGATATAAATAAGTTTTGTCTATCTTGGTCTAAAGTAAATAAAGATATTGAGAAGAAGATAAAAGAAAAAGAACAGAAAATATTAGTTCTATCTCAAAATTTTGATCCTTTAACTGTCTCTCCTATAAGCCAGGAATGTCAAGTTATTAGCTTGATAGACGAAATAAAGGCACTTGTAAAAGAGAAAAGCAACACTATCAAGAGGATGTGTGAACTTAGGGGATTGATTGCTCCCAAATTGGAATCCATGCACAATGCCTTATCCGAAGCTCAGAATGTACTTCAGACAAGTGATCCTCTAGATTTGGCAAAGGCAAAAGCATATGCATTTTTGCTGAGTGGGCACATTTCCATTTTGGAAGGAATAAAGAATGCTTGGGCCTTTGAACTTGCCTAATTAAAACCCAATTTTACAGACGTCCTCAAGTTCATGTGAATGGAACTTAATGGTTACTTGTACATATGCACAATGTATATAGAAATTTTGGAGAATTTTGTGAATCCCACCCTTTTCCATTGATGTCAAAGGGGGAGTGAAGGGTAGTGAAAAATGATGTATTCAGCAAAGGGGGAGCACTGGAATTAGAGAAGTGTAAAAATGTACAGACAAAGGAGGAGTTGCACAGAGACACTTAGTCATTTTTTACTAAGTGTTGCCATCAATGCTAAAGGGGGAGACTGTTGGCAAGAGACACTGCATAGCATTGATAGGTGTTGTTATTGATGGCAACTATGATTGTTCCAAACATCTACAGTGCAGTATCTAATCATACTGGAAGTCAGAATGATAATCTATCTAAGTCTAGGAGCCTGAAACAGAGCATATAGTAGAGCCTAGTATTTTAGTTAGCGGATCTCTCGAGTTAATCATTATGTGTTACAGATCTGAAGGAGTGTAGAGGGACACTAGGACAATCTAAATCCAAGTTTTCAGCCTTCGGTGATAATGGGATCAGAAGTTATGAGCATCTGAATACTGGGTCCTATTATGACAGAACAGTTAATGAAGAACAGGCAGACTCATGTTAATTCTTGTGCGGACCCAATAGAAGTGTTTTGATGAACTGTGTATGAGATAGGATGTTAGTGGCCGAAATGTATGATGATCTACATGTGTTATTTGTGGTACACATCAATATTTGTGTATGGATCTAGCCGACATAATAGACCTTTCTTAAAGAGTTCAAAGTGTTGTTATTGCCGACTGGTAAGTGATTGCAATTCAAGATAAGGATATATATAGCTGATGATTGTGGATATTTTGGAGATGTATGCGAATAAGGTATATATGGAAAAGAGTAGAAATTCAAGGAGGAAATGAAGGTAGATTAGTAAGAAGAGAAAAGCAAGATGAAATGTGTAAGATCAGTTTTTATAATTAACTGGAACTGAAATTCATGCATAGGCAGATGCTATTAATCAGTTCAAATCTCTGTAATTCTCTTGTAATATTTTCTTAGGCAGTGAGCCTCCATTTTTGAGTAGTGGGCTCTAGGCAGTGAGCTTGAATGCATGTGCATTCCCACTTGTAAAATACTTTTAACAAAGTATTAATTTTGTGGCTTAACCCCCACCGTGGTTTTTCCCTTAACCGGGTTTCCACGTCAAAATCTTGGTGTCAAATGTGCTATTTATGTTTCTGCTTATGTAATGCTGAAATATTTATTTCATTAACTTGTTTATAAGATTGATTAAAGAAGGAAAAAAGGTTAAATAAGTAACAACTGATTCACCCCCCCTCTCAGTTGTCTGGACCTAATCCAACACAATGTTTGCACGATATTGGATAGATTTCCAAATGATAGGTTGATTGCAAGAGTGGAGATGACAAGGAATCAGATGTTCCCCCTCTGAATTCAGTGCACCCAAGGAGAAGAGGAAGTAAATTTCAAGACAGCGCATCTAGACCAATCATAGCTATGACATTTGAGGTATGGACATTTATATTTTGGATGTTTGATTTTGTTACAAAAGAAGCATATGGTGAAAGGTTTTCCACCAATAGAGCAACTAGATAGTTCATGTGAGAGTTGCATTCTAGCAAAACAACATAGAGAATTTCCCAAATGGAGTCTCATATAGAGCAAGGGCATTATTGGAATTAGTTCATAGTGATTTGGGTGGACCAATGCAAACTCCATCACTTGGAGGAAGCATTTATTTTCTAACCTTCATTGATGATTTTTTTTTTGCTACGTAAGGATAAGATTTGTATTAACTAATCAAAAAGTTTACATCCTTCTGCAATGTAAATATTCAAAAAGTAGTGTATTACTGCAAGAGTCCAGAACCAACATGTACTAACCTCCCGACCATGGTAAAAAAAGGACCATTCAGATCAATGCCTACCTATTCCATCAAAGCAAAATGAGTTATTTAACCAGATCCAAATTACACCTACCTACCAGTTCACTTCAGATTTAACTTGAAATTGTAGTTTTTTCTTGATTTCCATGAGTTTGAGGATAACATTTTATTTTTTTTGCACTAAAGACCCTTCATCTCCCCCCAAATTCTTTTGTTTCTCAGAATCTGATCTGTTGTAGGTCTCCCTACTTTAGCTTGTATTTCTTTTCTCTTTTGATATTGTTTTCCATTCACCACCCTTATCCCCATCATTGGAAGTGACTTGAGATGGAGCCAGATGAAGGGAGCAATCAGTCCCCAGATACAATAGCTCATGTGCATTGTTTGACTACTGAAGTAGAAGAAGCCTTGGGAGATGGACATTGAGAGGTAGCATTGTTGCCAACAACATGATCAGAATTGCAAGCATCACTCAAAGGAGGTGTTTTTTGTTCATTTTTTGATTATGATAAGGGCTCAATAGTCTTCCCCCATTTTTACTACAAGTGATCATGTTCACCTCTGCATCCTTTCCCGTTGCTTGAGGCTACTTTTACATCACTTTCGCCTCTATGGGATATCCCATCGCTTGAAAAATTTTAAATTTCCCTACCCCATCATTTGGAGAGGGAGTGTACCTTTGTGAAGATTCTAATTTTTCCACTACCACCTTTGAGGGGGCTTTGATTGAATAATGGTGAGGGAGAGCATCAGACCACCAAGATTGTTGAACTGAGTTTTTTATAATTCTGGAGAAGGTATTGGCCATATGACCAGTTTTGAAGCACTTCCTACATCGAAAAGGAAATCCTTCATAATCCAAAAGTTGAGTCCAACTGTGATCAACAAACTTGAAGGTGATATCCCTAGGAAGATCCTTTGTTACATCCAAGTCCACTAGGATGCAGGCAAATGTTGTATGGGTGAAGTTTGTAGTGTCTGTATCTGTAGCCAGGACACTGCCAAGAGAGTCTCCAATCGCCTGAAAGCAATCTGTAAACTAGAACTGTAATGGAATATTTGAGAGAGAGATCCAAACCGACTTCATAGAGAAGGATTTAGTAGCAGGGTTAAATTCTAGGAACCATGGTTTGAGGAGGAGCATGCTTTGCCTCCACCACCATTTCACTTGAAGAATAATATCTATGTCCTGTCTGTTATCAAACACCATAATAAAAACCCCTTGAGCACAAGTGTAAACTTCTACATTACCTTTGAGCGAGGGTTGCCATTTCGATGAGATCCAATCATGCAAATTTGGTAACTTGGGCCATAAGCGGTTGAATTGTCCAGTCAAACCATTGGCAGCAAAATATTGCTCCCCTTCAGCGACCTCCTTCTTAAGTGTTTCAGAAAAAACCAAAATAGGAGAGGAGGCAGCCCTTTTGATGAGAGTTCTTGGGCTTCCCGTAGTGGATCCTTGCACATCACTAGTCAACTCACCCTTCAAAGGTCATGCATCCCAAGCTGAGGATTTAAAATTCTTTTCTTGATGTGAACCCACCATAATATCCCTAAAAGAGGGACCCAAACCAGACTTTGCTCCCATTGAGCCATGAGTCTCATTCCTAGAACGTATTTTAGGCATTGATGTGCTGAAAATAGGTTTGTGTGGGGTTCTAATGTCATCTGAGCACAGAGGGCCCAAAACCCTAGCCGTGTTAGGGCACGAGTGTGAAGATTTTTTGGAGGCCAGCCTTGCCCCAAGCGAATTAGAGGACTATTTCCCATTGTAGTTTTGAGGGAGAAGAATAGAGCAGGTGTGACCCCCATGTAAATTATTATAGGAGCCAGACGGTAAAGGGATTACAGTGTTTTTTGACTTTGTTTCCTTCTTGGAATCATAACAAAGCCCTTCCATATTCCCACATTGTCTCCTCAAAATTCCATGTATTGATCACACCTGAGAACCATCCCTATCGGGTTTTGAACCATTGAGAGTCGGCGAAGAGGTAGGAGAGCAGACCGGAGTTTTTCATAGAGCACAAGAATTAGCCGAAGTCATCGCATAAACCTTCTTTGATGATTTTTGCAGGAAGACTTGGATATATTTTCTCAAGAAAAAGGCTGAAGCCTTTAGAAAGTTCAAAGAATTCAAAGCTATGATAGAAAAACAAAGTGACCATTATATCAAGGTATTGAGATCAAATAGAGGAGGTGAATATGTCTAATGAATTTTTAGATTTTTGCAGATATTATAGAATCAAAAGGAATTTTACTACAAGGTATACACCACAACAGAATGGTGTACCAGAAAGAAAGAAAAGAACAATCATGGAGATGGCTCTAGAAGCATATTGAAGGACTAACATTTGCCAAATGAATATTGGGTGGAAGTAGTTGTGAGGCCTAGTTCGAACTACTATTGAGACTAGTTTGCAGATACTTTGTTTATATATCTCTGTGTGTGGACATTATTTTGGATCTTAGATAGTATTAGATGTTTTAATTTAATTAAATGTTTCTAATTGTGTGATTTCTATGATTGTGTATTTAATTTCCGCAAAAATGAATATTGTCTTATTAATAATGAAATTTAATAAATTATTTTATTCGTAGAAATTCTAGATGTTTAATATTTACTTATATGTTGCTGTTGCAAATATGTGCCTAATGTGTTGTCATTGATGTTAACATATCCTTCTATTAGGAATAGTGAATACAGTGTAGAGGAGTGATTAGTATTTCTAGTAAGGTGAAGACCAGAGTTTGTGGATTAAAGGGTTTGTATAGGGCTGTCTATTGTTGCTCTAGTTAAGATTTGAGAGGTCCGCATGGAGATTTGGTGAAGTTATGGCCCTCTGAGTAGAATAGGTTTATGTAGTTGTTCTGTGATGACAGAGTGGCAAGAAGTTGGTCCGGATTGGTCTAGTATGAGAATATTGTGATGTGTATATCTAGAGGCATGTCTGGGATGTTGGTGTGTTCCCTCAACTCGAGTGGCTTGTGGTTTGGAGATTTGGAAGCAATCTTTCTAGTATGACAGTCATGGGAGTGTGTGTTCTTGAGGTTTAGTGTGAAGATGCGAGTGATTCTGGTGACACGAAGTGGTGTGGTAGTTCTTGTTGACTTAATTGTGCTTGTGGTGGTCTCTAGATTGTGTGGCTATTGTGTTGGTGGTCCACATTAACAAAGGAGCTCGTGATTGAAGGTTTCCTCTTGGTTGTTGTTGTTCTTCCCAGTCTTGGCCGACCAAATGTTCCTAGCATGTTGTAGATGATCTAAAGATCATTTTATGAAGCATGGTGTGTTAATAGAGGAAGATTCAAGTCTCAGCTATGATTGGCTGACAGTGGAAAGATCCGCATTAAGTTTGGCTAACCTTGTTGATCATTCCAAGATGGATGAAGTGTATAAATACTTGTTGAAGAGTTATCAAACATCATCCTTGAGCAAAACAGATTAAATCCGAATAAAGGATTAGAAGCAGAGCAGAGAAGAAAAAGAGCAAGAGCAGTATAGAGTGTGAAGTTAGTAAAGAAGAATCTGGGGCAAAGCATAAGTTTTTAAGCATTCATTGAAACTGAACCAAGCATGAAGTAGATGTTATTTTTTAATTAATTCATTCTGTTCTAAATTAATTTTGTAGGCAGTGAGCCCCCTCTTTTGAGCAGTGAGCTCTAGACAGTGCGCTTGAAGGCAAGTGCCTTCTATTTTTCTAATGTACTTTTAACAGGGTACAAATCTTTGTGGGTTAATCCCCATCGTGGTTTTTCCCTTAACCAGGTTTCCACATCAAAATCTTGGTGTCAAGTGTGTTGATTATGTTTTTGCTCTTATGTTGTTAATCTATGCTTTAATGTTTACATCACTAATCTGGTAGTAAGAAATTAAAGAAGGTTAAAAGAAGAAAAAGTTTAAATTGTGTGACAACTGATTCACCCCCAGTTGTTCGGTCTAATTCCAACAATTGGTATCAGAGCCAGATCCTCTTATAAAAGCCTGACCGCTTGAGGAGATCTAGGATGTTGAACTACAAGAAGGATTGTCTAAGATTTGATGGAACAAACTATTCTATTTGGAAGAATCGCATGGAGTGCCAATTACAATGCATGGGTGATGCTTATTGGGGGATAACCAATGTTGAGTATAAACCTCTGGAGAAAGGTCCTTCAATTCTAGATCAAGTCAAAGATGCTGAAAATAACCTTCGAGCTAAAGAAGCCTTGTTGAGTGCCCTGACTGATTCCGAGATGACAAATGTCTTTGGTCTAAAAACTACTTATGAAATCTAGAAAAAGTTGGAATATCTGTATGAAGGTGATAAGTATGTCAAATGTGCCAAGCTGTAAAGTCTGAGAGGAAAATTTGAAACTATGAGGATGAGTGAAGATGAAAACATCACAATCTACATGCAAAAAATAAATGAACTTGTGTGTGGTATCAGGTGTGCTGGTGGAACTTTGGAAGAATCATAGATTGTATCAAAAGACTCAGATCTTTACTTGATTCTTACAAACATAAGGTTGCTTCTATAGAGGAGATCAGGATTGTCTCAAATGTTACAAGAGATCATCTGGTTGGAAAAATTTTAGCTTTTGAATTAAGTGAGTTTGGTGATTCTCTTCTCAAATCTGAATCTGCATTTAAGGCCAGTGTATATGGAAAAAAAAGATATGATCCAGGTGAAAGCTCTTCTACAAGATCAAATAGATTAGTGAAGACAAGGAAGGATCTTGAAGTTATTGAACTTGAAACTGTTGATCTTGAATCTCTTCGAGCACCAAAAGATTACCAAGAGGATTCGGTAAGTATGAAGGAAAATTGCCACTCAAATATTTTTCTTGTAATAAGATTGGTCATTTTACCTCAAGATGTCCAGAGAGGTTTTCAAAACCAAACCGTAACAGATATCAAAATCAGAACAAATGTTACTATGTCCAAGAAACTGGTGAAGAAGGAGTCACGGATGATAAATCTAATCATGGAGGTTCCCCTGAAAATGATTGGGTGTTCATTGCCATCAAAGAAGAAGATCCGTTGTCTATTGAATCTGCTAGCTATGCAAATATGGAAAGTGCCTTGGATTCTCAATTTGTTGAGAAATATGAATGGGTGATTGATGGTGGATGTTCTCATCATATGACTGGAGACAAGAGTAAGTTTGTGAATTTTGAAAATTATAAAGGTGGGCTTGTGAAATTTGGAGATAACTTAGCTGGTAGAATCTGTGGTAGAGGATCCATCTCTTTTGATGGTAAGAATAGCACAAATGATGTTCTATATGTGGAAGGACTGAAACACAATCTTCTCAGTGTTGGCTAGTTGGTTGATAAAGGTTATGATCTTCGATTCAAAGACAGAAAGTGCAGAATCTTAGAGAGTTCCGAAATTGAAATTGCATCGAGTACTCAAACCAGAGGTAACATTTTTCATTTAAGTAGCTCTGGCAAAAGTTGTTTGATTGCTCAGATAGATCAAAGTTGGTTATGGCATAGGAGGATGTGTCATGTGAATTTTGATAATATTGTCAAAATAAGTACCACTCAAGCTGTGAGAGATCTTCCAAAACTTGTGAAATCTAATAGCATGTGTAGAGAATGTCAATTGGGGAAACAAAGCAAAATTTCATTCAAAACTAAGGAACAAGTCTCAAATGGATGATTGGAACTGGTACATACTGATCTATGTGGTCCTGCTAGATTGAGGAGTGGGCAAGGAGATAGATATTTCATGTTGCTGATAGATGACTACTCCAAGATGATGTGGGTAACCTTCCTAAAAGAAAAATCAAAAGCTCTTGAAAAATTCAAGGTGTTCAAAGTGATGGTGGAAAATGAAATTGGTGAAAAATTGAAATGTCTGAGATCCAACAGAGGTGGAGAATTTACTTCCCATGAGTTTGATGCTTTCTATGAAAAGCATGGCATAAAAAGATAGTTATCTGCTCCTAGGACTCCCCAACAAAACGGAGTTGTGGAAAGAAAGAACCGGACCATTCAAGAAGCTGCCAGGACCATGATGATGGAAACAAATGTTCCTCAAATTTATTGGAGAGAAGTTGTAAGTACTACTGTCCACACTCTTAACCGGGTGCAGATCAGAGGCAATTCTGGTAAGACCCCTTATGAACTATGGTTTGGTCATCCTCCTACTGTGAGATATTTCAGAGTTTTTGGTAGTAAATGCTACATCAAAAGAGATGAGGGAATATTTTTGGGATACTCCACTCAAAGTAAGGCTTACTGGTGCTTTAACAAGAGGTTGAAAAAGATTGTTGAAAGTGCTAATGTTAGAGTTGATGAGATCAAGGAAGGACATTCTAGGTTTTGCAGATATGATTCAGATGATCAAAATGAAAGTCACAGTCAAGGAAAGTTAGTTCAAACTCTGACTCAGATGCAGATTGATCTGGAAACTCCAGAGACTCAAGGAATTAGTATAGATGTTGAGGAACAAGCTCAAGAAATAGAAGCCCAAGCAATTCCCAAAACCCCCAGGTATGTAGGAATGAATCATCCTGAAGATCAAATCATAGGAGATAGAAATAAAGGTGTTCGAACTAGGAAAAGAGTTGTTGAAGATCAAGAAGAAATTTGTTTGATTTCAAGGATTGAACCTAAATCAGTTGATGAAGCCTGCACTGATGAAAATTGGGTAAAAGTAATGGAAGAAGAATTAATGAAAATTGAAAAGAACCACACTTGGGATCTTGTTCCTAGGCCAGGGGAAAGAAATGTAATTGGAACCAAATGGGTTTTCCAGAATAAACTAAATGAAGATGGTGAAGTGGTAAGAAATAAAGAAAGGTTGGTATGTAAAGGCTATTCTCAAGTAGAAGGAATTGATTTTGAAGAAACTTTTGCTCCGATGGCAAGAATAGATGCAGTTGGATTATTTCTTGCATTTGCTGCTTTCAAAGATTTTAAAGTGTAATAGATGGATGTCAAATCAACATTCCTGAATGGAGATTTGGAGGAAGATGTCTACATTGAGCAACCAAAAGGATTTCAGTTGTCTGATTAGGGTGACATGGTTTGTAGACTAAGAAAAGCCTTGTATGGACTCAAGCAAGCTCCAAGAGCATGGTATGCAAGATTGGATAAATATTTTCTTAAGATAGGTTTTAGCAAAGGTACTACTGATAGTAATCTTTACTTCAAGATTAATCATGAGGACATCTTGATTTTTTAGGTCTTTATTGATGATATCATTTTTGGTGGAAATGAATGTATGTGCAAAGTATTTACCGACCAAATGAAAAGTGAATTTGAAATGTCTATGTTTGGAGAGATGAATTTCTTCCTAGGTCTACAAATTGTTTAGTCAGACAAAGGTATCTTTATATCTCAGTTCAAGTATGTGAAAGAATTACTGAAGAAGTTTGGAATGGAATATTCAAAGCTAGTAGGTACACCTATGGCAACCAGATGCAAGTTAAGTAAAGATGATTCACCCAAGGCAAATTAGAAAAGGTATAGATCAATGATTGGAGGATTGCTCTATCTGACCCAGACCATACCTGGCATCATGAATTCCATTGGACTTGTTGCTAGATTTTAATCTGATCCAAAAGAATCCACATTGTGGCAGTCAAAAGAATTTTTAGATATCTCAAGGGGACAATTGATTATGGATTGTGGTATCCAAAAGACAATGACTTTACTCTTCATGCATACACAAATGCTGATTGGGCAAGAGATATGGATGACAACAAAAGTACTAGTGGTGGTGCCTTTTTCTTGGGAAAGAGATTGGTCTCTTGGATGAGCAAAAAGTAAGAGGCAATATCTCTGTCTACTGCAGAATTAGAATATATAGTAGCAACAAATAATTGTACTCAGGTTTTGTGGATGAAGCAAATGTTGAAGGACATTAGAGTTGTCTTTGAAGAGCCAATCACAATCTTTTGTGATAATTCTAGTGCAATAAGTATCTCAAAAAATCTAGTGCTGCATTCAAAGACAAAGCATATATCTATCAAATTTCATTTCTTGAGAGAGAAGGTAAATGAGAATGAAGTCAAGGTTGAGTTTGTGTCATCTAAAGATCAGATTGTAGATATCTTCACTAAGCCTCTTCCCAAGGTTACCTTTGAATATCTCAGAGAGAAGTTAGGGGTTATTACCCCTCCAAATTAGAACTAAGATGCACTGAGATGCATCAGTCTAGTGGAATTCTCAATCATATCTTGAGATTCAGATTGATGTTGAGAAAATACTACTCTAAGGAGTAGTCATTATGTAAACATTGGAGATCAGTCTAAATTAAAAAGGGGAAGAGATGATTGCAAATATGCACGCTTTGCCATTGATGTCAAAGGGGGAGAGAAGTCATGTGAAAAAACTTGGAAGTAAGTAGTTGCTGGTGAAAGGGGGAGTAGTGAAGAAAGTGGTTGCAGGCGTGACAAGAGAAAGGGGGAGAAATTCTTGTCTTGATGGTTAAATCAATTTTTCACATCATATGTTGTCATCAATGACAAAGGGTGAGATTGTTGCAAATATGTGCCTGATGTGTTGTCATTGATGTCAACATATCCTTCTGTGAGGAACAGTGAAGACAGTGCAGAGGAGTGATCAATATTTCTAGTAAGGTGAAGATTAGAGTTTACAGATTAAAGGGTTTGTATAGGGTTGTCTATTGTTGCTCCAGTTAAGATTTGCGAGGTCCGCATGAAAATTTGGCAAAGTTATGTCCCTCTGAGTAGAACAAGTTTTTGTAGCTATTCTGTGATGACAGATTGGCAAGAACTTAGTCCGGATTAGTCCAGTATGAGAATATTGTGATCTGCGGATCTAGAGGCATGTCTGGGATGTTGGTGTGTTCCCTCAACTCGAGTGGCTCATGGTTTGGAGATCTGAAAACAATCTTTCTAGTATGATAGTCATGGTAGTGTGTGTTCTTGAGGTTCAGTGTGAAGATGCGAGTGATTCTGGTGATGCGAAGTCTAGTGTGGTTGTTCCTGTTGACTTAATTGTGCTTGTGGTGGTCTCTAGATCATGTGGTTGTTGTGTTGGTGGTCCACATTGACAAAGGAGCTCGTGATTGAAGGTTTCCTCTTGGTTGTTGTTGTTCTTCCCAGTCTTGGCTAACCGGATGTTCCTAGCATGTTGTAGATGATCTAAAGATCATTTTATGAAGCATGACATGTTAATGGAGGAAGATTCAAGTCTCAGCTATGATTGGCCGATAGTGTAAAGATCTGTGTTAAGTTTGGCCGACCTTGTTGATCATTCCAAGATGGATGAAGTGTATACATACTTGTTGAAGAGTTTTCAAACATCATCCTTGAGCAAAACAGATTAAATCTGAATAAAGGATCAGAAGCAAAGCAGAGAAGAAAAGGAGCGAGAGTAGTATAGAGTGTGAAGTTAGTAAAGAAGAATCTGGGGCAAAGCAGAAGTTTTTGAGCATTCATTGAAACTGAACCAGACATGAAATAGATGTTATTTTTTAGTTAATTCATTATGTTCCAAATTAATTTTGTAGGCAATGATCCTCCTCTTTTGAGTAGTGAGCTCTGGGAAATGCGCTTGAAGGCAAGTGCCTTCTATTTTTCTAAAGTACTTTTAAGAGGGTACAAATCTTTGTGGGTTAACCCCCATCATGGTTTTTCCCTTAACCGGGTTTCCATGTCAAAATCTTGGTGTCAAGTGTGTTAATTATGTTTCTGCTCTTATGTTAATCTATGCTTTAATGTTTACATCACTAATCTGGTAGTAAGATAATAAAGGAGGTTAAAAGCAGAAAAGTTTAAATTGTGTGACAACTGATTCACCCCCCTCTCAGTTGTCTGGTCTAATTCCAACAGTTGCTTCGGCTATCTCTTCCATGCTATATTGATTTTTGAAATTGAGTTTTGCAGGTGGGCAACCTAGATCCATTTAGTTTGGAGACATTCTCAAGATTCCTATTTTTATCTAATTTTTTAATTTTTCGTGGATAACCTATTCACTGTGTCAGGAATTATTTGGGTTAATTATCTTGTTTGTTTCAATTTAAATATTTATGAGGAGTATAACTATTTTATTTTTGTGATTTATTATTGAGGAAGTTAAAGAGTTAATTTTATTCTTTTAAACTTCCATTGGGAAGTTGAAGTTGAAGGTTGAGCATATTGTTTTAATTTGGAATTTTATTCATGGTTGGTGTGCATGGGTTTTGCTTTTTGCTTTTCATTTCCTCTCTTGAGTTGTGGAGAAAAATTGGGAGTTTCCATTGGCTGGAAAAGAATTGTGGAGGAAGAAGGGTTTTGAAAGAGATGGAAATTTCTATTTGAGAAGGTTTTTTCTATGGTTGGAACCCATATTTTGGGCTGCTCCTAACTTGGACAACCAAGGTAGGGCTTGCAATTTAATTTTTCTTAGTATTGTGTATGAAATATCTATGTTTATGGAAGGAATTATTTTATTTGCAAATTTGTTTGTTATTTCTAGTTTGTGTGTTGTTGGGGTTTGGGTTGTTTAGGGAGCTAATCTCCCCTGTGTGGGGTTGAGAGAGGCGTGGAACCTCTCTTGGGGAAATTTGATGGGTTTTGTGATTGATCATGTTGGAAAGGTTGTATGGAAGGGTTGTGGTGTTGTGGGTGTGTTGTGGTAAGGATGGAAGGGTTGTGATGTTGTGGGTGTGTTGTGGTATGGAAGGAAGGGTTGTGGTGTTGTGGGTATGTTGTGGTGTGTGGTTGGAGGAATAAGGAGATGGTGGCTGTGATGGTGAAATTGTGCAGATAGAGTTGTAATTGGTTGCTATGATTATTCCTCAAGAGGGAAGGGAATCCCCTCTCCCCCTTTGCAAGAATCTAGAAAGGTTTCTTTGTGTGTGATTCAGCCACTTGTAAATCTAGTTTGCTAAGTGTTTCAATTTGTATTTTATTTGTTTGTTTTCAAATTTGGTACTCGAGAATGTCTCCTACTTGGGGGAGGGTTTGTAAAACAAACCCTATGGTTGGGTGGAGAGCGGGATTGGGCTGCTCATTTTGGGTTGCAGGTTTTTATTTCAGTCAATAGAAAAAGTTGAGCCAGCATGCTCTATTTTAATGTATGAACAAATCCATCTTTTGAAAATGTGGATCCCATGAAATTTCATTGAACTAAAATACCCACTGTGGTTTTGGTATCACTATGTAAATTTACTCTATGTAAACTGAATTCCTATGAGGAAGGAAAACTATATTCAAATCAACTTTATTTTTTGTTTATCTCTATTATCGATACTAGAAATTATCACTGTATTTTTTCTTTTTCTCCCTGATTGGGCATACAAATTGTAATCAACTATTGTATAAATTTCATTGTATTAGTTCTGGTTCACAATTCTGAGTGATCTAATATTTTTTTATCCAAATTAGGGTTGTTATTCAACCATTGATATGCACAAAAGTTAATATTGCATCTTTTATTTTATATGGTATACTATGCATTATTTTTTACTGAGTAAACATAACAAGAAATTGTATTTTATTCTTGCAAAGCATATTATTTTGGATAGTATTGTTTTCTTATTTTATTTTATTTTAAGGCTTTCCTTCCTATAGAAGTCGTGGGCCCCCATGGCTACCATAGCTTCTTAGAAGCCGTGGGAGCCGTGGGGAGCCACGGTCCCCATGGCTAGCCAGCCGTGGCAAGGCCTCGGCTTAGCCTCATGTCTTAAACAACAACTCTATAATCTTTATAAAATGATTTGTATTACTTTATATTTGGTTGTTGTTCGATAAAATAGTTAATGTTATATATATATTTATATGTGTGTGTGTGTGTATATATATATATATATATATATATAGATAAACAAGAATACTATGTTGTTATTGATGTAAACTCTTGTATATATATATTGTTGGCAACATAAGCATGATGAAGAAGAGACTAATGAGCATGGTAGTGAGAAGTGTTATTGATGGCAACAAAGTGTAGAGACACAGTTGTGTTGGTCTAGAGAATGATGTGGAAGCGAATACATCTAAGTGTTGATCCGAAGAAGTTGCTAAGTGTAATGTAGAGATTGCTAAGTGTGATGTGGAGGAGAACAAAAAAGAATAAAGATGCAGTCATGTTGGTCTGGAGAAGACCGATGCACCAATCACTCTCTAAATTTATCTAAGTCCCGGTGTACTATCTTCAATGTTCAAGGAACCAACTTCTTGGTCTGCATTCCTGCGCTATGAAGAATCTTACTATGTGGTTTGTAAGAAATTGTTGGTGCATACTAAAGGAGTCCAAATCCAAAGTTTTAGATCTTGAAGCCCTTTGGAGTGAAAGATAGAGTTGACAGAGTATCAGACTCTGTAATGATAGTGCAATGATAGTACTAGTGGCATATTGGAATGCTCTGCATTCCACCACAGATGAATATTTTGCTATACAGATTTGAGGTTAAGTTTATGGATGTTAGAAGTGTGTTGTCTCCAAGTGGTAAGCATTTTTGTGGTCCGCATGTTGTGTTGTGAACTAACAGATAGTCCATGCTATTATGACTTCACCAGTTGAGCTGACCTAAAGGTGTTGAGGTTGTGCAGAGTTGATTCATGAATGTAACAAAGTCATGTGGGAGTAATTATAGGTTGTGCCAACCTATATGAATGTGCTACATGCTTTGGTTCTCTCCACAAAATGTATAGGGTTGAATTTTGGGCCAACAAAACATGAAGCCACATGGTACATCTATTTGCCAACCTGGTTTATGTTTTTGCTTGAGTGCTATATATATACAAGATTGAATTGTTGTGTTGAGGTGAGTGTGTATACGATGTGAAGGAGTTAAGTGTATGTGTGAGCAAAATTTGATGTAGAGAAGGATAAGTTGAGATTGTGGTGAAGATGAAGTGTGTTGATTCAGTATTTTGAGCTTCAATGGAATTGTATCTTAAACATTAGTCAGATGTATTACTAGCAGTTCATATTTGGCAATGAGCCACCCTTTCTTCTATCTCTTTCTATTCAAGACAGTGAGTCCTTTGGCAGTGAGCCACCTGCAGTGAGCATTTTCTTTTGGACAGTGAGTCCACCTAATTGTATTAACCTTAACTAGTTACATTATTAATATATTGTGAGCTAATCCTCATTGTGGTTTTTCTTTTTTTTGGGATTTCCACGTAAAAATATGGTTTTCATGTGTTATATGCTTTAATGGTTTATTTCATGCTTTCTTTGCTTAATGCAAATTAAATATGCTATGTGGATTGAATGTTTAAATGATTAAGTGGTTTCAGAGAATATTGATTCACCCCCCTCTTAGTATTCTAGGTGCTCAACAATTGGTATCAGAGCCTGGTTCCTTGGAAGATGCTTAACCACTTGAGGAAGATCTTGAAGTGTGAACACATGGCACCTAGGAGATATCCTATCTCTCTGGAAGAAATCCCTACTGTTGAATTTACTGAAGAAGACTGCATAGTTGACATGAATGGAGAACTTGAATCAGCCCTTGAAGATCTAGAGAAAGTTCAATGTAAGAACAGAGATATGGAAGAAAATATCAAGGAAGCAAATGAATGCATCAAGAAGTTGAGAGAGCAAAACAAGAAATTCAAAGAAAGATACAAGGAAGTAAATGAACAGATTAATCAATCAAATGAGACAATCACTAGTCTGAAAATACAAATTGAGGAAGGAAAAAGAATTGAAGAATTCCTAAATGAAAAATTGAAAGGCAGATCAGAAGAATGCTCAAGGCTTGAACAAGAAATAATAGTCTTAAAGGCTGAGCTGGAAAAAGCAAAAATTGAAGAAGACAAATTCAAGAAAAGCCCCATACTACTTGATGAAATGATTGCAAATCAAAAGGCTCCTAAGGATAAAGAAGGATTAGGATTTGAAAAGGGTGAAAGTTCAAAGACAAATCAGACTTCAAACAATGGTAGAAGAAGAACAATAACCAAAAGAAGGCTGCAGTCAAGAAGGATAATAACAGATAGGTTCAAAACCAAAAGAAAAAATTCAAGAGGCCACCTATTAGACAACCATATGCACAAAGGTACTCTGGCTACTGCTACTCTTGTAATAAATTTGGACATAAGGCTTTGGAATGTAGGAGCATGATGAATGAAAATGTTCAATCATTCTCTAGTCAATGTTTTACATGTCAAAGAATTGGTCATAGAGCTAGTGATTACAGAAACTAGATGATGAATGGTTACAATAAGGGTATGATGGTTTCATATTTCAATGGTTACTATTATACATGCAGTAGATTTGGGAATAAGGCTAGTCAATGTAGATCTAGAATGAATGGAAGTAAGTTTGTTCAAAATGTCAAATATCATGAATGCAAAATATTAGGTCACATTGCTAAATTTCTAAATTTTGCAGAAGTAAGAATGTGAAGGATGATCTGGTAAAGAAGAGTGATCCAGTGAAGAACGTGGATCTGGTAGAGATAAAGAAAGAAATGGACAAGGTCTAGAAAAAGAAAGAAGAAAATAAAGTGAATGATGAGGCTATGCCAGTCTTTGGTGTATATGTTTCCTCTGGAAACTAAGTAGAATACTTTGGCATAGGGAGAGCCTTAACAAACAAACTTTAAGCCCTTGCCAAAGATATGGTGCTAACGCTCTTAGCACGTGGATATGTGGTGTAGATTGACATGCTTGACCTATTGGAGAAAACACCGGTGAAAAATGTCTTGTTACGAAGATTCCAGAGCACTTGAAGGTGCCTGTATATCACAGTTGAAGCTTTGACAACTTTATCAATCTATGCATTGAATGCAAATTAGGTTTTTCAAAAAATGGTTATTTAATAAATCTTGCTTGACAAGAAGATCATTTGCAATTAAACTTTGAAGAGAGAAGAATAGTGAAAGAGCAAGGAGAAGCTAATCAAACCCTAATAGGAAGTGATTAAAAGGTATTTACAGTTTTCTATCTTGCCCTAAGTTTTTCAGTTATAGTTTGAAGATGTTGACCCCACAAGTTATAGAGGTAGTGGATCAACCTCGCCCTAAATTCAAGAAACATCCTTTCAAATCTATGGAGACAGATCCAGATGGTGCATTTTCAAGTGTTCCATATAGTGTGATGCACACAGAGCATATAAGGATTTACATCCATACAAAGGTGGAAGAATATAATCAAGCTAAACTGGGAGAAGTATGGGTCAATGAGCTAACAGATGACAATTTTAACCTAAAACATGAATACAATGCCTTAACAGCGAAGAAATTGGATGTATGGAACAACTTTCCTATTCTATGTTATGAAGATGCTTGGATTAAGTATGTATTAAGCCACATTTGTGACAAATTTATGTGGTTGCATCTACCGCATATGATAAGCAAGGAAGCCGTTAGGGCTGTGACAGGGTTATGTTCCATCAGAACAATTCTAGCATTAAAATCAGTGAAAAATGATGTGGTGACGAAGCTCACCAGAGAAAAGTTTGATAAGAGAGCCCTAACTATAAATGATATTGAAGACCCTGCTGTGAAGTATGCATCCATAATGATTGGATACAAAATTTACTTCACCAACAAAGAAAACTCAGTCTCTGCAACTGCCATCAACGCAACATATGAAATGGTCAAGAACGGTGCAGACTTTGACTTATGTGAATTGTTGCGACAACAATTGCTTGAGAACCTGCAAAAGACAAAAGACTCAATGTACCCCTTCAAATATGGTACTTTAATCATTTGCTTACTATTTTACTTTCTAAGAGAAATCCCTGGAACAAAGAACATTGTATGGTTTGGGCATACTCCAGTACTAGTGCAAATCAGAGATCATCTGAGAAGGTTATACAACTTAGAAACCCAAAATGTTGTATTATGGGGTTTCTTCAAAATATTTCAAGAAAACATGAAAGCAAGAGAAAGAATCCCTAAGAAGGTTGTAGAAAAGTATAAGAATGATATCATTTTTATGGTCAACAAAGATGAATGCTATATGTAAGCAGTGGAACCCATAACAGTCTAGATTTTGGAGATGGGTTATGAGGTGGTAGAAGATATAATTACAGGTCTTGCAGACCTAATGCTTAGCAAACCAAAAGATACCTCTGTAGAAAGATTTGGAACATTTGAAGAAAAATCCACTGAAGTGCATTTGAAGCACAAGGAGAGAGAAATAATGGAAAGTACTGAGAAATTAAGGACCAAGTTAGAAGAGTTTGTGTCACCAAAGGGTTCTGTGGAGAAATCAAAAGACATACCTACTCCTTCAAAAGAGTCTCCTAGCATAAGAAGGTCTGCCAGGACTTCTATTTCTATTCCTACTATTCCAAAAGCCTCTGGACCTACATCCTTTGCAAAGAAAACAACATCAAGTGCCTCTATGCAACATCCTTCCAAGAAGAGAAGGGTAAAAGTAAAGGCTATAAGAGAGAAATACATCAGTCACAATGATGATGAGGAAGAAGAAGAAGAAGAAGAAGAAGGACCTAAGTTGGTCTCGAAAAATAAAAGAACAAAAATTGATATTGTTACAGAGGAAGAAAGTGAAAAGGAAAAGGAAGGCTTCATCTTCAAAAGAAGAGAAGAGAAATCTGGTGAAGAAGTTCAGTCTTCTAAGGGAAAAGGAAAGGGAAAGAAGAAAAGAGAAAGTGAAGCTGTTAGAGAAGGAGAGGTCTCAAAGGAGAAGGCCAGCGAAAAGACAAAGAAGTTAGAGAAATCAAGTCTTCCACCTTTGCAACTTGAAGCTGCTATCAATGCTATAATAGAATATGAAAATCCAAAAGAAGTAGCAGAGTTTTATAATGAAATAGCCTCAGATGACCAATAAATCATGAAAGGAAGCAAGGTGTGCAGAAATCACTTCCTACACTAATCTAATGAGGGGAGGGCTATGCAAATTCAATTTAATCCTTATCACTACAGCAACATACCACATCTAACAGAGATATTACAACAATACACAAGAACCAAAAAGATGACAGAAGAAGAGAGACAAAGATATACGGTGGGGAAAACCCTTATCAGGTGAAAAACCCCACACTCAGAAACCTGCACAATGTATTAACAAATCTAAAAGAATGTTTACAATACACTTGCAATGCAAGCTTCAATGGTCTTCAACACTCATGTTTGGAGTCAATTCGGCAGCATAACAGTACCTGTAAACCTATAATACAAACTCCATTTCCAAGCACCTGTTTATATAGAAAATACAAGGAAAAATAGGTCCTATCTTGGGATGGGCATCCAACTTGGCCTCATGGCCCAAAACCCATGCCTAGGGACACTTGGTCAACATTGTAGAATGTTCCTAACACTTGTCCACAACTCCCATCCCAAAGAGGTCACCTATTTCCAAAATGGGCTATGACAGATGCTCTTACGACACTTACGACTGTCATAGAATCTGTCATAGCAGTTACAACTTACAGCTGTAAGAGAATCTGTCATACACATGCTATAAATAGCATATTCTATTACAACATGTCATAGTCCACATTGGGGCACCCAAATATGCCTTTTTCAAAGATACTTTATGACACATGTCCTCACCTGTCTTACAAACTTCTATTTCTGACTCTTACATGTCATAGATTCTGTCAGAGGAATCTGTCATAATAGTTTCGGTCAATATTCCCTTACACAACATGGAAGATGCCGACACATGGAAAAATGTTACTACCACAAAGTGGGATGCCTATTTGCTCATGTGAGGAAAAAATTACAAGTTGTCATATTCCATGTAGGATTGACACATCACTGTGCCACATCCCACAATATGACAATATGGAATTTACAAATATTTACAACATAGGCAATTAAATAATAAATACAAACATTAATAATGTAAGGAATTACCAAGGTTGAGACACCTTAATTCCCAACATTCTCCCACTTGTCGAACACCTTGTAAGAGCCAATAGAAAAACATGATTTAACTACTATAGGCCGAGAGGCCCATAGACTCCGAACACCATTTGAACTTCTCTGTGCCCACTGGTTTCGTCAATGCATCTATAACATTCTTCAAAGTATCTATCTTCTCCAAATTTACCTTTCCATCCTCAACCATGTCTTGTACAAAGTGAAACTGAACATCAATGTGCTTTGTTCTAGCATGGAAAGTTGGATTCTTTGCAAGGCAAATTACACTCTGACTATCACAACTGATCATGATCTGACCTGCATCAACACCAATATCGAAACACAATCTCTTAATCCAAATGGCTTCCTTACAAGCATGAGTTTCTGCCATATAATCAGCTTTTGACATGGACAAAGCAACAACAAGTTGTCTCTTACTCATCCAACGAATAGCACCATCGAACAGTGTAGACAAATAAGCATTGGTGGATCTCCTGCTGTCAATGTCACCTGCCCAATCTAAATCCACAAATCCACGAATATCAATAGAATGCGAAGGTCCTGAAACATTACCATGATCGTATATGGAATACTTGAAAATACCCCTCAAATATCTGAACACTCACTTAACTGCATCCCAATGAACTTGTCCAGGATTAGCCATAAATCGACTAAGGACTCCCACTGCTTGGGCAATGTTTGGTCTTGTGCAAACCATAGCATACATCAAATTGCCAACAACACTAGCATAAGGTACTCTACTCATGTCCTCCACCTCACTAAGAGATTTTGGACAATCCTCAACAGACATCTGTCCCCAAAGAAACAGGAACACACAATGGTCTACAATGTACCATGCTGAACTTGTCCAACACGGTCTTCACATACTTACTCTGGCTTAGCCAAAGTTTTCTGTTGGTTCTGTCTCTTCTGATTTCCATTCCTAGAATGTACCTGGCTGCCCCTAAATCTTTCATTTCAAACTGTGCTGACAACTGAAATTTAAAATCAGAAATCATATTCTTATCCTTCCCAATGAGTAACATATTATCAACATACAGTGCAACAATGAGAATACGATCACCATCAAACTTATAATACACACAATGATCCAATTTTGATCTCACAAATCCAATTGACAACACAAAGGCATCAAACTTCAAGTACCATCTCCTAGGGGATTGCTTCAAACCATACAAAGACTTTTTAAGTTTGCAAACCAAATTTTCTTTACCTTACACCATGTAATGCTCTGGCTGTGACATGTAGATTTCTTCCTCCAAATCACTATGAAGGAAAGCTGTCTTCACATCCATCTGTTCTACCTTCAAGTCATAAGCTACTGCGAGAGACAATAGGAATCAAATGGATGTCAGCTTTGCAATGGGAGAGAAGATCTCACCATAATCTATACCCTCCACTTGTGAATACCCCTTCACAACCAATCTGGCCTTATACTTCTCAACACTGCCATTTGCACCAAATTTCTTCTTGAACACCCATTTGCATCCAATGGGTTTCTGTCTAGGAGGCAAAGGCACCAAGTCCCAAGTTTGATTCTTTTCCAAAGAAGCCATTTCATCCTCCATGGCCTCCTTCCAGGAACCTACATCTTTCATGTCCATAGCCTCTAATACAGTTCTAGGTTCAGCACTGTTAGTAAGGAAAGCAAAAGCACAACTGGAATCAAGTAATGTAAAACCAAACCTTTCAGGTTGCTTTCTTATCCATGTAGAGCTCCTCAAGAGCTGAGGTTGAGGTTCAACTTCTTCATTTGAGCTTTCAGAGCTGCTAGAGCTCTCCTCATCATTAGGTCCAATATTGTCTTTTTGTTCAGTCTTCTCAGGGGTGAGAGGAAACTGAACAACATCCTCTTTCTTTTCTTTTTCTTCTTGCTGTAAAATAATGGCAGAAGGTGTAAGCTCTCTGAAGATGATAGTTCTTCTATACGACACTTTTTCAGCCACAGGATCCCAAAGCTTGTATCCTTTCACACCGACACCATAGCCAATGAAGATACACTTAACAGTCTTGTTCTCCAATTTTGACCGCTTCTCCCTAAGCACATGTGCATATGCCTCACAACCAAAAACATGAAGATGCCTTATTGAAGGATTTCTACCAGACCACACCTCCATGGGTGTCTTTCCAACAAGAGCTGATGTAGGAGATCTATTAACAAGATAGCAAGCAGTGGCAATAGCTTCAACCCAAAACTTTTGTTCTAGGCCAGCTCCACTAAGCATACTCCTACCCTTCTCCATCAGTGTCCTATTCATCCTTTCTATAACTCCATTTTTCTGTGGAGTGTACGGAGTGTTCTTATGTCTTTCAATCCTAAGTTCCTTGCAATATTTATCGAATTCTATAGAACAAAACTCACCACTGCTGTCAGTTCTCAAACACTTAATCTTCTTACCAGTCTGATTTTCAGCAAAGGCCTTAAACTCCTTAAACTTACTATAGACTTTAGATTTGCTTCTAAGAAAATAAATCCATGTCCTTCTACTGTAGTCATCTATAAAAGATACAAAATATAGAGATTTTGATAATGAAGGAACATTAACAGGACCAAATACATCAGAATGAACAAGGTCCAACACACCAGAAGACTTGTGAGAACTTGAATAAAATTAAACATGGTTTTGCTTTCCATAAATGCAATGTTCACAAAAGTTGAACTCAAGATTACAATCATCTAACCCCTCAATGAGGTTTTTATTTTTCAGGGAACGCAGACCCTTCTCACCAATGTGGCCAAATCTCTTATGCCATAACATTGTCTTTTTAGTAGGAAGTTTAACTTCCAATGCACGATTACAACCATCAAGACTAGAAACAACAAATTTCTTCACTGGTCGTTCAGATGGTCAGGATGAAGTGACTAGTGCCCTCTTCCTTGAGTCAGAAGAACTATTGCATTGTGAAATGCATGCTTCCAGTTGAAACAGAGTACCCTTAGCAAGCACCATAGCGCCTCTAGTCATCTTGCATCCTTCTTTTGAAAAGACAACCTACACATCTGCATCATTCAAACTACTTACAGAAAGTAGGTTCTATGCTAAGCCTGGGATATGCATAACCCCATAGATCCCCTTCACTCGACCATCAGGGAATCGGATAGAGACTCTTCCACGACCAACAATCTTCAGATGAGAGTCGTCACCCAAGTACACCTTTCCACCTTCGAACTCCTCATACTTAGTAAACCAGTCTCGATGCAAGGTGATGTGGAATGATGAACCAAAGTCAATCAGCCACACATCATCAGATGCATGGGTTGCCAGGGCTACGATGAAAGTATCACCATCATCTTATGATTTGTTGGAATATGAGTCAGGAGCTTTCTTCTTCTTCTTCTTCTTCTCCTCTTTGCATTCCTTTTGAAAATGCCTAGATTTACCACTGTTCCAATAGATAGCCTTGGACTTTCCAGGAAATTTAGATCTCCCACGGGATTTGGATCTACCCTTCTTATCTTTTTTGTCCTTCTTTTTTCCTTTCTCCTTGAGTCTTCCATGAACTGCAAGAGTCTCTTTAGCTGCGTCAAAAGACTTTATCCATATCTCTTCAAATAACAATGAAGAAACCACTTCATCCATTTTCAATGTGGATGTGGTGCTTCCTATAGCCATGACAAGGTGATCCAACGAGTTCGACAAAGAACAAAACAAGGTCATACATCGATCCTCCTCCTCCATCTTTACACCAATAGATGTCAATTGTGCAACCAGCATGTTAAAAGCATTCATATGTTCAGCAACAGATCCTCCATCCTCCATTCAAAGAGAATACAACTTCTTTCACAGAAAAAGTTTATTAACCAGGGATTTGGCTTGATACACATCTCCCAACTTCTTCCAAAGCAAGGTTGTAATTTTCTCCTCATGGACATTTAACAACATAGAATCAACAAGACTAAGTCTTATGAGACCCTTAACCTTCTGATCCTTTAGATCCCACTCATCTTGTAACATTGTAGCTAGTTTAGTTCCATTAACACTTTCCCAAAGGTCTCAATCTACAAGCATGTCTTCCATCTTGAGCTTCCATAGCTCGAAATTTGTGCCATTGAATTTCTCCACTTTAAATCTTCTGGATGTGCTTGCCATCTCCTTGCTGCAATAGAATTCAGAATACTCTACACAGACTCCCACTCAACTTAAGATCAACTCAAAAAACCTCTACCCAACAGCTAAGACCAAAACTGGCCAGGCTCTGATACCAATTGAAAGGAAGCAAGGTGTGCAAAAATCACTTCCTACACTAATCTAATGAGGGGAGGGCTATACAAATTCAATTTAATCCTTATCACTACAACAACATACCACATCTAACAGAGATATTACAGCAATAAACAAGAACTAGAAAGAAGACAGAAGAGGAGAGACAAAGATATATGGTGGGGAAAACCCTTATTGGGTGAAAAACCCCACACTTAGAAACCTGCACAATGTATTAACAAATTTGAAAGAATGTTTACATTACACTTGCAATGCAAGCTTCAATGGTCTTTGATACTCATGTTTGGACTCAATTCGGCAGCATAACAGTACCTATAAACCTGTACTACAAATTCCATCTCCAAGCACCTGTTTATATAGAAAATACAAGGCAAAATAGGTCCTATCTTGGGATGGGCATCCAACTTGGCCTCATGGCCCAAAACCCACACCTAGGGACACTTGGTCAACATTGTAGAATGTGCCTGACACTTGTCCATAGCTCCCATCCCAAAGAGGTCACCTATTTCCAAAATGGGCTATGACAGATGCTCTTACAACACTTACGACACTTATGACTATCATAGAATCTATCATAGCAGTTACAACTTACAGTTGTAAGAGAATCTGTCATACACATGCTATAAATAACATATTCTCTTACAACATGTCATAGTCCACCTTGGGGCGCCCAAATATGCCTTTTTCAAAGATGCTTCATGACACATGTCCTCACCTGTCTTACAAACTTCTATTTCTGACTCTTACATGTCATAGGAATCTGTCATAACCGTTTCAGTCAATATTCCCTTACACAACATGGAAGATGTAGACACATGGCAAAATTCTCCTACCACAAAGTGGGATGCCTATCTCCTCATGTGAGGACAAAATTACAAGTTGTCATATTCCATCTAGGATTGACACATCACCGTGCCACATCCCACAATATGACAATATAGAATTTACAAATATTTACAACTTAGGCAATTAAACAATAAATACAAACATTAATAATGTAAGGAATTACCAAGGTTGAGACACCTTAATTCCCAACAAATCATTGAAACAACAATAATCAGGTACATGGATGCATTCAATGTTGCTCTAATAGAAATTATTGATAAATTACATGATAGTCTTGCTAGTGTATTAACAAAGAGAAGAGATGAAGTCATGAGTAAAAACCTTGAGATGAGAAATAAGGCAATTGAGAAGATTTGTCCCTCAATTTCTATTCAAGAAAAAAAAAAGGAAATTCAGAGGTTAGCAGAAGAATTTAGAAAAAAAAGGAGATTGAATACCTTGATGTCTAATGATAAAGAGGAAATAAAAAGGTTGGAGAAGGACACCTTGAAGATAACTGCAGATGTCCTCAAGGAAAGGAAAATTAATACAATTGAAGAAGGGTCTTCTTCTAAGGAAAGAGAAAAGGATTATGACTGTCTTGAGAAAAATAAAGAGACTAGAACAATAAGTACATATCAAGTTATTCAGACTAAGCAAAATGTATCACCTCCTCTGGTAAACATTGATACAACCAATGCAGAGAACAGGATGTTGGAAATTTATCTCCTACAGAACAATTCTCCTCTGGAGAATGTAGATAATTTTGAAGAGATGAAGGAGATTCCAGAAGAGAAGAAAGATGAAGAGAAAGGAGAATAGAGTGAGACAATATTGAAGGAAAATGAACAAGTAGAAAGCACTAATGCCTCTGTTCCTCTGGAGAACAAAGAAGATGAAGAGATACATGAGGAAAATTGTCCTCTAGAAATCTCTGGCTCACACATAATCTCTATTTCAGAAGAAGAGAAAAAGATTACAGAAGGTGAGAGTTCTGGAGTCTCTCTAATAGACTCCATCAGACACTTCTTAGCACATCAGAGACAAATTCAGTCAATTGCTTCTCCTCAGTTGTTTCAGTTGCCATCTTTGGATGGACAAATTAATTTGTCAGATATATCTCCATTGAAGAAATTGCAGTTAGGAACTATCTTTCAAACCACTGCTCAAGAGGAAATACTGCAGTCATAGGTAGAAGGAAATGAGCTTCTAGAGGAAACAATAAAGGCCCTTGAGAAAATCTTGCCAGATGCAAAGAAAAATACTTCCTTGACAGCTGCACAACAAATGAAACATCTACTGGAGTCCCTCAATGGTAATTCTACATCCTTAGAGAAGGAAGCTAAGAAGAGAGTTTTGGAATAGATCAACAATAAAAGACTAATATATTTATTAGAGAAGTGTTCCAAGGTGCATAGCTTGTTGGGAATCAGTGTAAAGAGTATTCAATATGCCCTAGAAGAAGCCAAAGTAATGTATCAATACTACTTATCATGGCCTGTTACTACAAAAGACATAAAGGACAAGATTGATGGTCTTGAAATGCAAATTTCTAAAATCTCCAGGACTTATGAGCTATTAAAGGATAACAATGGAGATCTAAGGGCTGAAATTGAAAAGACTCATGTAATAATTAAGAAACTACAAAATTAGAGAGAATTGATCAAGGATCAGATGAGTCAGTTGAGAGAGATTGTCAGTTTCAAGATTGTAGCATTGACAGGGATGTTAAATGAAGTAGACAAGCTTGTTCAGATGACCACTGCACCTACATTAGTTGAAGAAGCAGAAGAGTTGCTTTTGCATGTTAATGGGCAAATATAGGTACTTAACTCTGCCAAAAAGCATTGGGACTCTGCAGTACTACATCTGAAGAACATATATAAGGACATCCTTCCCTCCAAGTAGTAAGGTTCTTCTCCTGATTTCTTGTACATATGCAGAAAGTTAGAAGATTTTTTTTACATATTAAAGTATAGAGTAAGGGGGAGTATGTATATAGTAAAGCAAGATCAGTTTTGAGATAGGGGGAGAAGTTTTGACTTGTAGATATATAAGTAGTTTCTTTATCATTGATGACAAAGGGGGAGAAGTTTTGGCACATGTTGCCATCAATGACAAAGGGGGAGATTGTTGGCAACATAAGCATGATGAAGAAGTGACTGATGAGCATGACAGTGAGCAGTGTTGTCATTGATGGCAACAAAGCGTAGAGACATGGTTGTGTTGGTCCAAAGAATGATGTGGAAGTGAATACATCTAAGTGTTGATCCAGAGAAGTTGCTAAGTGTGATGTGGAGATTGCTAAGTGTGATGTGGAGGAGAAAAACCAAGAATAAAGATGCAGTCATGTTGGTCCAGAGAAGACCGATGCACCAATCACTCTACAAATTTATCTAAGTCTTAGTGTACTGTCTTTAATGTTTAGGGAACCAACTTCTTGGTCCACATTCCTCCGCTATGAAGAATATTTCTGTGCGGTTGTAAGGGATTGTTGGTGCATATTAAATGAGTCAAAATCTAATGTTTTAGATCTTTAAGCCATTCAGAGTGAAAGATAGAGTTGACAGAGTATCGGACTCTGTAATGGCAGTGTAAGGATAGTACCAGTGGCATATTGGAATGCTCTGCATTCCACCACAGATGAATATTTTTCTATACGGATTTGAGGTTAAGTTTATGGATGTCAGAAGTATGTTGTCTCCAAGTGGTAAGCATTTTTTTGGTCCGCAAGTTGTGTTTTGAACTAACAGATAGTCCATGCTATTACTACTTCACCAGTTGAGCCGACCTAAAGTTGTTGAGGTTGTGCGGAGTTGATTCATGAATGGAACAAAGTCATGGGAGTAATTATAGGTTGTGCCGACCTATATGAATGTGCTACATGCTTTGGTTCTCTCTACAAAGCATATAGGGTTGGGTTTTTGGCCGACAGAACAAGAAGCCACATGGTACATCTATCTGCTGACCTGGTTGATGTTTTTGCTTGAGTGATGTATATATACAAGATTGAATTCTTGTGTGGAGGTGAGTGTGTATGTGATGCGAAGGAGTTAAGTGTGTGTGTGTGTGTGTGTGTGTGTGTGTGTGTCAGTGAAATTTAATGTAGAGAAGGATAAGTTGAGATTGTGGTGAATATGAAGTGTGTTGATTTAGTATTCTAAGCTTTAATGGAACTGTATCTTCAACATTAGTCAGATGCATTACTAGCAGTTCATATTTGGCAGTGAGCCACCCTTTCTTCTATATCTTTCTATTCAGGACAATGAATCCTTTGGCAGTGAGCCCCTTGTAGTGAGCATTTTCTTTTGGATAGTGAGTCCACCAAATTGTATTAACCTTAACCGATTGCATTATTAATATATTGTGAGCTACTCCTCACCATGGTTTTTCCCTTTATGGGTTTTCCACATAAAAATTTGGTGTTCATGTGTTATGTACTTTAATGGTTGATTTCATGCTTTGCTTTCTTACTGCAAATTAAATATGCTATGTGGATTGAATGTTTAAACGATTAAGTGGTTTCAGAGAATACTGATTCACCCCCCTCTCAGTATTCTGGGTGTTCAACATATACATATGGATATATATACACTGTTATATATAATTATATGTTGTTATACATACCTATATATATTTGTTCGTCGTTATGTTTGTATTAGAAAATATATCTTTCATACAATTGTTTTAAGGAATATATATGTTTGCAGTTTTCTGTATTACCAGACTTTATATTAATGTTTATATATATATATATATATATATATATATATATATATATATATGACTACATGAATGCATATATGTATGGTGGATTATATCTATAGCATTCCAATGAATTACTTTATTAGATGAACTTTTGATATTATCAAATAGTGATTATTAGATTTGTAATTCTCTAATTTTGATTTTCAAGTTAAATAGTTATGTTAGAATAAAATTTGTTGTTTTAGTAATCATTCATTGGTGGTTTTCTTTATGAATACAATTATATTGTTGTCCAAATTCCCTTTGTTGAGTTTATTTGATTTCTATATAGTACTTGAACTTATAGTAAAACTTTTTGACATATCTGACTAGTCTAAACTTTATCTTCTTTAGTTGCACAAATAAGGATACCCAGAGACACTCCTTTATCATTTAGGAGATTTGAAATAATTTAGGTAATCTACTCTTTTGAAATTTGTTCATTGAGTTGTTTCTTGTAAAAAAGTTAGTTTTTAGAAAACAAAATTGTAGCCTTTCTGTGTTCATGTCCATTCTTATGGTTATCATAAGGGTGGGCATGACATTTGGTATCAAAGCCCAGGTTACCAACACTTTGGGAACTCTGGGGTAATTTTTTTGTTGTGTAACTTTATTTTTGGATCTTGTAGTACACCTCCCTGATAAAGGCGTACTCACTTTGTGCTATTAGAATCAGACCACTCTGATGAACATATCAATCAAGGCCCTCAGATACTCCAGACTCTACAGCATTTGGTAGATGTTATTCAGATTAGACTTCCTCTGCCAGCTCCTACCTCGCCCCATAATCAAGATCAACCCCATTTTGATGAGCACCATTATGTTCTCCATGAGCGTAGAAAAACCCCCGACAGAGTCAAAGTAGAGCACAATGAGGAAGGGGTGGGTGAATCAAGGCACTATGACCCCCCTCCTCGGTTTGGGCAGTTAGACCAAGATGCACCTGTTGATGTTGGCAAGTAAATCAGAGAATTCCTCCATCTCCAACCTCTAAAATTTTCTGGATCTACTAAGGGTACAGAGGCAGAATCTTGGTTACTAGGTCTTGAGATGTGTTTTGGACCCAAAGCCTATGAGAGTAATCTCAAGGCTAGGTTGGAAATTCATTTGCTCAAAGATAATGCTGCTACTTGGTGGCGTTAGGAGGAGAGAAAAGGACATTTGTCACTAGACACTGTTACTTGGGAGACCTTCTTGGAGTTGTTCAGAAAAAAAGATACATCTCAGAACACTTCTGGCAGCGAAAGATTGATGTGTTTCATGATCTCCAGTAGAGAGGTCTCACAGTGGTGCAGTATGAGAACAAGTTCCTTGAATTGTTACAATATGTGGATTATATTCAAGATGAGAAGCTGATGGTCAATTGTTTTATCAGAGGACTCAATCATGGCATTGTAGGTCCTATACATTTGTCAAAGCCCTCAAATTTGAGGCAGGTAGCGGAGAAGTCCCTAATTGCGAAAGAAATTCAACCCAAGCATCGTGGATAAGTTAACTAAGGTGGCACATTTCTCTCTGATGAGCTCTTTGTATAATGTTGCTTCTGTGGCCAGGGTTTTCTTGCACGACAAATTGTTAGACTTCATGGTGTTCCAAGGAGGATCAAATCTGACAGAGATCCTGTTTTCACTTCTTTTTGTACTGCCCTATAGCAGGCCTTGGGTAATCAGCTCAACTTCAACATTGCTTATCATTCGAAGACAAACGGGCAAATGGAAAGGGTGAACCAGGTATTGGAGGATATGATCAAGATGTACATCATGGATCAACAACTTCCCACTGGGAGGAGTACTTGTACCTGGTAGAGTTTGCCTATAATAATGGGCACCATAGTTCAGTTGGCATGGCTCCATATGAGGCTTTGTATGGTAGACCCTACAGGATGCTACTGAGCTGTGATCGACTCAAGGATCGATTTGTAGTAGGACTGAAGCTAGTTCATGAGATGGAGAGGCAAGTGACCTAGATTTGTGAGCAGCTGCAAAGAGTGTAGGATCGACAGAAGTAGTATGCGGATGCTAAGAGGCTAGATAGAGAGTTTTGGGTTTGGGATAGAGTGTTCTTGCATATTCGGCCACATAAGAGTTCTATCCGATATGGAAAGGGCTCTAAGTTGGCACCGAGATTTGTTGGTCCATTCAAGATTTTGGAGAGGTTGGTCTCATTGCGTATTGCTTAGGATTGCCACCCATCCTATCTCGTATCCATGACGTGTTTCATGTTTCTATTCTTAAGAAGTTCTGTACTTGACATATCTCATGTTCTGGAGTGGGATGCTCTATACGTGGCACAGGACAAGTAGTTAACTTTGGAGCTCGTTCACATATTGGATCATCAAATATTGGCATTGCGAGGGTGGTAGTTGGATCATGTCAAGGTCTAGTGGGACCACTACGATGAGGCTACTGTGACTTGAGAGGATATAGATTAGATGAGGTTCTTATTTCCTTACCTCTTTGAGGGCTTCCAAGAGGAAGCCTAATTTTAGAGGGGGAGGATGTGAGGCCTCATTGGCACTACTACTGAGACTACTTTGCAGATACTTTGTTTATAGTTATTCTATTGAGTATTGTGTGTATATGGTTTATATTGCTTTCTCAAGATCATGGACCTTTATGTTTGATACGAATATATATATGTGTGTGTGTGTGTGTGTGTGTGTGTGTGGACATTATTTTGGATCATAGCTAGTATTAAATGTTTTAATTTAATTAAATATTTCTAATTCTGTGATATCTATGATTGTGTATTTAATTTCCACAAAAATGAATATTGTCTTATTAATCATGAAATTTAATAAATTATTTTATTCATAGAAATTCTAGACATTTAATATTTACTTATATGTTGCTTCAACTATCTCTTCCATGATATATTGATGTTTGAAATTGAGTTTTGTAGGTGGGCAACCCAAATCCTTTTAGTTTAGAGGCATTCTCAAGATGCCTATTTTTATTTGATTTTTTTTTATATTGTTTGTTTCAATTTAATTATTTATGCATAGAGTATTGATATTTTATTTGTGGTGATGTTGGGGGGAATTTAAATAAAATTTGTTTATTTAGTTTTTATTTTGTGATTTATTATTGAGGAAGTTAAAGAGTTAATTTTATTCTTTTAAACTTCCATTGGGAAGTTGAAAGTGAAGGTTGAGCATATTGTTTTAATATGGAATGTTATTCATGGCTAGTGTGTGTGGGTTTTAGTTTTTTCTTTTCTTTTCCTCTCCTGAGTTGTGGAGAAAATTTGGGAGTTTGCATTGGTTGGAAAAGAATTGTGGAGGAAGACCGGTTTTGAAAGAGTTGGAAATTTCTATCTGAGAAGGTTTTTGTTGTGGTTGGAACCCATATTTTGGGCTCCTCCTAACTTGGACAACCAAGGTAGGGCTTACAATTTTAATTTTTTTCTAATATTGTGTATGAAATCTATGTGTTTATGGATGGAATTATTTTATTTGCAAATTTGTTTGTTATTTCTAGTTTGTGTATTGTTGGGGTTTGGGTTGTTTAGGGAGCAGATCTCCCCTAAAGGGGAGAGCCTCCCTTGTGTGGGTTGAGAGGAGCCTCTCTTGGGGAAATTTGATGGGTTTTGTGATTGATCATGTTGGAAGGGTTAGATGGAAGTGTTGCAGTGTTGTGGGTGTGCTATGGTAAGGTTGGAAGGGTTGTGAGGTTGTGGGTGTGCTATGGTATGGAAGGAAGGGTTGTGGTGTTGTGGGTATGTTGTGGTGTGTGTTTGGAGGAATAAGGAGATGGTGGTTGTGATGGTGAAATTGTCAAGGTGGAGTTGTAATTGGTTGTTGTGATTAGTCCCCAAGAGGGAAGGGAATCCCCTCTCAAGAATTCAGAAAGGATTCTTTATGTGTGAGTCAGCCACTTGTAAATCTGGTTTGCTAAGTGTTTCAATCTTTATTTTATTTGTTTGGTTTTCAAATTTGGTACTTGAGAATGTCTCCTGCTCGGGGGAGGGTTTGTAAAACAAACCCTATGGTTGGGTGGAGAGCGGGACTGGGCTACTCATTTTAGGTTGTAGGTTTTCATTTCAGCCAGCATAAAAAGTTGAGCCAGCATACTCTATTTTAATGTATGAACAAATCCATCTTTTGAAAATGTGGATCCCTTGGAATTTCATTGAACTAAAATATCCATTGTGGTTTTGGTATCACCGTGTAAATTTACTCTATGTAAACTGAATTCCTATGAGGAAGGAAAACTATATTTAAATCAGATTTATTCTCTGTTTATCTCTGTTATCAAGACTAGAAATTATCACTGTATTTCACCTTGTTCTCCCTAATTGGGCATACAAATTGTAATAAGCTATTGTATAAATTTCACTGTATTAATTCTGGTTACCAATTCTGAGTGATCTGATATTTTTTGTATCCAAATTAGGGTTGTTATTCAACCACTGATATGCACAGAAGTTAATATTGTATCTGTTGTTTTATATGGTATATTGTGCATTATTTTTTACTGAGTAAACATAATAGGAAACTGTATTTTATTCTTGCAAAGCATATTATTTTGGATAGTATTGTTTTTTTAATTTTTAATTTTATTTTAAGGCTTTCCTGCCTATGGAAGCCATGGGGAGCCATGATCCCCATGGCCGACCAGCTATGACAAGGCCTCAGCTCAGCTGAGCCTACCACAGGCTTGGTTGTGCCTCATGTCTTAAATGACAACTCTATAATATTTATAAAATGATTTGTATTACTTTATATTTGGTTGTTGATAGATAAAATGGTTAATGTTATATATATATATATATATATATATATATATATATATATATATATATATATTATACATGTATATATTATACATGTGTGTGTGTGTGTGTGTGTGTGTGTGTGTGTGTGTGTGTGTGTGTGTGTGTGTATAAACACTTGAATACTTTGGTGTTATTGTTGTAATCTCTTGTCTATATCTGCATATATATATATATATATACACTTCAACATTATATAATTATATGTTGTTATACATACCTATATATATAAATATTTGTATGTCGTTATGTTTGTCTCAGAAAAGATATCTTTCATACAATTATTTTAAGGAATGCATATATATGTTTGCAACTTTCTATATTACTAGCCTATATATATATATATATATATATATATATATATATATATATATATGACTACATGAATGCATATATGTATGGTGGATTATATCTGTAGCATTCCAATGAATTACTTTATTAGATGAACTTTGGATATTATCAAATAGTGATTATCAGATTTGTAATTCTCCAATTTTGATTTTCAAGTTAAATAGTTATGTTAGAATGAATTGTTGTTTTAGTAATCATTCATTCGTGGTTTTCTTTATGAAATACTATTATATTGTTTTCCAAATTCCCTTTGTTGAGTTTATTTGATTTCTTTATAGTACTTGAACTTAAAGTAAATCTTTTTGACATATCTAACTAGTCTAAACTTATCTTCTTTAGTTGCACAAATAAGAAGGATACCCGGAGACGCTCCTTTATCATTTAGGAGATCTAAAATAATTTAGGTAATTTGCTCTTTTGAAATTTGTTCATTGAATTATTTCCTGTAAAAAGTTAGTTTTTAGAAAACAAAATTGTAGCCTTTTTGTGTTCATGTCCATTCTTATGGTGATCATAAGGGTGGGCATGACAATAGTAGCATGTACAGTGTATATTTTAAACATAAGTCCAACAAAAAGTGTCAAGGACCAAATTCCACAAGAATCTTGGAGTGGTAAGAAACATAGTGTACATCATTTCAAAAATTTTGGTTGTCTTGCACATTCTCATGTGCAATTAGAAATAAGAAGGAAACTTGATGATAGAAGTGAGAAAAGTATTTTTATTGGATCTAGTGAAGAATCAAAAGCTCATAAGTTGTTTAATGCCATTACAAAGAATGTGATTGTTAATAGAGATGTAGAATTTAAAGAAGAAGAAGCATGGGATAGAAGCATTGATAATACAATCACAATTGGAGCATCAATACCCCATGGATGATGAAGAATCTAAAGATCATGGTGTGCAAGGTAATCAACCAATTCCACTTACACAAGCATTAGTACTAAGTACTCCAACAAGAACTCCAAGGAATGTTGAACAAGGTGAAAACTCTTATCCCAATACACAAGTGATGATTCTGATGCTACCTTGGCCTAGCTAAGAGATCAATGTACAAGAAGATTAAGGAAAACAAAAATCTTGAAGGAGATTTATGAGCAAGGAGGAGAAAGAGAAGGTAACTTAGATTTTTGTTCAAATTTTTCTTTATTCACTCATGATCCAATATATTTTGATAAGGAGTACCATTGGATCAAAGATATGAATGAAGAAATGGAATCTATTGAGAGAAATCAAACATGGGAGCTAGTTGATTTACCTAAAGGTAAGGATTACATAGGAGTTAAATGGGTTTATAAAACCAAATTTAATGTAGAAGGTAAAATTGAAAAGCATAAGGCAAGGTTAGTAGTAAAAGGTTTTGTACAACAACAAGGAATTGATTATAATGAAACATTTGCTCTAGTTGCTAGACTTGATACTATTAGAATGGTTTTAGCATTAGCTGCACAAAATAAATGGAAAGTTTGGCAATTGGATGTCAAATCAGATTTCTTGAGTGGTTTTCTAGAAGAAGTATATGCGAAACAACCACCAGGTTATGAAGTGCATGGACATGAAGACAAGGTCTATAAATTGAAGATTGCGCTCTATGGTCTCAAACAAGCACTAAGAGCATGGTGTAGTAGGATTGATTCATAAATGATGAAGAATGGATTCAACATAAGTAGTATTGAGCCTACATTGTACACAAAGATCAACAAAGAAGATTAGGCTTTGATTGTATATTTATATGTTGATGATTTTCTTTTCACTATAAATTTGTAAGTAGACACCTTTAAATTAGAAATGAAGATTTAGAATTTGCGACAACAGATTTAGGATTGATTAAGTATTTTTTGGGCATTGAAGTGGTTCAATCAGATAAGGGAATTTTCATTTGTCACTAAATATGCAAAGGATGTGTTAAGAAGGTTTAAGATGTTGAATTGTAATCTAGTAACTACACCAGTTGCTATAAGAACTAAAATTGCAAAGAAGACAAAGGACCTAATGTTGATTCTACAATATTCAAAAGATTAGTTGAAAGTTTGATGTATCTTACAGCTACAAGACCAAATTTATTGTATGGAGTTACTATAATCTCAAGATTCATGGAGTCACCAAAAGACTCACATTGGCAAGTTGGAAAGAGAATATTGAGATATGTGGCAGGAACAATAGGATATGAAATTTTATATTCCACAACTAATGATTTTTGTTTGATTGGCTACACTAATAGTGATTTTACAGGAAGCATTGATGATAGGAAGAGTACTTCTGGATATGTCTTTCATTGTGGAATAGGTGTAGTCTCATGGGCATCAAAGAAGTAACCCATAGCTACAAGTTTTCATCAGCTAAAGCAAAGTATGTAGCAGCCACATCAGCGACATGTCAATCTGTTTGGATGAGGAGAGTATCGATAGATTTATTTCAAGTACAAGGAGTCAACACCAATCTTTTGTGACAACAAATAAACAATTGTATTGTCAAAAAATCATGTTTTTCACAAGAGGAGGAAGCACATTGATACAAGATATCATTTTATCAAAGAGTTGGTGAACAATGGAGAAATCAATCTGGATTTAAATGTAGATCTGAAGATCAATTAGCAGATATATTTACCAAGGCTTTAGCAAAGGAGACTTTTGAATATTTAAGACAGAATTTGGGCATTTTAAATGTTGACATAATTAGTGGTAGAAATTAGGGGGGAGTGTTAGAGGAAACAATAATTTCTCCTTGACTAATTATAAATATTTTGTTTGTTTCTATTTTTGTTTTGTTAGTTGCATGTATCGGTTATCAATAACCAATTTTTTACCTATTTGTAACCTCTATATATTTGAGGTATGTGTAATCATTTTATGGAGCTGTTGAATAAAAAATCAAACTATTATTTGCCCACCTTCAATACCTTTAATTTATAATAATTTTTTTTTTCAAAAAAAGTGGTAAACACCACTGAAATATATTAATTGAAACAGAAAAATACCAAATGCCAGATTGAGGGAGGCATACCGGCAAGAAAGAATCGGCAAAGAAAACCTCCGGTTATAGCCTATTTGTGACAAAAATAAAACAAAAATCAACTAAGATCAATGAGTCGATCCAGAAGTAACAATCTGTGACTCAATTCTTAGCAGAGTAGATATTAATAACAAAAAATATTTACAAGGCAGCTGACGGAGTTGACCACTGATCAGAGCAAAAAAATTAGTGCTAAAAACCAAAACATGAGGGAACTCCCAATTAATCTGCAATTTCTATTATCTGCACGGCACGATCCTCTTCTTGATCCTCATCTTCTGCGAGCTGAGGAGGAGGAGGTGGTGGAGGAGGAACATAATTCAATAAAAAGAGCAATGCATTAAAGATTTCTGAAGCCTTAACTGCCAAATGATTCCCCAATTCACGCCTGTGATATTGAATAGAGTTTTGAAAGAAAGTCACACAATTATTTTGGAGGCCATGCATAAACGCATTGAAGAGGCAGTGAAGTTCAGGAGTGCGAAACAGTAACCTGCAATCAAATAACCCTCCCACAAGAGCAGAACCTTCATGTAAACCATAGTCTTCTAAAGCAACATTAAACATATCAACAGAGAAATGAACATTCTGAACAAACATTATACCCAAATCCCTTACCCTATCTCCACTTTGCAAAAGGTCCATCGCATTAGAGAGAAAATGTGAAGCATCTTGAGATGGATAAATAGAAACTGGAGAATGTAAAACTTGTAAGTCACAAACCTGAGTGATCGCTCTTCAAACAGAGTCCCCATAAATCTTAAATACTTTTTTATTATGTGTTGTATTACAATTATTCTTTTTCATTAAAAGGATTTTTTTAATTTTTTCTCATAAATTTAAAGATCTCTTTATTATTTTTATTAAAAAATCACATGGACACGAATTTAATATATAATAGTCAAAATATTAAAAAATAAATATTATCAAATTTATTTTTAAAAATTTATATCAATGTGTTAAATATATGTATAATAGGTGTCTTTAATACATAATTATAAAAGTTCTAATTTTTTTTATACAAATTATATTAATTAGTAAACTGAAATAATATTACATTTAAATTTTGTATTAATATGTATTTCAATTTCATAAATAAATTTAAGTTTAACCACATGCTTAAAATTTAATTTAAGAAAGATTTTTAATTTATATAAGATTTGATATTCCTAAATATATCTTACCATACTTAAATTAACTTATTATCTTCACTTAAAAAAAATTAATTTTAAATAGTCAAGCTAATAAAGTTATCTTATGAATTTCTTATGTATATTATTTACAAGTTCAAGAGGGTGGCAACGAAAACCATCCAAATAGTGAACACATACATTTAGTTTTATTTTATAGTGAACACATGTATATTATTTTATTTTTTAATTTTAAAATCTACACATCATACCATATGATTGAACCAGGGACATTTTTTTCCCTTTAGGCCCTGGGGGCCAAAATGTCACAAATTTAATGTCATTTTTCATCTCTCGAGCCTCCTGGATCCAATGACAAGGTCTGTTTTATTCTAGGAGGTTATTTTTGTAAATTCCCACATAAAACCCTCATGGTGAACATCCAAAAAAAACCTTTTTATCAAATCTTTTTCAAACCCTAGATCTATAACAATAACCATAAATCTGCAAACCCCAAACCCCAAAACTACAATTTTCATAACTTGCATAAAAAACCTTATACCTTGAAATATTTGAAATCTCTTTAACTTTGCCATGGATTCAAAATTTCACCAAATCTACTCAAACAAGGGTTAAACAAAACTAGGGATCTCTCACCTTCCTTAGCCACAATCGTGGCTCTAATACCACTCGTTAGGAAATTGCCAGGTTGATCAAACCATTTTCTACATAACCCTATGAGAGAAAAGCATGCATACAAGCTTATAGAATAACCATAATGCAAAGATCAAAGACATACCACAAGATTATACAAGATATACCCTAGGAAAACCCTCAAGAGGGAAAAACATGTCCTCCAAAAGCACTCACACTGAATGTATTATTTAGCAATGAAAACATTACAATACACTTACAAAGCGTCCATGAGCACCTCTAAAGCATCAAGATCCTCTAATGCATCCTTCATGTGTCGAAGCAAAATGGGTAACCATGCAACCACACACCCCATGTCATGCTTCACATATGGACTTACCAGAGAGTTCAATGTATTTGACAGCCAACCTCAAGCACTAAATATGTGCTTGCTTTTATATAATCAAGCTCACACGAAACTACTAAGTGGTATTGGCTAAACTATGTGTCTCAAAACCATGAGAGCAGTAAACTATTGACCCCAAAATTAAATATTTACCACAAATATTAAATATTTGTCCTATGTCTCCCACACATAAAATATCTAACCAATGTTACAATACAACTTTACAAGTGGTCCCAAATAAATGTTTAATGTAGCTAAACACATCTCTAAAGATGCCCTACAAATAAATATTTATTTTACATAATAAAATTAATCCACTATTTGTGCAAGGTGTACAACATGTTTCTCTTTCCCTAATAGATCTGAATCTTTATTTTCTTACAATGTTGTACAATATCAAAAGAATCGAAAGTACTAGCAACATTTTTAGGATAAGAAACACTTATCTAGGTACTTGAATTTTCCTTGATCATATCCAAGGATGTAGAAGTGGATGGCTAAGAGGTAGAAGAATTCTTTCACATAAGGATGTACTTGGCTGAGTTTTCTACCCCTTTGGACCATGGAGAGTTGGGTTCTTTATTTTCAATAGTGCCTTCAATTTAAGTCCCATGAATTCTATTATCCCTTTGGCACTAACTTCTAGTAAATAGGACACAAGATTGATTATTTAGATTAGTGAAAACATCCTCCCCATGATTAGATTCATAATCCAAGAAGCTAATAGTAGAGTCACCAAATATTTCAAAATTTTCTTCTGGAGTAGTCACTTCTTCAATTACTTCTCTACTTATGCTCATTTGTATGAATCAATTCATTTTAGGGTATGAATCCCCATCATGATCTATTATGAAGTGGAAGTCACATCTAGCATTATTAGCACAACCACTAGTAGATGGTGCTTCAATGGCTAGCCTTTGTGTAGGAGGTGGTAATCTTGCAGGCTTGTTCTATTGTTATTAAAAGGAACATAATTCCTCCTTGGGATGTCTTGATACAAAGGTTGTTGTTGGTATTGGATTTGTGGGATTTATTTCTTCAATGTAACCAAGTCATTTGCTATCTTTTGAATCATGGAATCCATTGAAGAGGAAGGATAAGCGACAAAGGTTGTTATTGTCTTACCTTTCTATAGTTATCTTTTCTCTTTTTTAGTAGCGAGTAGGTCATCCTTTATTTCAATAGCCATGGTCTCAGTTACATCTATATCAACTTTATCTCTCCTTAGATGAAATCTTACATCAGGTGGCTAAGCATTTATGAAGAAACATTTCTAATCATTAGGTGTTAGTATTTTTATTTCTTCAATTCTATTAACCAATTTATTAAACCTCGCTATGAATTCCCACATAGGCTTATGCATTTACTTTTTCATTTAGGTCAACTGAGTTAGTAGGGGATGTTCATCTTCCAAACTTTTAAACCTATTTTTAAATTTCCTTTTCATATCATTCCAATTTATAATAGAATTAGTAGGCAAGTGGTAAAAGCACTATGTTACAACATCAATTAATGATTCAACAAATAGATGAAATGCCATGTCTTCGTGCTGCACTCCCAAAACCCCACTTGCAATGAAAAATATATTGATATGATCATCTATGCTTACCTTTCCATCACCTTTGAATTTGGTAATGTTCTTCCTTGAACCGTGGGGAAGATTCAGAAGTTGATTTCTATAAGCAAGAGGGCCAATAGTGGCACCCAAGGTACAAGTGGTTGATGAGCCATGTTCTAGATATGAGCTTGTTGGAAATTTATAACAAGAGGCAAGTTAATGCCATGTAAGGCAAGAGATTGGCCAAGTGAAGAGCTATTAGCAAAATTTGTACGGGAAGATAACAGTACTTGTTGATTTAAACTTCTATGAACACTTTTAGGGTATAAGGAAAAAATAGACCCTTCAATAAAATCAAATAAGGGATCTTGAATACCTCTTTTATGATCACCCATTGTATATCTTTTTGTAGCCAATTTGGAGGTTTATTGTTGACTTCTTTGGGTTGGTTGTTCTTTGTTAGGTTGGTTTTTCTATGTTGGAGGTGGGATGACTAACACTCTTTCAATAATGATAGGATATAATTGTGTAATTAGGTTTTTATTAGCTTCTCTTTGAATATCCTATTCAATGCTCTCTTCTTCATTTAGTATGTTATCAACTTGATGGTATTGTTGGTTGGACCTTTGCTATCTCTAGGAAAGATTCCTCAAATCAATTATTATGTCTTCTCATTCCACATCTAACTATTGATGCTAAGTTGTAAAATTAAAGGAATGTTATGCTCGATCATCATACATGTATATTTTTATAATTTTGTAAACTCTCTTGAATATTGTGAAAGGACTACAGATATGATGAGTGTACTATTGGAAATTGTATACCCCTTTAAAATTTCGCTAGGTTTAGCACCCATTGTGGCTCATATGATCATCTCTGTTTACACCATGGAATTTCTAGTACTTATGTGATAAACAAGGCATAATCCTTTGTTACCTGGCATTTGGATAGCCCAAATTACCAGGACTAGGGCACCCAGGTACTAGTGTCCTAGCAATTTAGCCCCGACAACTCATATTTTAATGTCAGCCTTATGACTTAAGTGACGCACCTTGTCATCCTCAATTCAATTGGGCCCTCATAAAGTAATTGAGATGCATATATAAACAAGTCTTTCTCACTCATTTACTCCTAATGATCTAATGACATTCTAGCTAATGACTCTCCTTATGATGATTCTCTCTAACAAGCTCTTATCTACAAGATCTCTATTTCTATAGATTATTGTTGTGTACTAACCCTTGTTACAAATCTTCAAGGAAGTTCCTTCTTCCTTCATTCTCTCCTTGTGGTGATTTGATAGTGGCATCATCCCATCAAGGGTTTCATGTTCATGGTAACATCTTTCCTTCATGTTTGTTTACATTTATCTTTGATTATTCAGATTTGCCTCTGCCTACCTAGGGTACACACTCTTGATCTAATCCGTGTTGTTGTGGAAGTGGGAACACTTACACAGGGGCTTGATTGAGTCAAGCTCCTATACAACACCACCATTTTCCCTCTTTTATGTGTGCAAGCCGAAGACAGAAGTTCTAACAGAAACAAGCGACAGAAAAATGAAAGTACAGGTGTTGGAAGTGTCTCAGACTTTCGGCAGCCCAAAACCCTAGGACCAGGGCACCTAGGCTCCCTAGTCCTCCAGATCTGGCCCCTGTTTGTGGCTATTGGCCTTGATAGCTCTACTCAGTCCCGATCTGCTCCTGATTCCCACACAGTCAGTCTGCGACACCTGTAAGTTGTTTGTTTGGTCAATTAGGTCACTTAAAACCCTAGATCTTGTTATTATCAAATCAATCTCACCTATTACAATAGAAATAAGACAAGCCCCAAATCAACTTGGCTCTCCCTTAAGGACTGTAGCCAAGTACACAAGTCTTGGTTGGCTTGTGTTTTAATATTGTATAGGAAAGGCTGATCTAATTAGTGTATAATTGATTAGGCTCTCTTTTCCTATGTAACAATGAGATCAAAATCTCTAGTAAATTCAATAGAAAAATTGTTGGTGAATGTATTTTCTTTGTCAAATCCAAAGAATTATTGGGGTGAAAACCCCTCTTCAAGAGAATGAGGCTATCTTTATTAAACATCAAAATTTCAAAAGTAGACATGATTGTGCATTTTACAAATAATTTTCTAAAGTTTTTAGGAACATTTGAAAATAAAATGTGTAGAACAATGATTTGCCAAATAGGAGGCAGTGTTTGACAAATTGGTGCTGAGACAAGGTTTTAAGAATGAAAAAGTATGCAGATTCAACAAATAGAATACTAGGGTTTGATAAACCTACACATAGTAACATTTCTAAAATAGAATAGAGATAGATAAAATTATAACAAATATGCAAGTTTACCAGAAGATTCCAAAAACACAATAAAGATATCTAAAATAAGAGACACTATCACTATTGCATCCAACATAAGAAAGAATACCACAACAATCCCGCATAGAACATAAGAAACTAAAATGGAATTGTAAATTTTTTGTGGAATCTCAACATTTTGAGACATTTTCTTCTCTAGTAAACTTTACAAAATTTGCTACAGGTTCAATACCCTTTACCATCTTCAGACTTTTCATTTTATAGGGAAAATATTTTCTTTCTTCCTATAACCGCTCAACTACTCTTTTGGGGTTTACAAGTATTTTATAAATAAAATACCATTGATTCCCATGAATAAACCTCCAAAATATTTCCTTTCAAACATTAACAAAGATATCTTTATAACAAAATAATAAGCCTGCGTATAATTTTGACGAGTGTACAACTATAGTAGTATTCTGTCAAACTACTAGTGTGCGTTGGCTATAGGTGATATCCTCTATGAAGTATGTGGTCAAACAATTTCACGAGCATGTCATAATTTCTTCCATGTGATACTTGCATTTGTCAAAGAGTTCTTTAATGATAAGATGCCTTGAATTAATCCAAACGACTCTCTTCCCATATATGCACCTTTGTTTCTTAGTATTTGATAGAGTCCATGAATGCATAATTCTCTCCATGTTTGCATTTCCCTTTTATGTATATTTTTTTATCAAAAGTTAGTTATAATACCATTGGTTCTTAACTAACCAATCCAACCTAATCCTTTAACCATTTTAGTTGCAGGCTTTTCAGGTGTGCCCATCTTGTCACTTATGTATCTTGTATAATCACTACATAATTGGAAATACAACCCATAATTTTATCTGGTGCTAACATTTGTATCAAAATAACTTGACATCTTAGCTCAATATGGATGGCAATATCACATTTTCATGTGAGCTTTCCTTTATTTTGCATCCAACATGATATTTCAAGCCATCATGCTACCATGATGACAAGTCTCAGGTATTAGAAGTGGAGAACATGCTATCCAACTTGAGATGCCATTATATGAGATGCCATTATATGGGATCATTAAGATATGTACTAAAGGTACCAATGAGCTTCCCAAAGGTCGTGAAGAAGACATGAATGGTTACTCTATGCATAGATGTTCACTATCCCTATTTCCATGAGCACATAGTCCAATATACATTTGGAAATGAAAGGAGCTTATGCAAGGCTACACTTCCAACTAAAAAATTCTCCTATTTTAAGTTCTCATCTTTATCTGGGATTCCTACACTACTCATTTCGTACTCTATAGTGCTTACCATTATGCTTTGATGGGCGTTCATACCTTCTTTTGAGGTGCAGGTATGGGGATGCTGGTGAAGGTTTCCTTTGACATTACACCTGCAATTTACATTTGCTTAGAACTTTTTAAAAAACTTTTCAACAAACTCATTTTGTGTGTATTCTACAATCATTGTATCCCATGAGATGAAGTCTATTTGAAGTGTTCTGTCAACAGCTTACAGTGATGCTTGGACAAATTATTTTTGACTACATCTTTAGTGGTTGTCCATACCTTGTTACAAAGCTCCCATTTCAGCACAAGCATGGAAGGTACTAGAAAAATCTACTCCAGGCTTCGTAGCTACTAGCAAGGGCTGTGGAATTTGACTTTATACCTTCCAATTGCATTTGCTTAAAAGTTTCTGAAGTGTTTTCAACAAATCCATTTTGTGTATACCCCACACGCATTGCATGCCATGAAATGGCATTTCTTAGAGACTTTCTATCAAATGGATCACTTGCCTTGTCTTTTCTAAACATTTCTATCGTAGCATTTTAAATTTTGTATGGTCTTCCCTCGGACAACACTCTTTTGCGGCACATTTTCAACAAATTCATTTTATGCAATGACATTTCTTTGATGGTGTGAGTTTAGTAGGGTGAAGGAAAGGGTCGTGGAATTCAGTTTTACAGCTGTACGTTGCATTTGTTTGAGTGTTTCTAAAGCCTTATTGGTGAATACGTTTTGAACTATCCTACAAATCATGGTGTTCCATGCTCTTGAAAGTGTTTTTCTCTATTTTTACGAGGATGCAGTCCATTCATAAGAACACTTGGAATTTTCCCCGTGTCCATGTATGGAATGAAATCCTGCATATCTTTTTGTCTTTTCTATGTCTTCTTTTAATTACATAAGTTTGCAGGAGTTAGCTGGGCGCAGGGACTCTAGGGGAGAGGACCTAGCAGTTGAGCACCCTAACTTCATGCCTCTCAAAATCATACGTGGCAATTTTGAATCACTCCAAAAACTTTATAGTAGTTTACTTGGCAAGGCCCCTGCTTATAACTAAGGTTTCAGGGCCACATCATCAAATATGATGCCACATCAGCATGCTTTTTGTTGAGGTGTCAAATAGTTCCCCCTAAAAAAGGGTAGACCAATAGGTGTGCATTAAGTCATGTTTTGTTGGTGGGCTGATGTGGCATCACATGATTGGTTGCTTTTTAAATCTAAAGGGCACATTTCATTTGATTATTAGTACTTATAGTCAACACTAACAACCTTAAAGTCATAACTATTAGGGTTAGTCGACAGAAGATATCAATTAAATGCAAATAAAGATTAATCAGAGGAATAAAAAATACACAGAAATAATAATAGCGAGAGACAAGTTTTATTGTGGTTCACCCAAACTCGGGCTACATCCACCAACAAAGAGTCCAATATTATTATCCAATAAATCAAACCGATTACAACCAGCAATCCCTGCAATTCAATACCATTACAAATGCTACGATACAATATCTACCAAAACCCTAACCCTTAGCCATTTTTTATCAAGCCTTATGTCGGTTACAAAATAGGGTTTTTTTATATCGGTCCAAAAAAATTTGCTTCTCAGGGGCTGCACCCCCAAACCCCGGCGAGGATACATGGCTAGTGTACAATACTTTCTTGATCAGTCGCCACCTACCAACAATCTCCCACTTGGAGACTGATCAGGTCCACACCAAACAATCTCCCACTTGTAGACTGATCCCTGACGACATCGTTGTGTGTGCAGCTCCCACTGGAAATAAGCACCATGGACTCTGTTGTTCTGATTTTATTGTTTCAGTCTTGAAGACCAACCAAAGCTGAAGAGGAGCTCAATTTCTCCCTTGTCACTGCCTTTGTAAACATATCCACTGGATTTTTATCTGTATGTATCTTTTCCAGCCTTAACTGTCCATTATCCAACACCGACTGAATAAAGTGATACCTCAATTGTATGTGTTTGGTCCTTGAATGCAAGGCATAATTCTTTGCAAAATGTATGGCACTCTGACTGTCTGTATACAAAGAATTGTTAGCTTGTTGTTTACCTAATTCTTCCATGAAAGATTGCAGCGATATCATCTCCTTGCTCGCCTCTGTTGCAGCTACATACTCTGCCTCTGTGGTGGATAAAGCAACCACCTTTTACAACCGTGAGATCCAACTCACTGCTGTCCCACCTACAGTAAAGACATAACCTGTAGTACTCTGCTTGGTATCAATATCACCTGCCAAATTTGAGTCTACATAACCTTCTAAATCAGTATTAGAGCCCCCAAAACATAAATGTTTATTGGATGTACCTCTTAAATATCTGAGAATCTATTTTTCCGCATTCCAATGCTCCAATCTGGGATGACTCATATACCTACTGATGACTCCTACAACATGTGCAATATCTGGTCTCGTGCATACCATGGCATACATCAAACTTCCTATAGCTGAAGCATATAGTACCTTGGATATTTTTTCTTCCTCCTCTTGTGTCTTTGGACACATCTCCTTAGTCAATTTCAAATGACTAGGCAAAGGTGTGCTGACAGCTTTTGCATTCTCCATATGGAATCTTTGCAACACCTTTTCAACATAAGCAGCCTGAGATAGAGTCAAATTTTTGTTCTTCCTATCTCTGCAAATTTTCATACCAAGGATTTGTTTTGCTGCCTCCAAATCCTTCATATCAAATGACTGTGCTAACTACTATTTTAACTCTCTTATGTGATCCATGTTAGACCCAGTTACAAGCATGTCATCAACATATAAACATAAAATAATGTAGTTATCATTATCCAACCTCTTAAAATAAACACAATGGTCAGAATTACACCGACTGTAGCCTTGCTCAGCCATAAAACTATCAAATTTCAGATACCATTGCTAAGGTGCTTGTTTCAGGCCATACAAACTCTCCTTCAATCTGCACACCTGTTTCTCCTTACCTTTGACCTCAAATCGTTGGGGTTGTTCCATATATATCTCCTCCTCCAAATCACCATGGAGAAAGACAGTTTTCACATCTAGCTATTCCAAATGCAAATCTTCAGTAGCCACAATATTTAAGACAGTACGAATAGAAGTCATCTTGACAACTGGAGAAAATATCTCATCAAAATCAATACCCTTTTTCTGTGTAAATCTTTTTACAACTAACCTGGCCTTAAATCTTTTCTTGCCTCCATCTTCCTCTTTCAGCCTATAAACCCATTTGTTTGGTAAAGCCTTTTTACCTACAGGCAACGTACATAATTCCCAAGTTTGATTTTTCAGCAAGAAGTCCATTTCTTTTTTCATTGCAAACTCCCACTGAACCTGTGTATACACCTGCATAGCTTCATCACACCCTTCTGGTTCACCAGCATCTGTTAACAAAATAGAATACAAAGAGGGAGAAAACTTTTTAGGAGGTCTACTTAGCCTTGTTGACCATCTAACATTCACTGGAGTTTGTGGTATTTCTGGTTGCTGTTGCAGAGCATGAGGAACCACTGGAACGTCACTATTTGGAGTATCATCCAACACCACATAATCCTTTTCTTTCTTCTCATGCCGCTGCAACTGATCTTTGTACAACACCTTCTCATTGAATATAACATCTCTGCTTCTCACAATTTTTTGATTTTCAAAATCCTAAAGCCTATAACCAAATTCATCAATGTCATATCCAATGAAGGTACACTTTTTTAATTTTGCATCCAGCTTGGTTCTATTTTTAGAATCTACATGTGTAAATGCTTCACATCCGAAGGTTTTGAGAAAATAATAACTCACTTTCTTACCTGTCCATACTTCCTCTGGAATACCATAGCCCAAAGGAACTGAAGGACCTCTATTAATTAAATATATAGTAGTGTTGACAGGCTCTGCCCACATGTTTAAAGGCAGCCCAACATGCAATCTCATGGTCCTTGTACGCTCCATTATTGTCATATTCATGCGTTCAGCCACTCCATTTTCCTATGGAGTCCTTGAAACCATTTTTTGCCTACGAATTCCATTAAAAGAACAATAATCTTTAAATTTTTTACTGCAATACTCACCAGCATTATCAGATCTGAGACATTTTAATCTTTTACTCATCTCATTCTCAACCAAGCTTCTCCATTTCTTAAATGTTTCAAATACATCAAATTTCTGCCTAAGGAAATAAATCCATACCTTCCTAGTTGCATCATCTATGAATGTAACATAATATCAAGAGCCACCGAGAGAAGATACTTGAGCTAGTCCCCATACATCTATATGCACAAACTCTAACTTTTCATCTTTCTTTTGCTTCCCATCTTTGAGAAAACTAACTCTCTTTTGTTTACCATACACACAACTTTCACAAAAATCTATATTAATACATTTCAAACCTGGTAAAACTTTCTTAGAATGAAGTACCTTCATACCTTTTTCACTCATATGCCTAAGTCTGTTATGCCATAGTGTTTTCTCAGAACCTGCAGCAACTGTTTCTAAACCTTTTTTTTTTTGTCTGCAACAGCTAAAGTAGAAGGAACAATATGACCTGTACAAAGATATAAGGTGCCTACTTTCACACCTTTTGCTACTATTAAGGCACCTTTTGAAACCTTCCAATTTTTATCAGTAAATGTAATGATGCAACCTTCTTTAGCTAGCTGCCCTGCTGAAATTAAATTCCTACGGAGCCTTGGAACGTGCTTTACCTCTTGTAGTAGCCAATGATTCCCATTCTGCAACTTAATCTTGATTCTTCCCTTTCCAACAATCTGATAGGGTTTATTATCTCCCAAATAAACCAGCCCAAAATCCCCTTGGACATAATCAAGAAAATAACTTCTATGGGGCATAGCATGAAATGAGGCCCCTGAATCTAAAACCCATGAATCATCAGCATTATCTAGGGAAAGAATCAAAGCATCATCTTCAAATTTATTACTTACCACATTTGCCTCCTTATTGCCTTCTTGTTTGTCTCCTTTATTTTTTCGAGACCAGCAATCTTTCTCAGATGACCTAGTTTCCCACAATACCAGCAATTCTTCTATCCTCTGGTTTGGGATCTCTTATCCTTTGATTTTCCTCGTGACTTCCCATGACCTCCAGAACCTTTTACTCTCTCCTTTGATCTGCCCCTGCTTTATGCATTCAAAACACTGCCTGATGTGGATCCACCTGAGTTTTTCCTACAAATTTCTTCACTCAGAATAACACCAACAACATCATCAAATTTTAGGGTATTTGAACTAGAAATAGAGTTACTAACCGCCATTACCAAACTATTCTAGCTTTCAGGCAAAGATCATAATATCAAGAGAGCTCTGACTTCTTCATCAAATTTTACATTTACAGAAGTCAATTGACTGACAATCATATTAAATTCATTTAAATGATCCGTCACAGATCCACCTTTAACTATTTTTAGATTAAACAAATGCTTCATGAGAAATACCTTATTTGAGGCTGAGGTTTTTTCATACAATTTAGCCAAAGCTTTCATCAGACCATCTATTGTCTTCGTTTCCATTATATTGAATGTCACTGATGGTGCCAGGCACAACTGAATTATTCCCAGTGCCTTTCTGTCAAGAAGATTCCAATCCTCATCACTCATTGTTGCTAGTTTCTTGGCTACTCCTTCTAATGGCATCCATAAATTCTTTTGATAGAGGTAATCCTCCATTTGCATCTTCCATAACTGATAGTTCTGCCCATTGAATTTATCGGCCTTCAATTACCCTCATCCGCCATTGCTCCCACTCAACCATGAGACCTTCCTACAGACGATAATCGAACACAACCCGCTCTGATACCACATGTTAGGGTTAGCCGGCAGACGATATCAATTAAATGCAAAATAAAGATTAAACAGAGGAATGAAAAATACACAGAAATAATATCGAGAGACAAGTTTTAACGTGGTTCACCCAAACTCAGGCTACATCCACCAATAGAGAGTCCAATATTATTATCCAGTAAATCAAACTGATTACAACCAGCAATCCCTACAACTCAATACCGTTGCAAATGCTACAATACAATGTCTACCAAAACCCTAACCCTTAGCCACTTTTTATCAAGCCTTATGTCGGTTACAAAATAGGGTTTTTTATGTTGGTCCAAATTTTTTTTTGGAGGATGTGCCCCCGAACCCCTGCTCAGGTCCCGACCCAGCCCCGAACCCTGGCAAGGATACATGGCTAGTGTACAGTACTTTCCTGATCAGTCGCCACCTACCAACAATAACTACTAGTGCTAAACTTTTAAAACTATTGGGCCTTAAATGCACAAATACTATCTCAGCCATTGCAACTATCTCACCTATTGGGTCTTTTCCCCTATACAAATTTATACTTTTGGTTAAGTATCATGAATTTTTTCTTAAGTACATTATAGGGAACTTTTAAATTTGTTTTCACCTTTTCCTCAATATGCATTGTAGGATTGTAGGATGTGCAAAGATGTGGGGAAGTCTAAGGCATTTCAGACTTTCCCAAGTCCCTAGAAGTAACACTTTTCCTCCTTTTGCTAACAAAAATAACTTATAACTTGCCATTATTATTATTACTTTTACAAGAAATCCAAAGTTCCAAGGTAACTAATGATATGCGAATTTAAATTTAAATTTTGCTCTTTTTGTCATTATAAAATGAAAACATGTCGAATATATAACATCATCTTTGTAACTTGAAAATGTGTGTATGAATCTCTGGGAATAAATTGATGACTTCGTGTGAGCAGTCTTCTAATGCCATTATGAATGTGAATAGACTTCCAGACCTTCTACTTTCTCCAATTAGATGATTTAATCAATCATGTAGAAAAAAAAATCATCGAATTTAATAATGTTACACTGTGAAATCATCTCGTGAACATGTGTACAATGTAAAGGGCAAATCATGACTTTTGGGAGCCAAATTGTAAATTGTATTTAAAATGTCACAACTCCACTTATTTGTTTGTTGATGCAAAGTATTTGTGCATTATCTAATTTTCAATTGATGAGAATAATTAAAATATGGTCACAAACCAATTGTTGAGCTTTCCTGGGGAGCATGTGTACTACGCGACAAACCTTGTGACCACCCATTGAAACTAAAAATTCACATCGACGAATCAGTTATAACTGCATTTAGATTAAATAAATAAACCCCAAATGAATATGTCCAAACACCCAAGAATCCTTTAAAAACCTATTTATAACTTTCTAGGTCATTTTGCAATCTCATAAAGCTAAAAAATGTGAAGGGATAAAGCTACCAAAAAGTACATAGAGATACTACAACTATAATGGTACATTGAAACCCTATACTACTACCACTAGGATTTGTCAAATATTTAATTATCTTTGCATGAATCACTAGGTTGACATGATTTGATATAGATGAACTTGCAACACTTTGGAGGATATTTAACTATACTACAAACCACTTGCAACTACGATCATAAATTAACAAGCTTGACTTGATAAATGATTCAATGTTTATGAATCAAACCTATTAACTTAGACATTAATGTTTTAAATATGATCAAGTTGAGATGATAAAGAGACCCCGCATCGACTTGAAAATTGGTGACTTTTAGGAAAATGACTCGATCACACATGCCATTTAATGAATGCAGAATGTTAAAAATTTTCAAGGTCAAAGTTGAGAGCAACATGTTGATAGTGTGGTAGAGAGCCTTGTAAAAGGAGTAAGGTAATCCATTAAGGTTAAGTGTTTTATTATTTTTTGTTTGCATCAAATAATGATTTATTTCCTCTAGAGGAAAGGGTGTAACATAATTTTGTCTTTGAGATTATGAGAGATTATAGTATAACAACAAATATGAAGGATATATTCATTCTTAGGGACAATGTATTAAGTATACACTTGACCCCTTACAGTGGCTCAAAATTTCCTAGACAATCTAAGTTAGAGTAGCTTCTCAAAATCTTTCTTCATCTTGAGAGATTCAAAATTTCTTAGTAGTAACATAACCAACATGAAACCAAAAAATTATATCTCTGAGTTGATAACCTCTTGTAGAGAATAATTCTACCAACTTGAGTTTATGTAAGAATAGAGAGAGCTTAGAGTTAAATATTTTCATTCAAGGGATTATTCTCAATAAGAGAATAAAATGCAGTGAACTCTTAGTGAATTATTATGTTTGACTCCAAATTCTTAATCTTTATTGTATCAATTTTGAGGAATGAGGTCCTACAAATGATAGAATCTTCCCACCAAGCGAATTAATTAGCTTGTCCTTTGGTTGATGGACTAAGGTTCAAATAAATTTAAATTAAATTTGTAGTACATTCTAGTGGTTTAAATATATGGTCTTTAAGAAAAACAAAATTGGGAGAATTTTGGGCCTAGAAGAATCCCAATAATCCTAATCTATATTAAAAAATGATCCATGAGGACCCCCTAAGAAATGGACATGCAAATGCATATCAAACATTTCCTTAGAAATCATAGATCTATTGAGTCTCTTCATATATATATATCCCCTCTCTAGTTAGACTAAGTAAACCAAGGGAAAGAGGAACCTTTTTATGGTGGTAGAGTGAAAGCATAATAGTACGTCCCACTTTTTAACATTATTGGTCCAACAAAATCAATATTTTAAAATATTCGACATATTATATCAATTATATTGAACAAACAGTCAAGAATTTAAGGACAATGTAAACTAATAAGTTGTGAAATTTTCCATGTAGATTCAATTTATGGTTTTTTTGAAATTTTTAAAGAATTATTTCAATTATTTTTAATTTTTCAATAAATTTTTCATTTTTTTTCATTTTTTGAGTGACATTTTACCATAATGTACAACTTTCATCAAAAAAAAAATATTTATATGATTTCTTAGAATTAGATCATTAACTCCAATATCTAGTGCTTTGATATTTTTTGGTAATTTTTTATTGAATTTTTTATTTTTATTTATTTTTTAATCGATACTAATAGAAATTTAAGACCTATATTTTATTATAACACATTTCTCTTAGCATATATATCAAATTTTTAATTGAACTAAGGGTATCCATGAAGAGTGTAGTGCATTTTTTTGAGATTTTTCTAATAAAGTTTGTTATTTTTCCTAGTGTGTTGAATAGAGGTCATTATTTTTTTTCTAATGGGCCTATGTTCATTATAAATTTTAAAAAATATAATATTAAAAAATATAATACATATTATACATTTTGAAAGCTAATATCAAGGGCTATGTACCTGCAAAATGACTTCTTTAGATGACTTCATTTGACACCCCAAAGGTGAGGTAAAATTACTTTTTTGTTAGTATTTTGATAGGAATGTAAGAGATTCCATTAGGGGTTTGATTTTCAAAGGAAGCTAGATAAAATTAAAATAAATTTCTACATAATATTAAAAAGAGAGTATTATTAATGGGCTATAGATATGTCAATTTTATTAAGATACATCACACATGCAATAACATGCAAAGACATGCAAGTAACATACAATAGATAAATAACAAATTGACATAATCTTTATCCTAAGAAAATCCTTTCAAGTAAAAATCTAACAACAATGTATTATTCAATAATCAACAATACCATGGTTACAATACAATTAGAGTATCTACTTCTCTATCCAAAGATCAATTATATATAGAGAAATTATGGCAACACAAGCCTTGCAAAATAATAAGTGCATCATATCTCCATCATGAGCATCCAATATATAAACAAGCCCAAAACTAGAAGCCATAAATGGCTTCCAAATCTGTACTAAAACTGCGGGCAAGTTTAGGCACCCAAATCATGCACAAAATATAACACCCTCACAAAACATGGTGAAACTACAAATAAAAATTGGAAACATCAAATGTCTTCCTCCACCAATTTTAGGCATACCATTTTGGACTAATTTATTTTTTAGAAAGATGCTCATGCATATCATAATTAAGTAATGATCCTCCTTAATTTTCTCCTTCTCTACAATCAACTCCCTCTCTTCATGCTCTTTTTATCTTGGCAACTTTTACACCCCTTACAATTATGATAGCTACTTTTAGCAACTCCCATGATAGTAAGTGATACTTACAAATGACCAAGTACAAACAAGTGACACAAAGTGCCACCTCAAGTAGGACACTCCACTATGTGGGTACATAAATAATATAAAAATAATAAATAAAACATTAAGATTTTCAAGATGTATGAAATCTAATCCCAACATTCTCCCATTTACCATATACCTTTCAAGAGAAAAAGGGAAAACCATAAAAGTGAACTATCTACTAAGGGTAGAAATGCCCATAGCCTCATTGCACCATCTAAACTCTATTCTCATAGGATTTCTCAAGACATCAACAACATTCACCAAAGTATTTACCTTTTTTAGCATAACTCTTTCATACTCCACAATGTCACAAATCAAATAATATTATAGATTATGTGCTTTGTCTGCACATGAAATACATTGTTCATTGCCAAGTTGATGGAACTTTGATTGTCATAGTTAATCCTCACTTCCCCTTGAATAATCCTAACATATGAGCATAACCTTTGAAGCTAGATTGCATCCTTATAGGCATGATTATATACCATATATCATGCCTTTATACTGGAAAGAGTGACCAAGACTTGTCATTTTTTCATCCAACCGATTGCACCATTGATTAGGCTAAACACAACCATTGGTAGACCTCTTTCTATCAACATCTCCTACCCAATCTAAGTCTACAAATCCCTTTATATCCACTAGCATATTGTGGAAATCCCTTGTTGTGGAAGACCCCTTCTATTGAAGTTCCCTTCTACTAAACTTCCTTACTACCAAAGTTTGTGTTGCTAAAGACATAGCTATTGAAGACGTGGATGCTAAAGATATGGCTTTCAAAGATACCTAATTGAAAATAGAGTAATTTTAAGTACCTTGTAGATATGTAAAAACTCTCATCACTACAACCTAATGATCCTTTCTAGGATTAGCCATAAACCAACTGAAGACTCATAGTAGTGTTTAGTTTGGTGCAGATTATAGCATACATGAGGCTCCCAACCACTAGCATAAATTCCATGACTCATGTCTTCCATCTCTCTATATGTAGGACATTTCTCAACTAAAATATTTATTCCCACAAAATAGGAACACTCACTAGTTTACTTCTATATTAAAACACTACAAAATAGAGTCAACATACTTCCTTTGGCTCAACCAATTTTTTTTAGATCTATCCCTTTTGATTTCCATACTTAAGATAAATTTATTATCCCTTCATCTCAAACTATAATGAAATTTGATATTTTAAATCCCTAATTACATTCTTATTCTTACAAATATCAAAATGTCATCAGCATACAAAGTGATAATAATAAAATGATCACCATCCTACCTATAATAACACAATGACATGATTTAGATCTACCAAATCCCAACCTTAAAATATAAGAATCAAACTTTTGGCACCATGAGATTATTTGGGATCATAAAGAAATTTCTTTAACTTGCGAACTAATTTTTCCTTACCCTTTACCACACAATACTCTTATTATGTCATGTAGGTCTATTCCTCCAAGTCACCATGTATGAAATTTGTCTTCACATTCATTTTCTCAACCTGAAGGTCAAAAGAAATAGCAACAAATAACAAAAATATAATTGATAAAATCTTTACAACTAGTGAAAAGAACTCACCAAAATCTAGTCCTTCTACTTAGAAATAACTTTTAGCAACCAACCTTGCATTGTACTTTTCTACCTTGCCTTTGAATCTAAATTTATTATTAAAGACCCATTTACAACCAACACATTTCCTCCCCTTAGGGAACTAAACTAGGCCCCACGTGTTATTCTTCTTTGGTACTACCATCTCTTCATCCATGGCCATCCTTTAGGTCTTCAAAAGTTGAGGTGGAGGTTCTTCCTCTTTTGAGCTCTCAAGGCTCTTGGTACTATCATCCTCATCCTATACATCTTAAACCTCTAGTTTAGTCTTAGGTGCAACCTCCTTAGTCTTTGTCTATAGCTACACAACTAACTTCACATTCTTCTTTAGATGTTGAAGTATAGGAAAAGACCTAATCTTCCTAAAGTTCACATTTCAACTATATACCATCTTTCCTATCACATGATTTGAAAGCTTGTATCCTTTTACCCCATCACTATAATTGATGAAGATACACTTAAATTATTTGAAGTCCCACTTTGATCTTTTCTCCTTAGACACATGAACATATGCATTGTACAAAAAAATATATATTGAAGTGAGGGCTTCTTGCTCATCCAAACCTCCTCTAAGATTTTATCAAAAAGATTTAATTTAGAGATATGTTAATAAGATAAAAAACTATAATAATTTCTTCTACTTAGAACTTTTGATCCAAACTAGCTCCATTGAGCAGACTCCCAGCCCTCTCACTCAGCATGCTAGTCATCCTATGTACAACTCCAATTTGCAAAGGGGCATATGAAGTTGTCTTATACTATTCAATGACATTATACTCATAGAATCTATCAAACTCCACCAAGCAATATTCCCAACCATTGTTTGTTCTCAACACCTTGATCTTTGTTTTCATGTGTTTGTCTATAAGATCCTTAAACTATTTGAGTCAATAGAAGACCTTAGATTTATGCCTGAGAAAATTGACCCATGTACTCCTAGAGGAATATGGATGAAATACAATACATAGTGTAGACACCTAAAAATGTCTTCACTGACTAACCATCTTCCGACATCATCCATCCCTCTTGTAATTAATTAATTAAATTTTTATTTAATTAATTATACCCTCCAACCCCTGATTATTCACCTTCTCTTCATCATTTCATCCTTAAAATTGAATTAATTTAATTAATTTAATGGTCACACTTACTAATATTAGCCCAATTAATTAAATAAATGTGCAAATATTTATTTGGTTAATTTCACCTTTTCCCTAAACCTAATTAATTAGATAAATCTTACTTATCTAATTAATCAACCCTACTAATTAGCCTACCCCTACCCTAGTTGATTAAATACCTATTATTTAATTAGCTACCCTAGCCTACATGACCCTTAGATCTAAGATTAATTAAATAAATCCCCATTTAATTAATCTTGACGCCTAATTAATCCATTCACTAATTTACTACAGTCATATTAAATAAACTAATCCCCTTGATTAGTTTGGTCAAACCCCACTTAACACTCATCCCCACATCTCCCAAATAAAAAATTATTTTTTATTCCACATAAGGCAATTTTTTATTCTAATTTGTCCTACAAACCCATTAATGAGTTCTTACACACCTAGCTTGTCATACTTCACATTTAATAGAACCTTCCCCAAAATAATTAAAAATTCATTTCTAATCCTCACCTCTTCCCCAAATGAATTAAAAATCCCTTTCTAATCCATCTCATCTAACTTCATTAATGCACACCCCTTCCCAAGGTGAATTAAAATTCACTTTTATTCTCATCCCTCCATTGTTGTTGATCAAATCTAAGCCCTCCATCTCACATTCATCCTCATCCATTGATCTCTACTTTCAATTTCAACCATTGGATCAAATCTCCCTCCAAAATCCCTATAAATACAACCTCTCCCAAGTTATTTTATCATCCAAGCTTAGTGTATTGTTATCATGCCAAAATCTCTCCATCATCTTATCATCTTGAGCTAGGCATTTTAGTGACTTGCATATGCATTTGAGAGCATTTCACATTGAAGCTATGGGTAAATCTAGAGAGTAAGGGCACACTCTCTTGACCTTATCAAGGAGGAGGATCACTTGTGAGATATAAACTTGTGATTTCATGCATTATTTATGTTTTTTAACTTCACTTGTTTTCCTTGACCTCACATAGAATTTACAAGTGATGGTACAACAACTAAACCAAAAACATCACTATGGATAAAATCTAAAATCTTTATAGATATAGTAGAGCTCAAATAAAATTAAACCCTTTTCTTTCTATATATACAATGTTCACAAAAATTAAAATCCAAAGAACAATCAACTAAACCCTTAAAAAATATTTTTGTTTATCAAGGCTTTAACGCCTTTCTCACCAATGTGGCCCATGCACTCATGCCACAACATAGTCTTGTTGGATAGTGTTAGGGTAAAATGTGGTTTAATCAAGTGAATAATATCAAACCCAAACATCAACAGAATAATGAAAACAAGAAAGATTGAAAGAAATGAAGCAAATGAATAACAATGCAAACCTTCCCTGTTTCAAAGCTTCTGTTGTTCGCCTATTACAACCGTCCTTTGCTGATGAAATAGGCCCTCAGCAAGTGCACTCTTTTAGCTGTGTTGTAGGATGTCGGTAGTAAATGGCTAAGATGGTAGATAATGCTGTGAAGTAGAGCTTCAAAGCAAAGGGTGATCTCAAGTAGATTATATTGGGGGTGCCAAAGGCGCGCGGGTAGAATTCTGCAGAGTAATAATACAAATAACCTGGATGAATAGAATGGAAGGATGAAGCTTCTTTTATAGACTCAGAAGAATGAGACTCAACGGTTGAGAGGAGATATGAAGATCAATGGCTGAGAATGGTTGAGGAATGTGCAACCAGTAGAAATATGACAAGTGTCCCAGCTCCATCATGAAAGAGGGGATGTGACAACATTGATTGGAGAGTTAACTCTTTTAACTGAACAGTTAACAGACTTGATTAATCAGTTGGAAGAATGAATTATGGAATTGACTGAATTGATTGAGGGATTAACTCAATTGACATGTTAGTTAACACTTTTGATTGATTAGTTAACTAACTTTCGATTTGAGAAGAAATAGGCCATGTGGGTGAGGGGAAAATAGGGTAATTAAATATTTAATATATTTAATTACATGTGCAACCCGATGAGTTGGACAAGGTGAGGTGGAAAAGTGAGGTGTAAGTGTGAGGTGGATTTTTGGAATTAGAACTTAGGATAGACGAATTTGGGAATTAATTAAATAATGTAGGATTATTTAATTGTGTAGGACATTAGAAGAATTTTAATTAAATAAATAGATTTTATTTAATTATGTAACAGTGAATCGATTAAATAAATTTAGAATATTTATTTAATTGACAGAAGAATGAAATAAATATTTAGAATATTTATTTAGGATGAATCGTGTCATTTTTAGGCGTATACATTTTTCCCCTCTTTGATGCAATGCAGTTTATAGCGTTGCTTCAAAGAAATCGGTTGCTTGAATGACGATACATGCCCCAGTTTGCCCCTGGTACAAGTTTAATGATGATAGGATGCCCCCTTGTGAGATTGGATGGGAAAAAGGGTGAAAGATTTGGAGACGGACAATCTCATGAAGACGAAGGGGTTAGGATAGGTTAGAGGAAAAAGGACGCGTTTCAGGGAAACAGGAAGAAAACTAGAGGAAAAATGAATGCGAGAAGTAGTCATAGTCATCACCTAGCCAAAATTAAGGTTTGTAGGCTATAAATAGGAGTTGGGTCCACAAGATTATTCATTTGTACACTTGTTTGATTTGGATTGGAGATAGAGAGCTTAGAGCAAACTTGGAGCAGCATGACAGCTAGAGTAGCAGGCATTCCACATGAGGAGCATCGATTCGAGCGAGCCCGTTGATTCAGGCGGCCAGTAGAGGCAGGACCCCCGGTATGTGCTTCAAAAAATTTCTCCTAGGGTCGAATTAGGGTGTCATAAATGCAAGTAGAAAATAGGTCAAACAGATGCGCCGAAGTGCAAAACGATGCATATGCAGTCCAAAATGGCACTTTTGTAATTTCGTGGCGCATATGCCTAGTTTGGTTGCGTCTGTGAAAACTGCGCATCTGTGCATTTTAGCGGCGCATTTGTAATTAGGCGGCACTTTTGTATTTAGGTGGTGCATTTGTTGAATGTAGCGGCACATATGTGAAAGCTGCGCATATGCGTAATTTGGTGGCGCTTCCATGATACAGCGGTGCATATGCTGAGTGTTGCTGCGCATGTACTAAAGCTGTGCATATGTGAGATGAAACAGTGCATCTGTGATTAGGTGGCGAATATGCTGATTTTAGCAATGCATCTGTTAAGAAACGGTGCTTTTACCACCTGTAGTGGCGCATTTGCCTTGGATAGCCAATTACTTAGCCAAATTGATTCGATTAGCATCCTGTTTGACGCAGAAAATTGATGAGCTATCTCCGAGATTGCAGGAATCCAGTCAAGAGATGTAGTGTGCTGTTTTGATCAATTTGAAATGCTAAGTTTAGTTGATATAGTGCAGTAGATATGTTGAGTATGGTATATGCCGCTTTAGACTGATTTGTGTGCTTGCAGGAGGAGATACGAGACACACTGCAATCGAGGGAGACATTTCCCATGCCCCTATTGTAGAGATATATGCTTACAGAGATTGACAGGGAGGTGCTTGGTGCCATGGGTTTGGACTACGTTTGCTTCATGCCCAAGGTGTGGGCGAACTGTGGACTGTTGACAGCTGCCGTGGAGAGATTCCATAGTGAGGATGGGACTTTCCATTTTCTGACTGGCGAGATGACTGTGACTCTAGAGGACGTCTACAGGATACTGCACTTACCCGTTGTTGGTGAGTTGGTAGAGTATGACACACAGCGGGATGTGGGACTCGCCGAGTGTAGGCGAGTGTTCGATGACCCTGAGTTGGTTGGACAGGTCATCCCCTGGCACGATATACATGACTGCTATGACTACTCCCCTTGGATCATGGCTGGATTGATCGGAGGTGTTGTATGCCCCTATAGGAGATCGCATGGGTTCCCCATTGGATGGGGCAGGATCATGGAGCGGATGCTGATTGAGGGCACCTGATATGCATGGGGGGTTTGTGTACTAGCCCACCTGTACCATGACATGCACTAGGTGGTGTATCATCGCAGTACGAGTTTGTCGGCTGGGGTGCTACTACTACAGTTTTGGCTATGGGAGCACATAGCGGTGACGAGGTCGATATGTGTATTCGCAAGGCAACAAGGAGAGCCATACAGTTATGGCTATGCAGGAGTGGTTTCCTAGCACAAGCTAGGGAAGTTGGAGTACTGGAGGCATACATTGGATGGTGTAGATGTGGTTGTTTGGCGACCATATTTGGATTGTGAGCCCTAGGACGACGAGGGAGATGAGCTACCATACTATTTTTAGATGAGGTGGCTGATAGGCCGGACACGACACATATTGGAGAGATAGATGGTGGGCTGGGTGCTATGACAGTTTGGTAGGAGGTAGGTATGCCACAGGGACAGGCGTTGTTCGCACGGACACATGCAGAGAGGGTCCGATGGGGGCTGATGGCTTCGTATGAGGAGGCCCTGGCAGAGTTCCTGTAGACTCCGTATGTGGCGTGGGACATGAGGAGAGAGATAGCTGATGCTGGGGTGACACAGGACTACGAGGATTGGATGACTTCACATCCCTTCCTGAGGTATTCAGGACCTGGCATGCTGGTGCCTTGTATTGACGAGGCCAATTCAGAGGAGGAGGGACAGGTTGGCCCGGGTCAGAGGGGAGATAGAGGAGGACGGGGTCGAGGAGGATGGGGTGGTGGAGATAGAGAGAGGCCGAGATGGCGGAGGAGGGTAGCCCAGGTAGAGCAGGTAGTGCCAGTACAGGTTGCACAGCAGCAGATACCGCAGCAGGCACAGATGCTGCCACCCCAGCAGGTACCACAACAGCAGGTGCCCCAGCCACAAGGGCCAGGACAGGCAGAGGCAGCACGGGGGCCAGTGCAGGTAGAGGTGCATGAGAGGGCCATAGCCAGCCTGAGGGGATAGGTGCGAGAGCTGCAGGCACAGCTTAGGAGGGCCGACAGCCGGGGAGAGACAGATGCAGTAGTGATCGCTGGGCTGACCCACGAGAGAGACATGGCAGATGCATGGGTATGCATTATTCGTGTAGAGCGAGACACTACCGTGGCTGCCATGGGGACAAATGGAGCTAGCTCCTTTTTGGTTGGGCAGGTACAGCAAGCACAGGCATAGGTATGCTAGTTGCAGACACAGTTGGCACAGGTGCAGGCAGAGCTTGCCAGAGCACAGTCACAGGCACAGTACTACCGGGGCTTATACCATGGGGCAATGTCAGCGAGTTAGAGGGCTGCGAGTTTTAGGAGTCAGTCTGGGGCTACTCATAGAGCAGGTCCATCATAGTCAGGGGATTCCGTGATGGGTCCTCAGCAGTCAGGAGCTGGCAGTGGTGGTTCACAGCAACAGGGATAGACTTGCACCAGATTTTGTACTTTTTGGGACATGTATCACCATCCCTTTGGATGTATATTGTATATGACATTTTGATTCAGAGAGAGAGATGACGATATTGTACATTTGGACCTCTTTTTATGATTGTATATATGATGATGCGGCCTTATGATCTATTGTATATGTTATGAGATGATGATTTACTTCTATTGTATGATGCGATGCATGTGTAGACTTAGAGGTTCTATCTAATGCTTCATGAGATGTTTTTGATATGATGCTATGTGATGTCTATGATGATCTAATGTTTCGAATGTATGCAAATGCAACATGATTTCTATGCGATTATGTAGCTTTGTATGTGATGCACTTAGCTATGTTTTTGATTGTCTTTGCTTTATGATGCGATATGATGATGATGTATGGATGACCTAATGTATTGTGTTATGTATGCAACTGATTGAATCATGTTCATGTCTAACTCTAAATGTGATATGATATGCACCTATATGCTTTACTTTTTTTGTGATGTCCAAATGTACTCTATCGACACAAGAATGATAGGATGATAGATAGAAGAATGCTTGTAGAAAGACTTGGAAACTACATTTGATATTGTTACTCTACATAGTTCGGGTAATGAGGATTGTATGGGATACAGATGCATGGATGTGTATATGGATATAGGATGGATGCTTTGCTTTTTAGAGTGCCTTATTTCATCATTGGGCATTTTATTTTTGGTGCATTTTCTAAAATGTTGTAAGTGAATACAAGCATCTAGGTATAATTGAACCGAGATGACCTAAGTACTGCTTACATGGATTTTGATTTAGCAAGTTAATACAAGCATCTAGTCAAAATTGAATCTAGATGACCTGAGTACCTCTTGCATTTCAACAAACAAGGATTGCCCCCGTTCATGTTAGACCTTGGATGTCCTCGATGATCTTTTGTCGATCATGTCCTTAGACAAGGTGTCACATTATTAAAGCGGAATCCACAGATAGCAAACAAAGAAAATGATCATGCCCCCATCATAACATCTCTAGCTTTTGGCATCCTTGAGTAGCATAGGAGGACATGATAACAAAAATCAAGACACTGTGACTTAACTCTGCTTTCAAACCACAAAACATTCTTGCATTTAGATGTGTTGTTCTTGCCGTAATATAGATAGAATCAGTTAGAAGACCTTGGGTATGTGCTTTGTGTTTGAATAGGTTAAGCTGTTCATAGTCAAGATTTCTGCTTGGAGCGTGGGTTCTATTTGCACTTGCTTGCTTGGTGAGAAGATTGCACAATCCTTACTGGGGAGATGGACCCTAAGGGACTGACCTAGTGCCTCGGGGGCTCATTGCTAAATGGCCTTGCCTACGTGATGACGTAGAGGCAACGTAGTTCGGGGTAAACCCTAATGGACCATGGATGGACTAGAAGAAAGATGATATGAACGAAGACAAGAAAGGGGATGAATGGGACCATGGGAGCCTCGGGGGTGCATTAGAATAATGGCCTTGCCTACGTGGCGACGCAGAGGCAACGTAGTTCACGGACCTGGACCATGGATAATGACGAGAGACACTATGTTAGGCTCACATTGAGGAGATGGTATGGGACAAAACCTTGGTTGACAAGGCCACAAGGAGAGTATCAAGCCATGATAGGTAACTATCAAATATTTATTATGGGACAGATATGGGTCAAAGGGGAAATGAGCGAAGGAAGAATGAACTCAAGGTGATTGGACTCCCAAAGATGGAGAAGGCGGTTTATCACAAGTAACGCCTGTTTACCAGGTTTTCATCACTTGCTTTTATTTGCACAAGAAGCTAGAAAGTAAACATGACACCTGTTTGCCAGGTTTTCATCATGATACCTATCCAAGGCACCTGTTTGCTAGGTTTTCACCAAAGGACGAATTTTTTGTATTTTCTCTTTTCAAATTTTTTTATTTTTTTTACTTTCGCTTTTCTGTTGTGCCCCCCTTGCATTGGGGTTCTCCTAGGTATAGAATCAGCGAAGGTGCATGCTATTGATTGGATCATCAAACAACTCACCCTCTAATGTTGCCAATTGATATGCCCCTGATCCATAAGCAGCTACAATCACATAGGGTCTAAGCCAGTTAGGTTCAAACTTGCCTTTGTTTTCTCTGTCTTGTTGATTGCGAGGATTCTCTTTGAGAACGAGGTCCCCAACCTTAAAGACTCTTGGGCGAACCTTGTGGTTGTAGCTTCTTGACATCATCTATTGATATGCTTTGAGATGATCAATGGCTTTCTGTCGCCTTTCTTCTAGCAGCTCTAGTTCTTGTAACCTGGAGACTTTGTATTCTTCATCTGATATGAGACCTTTCAACAACACCTTGAGGGACGGTAATTCGACTTCAATGGGAAGGATGGCTTCTAAACCATAGACAAGGGCATATGGTGTAGCACCTGTGGGAGTGCGTATACTGGTTATGTATGCCCATAGAGCGGGATTGAGTTGGACATGCCAATCACGACCAGCATCATTGACAATTTTCTTTAGGATTTTCAGAATGGTTTTATTTGATGCCTCAGCTTGGCTGTTACCTTGGGGGTAGTATGGAGTGGAGAAGTGATGTTGGATTTTGAAACATTCATAGAGTTCCTGGACATCCTGATTTTTGAACGGTCTTCCGTTATCCGTTATGATGGATGAAGGAATGCCATATCTGCAGATAATGTAATTTAGGATGAAAGAGGAAATTTGCTTGCCTGTGACGGTGGTTAGGGGAACGACCTCAATCCACTTTGTGAAATACTCAGTGGCGGTTATGATGAATTTATGGCCGTTGGAAGAGGGTGGATGAATCTTTCCCACAAGGTCAAGTCCCCATTGGTAAAAGGGCCAGGGTGTCGTTAAAGGTCTCAACTCTTGAGCAGGTGCATGGATTAGGTTCCCATGTATTTGGCACTATTTGTACTTTTTGACGAACTGATAGGAATCCATTTCCATGTTTGGCCAGTAATAACCCAAACGCATGAGTTTCTTGGCTAAGGAAGGACCGCTGGAGTGTGTTCTGCAGATCCCTTCGTGTACATCTCGCAAGGCAGTTATGGATTCTTCTTGTTCTAAATAGCAGAGCAAAGTACCATCCAGACCACGTTAGTAAAGGGTATCGGCTATGATGGTGTAGCGAGAGGTTTGTCATATGAAAGTTCACTTTTGGTTGGAAGAGAGGTCAAGTGGGAGAATGTTGTCCTTGAGGTAAGTGTAAGTCTTACCGTACCAAGGTGAATCAGAGCCAACTACAAGGCAGATGGAATGGGTCTCAAGGAGATCATAAGCTGGTTGCTGGATAGTTTCCACTAAGAACTCATACCGTGACTCATGTTCAGGTATTTCTAGAAGAGAGGCTATGATAGCCATTGCATCTGCCGCTTTATTCTCAATCCTAGGTATTTGCTTGAAGGAGATGGTCCCAAAGTGTTCTTTGAAGTCGTCAACCATTCATTTGTATGGGATGAGCTTTTCATCTTTGGTTTGATACTCATCATTGACCTGATTGATTATAAGCTAAGAATCACCGTAGACATGTAATTCTTAGATTTTCCACTCAGTTGCCATCTTAAGACCAATTACCAAGGCTTCATACTCCGCTATGTTATTGGTGCATGGAAATAACAAGCGGTAAGACTTTGGAATTGTGTCACCGTGAGGAGTTATAAACAGGATACCTGCCCCCGATCCATGGTTTGTGTACGACCCGTCGAAGTAGAGTTTCCAGGAAGATGTTGATATAGTGAATAAGGACTCGTCTGGAAATTCAAACTGCATGGGCTTGCTGTCTTGTAACGGTGCATCTGCTAGTTGGTCAGCTATGATTTGTCCCTTGATGGCTTTTCTGTCCACATATTCGATATCATACTCATTGAGAAGCATTACCCACTTTGCTAGGCGACCTGTGACAGCAGCTTTGCTGAGGAGATACTTCAATGGGTCTATTTTTGCGATGAGTTTAACTGGATGTGCAAGCATGTAATGTCAGAGTTTTTGTGAAGCAAAAACTACTGCGAGACATGATCTTTCTACTTGTGAGTATTGCAACTCATAGCCCACTAAGGTTCGACTGATGTAGTATATAGCTCTTTCCTTGTTCTCATAATCATGCTGTGCTAGAAGTGCCCCCAGAGCAGTAGGTGTAGCAGATATGTAGAGAATTAGAGGTTTTCCTTGGATCGGCGGCATGAGAATGGGTGGATTCATAAGGTACTCCTTTAGCTTGTTGAATGCTTCTTCACATCGCTCATCCCACCTAAATGGAATGTTCTTATGCAGGAGATGGCTGAAAGGTTGGCACTTGTCTACCAGCTGTGATATGAATCTGTGGATGGCCTGCAGCTTGCCCTGTAGGGATCTCAACTGAGTTAGAGTCTTGGGCGGTGGCATGTTTATTATAGCTTTGACCTTGGCAGGGTCTACCTCTATTCCGTTTACCGACATGATGAAGCCTAGTAGCTTTCCTGACGTTACCCCAAACACACACTTCTTTGGGTTTAGTTTGACTTGGAATTGGTCCAATCTAAAGGAAAAGGGGACCCTAGAGACCATATCAGGGAATTCAATGTGGCATGTTTAGAAGTAGCTCACAACGAGACCTACTTGATGAGACTATTCCCAAGATCTTTAGGTGGTCAAGCTATGGAGTGGTCTCGCGTCTCGCACCAGGAATCAGAAGTTTTGATGAACTTGTCAATAAATTTATAATGCACTTCTCTTACAACATCAAACACGAGTTATCTATGCTAGATATGTGCAACACCAAACAAAAGAGTGGTGAGTCATTCGCCACCTTCTTACAACGATGGAGACAACTAGCTAGTAAGTGTTCTTATGATATGCCTGAGAAGTAGCTATTGGAGATGTTTGTCCATAACCTGAACACTGATCTTAGCTATAAAATACAGATACAATGCCCTACATCTTTCACAAAAGTCATTGAAATGGGCTTATTCATCGAAAAGGCTATGATCACTAAAGGAGCTATCAAGCTATACAAGGACACACCTACTTCCAATTACACAATGGATAAATCAAAGTTTTGGACCAAGAACAAGAATGTGGTCAACGATGGGGTAGTGGATGCCAAGGCGGTAGCTCCCAAGAAACAACCCATATTCACTCTCAAGGGAGAAACAAACAATGGTACACTCAACAAACCACCTTCTCGGGAGCCCAGACCTTGGTTTAGTTCAAATCCAAGGAGAAAATTCACACCATTGGGTAAGTCTCAAGATTCTGTACTAAGGAAGTTGTTGGCAAACAATCAAATTTCTCTACCGCCAACAAGTGATTACGAGCCTATAGTCAAACCTCCCTACTGTAAGGACATAGACTATTGTGAATATCATCGAGGGAGGGGGCATACAACTAACAACTGCATCCACCTCAAAAATGTCATACAAGATATCCTAGATTAGAATCAGGGAGGGACACAACAGCATACCTCCAATGAAACTCATGTGGCCTACAGGAATCCACTTCTGAATCACAACAGGCTATACAACAACAACAACAACGGCAACAACAGTAACGACAACAACAGTAACGACAACAACAATAATTGCAACTGGCCAAATTAGAACAGTGGGACTAGTAATGCCGCCTTATTCTCAATCCTAGGTATTTGCTTGAAGGAGATGGTCCCGAAGTGTTGTTTGAAGTCATCAACCATTCGTTTGTATGGGATGAGCTTTTCATCTTTGGTTTGATACTCATCATTGACCTGATTGATTATAAGCTGAGAATCACTGTAGACATGTAATTCTTGGATTTTCCACTCAGTTGCCATCTTAAGACTAATTACCAAGGCTTCATACTCCGCTATGTTATTGGTGCATGGAAATAACAAGCGGTAAGACTTTGGAATTGCGTCACCGTGAGGAGTTATAAACATGATACTTGCCCCCGATCCATGGTTTGTGTAAGACCCATCGAAGTAGAGTTTCTAGGAAGATGTTGATATAGTGAATAAGGACTCATCTGGAAATTCAAACTGCATGGGCTTACTGTCTTGTAATGGTGCATCTGCTAGTTGGTCAGCTATGATTTGTCCCTTGATGGCTTTTCTATCCACATATTCGATATCATACTCACTGAGAAGCATTACCCACTTTGCTAGGTGACCTATGAGAGCAGCTTTGCTGAGGAGATACTTCAATGGGTCTATTTTTGCAATGAGTTTAACTGGATGTGCAAGCATGTAATGTCAAAATTTTTGTGAAGCAAAAACTACTGCGAGACATGATCTTTCTACTTGTGAGTATTGCAACTCATAGCCCACTAAGGTTTGACTGATGTAGTATACAGCTCTTTTCTTGTTCTCATAATCATGCTGTGCTAGAAGTGCCCCCAGAGCAGTAGGTGTAGCAGATATGTAGAGAATTAGAGGTTTTCCTTGGATCGGTGGCATGAGAACAGGTGGATTCATAAGGTACTCCTTTAGCTTGTTGAATGCTTCTTCACACCGCTCATCCCACCTAAATGGAATGTTCTTATGCAGGAGTGGCTGAAAGGTTGGCACTTGTCTGCCAGCTGTGATATGAATCTGTGGATGGCCTATAGCTTGCCCTGTAGGGATCTCAACTGAGTTAGAGTCTTGGGCGGTGGCATGTCCATTATAGCTTTGACCTTGGCAGGGTCTACCTCTATTCCATTTGCCGACACGATGAAGCCTAGCAGCTTACCTGACGTTACCCCAAACACACACTTCTTTGGGTTCAGTTTGACTTGGAATTGGTCCAATCTCTAAAAAACTGTTTCTAAGACATCCAGGTGTGAGTCTCTTGTGAGAGATTTTGCTAGGATGTCGTCAACATAATCCTCCATTGTTACATGCATCATGTCATGAAATATAGTTGTCATAGCTTGCTGATATGTAGCACCTACATTTTTCAGCCCAAATGGCATGACATTCCAGCAAAAGTTGCCCCATGGGCAAGTAAAAGTTGTCTTGTGTTGGTCCTCTGGTGCTATTTTGATTTGATTATACCCTGAGAATCCGTCCATGAGTGATAGCATTGTATGTCCTGCAGTTAGGTCGACTATGATATCGATGTTTGGCAATGGAAAGTCATCCTTGCGGCATGCTTTGTTTAAGTCTCGAAAATCATTGCATAGTTGAACTCAGCCATCTAGTTTAGACACTGGTACAATGTTGGATATCCATTCTGGGTAATCTATGGCTCTAATGAACCCTACATCCAGCAATTTCTTGAGTTCTTCTTTGACCAAAAGTGCTATGTGAGGATGCATCTTTCTTAGCTTCTGCTTTATTGGCTTCACTCCTAGATCCAATGGTAGGTGATGCAGAATTAAGTTTGGGTCTAGACCTGGCATGTCTGCATATGACCAAGCAAAGATGCCTCTCTTCTTCTTAAAGAACGGTACAAACTTGGTTTTCTCTGGTGGTGTAAGGGATTTGGCAAAGTGGATAATCTTGGGCTGTTCTTCTGTTCCAATATTCACTGGCTCTATCGGTTCCACAACAATCTGTGACCTTTCCTGGTACATATCACTAGGGAGAGTGTCAAGCATTCCATCGTTAGGTGCCACAGTTGGGTTTTCACCTTTGGATGCGTCCTTTATTTTTACTGTTTTGTGATCTGACACTGCCGCAAGGCAGTTTTCACTGTCAAATCCATTTTTGAGTTTGATATTTTTGTGACTGGAAGGCTTGGCACCCTCCCCGAAGTAAGCCACGGTATTCAGTTCAATAGTGAAACCAGCTTTATGATCTCCCTTGGGTAAGTGGTCCCTAAGTTCCATATAATCAATGTAAGCATCATCATTTTGGAACATATCTAGTTGGGGAGTTCCTTGCAGATCCCAGTCAATAAGCTCAGGGTGCAAGAGGGGAAGGGAGTCAGATGATAGACCTGATTCATTGATGGTGTGAATGGAAATGTTAGGAGCATTGGCAGGGGTAGTGTTCCGGGTGGTACTTTCCTCCAAGTTGTTTATTGCAATGGAATTTAAACTTTCCTCGAAAGCCATAATCTTAGGGATGGGCAAATTAGACTCCAGTGGTTTGTTCCATTGCGTTTGTCCCTCACGGTAGGGGCTAAGAGTTTGGATGGTGTCGACCTCTTTGTCGTCGTAGGAGTGCTCTGTTAGCTTATCCCACTCATACTCATTTGAATCATTTGAATCTATGTCGCTGTCCACTTGGAGTGTTTGGATTGTTTCCACAAGGCAAGCATTTTCCTTGGCTTTACCCTTGCCTTTGTATCCTAGGCCACTTGTGTTTCTAGCTGATGAGGATGAAGAAGGTTGTATAGGTTCAATGATTCCTTCTTTTCTGAGGCCGATGGGGCCTTGTCCTTCGTACCCCATCCTATGCAAAATAGTCTCACCTCACCTATAGAGTTCTGTTGGGAGTCTAGGCAGATCTTGGGGTGTGTTTTCTTCTTTAGTATAAAGCCATTGCAGGAGATCTCGCTCCTCTATTTCATCAGATAAGGTCCCCAATTTTACAAAGGGAGTTGCGGGAGCTATAGGAGGAGCAGATGGCTTTGGAAAATGTTTGGGTTGGCCAAAAGATCTAGGAGACAAAGGCAATTTGGCAAGATTGAGACTGTGCTCAATTGAGTACTCTCCCACTCCAGTTTCTTTTATGGTAACTTTCTGCGCTTTTGGTCTCGAGGAGGAAGCTTCAGTGGTATGGTCCTGTTGCGGGGTAGGGGAAATGTATGCTCTGTTGTTGGGTATGACAAAATCAGGTTTTGCACGAAAAGAATTGTAGTGTTGGTAGGGGTCAGGGTTGCCTTGAATGGTGACTTTCTTTCCATTGTGCGGGAACTTAATGCATTGATGATAGGTTGAGGGGATAGCCTTCATGGCGTGAATCCATGGTCTCCTGAGTAGGATATTATAAGCAAGCTCTTGATCAAGGACTTGACACACCACATCTTTTATTACTGGTCCCACTTGAATAGGTAGGACAACTGTTCCCTTTGTGGTTCTTTCTTCCTCGTCATAAGCTTTGATGGTAATTTTCCTCCTTGGATCAACTGCTTGTTCGGAGAACCCCAGTGCAAGGACTAGCTTTAATGTGCAAATATTTAAACTAGCACCTCCATCAATGAGAACCCTCTTGATGTGGTGCTTGTGTATGAATGCGACAATGTGCAGAGGGGTCTTATGAGGTTGGGATACAGAGAGGTCATCTTGCTCAGTAAATGATATGGAGTTGGAGGATGTCAGATTGCCTACCATGGTCTGAAACTTCTCTTGGGCCAAGTTAGTGGGGACAGTGGTTTCCACTAAGGCTTTCTCAAGAATCTCCTTATGAGAGGAGAAAGATGTAATAGCTCCAATATAGAAATGTGAGCCAGAGTTTTATGTAACTAGTCGATGACGTTGTACTGACGAAAGGTGGATGGAGACGGCGACGACCTTGGAGGGGTGGGATTGAGCGTGACTTTACCACTGTGGGTAATTATACTACAACTAGTTCTGTTAGGTCCTGGTTGTTGGTTGGGTGAGATGACATTGACCTGTGGGATATACTCGAAAATGCAGTTTATGGTGTAGTCAAATGGCACACTTGCATAGTTGGCATTACTAGTCCTACTGTTTTGATTTGGCCAATTGTGATTATTGTTGTTGTTGTTACTGTTGTTTCCATTGTTGTTGTGGCCATTGTTGTTGTTGTTGTTGTATGGCCTGTTGTGATTCAGAAGTGGATCCCTATAGGCCACATGAGTTTCATTGGAGGTATGTTGTTGTGTCCCTCCCTGATTCTGATCTAGGATATCTTGTATGACATTTTTGAGGCAGATGCAGTTGTTAGTTGTATGCCCCCTCCCTCGATGATATTCACAATAGTCTGTGTCCTTCCAGTAGGGAGGTTTGACTATAGGCTCGTAATCACTTGTTGGCGGTAGAGAAATTTTGTTGTTTGCCAACAACTTCCTTAGTGCAGAATCTTGAGAATCACCCAATGGTGTGAATTTTCTCCTTGGATTTGAACTAAACCAATGTCTGGGCTCCCGAGAAGGTGGTTTGTTGAGTGTACCATTGTTTGTTTCTCCCTTGAGAGTGAATATGGGTTGTTGCTTGGGAGCTGCCGCCTTGGCATCCACTACCCCATCGTTGACCACATTCTTGTTCTTGGTCCAAAACTTTGATTTATTCATTGTGTAATTGGAAGTAGGTGTGTCCTTGTATAGCTTGATAGCTCCTTTAGTGATCATAGCCTTTTCGATGAATAAGCCCATTTCAATGACTTTTGTGAATGATGTAGGGCATTGTATCTGTATTTGATAGCTAAGATCAGTGTTCAGGTTATGGACAAACATCTCCAATAGCTGCTTCTTAGGCATATCATAAGAACACTTACTAGCTAGTTGTCTCCATCATTGTAAGAAGGTGGCGAATGACTCACCACTCTTTTGTTTGGTGTTGCACAGATCTAGCATAGATACCTCGTGTTCGATGTTGTAAGAGAAGTGCGTTATAAATTTATTGACAAGTTCATCAAAAGTTCTGATTCCTGGTGGGAGACACGAGAACCACTCCATAGCTTGACCACCTAAAGATCTTGGGAATAGTCTCATCAAGTAGGTCTCGTTGTGAGCTACTTCTAAACATGCCACATTGAATTCCCTGATATGGTCTCTAGGGTCCCCTTTTCCTTTGTATTTGTCAAATTTAGGAACCTCGAACCTATAGGGGAATGGTCTCATGTCTAGAATTTTGTCAAAGGGGTACAGAGCTATGTCTTCCAAGGAGTAGTTCTTGGTACTTGCACCAGTCTTAAGGTAGGATATTTGTTGTGTGAGGCTCTCAAGTTGCTTCCTCATTTCTTCCATGGGAGCCTTTTGATCTATGGGTCTCTTTCCTCTATCATTTGCATGTGGGACTGTGCATTTGTACCCCTCTCATGATCATTGTCTACATTTTCCATGATTGTACTTATATCAAAGTCTGCGGGGAGTTTAATTCTGAGACTAGCAAGATGATGGAAGTATTTATAGGGGTCTTCAAAGAGCACCTTCTCTATTAGGCGTTGGAATTTTCTATCTTGGATGTGCGCCTCATATTCTTCACGAGAAATTTCTTCATCACTATCATGTGGTGTGATGATGCGATTGGATGAGCCTGCCATTTCTAGTTGCTTTTTGTACTGGGATCGAGTAAGGACCATGCAAGGTGACGTGGGATGGAGTGGACTAGGATTGGAAATTTTGGCAAGGTGCCAACTGAGACTGTTGTGAATAGGATACCTAAAACAAGGTTTGGACAAAGGATTCTCTCGCTCAATGACTTCAAGTAAGACAGTAGCCACTAGTAAGTAGTTGATACCTGTCTTATTGTGTAGTGACTAGTCTCTCAACAAGACTACTAGCAAAGGTACTGTGACCTACTAGGCTTACGTGAATTCACTAATGATACGAAGAAAGGACCTATGTCAAACCAGTATGGGATAAACTGACTTTGTGACAAGAGGGGTTTGGACAGAAAGTGAATGGGATGATTGATGAAAGAGAGGGATTTGGGTGAAACTGATGAAGACTGACTGCAAGGTTGAATCTGATCTCAGAAAGTGAAGCTAGGTTGAAATGGGAGCTCCAAACAGGTAAAAATATTTTCTCAAAAATAGTGCCTGTGCTCACTATCGTGTATGCGCAGAAACAAATGCACAACAGAAATGAACATATGCACCGTAAGTCACAATATATGCGTAGCACTGGTGAAGTATAAATGTGCAGCAATAGTCTATATATGCGCAACAAGTCTACACGTATGCGCAGCAAGTCGATACAAATGCGCTGCAGAAATGGGTATATGTGCAGCTCTTATTTTTTGGCAAAATTTTGGATGTTTCTGTTGTTTTTGGTATTTTTTGGCTGGAAAAAGGCCTTCTTGGTCTGATTTTATGAATTAACAGTAAGAAAACACAGCAAGCACAAAGAATATTTAATAGTTTTTCATCGTTTTTGTAGTTTTTTCAACTCTATTTTGGATTAAACTGAACAAAAGCAAGCACAAAGATCCTAGGTGAGAAATGGATTACAAGGGTTTTGGGCCACTAGAACAAGAGGTATTTAATGCGGGCAACCGTTCAAGTGGTTACACATGTGGCGGCACTACTCTCCATTGTGGAGTCTCCCAGCCTCAAAGGGTTGTGCCTTAGAGGGTTTTGGGGGAGGTTGGCCATCGGTGTAACATAGCAGCACTTGTTGCAAGAAGTTTTCACCTCAAGCACAATTTATTTTAAGTGGCTTGGTAGGGCTTGGCTTTAGCCTGTTACCACTCAGGGTCATTCCCACTTGGACAAGCATGCATCCAAGGGCAGGCCCCTCCTAAAGGTTAAACAAATAGAATGACAAGTATGGCACTCTGATCACCCAGAAAAGGGGAGAACATAAGCCTATTGTCATTCATCAAGCACAGAAGACACTGATTAATCCAACCTAGTTAAAAGTAGAAAAACTAAATGGGCTAATCTACTTGGGCAAGCTCAGAACTTTAAAGTGATTTTAGCAAGATAGCATTGGTTCAGTTTTAACATTAGAAATCAATGATGAGTTCAGTTTTAATCCTCATAGCACGAAATAGTTAACTTTGAAGTTTTGGTCCAACGAGATAGCAGTAGTTCAATTTTAACCCAGAAATCAATGGTGAGTTCAGTTTTAATCCGAGTAGCACGAAATAGTTAACTTTGACGTTTTGGTCCAATGAGATAGTAGTAGTTCAATTTTAACCCCAAAATCAATGGTGAGTTCAGTTTTAATGCCAGATAGCAATAACTTGGAAAGCGTTGCAATGCAAGAAACAAATGATCTAGTTACTTCTTCCCTAATTATAGCTAGGTGAGGATTTGAATGAACATCAGTTTTACTATCCCTTAGAAAGTGAAGTGTGAACTATTTAAATGCAACTATATGGAACTAAACCTGAGCCTATCCTGCAAAACAGCTCTAGAAAATACCTGTGAAAAGGTTAGCGTTAGCAAACTTTCCTAGACAAGTACTAAAACCACTACTTATTACAAATGCGCAGCTACAGTGACTAAATGTACAGAGATAGTCAACAGAAGCGCATCAATGATGAATACGCCGCAACAGTGCGTAAAAGCACAATAGGAATGCACATAAGCACAGAAGGGCCAAATGCGCAGTAACTGTGCTCAAATGCACCGTAAAAATAAACAGATGCGCATAAATTATGAAAGCGCAGTAACAGTGTATATATGTGCCGTAAAAATGGACAGATGTGCAATAATAGCAAAAGCGCCATAACAATGCACAAAAGTGCAACAAGAATACACAGATGCTCAGAAATAATAGAAGCACCGTAACAGTGAATATATGCCCGCAGAAATGTTCAAATGCATCGAAGTAGCCTGTGTGTGACCTTGCGTGACCTGTACGGAGCCTGCCTTAAAAAATGCTCAGATTTTGATGAGATAAAGGGGCAAAGGCCCCATAGTGGGCGCCAAAAATGTTAGGGTAAAATGTGGTTTAATCAAGTGAATAATATCAAACCCAAACATCAACAGAATAATGAAAACAAGAAAGATTGAAAGAAATGAAGCAAATGAATAAAAATGCAAACCTTCCCTGTTTCAAAGCTTCTGTTGTTCGCCTATTACAACCGTCCTTTGCTGATGAAATAGGCCCTCAGCAAGTGCACTCTTTTAGCTGTGTTGTAGGATGTCGGTAGTAAACAGCTAAGATGGTAGATAATGTTGTGAAGTAGAGCTTCAAAGCAAAGGGTGATCTCAAGTAGATTGTGTTGGGGGTGCCAAAGGTGGACGGGTAGAATTCTGTAGAGTAACAATACAAATAACCTGGATGAATAAAATGGAAGGATGAAGCTTCTTTTATAGACTTAGAAGAATAAGAATCAACGGTTGAGCGGAGATATGAAGATCAATGGCTGAGAATGGTTGAGGAATGTGCAACCAGTAGAAATATGACAAGTGTCCCAGCTCCATCATGAAAGAGGGGATGTGACAACATTGATTGGAGAGTTAACTCTTTTAACTGAACAGTTAACAGACTTGATTAATCAGTTGGAAGAATGAATTATGGAATTGACTGAATTGATTGAGGGATTAACTCAATTGACAGGTTAGTTAACACTTTTGATTGATTAGTTAACTAACTTTTGATTTGAGAAGAAATAGGCCATGTGGGTGAGGGGAAAAATAGGGTAATTAAATATTTAATATATTTAATTACATGTGCAACCCGATGAGGTGGACAAGGTGAGGTGGAAAAGTGAGGTGTAAGTGTGAGGTGGATTTTTAGAATTAGAACTTAGGATAGAGGAATTTGGGAATTAATTAAATAATGTAGGATTATTTAATTGTGTAGGACATTAGAAGAATTTTAATTAAATAAATAGATTTTATTTAATTATGTAATAGTGAATCGATTAAATAAATTTAGAATATTTATTTAATTGACAGAAGAATGAAATAAATATTTAGAATATTTATCTAGGATGAATCGTGTCATTTTTAGGTGTATACAGATAGTAAATTGCTATCTAAGGTAAGATCATGCTTAGGAACCTATACTCCTTAAAACGTGACTCAAGCACAAATGCAAATGAGTCAACTTTGATACAACACATGAGCCCTCTCCTTGTTGATGGTGACCTCCAAGTCACTCTCACTCTCATGGAAAAATCCAGTCAAGTGGAGGTGTGACTCGAGGGCAGTTCTGTTCGCGTGGAAGCAGAACATCACAGAGAGTGGTTGGTCAGTCCTAGGGCCTGGTCTATGTCAATGTTTGTTTTGTAAAGGAGGTAACCCTATGAACCAAAGGGTCACTAGTTGTCAATCTCTTGTTTGGATTCGTAAGGTTCCAATGCCTAGATGGATGTCAATTTTGTTCGTTGATGAGTATTGAACATTCTAACCATTCTTCATTAGCCTGTATGATTTGTTGTATGATGTTTTCTTTTCATATGACCCTAAGTGTGTGTTCTTGTTCTTCTAGCATATATTGAGTGTGTTGTGGTCTTGTGTGTATTAACTCTATTTCCTCAAGGATAGCTCTAAACCATTCACCTCTAGCTTTTGGGCACATTCGTATGCTTGGATAAGAGAGAGTTGACTAAAGTTAACCAAGAGTTGACCTTTTCGTTAACTTCAACTTGTGATGTGACCAAATGTTTTCTATGAATTGACTTTGTGATGACATCAAGGAGTTTTTGACTATGTTTTGAAATGACCTTGTGATGAAATTGAGGGTTTTACACATTTTCTAATGTTTTTGTATTTTGATGAATGCAAAACTATTTTTTTGGTTCTTTTTCCGAAGGAATAATATAATGATTTAGTTAACTAGGAATTGATAAATGAATGCAAATTAACATGAATTTTCCCAAATGCAACGTAAGCTATGTTTTTTTTGTTTTTTGAGATGATTTTGAATTTAAACTAGGAATTGCAAATACTTGAGGGTGAGTGTAGGATCATCATGGGCCAAACAATACCTCTAAGTGGCAATGAAAATACTAAAAAAAAACTTAGTAACTTTATGTGAAAATTTGAATGGATTATCTACACAATTTAAAAAATATCTAAGAACAGACTTTGTAGAGAATTGAATGTAGTTAATGGACTACTAATTTGTTTTGGAAAAAAAGTAAATTTATTTGGTGAAAAATGAATATTTCAATGAAGTTCTATTAAAAGTTTCAAAAAACAAATGTGGGTGTTTGTCTAGCCAACCTAAGTATGAGAAAAAAAAAATTGAATCTTTAAATATAAGTAAAGGAAACACGCCTAGATGTTACACATATTTTTTTGAATATTTTTTCCAAGAAGATAATTAGTTATGAATAAAGTGTGGCATAACCACCTTGCTTATTGATTAGGTGGTATTAGAGCAACAAAATCCTTTAGGTTTATGTTAAATTAATTTATTATAGGTGTATATCATCCATGAGATCAAGTGGAAAAAAGAATTTAGTGCTTTTTGAGCCTAAAATGGAGTTAAGATGCTAGTTAAGAAGAGTTAGGACAAGTATGGTAGAGGATGATGGAGAGGTGAATTTATAGAGGTTGAAGTGGATGTTGCAAGGATTAACTATTCTAAAGAGAAGATTGATAGGCTTGAGAGTATATGCTATCCTTAATTGGGAAGATGGAGGTTCCAAAAGAGCATTCAAAAGAAGATGAGTTGGAGAAGGATGATCATGTGTAATAAGGGTCACTGTTTGGGAGTTTTTTCAAATCTAAATAAAAAATAGACATTCAACCATATGATGGTGAAATTAGTGTAGAGAATCTCAATCAATGGGTCTCACAAATGAAGGCATATTTTATCCTTCACAAGATGCCTCAATTTCAAAAGATTTCCTTTCCACACTTGGATTTGTCTATGCATGCTCTCACATAGTATGAGATTTATGGTCACTCTTTTGAGATTCAAAAAGTAACATTGTGTCCAAGAAGGAATATTTCAAGGAGTTGCTTCAAAAACGATTCTACCTATTTTGTGAAGAAGAGAAAATGATGAAATGACATCATTTGAAGCAAGAGCATGGATAAAGTGTGTAAGATTATACTATCAAGTTATAGAAATGAGTAGTTCAACTTGGGAAGGACATTATGAATCGGGAAGTGTTGATCAAATATGTGGGAGATTTACTTGACCACCTACAAAGGGCATATTCATGGCCAATCCTCAAAACATAGATGAGGGATGTGCCTAAGCACACCACCTTGAATTGGAAAAGAAGGGGATGCATTCCAAAATGCATAGGGTAGCAATCAAAAACATGGTGACAAGACAAACCATGAAGAAAAGGGCAAGAAGAATGCTACAACATTGACAAAGCAAAAGGGCAAAGCCAAATAAAGTTTCATCCCTCTCATTGTGACAAAGATGGTTACATGAAGGAGAGATGTCTGACATTGCATATTGATTCAGAACCTTCTTGGTGGAGAAAGAAGAATAAAAAAAATGTTGTGTATGTGGATAAATGAGTAGAAGTCAATAAAGACCCCTCAAATGAAGAAGGGCACATTGCTTGTGCTACTAGTGTGAATAGAGTATATTAACTGGTTCCACATTAGGTCCTATTAACACTTGTCTAGTTAAGTTTACTTAAGGCATACTTAGGGTACATTAAGGATTGTTATCTCTTTGTGTCTCAAGTAATAAGATTAAGACACTTGTCATAATATTATGTTGTCCTATGTTTCACCTTGACCTATATAACCAAGCAATTCTCATTGTAATCATTCATGATATATTGTTGTACATATTGTGTATTTGTATCCTTTGATAGAATATAATTATTTTTTCATGTTGGGTCTCTCTTATGCTTTCATTGAAGCTCCTAGATCTTGGGTGGCTACCTCCATAACCAAATATTGCATGGTACATAACATTCTATACCAACTCTTACATGGTATAAGAGCTTTTAGGATTCCTTTATGTTAGTCTTTTGAGAGATCTAGGTTTCAAATCTTGGTTTCTCTTAAAAAGTTGAGTATGCTCTTCTCTTGCATCATATGAAGACCTGGAGAGCCAGAATTTTTTGATAGAAATACTATATTTGGGAGGGTTTTTTGTAAGGAAGCTAAGGTAGCAAAACAACTTCCTACACTAATCTTGAGAGGGGGATAATGCAAAACTTTATATATCTTTAACAGTTACATGAACTTAAATAGAAATAAACATAAATATCATGCATACCACAACATAGTGATTTACGTGGGGAAAACCCCTTCGGGAGAAAAACCCCACACTCCAAAAGCTACCCAATATATTATTCAAAAATCACAAAGATTACAATATACTTGCAGAGAAAGCTTCTCATAGGAGTATCTCCACCAGAGATCCAGAGACAACACAACCACTATCAGACTCTCATAATACATCATGATAGCACAACCATAATACAACACCCTCATAAAATAGGGTTACCTTCTAGGGCAAGACAAGACAACAAAATATCTACCATTAGATCTAAAACCTAATAATGAATAGTCCAAATTTACAATATATCATTAATTTAATGTATATCGGCCATTTAATAGTTTTTGTTAACAAAAAATATTAACACGCATCCCGCTCCACCCCATGCTCCCATTGTATATTACACCTATCGATGTAACTAGGAAATATATATACCCTATCAACAATAAGTCTTATATAATTGCAAGGTTGAGACACATTTTCCCAACATTTATTCTTTGTGGATTTGTATTGTAGGATCATTTTGGAGCATGTTGGTGTAAATTTGAGCTCACCATTGAGTTCAAGGTGTCTAAGAAAGTTAGTTTAACCTTTTGATTTGTCCAAATTGGACATTGGAAGTTAGATCTACAAGGGTTTGAAGTTGGGAGGTGGCTGCCATATCTAGAAGGTAGCTACATTTTGGAGCACTTTGGGTAAAATATGACCTTACCATTGTGTCCAAAAGGCTCAAGAACCTAAGGATCAACTATCAATTCGTCAAAATTACACTTTTTCCCCTGGCCATAAAAAAATTCTCCTTCCCTGGCCATACAAATCACAGAGAATATTCTCTGCTTAGTGCTAGTGTAGGAAGAATTTGGCAAGCATCAAAATAATTACATCGATAGAATCCTCTAATTTAATCACTGGGAAATATTTTTAATTTTTAGGTTAATAAATTGTTGACCACTAGTTATATTTTTAGTTTGCGGATTTTATTCTTTATACATAGTCACATACCTATGTAGGGTATGCAACCTATCTATAGGTGTACCTTGTCCCCTATAGTATCATTGACCATAGGGGCTTCCTTAATAGGCATGGGGCCCCCATTCCTAGTGGCATTTATTTTATCACCAATGGCCACAACATTACCATTAGAAACATCAGAACCTACCTCATGGTTGCTTACCACTATACTGCCCTCAAATTGTTAAAATAACTTTTCAATTGTTGAAACTATTGGAGCAACCAAGATTTGAATGCAACATCAAGATAACCTTCCATAAGTGAATGATAAAGTACAAAAAAATGTCTATCATAAAAATGAGAGTTTCTTAAATGTATAATGAGAGTCCTTACATATAAAGGCAAGGATGGGGAGGTAGGAACGTAGAACTGAATGTCTGACTACCCCTCTAAATGTGCAACACATGTTAGCTCACATGAGACAACTGTGAAGGCACGTTTCAAGTCCACACAAGGTGAGACAAATGAGTGAATAACCTCTAAGTAAACTTAAGCTAAGTGTGAATGGGTCAACTTAGAAAAGGTGATAAACTAACTAGATACATAATGACCATATTTACATTAATACCCCCCTTAAGTGTAACTTAGGGAGAGGAGATAGAATGATAATGATGGGTCATGGATACAAGGCCATGTTAGGTACCCATATACAAATAAATTTCTCATAAGTGAAGTAAACGAGAAAACCCAATGGGAAATAAAACTCCTCTCTAAAAAGATACATGAAAATGTACAATTGAAGAAGGAGGACTCATCATGATCCCCAAGGACTACTTCTATCACAAATGTACAATAAATGTTCCCTCCATAGGAGGGAAAACAAAGAAGGTCTATGCAACCCCCCAAAAAGTGAGAAGAAAGAACTCCATGTGAGGAAATGCTCCCTCCCAAAATTGATATGAGAAAAAAAAACATGCAACCTCTCCTCAAAATGCCTCCTGTAGTGCTAGTAGGTGCTCGACATTAGATTTTGAAGATGATCCACAATTGTTGAACAATATTTCCCCCCTTGAGAGAAATAGAACCATAGAATTGTGCAAGATATCTTCCCATTCCAGATAGGAATATGCAAGAAGAAGGCACCTGAATGCCTCTGAATTTTGCACATGATTTGAAGGCCTAGATGATGCCCATGATGATGTCTTCGAGTGTTGCTCAAATGTTTCATGTGGAAGTTAATGTAGAACATGATCCAAAGATGCATATGTGGGGATAATAGGCTTGATGTGGCTATCATAAAATAGAAGATGAATGTCCTCATTGTGTCTTCCAAATCAGAAATGAGGGAATCTACAAACAAGAATGATATTTCTAGTAGAAATGTGTTCCAATGTGGTAGATCTAGAAAACTATTATCAATGTCTTGGTGAAAATAATCTTTGGAAGCCATGAATGAGTCATCACTAGATTTAGATGTAGCAACAGGTGATGTAGGAAATGAGATTTTAATGCAAGTCATCGATCTACATTGTTCATTGCCAAATGATGTTTTTATCTCACAAGATGTCTAAGTGAGACCAAATGATGTTTTTCATGTGTTGGATCATAAAGATCAAGTAAAGAAATACCATGATTAATTAGAAGTTGTTTTATTTCATCAATTTGATGATGAATACAATTTTCTTCTATATGCTTGTGTTTCCCACAATATCCACACTTGATTTTTTATTTATTAGGAGGATTACAAATAATACTCAAATGGAAGGGATTTAGTGTGAGATACATGACCTTAAAACCAATAAATTATATGAATGCAAAATTCAAGACTACCCCCCCTAAATGATTAATGCTGAAGAATAGCCCCCCCAAAAAAATTGCAAGAGAAATAACAATGTCATTAAGTTTGGATGCCTAAATCAACTATTTATAATACATAGTGTTTTTTTATAATTTTTGATAAAAATGGCTATCCAAATCTTAAAATTACATCTGTAGATGGATTCCTTGCAAAATTAAGGTAAGTTTCAAAAAAATTTGTAAAATTTTGATATCAGGGGTAAAAGATATGCCTCATTGAAATTTGATACAAATAGTGACTTCAAAGGTCAAAAATGCATAAAAAATGCTACAATTTTACAAAATGAGGTTTTCTACTACGTAGTGGATGGAACCAATTTTTCTTTGACTATACATTTTCCATAAACACCTCTTGAGGTGAAAGTTATGGAAAAAAGAAAAAAATCCCCTCCTTATGATAATTTGAAGGGTCTTGATGGAGCCATTGTGGCAGTTCGGTGGTGGCATGACAGAGCCTAGATTGGGGTAGGATTCTAGAACTGGGTAGCCAAAAAGGAGTGGATAGCCTAGCAGTTGGCTAGGATTGACAGATGTGGTTAGGGCGGTCGGCTTGGACTAGATGACCGAGTGGAGCAGCTAGTGTGTTAAACTAGACCTAGTTGTAGGGGATTTTGAATAGGACTAGGTCTGGAGTAGGTCACCAAAGAAAAGGGGCCATCAACATGAAGAGTCTAAATACAGAGCCAAAGGTTGAAGATCCTAGTCACAAAGGCCTAGTGGGTTGAAAATAAGGCCGAGGGCATGAGTCGGTGTAGGGATTAAAATGCTAGAAATAAGCCTGAGTGCAGTTGAGGATCAAACACTGAAAGGGCCCAAAAGGGGCCTAAAACATGGGCCAGATGAGCCAAGGCTGATAAGGTAGGGCCGAATAGGGTCTGAAATGGGGTTGGAGTTTGAGAAAGGGATTGAGGATGCAAGTTAGGGTAGGAAAGAACTAGGGCCTGAAAAATAGTAAAAAACTTGAGTTGAAGGCATTTATAGTGGATTGAGGGTGGCCAAGTCAACCTTGGAGTGCCCAGATTGGGTCATAGAGGCTAAGAGAGGCTACAAGGCTTATGAATTAGGTTGGCCAAGGGCCAAAAGGGATTTATTATTCACTTGTGGAAGTTTATCATTGGTATTTACATTTAGATCTTGGCTACTCCAATAGAAACCACCTCTCCTATTCATTATCAGTATCTTGCCATTATGCAATAGTTTTCAAGTGAACAAAATTGGTTTTAGATTATTGAAAGTGGTTTGTCAAAAAATATTAGCAGTTTTGGCATCTACATGAAATATTTTGTCAATTCAAGCATATTCTATCACTTTATGTTGACATCAGCATTACATCAATAGTGACGTCATTAATTTTCTCTCCTCCTAGCCAACTCCCCTCTCCAATGCAATTTTGCTTTTGACACTTGTACTTTAGAGGCTTGGTCTCAACCATATGAGATCCTTTTTGTGAGCAATCTTTTATTTGGGGTATAATTTTGTAGGCTTCATAGTGGTGTAGATAGGTTTTGATTTTTATGTTTAGTTTTTCCAAAAATTGCAGATTTTCACATCTATTGCCAAGTAGTTCTCATTTTGGGAACTTCTAGGGCTCCATTTGGGTTCATACAACAACATTTTTGTGAGTAATTTTTTTAAGGTGCATAATTTTTTATGTACTTTGTAGTGGTGTAATCAGATTGATTCAATTCTATATCAAAATTTTACTTTCATTTTGTGGCCTAATTTGGCATTTGCAATGTACTAAGATCAAGACCACTTTGCTAATTTTGTAAGTGGCAACTATAATTGCACTAAGTATAAAGTGTCAAGATAATATATTGTTGGGGAGATCATTGATTAAGTGAATTTAGAGGGAGGATCTTCTTGTAGTTGTGCTTGCATTCTTCTTGATTTGTGTTCTTTATTGCTTCATCATGGAGCAATCTACAGATCCACCTCTAACACCTTACAACTATCCTAAATGGAAATATGAAATGAACAAATTGCCAAGAGTTAAAAGGTTTTATAGGATAGTTCATGGGCTTGACGGTGAACCAACTAATGATGAAGTTAAAAAGAATAAGTGGTTGAATAGTTGTGAAGAAGCTATTGGATATTTGTGATTGTATGTCTCTCCTAAGTTGTTTCACATTAAGCACTTGGATACACCTAGGGATATGTGGATTACATTGTCAAAATTGTTTTGTCAAACAGATGAAATCCAAGGACATTTGTTGGAAAATAAACTAATTTAAGTCTCAATCCATGGAATTTTGACTACATACAAGACTTAATCACCAAATTCAAGTCACTAAGTACATAATTGAAGGACTGCAAAATTGATAAATTAGATACACAGTTAATATCAAGTGTTCTTTCTAAGATAGAACTTAATTATTCAATGTTTGCATCTACTTTCTATGCTACAAAGAGTGCTTTAGGGAGTGAGTTTAAGATGCCTTCCTTTGAGGATTTTGTTTTCACTCACTATGGAGAAAGATAAGCTTATTCAAATGGGCACCTTGAAGTCTTCAAAATAACAAGCCTTGATTGAAAAGGATGAGAAGGCTTCTAGTATCAAAGAAAAGAAATAGAACAAGCCTAAGAAGAACACACAATAAAAATCCACATCCACAAGTCCACAGAAGAACATAAAAATTCCTCTTCCAAAGGGGAATCATCTAAGAAGGAGAAGCACAAATGTGCATTTTACAAGAAATTAGGGCATGATGAACATCAATATTATTCAAAAAAATTAATGAGTTGAAGCATCTTGTAAAGAAGAATCAAATCAATTTGCCTTCAATTATGTCAAGGGGTTCATCTTCCTCTTCTTTATCTTCAAATCCAGAAAGATGAAAGGGGTGAGCATTTGTTGTAGTTGTAGATTCTAATTCAAAGAGATGGATTTTTGATTCTAGAGCTTCACATCAGATGGCTTCATTAGAGAGTATGTTCTCTTCATTTGAGACTTGTTCATCAACACACGTTGTAATGGATAACAACACATATAGTCGTGTTCATGGGAAATAATCTATTGACATGGATGAAGGATCATTCAATGATGTCTTTTATGTGCCTTCATTGTCAACCAATATCCTTTCTATCTATTAGATCACACATGGTGGAGTAGGGAAGAGTGTTGAGTTCACACTGGATTCTATGGTTATTTAGGATTTACATAGCATAGATACTATTGCAGTTGGGGAAGTAGATAATCAATCTCAAGTGTACTCCTCACATTTTTCTCCTATTGTTCCTTTGGTTGATGTACACACTTAGACATGTGTGGACACTTTTGAGGAGATATGGTATGGTCATTTGAATCTTGGTGTTATTTATCAACTGAGGTTCTAGAGACATATGCTGACATTCCATCTCCTCCATCATCTCCTATTGCATCTACAAAGTTCAATGTTGCTATATCTATGGCTTTCAATGATTCAGTGCAGTACAACATACACCGTCTTCTAGATATAGCTATTGGGATGAGTACTTGACATACATTGTAGGTTTGTTTTATGAGTTCTATTTTGCAGATTTATAGGACACTATTGAGGACATTCATCTCCTCTTTGATGTTAAATCTCATGGAGTTGCATCATCTTCTTCAGATGTGATGAGGGAACTTTCAAACCCTCCAGTTATTTCTCCTCCTCTTCACTTGTCACAGTTTGGCATTGGATTAGAGACCCTTTGAGAAACATTTAGAGGACTCATCTTCATCTTTGGATCATGTTCTACATCTATTTCCACTAGGTTTTGGGTTGTCACTCTCTTCAGTTTAGCTTGGGACTTTTGATTTGATTGTGGCACCTTTCAACATTGACATGGAAACACTTGAGCAGCTTCCAAAGACATCATATATCTTGAGTTTTCTTCCTTCATATTCCTTTCAGGAATAGGAAGGCATCTTGCATTCATCCTTGGCTTTATTTCTTCCTAAGGGGAGGAATATTGTTTAGCATTCTTGGATCATCTTCAACATTCATTGTTGAGCATACACCATTAGTGTAGGAGATTCTACATTGAGGGGGGCTTACATGGTCTATCTTTTTCTCTCTTATGGGGGGGGAAATTTTTCCTCACATGGGGGTTTTCCTTCTCATACTTTTGGAAAGCATTTTGTCTTTTCTCTCTTTTGGAGAGGGGTTTTTTCCTATGGGTTTTTCTCCTTTTATCCATTTGTGAGAGATTGTTTGTACATGGGTACCTAACGTGGCCTTGTAGTCGAGACTCATCTTTGCATCTTTGCATTTATTTTATCTTCCTTAAGTTGCACTTAAAGGGGGGTGTTGGTGTGAATGGTGTATATTACCTAACTAGGTCCACATTAGGTCCTATTCACACTTCTCTAATTAGGTTTACTTAGGGCATACTTAAGGTACACTAAGGATAGTTATCTCTTTGTGTCTCAAATCATAAGATTAAGACAATTGTCATAATCTTATGTTGTCCTATGTTTCACCTTGTCCTATATAACCAAGGGATTCTCATTGTAATTTCATTCATGATATATTGTTGTACATATTGTGTATTTGTATCCTTTGATAGAATAGAATTATTATTTCATGTTGGGTCTCTCTTGTACTTTCATTGAAGCTCCTAGATCTTGGGTGGCTACCTCCATAGCCAAAGCTTACATGGTATAGAGTATTCTATAGTAACTCTTACACATGCCATGCTCAAGAAGGGTATTTGGAAGAAAAGTGGAATCCCTCATGGTAGAGAGGAGCTTACCCAATTGTTTCAAGCAAGAGTGGAAGTGAAAGGTAAGAAGTTCAATGCTTTATTTGACTCATGTTATTTGTCCAATCTCATTTCTTCTATATTGGTTAGTGAATTAAATCTATGGGTTATGCAACAACAACATATATACTCTTTGGGGTGGTTGTGACATGGTGTAGTATGAGGTTTAGTAAGCAATGTAAGTTGGCATTTAGCCTACATTTGAGGTATACGGATGAAGTTGTGTTTAATGTGATTCCATTAGAGATATGTGATCTGATTTTTTGTAGTCATTACTTGCATACAAGGGATGTTATCTATTTTAGGTGAAAGAATCAATATAGGCTCTAGTTGAAGAGCGAGAATTTCTTTGTGAATCGATATGCTAGTAGGTATAGAATTGTCATTGCTAGAACCTCAGATTTAAAGAGGTTAATTAATGATTTTAGAAGCTTAGGTTTTTTAGTGGATGAGGGATCCTATGTGCACAAAGGGGCAGAAAATAGGACTATTTTAAAGATTCAAAATGATGTGAAACAACAAGGTATAGGGTTATCACAAAACATAAATCATGTACAAGTGTAGAAAGAAAAAGAATGTTAGTTCAAGAATGTAACTACAAAGGTGGTCGGACCTCATTTTAGTTTTGATGATGTATTAAGTTGATTAGTTAAGGGATAAGTTCATGTCTATGATTGGTTCATATTTGTTTGAAGTATGGAGCAATCTTGGAACAAGCTATGGGGTTATCACACAACAAAAGGCATGAACAAGTGGAGAAAGAAGTAGAATGTGAGTTCAAGAAGGTAACTACAAAGGTGGTCAAACCTTTTCCTTTCTATTCTAATGATGTAGTAAGTTGATTAGTCAAGGGATGAGTTGGTGTCTATGATTGGTTCACATTTTCTTGAAGTATGGAGTAGGCTCGGAGGTTCCAAGCCAAAACAAGAGGTATTCTTGAGACTACATGTCAGTGCTTGGGAGTTCTTTAGTTGTTACTCTATTTAGTGAGATTTTGGGGTCCAAAAGCCTCCTAGTGGGAGAGGTGTGATCCAAAAAATTAGATCTAAAGTTATGTTGGACCATTTAGCATGATTACTATTGACTTCATAAGTGTGCAGTCCTATTGTAAAGCCAAAAGTAGTAGTCAAATGGAGTCAAAGGCTGAATATTTTTGTATACTCACGTTGCTCCTACAAATCCACATAATTTAAAAACAAATGGCATCTTGTTTCAAATTTATTTTAGAAAGTTATGGCTCCATAAAGGTTATTGTTGATGTGCATTTGACATGTTTTTAACCCTCTTCAATGATGTATAGGATATTTTGGAAGCTTATTAAGGGTGTATAATCATCCTATGTGACTAATAAACATCTTACAAACATCCAAATCATAACAAAAATGCCATAAATGATAGAAAAATGTAATTATTAATTAAAAACACCCAAAGAGTGACTTTCAGCATTCCAAAGTTGGTGATGCTTTGGTTGGTATTTGATCTTTTTTTTCCAACCTTTGGGAATCTAAGGGGATGTCTTAGATATGATCTACATGCTTGGACTAAGGTTAGACAAAGGGTAGATGGTTTTGGAGTCACAGTTGTAGACTACATGTGTATGCAAAGTTTGTGTGAGTAGAAGAGTGTTTTCTTAGGTATTTCAAAGCTCTTTTGGGCATTGTTTGGGCTCATTTGGACTAGATTGGTCATTCTAACCTCTATACTTCCTTATTTCTTAGTGGAACGAGGAGTTTTCACTCCTTAGATTAGATTTTTTGACCCAAAGTAGGTTTTCCTTAGGGTAAATGAGTCTTTCAATATTTGAGCATGTTTGTTTACTTTTTTTTCTTGCACTGTTGATGTTGATATTTCTATTTAAGTGATTTGTATATATTGAAGTTGTAGTTCAACAATTGCTAATTAGATTAAATGCAAGTTTTAGTGTGTTTGAGATGTTGACATCAACTTGAATCCATTGCTAAGGGGTAGAGTGTGGCATAGCCACTTTATCTATGGATCAACATGGAGCACACTCTTTTTGATACAAGTATATAATGTCTTCAAAGGCTAGAGGGTTTGATGCAACAACTTGTGAAAACAAATTAAGATCCTTAAAGGTATATAGAAATTGAAGCTGAGGACAAGGCTTTGTTGTGATTCATGTTTAAAGATTTAACAATGAAGCACAAACAATGGGGGCATCCAAAAGGTGACAATCAACTAAGGGCCAAACTCTAGGTGAAGCACTAAGAGCACAATGAGCAAACAAATTTAAAAATAATCAGAAAACTCAAAGCACACAAGTTTAAAACTACAAAAAATAGAGATGTAACCCTAAAGGATAAGCATGTAAGTTATGTATTCACTAAAATCAAGGGAAATAAAAGAATCATTTTGAATATCTAAAGTGTGCTAAATGAATAAAATCAATTAAATGCAAGTAATATGTGACACTCTAAATATATGAGTTGAGTCTAATCAATTGAGTGAAATAGGATAACACAGATGGAAATTAAACATGTGTTAAAATGAAAATAAACCATATCAGGGTTGGATACCTTGCAATATGGATTTCAACTAATATGGCACAATGACATAACATTGTAAACTAATAACTAAGACTAAATATTAGATCAAAGGGTAGAGACTATTGATGTTTGAGGAGATAAGAGTTTGGGACTATTGGTTTACAAATTTGCCACCTAACTCTATATCCTCACGCCCATACAAGTGGCAAATGTTCCAACAATTGAACCAATTGTAATGGTATTTTACAATGATTCTCTGCTTATTTAACAAGGCGCAACTACCTTCTAGTGATATCCAATGAATGAAAGCTTAAATTGCTTTTAACTAGAAAGCAAAGAAAAAGGTGGTACTTTTAACCAGAAAGCATAAAAGGCAATATATCCCAATATCAACTGAATTCAAAGAAGTAAAAAGACTTCAACAACAATAACATCAATGAAATACTAAATAATTACACCATATGTTGTATAATCACCACCATAAACCATTCACTAAAAGATAAATACTTCATAGCAGTGAGAAAGAATTAAAACATTCAACCACTTCAATACAGAAAGATAAACCAACCACCAATAGTATATTCAATGTAGGAAGAATAAGTATTCAAACAACCATAACAAAAAGTTTATGATTCCCCAAACTCCATTGTATTGATTTCTATTTATATATCAAAGTAATTGAACAGAAAAGTAACACAACAGAATTTGATCTCCCATCCAAAACAAAGTTTGCCAAAAGATCCTTAACATCAATAGGCTAATTGAATTTATAGCCTTGTCACCAATAAATGTTTTTGAAATATAACGGCTTCTTGAAGACAACTGATTTAAAGAAGTCTTTAAAATCACATAACTTAAAAATAAAACAACTCTTCAAAGCCAACAGTTTTTGCAATAAATGAAAATTACTAAATCATATGAAAAGTCTTTCAATTGATGATTGTCACATCATCATTTGTTGCATATTCTTTCTGTGTTGCTTCCCTTTCCCTATTTTGTCCATCCCCAGCTCCTGAATTTGCTTGTGGCTCTTGACTTACTTGTGCCCTTAACTTCACCTTATACGCTCGATACCTGTTGATAATCGATGACAATACCATGTCGCTTGGACTTCCAATCATGCTGACTCAAAGTTTTCTCTTGCTTATTGTCCTGTTAGTAATAGTCACTCTTTTATGCATATCATCCAAACCACTATTGAGCATCTTGATGTAGGCGGCCGTCATTCCAAGTTTTCCAAGTGAATCACCCGTGACAATGTCAAAGGCCATCATTTCTTCATTCACCATTTTCTTAAAATTTTGTTTGATCTCCTTGACTTCCAACAACTTATCCTTGTTGCAAATATGTCCTTATGATGTGTTTTCATTGATGTCAACATATCTCTTTTTCAGAGACAGTGAAGACAGTACAGTTCAACAAAGTAGATTGCTCCACATTTCCAATGAGATGAAGATCAGAGTCTGCGGATTAAAGGGTTTGTAGAGATTTGTCTAAAGTTGCTCCAGTTAAGATTTGACAGGTCCGCGTGGAGGATTGGTGAAGTTATGGCCATTTGAGTAGAATTAGGTTTTGCAGTTGTTCAGAGGTAACATAATGACAAGAATTTGGTCCGGATTGCTCCGCATTGGAATATTATGGTCTGCGGTTCTAGAGGTATGTTTGGGATATTGATGTGTATCTTCAACTCAAGTGGTTCATGGTTTGGAGGTCCACAAGCAATCTTTCTAGTGTGACAGCCATGACAGTCAGTGTTCTTAAGTTCCCGTATGAAGGTGCAAGTGATTCTAGTGATTTGAGGTGGTGTGGTTGTTCTTGTTGATTTCATTATGCTTGTGGTGGTTTCTGGATCATGTGCCTATTGTGTTGGTGGTCCATATTGAGAATTGAGCTCGTAGTTGAAGATTTCTCCTTGGGTGTTGTTGTTCTTTCCAATCTTAGGCTGACCGAATGCTTAGTGCATGTTGCAGATGATCTAAGAGAAATTCTATGGAATGTGGCATGTTGTTCAAGGAAGATTTGAGTCCCAGCTATGTTTGGCTGACAGTGTAATGGTTCGCATGTAGCATTTTAAGTCTTGTGATTATAATTGCTTGTAATGCCTATCTTGGAGAATGTTCTAGATAGATGATTGTAAGGCCAACTTTGATGTTCATCCCAAAGTCGATCTCATGTATAAATAAGTGTAATGATGTCATGTAAATGTGTGGATGTGAGTGAAGATGTGGATATAGACAGGAAGTGTTTGGGGGCAGAGTAGAGGTGTTGTGAGCTTTAATGGAACTTAACCTTGGCATGGCGAAGATATTGTTTCTCAGTTCAACCTTTCAGTGTTAATCATGTGAATATTTTTGTAGGCAGTGAGCCTCCTTTGAGCAGTGAACTCTAGGTAGTGCACTTGAAGGCAAGTGCCTTCCCATTTTTCTATTCTTTTAACACAGAATAAATCTTGTGGGTTAACCCCCACCGTGGTTTTTCCCTTAATTGGGTTTCCACGTAAAAATCTTCGCGTTTTGTGTGTTGATTATGTTTCTGCTCATGTGTTGTTGATTCATGCTTTCATGGTTATATCATTAATCTGTTAATAAGTGGTAAAGAAGATTAAATGCAAAAAAAGATAAAAGTTTTGTGATAACTAATTCACCCCCCTTCTCAGTTGTCTGCCCTAATTTCAACAAGTGGTATCAGAGCCGGTTCCTCTAAAAGAAGCTTGACTGCTTGAGGAGATCTAGGATGTCGACATACAAGAAGGACAGTTTGAGATTTGATGGAACAAATTACTCTCTTTAGAAGAATCGCATGGAGTGCCATTTGCAATGCATGGGTGATCCTTATTGGTTGATAACTAAGAATGCGTATATTCCTCTGAAGAATGGTCCTACAACTCCAAATGAAATCAAAGATGCTAAAAACAACATTCAGGCTAAAGAAGCATTGTTGAGTGCCCTAACTGATACATAAGTGACAAATGTCTTGGAATTGCAAACTGCTCATGAAATCTGGAAGAAGTTGGAAACTCTATATGACGGTGATGCATATGTCAAATATGTTAAGTTACAGAGCTTGAAGGGTAGATACGAAAGTTTGAGGATAAGTGAAGATGAAAACATCACTTCCTACATGCAGAAGGTGAATGAACTTGTGTGCAGTATCAAGTGTGCTGGTAGAAAACTGGAAGAATCAGAGATTGTTGGTAGGGTGCTTAGATCCTTACTTGCTTCATACAAGCATAGAGTTGCTACTAGTGAGGAGATCAAGATTGTGACAAATGTTACAAGGGATCAGTTGGTTGGCAAGCTTTCAGCATTTGAAATGAGTGAGTTTGGTGATTCTCTTCCTAAATTAGAATCTACTTTTAAGGCCAGTGTTTCTAAGAAGCAAATATTTGATCCAGGTAAAAGCTCTTCAAGAAGACTAACCAGATATGAGAAGGCAAGGAAGGAACTTGAAGAAGATGAATCTGAGCTTGAAGAACTTGAAGCCCTTATTGCCAAAAGATTACCAAGAGGATCCGGTAAGTATGAAGGAAATTTGCCTTTCAAATGTTTTGCTTGTAATAAGATTGGCCATTTTGCTTCAAGATGTCTGGAGAGAGTTTCAAAGCCAAACCCTAACAGACCTAGGGTTCAGAAGAAGTGTTACTATGTCCAAGAAGCTATTAATGAAGGAGTCACAAATGATGAATCTGATATGGGAAGTACCTTTAGAAATGAATGGGTGTTCATTACTATCAAAGAAGAAGATCTGGTGCCTACTAAATTTGCTAGCTATGTGAATGTGGAAAGTGCCTTGGCTACTCAGGTTGAAGAAAATGATGAATGGGTGATTGACAATGGATGTTCTCATCATATGATTGGTGATAAAACTAAGTTTGTAAGTTTGGAAAGATATGATGGTGGAATTGTGAAGTTTGGAGACAATTCAGCTGGTAGAATCCATGGCAGAGGATCCATCTCTCTTGATGGTAAGAATAACACTAATGATGTTTTGTATGTTTAAGGGTTGAATCTAAATCTTCTCAGTGTTGGATAGTTGGTTGACAAAGGGTACGATCTCTAATTCAAGGATGGAAGATGCAAAATTTTGGGAAGCTCTGAAACTAAGATTGCATCTGGTACATAGACTAGAGGTAATATCTTTCATTTAAGTGGTACTGGTAAAAGTTGTTTGATTGCTCAAATTGATCAGAGTTGGTTATGGCATTGGAGAATGTTTCATGTAAACTTTGATAATATTGTCAAGATAAGTACTACTCAGGTTGTGAGAGATCTTCCAAATCTTGTGAAACCTGCTAATAGCATGTGTAAGGAATGTCAGTTGGGAAAACATAGCAGAACTACATTCAAAAGTAAAGAACAATTTTCAAGTGGATTGTTGGAACTTGTGCATACTGATTTGTGTGGTCCTTCCAGAGTTAGAAGTTTGCAAGGAGACAGATACTTTATGTTGCTAATTGATGATTACTCCTGGATGATGTGGGTCACTTTCTTAAGAGAGAAATCAGAGGCTCTTGACAGATTCAAGGTGTTCAAGGCTAGGGTGGAGAATGAGATTGGTGTGAAGATAAAGTGTTTGAGATTTGATAGAGGTGGAGAGTTTACCTCCGGTGAGTTTAATGCATTTTGTGAAAAGCATGGAATAAGAAGACAATTATTGGCTCCTAGGACTCCTCAGCAGAATGGAGTTGTGAAAAGGAAGAACCAGACTATTCAAGAGGTTGCTAGAACCATGATGATGGAAGAAAATGTTTCACATGTCTATTGGAGAGAGGCTGTGAGTATTGTTGTCTACACTCTTAACCGAGTATAGATCAAAGGTAATACTGGTAAAAGACCTTATGAACTATGGTTTGGTAATGCTCCTACTGTGAAATACTTCATAGTTTTTGGTAGTAAATACTATATCAAAAGAGATGAAGATCTAGGCAAGTTTGATGCAAGATGTGATGGAGGAATATTTTTGGGTTATTCTAACCAAAGCAAGGCATACCGGTGCTTTAACAAGAGGTTGAAAAGGATCATTGAAAGTGCTAATGTCAAGGTTGATGAAAGCAAGGAGAGACCTTTCAATTCTTGTGGATATGAGTCAGATGATCAAAATGAAAGTCCAAATAAAGGAAAACAAGTTCAAACTCAAAATTAGATTCAGATTGCTTTGGAGAATCCAGTAACTCAAGAAGCTAGTGTAAATGTTGAGGAACAAGTTCAAGAATCAGAATTTCAAGAAAATCCCAAAACTCCCAGGTATGTAAGGTTGAATCATTCTGAAGATTAGATTATAGGAGATAGAAATAAAGGTGTTGAAACTAGAAGAAAAATTGCTGAAGAACAAGAAGAGTATTGTTTGATTTCAAAGATTGAACCAAAATCAGTGAATGAAGCTTGTAATGATGAAAGTTGGGTAAAAGCAATGGAAGAAGGATTAATGCAAATTGAAAAGAATCATACTTGGGATCTTGTTCCTAGACCTGAAAACAAAAATGTAATTGGAACTAAATGGGTCTTCTGGAATAAATTGAATGAAAATGGTGAAGTTGTGAGAAACAAAGCAAGATTGGTGTGTAAAGGATATTCTCAGGTAGAGGGAATTGATTTTGAAGGAACTTTTGCTATGGTGGTAAGAATCGAAGAAGTCATTATTTCTTGCCTTTGTTGCTTACAAAGATTTCAAAGTTTACCAGATGGATGTCAAGTTAGCATTCCTAAATGGAGATTTGGAAGAAGTCTACATTGAGCAACCAGAAGGATTCCAATTGTTTGATCAAGGAGATATGATCTACAGGTGGAGGAAAGAATTGTAAGAATGAGATTGGTGTGAAGATAAAGTGTTTGAGATTTGATAGAGGTGGAGAGTTTACCTCCGGTGAGTTTAATGCATTTTGTGAAAAGCATGGAATAAGAAGACAATTATCGGCTCCTAGGACTCCTCAGCAGAATGGAGTTGTGAAAAGGAAGAACCAGACTATTCAAGAGGCTGCTAGAACCATGATGATGGAAGAAAATGTTTCACATGTCTATTGGAGAGAGGCTGTGAGTATTGTTGTCTACACTCTTAACCGGGTATAGATCAAAGGTAATACTGGTAAAAGACCTTATGAAATATGGTTTGGTAATGCTCCTACTGTGAAATACTTCATAATTTTTGGTAGTAAATACTATATCAAAAGAGATGAAGATCTAGGCAAGTTTGATGCAAGATGTGATGAAGGAATATTTTTGGGTTATTCTAACCAAAGCAAGGCATACCAGTGCTTTAACAAGAGGTTGAAAAGGATCATTGAAAGTGCTAATGTCAAGGTTGATGAAAGCAAGGAGATACCTTTCAATTCTTGTGGATATGAGTCAGATGATCAAAATGAAAGTCCAAATAAAGGAAAACAAGTTCAAACTCAAAATTAGATTCAGATTGCTTTGGAGAATCCAGTAACTCAAGAAGCTAGTGTAAATGTTGAGGAACAAGTTCAAGAATCAGAATTTCAAGAAAATCCCAAAACTCCCAGGTATGTAAGGTTGAATCATTCTGAAGATTAGATTATAGGAGATAGAAATAAAGGTGTTGAAACTAGAAGAAAAATTTCTGAAGAACAAGAAGAGTATTGTTTGATTTCAAAGATTGAACCAAAATCAGTGAATGAAGCTTGTAATGATGAAAGTTGGGTAAAAGCAATGGAAGAAGGATTAATGCAAATTGAAAAGAATCATACTTGGGATCTTGTTCCTAGACCTGAAAACAAAAATGTAATTGGAACTAAATGGGTCTTCTAGAATAAATTGAATGAAAATGGTGAAGTTGTGAGAAACAAAGCAAGATTGGTGTGTAAAGGATATTCTCAGGTAGAGGGAATTGATTTTGAAGAAACTTTTGCTATGGTGGTAAGAATCGAAGAAGTCATTATTTCTTGCCTTTGTTGCTTACAAAGATTTCAAAGTTTACCAGATGGATGTCAAGTTAGCATTCCTAAATGGAGATTTGGAAGAAGTCTACATTGAGCAACCAGAAGGATTCCAATTGTTTGATCAAGGAGATATGATCTACAGGTGGAGGAAAGAATTGTATGGACTTAAACAAGCCCTAAGAGCTTGGTATGCAAGATTAGATAAGTATCTGCTAAAGTTAGGTTTTAGCAAAGGCACAACTGACAGTAATCTTTATTTCAAAATTGATCATGAACACATCTTGATTGTTGAGGTATTTGTTGATGATATCATCTTTGGTGGAAATGAGAGCATGTGTAAAAAATTGCTGATCAGATGCAAAGTAAATTTGAGATGTCTATGCTTGGTGAAATAAATTTCTTCTTGGGTCTACAAATCATTCAGTCAGATAAGGGCATATTCATATCTCAGTCTAAGTATGTAAAAGAGTTGTTAAAAAAGTTTGGAATGGAGGATTCAAAACTAGTGAGTACTCCTATGATAACCAGATGCAAGTTGAGTAAAGATGATTCCCCTAAGGCAGATCAGAAAAGGTATAGATCAATGATTGGAAGACTGCTTTATCTGAATCATACCAGACCTAATATTATGAATGTAGTTGGCCTTGTTGCTAGATTTCAAGCTGATCCTAGAGAATCTCATGTTGTAGTATTCAAAAGAATTTTTAGATATCTGAAGGGAACATTTGATTATGGCTTATGATATCCTAAGGATGATGATTTAACTCTTCATGCATATACAAATACTGATTGGGCAGGAGATGTGGATGACAAGAAGAGTTCTAGTGGTGGTGCATTTTTCTTGAAAAAAAGATTGGTTTCTTGGTTAAGCAAAAAGCAGGAAGCAATATCTCTGTCTACTACAGAGGCAGAGTATATAGCAGCAGCATGTAATTATACTCAAGTTTTGTGGATGAAGCAAATGTTGAAGATATCAGAATTATGTTTGAAGAGCCTGTTACAATCTTCTGTGATAATTCAAGTGCAATAAACATATCAAAGAATCTGGTGTTGTGACAAAGGGGGAGATTGTTGCAAATATGTGCCTATGATGTGTTGTGATTGATGTCAACATATCTCTTTGTCAGAGATAGTGAAGATAGTGTAGTTCAATAAAGTAGATTGCTCTGCATTTCTAGTGAGATGAAGATCAGAGTTTGTGGATTAAATGGCTTGTAGAGGTTTGTCTAAAGTTGCTCCAATTAAGATTTGAGAGGTCCACATGGAGGATTGGTGAATTTATGGCCATCTGAGTAGAACCAGGTTTTACAGTTGTTCAGAGGTAATAGAGTGACAGGAATTTGGTCTGAATTGCTCCGCATTGGAATATTATGGTTTGTGGTTCTAGAGCTATGTTTGGGATGTTGATGTGTATCCTCAACTCAAGTGGTTCATGGTTTGGAGGTCTGCAAGCAATCTTTCTAGTGTGACAGTCATGACAATCAGTGTTCTTAAGTTCCCGTATGAAGGTGCAAGTGATTCTAGTGATTTGAGGTGGTGTGATTGTTCTTGTTGATTTCATTATGCTTGTGGTGGTTTCTGGATCATGTGCCTATTGTGTTGGTGGTCCGTATTGAGGATTGAGCTCGTAGTTGAAGACTTCTCCTTGGGTACTATTGTTCTTTCCAGTCTTGGCTGACCGGATGCTTAGTGCATGTTGCAGATGATCTAAGAGAAATTCTATGGAGCGTGACATGTTGTTCGAGGAAGATTTGAGTCCCAGCTATGTTTGGTCGATAGTGTAATGGTTTGCATGTTGCATTTTAAGTCTTGTGATTATAATTGCTTGTAATGCCTATCTTGGAGAATGTTCCAGATAGATGATTGTAAGGTCAACTTTGATGTTCATCCCAAAGTCGATGTCATGTATAAATAAGTGGAATGATGTCATGTAAATGTGTGGATGTGGGTGAAGATGCAGATATAGAGAGGAAGTGTTTGGGGGTAGAGCTGAGGTGTTGTGAGCTTCAATGGAACTAAACCTTGGCATGGAGAAGATGTTGTTTCTCAGTTCAACCTTTCAGTGTTAATCATGTGAATATTTTTTGTAGGCAGTGAGCCTCCTTTGAGTAGTGAGCTCTGGGAAATGCGCTTGAAGGCAAGTGCCTTCCCAATTTTTTATTCTTTTAATAGAGAAATAATCTTGTGGGTTAACCCCCACCATGGTTTTTCCCTTAACCCAGTTTCCACGTAAAAATCCTGGTGTTATGTGTGTTGATTATGTTTCTACTCATGTGTTGTTGATTCATGCTTTCATGGTTATATCATTAATATGTTAATAAGTGGTAAATAAGATTAAATGTATAAAAAGATAAAAGTTTTCTAACAATTGATTCACTCCTCGCCTCTCACTTGTCTGCCCTAATTTCAACAATCCTCATCATCATCGACGGCCTATATCTCTAGGATGGCAAAATTGCCTTTGATATCCCTTAGTTCTAAGTAATAAAGGGCAAGGGTATTTCTCATCTCCTCTTCAACTTCTCCCAAGATAGCCAATTTCCACTCAACCATATCTGCCCACACAACATAGTACATTTCCTTAGGATCATTCAAAACCTTTTTGGCCACCAGAATATTAACATCCATATTGGCCATATCTTATACTTCCTTGGAAATTAGGAAAGGCTATTGTTATCACTTTGATATTCTAAAATTCAACTATCATGATCTCCCTCTTGCTAGAAATAGAGTTTAAAAACTTAATAGCTTCTTCTATATATGAGGCCATCTAAAGTTACTTTTTCTATCCACTATTCTACAGCACCGCTAAGAGCTTGGGATCGCTTGATTTGTTGTAAGAGGTTGGGGTTGGGGCCATTCATACTTATGTTGGGCAATGCGTCTACTGGCTAAGTAGTAATATTTAGAATGGATTGAATGAAAAGAATCAAAGAATTTACTTGTGCTTATAGTTTTGTATTCTCCTGTTGTTCCTTTTTTATTCTTTTAGACAAAGTGCTGACTGAAAATTTTGCATGATAAATTTCTCTCTCAATAGTTGAGGGCCCCATGTCTACTTGACTTGGATTGAAAACAGCCTATGTCACCTCATCTTCATTCTTTTTATTTACAGGGTTGACAATCTCAAGAAAGTGATGCCCGATGGAAGGGTCAGCCACCATTCTTGACATCCTCCTTGTCCGTTTAGGTTTAGGTGTTTCCTGTAAAAGCTTAGCCACATTGGGGTATATCTTTTCTTTTTCTCTACTGCTTTCCTCAACCAAGCAAGGGAGGAAGAAGAGGCAATGGTGTTTTCAACCACATTTGTCATCACACCGTCTGAACACACAGCTGGGGAATTGTGCTCTGGAGGAATATTCAAACTTGGAGAATTTGGGTTACTCAAAAAATAGTGTAGCATGTTGTCTTCTCCAAGCTAATTACAAATCAAAGAATCATTATCATTTATAAGGGGATTTAAAGGGGGCTGATGGTCTACTTGTGGTGGCGAAGTAGCTAATCTATTATTGCTTACCACAGGTAGGCTAACCTACTCACATGTTGTTTTCAACTTCCTAACGTCCTCAAGTTGCTCATCATCGACTCCACCTGATTGTGAGCCAACTTTGTGAAGAGTTGGGTCCAAACTAGATGATTTCCTGGGAGTGTGAGTGGTCTAAGACTTATTTTGTTCTCAAGTAGATGACTCCTTCAGAGTTGTAGAACCAACTTGTTCTCTCACTTTTCCATTTAACCATTTTTTCATTTTCCTCAACACATGAAAATAGCGAAACTTAACATCGGTGATTTTTTTCTGACCATTTGACTGGAGGGAAAGGTTGCAGAGAGGCATTGTGATAACCTCCATCTAAAATACTAAATTGTCATCAACCATGTCATAAATCTACATTGGAAATTCAAAGGCACAGACTTGGTCAATGGTCAACCACATCTAGTTTCTTCTTTGCACCTCTCTCTCATCTAAATAGTCTTCCCAAGAATCCTCCAATTGAGGTTTGTGCAAGTATGAACCACCACCATGCATGTTCCTCTTCACAAAATTTTTACTATTAAAAGCTATTCGTGTAGGCAAACTGTGAAAATTGTATACTACTATTAGCTTTTCTACACTTTTTACACTATCATTGCTCTTACATGAATACAATGAGAGTCACAGAGAATGAATACCCTTTCTTTTTCATAGCATGGTACTTTGTATTTACAACTTCCATTTGACGGCATACCTCCAAAAACATAATGAAATTTGATGGGTACCTTGGTAGGTTTAATGGGGCATTTTCATAACCCCCTATTGTCAGGTAAGAGAAGCAATCAAAATGAATGTAGAAGCTTTTGAAATTCATGACTACGATAGTCGCTTCTATGGAAAACCTTTGTTCCAATGTATCTGCAATTTTTTTTGCAAGCAACATGAGGAAAGCATCATTTACCCTACGAAAGTCTTTCATACAAACACTTCTTTGCAACTATGGGAAGATTTGATACACATGTGTATTTGGGTCGGGACCTCCTTGAGCTCTTAAACCGGGAAGACAACCTATTTGTTAGCCAACACATATATCAATAGAGAACACATATGAAAGCTCACTTTCTGCATGAAATTCATGAATTGCTCATGTAGGCTTTCTTCTCAGCCTCCAACCATGTTTGGGCAATGTGGCTTTGGTAGCAATCCTTATTCTCATGGTAAAATCCCCAAGTGCTGGCAACAGAAACATCAACAACTTCCTAATAATCAACCAACTTTAAGGCAAGAGCAATGGATTCTAAATCAATTTTAGCCACCACAGAGCCATCTACAGCTTGTATTTTCTTGTGAATCTAGAAAATAATTATTTACACATGTAACCACCAAATTAGGACAATGTACAGTAGGTGGGAAACCCCCAGCTTGGTCTAAACCACTGCTCATAAACTTCCTCTCCAGAGAAGTTCTTCCTTTTGACTACATTCTCCTCTAGAAATATTCTAAGTCAATGTGACCAAGCTCTGTGTCTCTCACATTTGACAGACCTATTGTGATGCTCACAACATGCCCCATTTTATCTCTTAGCAAAATGAGGACCCCTGTTGTGGCTGTTGTTTTTTTTTCTTGTGTGTGGTCTTGCATGGTGGTAAAGGGAAAAAGGGTAAAGGTTACAAACCATGTTGAAAATTGAAAAGATTTAGCATTAAGTACCATAAGGGAATAGAGGTGAATTCTTTGTCAAAAATGAATAAGGGTTACTTTTTGAACTAGTAAAAAATTCCCAATATTCTATAAGATATATGTGTTTTTGGTAAAATGCATTATAGAAAGGTTTGTATGTTGCATATACAAAGTCATTTGCATGTGAAGTCATTGTATAAGTCACATAGAGTACAGTCGGGTTTGTGTATCATGGTAGTTTGTATGCATGTGCTTAGTGTTTTTATTGTTGGTATACAAGTCAGACCCGATAGGTTTTCAAAAATAGAATGAATAAATGTTAAGTTCGCATGGTATCTTAGTTTTTATGTTTGTTTAAAAGGAGATATACAAAGCAATATACGAGGTGATATACACTCGTGGACCCGAGGAAGGTATAAAATATGATTTATTAAGATGAGAAAAAGGTACGTCCCATAGTTTGTATGTTCGTATGTTTCAAGCTTGCATCTTTAACAGACATATAAGTGAGGATTTCAAAAGTTAGTTAAATTGGATGTAAGCAATGCATTGTATCTTAACGTTTTTGGAAACTATGCATTCAATTGATATACATGTATGGATCTGAAAGGATTATGCAATATAACTAAGAAAGACAAAAAATCCAGGATGGTTGTATAAAGGTTTGCATGTATGGAAGATTGTATTGAAATGTAGATGTAAGTATTGTTGTTTCAAGAAGATACAGGTGGGTAAGTAAAGCGGGTCCCACAATTGTATCTCTCAGAAGTATGTTGCATATATAGATGGATAGAAAAGAGCATATACAAGCAGAGATGCAAAGAAATGAAAAGGTAAGTGCGGATTTCAAAAGAAGTAAAATAAGGTTATTTCTTTGTATGTTGTGCGATTGTATGTTAATGATGTATAATCCTGATATATAAAGAAGTGAAAGACACCATCGGGAATCAAAAGGGTAAAAGGGGTTTGTATGGGTTGCACTTGTATAATTGTTTGTATTTATCTTACATACATTGCAACATACAAACAACAGATACAAAGTTGGACATAGTGAAAAGGGTAACATTGTTTATAATCCGTTGCATGTAGGCTTGTATATTGATAAGATACAAAGTGACATACAAGAAATGATATACAAGGAGACATACAAGAAAGCACGATGTATGCAAAGAATAGACTAATGGATAGATTGTTTAAAATTAAAACGTTGAAGTAGAAAGTTGAAGCTGTATGGGCATTGATTGCTACAATTAATGCTGAACTAACACTGGAAAGATGAAATTTAACGGGTTAGGGTAAATAAAGGGTTGTTTTTCTTTCAGATTTGTATTGTTAAAACTAAAATCGTAGAAAGAAGAACTACTGCATAAATTGAACGAAAAATTCATCGCGAGACAGAATTTCAGAAATGGGAGTAGATCAAAAAATGGTAAAGTGAGTTGATGGTTGTAAGGTTGAGCTGTCAAGAATATAGGTATTGATCTTGAACACCATTATAGTTTAGTTAATTGAAAATACAAAAGGATTATCAGTAATTTCATTTTAAAATGCAAGTAAATGTTAAATTGTTGTTTCTGATAAGGAATTAGCTGATTTGGGTTAAATAATATGAAATCCAAAAAATGAAAAAGACAAAAGGGGGTTAGGGTAAATGTAAAAATAGAAAATTCATGGTAAAACCCTAGGTAAATGGAGTAAAAATGGCAAGTTAAAAAATGCATTTTTAATAGGATGGTCCCAAAATAGAAGAAGGTGGATACAAGGGGTGAGGAAAAGGTAAAAAAGGAAAGAAAGCCCCGCAAAGAAATAGAGAAAGAAGAGCTACCAATACACAAAGGTTACCCTTCACTAATCAGTACAAATGGAGTAGGAATAAACACTAGCATAGGAAATTATGATGCTGAGGATGTTTTGCATAGGATTACCATGATAGATGCTACCCCTGACATGAGGTGTATATGGGAAAGAGGATTATATAGAGCTATAGGTTTCCCACTAGCTATAGAGGCTAAGGACCTAGGTCTAGACTGTACACACATATATGACTTAGCTACCAGGAGGGTAATACACGAAGATAGGGTCATTGCAAACTTATCTATGGAAGGGATCGCAAGAACATTCGGCGTAGAAATACAAGAAAAAATGGTAGACATTGATATAGACCAATACAATGAAGACTTCAATAATAATGAGAGGGATTGTAGAAGCAAGATCTTCTACAGTTGGTCTAATGCGGAGAATAAACCCAAGGCTGTAGCAAGAGTACATAAGAACCTGCAAAGAATAGATTTCAAAGAAGAGATACATTTGATGATAACATTGTTAAGAAGATTGGTAGGCTTAAGAGATGCCACTAAATGTGAACCTTGGATGTTCACTATTATCCAATTCATGAGGGAGGTGAAGAAGGAACAAGGACAATTCACTGGGCTAAAGCTATTAGCACGGCCATATGGAAACAGGCAATGTTAAGAAAACAAAAGATGATGCCTTTCTATTTGTCCTCGTATGTATTATACTCATGTGCATCAATGATTCTACCACATATATATGGGATTGACAAAGTTGGGACCTTAGCGAATGGCCCAGATCAAAAGCTTGTATATGACCATTATCCAGATCTACAGGAGGATAATGCACTAAGAAAGTATGCTTTAGTGAATGATGTATTTTATGCATACATGGTAAGGGTTTTGAGAGAAGAATAGGATAACAGATTATCTGCAGATGTAGAGGATACAATTGGTTGGCACAGTTCATGGTACATACAATTCTAGAATTTCACATATATTAGAACTGAAGGTTTTGAAGGAATACCTTTTATGCTGCCTAGGTATCCTTCCAACAAGTTAATTGTATTAGAATTCTCAAGGCAAAATTTGAATGATTTTAAAATGTATAAAAAGAAATATGGCAGGGGGAATCTTAAGCTCCCTTGGGCAATTGGTAGATATTCATGTTACAGTGAAGAAGTGGCTAGCTACTCAGAAAAGGAGTTAAGGTATTATGGATTTGAAGAATTTGAGTTAGCAAGGAGGTTTGATCCTTTTCATAGGATCCAATGTACTATTGATCTTAAGTTTAAACATCAAGTACATATTGAGGACTATTGGTCAGACTGCAAGAATGACAGAGAAGTGAGAAAGAGAGCTCACCAAAGACTGACAATAGAGTAAATGAATTCCATGGGGGAAATTTAGGTACCTCCTGAAATCAAAGATGATGATGAATTATTGCATTATAGTTATAAGAATGTCATGCTTACTCCTATTGGTGAGCCCGATTGGTCACAACAGTGGAATACATCCTTGGATGTATTGTCAAAGCCTGTCATTTTGTTTTCAAAGACATGGTTAAAAAATAAAATAGAAGAGCTTAAGGCTAAAGGGATTGAGCCTACATATCCAAAGAAGGGTAAGAAGAGTGTGAGGGAGCATAGGGATGAGCTCCAGTGTTTCTATGAGAAGAAAAGAAAGATTATAGAAGCAAAGATTATTGAAAAAGATAAAAATTCCACTCTGATGGATCCATATGCATTAGGGGTGATAGTGACAGTGTCATTGGGCACATTTGTAGAAGAAAAATTATTTGGCCATGATACTAGTGCAGAACAGGCATAGGCTGCTAAGGAGTTGACAGGACAAAAAATAATGAAAGCCATAGCAGTAGAAACATCTAAAGGAGAAACATCAAAACAAAGTGATGTTATAAGTGCACCACAAATAGGAACTAACTTAAGTAGCAGACCTAATACAGCTACCTCAGAAGAAAAGAGACAAACATATGCAAAAGTTAAAACAGAATTGGCTGAAGAAAAGCTACATGGGTCAAAAGTACATAAAGCCAAAAAAGTAACAGAGACTGTTAATGTTGAGGATGATAGCAGGGAGGTAAACCCCAAGGCAAGAAAACAAATTGGTAGGAGGAGCAATCTAGTGAACACTCAGGTGAAGAAGAGGAACAAGATACTCAAACCTACATGGAAGTTGAACAGGGTCTAATTTCTGAAGAAGAGAATGTACAAGAAGGATTGGAAGCAGTGGATCCATTTGGTACACTGGTACCTCCAGAAATCATAAGGGATGTGTAGGATGTAGCACATCAGATAGAAGAATTTGAAAAGGAGGATACACCTAAAAAAGTAGTGCAAGAAACACATGCCCAGGTTGAGGAAGAAACAAGAACTAGTACTTTTGGTGCAGATGTGTTAAATATTTTAAACATGTATGGAGAACACAGCGAAGAGGAAAAGAATATAGAAAACAAGGATGAACAAGAAAAAAATGCAAAGGAACTTGATAAGACTACAGGTTTGCCTTCACATATAGAACAAACTGACATGCCTGAAAAGGTGCAAGAAAAAGTTGAAACAATAGGGTAGGCAATGGAAATAGTAGATAAGACTGAAAGCAGAGAGAACATAGAGAATATTGCTGAAGGTAATTTTGAACCTAAGAAGCAAACAAAGGGTGAAGGTCCGGTAAATATGGAGCAAGAAAGTAAAGAAGAAGAGGAACAAAAGGAGCCATCAAAGAAAGAAAATCCAGAGGAAGAAGATGAGGATGGAGGAGACACAAAAATTGAAGAGGATGATAATGAGGGTGAATCTAAACAACAGAATGATCTAATTGCCCCAGAACAAGCCCCTACATAGCAACAACAACAACAACAACAACAGCAGCAACAAGAACAAAGGGAAATAGAGAAGCCTCAAGAAGAGGTAATTAATGAAGAAAAAGATATAGAAAGTGCAAAAGAGGCTCTGACCTGATTAGGTTCAGAAGTTAGGAGAGAAAAGGTGGAGGTACAATTAGTACCTATAGATATCAAGAGTCTCTTGGGTGATGCAACACCACAGAAAGAAAAGAGGAAGGCTAGAACAATGTCAGCAATAAAAAGGGGTCTTGATGGATCCAGAACGCTAAATTTGGCCATACCACAGAAAGATAAATCTAAAGGAGAAATAATAGTGGAGGACTACAAAATACTCAATTTTGACTTGGGTCACATGACAAGAGAGCAATATATAAATGAGTGGGAAGATATGCACCAGGCTACGGCAAAAATGTTAAGGAAGGACAAAGATAAACATGAATATTTGAAAGGACACATTGTCCAATTACAACAATTCATTAAGGGGATATTTGATCCTAATACTAAAATACCAGAGTTTCCCAATGAGAGCAGTATTGTCAAAAGATGAAGCAAAAGACATGGAGAATAAAAGGCTTGAGGCCAATATTTTTGAAGAGTGGTTCAGAGAATTCATGCAAAAGGGAGAAGAGGTGGCCAAGTAGGTAGTGATAGGTTGGGAAATGGCTACAACAGAGAAGAATAAATGCAGTGTTCTTATACATAATTGTCAATTTAGAAGGGAAGAATGCAAGTCTGAATTAAGGCAGCTGGAAGAAATTAAGGAAAGGGCAAATGAATTGATAAATGAAGTAGTCATTACTCCACTTATGGCTAATTAAGTACCATGGGCTAGGTTAGAATTGAAGTTCAAAGATGACAGTCTCAAAAGATGTATCGCAGTTACTCAAAATTTAGAGGAGATCGCAGATAAAATGATCAGGTTGTATATGAAGATAATTGAGAGGCTCATTGACCATGAATGCCTGGACATACCAGCATATGAGCTACAAAAGGCATTAAAGGAGTTTAAAGCTATTTTTGCACCATGTTTGGGAAACCCAACAGCTTATTTGAGTAAGGAAATGATTGATTCAATAATGGAAACAAGTGCTAAAATAAAGAAGTATAATAAAAAGGTTGAAGGTTTGAGTAAGGAAGAGAAGAAATTAAAGGAAGGAGTCAGAATGCAGGAATATATATGGACAAGAAGTCTAGGGGGGAATCACACTTTCATAGAAGGTGTAACAAATAATTTCAAGATATACCTGAAAGAATAGTAAGGTATCAAAAGGGAAAATAAGGTTAAGGAAAGGGTTAATTGAAGGGTATCAGTGAGCAAAGTCAACAGATTAGAAGTGGTCAGCGGGCATCTTGTTTTGAAAAGATTCCAATGGCATCCTTTGAGGCAAGCAAAGATACCGCAAAGATATTTTGGGAAACGGTTAGGAATGAATGTACACCCTTGATCAAGAAAGTTTGAATACTAACCGTGGATTAAGAATTGTAGCCGTAGCAGTATGAAGCTTCAAATTCTATATAAGAAGCTCTACTACTTGAATAATATTTATATAGGGATTTTGAATTATAGCTTGCACTTGTAATTTGTCTGAATATTTGAATAGAGAGGTATTTCTTTTAGTTTAGAAGAGGAGGTCGCCTGTGTCTACATTAAGGAATACACAGAATGTCTGGTTTCCTTATTGTATCTATAAAAATGTCTGTAAGTTTTCTAGCAATTTGATTAATGAAACAAAAGGTCATTCTGACATTGTAAATTCTATATGACTTTGTGCTTTGAATACAAGTAAACTTGGAATTCTGCATCTATTACAGAGTGTTTGCTGATTCTTACTGGTATTTGAAGTATTATCCTTTGGAAGCTTGCAATCTCTAATGTATGTTCATGAAAAATGCTCAGGATTTTACATCTGAAGATTTAAATATGTTGATTTGATCAATTTGTTGTATTTCTTAAAGACTTGAGTAATAAAACATTTAGATCTTGTAGTGAAATGATACTCAACTCGATTTCTCTAACTTTTCTCCAAAGATTTGAAATAATTAGTTTAAACGTAGAAATCTTAAGAAAATTGTCTTGCATTTGAATGATGCATGAGGAATTATATCGATATTTGATAATTTTCATATCAATTTGAAGGGCAAAGTTCATTTTATTGTAAATCATACAAATCTTTGTGATACAGTAGTAAGTTTATGCAAAGGAATGAATGTTATGCTAATATTTACCACAATTTGCATAATTTGAGTCCAGTAAATCACTAATTATCTTAAATCAAGTAAGGCCCCTTGAATATTACAGTTTCACATTAACCTATTGAATTGTCCACAAGGTCAAGACCCGACCATACAAAAACTTGGGATTAAGAATTCTTAGTTGATTCTTCATATCTTTCAAGACAGTTTAGGTTCATTTTGTGAATTTTAACTTTTGTTATGAATGTGTAAAAACAATCATCAACAAGACCATTTTCAACCACGGGGACTATGGGAGCCCCTTGAAACTTGTATTTCATTTTAACTAATATAAGAATCCAGAAAGGAAAAGACTCAGAAACATTCAAGGACACTACAGGGGTCCACAATACATTCACGGGAGAAACACTATATAGATTCATGAAAAATATGTTATTCTTCCACCCAGTGAATTATAGTACTCCCACAAAGAGAGAGAGAGAGAGAGAGAGAGAGAGAGAGAGGCCAACTGAGCTAACCTGTAAGCATGAAAACTTATGAATTCTCTGTGAGTTGATGAACTGGTAGCTCTTCGCAGTGTATCTCCTTCACAAAATTATGAGGACTTTCTTTACAGAGTAGAAAATTTGTTTAAGTTTCATATCACACTTCATTAACTCTCTCATAAATTCCATTCATTGCTAGGAGTGTATCATACTTTGAAATTCATAATATCTGCCCTTTGTTTCCCTCTGAAAAGAGTGCCCATGTACTTTTACACATTCTAATTTAATAGGAGATGACAGGTGTCATTCCTCCGTATCAATAGCCATCTCAGAAGGAGGCATCGTAGAAGAAACAAACATGTGTAGTCGGCAAGTTGGAGATTTGAAGAACCTTTGAACGACAAAGATTGAAAGTTTGGAAGTTCAAAGAACTTCTGACCCTCTAACTATTGAAATAAACAGGACAACTGAGAGGGGGGTGAATCAGTTGTCACAAAAACTTAACTTCATAAAGGATCAACTGCTTAATTACTGATAATTAGATTTAACCATGAAAGCATGAAGCCATAGACTTAATCATAATCACACATTCAACACAGTAGACACCAAATTTTTACGTGGAAAACCCTAAAAGGGAAAAACCACGGTGGGTGTTAGCCCACAAAAAATATATGAGTTATAACAATACTGAAAAATAGAGGCTCATTGCCCACAGGGTTCACTACCCACAGGGCTCACTACCCAAATTGCTCACTGCAAAGAACAACTCACTACCAAAGGGTGGCTCACTGCCAAGGGGTGGCTCACTACCAAATATGGTCAACTGATTAAATAGCATCTACTCCATGCCTGTGTTCAGTTCCATTAAAGCACAATATAACTTCTCTGCTCTACTCTTTCACACCTTCACACTTATCTCTTCATATTTGCTCACTCATACCTTTTTTGCAATTACATTACAAGTCTTTATACAAGTCATGAACCTTGGAATGTACATCAAGGTTGGCAATACATTTATCATCCGTTGGAACAATCTCCAAGGTCGGCATTAAAAAAACATACATAGAAATAGGTCTAGACCTATTACAAAATTTAGCTAAGGAAAGATGTAGAGAATTATGATGAATAGGCCATGCCTTCGCTGGGACTCAAATGCAATCCTCCATGCCATAACACGCTTCTACAATCTTCAATGCATCTCTGTAAATAGTGAAAACAACCAAGTCAAACAAGACTGGAGTTAACACTAGGTCTTCTAAGAACATTCTTCTTTCACGATCCAAACTTCTCTTTGCGGACCAATCCAAAGGTAGGAACACAATCAAGAGACATCCACAAGCACATTGTAATCACTAGGAACAATCACATGATCTCTAACCATTCTGTCAAGAAGATTCTTCAAACTAGAGCACAAAAACAACACTGTCAGACACTGTCATAAGGAAAGGATAGCTTGCAGACTGCCAAATCATGAACCATTGTAGTTGAAAGCACTTATCGTCATTCCAGACTTAACTCCAGAACTACAGACCAAAATACTTCAATGCGGAGGAATGTAGAGCACAACACGTTCTCCTTGTCACCACCAAACATATAGGAAAAGTAGTTTTCACTCTGGTGAACATAACTCACTCAAATCTTCATACCAGAGGCTCAAACTTGGAATATAACATCTTTAGATAGACTTCCAAATAACTTTCAATCTGTAGACAAAGATAGTCATCCTACATGAAATGCAGAGCAATCTTTTGGATTGTTCTTTAGTATGCAATACATTGTTTCCACTGCAACTCACTGTTTTTACTGGAGGAGCTAATTTTCTCAATATCCTCAACATCAAGAACAATTTCATTAGTAAATACAAAGCATCTCACTTATTACCAGCAAGCAATAGAATAAGAGCACAGTTGAAACCAATGACAACACAAATATGTTGATATCAATGACAACATCGATTAGGCACATACTTGCAACAATCTCCCCCTTTGTCATTGATGGCAACATATGATGTGAAAATTTGAAAAGACCATCAAGACAAGATTCTCCCCCTTTCTCTTTACACATTTGCATTCTTTTTCCTCCTGAGTTTTTCACATGATTTCTCTTCCCCTTTGACATCAATGGCAAAGGGCACATACTTGCACTATTGTGAATGATCCCTCTTGGGAGTGTACTTCAAGTTGTATCAACTCTTATTTTTGAGAACCTTAGGATTTTAACTGATACTTCTGAAGTAACATATCTTGTCTTCTCAAAGCTTCAAAATTCTTATCTACAAATATAGGGACATATTCCCAAGTCTAGTTTTCTATTCTTCTATAACTTTTCTTCTTTCCAATCATCAGTGATTTGATCTTCAGTTCTTTCTACATAGCAGGCTTCTTACTTTTGTACAAGCTCTTCCTTTATCTTTGGCTTAGACCTTTGTTGCAAATCCTTGATCTTGTCTTTTCGTGTTGAGGTATCAGCATCAATCCTTTGGTAGGGGAAAAAGACTTTCAATAATACTCCCCCTGAGCCAAAGCTTTAGTCTCAGTTTCCGGAGTGAACATCTACACCTGATACTTGTGTATATACATCCTTAATCTCTAACACATCCTTCTTTACCCAAATCTTATCCATCTCCTTTGTGATGTTTGCTAGATCAATCTTTTCCACTGGCTTCTTTAACTCTGCTTAATTCTCCTTCTTCATGTTCTTGCTTCTACAAGATTTAGCAACATGTCCAGGTCTATTGCAATTGAAGCACACAATATTCCTATGTCCATTATTCCTTTTATTCATTCTGGATCTGTATTGGTTCGCTCTATGTCCAAATCCATTACATGTATGATAGTACCCATTGAAGGAGTTTACCATTTTGTTCCTACACTCATTTATTCTATGACCAAACTTTTTGCACGCAAAACACTTTTTATTGAGAGATTGAGTTTTCCTTATATTGTTGAGGCCATTCCCTGTCATACTCCTACATTCACTTTCGATGTGACCAATTCTTTTGTAGTTGAAACATTGACCAGAGAAAGATGGAACATCTTGATTCATTCTACTTCTACATTGAGTAGCCCTATGGCCAAATTTACTACATGAATAACCATTGAAAGATGGATACCTTTGTGCATTTGGTTGCCTGACCAGAGATCTTCTTGATCTATCCTTTTGATCCTGAATCTATTTGCCTTTGTCCTCCTTGACCTCAAAATGCTTTTCTTGATCTATTCTAGAACTTTCATCTTTCTTAGGTCTTATATTGTTTATGTCATCAAGATTTTTCTGACTTGCTTCAGCCATTAGTCTATCAAATCTGGCTACACTTAAATTGAATTTGTCTTGTTGCACCCATGCATGTTTCAAATCATCTTTCAGATCCACAACTTCTTCTTCAAGCTTTATGCAATCATTTGTTTTGTTTTTCAAGCATTCTTCAATTTTTTCTTTTTCTTCATTTGCTAACTTCAAATCTTCACCATTTTCCTCAAGTCTTTGCTTAAGCTCCTTGATTTTCCTTTTCAATTATTTGATGTATTCATTTGCTTCTGTTATATTTACTTTTAAGTGTTAGACTTAGGGCACACAACTGAGAGGGGGGGTGAATCAGTTGTGCAAAACTTTTTCCATTTACACACTTAAATCCTCTTTGTGATTAGCAGTATATTAAACATGAAACATAATGCATTCAAATCAAAAATAGAAACTCATCAACACATAAGACACCAAGATTTTGACGTGGAAAACCCAGTTAAGGGAAAAGCCACGGTGTGATTAACCCAAGAATGTATTCTCTGTTAGAAGAATAGTAAGAAAAAAATGGCACATGCCAATTAGGGCTCACTGCCTAAGCACACTGCTCACAAGAGGCTCACTGCCTACAAGAGACACATTGTCTACAAAGAAATAAGTATCACCTTCTTGAACTGGAAAATAACATCTTCACCATGCTTGAATCAGTTCCATTAAGCTCAATACTTCTCCTCTACCTTTCTCTCTCCTCTTCGCTACCACACACTCATCTCCACAAGCACACCTTACAAATGACTTTCCAATCCCTTATTTATACGAGACATCGACTTAGGAATGATCATCTAAGTTGGCAAGCATCCACAATAACATCCACATGATGTATAACTTATCTGGTCAGCCTGTCTCAGGAAGAACACCATCATCCGGAAGTTGTTCTTCAAATGTGAACTCCAACTTCAATGCGTACCACCAACATGGTCTGGACATGATCCAAAGATCACCACAAGCTTGCCTGAATCACCAATAACATCCACACTTCATCTTCTTACTGAAATCCTTCTCTCCTTCATCCAAAACCTCAAGAACACAGTCTGTCATTATTGTCACAAAGGAATGTATGCTTGCGGACCTTTTGACCATGAACCAATCCAGTTGATACTCCACAAAGACTCCCTCAGAACTCCCTCAAATGTGTAGAAGATGATACTGCATTTCCGGATCTCACCGGACCTATCTGTCTCACTCTATCACCACTGAGCACCTGCCAGAACTGGTCTTACTTGAATAGCCAGAACTTCTTTAGATCTTCATGCGGACCTCTGAAATCTCTACTAGACCTCCTTGAGATGCATATCTACAAACCCTTTAAACCGCATCCTCTGATCCTCAACCTATCTTGGACTTTTACCTTACTGTCTTCCCTGTTCTTCTCTATTCCTGATTGAGACTAATTTTCTCAATATCCTCAGCACACAGCTCATCCAATCCTTATCATTAATGCAACGGGAGTATGTTGACATCAATGACAACACAGATTAGGTCCATACTTGCAACATTAAGTCCATGTTTTCTTCTTTAGATTTCTTAGGATTTTCAAGAGCAATTTTGGATTCTTCACTGTCAGTGGATAGGTATTCATCTTGAGAGGAATTTATATTGATGCAGGCTTCAGTCACCGATTTAGATTTAACATTGGTAATCAAACACCAATTCATTTGTCCTTTTATTTCATCCTAGCGATATTTCTTACATTTTCTTCTCTTCAGTATAATCTTCTTCTTTGGTAAATACTTTTTCCATTTTTGTATTGTAAGGAAGCTTATTTGAATATGATGCATGATTATTGATTTCTGGATACTTCTATATATCTTCATCAACCCTGACATTAACACTCTCAATGATCTTTTTCAATCTTTTATTGTGACACCGGTAGGGCTTACTCTTAGTAGAGTATCCAAGGAAAGTTCCTTCATCATACTTAGCATCAAACTTGCTTAGCTCTTCTTCTCTTTTGATATAACATTTGCTTCCAAAAACTTTGAAGTATTTTACCATTGGAGTTCTTCCATACCATAATTCGTAGGGAGTTTTAGTGCCATTTCCTTTTACTTGAACTCTGTTTTGAATGTAGACAACAATATGTATAGCTTCTTTCCAATATGCTTCCAGTAGGTCAGCTTCCTTTATCATTGTCTTTGCAGCTTCTTGAACAAACCTGCTCATTATTTCCATCACTCTATTCTCTCTGGATAGATGTCTTTTTATTCCATGAGTCTCACACAACATATTGAATTTATCAGAGGTAAACTCTTCTCCTTTGTCAGACTTCAAACATTTGAGTTTCATATTTAATTCATCTTCAACCATTGTTTTGAAGGTTTTAAATACATTTGGAGCTTCTGATCTTTCTTTGAGAAAACTAACCTAAGTCATTCTAGAATAATCATCAACAAAGAACATAAAGTACCTATCATCTTGGAGACTTTTCACTCTTGTAGGTCCACAAAGGTTTGTATGAACCAATTCCATCAGTCCAATTGAGGATCTTTCTTCATTCTATAAACTTCCTCTTGCTTGCTTCTCAATTTGACACTTCTTGCAAGTGATGTTGCTAAAATGTATCCTCTTTGGCAAATCTTTCACAGCTTCAGCTGAGGTTATCCTTGCTAGATAATTAGGATTGATGTGACACAATTTCCTATGCCAAAGCCAACTTTCATGATTCTGAGTTATAGAGCAGATAATGTTGCCTTCTCTAAGATGATAAAGATTTCCCTCTGTCCTTTTTCCACCAGCTGTTACAGCTCCAAGTTTATCTCTGATTTCAAAGGTATCATTTTGAAATATGAAACTGTATCCTTCTCTACACAATTGTCCAACACTCAGGAGATTTTTTCTTAGGATTTCAACATAGAGAACATCATCTGTATGTTGTCTTCCATCAAAACTGATTGAACCTTTTCTACATATTTTAGCAGTATGATCATCTCCAAATCTAATTAGCCCTTCTTTATTCTTTACAAGATTAACAAACTTACCTTTATCACCAGTCATATGATTTGAGCAGATACTATCAATAACCCAATTGTTCCTTATATCTTCATTGTCAGTACTTACCTCTGGATCAAAACTTTCATCATCTTTGTAATTGTCATCCTTTGAATGAAATCAATAGTCATCATCTTCATCATCTTTAACATCATAAAATGTTTTCTTGGTCTTTCTACTTTTATCTTTTTCATCATAATAATTTTTTTAATTTTCTTTTTGAACATCTGGATGCATAATGACTAGCTTCACCACAATTGGAACAATTTGAAGATAGTTCATCCTTGTGAGACACCCCAGATCAACCTCCAGCTGTTAGGCATTCTTCTGAGGGACTTGGCTTTAATACCAATTGTTGAAATACATAGGACAACTGAGAGGGGGGTGAATCAGTTGTCACAAAAATATAACTTCATAAACCATCAACTACTTAATTACTGATAATTAGATTTAACCATGAAAGCATGAAACCATAGACTTAATCATAATCACGCATTCAACACAGTAGACACCAAATTTTTATGTGGAAAACCCTAAAAGGGAAAAACCACGGTGGGTGTTAGCCCACAAAAAATATATGAGTTATAACAATACAAAAAATAGAGTCTCATTGCCCAAATTGCTCACTGCAAACAATGACTCACTACCAAAGGGTGGCTCACTACCAAGGGGTGGTTCATTGCCAAATATGGTGAACTGATTAAATAGCATCTACTCCATGCTTGTGTTTAGTTCCATTGAAGCACAATATAACTTCTCTGCTCTACTCTTTCACACCTTCACACTTATCTCTTCATATTCGCTCACTCATACCTTTTTTGCAATTAGATTACAAGTCTTTATACAAGTCATCAACCTTGGAATGTACATCAAGGACGGTAATACATTCATCAATCATTGGAACAATCTCCAAAGTTGGCATTAAAAAAACATACATAGAAATAGGTCTAGTATTGGGAATTAAGGTGTCTCACACTTGGTAATTCCTTACATTTGTAATGTTTTCATTTATTATTTAATTGCCTATGTTGTACATACTTGTAAATTCCATATTGTCATATTGTGGGATGTGGCATGGTGATGTGTCGATCCTACATGGAATATGACAACTTGTAATTTTGTCCTCACATGAGGAGATAGGAGTCCCACTTTGAGGTAGGAGCATTTTGCCATATGTCAGCATCTTCCATGTTGTGCAAGGGAATGTTTGACTGAAACAGTTATGACGGATTCCTATGACGAATCTATGACATGTAAGAGTAAGAAATAGAAGGTTATAAGACAGGAGATGACATGTGTCATGAATCATCTTTGAATAAGGAATATTTGGGCACCCCAAGGTGGAATATGACATGTTGTAAGAGAATATGCTATTTATAGCATGTGTATGATAGATTCTCTTACAACTGTAAGTTGTAACCTCTATGACAGATTCTATGACAATCGTAAGTGTTGTAAGAGAATCTGTCATAGCCCATTTTGAAAATAGGTGACCTCTTTAGAATGGGAGCTATGGACAAGTATCAGGCACATTCTACAATGTTGACCAAGTGTCCTTGGGCATGGGTATTGGTCCATGAAGCCATGTTGGACGCCCATTCCAAGAAAGGTCCAATATTGCCTTGTATTTTCTATTTAAACAGGTGCTTGGAGATGGAGTTTGTATCACAGGTTTACAGGTACTGTTATGCTACCAGATTGACTCTAGACACGAGTGTCGAAGACCATTGAAGCTTGCATTGCAAGTGTATTGTAAACAACTTTCAGATTTGTTAAAACATTGTACAGGTTTCTGAGAGTGGGGTTTTTCATAAGGGTTTTCCCCACCGTAAATCTTTGTCTCTCTTCTTCTGTCTACTTTCTGGTTCTTGTGTTTTGCTACAATATCTCATGTTAATGGTTTAACATTTTTGTAATAGTTAGGATAAATTTAAATTTGCATAGCCCTCTCCTCATTAGAAAAGTGTGGGAAGCGATTTCTGCACACCTAGCTTCCTTTAAGTTGTTATCAGAGCTTGATCACCTTTGGTCCTAGTTGTTGGGTAGGGGTTTTTTGAACTAATCTTAGGTTGAGCGGGAGTCTGTGCAGAGCATTCTATATCTTATTGCAGCAAGGAGATGGCAGGCACATCCGGAAGATTTGAAGTGGAGAAGTTCAATGGCAGTAATTTTGAGCTCTGGAAGCTTAAGATGGAAGACATGCTTGTTGACCGAGACCTTTGGGAAAGTGTTAATGGAACTAAACCAGTTGCAATGTCACAAGATGAGTGGGATCTCAAGGATCGGAAGGCTAAGGATCTCATAACACTTAGTCTTGTTGATTCTATATTGTTAAATGTCCATGAGGAGACCATTGCAAAACTACTTTGGAAGAAGTTGGGGGATGTGTATCAAGCCAAATCCCTAGTCAATAAACTTTTCCTGAGAAAGAAGTTGTATTCCCTTCGAATGGAAGATGGAGGATCTGATGCTAAACATATGAATGCTTTTAACATACTGGTTGCACAATTGACATCTATTGGTGTAAAGATGGAGGAGGAGGATTGGTGTATGACACTGGTTTGTTCTCTGCTGGACTCATGGAATCATCTTGTCATGGCAATTGGAAGCACCACATCCACATTCAAAATGGAAGAAGTGGTTTCTTCGCTATTGTTTGAAGAGATGCGAAGAAAGTCTTCTGAGGCAGCCAAAGAGGCCCTTGCAGTTCCTGGAAGACCCAAGGAGAAAGGGAAGAAGAAGGACAAGAAAGTTGAGAAGGGTAGATCCAAATCCTGTGGGAGATCCAAATCTCCTTGAAATTCCAACGCTCTTTGTTGGAACTGTGGAAAAACTAGGCATTTTTGAAAGGAATGCAAAGTGGAGAAGAAGAAGAAGAAGAAAGCTCTTGATTCAGATTCTGACAAGTCACAAGATGATGGTGATGCTTTCATTGCAGCCCTGGAAACCCATGCATCTGATGATGTGTGGCTAATCAACTCTGGTGCATCATTCCACATGACCTTGCATCGAGACTGGTTCACTAAGTATGAGGAGTTCGATGGTGGAAAGGTGTATCTGGGTGACGACCCTCATATGAAGATTGTTGGTCATAGAAGAGTCTCTATCTGATTCCCTAATTGTTGAGTGAAGGGGATCTCTGGGGTTATGTACATCCTAGGCTTAGCATGGAACTTGCTTTCTGTAAGTATGTTGAATGATGCAGGCGTGCAGGTTGTCTTTTCGAAAGAAGGATGCAAGATGACTAGAGGAGCTATGGTGCTTGCTAAGGGTACTAGGAGAGGTACTTTGTTTCAGCTAGAGGCATGCATTTCACAATGCAATAGTTCTTCTGACTCAAGGAAGAGAGTAGTAGTCATATCATCCCCACCATCTAAATGAGTAGTGAATAAATCTGTTGTTTCTAGTCTTGATGGTTGTAATCGTGCATTGGAAGTTAAACTTCCTGCTGAAAGACAATGTTATGGCATAAGAGATTTGGCCACATTGGTGAGAAGGGTTTGTGTACCTTGAAAAATAAGAATGTCGTTGAGGGGTTAGATGATTGTAATCTTGAGTTTGACTTTTGTGAACATTGCATTTATGGAAAACAAGACCGTGTTCAGTTTTACTTGAGTTGTCATAAGTCTTTTGGTGTGTTGGACCTTATTCATTCTGATGTGTTTCATCCTGTTAATGTTCCTTCATTATCAAAATCTGTATACTTTTTATCTTTTATAGATGATTACAATAGAAGGACATAGATTTATTTTCTTAGAAATGAATCTAAACTCTATAGCAAGTTTAAGGAATTTAAAGCCTTTGCTGAAAATCAGACTGGTAAAAAGATTAAATGTTTGAGAACTGACAATGGTGGTGAGTTCTATTCTATAGAATTCAATAAGTATTGCAAGGAAATTGTGATTGACATACATAAGACAACTCCATACACCCCGTAGCAAAATGGAGTTGCATAGAGGATGAACAGGACACTGATGGAGAAGGCTAGGAGTATGCTTAGTGGAGCTGGCCTAGAAAAAAAATTTTGGGTTGAAGCTATTGCCACTGCTTGTTATCTGGTAAATAGATCTCCTACATCATCTCTTGTTGGAAAGACACCCATGGAGGTTTGGTCTGGTAGAAATCCTTCAATAAGGCATCTTCGTGTTTTTGGTTGTGAGGCATATGCACATGTGCCTAGGGAGAAGCAGTCAAAATTGGAGAACAAGGCTATTAAGTGTATCTTCATTAGCTATGGTGTCGGTGTGAAAGGATACAAGCTTTGGGATCCCGTGGATGAAAGCGTGTTGTATAGAAGAAGTGTCATCTTTCAGAGAGCTTACACCTTCTTCCACTGTTTTGCAGCCAGAAGCAATAGTAAAGAAAGAGGATGTTGTTCAGTTTCTTGCTACCTCTGAGAAGACTGAACAGAAAGGCAATGTTGGACCTAATGATGAGGAGAGCTCTGGAAGCTCAGATGAAGAAGTTGAACCTCAACCTTAGCTTTTGAGGAGGTCTACATGGATAAGAAAGTAACCTAAAAGGTGTGGGTTTACATTGCTTGATTCTAGTTGTGCTTATGCTTTAATCACTAACAGTGATGAACCTAGAACTGTGTCAAAGGCTTTGTATATGAAAGATGCAGGTTCCTGGAAGGAGGCCATGGAGGAAGAAATGGCTTCTTTGAAAAATAATCAAACTTGGGACTTGGTGCCTTTGCCTCCTCGATGAAAAACTATTGGATGCAAATGGGTGTTCAAGAAGAAAATTGGTGCAGATGGTAGTGTTGAGAAGCATAAGGCCAAATTGTTTGCGAAGGGGTATTCACAAGTGGAGGGTATAGATTATGGTGAGATCTTCTCTCCCATTCTAAAGCTGACATCCATTCAATTCCTATTGTCTATCACAGTAACTTGTGACTTGGAGGTAGAACAGATGGATGTGAAGACAACTTTCTTTCACGGTGACTTGGAGGAAGAATTCTACATGTCAATGCCAGAGCATTACATGCTGAAAGGTAAAGAAAATTTGGTTTGCAAACTTAAAAAGTCTTTGTATGGTTTCAAGCAATCTCGTAGGAGATGGTACTTTAAGCTTGATGCCTTTGTGTTGTCAATTAGATTTCTGAGATCAAAATCGGATCACTGTGTGTATTATAAATTTGATGGTTATTGTATTCTCATTTTTGCACTGTATGTTGATGATATGTTGCTCATTGGGAAGGGTAAGAATATGGTTTTTAATTTTAAATCTTAGTTGTCATCTCAGTTTGAAATGAAAGATTTAGGGGAAGCTAGGTACATTCTAGGAATGAAAATCAGAAGAGACAGAACCAACAAAAAACTTTGGTTAAGCCAGAGTAAGTATATGAAGACCGTGTTAGATAGATTCAGCATGGCAGATTGCAGACCATTGTGTATTCCCATTTCCTTGGGGACCAAGTTGGCTATTAAGGATTGTCCAAAATCTCCTAGTGAGGTGGAGGACATGAGGAGAGTACCTTATGCTAGTGTTGTTGGTAGTTTGATGTATGCTATGGTCTGCACTATCCAGACATTACCCAAGCAGTGGGAGTCATTATTCGATTTATATGGGTTCATTGGGATGCAGTTAAGCGAGTGTTCAGATATTTGAGGGGTAGTTCTGAGTATTCCATTTGGTATCACGGTAATGTTTCAAGACCTTCGTATTTTATTGATATTCATGGATTTGTGGATTCAGATTGGGCAAGAGACAATGACAATAGGAGATCCACCATTGCTTATGTGTTTACACTGTTTGGTGGTGCTATTAGTTGGATGAGTAAGAGATAACTTGTTGCTTTGTCCACAATAGAAGCTGAGTATATGGTAGAAACACATGCTTGTAAGGAAGCCATTTGGATTGAGAGATTGTGTTCATATATTGGTGTTGATGCAGGTCAGATCATGATTAGTTGCAATAGTCAGAGTGTAATTTGCCTTGCGAAGACTCTTAACTTTCCATGCTAGAACAAAGCATAGTGATGTTCAGTTTCACTTTGTGCGAGACATGGTTGAGGATGGAAAGGTAAATTTGGAGAAGGTAGAGACTTTGAGGAATGTTGTAGATGCATTAACGAAACCAGTGAGCACAGAGAAGTCTATATGGTGTTCGGAGTCTATAGGCCTCTCAGCCTATAGCACTGAAATCTTGTTTTTCTATTGGCTCTTACAAGGTGCTCAACAAGTGGGAGAATATTGGGAATTAAGGTGTCTCAACCTTGGTAATTCCTTACATTTGTAATGTTAACATTTATTATTTAATTGCCTATGTTGTAAATACCTGTAAATTCCATATTGTCATATTGTGGGATGTGGCACGGTGATGTGTTGATCCTACATGGAATATGACAACTTGTAATTTTGTCCTCACATGAGGAGATGGGCATCCCACTTTGTGGTAGGAGCATTTTTCCATGTGTCGGCATCTTCCATGTTGTGTAAGGGAATGTTTGATCGAAATGGTTATGACGGATTCCTATGACGAATCTATGACATGTAAGAGTCAAAAATAGAAGGTTATAAGACAGGAGATGACATGTGTCATGAAGCATCTTTGAATAAGGCATATTTGGGTGCCCCAAGGTGGAATATGACATGTTGTAAGAGAATGTGCTATTTATAGCATGTGTATGACAGATTCTCTTACAGTTGTAAGTTGTAACCACTATGACAGATTCTATGACGGTCGTAAGTATTGTAAGAGCATCTGTCATAGCCCATTTTTGAAATAGGAGACCTCTTTGGAATGGAAGCTATGGACAAGTGTCAGGTACATTCTACAATGTTGACGAAGTGTCCTTGGGTGTGGGTTTTGGACCATGAAGCCATGTTGGATGCCCATTCCAAGAAAGGTCCAATATTGCCTTGTATTTCCTATTTAAACAGGTGCTTGGAGATGGAGTTTGTATCACAGGTTTACAGATATTATTATGCTATCGGATTGACTCCATACACGAGTGTCGAAGACCATTGAAGCTTGCATTGCAAGTATATTGTAAACAAATTTTAGATTTGTTAATACATTGTGCAGGTTTCTGAGTGTGGGTTTTTCACTCGATAATGGTTTTCCCCACCGTAAATCTTTGTCTCTCTTCTTCTGTCTAGTTTATAGTTCTTGTGTTTTGCTGCAATATCTCATGCTAATGGTTTAACATTGCTATAATAGTTAGGATAAATTTTAATTTGCATAGCCCTTTCCTCATTAGAAAAGTGTAGGAAATGATTTTTGCACACCTAGCTTCCTTTCAGTTGGTATCAGAGCTTGATCACCTTTGGTCCTAGTTGTTGGGTAGGGGTTTTTTGAGCTAATAGTGGGTTGAGTGGGAGTCTATGTAGAGCATTCTTTATCTTATTACAATAAGGAGATGACAGGCACATCCGAAAGATTTGAAGTGGAGAAGTTCAATGTCAGTAATTTCAAGCTCTGGAAGCTCAAGATGGAAGACATGCTTGTTGACCGAGACCTTTGGGAAAGTGTTAATGGAATTAAACCAGATGCAATGTCACAAGATGAGTGGGATATCAAGGATCGGAAGGTTAAGGGTCTCATAAGACTTAGTCTTGCTGATTCTGTGTTGTCAAACGTTCATGAGGAGACTATTGCAAAACTACTTTGGAAGAAGTTGGGGGATGTGTATCAAGCCAAATTCCTAGTCAATAAACTTTTCTTGAGAAACAAGTTGTATTCCCTTCAAATGGAGGATAGAGGATCCGTTGTTGAACATATGAATGCTTTTAGCATGCTGGTTGAACAATTGACATCTATTGGTGTAAAGATGGAGGAGGAGGATCAGTGTATGACCCTGCTTTGTTCTTTGTCAGACTCATGGGATCATCTTGTCATGACAATTGGAAGCACCACATCCACATTCAAAATGGAAGAAGTGGTTTCTTCGCTGTTGTCTGAAGAGATGCGGAGAAAGTCTTCTGAGGTAGCCAAAGCGACCCTTACAGTTCATGGAAGACTCAAGGAGAAAGGGAAGAAGAAGGAAAAGAAAGCTGAGAAGGGTAGATCCAAATCCCGTGGGAGATCCAAATCTCCTAGAAAGTCCAAGGCTCTTTGTTGGAACTATGGAAAACCTGGGCATTTCTAAAAGGAATGCAAATAGGAGAAGAAGAAGAAGAAGAAAGCTCCTGATTTAGATTCTGACAAGTCACAAGATGACGGTGATGTTTTCATCGAAGCCCTGGAAACCCATGCATCTGATGATGTGTGGCTAATCAACTCTGGTGCATCATTCCACATGACCTCACATTGAGACTGGTTCACTAAGTATGAGGAGTTCGATGGTCGAAAGGTGTATCTAGGTGACGACTCTCATATGAAGATTGTTGGTCATGGAAGAGTCTCTATCTGATTCCCTAATGGTCGAGTGAAGGGGATCTCTGGGGTTATGCACTTCCTAGGCTTAGCATGGAACCTGCTTTCTGTAAGTATGTTGAATGATGCAGGTGTGCAGGTTGTCTTTTTGAAAGAAGGATGCAAGATGACTAGAGGAGCTATGGTGCTTGCTAAGGGTACTAGGAGAGGTAATCTGTTTCAACTGGAGGCATGCATTTCACAATGCAATAGTTCTTTTGACTCAAGGAAGAGAGCAGTAGTCACTTCATCCCCACCATTTAAATGAGTAATGAAGAAATCTGTTGTTTCTAGTCTTGATGGTTGTAATCGTGCATTGGAAGTTAAACTTCCTACTGAAAAGACAATGTTATGGCATAAGAGATTTGGCCACATTGGTGAGAAAGGTCTGCGTATCCCAAAAAATTAGAACATCATTGAGGGGCTAGATGATTGTAATCTTGAGTTTGACTTTTTGTGAACATTTCATTTATGGAAAATAAAACCATGTTTAATTTTACTCGAGTTCTCATAAGTCTTTTGGTGTGTTGGACCTTATTCATTCTGATGTGTTTGGTCCTATTAATGTTGCTTCGTTATCAAAATATATATACTTTGTATCTTTTATAGATGATTATAGTAGAAGGACATGGATTTATTTTCTCAAAAGAAAATCTGAAGTCTATAGGAAGTTGAAGGAGTTTAAAGCCTTTGCTGAAAATTAGATTGGTAAAAAGATTAAATGTTTGAGAACTGACAATGGTGGTGAGTTCTGTTCTATAGAATTTGATAAGTATTGCAAGGAACTTGGGATTGAAAGACATAAGACAACTCCATACACCTTGCAGCAAAATGGAGTTGCATAGAGGATGAACATGATACTAATGGAGAAGGCTACGAGTATGCTTAGTGGAGCTGGCCTAGAATAAAAGTTTTGGGCTGAAGCTCTTGCCACTACTTTCTATTTGGTAAACAGATCTCCTACATTAGCTCTTGTTGGAAAGATACCCATGAAGGTGTGGTCTGGTAGAAATCCTTCAATAAGGCTTCTTCATGTTTTTGGTTGTGTGGCATATGCACACATGCCTAGGGTGAAGCGGTCAAAATTGGAGAATAAGATTGTTAAGTGTATCTTCATTGGATATGGTGTTAGTGTGAAAGGATACAAGATTTGGGATCTCGTGGCTAAAAAAAGTGTTGTATAGTAGAAGTGTCATCTTCAGAGCTCTTACACCTTCCACTGTTTTGTAGCCAGAAGAAATAGTAAAGAAAGAGGATGTTGTTCAGTTTCCTGCTACCCCTAAGAAGACTAAACATAAAGACAATGTTGGACCTGATGATGAGGAGAGCTCTAGCAGCTCTGAAAGCTCAGATGAAGAAGCTAAACCTCAACCTCATCTTTTGAGTAGGTCTACACGGATAAGAAAGCAACCTGAAAGGATTGGTTTTACATTGCTTGATTCTAGTTGTGCTTATGCTTTAATCACTAACGGTGATGAACCTAGACCTGTGTCAGATGCTTTGGATATGAAAGATGCAGGTTCCTAGAAGGAGGCCATGGAGGAAGAAATGGCTTCTTTGGAAAAGAATAAAACTTGGGACTTGGTGCCTTTGCCTCTTGGACGAAAACCCGTTGGATGCAAATGGGTGTTCAAGAAGAAAATTGGTGCAGATGGTAGTGTTGAGAAGTATAAGGCCAGATTGGTTGCGAAGGGGTATTCACAAGTGGAGGGTATAGATTATGGTGAGATCTTCTCTCCCATTGCAAATATGACATCCATTCAATTCCTATTGTCTCTTGCAGCAGCTTATGACTTGGAGGTAGAACAGATGGATGTGAAGACAACTTTCCTTCAAAGTGACTTGGAGGAAGAAATCTACATGTCACGGCCAGAGCATTACATGGTGAAAGGTAATGAAAAATTGATTTACAAACTTAAAAAGTCTTTGTGTGGTTTCAAGCAATCCCCTAGGAGATGGTACTTGAAGTTTGATGCCTTTGTGTTGTCAATTAGATTTGTGAGATCAAAATCGGATCACTGTGTGTATCATAAATTTGATGGTGTTCGTTTTCTCATTGTTGCACTGTATGTTGATGATATGTTGCTCATTGGGAAGGGTAAGAATATGATTTCTGATTTTAAATCTCAGTTGTCATATGAGTTTGAAATGAAAGATATAGGGGTAGCCAGAGTAAGTATGTGAAGACCGTGTTGGACAGATTCAACATGACAGATTCAACATGGCAGATTGTAGACCATTGTGTGTTCCCATTTCCTTGGGGACCAAGTTGTTTGTTGAGGATTGTCCAAAATTTCCTAGTGAGGTGGATGACATGAGCAGAGTACCTTATGCTAGTGTTGTTGGCAGTTTGATGTATGCTATGGTCTGCACAAGACTAGACATTGCCCAAGCAGTGGGAGTCCTTAGTTGATTTATCGCTAATCCTAGATGGGTTCATTGGGATTCAGTTAAGTGAGTGTTCAGATATTTGAGGGGTACTTCCAAGTATTCCATTTCCTATCATGATAATGTTTTAGGACCTCCGCATTCTGTTGATATTCGTGGATTCAAATTGGGTAGGTGACATTGACAGCAGGAGATCCACCAGTGCTTATGTGTTTACACTATTTGGTGGTGTTATTAGTTGGATTAGTAAGCGACATCTTGTCATTGCTTTGTCCACGACAGAAGCTGAGTATATGGTAGCAACTCATGCTTGTAAAGAAGCCATTTGGCTTAAGATATTATGTTCAGATATTGGTGTTGATGCAGGTGAAATCATGATCAGTTGTGATAGTCAGAGTGCAATTTGCCTTGCGAAGAATCCAACTTTCCATGCTAGAACAAAACATATTGATGTTCAGTTTCACTTCATGCGAGACATGGTTGAGGACGGAAAGGTAAATTTGGAGAAGGTAGATACTTTGAGGAATGTTGTAGATGCATTGACGAAGCCAGTGAGCACAGAGAAGTTCAGATGGTGTTCAGAGTCTATGGGGCTCTCAGCCTATAGCAGTTAAATCCTATTTTTCTATTGGCTCTTACAAGGTGTTCAACAAGTGGGAGAATATTGGGAATTAAGGTGTCTCAACCTTGTTAATTCCTTAGATTTGTAATGTTTGCATTTATTATTTAATTGCCTATGTTGTAAATACTTGTAAATTCCATATTGTCATATTGTGGGATGTGGCACGGTGTTGTGCCGATCCTACATGGAATATGACAACTTGTAATTTTCTCCTCACATGAGGAGATAGGCATCCCACTTTGTGGTAGGAGCGTATTTCCATGTGTCAGCATCTTCAATGTTGTGTAAGGGAATGTTTGACCGAAACGGTTATGACGTATTCCTATGATGAATCTATGGCATGGAAGAGTTAAAAATAGAAGGTTATAAGATAGGAGATGAAATGTGTCATGAAGCATCTTTGAATAAGGCATATTTGAGTGCCCTAAGGTGGAATATGACATGTTGTAAGAGAATATACTATTTATAGCATGTGTATGACAGATTCTCTTATAGCTATAAGTTGTAACCGCTATGACAGATTCTATGACGGTTGTAAGTGTCGTCAGAGCATCTGTCATAGACCATTTTAGAAATAGGTGACCTCTTTGGAATGGGAGCTATGGACAAGTGTTAGGCACATTCTACAATGTTGACCAGGTGTCCTTGGGCATGGGTTTTGGTCCATGAAGCCATGTTGGACACCCATTCCAAGAAAGGTCCAATATTGCCTTGTATTTCCTATTTAAACAAGTGCTTGGAGATGGAGTTTGTATCACAGGTTTACAGGTACTGTTATGCTACTAGATTGACTCTAGAAACGAGTGTCAAAGACCATTGAAGCTTGCATTACAAGTGTATTGTAAACAACTTTCATATTTGTTAATACATTGTGCAGGTTTCTGATTGGGGTTTTTCACTCGATAAGGGTTTTCCCAATTGTAAATCTTTGTCTCTCTTCTTCTGTCTACTTTCTAGTTCTTGTTTTTTTCTGCAATATCTCATGTTAATGGTTTAACATTGCTGTAATAGTTAGGATAAATTTGAATTTGCATTGCCCTCTCCTCATTAGAAAAGTGTAGGAAGCAATTTTCGCACACGTAGCTTCCTTTCAGTTGGTATCAGAGCTTGAACAGAATAAGAGCACAGTTGACACCAATGACAACACATATATGTTGACATCAATGACAATATTGACTAGGCACATACTTGCAACACTGCCAATGAAGACTTCATGATGACAAGGTGACACAAAACCAACGCGATGGATTTGAAGACATTGACTTGTGACTAGTTGAGGAGTCAGGCAGTTCATGAACTTTTGAACCCACGAACTAAGGTTCAAAAATTTAAAAGATCTCTGACCACGCATGAAAATGACTAAGTAAAGGAGTGACTAAGGGAAAGAATATGAATAGTGACAAACAAAGAATGGGAACTACTTAAAACATGAATGCTTTAGCAAATTTCAAAAGTGGGGTAACAACATGCTCTAAATGGGGACAAGGATTGAATAGGATGTACAAAATTTAGACAAACTTGGCACAAGGCCTTATTCTAGAAGGGCAATAGAGTCACACCAAAAAGACAATAACAAAAACTAGGAAAGATAAAGAAAGAAACTATAATATAGGGAAAGACTAAGGAACATCACAGTTATACAACTTGAGATCTTGCCCATTATAGGCAAGAGGCAATGGGCTCCCTTCAGGATATGCTAGTAAGAATGCATTTTCTCCAATAACTTCTCTAATTCAGAAAGTTCCTTTCTAAAGAGAGTCAAACTTCTTATGGGCTCCCTTTGGTTCTCTTCTTCTATCCCATAAAAGTACAGAGTCTCCCACAACAAAACTTCTTTGCCTGGCCTTCCTATCAAAACTTTTCTCCATAGCCTGCTGATGTCTGGTGCTTCTATCCACAACCACTTCTCTCTGTTCCTCCAATTTTCTCAAGTACATTACCCTCTTCTCAAGTACTGATTGAAATTGTTCATCTTCAATTGCCTTCTGTAAATTAAGTGCTGATAATTATAAAATAATGGGTATTGCACTCTCAATTCCATACACCAACTGAAAAAGAGATATACCAATAGCTCTTTTATAAGTTATTCTATATGCCCATAGACCATCATACAAATTTGTATGCCATCCTTTCTAATTTTCATCCACTAGCTTCTTGACAATTGAGATCAAGTTCTTGTTACTTGACTCGACCGACCTGTTGCCTTATGGATAAAAGTCTGATGAATGGGCGAGACTAATGCCATAATCATAAAAGAATAGAGTGAACATGGAAGAGGAGAAACTACTGGCATTGTCTACAACAATCTTCTTAGGTATACCAAATCTAACCAAGATATTCTCCTTGAGGAAGTTACAGACAACCTCAGAAGTGGACTATTTCACAGGGATTGCTTCTACCCATTTAGTAAAATAGTCTATTGTAGTCAAGATGTGTGTATGGACTACACTTGAATTAGGATTAATTGGTTCGATGAAATCTAATCCCCACTGTTGAAATGGTTCATTAATCACTACTGGTCTCAAGGGCAATGCAGTGAAATGAGGTCTACTAGTGAAATTAAAACATTTCCCACATTTCGACACCCATTTGTAAGCATCCTTAAACATACCTAGCCAGTAAAAGCATTGTCACAATATATTAAATTCTATCATAAAGGCTGAGAAATGTCATCCACATGCTTTGTTATGGAATGTTTCCAATAGCTTCTTTTATTGCTCCTTATCTACACATCTCAGGAACGTTCCATCCACTCCTCTCTTGTATAAGTTCCCTTCCCAGAGAACATACTTGCTAGCCTTAAGTTTCAGATTCCTTTTCTCCTTGCTAGATAGGTGGGGCAGACAATCTTGATATGTCAACAAATACGAAATGTCAGAAAACAATTCATCAGTAGTACTTTTGAACAGGACTAGAGGCAATTCTTCATTTTTAGCAATCATTTTACATAAACCATTGCCCCTAACCAAATTGGTAGGTCTGATTTCAATAGCATATTCCTATATTTTATCTACCCACGCTTCTCTTTTGTTGCAACCTATTTCTTGTTGTGTAAGGATACTCTTGACAGTAGAATCGGGAACATAGACAATAGCATGTGAATGTAAAATATAAAACTTGAAATTCTTCAGAGCTTTCACTACTGTGAATGCATGTTTTTCATGTGAAGAATATTTGAATTCATGCTTTTTAGGGGTACACTCATTAAGGCAATTGGAGCTTCAATCCCCTTTTCATTCTTTTGTAATAAAATGGTCGATAGACTGTGTTCTGATGCATAGCAATAGATAATGAAATCTTTTTCAAAATTAGGATGTACTAGTGTGGGTGCATTAGGCAATGGCTACTTTAATATCTTCGAAGGCATGTTTACCCTCATCATTCCACTTGAAAATAGGATGGGTTTTTATCATCTCGGTGATATGCCTTGTCAATTCAAAATAGTCAGGGACAAATCTCCTCAAGAAGTTAACCTAGCTGAAGAAAGATATGGTATTACTTTTAGTCGCAGACAGGCTCAATTGCTAAATTGCTTTGACCCTTTAAGGATCAATTTTAATAGCATCCTTGGAAATAATGTGACCCAACAATTTTCCTTTAGTTACAACAAATATTTATTTTTTAGGGTTTAAGGAAATTCCATGGTCTCTACAGCACTGTAACACTACCTCCAGATCATACAAGTGATCAACTCTCCTTTTAGAGAAAACTATTAGATTATCCAAATAAACCACAATAATTTTATTTTTCAGATCTCCAAAATTCAAATCCATTGCCCTCTGAAAGGTGGCCCCTACATTAATGAGGCCAAATGGCATCCGATTATTAACAAAAACACCAATTAGAGTAGTGAAGGTCATTTTGTGTTAATCTTCTGGGGCTACTTCAATCTGATTATACCCTGAAAACCCATCCAACATGGACATCATTTCTGAACTAGATATCGTCTGCAATATGTGATCCATTACTGGCAGGGGATAGTTGTCCTTTAAAGAAGATTGGTTCAAATTTCTGAAGTCAACACAAATCTTGATCTCCCCATTCTTTTTCTTGACAGGCACAATATTAGCCACCCATGTAGAGTGGTGAATGGGATAGATTATTTTGGCTTTCAGTATTTTGTCTATTTCACTGAATATAGCTTCAACTACTTTGGGGTTGTATGTCCTTTGTTTCTTCCTAAAAGGTGAAGTGTCAGGCTTCAATGGAATGTAATGTTGCATTTCTCCATTTCTAAACCTTTTCAGATTTGTGTAACACCATGCAAAGAAATCCTTATAGTGAATGAGAAAAGAAATTAAACACTTTCTTTCTTTGGGAGAGCAACACTTCCCTATGCAGACAATCTTAGGGTCTTCTTCTGTGCCTATATTGACACGATCAAACTCAGCTGATGATCTGATAGATGCTTTTATTTTCTACTTTATATACTAATCATGTCTATTGAAAAGATCCTCAAGAGAGACCAAATCCTTGGGAATCTTGTTACCCTTCGATTGGATAATTTTAGACCCTTTCTCGATGTAAGAATTGATCTCATATTCTAGTACATCATTGCTCTCATCACAATTCCCTTCAAAGAAAATGTTTGCAAATGACTCAGCCTTTTCTAAAAAAGAAATATTATGTTGGTCATTGTTGAATACCTACCAATGATTGACATTATCGGGCACACTAGGCCGGTACACTACCTTGACCCTGTATGGTTTATCTTTGAAATCTAGATGAGGTAAAAGGAGAGATGCAGACACAACTAATGAATCAGCTCAGTTATTCTGATCTCTGGGCATGACCTCTATAGAAAAGGCATCAAAGTCTTCAATAGAATCCCATACTCTGTTCCTATAGTGTCTGAGTCTTCCATTCTTCACTGTATATAACTTCCTCACTTGTTTGACTATCAATTCTGCATCCCCTTTTGCCTTCAATTATTTAATACCCTTTTCTCTAGCCAAAGATAAACCGAACAATAAGGCTTCATACTCAGCTATATTATTGGTATTGTCAAATTCCAACTTATAGGCAAAAGGAAAATTATAGCCATCGAGAGAAACTAAAATAACACTAGCACCAGACCCAGTGATAAAACAACTAGCATTGAATTCCAGAGTCCATACTTCATTGGCCAAGTCAGGACTGATTAGGTCTGCACTTTCTTCCACTATTGAAGTGCACATATAAGTGCCAAGTCAAGTTTCCACATACAAAATATCTGCCCTCAGATCCCCTGACTTCAGCACAGTAAACTTGGCCTTTAGCTCAAGATTGAGATGAACTTTCTTGCCATCTACTGGAATCAAAGCATGGGACCAGTCCATCTATATCTCACCCCCTGAATCTCTACAAAATTTTCTTCTCAAGATCATCCCATAGTTCACAGGGATATCCGCTACTAGGATAGTCAACTTCAATCTCTTCTTGGGATATGCCGTAAGGGTGACTTGGGCATCCTTGATCTGACCTAGAATAGGTACTTGTGAGCCATCCATGGCAAAGCACATACCATGAGAGGAGGTAAAAGATAGACCTAGGGCCTTAGCAACCTGGGTAGGCATGACATTATCTGAGGCTCCATAAAGACCAATGATAAAGCAACTCACAGAATATATATAGTTATTTTCATAAAATTGTCTACAATAGATTTGCCAAAAATCTATTGGTTTACAGATTTTCCATTTAACTCTATATCCTCATGCCCATACAAGTGATAAACGTTCCAATAGTTGAACCGATTGTAATGGTATTTTACAATGATTCTCTACTTAATTAACAAGGCACAACTACCTTCTAATGATATCCAATGAATGAAAACTTAAATTGCTTTTAACCAGAAAGCAAAGAAAAAGGTAGTGCTTTTAACCGAAAAGCATAAAATGCAATATATCCCAATATCAACTAAATTCAAAGAAGTACAAAGACTTCAACAGTAGTAACATCAATGAAACAATAAAGAATTGCACCATATGTTGTATAATCACCACCATAAACAATTCACCGAAAGATAAATACTTCACAATAGTGAGAAAGAATTAAAACATTCAACCACTTCAATACAAAAAGATAAACCAACCACCAGCAGTATATTCAATGTAAGAATAAGTATTCAAACAACCATATCACAAAGTTTATGATTCCCCAAACTCCAATGTATTGATTTCTATTTATATATCAAAGTAATTGAACATAAAAGTAACAAAACAAAATTTGATCTCCCATCCAAAACAAAGTTTGCCAAAAGATCCTTAACATCGACAAGCTAATTGAGTTTATAGCCTTGTCACCAATAAATGTTTTTGAAATATAGCAGCTTCTTGAAGATAATTGATTTAAAGAAGTCTTAAAAATAACATAACTTAAAAATAAAATAGCTCTCCAGAGCCAATAGTTTTTGCAATAAATGAAAATTACCAAAGCATATGAAAAGTCTTTCAATTGATGATTGCCACATCATCATCCACTACATCTTCTTTCTCTGCTGCTTCCCTTTCCTTGTTTTGTCCATCCCTTGCTCCTGAATCTGCTTGTGGTGCTTGAGTTACCCGTGCCCTTAACTTCGCCTTATACACTCGATACCTGTTGATAATCAGTGACAATACCATGCTGCTTGGACTTCCGGTCATGCTGACTCGAAGTTTCCTCTTACTTATTGTCCTATCAGCAATAGTAACTCTTTTATGTATATCATCTAGTCCACTTTTGAGCATCTTGATGTAGGCAGTTGTCCTTGCAAGTTTTCCAAGTGAATCACCCGAGATAATGTCAAAGGCCACCATTTATTCATTCACCATTTTCTTAAAATTTTGTTTGATCTCCTTGACTTCAAGCAACTTATCTTCATCATCACTGATGGCCTCTATCTCCAGGATGGTAAAATTCCCTTTGATATCCCTTAGTTCTAAGTAATAAAGGGCAAGGATATTTCTCATCTCCTCTTCAACTACTCCCAAGATAGCCAATTTCCACTCAACCATATCTACCCACACAACAGAGTCCATTTTCTTAGGATCATTCAAAACCTTTTCGACCACCAGAATATTAACATACTTATTGGCCATATCTTGTACTTCCTTGGAAACTAAGGAAAGGCTATTGTTATCATTTTTGATATTCTAAAATTCAACTATCATGAGCTCCCTCTTGTTGGAAATAGAGTTAAATAACTTAATAGCTTCTTCTATATATATGAGGCCATCTAAAGTTATTTTTTCTATCCACTATTCCATAGCACCCCTCAGAGCTTGGAATCGCTTGATTTGTTGTAAGAGGTTGGGGTCAGGGCCATTCATACTTATGTCAGGCAATGCATCTGCTGGCTGAGTAGTAATCTTTAGAATGGATTGAATGAAAAGAGTCAAAGAACTTACTTGTGCTTGTAGTTTTGCATTCTCCTGCTGTTCCTTTTTTATTCTTTTTGACAGAGTGCTAACTAAAAATTTTGCATGATAAATTTCTCCCTCAATAGTTGAGGGCCCCATGTCTACTTGACTCAGATTGAAATCAGCCTCTGTCACCCCATCTTCATTCTTTTCATTTACAGGGTCGGCAATCTCCAGAAAGTGATGCCTAGTGGAAGGGTCGGCCACCATTCTTGACATCCTCCTCACCCGTTTAGGTTTAGGCATTTCTTGTAGAAGCTTAGCCACAATGTCGATGTTGGTGTCCATGATTAGGGTATATCTTTTATTTTTCTCTATTGCTTTCCTCAACCAAGTAGGGGAGGAAGAAGAGGCATTGGTGTTTTCAACCACATTCATCATCAGACCATTCAAACAAAGGTGGGGAATTGTGCTCCGAAGGAATATTCAAACTGGGGGAATTTGGGTTACTCAACAAAGAGTACAACATGTTGTCTTCTCCAAGCTAATTAAAAATCAAAGAATCATTATCATTTATAAGGGGATTTAAAGGGGGTGATGGTCTACTTGCAGTGGCGAAGCGACCAATCTGTTATTGCTTACCACAGGTATGCTGACCTACTCACAAGTCATCTTCAACTTTTTGATGTCCTTAGGTTGCTCACCATATCCACCCAATTGTGAGCCAACTCTGTGAAGAGTTGGATCCAAACTAGATGATTTCCTGGGAGTGTGAGTGGTCTAAGACTTGTTTTGTTCTTGAGTAGATGACTCCTTCGGAGTTGTAGAACCGGCCTGTTCTCTTAATTTTCCATTTAACCATTTTTTGTTCTCCTCAACACATGAAAAGAGTGAAACTTAACATCGGTGATTTCTTTTTCTGATCATATGACTGGAGGCAGAGGTTGGAGAGAGGCATTGTGATAACCTCCATCTAAAATACCTGAATTGTCATTAGCCATCTTAAGAATCTGCATTGGCAATTCAAAGGCACATACTTGGTCAATGGTCAACCACATCTAGCTTCTTTGCACCTCTCTCATCCCAACAGTCTTCCCAAAAATCCTCCAATTGAGGTTTGTGCAAGTATGAACCACCACCATACACGTTCCTCTTTATAAACTTTTTACTATCAAAAGCTACTTGTACAGGCAAACTATGAAAATTGTATACTGCTAGTATCTTCTCTATGCTTTTTGTACTATCATTGCTCTTACATGAATAAAATGAGAGAGTCGTAGGGAATGAATACCCTTTCTTTTTCATAGCATGGTACTTTGTATTTACAGCTGCCATTCACTAGTACAATTTGGCAAATAAATGGCTACGTGACTAAAACTTTTAGTCACAATAACTAAAAATGACTAAATTCTACAATTTTTTGCAACTCAACTATAAATGAGTAAATAAATGACTAATTTGGTCATTGACTAAATAATTATTTAGTCACACAAATAAAAATGACCAAATAGTTAGTCATTTATTTAGTCACAATCCATTTTAATAAATCATTTAAGGAATCAAGAATCAATAGCCCACCAAAATACTCTAAAACTTTAATAAACATACTCTAAAACTTTTGTCAAAATCTTATTTTCAAGTGTAGCATGCCAAAATGGAGTTTTCATTTTAATAAACATACTCTAAAACCTTGGTCGAAACCTTATTTTTAGGCATATCCTGCCAAAATGGAGATGTGTTTTAGTAAAGAATGACAGAGAATGGTAAGGAGATGTGCATGATAGGAGGCATAGGATTCATTTCTGCTTATCTCATTCCTGCTCTGCTCAACAAGGGTTACATTGTTTGCGCTACTATTTGTAATCTATGTATTTAATTGACATATATTTACATAATTTCAAATTCCTTCAGATGCTTTTGAAGTATCAATGTATCCTATATAGGGTTTAGAATGATTTATTTTAATTTAAAAATATAAATAAATGATGTATTTGCCTATGATTAGATAATGTAGAGATCTCCTAAATCTGCCCCAGCTCACTGTCCTCTTTGGCATTGTATTCATTACTCCAACTGCTAGGGTTTTGCATGTGACATCTTTAATATCTTCATGACAGTGACTTTTAATAGATCTCAATCTTTTCTTTAATCTTTATCATGGTAACCTAATAAATCTAGAGCATTTTTTCTTTTAGAGTCAATCCTAGTGTTAGAAATTGATGATGAAGTTCCTGGATAAATATTCCAGGGTAGATATTATCTATTTCAACAAATCTCCTAAAGCATAGTCACCAGGAAACTTCAATTCTGCCCCTATACCTCTACCCACAGCTCCAAAGTCTTATATTTTAATGGGATATAACCTGTACCATTATTCATATATATTCCTGTATCCTATTTTATAATGACACCCCTATCTCCATATGCCATATTTCCATATGACTGGCTATAATATTTGGATAAATAACTAAACTGTCGTGTGTTACAGATAAAACCAGTGGCCAGACATAATTTCAAACTCAGACAAATAGAGAAATTGATGTAGAGAAAGGGTATAAAATGATCAAACTCACTCAGACAACCACTCACAAGAACCCTTAGTCATTATCTATTGGCTTTCCTTCTCAAACTACCATTGATCCTTGTAGCCTTTCAAAAAGGCCTTTTTGAACATAACGTTTGGAGCATACCTGATTTATAGGAAAGGAGACCCATTTAGGATACCCTTTTGGCCATTATAACACATATCAAGAAATGGGGTATGATTATTTTGTACAGAATGGCTCAATTTTTGATCATCTTCTTTCTTATTAGGCCTAATTAGGTCTCCTAGGCTTGGTATTCCTCTAGTTCTTGAATTCAAATAAAATTTTATTTATTCCTACACATCCAATACACTCAACAAGATCCCAATAAACCATTCCTCTATCATGAACAATCCTATACAATCATATTCATCAAACCCTCTAAACCTACTAGGGTTCTTGACTGAAAATAGGGTAAAGTGCAGCAAACTGTCATGAATTTCTCCTCCCACATGCAAAAACCCAAACTCCAACTCTTGTGATATGTTAGAGGACATCAAAACAGAATTTGTTACCAAGTGCCTTGACCAGATCATGTGGGAAACATGAGAAATTACATTTTTTGTGCTTCCTAAAACCCTAGGTAGGGTTTACGACAGTTTTTACAAAAAACACTATAAAAGGCACAAAACTTAACAAAAATAGCTCAAACTAGTTGCATTAGAAAGGTATGATCGACCTCCAACTTTTCCATTTGGTTTCAGGACCGTACAGTCCATACAATCCATACAGTCATGTGAATAACAATTAGTTTTCTGAAAAGAAAAAAAATTTAGAGTGCAAAAATTGAAATTTCCTCATTCCCATCTCCTCCCTACCTTCCCAACCTTGGGATTCATGTTTACAACATGTAGTTATGCTTTCCCAATCATTTTCCAACTACCAATCACCACAACTAATTTCCTAATCAAAGTTGCAACTTTAATGCACTTTTTGACAACTTTCACAATGATGACTTTTACATCTTTTTTGCAAATGTTTACAACTTTTGACCAATGGACCCATAACATTCCAAAATGGATAAAAATGATCCCAAATGGTCATAAATGACCTTATTAGACCAAACACATCAAAACAAAACATAAAACCAAAATTTGTCCAAATTTGACCATATGGCCTGAAGGTGCCCCTGCACTTGGAATGGCTCTCACTGATACAATTCAATAATAGGATAGCCATAGGTCTAAGAAATAAAATAATTATGGCCACACATTATTGCCTTGGAAGGCAAGTATAGGCCAAGAAATTAGTAGATGCTCTGATAGACTGATACCACTCGGTATGCTCCTAAGGTATTTTGATACAACCCTTAGTAGGTAAATATAAATGAATATAGTACTTTGGGTGTAGGTTGAATGGGGTAGTCTGCTTACTTATGCACTTGTAAAAAAGGTTGACATTTGGGTATAAAGTTTCAACATATATGGTGAATGTTAACATGTTGGCACATGACTTTTAAATATAGGGTTCCATAATAAGACAATTAAGGAATGTGGGAACTTCTTGAAGTGTTGTAGTCTAGAAAAGTGTAAATTTGAATAACTATGTGATTATTTTTGGTGTAGAAAGATGGTCCTAGGGCACCAAGAGGTCAATCATGGACAATAGAGTGGCTTAAATTTGATAATTCTTATTTCAAGGTACAAAGTAGAGCTGAATTGAACCTCATGTACTAGAATTTACCTTGACCATGAATGAGCAAAAGTTTTTTTTCTTGATTTTGTGAAGGACATAAAAGAGAGGGACCTAGATCTTCTGGTATTGCTGATTGACGCTGTTCTCTTTGAAGATCCTAGATTCAAGGTGATTCTTTAACTGGTAGTACTTTAGAGTCCCCATGGACCTGCTCTAGCCATTTGTGGTGGTTAATATAATTTCCTTCTTTCTTTCTAGTTCTTCAAGCTCAAAAAGAATACTCCATTTTAACCTGCCCTTTTTTTTTTTCAAAATTGGGCATTTTAAAATCCATCTTGAACCCCAACAAAGCTTGATGTCAACTTATGCAAGTTCAAAGAAGTTGAAGAATATTGATGAAATATGTCAAAAGAATCAATCTTTCCATTGACATGACATACTAATAATGCTAAGCCAATATCTTAAGTTTTGTAGGAAATCTTTTTCTCCTTTTTGAAAAAATTGAGAAACATTTTACTAGATAATTCAACTCAGTGAAGGATATATGCATCTGAAATAAAGTTTTAGAGGATGCCTATAGTTGTTTTCCTTTCAATAATAAGGAAAGTGTTGATTAGATTTTAAATTTTTTTATAGGTATATGCTGAGAAATATGTAGTTGATCAGGATGCATTTTTCAAGGACTATGCAAAGGCTCATGCAAAACTTAGTAACCTTGGTGCCAAGTTTGGTCCTCCTGATGTAAAGTAACTCAACTCCTAAACACTCTTTGCCTGTCATATTCATTTTTTATTTTTCTATTGTTTGATGATGTTCATGTGATAAGCTTAATTTTATGAGAATATTTATTTGGGGGATCAGAAATGATAAATTCACATGTCATGGTATTAGTTAAGGTTTGAAAATATTATTTTAAAAGTTGTCTTAAAAAGTCTCTTATACATGATGCTGAAAGAAATGAAACCTCCAAAACAATCAAGAAAAAAGAATTCTACTATGGTTTTTTGATATTTTATATATCATAATTCACATGAGCTTTATGTGTTTTGATAAAATGTCTGTCTCTGGTCATTTTGTTAGTTGACATCTTGAACATTACAATTTTGCCACTAAGTCAACACTTAAGCTACTTTGGGTGTAGGTGGATCAGTAAAGCTGGGTTTAGTATGCATATATGTTCATAAATAATAGGGAGGGGATACATCTCCGAGCTCATGAGGGCTATTACAAGCAAATGCCATGACAAGCAAATTGTTATGGATTGTGATGGCATTCCATCACCTGAGACAAGGCAATGAACTATTCAAAAAAATGCCTCAAAGAAATGTTGTCTCAATGTGCTTGTCATAGCATTCCATCACCATGAGACCACATTTCTTTGACACATTTTTTCAAACAGTTCAATGCCTTGTCTATGCTCCTGCCATGTTGTCATTGGAATATGCATGCTCCTACCATTATTATTTGTTCAGTACTTGTCTTGAATGTCCCTTTTAGCTAGTACTACCCTTCTACAAGGATGTCTTTTGTGACAATACCATGACAGCCTTTGTGACTGTCCTCAACACTATCTTCTTTAGGATGAAACTGCCCTCTCAATCAATAATGAAACTGTATGTTTTGAAGAAAATTTTCACCTTCCAGTGTGCATTTCTTATCATTATGATCTCTCCTTTGGTGCTAATACCACTTGATGATTACTATTCTCTATATCATGAAACTTCTAACAGTACATTGTCATTGTGGTTTGATCATGCATTCTACTCTTTAAAAGTTCCTGATTGTCATGAATTATTCTTACCCTAGGTCATAAGCACTTCCATCAACATTGTTCTTCATGAAGACTCTAACATTGTTATTGGAAGACCCAAGGAGAATATTGGGAATTAAGGTGTATCAACCTTGGTAATTCCTTACATTTGTAATGTTTGCATTTATTATTTAATTGCCTATGTTGTAAATACTTGTAAATTCCATATTGTCATATTATGGGATGTGGCACGGTGATGTGTCGATCCTACATGGAATATGACAACTTGTAATTTTGTCCTCACATGAGGAGATATGCGTCCCACATTGTGGTAGGAGCATTTTGCCATGTGTCGGCATCTTCCATGTTGTGTAAGGGAATATTTGACTGAAATGGTTATGACGGATTCCTTTGATGAATCTATGACATGTAAGAGTCAGAAATAGAAGGTTATAAGACAGGAGATGACATGTGTCATGAAGCATCTTTGAATAAGGCATATTTGGGCGCCTCAAGGTGGAATATGACATGTTGTAAGAGAATATGCTATTTATAGCATGTGTATCACATATTCTCTTATAGCTGTAAGTTGTAATCGCTATGATAGATTCTATGATGGTCGTAAGTGTCATAAGAGCATCTGTCATAGCCCATTTTGGAAATAGGTGACCTCTTTGGAATGGGAGCTATGGAAAAGTGTCAAGCACATTCTACAATGTTGACCAAGTGTCCTTGGGTGTGGGTTTTGGTCCATGAAGCCATGTTGGACGCCCATTCCAAGAAAGGTCCAATATTGCCTTATATTTCCTATTTAAACAGGTGCTTGGAGATGGAGTTTGTATCACAGGTTTACAGGTATTGTTATGCTACCAGATTGACTCCAGACATGAGTGTCGAAGACCATTGAAGTTTGCATTGAAAGTGTATTGTAAACAACTTTCAGATTTGTTAATACATTGTGCAGGTTTCTAAGTGGGGTTTTTCATCCAATAAGGGTTTTCCACACCGTAAATCTTTGTCTCTATTCTTCTATCTACTTTCTAGTTCTTGTGTTTTGTTGTAATATCTCATCTTAAAGGTTTAACATTACTGTAATAGTTAGGATAAATTTGAATTTGCATAGCCCTCTCCTCTTTAGATTAGTGTAGGAAGCAATTTCTGCACACCTAGCTTCCTTTCAGTTGGTATCAGAGCTTGATCACCTGTCATCCTAGTTGTTGGGTAGTAGTTTTTTGAGCTAATCTTAGCTTGAGTGGGAGTCTATATAGAGCATTCTGTATCTTATTGCAGCAAGGAGATGGCAGGCACATCTGGAAGATTTGAAGTAGAGAAGTTCAATGGCAGTAATTTCTAGTTGTGGAAGCTCAAGATGGAAGACATGCTTGTTGACCGAAACCTTTGGGAAAGTGTTAATGGAACTAAACCAGCTGCAATGTCACAAGATGAGTGGGATCTCAAGGATCGGAAGGCTAAGGGTCTCATAATACATAGTCTCACTAATTCTGTGTTGTTAAATGTCCATGAGGAGACTGCTGCAAAACTACTTTGGAAGAACTTGGGGGATGTGTATCAAGCCAAATCCCTAGTCAATAAACTTTTCCTGAAAAAGAAGTTGTATTCCCTTCGAATGGAGGATGGAGGATCCATTGCTGAACATATGAATGCTTTTAACATGCTGGTTTCACAATTGACATCTATTGGTATAAAGATGGAGGAGAAGGACCAGTGTATGACCCTGGTTTGTTCTCTGCTGGAATAATGGGATCATATTATCATGGCAATTGGAAGCACCACATCCACATTCAAAATGGAAGAAGTGGTTTCTTCGCTGTTGTCTAAAGAGATGTGGAGAAAGTCTTCTGAGGAAGCCAAAGAGGCCCTTGCAATTCATGGAAGACCCAATGAGAAAGGGAAGAAGAAGGAAAAGAAAGCTGAGAAGGGTAGATCCAAATCCCGTGGGAGATCCAAATCTCCTAGAAAGTCCAAGGCTCTTTGTTGGAACTGTGGCAAAACTTGGCATTTCTGAAAGGAATGTAAAGAGGAGAAGAAGAAGAAGAAGAAAGATCCCGATTCAGATTCTGACAAGTCACAAGATGATGGTGATGCTTTCATCGCAGCCCTGGCAACCCATGCATCTGATGATGTCTGGCTAATCAACTCTGGTGCATCATTGCACATGACCTCACATCGAGACTGGTTCACAAAGTATGAGGAGTTCGATGGTGGAAAGGTGTATCTGGGTGACGACTCTCATCTGAAGATTGTTGGTCATGGAAGAGTCTCTATCTGATTCCCTAATTGTCGAGTGAAGGGATCTCTGGGGTTATGCACATCCTAGGCTTAGCACAAAACTTGATTTCTATAAGTATGTTGAATGATGCAGGTGTGTAGGTTGTCTTTTTTAAAGAAGGATGCAAGATGACTAGAGGAGCTATGGTGCTTGCTAAGGGTACTAGGAAAGGTACTTTGTTTTAGTTGGAGGCATGCATTTCACAATGCAATAGTTCTTCTGACTCAAGGAAGAGAGCAGTAGTCACTTCATCCCCACCATCTGAACGAGTAGTGAAGAAATCTGTTGTTTCTAGTCTTGATGGTTGTAATGATGCATTGGAAGTTAAACTTCCTACTGAAAAGACAATGTTATGGCATAAGAGATTTGGCCACATTGGTGAGAAGGGTCTGCGTACCCTAAAAAATAAGAACCTTGTTGAGGGGTTAGATGATTATAATCTTGAGTTTGACTTTTGTGAACATTCTATTTATGGAAAACAAAACCGTGTTCAGTTTTACTCGAGTTCTCATAAGTCTTTTGGTGTGTTGGACCTTATTCATTCTGATGTGTTTCGTCCTGTTAATGTTCCTTCATTATCAAAATCTATATACTTTATATCTTTTATAGATGATTACAGTAGAAGGACATAGATTTATTTTCTTAGAAGAAAATCTGAACTCTATAGAAAGTTTAAGGAGTTTAAAGCCTTTGCTGAAAATCAGATTGGTAAAAAGATGAAATGTTTGAGAACTGACAATGGTGGTGAGTTATGTTCTACAAAATTCGATAAGTATTGCAAGGAAGTTGTGATTGAAATACATAAGAGAACTCCATACACCCCACAGCAAAATGGAGTTGCATAGAGGATGAACAGGACACTGATGGAGAAGGCTAGGAGTATGCTTAGTGGAGCTGGCCTAGAACAAAAGTTTTGGGCTGAAGTTGTTGCCATTGCTTGCTATCTAGTAAATAGATCTCCTACATTAGCTCTTGTTGGAAAGACACCCATGGAGGTGTGGTCTGGCAGAAAGCCTTCAATAAGGTATCTTTGTGTTTTTGGTTATGAGGCATATGCACACGTGCCTAGGGAGAAGCGGTCAAAATTGGAGAACAAGGTTGTTAAGTGTATCTTCATTGGCTATGGTGTCAATGTGAAAGGATACAAGCTTTGGGATCCTGTGGCTGAAAAAGTGTTGTATAGCAGAAATGTCATCTTCAGACAGCTTACACCTTCTTCCACTATTTTGCAGCCAGAAGAAATAGTAAAGAAAGAGGATGTTGTTCAGTTTCCTGCTACCCCTGGGAAGACTGAATAGAAAGACAATGTTGGACTTGATGATGAGGAGAGCTCTGGCAGCTTTGAAATCTTAGATGAAGAAGTTGAACCTCAACCTCAGCTTTTGAGGAGGTCTACATGGATAAGAAAGCAACCTGAAAGGTTTGGTTTTACATTGCTTGATTCTAGTTGTGCTTATGCTTTAATCACTAATAGTGATGAACCTAGAACTATGTCAAAGGCTTTCGATATGAAAGATGCAGGTTCCTAGAAGGAGGCCATGGATGAAGAAATGGCTTCTTTGGAAAAGAATCAAACTTGGGACTTGGTGCCTTTGCCTCTTGGACGAAAACCTATTGGATGCAAATAGGTGTTCAAGAAGAAAATTGGTGTAGATGGTAGTGTTGAGAAGTATAAGGCCAGATTGGTTGCTAAGGGGTATTCACAAGTGGAGGGTATAGATTATGGTGAGATCTTCTCTCCCGTTGCAAAGCTGACATCCATTCAATTCCTATTGTCTCTCGCAACAGCTTATGACTTGGAGGTATAACAGATGGATGTGAAAATAGCTTTCCTTCACGTTGACTTGGAGGAAGAAATCTACATGTCACAGCCAGAGCATTACATGGTGAAAGGTAAAGAAAATTTGGTTTGCAAACTTAAAAAGTATTTGTATGGTTTGAAGCAATCCCCTAGGAGATGGTACTTGAAGTTTGATGTCTTTGTGTTGTCAATTGGATTTGTGAGATCGAAATCGGATCACTGTGTGTATTATAAATTTGATGGTGATCGTATTCTCATTGTTGCACTGTATGTTGATGATATGTTGCTCATTGGGAAGGGTAAGAATATGATTTATGATTTTAAATCTCAGTTGTCAGCTCAGTTTGAAATGAAAGATTTAGGGGGAGCCAAGTACATTCTAGGAATGGAAATTAGAAGAGACAAAATGAACATAAAACTTTGGTTAAGCTTGAGTAAGTATGTGAAGACTGTGTTGGATAGATTCAGCATGGTAGATTGTAGACCATTGTGTATTCCCATTTCCTTGGGGACCAAGTTGTCTATTGAGGATTGTCCATAATCTCCTAGTGAGGTTGAGGACATGAGCAGAGTACCTTATGCTAGTGTTGTTGGTAGTTTGATGTATGCTATGGTCTACACAAGACTAGACATTGCCCAAGCAGTGGGAGTCCTTAGTTGATTTATGGCTAATCCTGGATGGGTTTATTGGGATGCAGTTAAGAGAGTGTTCAAATATTTGAGGGGTGTTTCTGAGTATTCCATTTTCTATCATGGTAATGTTTCAGGACCTCTGTATTCTATTGATATTCATGGATTTGTGGATTCAGATTGGGCAGGTGACATTGACAGTAGGAGATCCACCAGTGCTTATGTGTTTACACTATTTGGTGGTGCTATTAGTTGGATGAGTAAATGACAACCTGTTGGTGCTTTATCCATGACAGAAGCTGAGTATATGGCAGTAAATCATGCTTGTAAGGAAGCCATTTGGCTTAAGAGATTGTGTTCAAATATTGGTGTTGATGCAGGTCAGATCATGATCAGTTGTGACAGTCAGAGTGCAATTTGCCTTGCGAAGAATCCAACTTTCCATGCCAGAACAAAGCATATTGATGTTCAGTTTCACTTCGTGCAAGACATGGTTGAGGATGGAAAGGTAAATTTTGAGAAGGTAGATATTTTGAGGAATGTTGCAGATGCATTGACAAAACCAGTGAGCACAGAGAAGTTCAGATGGTGTTCGGAGTCTATGGGCCTCTCGGCCTATAGCAGTTAAATCCTATTTTTCTATTGGCTCTTACAAGGTGTTTAACAAGTGGGAGAATATTGGGAATTAAGGTGTCTAAACCTTGGTAATTCCTTACATTTGTAATGTTTGCATTTATTAGTTAATTGCCTATGTTGTAAATACTTGTAAATTCCATATTGTCATATTGTGGGATGTGGCACGGTGATGTGTCGATCCTACATGGAATATGAAAACTTGTAATTTTGTCCTCACATGAGGAGATAGGCATCGCACTTTGTGGTAGGAGCATTTTTCTATGTGTTAGCATCTTCCATGTTGTGTAAGGGAATGTTTGACTGAAACGGTTATGATGGATTCCTATGACGAATCTATAACATGTAAGACTCAGAAATAGGAGGTTATAAGATAGGAGATGACATGTGTCATGAGGCATCTTTGAATAAGGCATATTTGGGCACCCCAAGGTGGAATATGACATGTAAGAGAATATGCTATTTATAGCATGTGTATGACAGATTCTCTTACAGCTGTAAGTTGTAACCGCTATGACAGATTCTATGATGATCGTAAGTGTTGTAAGAGCATCTGTCATAGCCCATTTTGGAAATAGGCGACCTCTTTGGAATGGGAGTTGTGGACAAGTGTCAGACACATTCTACAATGTTGACCAAGTGTCCTTAGGCATGCGTTTTGGTCCATGAAGCCATGTTGGACGCCCATTCCAAGAAAGGTCCAATATTGCCTTGTATTTCCTATTTAAACAGGTGCTTGGAGATGGAGTTTGTATCATAGGTTTATAGGTACTATTATGCTTCCGGATTGACTCCAGACACGAGTGTCAAAGACCATTGAAGCTTGCATTGCAAGTGTATTGTAAACAACTTTCAGATTTGTTAATACATTGTGCAAGTTTCTGAGTGTGGGGTTTTTCACCTGATAAGGGTTTTCTCCACCATAAATCTTTCTCTCTTCTTTTGTCTACTTTCTGGTTCTTTTGTTTTGGTACAATATCTCATGTTAATGGTTTAACATTGCTGTAATAGTTAGGATAAATTTGAATTTGCATAGCCCTCTCCTCATTAGATTAGTGTAGGAAGCGATTCATGCACACATGCATGAATTGAAGTGCTTGCGGGAGAGTAGGTATCCATGATATCACATTTCTTTGAGGCATTTTCTGAAACAGTTCGCTTGCCTTGTCTATGCTTCCACATTTTCTTGTATGTCTAGCAGAGCACTTGTAACTACAATATATGACAAAAAATGTTGCAACAATTCTAAGAGTTTTGAAAGTGTGAATTAACTATCTAGTGAAAAAAATGTTGCATAAAGCAGGCAAATGTTATGATGAAACATATAAAACTTTGACAAATTCATGATACTAGGCACTATAATAACTTCTGATTAACTCGTAAAGGTCTTGGATGGAAAAGCTAGTCAACTATTCTATGGCAATGCTAACCAACGTCTTGGTAAAAAGTTTACATGTGGCTTGGGGATTAGAATGAATCCAATCCTTGTAAATGGAGAAAAAATTCTGTGTACAATTGGGTCTCTGCTATTGTTTAATTTCATGTTGAGAATGGTGGATCCTATGTTGATACGAGCTATGGCTAAGGTCAGAGATTCATTTGGTAAAGGCCAGACAATTGAATTTTTAATATGTTTATATTTCTCTCCGCTCCTTGTGGATGTGAGAGAATCACAAAGGTATTTTGATATGCATATGGTTTGTTGTTGTCAATGTGCTTATGGCTTGTTTTCTATTCAAAAGCATTTTACAATATTGGTGATAGAAATCACACTAGACTGTAGTGTTAAGTTTGGCAAAATCAGTAGTTGTTGAATAGGTTGGAGCTTGCTAGGGTGGTGGAGATGGAAGATTGTTGTGGATGAAAGTATCAGCTGTTATCAAGTTGGTTTTTTAAGTAATATGGTTGTCTACCTAGACAATTTCAATAGCAACCAACGTCATCAAAGAGAGTCTCCAAGGAAAGCAATATGATCAGGGTTTCATTGGATAGGTTGGGTTTGTCTAAGGTGGTGAATGTTATTTGGCTATGATGTTCTACAAAGTTATGCTGTAATCTTTATATTACTTTTTCGAATTTAGAGTGGGGTAATGAGGTAAATTGATGCTGGAAGGCCAAAAGTTCTTGAATATGGTTTATGAATTTTAGGGAAGAGGAGTTGCATATATTCTGTGGGATATCTAGGTCATTGTCACTAGCTCAATCTCAAATTGTAACCTTTACTAATAATATTTGATTGCCCTTGTTGGATTGAGTAATGGGATTGATATTTTGGTAGGGAGATTGGAATCATCACTGGAATGATCATGAATGAAATCAACTTGTAATCTGACAAGTTTGATGAAGAGTCATTCATGTTGGGAGTAAAGAAAGAAAGATGGACCATAGGAATGAGATAAAACCAAAAAGGAGGGTTTGCTTTATGTTCACCAAAACGTATAAAGCTAAACTTGCAACCCTTAATAGATGCTTAATTAAACATTAACATAACAGAAAGCATATTCATGACAAGAGAAGGTAAGGGAATATGTACTGTTTGATTGGTACTTGTTGTTAGTTTATACTTGCCCATCTCATAAACCTACAAAAAATAGAGAGAGTGGGGGTGGGGCAAGGGAGTGAGGGAAAGTGACAAGGAGAGGGTGGACCTCTATTGATATCCACCTAGATGGTTTGATAGACTAGGATCCGGTGAGAATGCTAGTAGTTAGATAGACCTTGCGAACGTAGTCAGAAAGCTTTGTCCTTTGGATGTTTGTACCAAGATAATGTATTAATATTAGCAAGGATGTAATGCTTGACTTCATAGTGATATGAATGCATCCCATGGAGAGTTAAAATAGTTTTCTATAAAACCAACTAAGTTTGGGAGCAATAAGAGCAGGGAAGTCAGCTCGGGTTGAAAGAGTAAAATAGGATAGGAGAGCATAGGTGATGACTTCAGCTAGGGCTGAAACTGGCGAGTGGGGTAATATATGTTGAGAGAAAGGAAGAACATTGGAAGGGTGCAAGGCTATGGAAAATACTCAGGGGACTTAAAAGGATCCTGTAATAGATCTATATTGGTTTCTCAGTTACATAAAAGAGATTGTTCTTTCAATATCAATAACAATGTTCTAGCCATATCATGTTGTCTGATATTCACAAGGAGTGTTGTTTAGGCTTAGAAAGTACAAACCTACAAGTGCACAATTTTTTTTATATGCATTGCTGCTTTATTGAGATATTCTAAGTTTTAGCCAACTCCTAATATCTCTAGGTATTTTAATTTATGCATTTTGTGTGGTGACTAAATGTTGATCTGTAATAATGAGAGTATTCATGCTTCACTTACTTTTGCATTGGGTACTATCAACGAAGCATTTCAATCTTCCATTTCCAATAACTCTCACCATGATTCACATGGGATTCTCTGGAGTAGTTTCTTTCATACTTGTTCATGTCCTCAAGGTAATACTCTGCACTTGGCTTTTTTCTTGTTGATAACATTTAACATATATAGACTCTAGAGTAATGCTTGATGCAGATTGTGCTCTGTACTTGTGGTATTGATTTTAAAGCTTCCTTAAATGTAATGTAATGTAATATATTGGGTCATGAATTTGACAACCATCATTCACATAAATGAATGGTAGTGTGATTTTTCCTCAGTATGATTGGTAAAATGTAGCATGGCTTTGGGTTTACATTGAGAGATACTTTCCTCTCTACCAGATATGAGTTTTTCTGTATTGGATAAGTACTTGAACTACATATGATCTTGGTATGGCATGGGAGAGGTTGAAAAAATTCAATATTGGAAGTGAAAAATCTGAGTCATAACTCAAAAAAATGAAAATGAAAAGAAAAGTGAGAAAACATGATACTGATGTTCTATCTAATATGATAAAATAGTATGAGCAACTATTTTCCCTTTTGGCTAGGTGGCTATTGACATCATCTCACATGGAGCATGTCCTCAGTACACTCCTGATTACTTGTTCCTCCTCCAGACAATTTTGCACTCTAATCCCAGGTACTATCAATTGATAGAAATATATTTCTGATGTTGAATTTGAAGATGTTTTGAGAGGTCTTATTTGTTGAGTAAATTTTGTAGGACGTAAACTTTGCACTGATGATGTCTCAAATGGAGGGTGGTTGTCCAGTTGATTACAATGTCATCACAGATCTCTTTCTTCAGGTAATTGCTTTCTAGTTGTTGTAAATTCATATATCTTCTTCCTATTGATAAATAGCTTATGGTTTTTGATATGGAACTTTGAAGTTGAGGTGACTATTAAACTATTGCTCTCAATGTAATTTGTTTTGTTATATGATTATTTCTTGTAGTGCCTGTATTGGGTGTAGATTCATGCATCAAGTTGTTTGAACAGTTCAAGTCTTATGAAGGGCTATATTTCTTCTTGGGTGCATATTTGAGCTCCAGGTGATTTGACTTTGGATTGTCACTTGTATCATTTTGTCACTAATATTCATTGATCTATTTGAAGAGGTAATTTTGTAGTAGCTTGGGAACCTTGTACTTATATGGTAAATTGTATTTTCAATGTCATTGGCAGTGAGGATCCTGACATTCACTTCAAATACATTGAAGCAGCAGCCAAAACTGGACAAATCAAGGAGGTGGAATGTGTAACCAGAGAGTCAAACTTCTATGATGCTAAAAAGACAAAGAACTTTCTTATGGAATCAAGACTTCTAGATGCTCACCCACTAATAAATGTTTGTGATCAGTTTGGATTTGTCCACTATCATGTTTAGTAAAGCTTATCAGTCAAGGTATATGCAGAACATAGTTCTCAGTCCATAATGAGTATTCATGGTGTGAAGTCTGCAGAGGAGTCTTTCATGGGACCCTTAGGCTTCATTTTTCAAGTAGTTCTTTCATGTTTTGGAGTTGTATAAGCAAAAAATAGAGCATTGTAACTCAGTTTTCTTAGTCACAAAACTGAGAAACACACTTTGTAACACATTTTTCAAAGCAAAGACATATTTAAGTCTTGTATTTGCTGTAAGAACACCTTTTCTCAATAAAAATTTAGTATTTTGCCTTCTTAATAGCTATTTCATTATGTGCAAATGAATGATTGATTATGTTTTTCTATGTTTTATATTTAAACCTAAAAAACATTGTCTCATTTCTAGCACTTTTAGTCAGAAATCAGCTGTGAACAAAAACAATTAAATAAACTACCAATTGACTAAATATACTACCAATATAAATATAACTAAAAATATATGACTAAATATACTACCAATTGATAGAAATCAGTGAATAAATATGACTTAAAATATATGACTAAATATACTACCAGTTGATCGAAATCAATGAATAAATATACTACCAATTGACAGAAATTAGTGAATAAATATGACTAAAAATATACTACAAAATTGATCAATCAAAACAACCAATTAATGACTAGTAATAAACTACTAATGGTGATGTGACCAAGCTTAGTGAATAATATGACTAAATATATGACTAAATCAATGACTAAATCTACTACCAAATTGATCAATCAAAATGACCAAATAAATGACTAAAATTGGTTTAGTCATAAATTTGGTCACGTTATAAATGATTGGCAATAAACTACTAATGGTCACGTCACCAATTTAGTCATTTATAAGCAATTTTTGGTAGTTTTTTCAATCATATATTGTTGTTTCTGTACTAGTGATTCGACGGCATACCTCCAAAAACACAATGAAATTTGATGGGTACCTAATAGTTTTAATGGGGCATTTTCATAGCCCCCTATTCTCAGGTAAGAGAAGCGGTTGAACTGAATGTAGAAGCTTCCAAAATTCATGACTAGGGCAACTGCTTATGTGAAAAACCTCCATTCCAATGTACCTTCAATTTTCTTTGCAAGCAACATGAGGAAAGCGTCATTTACCCTACGAAAGTCTTTCATACCAACACTTCTTTGCAACTGTGCGAAGATTTGATACATAGGTGTATCTGGGTCAGGAGCTCCTTTGAGCTCTTAAACCAAGCCAGGCAACCTCTTTGTTAGCCAACACATATATCAATAGAGAACACATATGAAATCTCACTTTCTGCGTGAAATTCACCAATTGTTCATGCATGCTTTCACTGATTAACCTCACCCAATCTATGTGATGATCCCCACAAATGAGTAGAATGAACTGACACATCCAAAATTCAAAAGAGTCAGAATCAGGGCTCCCCACAACGCGATGCAACAAGGTAATCATATCAAAAATTTCTTCTTTACAGTGACATCTTTTCAAATTGGCGGGGAGTTTGGATTTTCCTTTCTTCTCAGCCTCCAACCATGTCTTGGCAATGTGGCTTTGGCAGCAATCCTTATTCTCATGGTAAAATCCCCAAGTGCTGGCAACAGAAAAATTAGCAACTTCTTGATAATCAACCAACTTTAAGGCAAGAGAAATGGATTTCAAATCAATTTTAGCCACCACAAAGCCATCTGCGGTTTGTATTTCTTGTGAATACAAAAAATAATTATTTACACACACAACCCCTAACTAGGACAATGTACAGCAGGTGGGAAACCCCCATCTTGGTCCAGACCACTGCTCACAATCTTCCCGGCCAGAGAAGTTCTATCTTCCGACTACATTCTCCAGAAATCTTCTAAGTCAATGTGACCAAGCTCCATGTCTCTCACATTTGATAGACCATTTTCAACCACGGGGACCATGGGAGCCCCTTGAAACTTGTATTTCATTTTAACTAATTTATGAATCTAGAAAGGCAAAGACTCAGAAACATTCAAAGACACGGCAGGGGTCCACAAGAGAAACACTATACAAATTCATGAAAAATATGCTATTATTCCACCCAACATTTTATAGTACTCCCATAGAGAGAGAGAGAGAGGCCAATTAAGCTAACCTGTAAGCATGAAAACCTATGAATTCTCCATGAGTGGTTGAATTGGTAGCTCTCCGCAGTGTATCTCCTTCACAAAATTATGAAGACTTTCTTTACAGAGTGGTAAATTTGTTTAAGTTTCATATCACAATTCATTAACTTTCTCATAAATTCCATTCATTGTTGGTGGTGTATCATACTTTGAAATTCGTAATATCTCCCCTTTGTTTCCCTCTGAAAAGAGTGCCCATGTACTTTCACTCATTCCAATTTAATACGAGATGACTGGTGTCATTCTTCCGTGTCAATTGCTAGCTCAAAAGGAGGTGCTGCAGAAGAAACAAACATATGTAGTCAGCAAGTCATAGATTTGAAGAACATTTGAACCACAAAGATTGAAGGGTCGAAAGTTCAAAGAACTTCCGACCCTTCGACAACGAAAACTTCATGATAACAAGACGACACAAAACCAATGCGACGGATTTGAAGACACTGACTTGTGACTAGTCGGGGAGTCGGGCGGCTCATGGACTTTTGAACCCACCAACTAAGGTTCAAAACCTTAAAAGATCTCCGACCGCGCATGAAAATGACTAAGTAAAGGCACAACTAAGGGAAAGAATATGAATAGTGACAAAAAAAGAATGGGAACTACTTAAAACATGAATGCTTTAGCAAAATTCAAAAATGGGGTAACAGGGACAAAATTACAATAGGAATCTTGAGTAGTGACGTGATCCTATCCAAATTTCTGTGATTTTGTCCAAAGTAGAATTGGGTCTTTGGTACCTACGACACTTGTTTGCATGTTGAATTTTGAAAGTGGTGGTGCTAAGGAGCATTTCTATGCAAAGATCAAAATTTAGGACTTCCTCATGCCTTAGTCAAGCTTCGATATTGAGTTAATGGTGAAAGTAAAAGTGATTGTAGAGTTGGATGTTGATGTCGGAGAGAGGTCATTGTGCTCAACCTACAAAATTGTTAGAGACAAATATGCAAATGTGTTGTCACAAAATATGCTCTCAATGTGAAAGTGTCAATTTAAAATGACCTAGAGATGATTCCTTCAAATACATGCCCTAGATGCCAAATTCAAACTTTTTTGGTGTGCACGCTAATGAGTAACGAATGCCAGCGATGTAAAGCATGTAATTTGAAATTTAGAAAAGGTGGACAAGATTGTGACTGTGATTATGTCGAATTGCGATTGTGAAATTGTCTAGGGTAGAGGAAGTTCTTAACAGTGTAGCAAAGGTGTTCTGAGCAAAATATTGAGGCATAATAGAGTGTTGAAATGTGTCTTGGGTTGTTTGCATGCCAAAAGAGCCCAAAATGTGCTATAAATATGTACTAAAGTCATCAACACAATGTGATGTAAAATAAAAAGAGAAAAGTGTAAGGGTATGCACTTTTCTCCTCTACAACTTTTAAGGTGCACCTAGTACCCATTTATGGAACTAGTCAAAATAACAACGATAAACACTTGAATACTTTTATGTAGGAAAATTGTTTTGATGCAAAACTAAAATGCGTTGCTAATATAGTTTTGTTTATGTATTGTTGTTAAGGGTGTAGTGTAATGGTTGGAGGAGGCATTGTTGGTGTGCCCACATAGATTCAGGCCACCATTGGGCCAATGGGCTTGTTGGCTTTCTGCCCTTATGTCATCACGCTCGTGTTTAGATTATTGGTTGTTAAGGGATAGGCCCCTTGTTTGTGGTTCCACTAGCTAGACTCGATTAATACTCAAAATTAAAATCAAATGTCCATTAAAACATATTCGTTGTTAAACGATATGCCCGTGTTTGCAGTCCCACTAACTAAACTCAATAAGTACCCACAATCAAAATAAAAGATCCATTGAAACCCTCAACTACTTAATAACATAATTTTTTTTATGTATCTTATTTTTTAAGTAGTGAAATACCCCAAAGTAGAGGGACTACAATATGGAACTCCAAGGAGGACTCTTGTTTGAAATTCTCAAATTGGTTTCCCCCAACCTTTGTATTGATAGTTATAATCTGGTATACACTATGTGCGGTAGAGTTATCCTTTATGTTGGAGGTAGATGGTTGCAAAGAACCCTATATTTGAACCAGTAAACTACGTAGGCACTAAGATATCTAGAGAATGATGTGGGATGCCTAGACACTTTTAGGGAGCTGAGTTTGAACTTATTCTGTTTGGACTGCTTTGACATCTTTGGTTGATCGGTTATATTTCATGTGGCTCTTGACAAGCTGGCCAGCAGCAAGAGCAGACATGAGAGACAGCTCCCCTGCCATAACTGCAGCTGCCACTACTCTGGCCAACTTCTGAGCATTTGAACCAGGGGATGCCCCATTTGCTCCTTTCACTCCAAGCATGTTCAAGCACGCTGCCTGTGCTGCCAATTGAGTCCCTCCTCCCACTGTCCCCACCTCTATGCATGGCATGCTCACTGATATGTGCAGGTCCTTGCCCCCATTTGCACCCTCCATCATGGTAATACAGTGGGAGCTCTCCACATTTTGGGCTGGATCTTGGCCTGTTGCAATGAAAACTGCAGACACAATGTTGGCAGCATGGGCATTGAACCCTCCCATGGCGCCTGCCATTGCAGATCCTGTCAAGTTCTTGAGCATGTTCAGCTCCAATAATGCTGGAACTGTAGTCTTCAGTACCTTGTTCACAACTGCCTCCGTTATGATGGCCTCACACACTACCGATTTCCCACGCCCTTCAATCCAGTTCACTGCTGTGGGCTTCTTGTCTGCACAGAAATTGCCTAAAAACAGAAGACCATTTACAAAATTAGCTCACCCATTTGAAGTGCAATTGCATACAATAAAAACCCACAGCAACAAAAAAAAGTGGTGAAGGACTCGAATTACCAGAGACGCTGATAACATCCATGTCAGGGAACATAATTTGAAGATAATCCACGACATTCTGAACACCCTTGGAGACCATATTCATTCCCATGGCATCTCCAGTGAAGCATGAGAATCTCATATACAAATTCTTGCCTGCAATTGCACATTTTATGCCTTGTAGCCTGGCAAACCTGCTTGTCCTGTTGAAATAATGTGCACCCAAAACCTTAGCATCTATCTTGAAAATATGGCTTTATTTCACTGCCCAATACCCATAAAACTATGTGATCAATGGTCCATGCAAAATGAAAAAGAGGGTCTGGAGAAGAAACACTTACCTGTTGAAGATGTCAGACAGTTTATCAGAGTTTGTGGGATCCTCAATATAGAATTTGAGATCTGCAGCCCTCTTGGCACTCTGAAACCTAACAACAGGAGCCCTAGTCATGCCATCTCTGAGAAGAATGCTTGTAGCCCCACCACTCATAAAGATGGCCTTGCAACCTCTGTTGGTGCTAGCCACCAGGCAACCTTCTGTGGTTGCCATGGGCACCATGTACTCAATCCCATTGACTAGTAAAGGCCCTGCTACACCCACAGGGACTGGTACATAACCCACAGGCATCTCACAGCACTGCCCAAGAATGGACTGATAATCAAATCCCTCCAAGGCCAACCCATCAAGAGATCTCCCAGTCATGAGTTCCAAGGCAGTCCTCCTCACAGAGGCAGCTCTCTTGCAGTCCCCGAGGGAGGATTCAAGAGAATAGGATGCTACAGTGCCATTGCATACAGCAGCTGCAATGTCTCCATCCTCATTGTCACCAAGGGCAATTCCCTTGAGCTGGACCTCTGGTTTCTTAACAGTTTCTTCTTTGGCTGCTATCACACAGGTTGTGGGAGGAGTGTTGAAATCTGCCTCCACAGTAAAATCATCCCAGGAGCCATCATTGCCTTTGCTGATGAAGTTTTGCACATAATCAATGCCAAAGAATCCAAGCAAATAAATGAAGGAAGCCAGCTGGGCCACAATGGCCACAAGCTCCCCAAAGCTGGCAACATGAAGGGGTGTTGAGGTCCTGATCTTCTCCCTCCATCTCCCCATCAGGAAATATGACGCAGTAAAGAAGATGACAAAGAAGAGCTTATTGGTGAGTCCCAAGGGGAGTAGCAGGGCATCAGATGCCAACAGCTTTGAATTCTTATAGCTGTTCTTCCTCTTTGAACCATCACCACCATTGTCCATTTTCTTGCCATCACAGCAATAGTTAACTTCTCCATCATTCTTCATCTCCATATTTGATTTTCTCAGCCCAGCAACATCCATTGCAGGAGGCTATTCTCTGTGCTGTTGGGTGTTGATGTGCATTGTTGCATCTATTTATGGAGGGATCAAAGTAGCAAACAGGAATGCTTACAACTCTACCTTTCTTCCCTGGTTTCAAATACTGGATAGAAACCTGTCAAAGGAAATGGCGAAGTCACCCCCCGTGCCCTTTGCCGCCCAGAATCCAAATCCTTGATGCTGACCTGTGCGCTCCTTTTTATTCTCTCTTGACGCTTTTTTCTGTCTACTTGCATCCTGTTTTTGGACAGAAGTTGGGCTCCTTTTCAAAAATATAATGAATGAATGAAGATTTTTAATGACTTCCATGAGACGAAGCAGTTTAAGGGACCAAGAGTGGCAGCCCTAGGACATTTTCAAGTTCCTTTCCATTTTCGTTCTTCTATTATGAAAAGGCAATGATGGCAAGTAACGAATTTAATTTAGAGGTATGGCAACAATAAGCCAATTTCTTTATTAAAATTAAGTTTAATGAATATGACAAGTAACTAATTTAATTTAGAGGTGTGACAGATTATATACCTAATGCAATTTAGAAATTGGAAATAACATAAATAAAACCATTCAGTTGATTTTGGTGGTTAGTAGATAGTTACTCATTGTTTTTTAATCATAATTTAAAATGACAATTGTTTAGAAATTGGAAATAACATAAATAAAAATTATTAAGTTGATTTTGGTGGTTAATAGATTGATGCTCATTGTTTTTTAATCATAATTCAAACTGACAATTTCTTATGTGCATCAAAAGTAGGGTGATGAAATCTAAATTAGATTGCTATCAAAATTTGGCAAGGTTGAACATGTGCCTTGCGAGATTGACTTTTGTGCATAGGAATAATTAGAGGCACGTAGGATTGATATGGCAGAAAATGTGCTTGTGGATTTGTTCGGCTTCACCTTCTAGATGTTAACTTGTCAAGGTGGTTTCTAGAGATACCATTGAGGAGCTTGTCAACTTGATAGGTGAGCAAACTCTCTTAAGCCAAACCCCTTGATGGACCAAATTAATAGTGATGAGAAATATTAAAGACAACATTCAGAAACATGTAAATAGCATATATGATGATGTGTTGGCATTTATTTTATTACATCATTTTTGTTTTGTATTATGTTAATAATATTTACATATTATTAACATTATATAACTTATAACTACTTGCATAGTTATAAGTTAGTTGATCCGATATACCTAATCAGGTTAGTTATTTACCAACCTTATACTTGTATTTATTGTTTCTTGCATTTTAATCTATTTGCTCGTTGTATTCTCAAATTTATTATGATATTAGAGCAATAAAAAAAGCTTGTGCTTGTGTGTGTTTGGAGGAGAGTGAAAGAAGTTCCTATAGTATGAAAAGGCGTCTAAATGCAAAGTCTTTGTTACTATGAATAAACTCATGCCAAGTTCATAGAGGAGTTTGAAGGAGAGCATTCTGGTTAGCCGTTTGAAGGAGAATAAAAGAGCCTAAGCAAAGGCATCTAAAATCTTTGCTTGCATTGTTGGGCAATCTCATTTTATTGTTGGGCATTACAAATTTTAGTTTGGACGTTCAAACCATCTTGTTGGTCATGCAAATCAAACCAAGGTGTTTCAACTTGATGCTGGGCGAATGAAATCAAGTGTTTGGCATCTAAACTCTTCTATTGGACATTTTTTCATGTTGGGCATTTCAAATGGCTATGCTAAGCATTTAAATTGTTGATGGGCATTTAAAATGTTGTGCAAATGGCTTTTTAAACTTCCACTGCAATTGCAAGAGCTGTTATACTAGACTTTGTTGTATGCTTCTATCAAATGGTTTATGTTGTGTTTAAAAGGAAAACAAGGAAGCGTGAGATTCATCAAGCGATGAAAAATTAAGAAATATGTGAAGTTAAAAAGGTGCATTTAAACCTATTATTTCTTTATTGTAGACACCTGAAATTGACCATCACCTAGACATCACTTAGTTATCCATTTTATGACACCTAATCTCACTTTCAACACCTTGTTGACATCACCTTGCGACACATTTGTCCTAGTTCCCCCCTTATCCCAAATTAATTAAATAAATCATATTTATTTAATTAATCCATTTTATCCTATTTTCAAATTAATTAAATAAATCATATTTATTTGATTAATTTTATCCATTTTCCCTTTTATCCAAATTAATTAAATAAATTAAATATTTATTTAATTAATTTATCCTCACATTATCCCTCTTAGCCAAAATTAATTAAATAAATCCTATTATTTTATCCTCACATGATCTCTCTCCAAAAATTAATTAAATAATCCTATTCTTTAATTAATTTCCTATTTTATCCTTATCCTCATCCCAAAAGTCAAACTAGCTTTTAATCTCAACCATCCAATTCAAATTTCACCTCTTAATCTAAACCATTCACATAAGGATGTCCTTATCCCAAATTAATTAAATAAACCATATTTATTTAATTAATCCATTTTCTAAATTAATTAAATAAATACTATTTATTTAATTCATCCATTTTCCAAATTAATTAAATAAATTATATTTATTTAATTTATTTTATCCATTTTTCCTTTTATTCAAATTAATTAAATAAATTAAATTTATTTAATTAATTTATCCTCACATTATCCTTCTTAGCCAAAATTAATTAAATAAATCCTATTATATTATCCTCACATGATCTCTCTCCAAAAATTAATTAAATAATTCTATTATTTAATTAATTTCCTGTTTTGTCCTTATCCTCATCCCAAAAGTCAAACTAGCTTTTAATCTCAACCATCCAATTCAAATTTCACCTCTTAATCTCAACCATTCACATAAGGATGCCCTATCCTTGTCCTAATCCCCCACCTCTTAATCCTAGCCCTCCATTCCACCTCTTAATCCTAGCCATCCATCCTAACAATCAACTATCTATAAATCAATCATCATCCAAGCCATTATCAAGTCTTCCTATCATGCAAAGTTATGCTACTGAAATATTGAGCAATCAACATATTATATCAATAGTATCATTGAGCATAGCTAGGTAGTACTAGGGTGCATACTACTTCCACTCTATTGGAGGAGAGGTGGAGATTCATGGTGAAGCTATTGTGTTTACATTGCATTATCTTCCATTATTTTGCCTTCAATATTTTCATATCTTCATTTGGCACGCTTGGTGGGATGCCCTATCCCTTTAATCTCTCTTTTTGCAGGCTTTGTTGCCCTCTTTTTGCAGGTTTTCCATTGATCCTTGAAAATTTTTAGAGGTGAGCTTTCATAAGAGGCCTCCTACTACAAAAGTGACCTCACCATTATGTCCGAAATAGCTCACAGATGAATTTTGATATAAAACAAGTCATATTTTGAAGGTGAAATTTTTTTGAATTTTTTTTAGTTTAGTAGGCTGTCCAGTATGGATCTGTACTGTGCGGACCCATAGTACGACCCTTGCGTAGGGTTGCATCCTCTATCACAGATTTAAAATTTTCTTGTTTTGAAAGAAAAAATTCATATTTTAAATTTTTTTAATTTCGAGAAAAATCTTTAAAACAATTATTGGATTTTGGCTGCAAGATCTAACTACTATCTCCAGGTTTTAAATTTCCTGATTCCGATCGACCTTTGTTTAAACCTCACCGACTGAGGAAATCCCCCGCCAACCATTCTAATCTTTCACCGAACCCACATTGTTATCTCATGCCCGCTTAAACATCCTTCTGGCTTGTCCCGCTCGGGATAGAGATCACCATCTCTGCGACTACCATTATTGTTTTCCCAAGCAGTAACCGCTGGTTTTACTCGCTGTTACATGTGAATTCTACCCACAGTCATGTTGTTAATCATCCACCATCCAATTGCCATTCACAATCCTGCAGGTTAGACAACCACCTAAGCCTGATAATCGTAACCTTCACGGTTACATTTCATTTTGCAAGGTTAATATTTATCACTGTTAAGGTTCACATTGAAACATGTTTGTGAAACCACCAAGCTCTGTTTGCCTACTCCAAACCATGCCCATGGTCGGGGACATTATTTTTCAAGGTTACCCTACACGGTTTCTTAATCACTTGTTATCACATTCTTTTTTGGCTATTGATGCATCACCCTCGCACCTTATATTAAGGTTGGTAGTCAGGTCCACAATAACTTTTGCCGGATAGTAATAACATAAAAATTCACCCGCGAACATAAAATTTAATGCTACCACTCAGTTTAACTGCCAGTTTCTAAATTATAACATGTGAACACCATATCTATTAACCACGAGCAGTTCACAGACTACCAGGCAGTTCGCTTTATCCTTCAAATGTCCTAAAATAGGGATTTTTTTCAATTTTGCATAACTTTTGCCCAATAGGTTGGATTTTCACAAAATTAGAAGTGTTCAAAAGATGACTCAGCCAGATTCGTAGCAGTGTAGGCCTCATCAACAGATTTGGTCAAATGTTTTAGGTATAATTAGTCAAACTTCATGTTTTCTTGCAAATTTTAAATCGCTATATCTTTTGCAAATTTAATCAAAATTTGACCATTTTTTTAATTTGCTTAGAATTTCATAAGGAATCTCATCATTTCATCTAATCTGTTGTATCTTTCCATCTAATATCTATTTTTTTTTTAGATTTCATCATTTCAATCTAACACACTTGTTTTGTAGCATCATTTGTCAAAGGCCAAATTTATCAAACTACTAACACGCGTGCTGTAGGATTTTGCTTGTCAAAGGCATATCTCATCAAATCTTGTGTTTTGATTGTGACTTGGGGTATGTATGCTCTTCCCTTGCACTTAGTGTGATCTTGGGAATCAAAAACACCCTTGAGCTACTTTCATTCACACACACACACACATCTTTTCATCTAAGGGAATTAATCTTTTCTTGTGTGGATCAAGAGTGTGTGTATGCTCTCTCTTTGTGCCTAGTGCGATCTTAGGGATCAAAAACACCTCCCTCATTCACTTTTGTCACCCAAGGTGTGCTTGTGTGTGTATTCTCTCCTCTTGCACCACTTGGTGATCTTGAGGATCAAAAACACCTTAAATTACCTTTCCCTTTAGGAGTCCTTCTTGGGGATTTTATCACCCCAAGGGATGACCTCAACCACATGTTCTGGTGGGGTATATCAAAGGGGGGAGAGTGAAAGTTGTACCTCAATCTAGTCATGTAGTCATTGGCAAAACCTTGGGGCCCTGGGTCATTTTGAACACAAGGTGAAGTGATACTTGATTGTGTCACATGCCTTCAATGGACTAGTGTTCAAGGACTTGTACCCCCTGTACCTTACGCATATTGGGGACTCCCTTAGAAACCTTGTACATCCTAGCTTAAGACCTTTCGGTCGTCTTCTACTGTGGTGCTTGAGGTTCAACTAATCAAGCTCGAAGTTACTCACTATGTACTTCCAAGGGTAGAAATATAAGTTTTCTTTGGGTAAGGCATCAACGCCTCCAAGGAAAGGAAGAAGTTGAGCCCTTGTGCCACTGGACCCCTAGCTATTCACCCTGGCAAATATATTCCTAGTTAGGTAGGAATATTGATGAGGTATTCTATTGTGGGCCTACACTATGAAGACACACCTACTTGAATAATATAGGGTGTTGTTGTGTTTGGTGTGAGTGTTCATTTGCATTAGCCCAATCGTAATCCAAATCCATTGTAACAATTGTGCATGTATGTGTGACATTTATTGTTTTCCCAATTTTCCCAAGTCAAGTTTTAAGCCATCCATAATCATCTCCTAATCATCCATTTTCATCTAATCTAATCCAACATCATCCTAATCCATCCAATCTAATCCACTTTATCCTAATCCTCCAATATCATCCAATCCCATCCTAATCATCCCTCTCATCCAATCACTTCATCCTTATTCATTCTAATCATCCAATCCTATCATAATCATCCATCTAATCTAATCCACTTTATCCTAATCTTCCAATATCATCGTAATCATCATATCATCCTAATCATCCTACTTATCCACCTAATCATCCTTAATCATCTTAATCCACCTCTTCCTAATTACGCATCCTAATCATCTCCTAATCATCCAATCCTATCATCCCTATCATCCTAATTGCCCTATCCATATCATCCTAATTATCCTATCCCCACCAATCCAACCCATCATTTAGGACCCTAATCAACTCTTCTAATCCAATCAAGGTCCTAAACCTAATCCATTCTATCCACCTAAGCTACTTCTTAATCATAACCACTATCCTAATCATAATTCATTGAGCCTAATCCAGCCTATCACCATTCTAATCATATCCTAATCCATCTTCATCATTCATCCATATCATAATCCAACTCCATCCATTATCATCCTTAATTCAATCTTCTTATCCACCTAGTCCCATTTCAACCACATCCTAATCTAATCCATTTATCCCTCACCAATCACCTGTTATCCATCTATCCATTTAAATCAAGCATCTAATCCCCATCCTTAATAAAAAATCATCCTTTGAAAATCCAAATTTGGTTAAGGATTGTCTCCTTCATACCCCATCCAACTTTCATCCAAAACCCAATCATTATCCTCCAAATCATCATTAAAATCCTCCATCTAAGGATCCAAAACCCTAATCATTACCTATCCAAGTCATCATCACAATCCCTCATCCAAGGATCCTAGCCCTAATCCACCATCACCCATTTCAACTCCAATCTTCAAATCAAAAATCAAGACCTTATGTTGATCTTATTATCATCATCCAAACTTGCTTAAGATCGATAGTCTATCTTAAGTATAGTTATCAAATCTCATCAATTCCTGCTTAAGAATGTTAGTCTTGTTACCTATTTGCTCCACCCTGGCTCAAATAGGTAATATATGGGTGCTTCAGGAATGTTTAAAGTTGGTGTAAGGCTTAGGTCCTAGTTTTGGAGGAATAAAACTTACTTACAAGTTAATTTATTCTCCTTTATTATTGTATTGATTAAAAGGGAGTTTTAGTCTTTGAATTTTCCTAAAATAATGAATGGGATTAATGTTATAGTGTTTCCCAACCATCTTCCATGTAAGTGTGCATGCTTTCTAAGGATCAAAAGTGAGTTTTCATACATTTTAGAACCTTATTTCTTCCTAAAATCCATGTACTTTTCTTAGAGGGAATTTTGTTCAATAGTCTGATTAGGTTTCTAAAACTTAAGTCTAGGTTTAAGTCATAGTGGTTTGGTTAGGGTTAATTCAAACATTGTTTGGATCCTTCTCTATGGTTTCCCATTCATGTTGTTGCATGTCTCTCATTAATGAGGCATTTTCATTCAATGGTAGAATGCTTTAACTCTTTATCAGTCACAATAGGGAGTAAGATAGTGAAGTTCAGTAATGAAAAGGAGAAGTCAATAGGGGGACAACATATTCCTCAAGGGTTTAAATCCTTAATACCTTTCAAGGCATCCTACAGGAAAATGATGCAATACCATGAGATCAAAGAGGAGAACAATCAAGGATATAGATGTGATGCTTTTCAATGACCCGTAGCAGTAGGTCTAGAAAGGGGACTATGCATAAAAGATTAGAAAGAATTAGTTACAGGGAAGAGAAGAGAATAAAAATCTATATTAATGGACAAGGTTGGTGTAGGATGACATACTCAAAACTAGAACAATAATAAGGGGACCTAAGGTAGTGGTTTTTTGTCATATAGAAGATCTACAATGAAAGCAACATGAGAAATCTTGACAATAATATGAAGATAGTTAAGTGTGAGAGGAGGTAGGAGCTTGTGAAGTTTGCATCCTTTTCAGATCTGCTAGGGTTGGATATAAGGTATGTTACAAATTAAACTTTAAAATAATTGTGAATTCATTTTGAGAATTTACAAGTCTACATCGAGGGTTTTGCCATACAAATGACTATATAAGGCTACATTCTTCTACAAGATCATACCTATGAAGCTAAATCTATTGTAGTCTCTTGTGAGTCCTAGGGTTTTATGAGAATGTAGAGATATATGAATATGAAGTAGGGTATAGAATAGTGAATTGTCAAAAGCTTCATACATCATGAATAAGGGTACTACAGGTGGTGTCTTAAATATACAGATCTTTGATATAAGTCAACATGGAGTCTTTAGCCATGATGACAATAGGATACCAACCTGTGGAAGCCACAGAGTGAGACCTATAGGATATAGGTTTTTCTCAAATCTATCACAAAGTGTTGTCAACAGTCTAATACTTGCATATCTTTAGGAAAGAAGCTTTTCATGGTCAAAAGGAACTTTGCCTCAAAGTCATGATAAAGGCCTACTTAGTCTTGTAGAAGCCTTGAAGCCCTACACCATCATAAGGGAGTCTGCAGATATCAATATGCCTAGTGTACGAACATGATTGAAGGCCCTAACAAGGATCTCAGAAGCCAATAATAGAAGAGATCATCAAGAAATAGAAGTAGAGGCATTGAGAATATGTTGACAGAGGGTATGGTAGATGACAGTATGTAGGACAATGACAAGTCTTACCTTGAAGACTAGAAAACTAGATAGTGAACATCATCATAGCAGAGCACAATGAGAAAACTAGTAGACAAGGCCACAAGGGGTATAAATAGACTTAACAAAAGCCCTCAAAAGTCAATTCAGAGGTATGATGAAACTTGAATAGGGTCTGTAAGGTACTAAAGAGACTATCACTATGAAGAAGACTGTGAAACCTATATAACATAGTCAAAACAAGGATGCTAATAAACACAATGACCTAATAGAGGTAATGACTGCACTAATGGTGCAGGTAGGACTATGCTTAATAGTTGAGGTATGACTGTGGCTGGTAAGAAATGATGGTTAGAGCACTAAGACAGTGACCAAAGGGACACTGATAGGTGTCAGTGAGGGTTAGTCTATGAGAAATGGTCATACACAGTCAAGGCAAGAGGTCTAATGAAGTTGCTTCAAGAAGCCTGTAGTGATCTTTATGAGGTTTGGATGCTACAAAAAGTCTACTATAGAGAAAATAGAGGATCATATTCTATCAAGGAAGGTATAGCAATAGTCATGGATAGAAGTCTGATAGAAAGATTCTAGTAGTGAAATGGAATAAATGAAAAGTTTTAAGAGCTAGGACAAAGAGCAATACTCCTACATACAGAAGATGAAATTTCCTAAAGGAGAGTTTGTTTGGTTCCCTGTAACATATAACCAAGTTCTTGTAGCTTCTTTAACTACACATAGTGAAGGAATGAGCTGACAGTAAGGCAATAAAGATCATTTAAGAAGGCAGTTAAAGTCCTGAAAGGATTAAGGCTTTCCCTTACACCCTCCAAAGAGTCTCAGGTGGTTTTAAAAGTTGAGCACATGCCTTATCATCATGTAGTGATAGTCAAGAAAGAATGAAGGCAGTTGGAACAATTATAAAGTAATGAAGGACATGTTGATCATCACCCACCTATCTAGGAGAGTGGAGATAGCAACTACAAAGATATAGGAGCCTAAAGGGGAGCATGCAAAGTAAACAAGGTTGAAGAAGTCAAACACTCCATCATCCCTCAATTCCCTTAAGGAGCTTTTCAAGTAGTTTAACCAGGAAAAAGATTCTCCAGGTGCCCAAGTGAGGTTGACCAAGCAACACAAGGCAAGGAATGCATTATTTGTCTTAAAAAATTCCCTCCTAAATTCTCTCCTAGGCTACAAGGAGTAAGTAGATGCCTAGGTTAGGATTTTCTAGAAGTTCTTTTTGCTAAAAAAGATGGTAACTTTATTTTTTGGAAGAGAACAATATTTCAACATTGGCCTTTTGAAGAAATACATTTTTTTTTTCTACATTTGTACTCAGTTGTAATACCTTTTTGATCAATAAAAGAATCTATTTGGCCTATTCAACACTACTATATTTTGTAAGATCATAAAGTAGTTGATTTTTCTCTACTTATAGTATTGTTGTCCTTGAGTTTTATCCTATTTTTGTTACCTTTATGCAGAATTATATGTAATGTGCATGTCATAGTTTTGTGAAAATGAGTTTATATATGTTTTAGTTGTGAAATTATCAAATATTTCTTCTAAATAGTGTTAGAAAACTCAAACTCCATCCTATGAAATGTACTCATGCATGAAAACATATCAAAATCTTGAGTTGTGCAATGAAATAGTTAGTTGATTGGTCAGATTGTGTATGTCTCAGACAAGTACAAGTTGCAAACATTTGGTGTATCACCACATCAGTAGGTTATAGGTTTAGTTTTGTACCATTTTCTATCTCTTTCTCTAATAAGAGCAGTAGTTTATATTTGATCTAGGTGATAAACCAAGGGAACTAATCCTCTCTAGAGATTCTTCTTAATCTATAGGAAACTCACATGCCTTAGGATGTTTCCATGCTTATCAACTGAGGAGAGAGTTTTAAAATCACTCTCTCTTGGTTGCACTCAGGAGTGATAATAGTTTTTGGCACACCCAGTGGGACTACTCCACCCCAAGTTGGAGTTACAGCCAAGAGATTTAGTGTTGTTCTCAGTGTATTGAAAACATTTACTAGCACATGGTGAATCTACAAGTGAAGAATCAACTAGTTTAAGCAGTCCAGATGCTCAAAGTATATCAAAGATCAATATTTTGGTGATGTCTTGGTCTTTTCCTTTGTGGGAAGCTTCCTAATCACCCGGTGGTTTGTTGGTATGTATTTATTTTTCCAACAAATTAGACCCAGTTTTTTTTGTTTTCAAAGAATATTTCATGAAATTCTAGCTCATTTTAATGGTCTAGCATGACAAACCATCAAGGAAAATATGTCCCTTTACCTCCTTTACATCAAAATGTAGTTTTAGAGCCTTACCAATACCCATATCATATTGATAATGTTGTTGGTTTCATCGCAAACAACCCCGTCACAACAAGATATCTACATGCTCATCATGCTTGCCTCCCACCCTCCCCTACTCAACCTTCTTGGCATCATAATAATGCTTATAATCATCCACAAGAAGGCTATTTTGCTCCTAATCAGTATGTTTACCCTCCTAGCCAACCTTAATATGTTGATAACATGAGCATTCGAGATATTGTGTTAGACTTTCAAAAATAGTTTGATGCTATTGAAAGAGAGCGAGTGTATAGAATGCAACAGGAAGAGATTTCTTATCAAGCCTATCTCCAACAACATGAAATAGAGGCACAAGTCAGGTATGAAGAAGAACATTTTACTACATAGGTTGCAGAAAAAGAGGAACAAGTGAGGCAGTTCTGCTTGCCCAAATCCAAAGGATGGAATCTTAGTCAACATCCTTTAATCCTAATTTAATATGAACTCCTCTTACAACCATGGATCAACCTTTAAAATAGGAGGTTTCAGAGCTCAAAATCCCAAGTTTCAATTATGGAAAGCTTTCTGAATCAGCAAGTAAGTCTCCTCATTTTAAGATTCTAAGTTTTAAAAGTTCACATCCTTTGTGAGAGCCCTTACAAGTGCAAAATTAGTCTATGATGCGTCAAGAGTAGCCCATCCAAAAGCCTATTCTTCCTCAAGAATCCAAAAAAAACTTTCAAAATCTCATACCAAATCAGTTTTCTTGTCTTATCACCATTTCTCTTTTCAAGGGTGGACCGGCTGTTTGGCAAGCCAGTTGGTTTGAGGAGTCAGAGAAGGAGTAACTGGTTGAGGAAAAGGAATAACCATCTACTATTTATGAACCTATATGTGATGAAAAATTAGAACTATTGCAAGAAGAACAAGAGGTTGTTGTTGTTCAAGTACAATGTTCCCAGCTGACTATGAGCATAATGCATGTGCAGAGGATGTTGATTCATGCTTGTAGAGGATGTTGAATCATGCTTGACACTGAATCCTTTACATTTTGATTCATTTGATGTTTTTTTATAATGCTTTTGATGAGATAAATGAAAATAAAATGCAAAGGTTACAAGGTGAGAGTCTTTAGTCACAAAGACAACTTATGCAAAATCTAGTGGACATTGAATTGAAAGGAAATGAAGAATTGACATTCTTGTTTGATCAACTGTCCCATTTTGTAGACAAAGAAGAAGAAAACATCCATATGCCACATCAACAATAGGTTTGGAGCAGCAAGAGAACGTCAATTGCTTCGATGAGCTACCTTATTTCATTGACAATGATGAGGAAAAGAAAGCAAGCAACCTTATCCCAGGGAATGGAGAACTTGATAGCACATATTTGTTTGAGGAGCTTCCACTTTTCATGGAGAATAGTGTTATAGAGATTGAGCTTAAGAAAGAAAAAAATGAATATTTGTTCTTGATTATCTAGCAGGGATATTAGCTTCTTAGTGGTGAAGAATTCACTATTAAGTGCATCCAAGGCTTCTTTTCAAAGCCCACTTCATAAGAGACTCAGGAACAACATGAGCACAAGGAGAAGATGGCCCTTTTTCCAAGTCACAAGAGTGTAAGCATCAAACTAGGACTATGTTTTTGAACATTAGCTTGTCAAAGGGTTGTCCTACCAGACATCTAGCTCAGTTGGAGGCTAATGAGAAGAAGATACCATATGGTATGCTTGATCCAAAACACAAGCTTGATCCTCATGGAGGAAAGAGCCAACTTACTTATGTAAAGATCATGAAATAGAAAGATATAAGACAACTATGTACACCCCTTAGCATAATGGAATTGCAAAAATAATGAATAGGACATTGATAGAGAGGGCTAGGAGTATGCTTAGTGGGTTCAGACTAGAACACACATTTTTAGCAAAAGTGGTTGCTATAACTTGTTACTTAATAAACTTGTCTCCTACATTATCTCTTGTTGATAAGACACCCATGGAGGTGTGGTTGGGTAAAAATCAGTGATTGAGACATCTTAAAGTATTTGGTTGTAAGCCATATACACATGTGCTTAGGGAGAAGTCGTCAAATTTAGAGAACAAGGTTATTAAATGTATCTTCATCAACCATGGTTTTCCTGTAAAAAGGTACAAGCTTTGGGATCTAATGGATGATAGAGTTTTGTATAGTATAAGTGTTATCTTTAGAGAAGTCAAGCCTTCTTCCATAGTATTGCAGCCATAAAAGGATGGAAAGAAAGATGTTTAACTAATGGTAAAGACTGATATGGTTGAACTAGAAGCCCACAAAGGACTTAAAGAGGAGGAGAGATTAGATAGTTCAGAGTGTTCCAAAGAAGAGATAAAACCTACACCTCAGCAATTAAGGAGGTCTACTCAGTAAAGACAACAACTAAATAGGTATACTCCTGATTGTAGATGTTATTTTGTATTGATTACTAACATTAATGAGCCTAGGACTATGAAGGAGGCTATGGGTATGGATGATTTAGAGTCTTAGAAAGTGTCCATGGATGTGTAGATGGTTGAATTAAATAAAAATGACACATGGGACCTAGTACCTTTACCTGATGGGTGAAAACTTGTTGGATGCAAATGGGTGTTAAAAAAAAAAGAAGGTTCAAATGGTAGTGTTGACAAATATAAGTTGAGATTGGTTATGAAGAGTTATTCTAAGGCTAAGGGAATAGATTATGGTTAGATTTTCTCCCTAGTAGAAAAGATGACATCCATTCAGTTTCTATTGTCTATTGTTATAGTGTAGATCTTGAGGTTCAACAGATGGATGTGAAGACAACATTCCTTCATGATGATTTGGAGGAAGGGATTTATGTGACATAACCAAAGCACTACATTGAGAAAGGTAAACAACAATTGGTTTTAAATTGAAAAAATCTTTGTATGGACTTAAGCAATCTTCTACGATGTGGTACAAAGAGTTCAATTATTTTGTGTTAAGTTTAGGATTTTTAGATCCAAATCAAATCATTACATCTACTATATAATGGATAGTGATCATATTCTCATTATTGTATTATCTAGTGATGATATGTTATTTTTTGGTAATGGGAAGGATTTAATTTGTGAATTGAAGTCTAAGCTTTCAACATAGTTTAAGATGAACTTAAGGGCAACTAGGTACATCTTGGGGATGGAGATCAAAAGAGATAGAGTCAACATAAAAATTTAATTGGTCTAGGTTAAGTATGTGAACTTGGTGTTCGAGAGGTTTAACATGTTATCTTGTAAGCCATTTGTGTTCCTATTATGATGGGGACAAAGTTATCTATTGATTAGTGTTCAACTTCTCCTAGTGAAATGGAGGATATGAGCAAAGTACCCTATGATAGTACAATTTTGAGTTGGATGTATGCTATGGTCTACACAAGACAAGACATTGCCCAAGTAGTAGGAGTCCTTAGTTTATTTATGGTTAATCCTGGATGGGTACATTGGGATGCATTGAAGAGGGTCTTCAGGTACTTGTGGGGTACTTCTAAGTATTCCTTATGCTATAATGGTTACCCTATAAGGGACATGCATTCAATTTCTATTTGTATACTTTTGGATCCAAATTGGGTTAGAGATGTCAACAGTAGGACATCCACCAATGGATATGTTTTCACTAAGTATGGTGGTACAATTAGTTGGATGAGTAAGTGATAGAATATGGTTTCTTTTTCCACTACATAAGTAGAGTACATGAAAGCTTTAATGCTTGTTAGGAATCCATATGGATTAAGAGATTATGTTCAAATGTTGGGCTAGATGCAAGATCCATTATAGAAATTCATGTTATGATAGTTAGTGTCACACGTTTGGCAAAGAACCCAAACTTTCATGCAAGGACAAATCATATTGATGTCCAATACCTTTTTTATTGATATGACAGAGGATGGAAGGGTGATACTAGAGAAGGTTTATATTTTGTAAATATTGTAGATTCATTGACAAAGACAATGAGCATAGACAAGTTTAGGTGATGTAGTGAGTCTATAGGACTCTTGGCCCCTAGAAGTTAGATTTTAGTGTTGGTAATTTCCCATTTTATCTTGCAAGGTGTTCAACAAATGGGAGAAGGTTAAGAAATGTGTATCAACCTTTCACCTAATGTTAAGATTACAAACAATGTGATTTTTAGATTAAAAATTAGAAAAAAACAATTTTTGGGCTATAGAGTTGGGTTTTGGCCAAACTACAAATTCTAGGTTGTTTGGCACTAGTTCACTAGTTCTATTTATGTGGACCTCTTCAATATCTACAATAAAAATAGGGCCCAATCAACCTCCTAGAATAAAAGTTATATCCTCTAGAAATTGGGCCTCTTGCATAAAAATGTAAAAGCATCTAGGATACATACAAGAGCTATAATGGGGAGTTAAACTTGTTGACCAAATTATGACATGTGTTGTGACACATCATAAAGAATATTTAGATGGGGATAATGGATTCAAAATGGAATGCTCAATTTGATGAGTTGATTATAGCAAGGTTATGATAGATGGAAGGAATGTGTTATTTTAGTCTATGGACTCATCTTAGAATTTGGGTGTTGGATGTATAACTAAGGATTTTGACACCTTTATTTTGGGTGGTTTTATCTCATGTTTTTCTAATTACCATTTGATGTTTTCATGTATTGTATATCCTATTTATTGGGTACTTGAGATGGAGGTTTGATGGTGAGTTTTGTAGGTATTATTATTCTACCAGAATTCCTCCAGATCTCTGGTTGGTGATACTTTTGTAAAGGCTTGCTATAAAAGTGTATTGTAACTATGTTTTTTTCTAAATAATAAATTGGACAATTTTGGATTGTGGGGTTTTTTTCTCAAAACATGGTTTTCCCCATTTACACCTGTGTTATGGTATCTTGTTTATTTTAAGTTTATTTGTTTCTACTTTATGTAATTGTTAAAAGACTAAAATTTACACAACATTATTACTAGAAGTTTAGTGTAGGAAGTGTTTTTGGATGTACCTTTATTCCTTTCATTTGGTATCAGAGATTAATCACCTCAAATTCTAGGTGTTGGGTAGAGGGTTTTTTATACTAATATTCATTTGATTGGGAGCTTGCACATAGAGGGTCTTGATCTTATTATAGGAAGAGATGGAAAGCATATCAAGGATAGAGATGGAGAAGTTCCCAAGCACAAACTTTGAGTTGTGGAAACTCAAGATGTATGATGTGCTTGCAAACCAAGATCTATGGGATGTAGTATTTGAATCCAAACCTATAACTATATCACAAGAAGACTGGGACAAGATGGATCTATAAAGGCAAAGGGTCTCATTAGACTTAGTTGGATGATTTGGTGTTGTTGAATGTGCATGAAGAGACTACCATAGTGAATCTTTGGGAGAATCTTGGAGAAATTTATTAGGTTAGATCCCTAGTGAGTAAGATTTTCCTAAGAAGAAGTTGTATACCCTCAAGATGGAGCACAATGGGTCTATGAACAAACATCTAAATTCCTTTAATATGGTAGTTACCTAATTTCACTTTGTGGGAATGAAGATGGAGGAGGAGGATAGTTATGTCACCTTGTTGTGTTATTTTCCAGATTCATGGGACTACCTGGTTATGACAGTTAGGGGCACTACCACCAAGTTCAATATGGATATAAAGTAGTTGTATCTTTTCTTTCTTAAGAAATGAGAAGGAAGACTTCTAACTTAGCCAAGGACACCCTAGTGGTTCGTGGAAGATCCAAAGAAAAAGGAAAAAATAAGAATAAGAGGCTAGATAAATCTAGATCTAAATCTTGTGAGAGATCCAAATCTCCTAGTAAGTTCAAGGTGAAATGTTGGAATTACTATAAAGCTAGACACATTAGAAGAGACTGTAAGGAGGAGAAGAAGAAGAAGAAAAAGGTTGACTCTAATGATGAGTCTAAGATATCCTCCTACGATGATGGTGATGCTTTCCTTGCTACCTTGGCTACTCATGCATTGGAAGGTACGTGGTTGATAAATTGTGGTGCCTCTTTCCACATGACCTCACATTGGGGTTGGTTTACAAAATATGAAGAATATGATGGTAGGAATATGTACCTTGGAGATGATGAAGAGTCCTAATTTGATTCCTGTTGGTCATGATGTTAGTCATTCACAAACATAGAATAAAAGTTACACAACAACCTTTACTCATCTTGAAAGATACGATGAATTCAAAGAATTCATGATCCCAAGTCTCCGTTGATTAGGTCTTAATCTACTGATGTTACTCAGTGGTTGATGTGTGTTGCTGTTTTCCATTCAGGGGCCTTACGTGTTTCTGCAAAGTTTATCATCATTCCTCCAAATATCCTGCTCTTCATCTGATCTGCATAAATCTCCAACAATTCTACCTCTGCACTTATGGATTCACTAAAATAATGTGCCTACAGGCTGATATTTGCATGATTTCTACCATTATTTGCAATTGTTTGCATGATATTTTCAATACTACATGCATTTAACTCAAATATGCTAATGATTTTCAGTTACCTATGGGATTTCAGCATATTTTTCTATTCTGCTTGTTATTTATCATGATTTGCAGTTATGGTGATGAATTTATGAAATTAAAAAAAGGAAAAGGGTTAAAGAATGAGATTCCCAAAACTACTTGACTTAGATCACTGATCCACATACAAGCTCCCATACATGCAATGAAAAGAAGGAAACTAGAATCATACTTCACCAGGACATTCCACAAATCCACATGATCTAGTGCAAATCTTCAAAGGAAAAGTTGATAACAACATGTAATGAAATGAAAGCGCTTCCAGTTGAACACAGCATTCACCAGTACATATCCAGAAATCAACATGAAGATTACGTAAAATTTACAATCAGGATGTAATCTGAAACTTCATATCCATTCAGTATGCTCAAGAACAGGTACATTTACAGTGATCTAAAGAAAGAACCTTGACATTTCAACAATTCTATCCTCATTAGTCTCAGTAATCCGATCTCCTAATTGATTCTACAGTAATCGTCCTTAATGTGCCAGATGCGTCTGTGTATATCCCCTGTATAATGTCTCAGGATCTGGCTCTTATATAGAACAAATGCCAGAAAACAGTTACAATGATCCAAGGACCAGGATCCTCTCATAATAATCAACGGTCCAGATGAAAAGCACATGCTTCGCCAGTTGGCAAATGTACAGCTGGCACAGAATATTCTAGCATCTTTGATTTGATTCGGTCTCCAGCTGGCAAACAGCATATTTGACAATATCCTCCTCATTTCTGGTTGATGTTGCCTCCATGTGCGACTTTGCAATGCTCAGCTTCAGCTCTAACAGCATCATGACTTCCTGCAAGTAAACAGACAAACATTAAGTTCATCATCATGTGGATAAACAACAGGAAGTTAAACGTTTTATTAAACATGCCTCAAAAATATGTAGCTACAGGCAATCAGGCTCCAAATTTCTATCGCTCTGTTTTCCTGCCCATTTCCTTGTATATCGGGTTCAAATTATGATCATGCATTGCAACATACTATCGGAATGACAATTTTACATTAGGCCGACGGTTAAACTTATATCGACACCAAAAATCATGATGATGTCCATCCATCGGGAAGACATGTTCTATCGGCATGATAACTCAAGATAAGGCCGATAGCAAGACTTAAAACTTTCGTCTGCATGATATTTTGGAAATATGATGCTCCCCCTTCCGAATGTCCAGATGATGCAACCGTTATATTTTGCTTCTGTATATTGGGGAAAAGAATGACATCATCATCATCATCATGTCAAAGGAAAATAGGAGGATATGAAATATGATCCTGCTGCTGAGGAAAGGAATATGATGGTGACGTCATCGTCATATTCGGGCTTCATTAAAATGCAAAAGATGACGTCACCGTCATGTTCAGTTAAGATCAGGGGATAAATGTAATATCGGGTCAGCTAAGGAAGATGATCAGGTGGTGAATGTAATATGACCCCTTTGTGGCCAAGGTAACCCTCTCGAAAGATCAGGATGATGATGATCATCAGGATATTCGGGACTTTTGTTAAACTTAGAACATGACGTCATCGTCATATTCGCGAACCGGATCATGTTTTGGAAAATATCCTGCCAAAGGGAAATGTGATGATGATGTCCTCCTAATATTTGCTTCTTCGTTTATCAGATCAGGATGACGTCATCAGGATATTTGCAAAAGGTCATATTTCTCGGCAGGAGGACATTACGAAATGTCGGGTTACACAAACAAGATCATGATGATCTTGACAACATGACAAGATAAAAATATGATGATCCTCCTCATCGAATGTATATTCCGTCTTCGAAGCATGAGGATGAGTTGAGGTCATCAACAGGTTAGCGCTAGGGTGATATTTAAAATATGATCATGCTAAGGAATGGAATATCACCCTCCCTTGAAAGATAGGGTGATCATCAAGATCATGCAAAAGGAGATCAGGAAGATATGATGACGTCATCATCATATTCGCGAATATCAGCAAATATGACCCTTCCTTGAAAGATAAGGATGATGACCCTCCGATAGGATTTTGACATGCGCATGTAAATATGCAGATAGTGGACTTTCTAAGCAGGGTGATATTATAATATCAGCATGATATTATAATATCAGGTTATGTTAAAGATATCATGATGCACGTATAATTTGAAATATCGGGTTACACTCAAAACATGATGCTCACGATGCGCATAAGGTCATTTGACGGGTAAAGGGCACTATCACCTAAGATTGACGTCCGGATATTGGGACTGCATGATTTTTATCAGGTGATAGATCAAGATCAGGATGACCTTGACAACATGACTGAGGATATAAATATGATGATCTTCTGCGATTATCAGGTTTGACCAAAACTTTGACTGCTCATAACTCCCTCATATGGACGAATTTTCTAGTGATGTAAAGGGCAAACCTGCATGGAATTTCAAGCTCTTTCTAAATATGAGGTCATAGAAACAAAATATGAACTTTGACAAACTAACCTCATGATGATGACCAACCTCATCGAATATCATGATGATGATGCACCTGACTCATTTTTACCAAACCGCCAGAAAGCAGACAACACAAACCAAGCCAAAAGTTGGGTCCCTGTTTTGATAAGTTAAAATGGGGCGTGTTGTGTAACCACACAACAACTTGCCACCAAAGAAAACAATAAAATTCAAATGATTCAAGTGATATGATCATAGTCATCTATAGTATTCTAATTCTTTCTAAGTAAAATCATCATGATCTTTGAATGATAAAGTTTCATCAAGGTAACAGTGCTAACAAAGGATCATGTGTGTGCATATGATTAATTATCCTCATCTTGAAAGCAAGTTGAAAATATAAGTAACTGGTGTTAAACTACATAGTTGGAGATCATCCCTCATAGCCAACCGGATAGAGCCTTGCTGCCAGCAGGCATTCATAGCCCCGGCAAGGTTATCTATACAACCTCCCTAAGTAGAGCCCCACTGCCAGCAAGCGTCTATAGCTCCGGTAGAGTTACTTAGATGGCCTAAGTTTATTGTTTATATATTTTTTTATTTATATATCTGATATCATCATGTCAGCTCATTTGTACAAGGTATGGTCACTTGCAGCTTTAGGTTGGAGATTGTATTGGTAGCAAGGGAGTCCCTTTAGATTTTTCACTTAACACCTATACTCATATCTTCAACAAGCCCAAGGCTGTTAGGTGTTTCATTGTGTTTGATTCACTTTGGACAAGAAAAGGCACCTGATGAAAAGATATTATAAAACCTGATCATGAATATTTATCAGAATGAATTACAATCTATATCTAAATCTGATCTCATCACTTGAATCCTAACAATTTAGTTATTTTCTTAGGTGATGAAGTGCATCATCTTGACTTACCAAAACAAAAACTCAACCAAAACAACACAAAACAGAAGAAACCCTATACAAACAACTAACCTACAAAAAGGAAACAACAGAAACAGAACAAGAAAGCAAAACAAGTAGACTGTACAAACAACTAACCTACAAAATTATATACAAACCACTACTAGGCAAACAAAAACTAGAAAATGACCTAAGTACACCTGTATTTGCATACTTCTTTCGATTGTGCAGGAGCATTAGGGTATTAGTTATGGTTCTCAACCTAGCAAATTTATCTTTATATTCTAAAAAATATTCTAGTATTCTGAATTCACTGTATTCAACAGAATGACTCTTGATGATCAGCAACTGAGGCAGCTCATCATGCTCATGATTAATCCATATGCATGTCTTATCTCCTGAATTTCCATAATCAAAATAGTAATCAACATCATTCACTGTGGAAAGGAGAAATACAACCTGGTGTATTTCTGATTTTGCTAGACATGCTTCTTCATGGGCAGTTGGTCTTCCATTTGATTCTATATTTTCACTGCTTAGCCCAGTGCCTGGTCTCTCTTCAAATTGAAGGATGTATGACTCTTGATGTATTAATTCTTCATCTTTATCCAACTTTATCCCTTCATTCTGGATGTTCAGTTTATCCTCCAGTTCAGGAAACTTCTCAATATTTTCTTCAATTTCCTGCACATCAGCATCTAAATAAGTATCTTTATCATCATAACCTGATATACAAAAATTTATCCCTTCTAAATCACTTGACTGTAAAGGAGAAACAACTTTCACTTGATAAGGACACTCCCTTGTTTCATTCTCAAAATATTTCTGGAGTGACATCTGATCATGCACAACAACTCCAAAGTCTTCTACATCTTCATCTTTCAGGAATTGTTCATTAAACAATTCACATCTTCTATCTAGTAAAGTGCCTGGTTCCATTAACCTGCAACATTCTTGTATTTGATCATTCAATTCAAAGAAGTCAAGTAATAAATCAGCATTTATTTTCTTCTCTATGACTCCCTGAGTTACCACTATAGGAACTTCATCATCAGCAGTGAATTTAAATTGCTCTACTATTTGTTTATACTTCTCTTTACCATAGAATGACTCCAGGAAAGACGTTTCATCTTCTTTATCAAAAGTATTAGGATCAGAATCACAAATATTATCCTGATGAGTGATTTCTTCTCTAAAATTTTCACAAGATTCATACCTGCATACTGATTGGTCCTTACTTGTATTAGGAAGTAGAGAACTCCTATCAATCCCACCATAAAATGAATCCAGGAAAGATGTTTCCTCTTCTTTACCTTCTGGAACTGATTCAGCTATTGTATTTTCTAGAATCTTTTTCAACATGATCAAGCAGGCGTAGCAATCTCTCTCTGAATGCTCTTCATCATGTAATCTGCACCAGCTTTCAATCAAGACATCATCAGTGGATAAACCTAATAATTGACTACATTGTATATTTCTAGACAAGTATAATTCAAAATCGTCAGAACGATCCACTTCAGTGTCTAGACAATTAATAACTTCTGGTGCTGCATCTGCTTGTTGCTCCAGAATTTCTTCATTTTCCTGCCAGACTTCTTCATTTTCCTGGCAAATTTCAGCCCTGAACACATCTGGAAAGAATATTAGTCCTTTCAAATATAAATCCAACCTTGTAAGGAAAGTTAAACAATTTATTTCGCTGTGTTCCACAGTCTGGTGTATCCTGCAACAGGTGGATAAACCAAAGTTAGACAAACTGTGAGGGTAAAGCTGCCTACTCAAAGTTTCTTGAAATAAAGGAATGTTAATTTGACAATTGCCTTCATATACATCCATCAAAATGAGACTCTATTTTTCAATTTTTTAGGAGATCCATCATATCTCAGAATAAAACTTGAAAGCTCAGAAAATCAAACAAATATTTGAGGCTTTAAGCTAGATCTTGCAAAGGTGCAACCAAAACATCTCAGATAAGAGATATTTGCAGACATTTAACTAAAATGCTGAAATATTTATGTAATATTTGCAGAAATCCAGAAATCTCCAGCTCTGGCCCTCCTTCTGAACGCCAATTTATGTTGCGTTAGAAGCAAGGGGCCTGCATAAAAATGAATGATGACTGAAGCAATAGTGTCTTTTCCAGTTCTGCCCTCCTTCTGTTGATGATGCTGAGAAATAGCTCAGCTGCCCTCCTTCTAGCACCAATTTATGTTGCGTTAGGAGCGAGGGGCCTGCAGATATGTTAGCAAGATTTAAAGCAGGCTGATAAATAGAGGCAGGGGATATCACATCAACTGAAAAGAAATTATATGCTGAGAAACAGCTCAGCCCTCCTTCTGTTGATGATGCTGAGAAACAGCTCAGCTGCCCTCCTTCTAGCGCCAATTTATGTTGGTCATGATGTTAGTCATTCACAAACATAGAATAAAAGTTACACAACAACCTTTACTCATCTTGAAAGATACGATGAATTCAAAGAATTCATGATCCCAAGTCTCCGTTGATTAGGTCTTAATCTACTGACGTTACTCAGTGGTTAATGTGTGTTGCTGTTTTCCATTCAGGGGCCTTACGTGTTTCTACAAAGTTCATCATCATTCCTCCAAATATCCTGCTCTTCATTTGATCTGCATAAATCTCCAACAATTCTACCTCTGCACTTATGGATTCACTGAAATAATGTGCCTACAGGCTGATATTTGCATGATTTCTACCATTATTTGCAATTGTTTGCATGATATTTTCAATACTACATGCATTTAACTCAAATATGCTAATGATTTTCAGTTACCTACGGGATTTTAGCATATTTCTCTATTCTGCTTGTTATTTATCATGATTTGCAGTTATGGTGATGAATTTATGAAATTAAAAAAAGGAAAAGGGTTAAAGAATGAGATTCCCAAAACTACTTGACTTAGATCACTGATCCACATACAAGCTCCCATACATGCAATGAAAAGAAGGAAACTAGAATCATACTTCACCAGGACATTCCACAAATCCGCATGATCTAGTGCAAATCTTCAAAGGAAAAGTTGATAACAACATGTAATGAAATGAAAGCGCTTCCAGTTGAACACAGCATTCACCAGTACATATCCAGAAATCAACATGAAGATTACGTAAAATTTACAATCAGGATGTAATCTGAAACTTCATATCCATTCAGTATGCTCAAGAATAGGTACATTTACAGTGATCTAAAGAAAGAACCTTGACATTTCAACAATTCTATCCTCATTAGTCTCAGTAATCTGATCTCCTAATTGATTCTACAGTAATCGGCCTTAATGTGCCAGATGCGTCTGTGTATATCCCCTGTATAATGTCTCAGGATCTGGCTCTTATATAGAACAAATGCCAGAAAATAGTTACAATGATCCAAGGATCAGGATCCTCTCATAATAATCAACGGTCCAGATGAAAAGCACATGCTTCGCCAGTTGGCAAATGTACAGCTGGCACAGAATATTCCAGCATCTTTGATTTGATTCGGTCTCCAGCTGGCAAACAACATATTTGACAATATCCTCCTCATTTCTGGTTGATGTTGCCTCCATGTGCGACTTTGCAATGCTCAGCTTCAGCTCTAACAGCATCATGACTTCCTGCAAGTAAACAGACAAACATTAAGTTCATCATCATGTGGATAAACAACAGGAAGTTAAACGTTTTATTAAACATGCCTCAAAAATATGCAGCTACAGGCAATCGGGCTCCAAATTTCTATCGCTCTGTTTTCCCGCCCATTTCCTTGTATATCGGGTTCAAATTATGATCATGCATCGTAACATACTGTCGGAATGACAATTTTACATTAGGCCGACGGTTAAACTTATACCGACGCCAAAAATCATGATGATGTCCATCCATCGGGAAGACATGTTCTATCGGCATGATAACTCAAGATAAGGCCGATAGCAAGACTTAAAACTTTCGTCTGCATGATATTTTGGAAATATGATGCTCCCCCTTCCGAATGTCCAGATGATGCAACCGTTATATTTCGCTTCTGTATATTGGGGAAAAGAATGACATCATCATCATCATCATGTCGAAGGAAAATAGGAGGATATGAAATATGATCCTGCTGCTGAGGAAAGGAATATGATGGTGACGTCATCATCATATTCGGGCTTCATTAAAATGCAAAAGATGACGTCACCGTCATGTTCAGTTAAGATCAGGGGATAAATGTAATATCGGGTCACCTAAGGAAGATGATCAGGTGGTGAATGTAATATGACCCCTTTGCGGCCAAGGTAACCCTCTCGAAAGATTAGGATGATGATGATCATCAGGATATCCGGGACTTTTGTTAAACTTAGAACATGACGTCATCGTCATATTCGCAAACCGGATCATGTTTTGGAAAATATCCTGCCGAAGGGAAATGTGATGATGATGTCCTCCTAATATTTGCTTCTTCGTTTATCAGATCAGGATGACGTCATCAGGATATTTGCAAAAGGTCATATTTCTTAGCAGGAGGACATTACGAAATGTCAGGTTACACAAACAAGATCATGATGATCTTGACAACATGACAAGATAAAAATATGATGATCCTCCTCATCGAATGTATATTCCGTCTTCGAAGCATGAGGATGAGTTGAGGTCATCAACAGGTTAGCGCTAGGGTGATATTTAAAATATGATCATGCTAAGGAATGGAATATCACCCTCCCTTGAAAGATAGGGTGATCATCAAGATCATGCAAAAGGAGATCAGGAAGATATGATGACGTCATCATCATATTCGCGAATATCAGCAAATATGACCCTTCCTTGAAAGATAAGGATGATGACCCTCCGATAGGATTTTGACATGCGCATGCAAATATGCAGATAGTGGACTTTCTAAGCAGGGTGATATTATAATATCAGCATGATATTATAATATCAGGTTATGTTAAAGATATCATGATGCTCGTATAATTTGAAATATCGGGTTACACTCAAAACATGATGCTCACGATGCGCATAAGGTCATTTGATGGGTAAAGGGCACTATCACCTAAGATTGACGTCCGGATATTGGGACTGCATGATTTTTATCAGGTGATAGATCAAGATCAGGATGACCTTGACAACATGACTAAGGATATAAATATGATGATCTTCTGCGATTATCAGGTTTGACCAAAACTTTGACTGCTCATAACTCCCTCATATGGACGAATTTTCTAGTGATGTAAAGGGCAAACCTGCATGGAATTTCAAGCTCTTTCTAAATATGAGGTCACATAAACAAAATATGAACTTCGACAAACTGACCTCATGATGATGACCAACCTCATCGAATATCATGATGATGATGCACCTGACTCATTTTTACCAAACCGCCAGAAAGCAGACAACACAAACCAAGCCAAAAGTTGGGTCCCTGTTTTGATAAGTTAAAATGGGGCGTGTTGTGTAACCACACAACAATTCCCTGATGGATGAGTGAAGGGGACCAATGGTGTACTACATATCCTTGGTTTGACATGAAATCTTATTTTTGTTGGTAAAATTAATGATGTGTGTGCAATTTGTTTTATTTAGTGGAGGGCCTAAGATGGTTAGAGGGAATATGGTTCTTGCTAAGGGTATTTGTATTGGCACTCTATTTTAGTTGGATTCATGCATAATTCAGTGCAATAGATCTTCTATTCCTGTAGTGAAGGGATTTGTAAAATCTTCACCTTCACCATTAGAACTAGCAACAAAGAGGTGTGTTGTGTCTACTTCCAATGGTCATGCTTTCTGGGTACATAAGGGTGCTCATTCTTTGGAGACAAAACTTTTAGTAGAGAAAATAATGTTATGGCACTAGCGGATGGGTCATATAGGTGAGAAGGGTCTATGAACCTTGAAAAATAAAAATCTTGTTCAAGGGTTGAATGATTGTAACCTTAAGTTTGATTTTTGTGAACATTGTGTTTATGAAAAACAAAACCATGTTCAATTTTATTCTAGTTCTCATAAATTTTTTGGGGTATTGGACTTTATACATTCTAATGTTTTTGGTTCTATATGTGTTCCTTCAATTTTAAAATTTGTATATTATGTATCTTTCATTGATTATTATAGTAGAAGGACATGGGTATATTTATTTAGGAGTAAAATTGAAATCTTCAATTGGCTTAAGGAGTTTAAAGCCCTTGTAGGAAATTAGACTGGTAAAAAGATTAAGGTTTTGAGGGCTAACAATGGTAGTGAGTTTTGTTTAGTATATTTTAACAAGTTCTATAAAGATCATGGAATAGAAAGACATAAGATGACTCCATACACTCCTTAATAGATTAGAGTTATAGAAAGAATGAACATGATGTTGATGAAGAGGTCTAGGAGTATGTTTAGTGGGGTCAGCCTAGAACAAAATTTTTGGGTAGAAGTAGTTGCTATGACTTGTTACCTAGTTAAAAGGTCTCCTACATCAACTCTTGTTGAGAAGACACTCATGGAAGTGTGGTAAGGAGAAATCCCTTATTGAGATATCTTCGACTATTTGGTTCTGAGACATATGCACATGTGCCTAGGGAGAAGTGATCAAAGTTAGATAACAAAGTTGTTAAATGTATCTGCATTGGCTATGGTGTTTGTGTAAAATGATACAAGCTTTTGGATTTGGGGGTTGAGAGAGTTTTACATAGTAGAAGTGTTATGTTTAGAGAAGTCAAGACTTCTTCTACATTATTGCAACAAGAGAAGAATGGAAAGAAAGATGTGGTTCAACTAACCCCTAAGATGAAGAAGATTGAACTAGAAGCCCATGAAGGGCCTAAAATGGAGGAGAGATTAGATAGTTCAAAGAGTTCCAAAGAACAGATAGAACCTTGACCTCAGTCATTCAGGAGGTCCACTTGGAAAAGATAACAACCAAATAAGTATACTCCTCCTAATTAGAGATGTGTTTTTTATTTGATTACTAACATTGATGAGATTAGGACTATGAGGGAGCTTATGGGTATGGATGATGCAGAGTCCTGTAAAGTGGTCATGGATAAGGAGATGGTTGCATTAAATAAAAATGACACATGGGACCTAGTACCTTTACCCATGGATGGAAACTAGTTGGTTGAAAATGGGTGTTCAAAAGAAAATAGGTTTAGATGGCAATATTGAGAAGTACAAGGCAATATTTGTTGTGAAGGGTTATTCCTAGGTTGAGAGAATATAATATGGTGAGGTTTTCTCACCAGTAGCAAAGCTAACATCCATTTGTTTTCTATTGTCTATTGCTTGCAGGCCATTATGTGTTCCTATTATGATGGAGACAAAGTTATCTATTAAGAAGTGTCTAAATTCTCCTAGTAAGATGTAAGATATGAGTAAAGTACCTTATACTAGGGCAATTAGGAGTTTGATGTATGTTATTTTCTACATGAGACTAGACATTGCCCAAGTAGTGGGAGTCCTTAGCTAATTTATGACTAATCTTGGATGGGTACTCTAGGATGCAGTGAAGAGGGTCTTTAGGTATTTTTGGGGTACTTCTATCTATTCCTTATGTGATCATAATTATCCTACATGGGACCAAAGTTTGGTTTCTATTCATGTATTTGTGGATCCAAATTGTGCTAGAGATTTAAATAGAAGGAGATCCACTAGTGAATACATTTTCACTATGCTTGATGGTGCAATTAGCTGGATGAATAAGTCACAAGTTATGTTTTCTTTGTCCACTACATAAGCATAGTACATGGTAGCTACTCATTCTTGTAAGAAAGCTATTTATCTTAAGAGATTACGTTTAGATGTTGGGCTAGACATAGGAGCCATTATAGTTCAATATGACAATTAGAGTGTCATATGTCTAGCAAAGAACCCAACTATTCAATATAGGAAAAAGTACATTGATGTCTAGTACCATTTTATTTGTGATATGATAGAGGATGGAAGGGTGATGCTAGAGAATGTTTGATGAATGTTGTAGATTTCTTGAAAAAGACTATGAGCATAGACAAGTTTAGGTGATAAGGTGAGTCTATGGGCCTTTCAACCCCTAACAGTTACATTTTAGTGTTGGTGAGTTTCTTCTTTTCTCCTGCAAGGTATTTAAGAAATGAGAGAATCTTAGGAAAGGTTTCTTAACCTTGCACCTAATATTAAGATTATAAATAGTGTAATTTTTAAGTTAAAAATTAGAAAAACTCAATTTCTGGGCTATAGAGTTGGTTTTTGGCCAAAGTAAAAATTATGGGTTGCTTGGCACCAATTTCCTAGTGCTTACCATGTGGATCTCTTCAAGCTCTACAATAAAAAAAATCCCAATTAGCCTCCTAGATTAAGAGCTATGACCTTTGCAGGTTGAGCCTCATGCATTTAAAATGGAAAAACATCTAGGACACATAAAAGAGTTGTAATGGGGAGTTACACTTGTTGACCAACTTATGATGCATTTTGTGACATGTTATAAGGCATCTTCAGATGGGGATAATGGAATTAAAATGGAACACCAAATTTGGCGAGTGGATTATAACAAGGTTATGACAAATGGAAGGAATGTGTTATTTTTAGCTCATGGACTCTTCTTGGGATTTAGGTGTTGTATTTTTAACCAAGGATTTAGGTGCCACTATTTTGGGTGGGTTTAGCTTATGATTTTCTAATTACCACTTGATGGTTTCATATATTGTATCTCCTATTTATTGGGTTCTTGAAATGAAGGTTTGATAGTGAGTTTTGTACCTATATACTTATTCTACCAGAATCCTCTAGATCTCCAGTTGGTGATACACTTGTGAAGAATTACTCTACAAGTGTATTGTCACTATTTTTTTGCTAAATAATATGTTGGGCAACTTTGGATTTTGGAGTTTTTCTTCTGAAATAGTTTCCCCATGTACACTTGTGTTATGGTATCTTATTTATTTTATGTTTATATACATTTCTACTTTCTGTAATTGTTAAAAGATTGAAATTTGCACAACACTCTCCTTAGAAGTTTAGTGTAGGAAGCATTTCCATGTACCTTGCTTCCTTCTAATCCCATGTCCTTGAGTTTGACCAAATGATCTATAATAGAAACTTTATTAAATCTTGAAAACAATATTAAGTTCCCTACCAAATAACTAGTTTCCTCTTAATATTTATTAATCACTATACATGGATTCAACCATTATGATTATTGCATACAAACCAAATCCTTCAAAATCCTTTCACATGTATATCATCCTACAGAGAATTATGAATATTTCATACAAACCACATCCTTCATAAGTCCTTATTCTATGATGTGTTAGAATGACAGTATTCTAGTAAAAGAATAGTTTTTTAAATCCAACTTTTAGCACGAGTAATAGGCTTGATATGAATATAAGTGATTATTGCATACAAACCAAATCCTTCAAAATCCCTTCACATGTATATCATCCTACAGAGAATTATGAATATTTCATACAAACCACATCCTTCATAAGTCCTTATTCTATGATGCGTCAGAATGACATTATTCTAGTACAAGAATAGTTTTTTAAATCCAACTTTTAGCCCATGAGTAATAGGCTTGATATGAATATAAGTACATATATAAACAAGGCCGTGTTGCAGTGAAGTTCCTGCCAAATGCTGGCAGGTCAGTTCTGTCAAGATTGTAGCTTCATTAAATATAGCATGAGTTCAGATGGCACCAACTGTCATGGCCTCAACTTAGACCAATAGCGTAAATGTGGTTCTGACTTTTCTATTAGCACTGGAAGATGTATTGTTTCAGTTTGCAGTTATGTTCATTCATGCCTTATTTCTCAGAGTTTTTAATATTATATATTAATGTATTATATGAATGGAGAAGAGAGATTTACTGTCTAGAGAGAATGACCTTTTGTCAACAAGTGTCAAACATTAAAATGATCACCCTTCAGTCACCCTTATACCTGAAAGTATGCCATTAATGGTTCTGCCCAAAAGTTTGAGACATTTAACAAACATCCAAGTTGCAGTAGGTCTTGATAGCAGTGACTTCAAAAGGAGTTTCAAAGGCTTACCATGTTAGTTTGTGGCATTCACAAACCTCTTTAGCATGGTTTATTGTAGACTTGCAAAGATTTTTCAGAGTTATTTGTTGTTGATATTTTTTGATTTATTTTCTATTGGACATTTTCAATTGATGTGTTGTAAGCAGAAGCTAATCCATGTTATTTATAAACAATAATCAGAGTGCAAGAAAATAACATGGGACCATTCATACATACCTAAAAAACAAAATTGGGCCAGCATATGATCATTGACACTAATAAATTGATAAAATTGAAAACAAAATAGTTAGAAATAAAATTTTAGACAGTTGGATAATTTACACAAGATTAAGTTGATGGAGGCCTACCATAAGTAAATGAGAGAATGGTTGTTTGTGAGCAAGGAGATGAAAATATATCTTACTTAACCGTCTAATTCTTAGAATGGACTGTAAATAGATAGGAGATAGAAAGATGTTGATTGCCAAGTAGTATCTGTGGTAGAGCTACAACAGGGCTGTGATTGAAAGGGAAAATGCCATGGAGGGTTTTTTTTGTATTAAATCTATGTGACCACCATTTTTCCCAAGAATTTAGGTTAAAAAAAATTATTCTTAGTTTTGGCAAAAAAAAGTCTTAAATAATTAATTTTTTTTATTTATTGAATACATGTAAACTTTAAAAGTCTGCAAAATTTTTAGCTGACCACAAAATTCAATGAAGAAATTGCAGTTTAATGATAATAAGTGAAAACATATAGGGGAGAGGGCCCAATAGTGGTGCGGGTACCAATAGTTGTCATAGTACATGTACATTGAAAGCTCAATATTTTAAAAGTATGGAACTAATAGTTGTAAGAAAGGACCCAATAGTTGAACAAAATATGCCCATTACATTCAAAAAACAACAAATCATATGATGCCACATTGACACACTAAAAAGCATGACTTAATGCACAACTGTTGGTCTAACTTTTTTTAGAGGCCTATTATGACCCCTCAACAAAAAGTAGGTTCATGACACCTTTTTTTTTGGGTCTATGGGGGTGAAACAAAATATTTGAATTGTCCACATCCTTGGCCACTCGAGGATATAATTTTTTAATGTTAATATTGCATGTTCATTGCTATGTCAACCCATAAAGTTAGGGTGCACCACTATTGGGCCATCTAGTCCCCTAAAAATAATAAAATCCCATACTTATATCTCAACATGTTTTTCAACAATTTGTGAAAGGTGTTGTCAAAATTGAACATTAAACAGATGGTTGTTATTTTCATGTCCAATAACAAGTAAAGTGTTGAAGGCTATTAAATCTTTATATCTTCAACGCTTATATTTATCTTAGACAACACAGGGAAATGCCTTTCCTTGCATAACAATTATCTTGACAACATCCTTTCCTTAGGAACAGAAAAAGTGGAGGTGGTGGTGGAGGAGATCTAGAGCCTTCTGAAGTTGCAGGAAAAACAAATATTTAATTTTTTATTATTGATATTCAACCACAAAAATAACCTCCACATATGCTACTTAATTTCTGTAAGATTATTATAGAATAATAGTGTACACAACTATCTAACTGAGTAAGTATGGAGCTCAATAGCCACCAATGATCCAAAAATGAAAATTAAAGAGTCAAATTTGTTAATATCGTATAGTAATGTAAGAAACAAGAACACTTTTAGATTTGCCTAGTTAGTATCATGGCATATTACCATCATTCATATCATAGTGAGGTTAGATACCCACAAACTCCATCAACACAAGTGAACTAACCATTAAGACAAAATTATCCACTCAACATGGAGAAGAATGGGGATTTTGGCACAGAGAGTGGGAATTAGCTAGTACATCAACCAAGGAATTTACATTGATGCCAAATTGAATAAGCTATAGGCTTATATTCTACCTTGTATGCAACTTGACAATTTCATCCATAGAACAAAATGACATGCTAAGGAACCAACCTGAGCCAGAGCATATGACATTGTAGAGTAACATTCCTACAACCCTTTCTCTGTAAAATATAGTTCTCTCTACTTTAATTATAGCCTACACAATTGAACAGTTAGTGACCCCTAAGAATATTATAGCTCCATATAAGGCACCTGCAATGATAAAAAGATCAGTGTTGTTGTCCCTGATTTCCAACAGAACTATTTTTTAGTTAATAAGGTAATAAGAATTTTGTGTAGGCATTCACTAGAGGCGAAAATAAACCATAGATGTTTTGATAGTGTGTTTAGCTATTTTTTTTGGAAAGTAACCTACCTAGAATTGAAGTACATATTGTTTTGTGCCAACCCTCCAAACGATTGTTCCAAAGAATAAGGCATAGGAAAGTGTGAAGAAGTATCTAAAATTGTTATATTCAGTGCTACACCAGTATGTCCACCATTGCTTCCACAAGCATGACTTGAATTGTCCAAAAAATGACTTAGAATACTGGGTTGGAAGCCTTAGATTCTTAGCTGCTAATGTTTCTCCACTCTAGTGTTTAGCATACATATTTTGTGTAGGAAATATATGCAATTCGTATAGAAGGATAAAACTCACGTTGCAACAACTAAATTACATGCCAAGTAGGAATGATAAAGAGAGTTAATTTTGAGCATCACCTGCATTTTCTGCAACTGTTATCAAGAATTCTCTAACATGCACTTGGATGGGTCAATGGAAGGGTTCTGTCAAATAGTTTGCGTGCTTTGTGTATGCTTCCTCATTTCTCTGCAACTACATTCTTTGATGAAATTCCTATGCCCCTTGATAGATGTTTGTGCCCTAGTTGTTGTTTTGGGCCATTTCAACTGCCATTTGCATTTGCTTCAAAGATTTTTTAAAAACTTTTCCATCAAATCCATCTTGTGCGTAGCTTGCTACCGTATCAATCCACAAAAACCCAATAATTTAGGGAAAAATATGAGCAATTGGAGATTGATTTCAGCCCCCCCCCCAAAAAAAAAAAATTTTAAACGCATCTCAAATCTGCATGTGTCTTTACTTTTGTCGTATTCCATATTTGCCATGCATCTCAACAACTATCTGTAAACCCAGAAGCATAGCAAATAAAAACCCTAAATGTGCTAGCGCAATGGAATAGCAGACCGCATTAACTCCTGACTTCGAAATTCACGCCTTCACTTGCCTCGTGAAAATCCTAGGGATGTTCTGACATCCTGTAACCTAAACTTGGATGTCAGAACCTAAACTTAGATGAATAGCAAGTAATGAAATCTACATCTAGTTAACTTTCAAGCATGTTTCTACTTTGAATGTCTCATTGCAAATTAGCTCCAAGGAAATCCACTCTCTGATTCGTGGGTTGTGGTGAGTTTAATCACTTGTTCTTAACAGTCCCTTTGATATAGTTCTAGGGCAGGAACTAATAATAAAATGTTTAAAATCTTCTCTCACCCATAAATAAATTGTCATGGCATGTATAGAGGAGTTTTAGCAAATGTTCTAGGATTACACACCTTAAGCGACGATAAAAAAAATTGGTGTCCCATGTTGTCCCATTGTCTAAAGGTAATCAATTATATTCTGTGTTAAATTCTTTCTCTATGTGGGTGCACGAGCATTCCTTAGGACTTAGCCCCAGGACATAATCTAGGTAATGGTGGTTTTTTGCTTTATTTTATAGTCTTGTCATTAATATTTAGGAAACACCCACATCTTTCCCACATACTATAAGGAGATAAAACAATTATGCAACAAGAAGATGAATGATGAAAAATAAATATGCAAGAAGGAGGAGTGTGACTTTAGAGACTTCTTATTACTCACATGACCATGGGCATGAGGTTCTCTTATGTTCCCTATAATCAAGTTAAATCTAGCAAGCAAAACCATTGCACAACGCCAAAGTAGACTAGAAGAGAACATTTAGATCCAATATTATAGGTGGATGAGGGAATTCCTCCTAAACTGATTACTGTCTCCAAGGATAGTGCATAATCCTCTCTCTAACATTCCAATCATCCCCCTCAACATGCTTTCCATTTTCTCTTTTTATATATTTATTTTAGTCTATGTCTTCTCCTACCTGGAACCCACCTCTAGCAGCAACCCAATAATGGAATTCAAAAATATGGCCCATGTCGCCTTCTATTGCCATGTGCCAAATCTTCCACGCTCCTCTACTCTTGTGTCTAGCACCATCACTCAACTCCTTTATTGGTAAAATCAAATATTTTAGGAGCTTAAAGCAGCTAAATCAAAGGAAATTAGAGGTGTGCAGTCGTTAAGAGTCAAACACATCCTCTGTTGGCATCATGGAGATTCTATCTGAGGAAGAGTGTCCATCATCCATTAGTAACACACCCTCTCTAATTGGAGAGTATTGAGCCCCCTACAAAACTCATGTCTTCTCCTTAAATCTTTAGCTCCTCCATTTACTTGACAAGGATCCCCAATCATTTAGACAAGGTGTTGCTCATATATTAAAGCATGACTTTTGTTAAGGTATGGGATGGTTTGCCACCCCTTGTCACTACCAAACTTCTTTCACATCAATTTTTAATCATCATTAATCTTCATCCTTAAATCTAATGTGCTCAAATTTCCCATATGCATAGGGTGCAAATTCAGATTCATTTTGGATAGCTTGAAGCACAACACATAGATCTATGCAATGCTTTGACAAGAAGTCCATTCCTATCTTTTTTGATTTTTTTTTAATTATAGTTTATACTTGTCAATATAGTGATAGAAATTGAAGAAAATTTATTTCTTCCTAGAAAATATGAAAGGGAAATCCAAAAATTGGTTCTACATATTTTTTAATAAATTGACAATCAATACTCTTTTGTGCCTTGTGTGTGCTTCTACATTTTGCATTCATGTCTACTAAGGTATTGCCAACTACCACACTTGATGAAATTCTTGTATGTCTATACTCTACCTACAGTGAAAGATGTGACATTTCCTTGTATCAGTCAAGAGGTAGAAACAAAATAACATAACTGTACCAAACCACTACTCTACATCAATTCTCAAGAAATAGAAATCAAAACTAAACATAACAAAACACACTACAATATTAAACTGGAACATACACCACTAAACTGAAAAGCAAACAATCTACTCCTACCAAAAATGCTATTCAAGCAAATTACCCATTCTCCAAGTGAATAGCTAGCTTGACAAGGGAATGGTCTGCCAACCTCTTGGTGGATCCTCCAACCCCCCTTTTAACCCCCTTAACTTCTATTCATCAAAAGCAATAGGAAAATCACCCAAATATCTAACTTCAAGAACACAAACATGTATATGTATAAAACATGTATATATAAAAAAAACAGTGGAAAAATTAAGATATCAAGGGAAACACAAATACATCTTCTCTTTGTAATCAAAACCAAAACCTCCATGAACTCACCTATACATAGTTGAAATTCCACCAATGTAAAATTAAAGCATTGCTCGCTATCTGACATTATTTTAAGATGCATAACAGAGCATGCATTTAGAAAATTGGCTCAATATTGCAGTATTCATCCTTGCAAGTGACTATGCGATTCAAAAAATAAATAGATGATAATTATAGACTCTTGACCTACCACCTAGTATGCTCTCTTTTGTATTTGTCATACGAACAACAACAGAAGAACAACCATATTTATTGGCATGGCATGGATTTCATGGTAATTGTTGGATTTGCAATGACAATAAATAGATATGCATACAATCTTTGCAAAAGCCTTGTGAGGTAGAACACATGGTGGGAAGATTTTCTCCTTTCTACGCTCGTCTCTATACACTTAGAATGCAACGCTTGAAGATAATATAATATAACACCTGTAATGGTGGCCCACAATGTTGACGTATAGCACCAAACAAAAACTCCAAATAAACAACAAAAACATGCCGACCACTACAAACTAGCAGTTTCACAGTATTTGTGTGTAACGGACCTGCCGATAGACCTTTTTGTAGGGGAGGGAACCAGTAATAAATGTTTGGAAGTTTTATACTATGATGGAAGGTATGTGTGTGCAATGTTTGTTTAGGTTACGATCTATCAATACGGAGTTGGAAATAATTTGTTATTGTTTTGATTGAATTTCTTTTTAATTATTAAAAGATTGAAACACATCTACGTACAGCTACAACAAAGAGCATAAACACACAGCAGCAATATATAGACTTACATATACCTATAGAAATTAGAAATGAAAGGGATTCTGAAATCAACATATAGATGAATTGAAATATAAGCTGGTACAACAAATAGATCTATTTACATAACAGCAATATATATATATATTTACATATGTATACATAAATTAGAATGAAAGAGGGGCATCCAAATAGATGAATTTTCGCGGGGAACTTATTCTACCACCACCCCTCATGTTGAGGGGGCAGTGGATTGTTTGGATTGTTTGCTTGTATCTCTCTATGTCGTTCTTCATCATCCAATACGGATGCAGCCATTCTCCGATGTTTGGCAGATCGTTGTTACTATAAATTTTGGTCGAAGATGAAGTATCGCAAATTTTCAATTTGATCACTTTGGAACTATTGCAACCAAGTCAAATCAGGTTGAACGGCTGGATGGATTATTTTTTTGCCATTGCGAAACATGCAGGTACAAATTTTAAGAGTCCAAGATATCAAATATTGAGAATGAATAATTCCAACATAAAATCGAAACACGAGGTACAAATTTTAAGAGTCCAACATATCAAATATTAAGAATGAATAATTCCAGCATAAAATCGAAACACAACGACCGCCTGGAGCTATCGATACACTTTCTTGACATTTTATTTCTACGCATATGGCAATTGGCCAAACCCAATGATAAAGAAACATTGCAAATAATATCCACTATCTTAATTTTGAAAAAAAAAAATTTAGCAGATTTATCAATATGAATTCACCTTACAACCACAAAACAATTAAAAACCATCTGGGACATTCAAGATAGTCCTCCTAGAAATAAATAGCATAATATCAAGAAGATATGGGCCCAAAACAAGAAACGTTATTTGAGCATGCATTTGGTCCATCAACATTGGCATTAGACACCTAAGGCTGCCTAAGAGCATTTTTAACTCCTTTTGAGATGTCCTGGTGTGGCCATAGTTATGGCACTACACTTCAGAGCAAGGTGTCTGATGTTAGATATGGCTCCTTGAATCAAAATAAGCTCTTTGGAAATGCTTTTCCAAAGCCAGATTTTTGACTGTTCAACAGACCACTAGTATAAGGCTCAACACTTTATTATCATGAAAAGCTTTAAAGATTTACTTTCAACTAATACTTGTAGGTGCAGTCTTTTAAACATGTAGACATGATTTGAATATGCAAGAATGCAACCAACGAAATTACATTGATTATAACAGGCGCATCTATTTCTCAACCAGGGTCTTCAAAACATATAGGTTTTGGTGATCATATTATATCGAATTTAAAGAAAAAAAGGAAAGGCATGCGGACATTATGGCTGGCTCTCCAACTAATTTTGGATTAATTAAATTATTGTGGAGCAGAGTATATAAGAATAGTAAAGTAGGGAAAATTCGTCTACAAATAATGCAATTACAAATTTTTGCAGAAAGATTGTAAGAAAAAGTATTAGGGAATGTTTCAAAATAAAAACGAGCAGTGGGAACTCCTGGAAGTTATGGAAAAAAACAAGAGAAAATCAGAATAGAAAATTACTTGCTAATTGTAATTTCGCCTCAAGTGGTGACTGGCAAGAGTCGACTTACATTGTATTTCACAAAAAATAGCTACTATTGTCTCCTATGCCTCCACTTGATTTGTCATATGGGGTTCAGTCAGATAAAAAAATGGCAATGGAATCAGCACAGATATAGTTCAATCCACATGACATTGCCTTTGCTAGATAAATTTTTTCTAGCGATGATTAGAGTTGTATAATTCACAAAATATTTGGTTTATTTCTGGCTTCCTTAGTTTAAATGCCTTTTGTGACATTTTCAATGCCTTTTGTTTCCTTCTCAATATTTTTTTCTTTTTCTATTATGTGAAAATGATAATGCAATGTTTTAGGTAGATTTCATTATTTTTTATATTAATTATGTTAGGAAACAAGATCTATAAGTAACCAATCATAAAATATGAAATAGATAATAAATGAAATGAAAATTATTTTTGAAGAGAAGAGTCAAAATTAAGGTTGAGTAATGATGCATCCAAAGGTGTAGAGCAATCTTGCATCACCAAAAAAAATGATTTTCTTTTTTGTTTCTTTCAATTTTAGTTTTTGGGGATACCTATTTGTTTGAATAATGATTTGGAAGCTTCAAAGTTTCCAAAAATGCTAAGAATACTAGGACTTACTAGTTTTAGTAACCCTATATTGGAGAAGCAGTTGGGTCTAAATTTTTTCCCAAAGATTCGAAATAGGTAAATAAATATTCTTGATAAATTTCAGTCCAAGATCATGTTTGAATTTCAAGATATTAAATTTTTAGTTTTTGAGGTTCATGGAAAAAGTTTTAGAATCAATTTTAAGGCACTTAGAGGTTGTGTAATGGCTCAAAAATTGGCCGAAAACCAATGCATCAAATGGTTTGTCAATCGGACGCCCGGATCAAAAGTTATGGCCTCTGAAAGTTGGGCCTCCCATATTAGAAAATTTAAAAATGTGCGAGAGATAGAAAAGAGTTGTTAAGGGAAGCTACACGTGTCAATAAGTGTTTTGACACATCATAAGGCATCTTTTATTGGTAGATAATTTAGGTGCCACTTTTGGGTGGTTTTAGCTCATGGTTTTGTAATACAATTTGACAGTTTCATGTATTGTAGCTCCTATATATCAAGTGCTTGAGATAGAGGTTGTGTGTGGGGGAAATATGATAGATGTTGATTTGCATCTGGATCTCTAGTTGAAGACACGAGCTTGTGAAAACTTGCCTTGCAAGTATATTGTAATCTTATTGATTTTTTGAATAATATATTGAGCTTCTTTTCGAGTGTGGGATTTTTCACCTGAAAGGGTTTTCCCCATGTAAATCATTGTGTTTGTGGTTTGAAGCTTACAATTTGTAGTTGTGAGTGTGTTGGGTGGAGTACATGCTCATCAAGTGGTATTAGAGCAGGTTATTCTGAGTGTGCAATGCTAGGACCTTGAGGTAGGGGGTTTGAAGGTGGAAGCAAAACCATCAATTTGAGGTAGCTTCGCACTAAGGAATTTTTACATTAAGTATAAGAGAAGAAGAATCAAATCAAGATGCCTCTGCGAAGAAACCCTGGTGGTAGAAATACTATTGTGACTGAAGAAGGGATTAGAGCTCTATAGAGGCAGATCAATGCAATCCAAGAAGAGCTAAGAAGAGGGTTTGAACCAAGAAGGAGAGATGAAAGTGAAGATTAAGATGATGCACAATCTGAAGAAAATGATGGAGAAGTAGAACTTGAACATGTTAAATTGATAAAGGCCATAAAAAAATTGGGAAAAGGCCAAAAATTGACATCACTACATTTTCTGGTAATCTCAATCTAGAAGAATTGATAGATTGGATCAATGACATGGAGGAATATTTGAATATGAAGAAATAGAAGATCTTGAGAGGGTTAAGTTTTCCAAGACCAAGCTCAAAAGTCATGCGAAAATTTTGTGGAAGGAGGTGCAGTTAGAAAGAAACTGGAAAGGAAAAGAGAAGATCACCAGATGGGATAGAATGGTTGATAAATTGAAGAGACAATTTATTCCCATGGATTATGAGTTGGAACTTCTAAAAAAAATACAAGGTCTAAGACAAATGGACAAGACAGTCAAAGAATACATTGAAGAGTTTTACAAAGTCATCATTAGAGTAGGTCACATAGAGGTTAATATAGAGAAGGTAGCTAGGTATATCAATGGGTTGAAACCCAGCATCCAAGAAGAATTAAGCCTGGTTAGATTGACAACTATTGAAGATGCATATCAATTTGCAATGAAGATAGAAGAAAAGTTGAACATAAAATTTGAGAATAAACAAAGAGGAAGAGGTCGTGGTAGAAGAACTAGTGGAAGATCATATGGGGGTCGTTGACAACAAGATGAACAAAAGAAAAATGAAGATGTGGGTATCAGTCAAAATAACAGGGGTGAAAATGCATACTACCCTCGAGGACAAAATGATGGGTATTAGAGAGGAAGAGGTAGATTTGGAAGAGGGCTTGGAAGAGGAGGATTTAGAGGAACCTGTTTTAGATGTGGTGAAGAAGGGCATGGTGCATATGACTGTCAACAAAATTAGGGAGGAACAAATAGAAGATTAGAGGGTAATGCTAGAGTTGCCCATGTTGATGAGGAGGCTAGATTTGAACATTCAAAAGATGCAGAAAGGGGAGAAGCTCTTGTTATAAGAAGAGCCTTGCTAAAAGTGATGAAGGGGCTAAATCATAAAAACACACAACAAAAGAAATAAAATATAGAAAATAGAATATTACTTTATTGATCTGGGCAACTCATTACATTACAGAAGCTCAATTACAACATGAGGAATCAATCCTCCACAGGCTGCAACACACTACAACTACACCTCACCAGGCTCTAGAATCTTCTACCTTCTGTAACCCCAAATCAGCTAGGGTTTCTATTTTCCCACCTATGCTTGACTCTACACTTGCCCCCCCTTAACTCTCTACCATCTAGGGTTCCCAAAAATGGTTATTAATAGCCTTTTTGGTGGCTAACAACCTAATTTCAAAATTTGCATCTCCCTCCAAAAATAGGTCAACTTCTGGGAGCCATAACTTTTGATCCGGGTGTCTGATTGACGAACTATTTTATGCATTAGAAAGCTCGTGGAGTGTTCTACGTACTAAGCACCCGCTTTGCTGGTTTCGACCATTTTCGAGCCCGTACGGGGCCGTTTAGTGCCTCAAACCTGAGTTTGAATAATTTTTAGGCATTTTTTGAGAAATAGAAACTTTAATATCTTTCAGTTCGCAAATGATTTTTGCGTGATTCCTTTGCCAAAGGTCTTATATTTCTGTTATGTAACTTCTTGTAAATTTTTATTTCAATCCGTGCCCAAATACAAACTTTCTAAAAATAGCAGGTTACTATTTTTAATAGTTTGGAAAAACTAAAAGTCCTACATCATTATTCAAGCGATTATGGAACCAGAACCACAAATTTTAAAATGAAATGGAAAGAACATCAACAATTTTGAAACACATCTTTTTTTGGGTGATGCAAGATTGCCCTTACACCACTAGATGCTCCTGCATCAAACACCCAAGGTAATTTTAGATGTGACCCTGTCACGTCTTAGGTGTTTGTGTGAGGAAAACCCAAACAGTCAACCTCTGCCTTAGACAAGCAAGAAGAATCTTCAACAGGTCTTCCTTTCCATTTCACCAGATATTCTTCATATTGCTTGTTCTAAGTACTTCTTCCCACATGGCTATCTAAGATCTCTTCTATCTCCTCTATTGAAGGAGATGCCGGAATACTCCACTGTTCTTCTATTGTTCCATCCTTTGTGCCACCCTCGTGATATTTTGTTAAATCAGTAATGTTGAACACAGGGGAAATATTAATCCCACTCGGTAGCTCTACCTCATATGCATTTCCTGAATCATGCTTCTTCAGGATTCTGTACGGTCCAAATTTCTTCATTTTTAACTTATTGTATGTTCCAATTGGGAACCTTTCTTTTCTCAAGTGAACCATGACTTCATTTCCTACCTGGAACTCCTCATACCTCCTCTTCTGATCTTCCTTAGCCTTGTACTGAATATTCATCTTATTAATGTGCCTTCTCACCTCTTCATGTAAATTCTTTAGATGTTCTGCAAAGTCTTCAGCTTCGGCACTTGTCTTTTCTCCTTTGTTTAGATTCATTAACTCTGAAGCATTTCTTGGACTATTTCCACATACAATCTGGAATGGTGATTTACCAGTACTCCCATTGACAGAATTGTTGTAAGCAAATTCTGCCTGTGGTAAAATCAAATCCCATCCCTTGGGTTTATCTCCTACTAAGCATCGTAGCAAGTTACCCAAACTCCTATTCACCACTTCTATCTGTCCATCAGTCTGTGGATGGTGTACAGAACTGAACTTCAAATCTATCTTCAACTTCTTTCATAATGTCCTCCAGAAATAACCAACAAACTTGGTATCTCGATTTGAAACTATGCTCTTTGGTAGACCGTGTAATCTCACCACCTCTCTGAAAAATAATTCAGTAATATGAACAGCATCATTAGTCTTCCTGCAAGGAATAAAATGTGCCATCTTCGAGAATCTGTCCACCACCACAAAAATGAAATCATGTCCTCTCTGTGTCCTTGGTAAACCAAGAACAAAATCTATACTGATATCATCCCATGGCTTCTTTGGTACAAGTAATGGCTGATATAGACCTGTGTTTTGACTTGCTCCTTTTGCCATCTAACATACTCTACAACTCTGCACAAATTTCCTAACATCCTGCTACCACTGTGGCCAATAATAAATTTCACCAACAATAGCAATGGTCTTATCTCAACCAAAGTGTCTGGCCAATCCTCCAATATGCTTCTCCTTAATCAGGTTCTCTCTCATGGAACTCCTTGGAATGCACAACTGGCTTCCTCTAAACAACATGCCATCTTGGATTATGAAATCCAACCATTTTGTCCTGTCAAAAGTAACAGGTTCCAAACAAGCTTTCCAGGCCTCTGTAAAATCTGGATCCTTAGGATACAAACTTTTGAGCTCATCAAACCCAACAACCTCTATCTTCATTTCTGTCAACAAATTTTGCCTTCTACTCAAGGCATCTACAACTCTGTTTGACTTTCCACTCCTGTGCTTCAAAACAAAATTATAGCTCTGCAAAAACTCAACCCATTTTAAGTGCCTTTGGTTCAACTTCCCTTGACTATTAAGATACTGCAAAGCCTGATGATCAGTATATAAAACAAACTCTTTTGGCAACAAATAATGTCTCCATTTCTTCAAAGCTTGAACTATTGCATAAAATTTCTGATTATAAACATAATACTTTTTCTTGGCCTCATTAAGCTTCTCACTAAAATAGGCAATGGGCTTACCTTCTTGGCTCAAAACAACTCTTATACCACTACCACTAGCATCACAATCTACCTGAAATACCTTATTGAAATCTGTAAGTGCTAAAATAGGTTGTTCTACGACTTTCTGCTTTAATGTATCAAAGCTCTTGTCTACTCCTTTAGTCCATCTAAATTCTTTTCTATCCCCTCTCATTGTCTCAGTTAGGGGTGCACAAATGCTACTAAAATTCCTGATAAACTTTCTATAAAAAATTGCCAAACCATGAAAAGATCTTACCTCCGTTGCACTCTTGGTGTAGGCCATTCAATGATAGCCCTTACTTTTTCTGCGTCCATCTTAAGACCTTCCTCTGAGACAACAAATCCTAGGTATAACAACTCCTTCTTTGTAAAACTACGTTTCTTTAGATTAATCAGCAACTTCTCCTCCCTCAGCTTCTCTAGAACTCTTCTGATATGCATCAGATGCTCATCCCAAGTCTTACTAAAAATTAAAATATCATCCAAATAAACAATAACAAAACTTTCCAAAAATTATTTTAGTACCTCGTTCATGAGCCGCATGAATGTGCTCAGTGCATTGGTTAGCCCAAATGGCATGACTAACCACTCATACAAACCTTCCTTTGTCTTGAAGGCTATCTTCCATTCATCTCCTTCTCTGATACGGATTTGGTGATACTCACTCTTCAGGTCAATTTTTGTGAAGTACTTGGCTCCACTCAAACAATCCATGATGTCATCCATTCTTGGTAATGGAAATCTATACTTGATCATTATCTTATTGATGGATCAAGAGTCTATACACATCCTCCATTCTCCATCCTTCTTTGGTGCTAGTACTGCAGGTACCGTAAATGGACTTAGGCTCTCCCTTATCAGTCCCTTCCTCAACAACTCCTGAACTTGTTTGTTCAACTCTTCATTCTCTGCAGGGGCCATTCTGTGGGCTGCCTTGTTTGGCAAACTAGCTCCTGGTATCAAATCCATTTGATGACTTATCTTCCTTACTGGTGGTAAACCTTCTGGTACATTATCAGAGATAATGTCTTGGAACTCTTCCAACATAGTTGAAACTTCTGCTAGTACATCTTCATAGTTCTCTTAACAAATCTTAGGATCCAATGCAAAGAAATGACACTCATGCTTCATACCCTCCAAAAATTTCCTACCATCTACCAGGCAAATTCTGGCACTACTACATACCTTTTTTTCCACGTCCTTTAAGGGCTTCAATTTATGACGAACTCCATCCTTTGTTAGGAAATATGTGTTTGCACGGCCATCATGGACATCGCTCCTATCATACTACCACGGCCTCCCCAATAGCATATGATATGCATCCATCGGTATGATATCACACAGCACCTCATCATGGTAGTCACCAATCTTGAACTTCACTAAACACTGCTCATTGACCAAAGCTCTATGGTCCTTCTACAACCATGCAATCTGATATGGATGTGGATGCTTTCTTCTTGTCAACTTCAACTTGTCAACCATCTCTTCTAAAACAAGATTATTAGTGCTTCCACTATCAATAATAATATCACAACACTTACCTTCACATTTGAACCTTGTGCGGAATAAACTCTTCCTCTGATTGGGTTCTTTCTCCTTATTTAACAAGGTTCTTCTGACAACTAGGGTTTCTCCCCTTTCAGCATCTTCAGAATGCTCAGAATGTGCATCTTCATCTACATGTGCAACTTGTGCATTGCCTTCAGGTCTTCTATTTGTCCTTCCTTGATGTTGCGAACACTTGTATGCTCGATGCCCTTCTTTTCCACATTGGAAATAGGTTCCTCTGAAACCTCCTCTTCCGGGTCCTTGCCCAGGTCTACCTCTTCCTCTTCCTCTTTGTTCACCATTGTTCTGGTCACGAGGGCTGTAGGTATTATCTCCTCTCTGATTTTGACTGGTGCCGACTTCTTCACTTTTCTTTGAATCTTGATTTCAACCCCCATAGGGTCTTCCACCAGTCCTTCTGCCTTAACCTCTTCCCCTTTGCTTATTGTCAAATCTTTTATTTAGCTTCTCTTCCACCTTTAGGGAAAACTAGTATGCATCTTCTATGGTGGTCATTCTGACTAGGCTCAACTCCTCTTGAATACTTGGCCTCAACCCATTGATGTAACTGGCTACCTTCTCCTTGTTGGGCTCTGCATGTCCTGTCCTAATAATAATTTTATAAAACTCTTCTGTATACTCCTTAACAGACTTGTTACCTTGCTTCAGTCCTTGTAGCTTCTTCAACAACTCCATCTCATAGTCCACAAGAATGAACTACTTTTTCAGTTTCTCCACCATCCGATCCCATCTGGTGATCTTTCCTTTTCCTTTTCTGTTCCTCTCTAACTGGACCTCCTTCCACCAAATATTGGCATGGCCCTTCAATTTTATTTTTAAAAACTTGACCCGATCTTGGTCTTCTACATCTTCATACTCAAAATATTCCTCCATGTCATTGATCTAATCAATAAGCTATTCTAGATTCAAATCTCTAGAATATGTAGAAACTTTGATCCTGGGCCTCTTTCTGATCTTCAAAATGGCCCTCAACAACCTAAATTTTGTAGGATCTCCTATAGCTTCTTGTTCATTCTCAGATAGCTCTTCTTCAACTTTATCTTCACTTTCTTCTCTTGTTCTCGGCTCAAACCCTCTTCGCAGCTCCTCTTGCAATGCATCAATTTGCCTTTATAGGGCTCTAAAACCCTCTTCTATCAAATCATTCCTCTCAATACGGTTTCTTCATGGAGGCATCTTGATCTCCTCAGTAAACCCACAACCTTAGGACCTAGTGCAAACTACCTCACGGTCGACGATCTGTCTACACACTCAGGAACCCTTGCTTTGATACCACTTGATGAAGGGGGTAAATCATAAAAACACACAACAAAATAAATAGAATATAAAAAATAGAATATTAATTTATTGATCTGGGCAACTCATTACATTACAGAAGCTCAATTACAATCTGAGGAATCAATCCTCCACAGGCTGCAACACACTATAGCTACACCTCACTAGGCTTTGGAATCTTCTGCCTTCTGTAACCCCAAATCAGCTAGGGTTTCTATTTTCCTGCCTATGCTTGACTCCAAAGTTGCCCCCCCTTAACGCTCTACCACCAAGGGTTCCCAAAAATGGTTATTAATATCCTTTTTGGTGGCCAACAACCTAATTTTAAAATTTGCATCTCCCTCCAAAAATAGGTCAACTTCTGGGAGCCATAACTTTTGATCCGGGTGTCCAATTGATGAATAGTTTTATGCGCCGGAAAGCTCTTGGAGTGCTCTACATGCTAAAAACTAGCTCTATCGGTTCTGGTCATTTTCGGGCCTGTACGGGGCCGTTTAGTGCCTCAAACCTAAGTTTGAATAATTTTCAGGCATTTTTCAAGAAACGGAAACTTGAATATCTTTCAGCTCACAAATGATCTTTGCGTGATTCCTTTGCCAAAGGTCTTATATTTCTGTTATGTAACTTACTATAAATTTTTACTTCAATCTGTGCCCAAATTCAAAATTTCTAAAAATAGCAGGTTACTATTTTTAGCAGTTTGGAAAAACTGAAAGTCCTACATCATTATTCAAGTGATTATGAAACCAGAACCACAAATTTTGAAAAGAAATGGAAAGAACATCAACAATTTTGAAACACATCTTTTTTTAGGTGATGCAAGATTGCCCTTACACCATTGGATGCTTCTGCATCAAAAAGAAGAGGGAATAGAAGAACCATCACAAAGAAAGAGCTTATTCCAAACAAGGTGTAATTGATAGTGGAAGTACAAATAATCTAGTCTCTAAAGAGATGGTCTGAAAGTTGAATTTGAAGAGAATAGAGCATCCATGTCCCTATAGGATTGCTTAGTTACAGAAAGATCATAAAGCTTTGGTTAATGAACACTTTTTGGTAAAGTTTAAGATTGGAGATTATCATGATGAGTTGTTATGTGACATTATGCCAATGGATGTATGCCACTTGTTATTGGGAAGGCCGTGGTAGTGTGATAAGTATGTTATCCATGATGGCCATGCTAACACCCATTCTTTGACAAAAGATGGAGTGAGACATAAGTTGAAACCTGTGAGAGAAGTTGTAATGTGCCAAACTGACATATTTCAATTTAAAATCAGATCTAGAAATGAATTATTAATTCCACCGAAAACATACAACAATTTCACCAAGACTAGCAAGCTAGTTATGCACAGAACAACACCAAACTAACACCATTTACCCAGAACTTATGGAATTGATTTTCTTGCATATTAATCTTATTTTATCATCCTCTGGACTATAATAATAGTCATAAAAGCTACAACAACTATATTTTCAAATCTGGAGAAAATTCAACAAAACCCACAAAAAACCCACAAAACTGTCGAATACTGAATGGAGCCACAAAAATCACGAAATATTTTTATTTGTTTTTTTATGATGTAAATAACATGAAAATAGGTCTAATAAGCTAGAGATAATAGTAGCAAACTTCAGCAACAAGATCTCCAAATAACAATGCAAATCTCACTACAATATTGAAGTATCACTGTCCAAGACAATGTGCAACACTACAGAAACAAATCCAGTGATACCCAGCTCGCCAAAAATGACATAGAGCCTAGGATGGATGTAAACAACACCTTCATAAACTTGCAACTACATGCAACAAAGAATACACAAAAAGGCAACTACAAACTATGAAATGAACAATCCTGCACACCAACACTGAAGATTGCACCCTCTAAATTCCTTCAGCCCAGATGCAAGCTCTGGATGAGATTGCTCCCTATAAGAAAAGGGTTTTCATCCTCTGATCACTTGATGCTCATGGGTTTTCATCCACAAGCCTTCTACTCCAATGGGGTTTCATCCATTAAAGAAGTGTTCTACAAATCTGCAAGTGTGAGAAAATATGATATCAACAATGCTTGCCAATGACCAATTTTTCATCTTTTGTATGATTCCAGGTTAGGAGAAGTGGGCACTCAATTTTCCAATGCCTCTCTTGAGCCTCAAAATATTTAATTATTTGAAATAATGTAAATTGCATTAGGACAATACTAAATATTAAACCAATTAATTTCCCCAATGTTGTTCAATTAACTCATGGGAAATTAATCCAAGGATTCCCACATTCCACCTGTGTTGGCACCATTAATAATATAATAAATTTAATATTTATTTGTCCAAAAGATAAACATTGCACTAAGACATTATAAATATTAAATAAATAATATTTTCTAATGTATCCAACAACCCTTGATTGACTATTTCAAGATAGTATAAACTTACTATTTTTAATAAATGCTATTTTTGGAAAAAGGGACATGACAAATCCTCCCTTCCCAAAATTGCTTGTCCTCAATCAATTACAACCATAATGCTCTAGATTCCTTATGCTAAAGTGATAAAACATGTCAAACTCCATACCAAACCTTGATCATGTACCTGTGAGGTGTTGCATCTTTTGCCAAGGGACATTATGCAAACTTGAAAACTCAGATTCCTGTGTGATAATGTTATGAAACCAACAAGAATATCCATGTAAATATTTTTATATATTCACTCCAATTCCAAATTTGAACCACATCTTCCCAAAGAAATTTTGTAAACTTACGAAATACAATTTTGGCCAACATCCTTCCTAACATCCTGAAAACTCTCAAAGTAGTGGATGTGAGATGAGTGACATTGTTGTAAAAAACACCAAGGCATAACTAAAACTTCCATGCTATCAATGTGTGTGTAGTATGTCTCCATTTATTTTCCATCAATAGCTGTCCTTTCCAACTTGCCTCTTCAGCTGTGTATATGCACTAGCAAGTGTCAAGTCAAACCTGAAACTCCTGCAACCTCTCCCAATGATATAAATATGATTTTTGTAGCTTATAGGACTATTAAAATAGTCAATGCATCCCCCACAATAGAAAATACATAATTTGAAAACAATTACTTCTTTTACCTCCATAGTACCGAAATATACATTGCAGGAATGCACAAGAAAAAAACCCATACTTTACCTCAACTTGAAAAATGTTTCTTTCATCTTTATGGACTAAACTATAACAACAATAGTTTAGTAGAGGATTATAAAATAACATCATACAACATCAACATATACACCATAATTCTCCAAAAACTGAATCTCCAAACAACAACTCATCGATATAGAATATGATGTCCATGTAAACACTTTTCCAATCTTGATAAGGGGTAAGCAATTGCTGCAAGAAACTTACTAGAACAACATGGTTTACCTTATCCTTATGGAATATGATGTACTCCTTGGTGTGTCTAAGAAATCCCTCCTTGAGGTTCCTCCATAAAATATTCTACTTCATTTCATATTTAAACATTGGAAAGATTCCATCCTTGTGCCAAATGAGACCATCTACAAGTGCCAACTTGTCACCCCATTTCTATGACTCATCACTCTTATTCCAAAGAATACCATATATGTTTAGATACACCCATGCAAGAATCATGTTATAATGTCCATAACATATAAATCCCATGACTGTCAAATAAAAACTCCAAATCACACAATTCTGCCAACATTGTTCTACTCTCATCAGAAAGATTAAATCCACAAATTCTGAAACTGATATGAATGGGGAAAATATCAATATGAAATTATCTACAACATTAATAAATTGATCTACAACATGAACACATTCCTCAATACACAAAACCCACAAATCTTCACACAACTTCGTTGTAAACCGTCAGACAACACACACATACTGCACTACTAGAACAACCTCCCTGAATCTCCTCTAGATTAGTGTTATGATGGATGGATTAATTTTCACCAATATTGCAAACCTTATTCTAACATTATCATGCAAGGATACTTGCTCCAAACACATCAATCTACAGTTGTTCATAATTGAAATTATCGAAATCAGCAACATGCAAGTGATGCAACAACTACAAAAATGGCAAACCTGTGTAATAATTATCAATATGAATAATTTTGAATTAGTGGGCAGCCACATGTGAGGTTTCAAAATATCTTCACAAACATCTACACACCTCTAAAATTCTTCAAAATCAACAACCCATAAACTATTTTCTTCAACAAGCTAAGTGGTTTTGAGAAGAACTTGAGACCATTTCTTGAATCTTTGTTCTTCATGCTTTCAAATTTCATGGAGTTCCTCCTTTGCATTATAACCATAACAACTCCATTTCCTACAACATCACATCCTGTAGACAATGGTTGTAAGAATTCTGAAATGAAAAGTACATAGCATGAGATGGTTACCTTCTCAAGCTTAACCAAAGCTTCTTGTGTTCTTCCCATCCATGTAGAAGCTTCTTTCTTTGTTTGGATTCAAAGTATTTCACATGAACCTTTGAGATGCATGAAATTGAAAGCATTACCAATTCCCCTGAGTTTCTTCCATTGTTGTACTTTCTCATGTGAATGCCCCTTAATAAAGTCATCCTAAAACTCCTCCTCATAAACACATAGTGTAGCAAATGTCAACTTCTTTCTCTCAATTTGAATGGAGCCCCACCTTTACATTAAGGAATCCCAATCACCTTCCTCTGAAACATCATATCCTTCCACAAATGGATACAAAAAATCTGAAATGAAAAGTACATGACATGAGTTGTTTACCTTTTCAATCCCTTCCAAATATTTTTTTGTTGCATCATCTTGAATGCCCTGAACATTAGTGTCTTGGCCAAAGTATGTCACATCATTCTCCCACATAGATTCCTAATACAAATTATTTTCCAAATCTATGACATGTTGGAATCCTCTATCCAAGGGTGATCCTGGGAACATATTACTGAACACTATGCTATGCTGATTTGGAAACACTTGAATATCAAAATGAAGACTATGATTCTTAACATAAAATGAGATAGCATGCATATCCTCCATCACTAAACATCTTGTTGTCCATGAAACTTTTCCCTTGCAAGAAGTCTTCATCTATGTACGTATATCTTCATTGTTCCTTTAAATACACCTCCAAACACCATATCTTTCCCTTCTTGTATGTAATCTTTATTTTTCTAAAATGATGATTCTATAAAAAGTCACTCATGGAATGCAACCATTGCACACACATAACCATTTGAGTACTCAAAGAGTAGAATGCATTACATACCCCATGTTTTGGTATTGCAATTTTAAATCTCCTTAGTGGTTGTATCAAATTAAAATTGCATTCTCCATCATGCTTCTGCTGCACTACTCTGATACAATTAGATGTTGGGGATTTTGAACTAGAAAACACTTCTGCAAATATGAGATTCATCCCATCCAAAATTTCAGCCTTCATTTTCTTTTCAATATTTTGTGGCTCTTTGGATCAAGCACCAGGATCCCACACCATCAGGGATGAGCAATTTTGAAGTTGAGAGGAAGGATCCACCTTCCACTTTGTACCCTTCATCCTTTCACCATAGTTAGAATGCTTATCATGATAGAAAAAACATTGTAATGACATCATATCTTGAAGTGATACAATAAATCCCTCCTACCAACATCCTTATTTCTCCAGTTGTAATTAAAGAAGCAATCAAAATGTTTAGGTCTTCCTTTGTTGATTTGGAATTTGAGTAACTCACAACAACATTGTCACTCTCACAATGAAAATCATTAGTAGAATAAGATTGAGATAAAGTATCCCTAATGAATTCATTTCCAACATTATGACTATTATGTTGACCATTCTCACTTGGCACTAGCTCCTTTTCCACAATTAGAATTTTTGTAGGTGTCTCTTGGACACTGATAGGAAATTTTTGAACCTTTTCTTCCATTATTAAAACTTTATCTCCAACATGCAAGACTAATTTCTCTTTAACTTCATCAAAATTAATATTTTCCTGAATTGGGAGCTCACTAGAAATCACTAAAATATTTTCTTTAATTAAATAATCTTTACCTTCAACCTCTATGGCTTGGAGCACCTCTGGTTCAACTCTTTCTTCCTTCTGTTTTTCTTACAAGAATATTTTCTTTGTCTCATGCTCCTTGGCATCTTCTGATTCTTCCTCTAATTCTTTATCTAACTTTTCATCAACATTTAGTGGATCTTTCTTCTAAAGCATTTTCTTTGTCTCTGGATCCTTCATCCACTAGTACAAAAACAACAATATATGATTTAAAAAACTACTAAAAACTGCATATAAATGACTAAACATGGTCACGTGACCATTAGTAGTTTATTGCCAGTCATTTATAATGTGACCGAATTGATGACTAAACCATTTTTAGTCATTTATTGGTTGCTTTGATTGATCGATTTGGTAGTATATTTAGCCGTTAATTTAGTCATTAATTGTTGTAAACTGGTCACTTATTTAGTCATTTTTTATTCACTAATATATTTAGTTGTTAATTTAGTCATTGATTGTTGTTAATTGGTCACTTATTTAGTCATTTTTATTCACTAATTTCTATCCATTGGTAGTGTATTTAGTCATTAATTTTAATCATCATTTTGATCAATTTGGTAGTTTACTTAATTATTTTTGTTCACTGATTTCTATCAACTGGTAGTATATTGATACATTGTTTATTAATTGCATAATCATTATATTTAGTCATAATTATTTATTGATTTATGTCAATTGATAGTATATTTAGTCAATTGGTAGTTTATATAATTATTTTTGTTCACTGATTTCGATCTGCCTAAAAGTACTGGAAATAAGACAATGCTTTTGAGGCTTAAACATAAAACCTAGAAAAACATAATCAATCATTCATTTGCACATAATGTTCATAAAAGCTATTAAGAAGGCAAAATACTAAAATTTTATTGAGAAAAGGTGTTCTTACAGTAGATACAAGACATAAATATGTGTCTTTGCTTTGAAAAATGTGTTACAAAGTGTGTTTCTCAGTGCTGTGACTGAGAAAACTAAGTTACAATGCCTTTTTTTAATTATACAGCTCCAAAATAGACAAAAACACTAAGATCCCTGAACAACACATTCAAACTATTGTATAAAGTAGTGGGCCAAATTGTCTAACAGCTAGTACATGATAAACATCAACTATGTCATTTTTTTCAAATATTTTAGTGGCCACCATGTGAAGGTCCCTTCTTTCTCTTTCAGATGAACAACTCCATCTATTTGTCTTCATAAACAAGGGGTATGTTACTTGTGACCTTTAAAATATTTACATTTGCATCTCCTGTTCCTTTCAATTTGACTCCATGTATAATAGATAGTGAGTGAATTCACCCAATGCCCACAGCAACACCATCAAATGGATCCAACACCCCAACTTTATCCCCTTCTTGGAGTTTATCAATAAATGTGTAAAAAAAAAAAAATACACATTATATTGAGATATAAAACACACATTATATTGTTTTTGATAGTTGTATGTAATGTCTTATGTCTTGGAACAAATCAGTTTTTGTATGTGCTTTTTTTGATTATGTTGAATAACAAAGAAGCAACTTTTTACTTTGAAAAAAAAACTAACCCATTGCGAAGTACAAACAAATGGAGGGCAAGACTACAATAGTGCTAGACTGTACAAGTACTACAAAAAGAGACATGGATTGGCAATGAAGTCCCCCCAACTGAGGACCATGACATCCCCAAACACAATGCACTAATGCATTGTCAAAATCTATTTATGCACTCTATTACAACTAAGCTCTAAGCTTCCATCTATAAGTTATATGTTCTCCCTTATTTCCATAATCTATGTATACTAGCTAATTACACTTCATTACTATTCTAACTAGCTCTTCTATTAAATAGGTAATGATTACCCTTATTTACATAATAAAACAACCATTACTTACTTGAATAGTACTAAATTGCACGTGGTTTCATAGCACTCACCTCAAGTTCAGCACGACTACTACTATGAATATCATGTGCATGCTTGTCAAGTTCATCATCATAATCACTATCAACATTGACATGAAGTTGTACAGTTTTGCAGAGAGCTCTATTGACAGGGCCTTTTTCTTTTCATTCTGCTTTCATATAATTGCTCTGCATGTGGTTTAATCATCATGCAAAAATTAATGTAAGTCAAATAAAGAATGCAAAAGCTATAAATTTTTGTCCAAAAGAAGAATGACAAAACATTGGGACAAATTAACTTACAACTTAAAGAATGCAAAAGCTATAATTTTTTGTCCAAAAGAACATTTTAAGCATGAAAAATGACAAAACATTGGGATAGATAACTGACAACTATTATATTACCTCAACTAATTCAGCACAACTATTACGACTGTGTTGCACATTCTTGTCTAGTTCATCATGATCACTATCAATATTTGTAGCTCTATTGACATCATGAAGGTGTTTTCATTTTCCTGCTGCTTTGATAAAATTGCTCTACATGTGGTTTAACCATCATGCAAAAAAATATACAAAGCATTCAATAGTCAAGTAAAGAATGCAAGCTATAAATTTGTCCAAAAGAACATTTTTTGGATCACTCTAATAATAAAGAAACTGGGTTGGATTCTCCTACGTACAAATTTCAATAATCTACATATTAAGAGGCATTTGTATACAAAATTGCCAAACAAGAAGAAATGAGATCAATAGAGCCTCTTACCTCATTTGAATCCATGGATTTATGCTCATTCCATGCAGAAACTATAGGGTTAACGAAGGCAACCAACTATGAAACTTGCTGAGTGAGACTGAATATGCAGCTCATTACATGTTGGTACCCTTCATTTGAGTTGACATGATCTAGAGAGGCTCCTACTGGGCATTTAACAGATGGCTGTGAAATCTCTATTGACAAACTAAATTTCCACTTCATCTTACTCTTAGATTTACTAGGTTGATCTAGTGCTACCATATAATTGACAATATCTTATGCACCTGCTTCTCTATTACTATTTTCCACCTAAATACAATGTCAATGTCAACATATAGTCAGTTTAATAAAAAATCAAAATAAATAACACAATGTAAATTGAACTAAAAAGCCATACACTTACTATAAATTTATCCATTTTGGCCTGCAACCCGCCTTGGGAAAATGTATATCCAGTCCTCACATTATCTCTTTCTCTCTTGCCTCTATTACTCTTTGCCAAATATTCTTTAGAATGCATACTTTCTTTCAATGCCTCCCATTGTTTGGGAGATAGAGTAGAGTCTAACCTCTCTTTTCCCTCCATGATTTCTTTTTTGCAATTGTATCTAAAATTGTTCATCAAAATTCTCATCTTTTTCTTGTAATATTTTCTAGAGATTTGTCCACCAGTAGTCTCAAAAGAATTTTCATTTTTTTGTATAACATTTTCCACAGTTCATGGATCTTGCTCTACGAAACTTGATTTGCAAATATCCAAATGGGCCCTACATCTTACACCCAACTCAGAGGCCCAGTTTGCAGCATTTGGCCCAATGGTCTCACGATCTCTCCATACCTCAACCAAGAATGGCTTCTTACCTTTTAATTTTCTTTCTTTTGCATTCCTCTCTGTAGATCTATACAAATCTTGACTCAATCTTTGTCTTTTGACAAAAGCAGACACATCTTCTATTAAACCACTACTAGTATTTCTGGCTGATCCACTAGTTCCATCAAAAGTTCTAGATGCAACAGGTGCACTCTGAGGCACAATAGATGCAAGCGGTCTCTCTTCATGACTTTCATTAACCAGAACTTCATGCTCCTTGGCCACATCAGGTGTGGCATGAGTAGGTAGATCAGTACCGGTCTTCGTAGATTTCACTTCAAACACATCCTTTAATGTTGAATAAATCATCTGCAGACCTGTTGTTCCTTTGCTCTGATGTTTTTCAATAATCTCTCTTAGACTTTGTGCTAAGAGATCATCATGACGTTGCACATCACCATGTGCTATATCAGGCTACACATCACCATGTGCTATATCAGGCTACACATCACCATGTGCTATATCAGGCTGCACATCACCATATGTTATATCAGGCTGCACATCATCACAACTATTGTTTTCACCAACTGTATTTGTTGAATCACAAATGCATTGGCTTCTACGAGATGGCGGCACTGTATCTTTTCTTTCTTTTTGTTTTTTCTCCACATTTTCTTTGCACTCTTTTTCTTGACTATAAAACAAAAAAATATCATATTATGTCTTATATACATAAAGCTCTTGCCTATAAAATTTCATTAAACACTATTAAGCAAATAATATACTACTTAGTGGATTTACAACTTGTCTGTTTGTCAAACCAAGACGCGATAAATATTCATTATTCTTGGCCACTTTTTCGCTACGAAAGCATTCATAGTCTATCACTGAAATTTTAGAATTTTGATCACTATCATCTAATTTGTGCCTTACAGTCCTTTTCCTCATTTTCTGAAGTCCAAATAAACAATAATGTATAAATCAGAAACTTGAATCAGTAAAACTTTATTGAGTTCATAAGTTGATAACTGTTGACTTTCCAATCCACTGATAACTACAAATGGAAACTTAAAATAGAATTCAGTTTACAGATTAAAAAGAATTTACAGTAGAAAACCAAGAAGATGTTTACAATTATAGGTATCAGACAAATTTTCCTTAGGGATATATTCACAAGAAAAGAACTCATAAAAACATAACACAAGTAGGATGAAGGAAAAGCATACTCTAGTAAGGTTATGTCTGATTTGTCTCTAGTTATCCTAGGAGTTGAACCTGTTAGTGTTCCAACCAATGGTCTGAGTTTCCCTAAAAAGTTGCCATCTTTTATGATTAGGACTCTTAGGTCAGTGGCCAATGAAAAGGAGACAATTTATCTTGGAGATGCCAAAAAACTGTTGGAGATGCTTTATCCCATGATGAAGAAGATATATCACATGATTGGATCCTCGTTTACCCTAGACACATTTATCCATACTTCTCCACCCAGGCTACACATGATTTCTCTAATGGCCATTGGAAAGGAATCAATTTTGCTATTTTTTTATCATGCCCTATATACCTTGCATCCAATAAAATCTTTGATTCCTTACAAAATATCTCAAAATTCAATTCCAACACATGTAGCTTATCAAGTGTAGAACTTAAAATTTTCATGCTTGGGTCACCATCTACACAACTTGAAGATATGAGCTGGCCAGCTATACTTTCAAAATTAGCCTTCCATTTATCTAAACCTTTTATTTTTCCATCATCCTCCAATATGATTGGCATGATCCTTTTATCTATGTTCTCAATTGATTATCTTTTCTCATTCAAAACCTTGTCCAATTTTAGTTAGAAGGCCACTACCTCTTCTAATAAAATTAACATATCAAGGGTTAATTTTATTTCTGTTGGAGCATCAGGGGCAAACCTTGAACATCTGTGAACTTCCCTTATTTCTCTAGTTCTTGGTAGCCACACCCTACATATGTCTTTTAGGCTTTCCTTGTCCTTCTCATGTTTGTCCAGGGTTGTCCTCAAGTTTGAATAAGATTTCCATGTATCATCAACCCTAGCTGTAATCTTGGATAAACTATGGTTGATCAAATTTGTAATTATTTCCTTGACAATGTTCTTTTTCTCATCTTTCAGATTCTTTACATCTTCCTTCAAATCCTTAATCTCTGAAAGCAATGCCTCCCTGTCTGTTGGGAAGGCTTCTACAGTATCCATAGGGACTGGAGCACTCTGAGTTGAAGTACCCAGTGATAACAACATTTGCCCCTTGTACTTATTCAACTCTACCATTGCTTGTCCATATTTCAATAAGAGCTCATCATAGTCCTGCAGTTTATTAGTGACAAATTCAACAAATTGGGCTATGTGAACACTCAAGCTTGCAGCTTGAGGAGCTGGAGTGTCTGACACTCTCTTTATTATCACATCTCCTGTTAATTTTCCTAGACCAACCCTTGGCTTATTATTGTTTGGGGCCAATACCCATATCGCCAAGGTCTCAAATTTGGGATTAAACCCTACACCAGAGAGTGATTTATCAACTTGATCTTCTAAGATATCTATGCCAATCCTTGTGATAGTATCAAAGGTAATTCAATCTGCTAATGTCCAGTGAGGAAGTAGCAATAAACCACTCTTTTCCACCAGAGCTCTTCCTTCATCAGGGGTCATCTTGCTGATGTCCTAGCTCACTTCATCGAGCACTTTCTGTGTTATTTCTTCATACCTTTCAGGATCAACTCCTCTTTTTTGCTTCTCCATTTTCTTTTGATTTTTTTCATTTCTTACTTTCAATACATACCCCTTGAATTCAAGGGTATTGACAAAGGTATCATCTTCTAGAAACTGTGAACAAGCAAGCACTCTGATGTCCTCTGTATCTACCTGATGACTAGAAAGTGACCTTACCATCCTGTTATCTAGAGAAGCACAAGGCCTTATTCTTATAGGTGAGTTCATCTGTTGGGAAATTTCTTGTTCTTGTTCATTTGTTACCTCCTCCAAGTCCACAAATTCTATATCTTCTTCATGCTCCAAATCAATAATTTTCACTTTCTTGGATAGAGGTGAATCAGGGGATTCATTTCTTCTCTGATATGGCTTGACTGGAGTCCTTGGGTCCCTAACATAAGTTGGCCTTTCTTCTCCTACTAGAGCACTTTCAATTAAAATCTCTGCATGGGCCAAGATTCTTTGAATCCTTGTTATAGGATCACTTTCTTCTGCAAATGCCCCTGGATATGCAAGATTGAGATTGGTTCTCATCCTTTCTCCCTCCATCACTTCCTACCACCTTCCCCTCAAAAAATAAATCTCCTCCATAGTGGAACAGTTTCTCACTACATCCTCATCATACAACACCTGATGGGCAAATTGTGGACTTTTGATGCCAAGTCTAACTCTGTTAATGAAGCCTTCTGGATCAAACACCCTTGGCTGTTCCAACCCCATCCTGTAGGCTGTTAATATTGAATCAATTTGATCTAGAGCATCCTTATTAGTGGCCAAAAATTCACAAAATTTGGTGGCAGTGGGGAAGAATGATCCTTTCTTTTGCAACCTCAAATGTTCTTTGTCTGATTCATTCAATTATCTGATGATTTCCAAATATGCAATTCTTTTTGGTACATACTTTGGCAATATGTATGGGGCAACTTTGCTCCCATAAACTTTTATACATGTAGTATGAGTATGAAGAAACCAATCTCCCCAGTTGTGTTGAATTCCCAACTCAAGGGCTCTATCCAGTGGTCTCAAGAAATCCAACACATCCTTTGGAACCCTTTCCCCTTCAGGCTCCAAGAAGTACAACAACTTCCTGACAAAATGCTCTTCAAAAATTACATATTCTACATCTGTACAGTGCATATCTATCATATGAGTCTACATTTGGATAGGGAGTGGAGTACCATCATGATCAACTTCTCTAACATGCAAAGCTTGATGCCACATTCCTGATCCAGCATATAAAAACATATGGCACATGATTGAATACCAATAAATTCCACCATTGCATCCACAGTATACAGATTATTGTTAATCTTCATCAATTGATTGTGTATTTTGTTTTCTATATAAGTTGCATAATCAAAGGCCTCTGTTGTTGAATTATCTTGCACATTAACAACTATCATCATCATAGAGACTGGAATTTTGTCTAATGCGTCCCTTCCCAACACATGACACAAAGTATGATATGTCTTCACAAAATATTGCATAAATTGAGAAACATCAAAGGGTTCATCTTCTCTATCCGATCTTTTGATTAACTTTCCATCAATTCCCCTTGGTCCATGCTTAGGCAGCTTGAATGCTGTATATGTGTGCCGAACTCTTTTGTAGTTGTCTTTCAAAACATTGAGAACAATCTTTTTGTTTGTAGCAGGGTTGAGGCCAAAAACTTTTGTGATGAATGCTTTTGTGGTCCTGATCATGATTGCATTATTTCCTACCTTAATAGCCCTAGACCCAGGATCATACCTCTGTGCAACTACCCTCACAAAATATAGGTTTATGAACACATTAGGGCATATTAACTTTGCCAAATCCAAATTCCAAGCATTACAAACAAGGGTCTTGTACTCCCTCCTATCGTACCAATGTTTACACAAGACCCATCCAGGCACAGGCAATTGAGCATCTCGGCACCTAGAGCATAAATCTAATAGTCTGTCATTTGGCCCATCGAGACCATACACATTTATAGGCCTTCTTGAAGACCTAGGCAATTGAACCATCAAGTCTTCATCCAAACCCCTCTTGGAAGTCGAAGCATGACTCATTTGACTCATTTTGAAATAATAGTTCTTTGAACTAGGGTTTTTCTATTTTTAACAATGCTCAAAATTTATTTAATAGAGGGACAACAAGAAAGAGTAAGTTACTAGTTTCGATTGCAGAGACCTTGAAATATCTACTTCTTCTCACCCAAATGCTTGTTGCGTGTAGGAACTTCTTTTGTGCTTATGAAAATACTATGAGAAACCCTTACCTTCAACTTTAATCAAGCTTACAAATTAAGGATTGCAGTGTAATTGCACATCACTTTGGCCATTATTGCAAATTCATGGCACAGGGGTGCATTCCAACATTCACACAAAAGATTTGAGTTTCATCTGTTGATGTGAACTTTATTCTGTAAGATCAACGGCCCGGAATGAACCGCTAGATTTGAAAAATCTATGCTCTTATGTGAGTAGTCACCAACTGATAAAATTACTATCGGACATTCTTTTTGCTGACTTTTCCACCTTTTTGTCCTATGTGGCCATGTGGCCTCGTTCCATTGCTGCACAGTAGAAAGTGGGCCACCTCCTTTTGGTTCCACGGGAGCACACTAAGCCTTCCACGTGGATCTTCATTACCCAAGACTTTTTTCTTTCTCCTGGAACAGGCTACGTGTCATCATCTCACAACCACACATAGAATCTTTCCTGCAGACAAGATTCTCCTACGACACTGCACTACTGTCCACTTCTTAATGACCCCCACCTCTTCACTTCATCTTTCAACACCTAGCACAATCTTCTCCATCCATAGGAACTATCAACACTATGGCCATTGGCCACAACATGCTTTACACCTATCTTCATCTCGTAGCCACACGGTACAAATGTGATGTAATCTTCAGCAGTTTGTGGGATTGCAATATCCTTCCAAGTGGCACTTTCGGGCCCCTACAAAGACTTAGGACTTAAGAACTTTATAAGAACATGACTTTGATGGGAAACAAAAGGTAAACATTAGGCCTTGGGGCCGGCCACTTCATGACATATAAGACTCAAGGTTACAACTTAAATGATCGGTAACCTAGGCTAGGCGGTTAACAATGGATTATAACATAAAGTAAAGATACGACCACAAGACTTAGGGTTTTAAGGGGAAATAAGGAAAACACTTGATAAAATTGACTCAAAACCCTAAAACCTAGAGACTCACCATGTGTCACCATCTCGCAGTAGCATAGAGAATCTTTCCCATTGACAAGATTTTCTTGCGAGGATGCGCTACTGTCAGATCCTTTTATACCTATGGCCCCACTACTTCACTCAATCCTTTGACACCTGGCACTATATCCTTCGTTCAACTAAATGGTCGATATTATGGCCATAGTCCATGATGTCCTTGACACATGTCTTCATCTCGCAGGCCCGTAGTGCAAACATGACATCACCTTCAGTGTTGTTCAGGCTTGTGATATCTTGCCAAGTGACACTTTCAGACATTTACAAGGATATAAAACCAAGACTTAGCAATGCATATTCTTTAATGGGCTAGAATGGGTAACTCAAGACTTGGGGCCGGTCAACTTATGACATGAAAGACATAAGGTTATAACTTAGTTGACCAAGAACCTAGGCTAGACAGTCAACAAAAAAATAAAAGATAAAGTAAACTTTTGACCATAAGACTTAGGGTTTCAAGGAAAATAGGAAAATACCCAAATGATTATACTATGTACTAATGGGAGAAACAATATCTTTTGACTGAAGAATGAACAAGCCAAGTATGTAGTGGAACAATGAGCATCAAGCTGCAATAAAACAACAGTGAATAAGAATACCTATACTCAGATCTTTATTACATTCAATAATAAATTACACCATACATATAACCAAAGTTTAGGTGACAAGCTAACCTCTTTAGGTGATAGGTTAGTTAAGGTGACAAAACATCATCATAATCATCTGCATTGCCAACAAGATCAGAATCCTGATAACTTGTGTCTACATCTACTTGATTTTCTTCCTCATCCTCATCTGTGACATGCAATACATTCTCTCTCCCAATCTCTTCATTGGTAATCAAAATCTCTTCTTCAAACACTCCATCATCGTCTTCATCCACTTCTTTGAATGTTTCTTGTAAATTAACATATTGCCCATGAGGCATTATATCGACAACTTCCATAAATTTTTATTTCGAATGAGACTCTATTTGAATGACATACGACCATCTTGGGCTTCTTACATCATCAATTAGAAATGATTGGTTAATTTGAAGAGGGGAAACATACAGCTAATCCCTCTCTGATAAAAATTATTGTGTATTTACATGTACAAATCCATACAAATCAAATTGTACTGCGAATGGTCGGATCCACTTACATTTTAATAATATAGGACTATTTTCACCAAAATCCACTTGAATAATTTCTTGGATGAATCCAACATAAAATTTCTTTTCATTTTTGTGAAGAAATTCAACACTAACAACACAATCACAATTTGTCTTTCTTTTGTCTTTTTCTTCCACTCTTAAATGACTACCATAGGTCCACATTCCACTAAAATGCATAGCCCATAAATGTGGAGATTGTGAAAGCTCACTTTCCTTCGTTGTTATATCTTGACCTTCTTCTTTTGCATCATTGACTATATTAGCAATCCATTCTTCAAATTTTGGAAAAGAATCTTCTCCAATCAAATCATGATGTCTACGCTTTTGAGGTTGATGTTGCATCCAAGCTTGATTCTCTTCTTCATCTTTTCTACATAGAATCTTAATGTACAAATGGTAAGATTAATAATATAAACGTGTAAATGCAATTAAGTAAATAAATTATTGTGTAATTTTTTTTACCTACGCCACTTATTGAACAAAGATGTGTTTTGAAGAATATAGGCATGTATCACACTTCTTTCTTGATGTGATAGCTTGAAGCAACACCCATTGCCTTCTAATACTTCACTTGCAACTCTCTCATCTTCGTCATCATCCCATACACGTCGATTGACATTTTTAAAATCCTTCATATATTCTGTGCAAAATCCCATGGCCTCTTGCATTGAATATCCCTAATACATGCTGCCTTCTGGTTTTGCCCTAGTATGAATAATTTTTTTCAAAACCTTCATATATTGTTCTATAGGATACATCCATCTCATTCTTATTGGGCCACAATGCTCTAGTTCATATTCTAGATGTATCAAAAGATGCATAGAAATGTTAAAGATTGTTGGTGGAAATTCCCATTACAATAGACAAAGGACTTCAACAACCTCCTCCTTCAAACTATCAAAGTTCAAAGTATCTAATACATGTAAACTCATTCTCTTTAATATTAGGCCCAACCTTATAATTTCCAATCTTGGCCCCTTTGCCAAACTTGATATATTTACCACAATAGGTAAAATATTCTCGATTATGACATGATAGTCATGGGTCTTGAGGCCTCTTAAGCCTTTAATGTCAGTTTGGCTTCTAATACTACTACTTACATATCCAGTGGGAAAGTGAGTATGAGACATCAACTGTAAGAATTGTGCACGTTGTTCCTTTGTCCAGGCATAAGGAGCAATAGATTTTCTATATTTTTCATCATCATATTTTTTAACCCAAAGATTTCCATGAATCTTTAGTTGTCGAAAGTCTTCATGTGATGAAATAGTATCAAAAGCACCAAAAAGAGTTTCTATAATAGCATAGGCTATATTTTTCTTAGTATGCATAAAGTCAACAATATGTCTAATGGCTATATCCTTAAAGTATGGAAAATTATAGAATATGCACAACTATTTTACACCACTTTCATTACATGGATCATATCTACTACCAGCAATCCCATCATTTTCAATAAATGACATTCTTTTTTGTCCATTCTCAACAATGTAATCACCCGTTATTAGCAATGGTGCTTCACAATTCTCTTCTTGACCATTGAAACGTGTTTTTGTCGATGATATGGATTATCCATTTTAAGGTAAGCACGGTGTCCACAATAAATACACTTACGCACTCTTCTTGAGTGCCTCACAAAATCCTTAAAGTTGCAAGTAGGACATCCATGGTATCCATGAACACTAAGACTAGGGAATGTGCCATATGCAGGAAGATCATGAATCATAAATAATAAGGAAGCTCTTGTCATGCCCACATTTCCCATGCAGTCATGACACACAACACACATGTCATGTCCACATTTTCCATGTGGTCATGACATGAACTAACAAAAACTTTTTTGTGTGTCCCTAGAAACCCCCTCACACGCGTCTGTGTGCTCGGTGGCAATATGCATAAGGCATAAATATGTCAATCATATTTAGGGAAGTACATCTACCTACGCACTCCCCTGCATGATCAAAGTTGACTAGGGGGTTGGCGATGCGATGTGTGCCACTTCCAGGGTTAGAACAGTTTTAATTTGAACCCTAGGTTTCCTAGGTGAAAGAGATGATTTTGACTGATTTGAAACCAAGCCCTAACTCTAATGCATAAATGAAAATTGAAATAATAATAACGAGTCAAATGGTAAGATGGTCACATGATAAAATGGAGTGATTAAAGAAAGTTGTAAAAATGTTATAAAAATAAAACCCTATAATCTAGGAAAAATTCGATAGCATAACGCATTTTCAATAATTGAAATAATTTTTTTTTTAAAAGAAAAACTCAAAAAGAAAAGAAAGCAAAAATTAAAATAATTAAATATTAAGGAAAATTAAATAGATTTCCAAGATTAAATAAATTGATCATCTAACTAAATCTTAAAATTTAAAAATAATTAAATGTCCAAAAATAAGCTTTAAAATTAAGTCCTTTAATAAATATAAATTCAACCATTATATTTATTAACAAACTCAAGAATAATTGATAAAGAGGAAAAACTAAACTATCTCTCCCCATAAAAATAATAAAATCGATTAAAATAAAAATCTGAGAAAAAGTTTCCCCATCGCAATAATTTTAAACGCGCCAAGAAAAAAATTAAAATAAATGCCCAAAATAAATAATCTACAAAGGGAACACACTTCCCATTAAAATAAATCAACCCATTCCCCACGAAAATAAATTCCCACAAGGCATTAAATCAAATCCCCAAGTAAATATTAAATCAACTAAAATAAAACTCAAGGATAAATAAAATAATTCAAAAAGCAAAAACAAGGGTAAGGGAGGGGGAATTTTAAATTCCCGTGCACAAGGCAAAATGAGGGAAAATAATTAAAATGCCTTTCAAATTCATTTTCCCCATCCTCCAACTTAACCCTATTTCATTATTATATAAGTTTTCTAAATGAGTTGCCCTAAACATATTTTATTATTTTCTTATGGAAACCCTATTCTTTCTTTTGTTTTGCCTTTCTCTCATTTTGTTTTCTCTCCTTCACTTTGTTTTCCCATTTTGTTTTGTAGGTAGGGTTTGAGAGAGGAATGGCAACCATGGTAGAATTACATAGAGGTAATATATACATATTGTATATCATATATATATATATATATGCAATACATTATATTTAATTTTTTTTTGTTTGTTTTGATAAATCTCACACAGGAGTAAAATATCTGTATATATATAATGTTAGCTTATTGCACAGACCAAAAATCACAGTCAAGCGATACTGAGGCTGAATGGCATACTGAAGGTTTTATAGAGGTGAGGGAGGCGTAACACTCCCCACGATGCCGCTGCCATGGGGAAATCCACTAAAAGGGTTCCAAGCTGTAGAGAGGGGGCTCGGTCCCCTCCCTACACCCCACTACGGAACACATACAAGAAGAACGGTGGGTGGCGGCCATGGCCGCCGTCTACCAATTTCTTTATATTTAAAAAAAAAAAAAAACTCTAACTCAAAACCCTAACGAAACTAGGGTTCGGTCCAACCTTATCTCAGTCCTCCTTCCTTTCGAATAGTTTAATATTAGGTAACATTTGTTGTTTATTTTATTTAATATAGTATGTGAATCATTTAAATATATATATCTCTATATATATGTATATACATATATCCCTATATATATATAGACACAATGATATATATACACTATACACTTAGTAATGCAACAGTGAGGTAAAAAAAATGTGTTTATAAATCAAATAAGGATACATTTATATAAATTATATATACATGTATATATATATGCTTTATATATATATATAGTGTGTGTGTGTGTGTGTATAAAATTTATTATATATCTATACATGGACAAGCTTTCAATAATGGATTTGGCTAGATTAAAAAAGAAGGAATTTATAAAAATTAGAATATAATCTCTTTCTAGAGTAAAGAAACCAAATTTAATATATATACATATATATATATATATATACATATATATATATATATATATACATATATATATATATATATACATATATATATACATACATACGTACATACATACATACATACATACATATATATATATTGTGAAAATAAACACAACTAACTATTTCTTTCCTGCCTTCTGACAACAATTAAAAGGGAGCATAATACCATTTCTTTCTCTCTTTTCTTTTATTTATAACAGTAAATATAAACTCCTATCTTTCATTTTCTATGAGTATACATTATAGTTTACTGAGCAATTTCTTTGTGTTAAAAAAAAAATCTATTTCTAAAGAATACAACAGCTTTTAACTTCCTTTCCGTTTAAATAAGCAAATGTATTTTCTTTGGCATTTCTCAATAGCACATAAACACTACAACATGGAAGTAATAAAAAATTTTGAATAAACATTAAGGAGTACTCACAATAATCTTCCTTACAACAACCAAGACAAGGAATAGTAATAATTTTGGTCATAACTACAATAAGGCCTCTAAGGCCATGACTCCAACAGCCAACTAAAATAAAGTAAATAAGGCAAGAATGAGCTCCTCCAAACTTCATTTTCATCAACTATAAACCTGCAATAAACAACACAACAATGGGGAACCAACCCACGAAGGAATGCCCTCCTCCCTACCATAGACTTGCTAGTGGGTCACCCCCGAGTTGGGGAGGTAGGAGTTCACATGGTTTTGCACACACACACTACAACAAATGAAGATTTTTAAACACACAAAACATCACTCCCATGGATTTACACACACACACCACAACAAATGAAGATTTTCAAACACACAAAACATCACTCCGATGGATTTGCACAAACAAAACTCAATAAATTGAGTTTAGAGGGGGTAGGGAAGTGGACCCCTCAACTCAAGAGGCCACCCCAAGAACTCCAAAGATCACAAAAATCCCAAGGCCTCAAGCCAAACATATTTTCCACCAAACTCAAAAATCACTATGGCACTCATGCCAAATCACATATTGTTCCCAACTCATATGATGCCCTCAAGGCTAAAAATAGTACAACACAAAGGAGACAACCTCGAGGAGGTTCACTCTCCCTTACCCCAAACTAGTTGAGCCTTTCCTCCAAAATGAAGGTACTCTCACCACACCCTTCCCACACAAAAAAAATAAAAATAACAAATCACATAATAATCAACCACAAACACAAAAGAAAGCATAAGCAAAAGGGTAATGGCTATAGCCATGGAGCTTACCTTCAAAAGCCCTAAAATGAAGCACATTTGATGAAGAGCTCCAAGCTTCCCAAAATTTTCTCCAACTCTCCAAAATTTTTCTAAGTCCCAAAAAGAACTCCAAGAATAGAAGTAAAAATGCAAAATGCAAGAACCCCACACTCCTCTTCAAGAGAAGATAATATAGGCCTTCCAATTTGGCCTTGAGGAATGAGAAGATAACACTTGCCACCTTCTCCTTCCTCATCCCATGCCACTTGCAAGGGAGAAGGAGTGTGAGGGTGACAAGTGTCACCCTCCAATTTCATTCAAACCCTCACCTTATCCACTTGTGCTCTCACACATGTGTGAGAGACCAAGTGGTGAGGTGGCAATTCCCTTCAAGCCTCCATGAGGATAAGGGATACCATATGGCATCCTCTTATTCTCCAAGAGAATTATCTCCCTCCAAGATGCTCTCACACATGTGTGAGAGTCTTGGAGGGAGATCCCAGACACTTGGGAGTCTTGAAGACCTCCCAAGTCTTCTTGGTGAAGGGATCCTCAAACTTTGGGAAGGGAGATGGGTCTTTCCCAAAGCATGACTCATCTCCCACCCTTAGCCATTTCAAAATTCGTCACTTTGACTAAACCCCAGTTTAGAGTGACCAAAAGTGAGTTGCCCTAGGGTTTAGTTAGTCAAAATTGACCCTAGACCCAAGGGTTACCACCTAGGGAGGTATAAAATCACTTTAAATGGCCCATAAATAAAAATAATACCAAGTGGTGTAACACAAATATAAATATACAACACATGAAATAAATCAATCTAATAAGGGTGAACTTAGGCCAAAATAATTAAACCAATCATGCACTAAAACATCATCTAATCAAATGTGATCCTCATCCCTCTTGGGAATGGATCAGCTTAACAGGGAATAACATATGTGTGAACACTACCTCCGATTTCCCGTGGCCTGGGAATATCATCCTGCACAACTAGATCAAGTGTCAATCACATCATGGATAAGCATAGCCAAAGCAACTGAAATTCAATTCATGTCATTACATACAATCGTTAATCATTTACAACATAATTTAATATTAAAATTGCATCTTCTATCCAATGTCTCATAATCATCATCAAATAATATATCCACATAATGAACTTGAAATCACATCAATAATCATCATCAACTATATCTCATATATCTAACATCATCATAACATAAAAATATGATCAAATCAAATCACCACATGTCTAATCAATGTCAAACCCAAAGTCAGGAAAATAATAGTCTCCCAAAGTCTTATAATGTCATCATCTAAAATGTAAATGAACAAAATAGGGAAGTGAAAATAATCGGCCTCACATCCTCCCCCCCAAGACTAAACTTCCTCTTGGAAGTCATCAAAAAGGTGAGGATAGAGTGCCCTTAAACTAGCTACATCCTCCCAAGTTGTTGTGACCTCATCATAATGATCCCACTGGACCCTAACCTGGTCTAGCTCTTGACCCTTAAGGCCCAGTGTCTGAGGAGCCACTATGCGAATTGGCTCCAAAGCCAACTGCCCGTCCGCCTCTACCTGTAGAGCACTCCAGTCCAATACATAAGATAAATCAGATATATATGCCTCAATACAGAAATATGAAAGACATTGTGGATACGCAACAGGCTAGGTGGCAATGCTAGACGATAGGCTACAAGTCCTATCTGCTCCAAAATCTCAGAAGGTCAGGTCCCACAAACCATGGTGTGAGCTTAGAGCACTTTCCATAATGGATTGGACTCTTGTGTGGCCACACTCTAAGGAATACTCTATCCCCAACTGAGAAGCTTCGATCAAGTCTCTTAGCATCGGCATACTTCTTCTGTCTATCCTGTGCCTCCTGAAGTCTCTACCTAATTAGTGTGACCTGCTGCTCCATATCCTGAACCAACTCTAGACCAATGGAAACCCTATCCTCTATCCGATCCCAACTCAATGGTGTCTTGCATGGTCTGCCGTATAAAGCCTGAAAAAGAGGCATACCCAACGAGTTGTGATGCCCATTATTGTAGGCAAACTCAACCAGATACAGTTACTCCTCCCATCTAAACTGATGGTCCATAACATACATACGAAGCATGTCCTCTAACACCTGATTCACCTGCCCTATCTATCCATCTGTCTCAGGGTGATAAGTGGAGCTAATGTTGAGCTGTGTGCCCAATGCCTATTGCAAAGCTCTCCAAAAGGATGAAGTGAACACTAAATCCCTGTCAGAAATGATGCGGCGAGGTACCCCATGTAATCTCACAATATTGTCCAAGAATACTCTCGCCACTACTAGTGCATTGTACGTCATGCGTACAGGTGAGAAATGTGCCACCTTGGTCAACTTGTCAGCTGTCACCATGATGGCATCATGGAGATGCGAAGACATAGGAAGACCAAAAATGAAATCCTGTGAGGGTATAAAAGACCCCCTGGATACTGATGCTTGGCCTTGACCCTCTAGCACTCAAGGCATCAAGCAACAAACTCTGCAATATCCCGTCTCATACCCGCCCAATGGTACAACTGTCGTAGGTCAGCATGCATCTTCTTCACCCCCGGATGTGCTATATATGGTGCTCTGTGAGCCTCTGATAACTCTACAGTATGTAAGTCACCTACGTGGGGTACATAGATGCGCTGTCGATAACAAAGTAACCCATCTGTCTCAAGTGAGTATCCTACAAACTTGCCCACAAGGGCCCTATGAGATTAGATCTCTTGTTGCACCTCAAGAAACCACTCATCCTCAGGCAGATGCTGAATAATGTGTCCTCTCAAGTCCACACTCAGAGTCAAGGTCAAGATCTTGTGGTGCCTCTGACTCAATGTGTCAGTAACCATGTTCTCCTTCCCTTTGATGTAGTGGACATCAAAGGCATACTCACAAAGAAACTCTATCCAATGCCGCTGACGGGTGTTCAGATTCAGCTATGCAAATATGTACTAAAGGCTATGATGATTTGAATGAAGCTCAAAGTGACGACCCAATAAGAAATGTCACCAAAGGACTAGAGCATGAACCACTGCTGCAAGCTCCAAATCATGAGTGGGGTAGTTCAACTCATGGGTCTTGAGCTTTCGTGACTCATACATGATCGCTCTACCACCTTGCATAAGCATGACTCCCAAACCCTCAAGTGATGCATCCATACAAACCATAAAATTCACTGCTGGATCAGGAACTGCTAAATAGGAGCGCTGGTAAAATGCTCCTTGAGTACCTCAAAGGCCCTCTCACACTACTCAGTCCATAGAAAACTCTTCCCTTTCCACTAAAGGGAAGTGATGGGGTGTGCTATCCGAGAGAAACCCTCAACAAATCTACGGTAATAACCAGCTAACCCCATAAAACTCCTGACCTCTGTCACACTAGTGGGTATTGGCCAATCTCTAATAGCCCTGATCTTCGATGGATCTCCTGAGATACCATTGCTAGATAGGATGTGCCTGAAGTACTGTACCTCTATCCTAAAAAATGCACACTTCACCAGGTTCCCATAAAGATTCTGCTCCCTCAAACACTGTAAAACCTGACGTAGGTGCTCCTCATGTTCCTCCTCGGTCCATGAATAGATCAATATGTCATCAAGGAAAATAATCACGAACTGATCCAAGTAGGTATGAAACACCCCATTCATGAGACTCATGAACACTGTAGGGGCGTTCGTCAAACCGAAGGGGACCACAGTGAATTCATAGTGGCCATATCGAGTTCGGAAGGTGGTCTTATGGATATCCACTTCTATGATACGCAATTGATGGTAACCGAACTTTAGGTCAATCTTAGAGAACACCTTGGCTCCCTGCATCTGATCGAAGAGATCGTCAATCCTAGGTAGAGGATAACAGTTCATCATCACCTTATTCAATTGCCTATAATCCATACATAATTGAAGAGACCCATCCTTCTTCTTCATGAAGATGACAGGAGTGTCCCAAGGTGAAACACTCGGTCGAATGTGCCCCTTCTTGAGCAAGTCCTCAAGATACAACTTGAGCTCTGTGAGCTCATGAGTGGTCATCCTGTAGGGTGTACGAGACACTGGCTTGGCACCTGGCACTAAGTCAATATGAAAGTCTACCTCATGACAGGGTGGCATCCCCGATAACTCTATTGGAAACACATCGACAAACTCTCTCAGGATGGGATGGTCATCCAAAGGTGCCTCAGGCTCGTCATCTGATCTGTCACCCACTATAATAGCAAACATCTGGCATCCTTCCACATGCATTGCTTAATCTGCTAAGCGATATCATACGCAGTGCTATGGGCTTCTGAATGCCCACTATCTCAATTGATGTACCATGATCATCTAAGCAGCTAATTACCTTTCAGCGACAATCTAGCTTGGCTCGATGAGCCGCAAGCCAATCCATACCCAAAACCACACCATAGGAGCCTAATGTCATAACTCTAAGGTCACAAACTATGGCAAAGGGTCCCAAAGATATCTCACAGTCGTGGAGTAAGGTATCTACTGTCATCTTGGCCCCTAAGGCCAACTCAACCTCCCACCTATCACCCTGCCTAGAGGCCACCAGCCTGCAATGGTCTACTAATGATGGAGATATGAAAGAGTTAGTAGCACCAGAGTCAAAAAGAATAGAAATGGGGACATCCCCTATCATACTTGATGTCTTAATCATTGATGTCTAAAAATCAGCCTGGTGGTTATCAACCACTGCGAACATACGATGGGACCTTCCCACATCTCCAACCATCTGGTTTGATCCTCTTGCATGAGGCTGCCCCCTGTTGTAAAACCCTGAGGACACTCTCTAGCTAGAGGTTTTGTTCCACCACACACATAACATGGGCCCCTAGCTTGTACCTGTCCAGTCTGAGTCCTACTCGACTGCTGCTGTCGAGGTTTGCCTGTGGACCCCTGTGAACCCCTGTATGACTGCTGTGACCTCGCGAGTCCCACAGGTGGTCCCTACTACCTCTAATCTCTGCACGGGCCTTGTTGCTGTCAACCTCGATTATGTCCCCCATGTGCCCTCTGTTGTGGCCTGGATCTCTATTGCTACAGTAGCTGCTGTTGCTGTGGGGGCCTAGGAGGTAAGGATGTGAAACTAAATCCTCCTCTCTGAGGTGGCGGTGGTGGTCTGCAGTAACTCTGTTGATGCTGCTACTATGCACGATCCTGAAATTGAGGGCATGAACTTTGCCCTTGTCCCTGTATCTCCTTAGCTATGTATGCCTTCTCGGTAACATCACTCAATGTTTGGGGGTCTGCCATGTGTACAAGCCCTTCTATTCTATGGTTCAATCCTCTAATAAACTTATGAACCAGGAGTTTCTTGTCATGGAGATACTCCGAATATCGAGACAACTCGGTGAATCTGCCCTCATACTGAGCAATAGTGAGCCCTCTCTGCTAAAGGTCATGAAACTTGTCTATGTAATGCTGTCTATAGTGATCTGATAAATATCGCGCATTGAAGCACTCAATGAAAGTCTCCCATGTAAATGTGTCCAATGATAGATGGCGCTTGTACTCCTCAGTGTGCCACCAAGTTGCTACTGCATCTTGCAACAAGTGGACTGCCACACGTGCTTTCATATTGCCCTCGTAAGGGTGCAACGTAAAGCATCTATCTAGACTGATAAACCAGGCCTTAGCCTCAGCACCCTCTATAGTCCCGGTAAAACTAGGTGGATTAAGCCTCAATAAATCCCTGATGGGATCTCCTCGGTCTCTGTGCCCTCTGATATGCTCATCTGCATAATAATCATAAGGCCTGTGAACAATTTACTCCACTCCCATTGCCTCCTCATGCCTAGCATCACGTGTAGGGCTCCTACTACGGGCCTTGTAGGCCAATCCAACCTCCTCCACTGTCATATCTGGTATCTCAACAAATGGCTCCACACGTGGTGCCTCTCGTGGCTCAACATGGGGTTCCACACATGGCTCAACATGTGACTCTACTCGTGGCTCCACGTGTGGCTCCTCTCGTGGGTCAACGCGGGGCTCGGCACGTGGCTCTATGCACGACTCAACTGCGGTCGGTGGTAGCCTATCTAACACTGCCTATAGTGCCTACAATATATGTGACCCAATATCTGGTATAGGTAGGGCCGGTAGTGCTAGTGGTGCCTGCGGTATCTATGGGGTCGGTGATGCCTGACCCTTAGCTAAAGAATCACTATGCACCTCGACAGACGTAGTGTGGCAGGATTGTGCTTGCCGAACTCGTAGGGGAGGCATCCTACAAAATGAGGTAATTACAAATTAATCAAAGTTGCAAAATAATAATGTGCCCTAAACAAGCCCAGCCTGTGTTTAAACTTGGGCTTTGATACCAAATGTCATGCTCGTATTTCCCATGCAGTCACGACACACATGTCATGTTCACATTTGCCATGTGGTCATGACACGAACTAACAAAAACTTTTCCACGTGTCTCTAGAAACCCCTTCGCATGCGTTTGCGTGCTCGGTGGCAATACACAAGGTGTAAACATGTCAATCATATTCAAGGAAGTGCGTCTACCTATGCACTCCCCTGCATGATGAAAGCTGACTAGGGGTTTGGTGATGCGATGTATGCCGCTTTCATGGTTAGAACAGTTTTAATTTGAACCCTAGGTTTCCTAGGTGAAAGAGACGATTTCAACTGATTCAAAATGAAGCCCTAACTCTAATGCATAAATGAAAATTGAAATAATAATAACGCATCAAATGGTAAGATGGTTGCATGATAAAATGGAGTGATTAAAGAAAGTCGTAAAAATGTTATAAAAATAAAACCCTAAAATCTAGGAAAAAATCAATTGCATAACACATTTTTAATAATTGAAATTAAAAAAAAATTAAAAGAAAAACTCAAAAAGAAAATAAAGCAAAAATTAAAATAATTAAATATTAAGGAAAATTAAATAGATTTCCAAGATTAAATAAATTGATCATCTAACTAAATCTTAAAATTCGAAAATAATTAAATGTCCAAAAATAAGCTTTAAAATTAAGTCCTTTAATAAATATAAATTTGACCATTATATTTATTGACAAACTCAAGAATAATTGATAAAGAGGAAAAATTAAATTATCTCTCCCCATAAAAATAATAAAATCGATTAAAATAAAAATCCGGGAAAAAGTTTCCCCACCGCAATAATTTTAAACGCGCCAAGAAAAAAATTAAAATAAATGCCCAAAATAAATAATCTACAAAGGGAACACACTTCCCATTAAAATAAATCAACCCATTCCCCACAAAAATAAATTCCCACAAGGCATTAAATCAAATCCCCAAGTAAATATTAAATCAACTAAAATAAAACTCAAGGATAAATAAAATAATTCAAAAAGCAAAAACAAGGGTAAGGGAGGGGGAATTTTAAATTCCCGTGCACAAGGCAAAATGAGGGAAAATAATTAAAATGCCTTTCAAATTCATTTTCCCCATCCTCCAACTTAACCCTATTTCATTATTATATAAGTTTTCTAAATGAGTTGCCCTAAACATATTTTATTATTTTCTTATGGAAACCCTATTCTTTCTTTTGTTTTGCCTTTCTCTCATTTTGTTTTCTCTCCTTCACTTTGTTTTCCCATTTTGTTTTGCAGGTAGGGTTTGAGAGAGGAATGGCAGCCATGGTAGAAATACACAGAGGTAATATATACAAATTTATATCATATATATATATATAATATGCAATACATATATATTTAATTTTTTTTGTTTGTTTTGATAAATCTCACACAGGAGTAATATATATATATATATATAATGTTAGCTTATTGTAGAGACCAAAAATCACAGTGAAGTGACACAGAGGCCAAACGACATACTGAAGGTTTTATAGAGGGGAGGGAGGCGTAACACTCCCGCCACCGCCGCCGCAAGGAAACTCCACTAAAAGGGTTCCAAGCTGTAGAGAGGGGGCAGATGGGGTGTGGGGAGGGGGTCGAGCCCCCACCCACACCCTTGGCCCCCTCCCCACACCCCCCCATGGAACACATACAGGAAGAATGGTGGGTGGCGGCCATGGCCACCATCCACCAGTTTCTTTATATTTTAAAAAATATAAACTCTAACTCAAAACCCTAACGAAACTAGGGTTTGGTCCAGCCTTTTCTCAATCCTCCTTCCTTTCGAACAATTTAATATTAGGTAACATCTATTGTTTATTTTATTTAATACAGTATGTGAATCATTTAAAAATATATATCTCTGTATATATGTATATACATATATCCCTATATATATATACACAATGATATATATACACTATGTTAGTAGGAGACACATTGGAACTTCATGATTGTTGTCATTGATGGCAACAAAGGTTAACCCACACATCCACAGGACATGATGAGTCTCTACCAGAAGGCAGACTGCAGAGTATTTTGATCCGGTAAGCAAGAACAGAGCATGTGGTGAGGTCCGACAGTCAGCTCCGGATCTCTCAGAGGAAGTATCTTGGTGAAGTGCAGATTTGGGGAAGTCAAGAGGACTACCTTGACTAATAGATTCCAAGGATTTAGCCTCCGGTAATAGATGAAGAAAAAGATATGAATACTTGAGTGTCGGGTTCCTGATTGGTAGTGTGGACAGAGGAAGAACTGACTGGCAGAACATCAGACATTATTTCGGATGCGTTACTGATGATGGTAAGGATTCTTAAGGCATAAGTTATGATTGGCCGACATGATTGATGACTTCTAAAAGTATATCCTTGATTCACTTCACTTGGAAGCAAGGATTCAGCCGACAGACTAAAGTTTGAGATAATATTGACTATTCCAGATGCTGACTAGAAAAGTGTTGAAATCACTTGTGCGGATATATATACAAGACATATTTAGATGTGAATGTGTGTGTCATGTATGAATTGAAGTGTGAATAAAAGAAGAATAGAACAAAAGGTAGAAAAGCAAATTCAGAATGTAAAAGGATAGCGGCACTTAAGGAGAGTAAGAATGAAGTGTAGCAGATCAGTCTATTGAGCTTAACCGGAACTGAACTTCAGCATGTGTGGATGCTTCTCATCAGTTCAAGTTTTGTTCATGTATACAGTAAGTCTTTTTGTAGGCAGTGAGCCTCTTGTGAGCAGTGTGCTCAGGCAGTGAGCCCTAATTGGCAAGTGCCATTTTGTAATTCTATTCTTCTAACAGAGAATACAATCTTGGGTTAATCACCCCATGGTTTTCTCCCTTAATAGGGTTTCCACGTCAAAAATATTGTGTCATGTGTATTTCCATTTCATGGTTATGTTTGCTTGTTTGAATTAATATTGCACTAATTATTAAGAAAGTTTAGAAAGCTGAAATAATTAAGATAACTAATTCACCCCCCTCTCAGTTATCAACAATTGGTATCAGAGCCAAGTTCCTCCTAACAAAGTCTAACAACTTGAGGAAGATCTGGGAATTCAAATGTATATGGTATGAGGGAGCAACTCAAGACTGCCCTTGATGATTTTGAGCAATCAAACTCTGAAGTCAATAAATTAAAGGAAAGACTCAAACAGGCTGATGATTTCATGAAAGAACTAAAAGACAAATTAAGTCTCTCTGTTAAAAAGAGAAAGAAGCTACTTCAGCAATTGGCAAGTCAAGGTGAAGCCAATGATACAAATGAAGATCTGAAGGAGAAAACCAAGTTATTTGAAAAGTTATAAAAGAAATCATTATGGTAAGACATGAAATGGAATTAGGAGTTATGAAGTTTACCCAAGAGATTGAAGAGAAAAGAAAAACTGAAGATGATCTAAGACAATCTCTCAAGGAGAAATCAAAAGATTGCCACAAGATGGATAGAATTATCAGACATCTTGAATCTGATCTTGAAGATGCTTAAGATAATGAAGAAAAACTTGAGGATCAAATTGTCTCTCTTAAAAGGGATCTTCAAACAACAAATGAATATAAAGAAAAATTCAAGATAAGCTCTACTCAACTTGAGGTTCTTCTTGAAAGCCAAAAGAGAGTAGATGACAAGTGTGGCCTGGGGTATGAAAAAGGTGAAAGCTCCGGATCTGGTCAGAAGAATTTTGGATCAGAAAATCCAAGGAATAGGCCTAGAAGACTTCCGGTAAGGCAGCCTAATGCTCAAAGATATCCATCCTTCAATAGATACTGCCACAACTGCAATAACTTTGGTCATAAAGCTAATCAGTGCAGAAGGAGAATGAATCAGACTAATACATCCTTCTCCAGATAGTGTTTCAACTACAAAAGGTATGGTCACAAATCTCATGAATGCAGAAATATGCAAACAAACAATTCATTCAATGGTAGATGCTTTGCATGCAATAGAATGGGTCATATGGCTAATCAATGCAGATCAAGAGGATATCAATCAAATATGCAAAGAAATGTTTGCCAAATTTGCAATAGATCCTGTCATATTGCAAAATTCTGTAGAAGCAAGAATCATGACAAAAGAGGTCTGGTTTATCATAATCAGAATCAAGATAAGGGAAAACAAAAAGTGAATGCGGATGAAGTTCAAAGTGAGATGAACAAGATTTGGGTGAAGAAAAGTATAGAGAATGTAAGGGATGGATCTGCACTAGACTCTGGTGCTGATATTCCTTCCAGAAATTAAATAGTGAGCTCTGGCTCAGGGGGAGACACAAAGAAAACCTTGTTCCCCCAGCCAGTCAATTGGTGCTGGAACTGGCACAAGAAGAGTTGCGGATTAAAGGGTTCATAAGAGAAACATCCAAATAAACTATGGTTAAGATTTGGAAGATCCGCAAGATGTTTAAGATCAAGATTGATCCAGTTCTTCAAGTCATCCGAATAAGGCAAATCGGAATGACTTAGGTCGAGCATTTATTGCAACTTGGCATTAGGGTTTATGGAGCAATAAAAGGGTTTTCTCATTAAGCATTTGTTCATTCTGCATTCAAGAAGAAATGAAAAGAGAAGCTCTGTAGTAAAATTCCTCAAGCCCATCAAAGATCATTTGCAGAAGTCAACTCATCCAGAAATCGATCCAGCTAACTCCGTGAAACCGAAAGGTGCAAAAGGTATTCTCCGTTATCAAATATCTCTCTACAAATCTTTGAAAGATGACTACTCCAAATATAGTAAAGATTTCTGATAGGCCACGACCTAAATTTAAGAAGCATCCATATAAATCCCTAGAAGTTGATCCCCTCAGCACTTTTTCAAGCATTTTGCATGGGGTTCTGCATGTAGAAGATGTTAGGGCATATATTCATGCAAATATTGAAGAATTTGGGGAATCTAAGCTGGTTGATATCTATCACAATCAATTAATAGATGATTCTTTTGAGCTCAAACCTCAGTTCAAGGCCATTCGGGATAAGCATTTTGCACAGTGCATTCATTTCCCCTTTTTTGAAGAAGATGAATGGGTCTGGTATGTGTTGAACAGAGTACATGATAACTTCCTATGGTTGAGTAGACCATTTAAGATCACCAAAGATGCAATTAGGGTAGTAATTGGTCTGCATTCATCCGGTGGGATACCTATTCTCAAATCTGTCAAGAATCAAATAGTGAGTGATGCAACCGGATCAAAATTTGACAAGAGAGCTATGACAATTGAAGGTATCACTGATCTGGATATCAAATTTGCATCCATGATAATTGGTTACAAAATTTATCACTCCAGTAGGGAAAATTCAGTACCAAGAACTGCAGTTTATACAGCTTATCAGATGCTAAAAGAAAATGCTGACTATGATCTGTGTGAACTTCTTCTAAACCAACTATTGGAGAATCTACAGAAGACCAAGAAGGATAAGAAAAATTCCTTCAAGTATGGTGGGCTGATATTGTGTCTATTTTTCTACTTCATAAGTGAGCTACCCGGATCAAGTGGTTGGGTTTGGCAGAATGACAGACCTATTGCGATCCAAATCAGAGACTATTTGCATGGGCTTGGAGATGCCAAAACAAGAAATACAGCTCTGTGAGGTTATTTCAAGAACTTCCAAAATTCGATGCAAGCAAGAGAGAGAATTCCCAAATCTCTAGTTGAAAATTATAAGGATACAGTTTGTTTTATGGTTGAAACTGATCAGTGCCAAATGGAAGCTGTGGAACCAAGGACAGTCTAGATCATGCCGATGGGGTATGAGGTGGATGAGAAACTTGTGGAGCTGCATGTCCAATACATGCTTAGTCAACCCAAGGATCCCAAAGCAGAAAGATTTGGAACCTTTGAAGAATTAAGTATAAAAATTCATGTGGAACTTAGACAACCAGAGGTAAAGAGAAAAGTGAGAAAAGAAGTAGAGAATATTGCCAAAAGATATGGCATATCAAAGGAGCCACTTGATGCCAACAAGGAAAAGATGGAAAGGGCTGAGGAAGAGAAGAAAGAGGCAGAAAAGGGAAGTAAGGAAAGTGCTCTGGTAGAATCTTCCACCCGGACAAGATCATCAAAGAGATCAACACCTGTCACTACTAAAATCTCAAGGACATCAAAACTGGAAGCAAAATCATCTGGCAGAGGAGAGAAAAGAACTAAAACAAAGGCCAAAAGGTCTTATGTCAGTCAGAAGGATGATGAAGAAACTGAATCTGATGAGGAGATAAAGAAAATGAAGAAGCAGAAGAAGAAAACATCTGGTGAACCTTCTACTAGTCAAGGTGAAGAAGAAAAGGTAGAAGATTTTGTAGAAAAGCCCACTCTGTCTTTAGATAATGTCATCAAATCAGTCACTGTGGATGGAAACCTTCAGCTAATGGCTGAATTCTATGATGATTACAATGAAGTAGACCAAAAGATCTTGCAGGAAGCCGCAGTTAAGTATTTAAACACATATAACAAGGCCTTTATTGAAATTATATCTCTTATTCCCAAAAGCCTAGAAAAAGAGTTAGATATAAGAAAGAATACTGCCATGGCAAAAGATCTTGAGATCTGGGAACAGATAGCCATTTAGCTATATCCCTCAATCGATTTAAAGCAAATGAACATGATCTTTAAGGATTGCAAGGATGAATTTCATAGCAAAGCCAGAATGAATCAGCTCATGCTTGGTGAGACTGACAAGATAGCCAAGGAAACAGAAGAGATCCTCAGGAAGGTCTTCAAAAGATTCAATCTTCCTATTATAGAGGACTTGGGTGTTGATCCTTAAGTCACAGGTGTTGAAAAAGAATCCACTGAGCAAATCATGGACACCGGTATAGAAAAGGATAAGGACTTGGAATCCTCTATTCCAGAAAAGGAAGTGTATGAACAGACAAACATCACTCCTCTGGTTTCCCCTGCTAACTCCAAATCCAAAGAAGAAGAAAGAATAAAGGAGAAAGAAGCAGAGGTGAAGGAAAAAGAAGATAACAGTACAAAGGTTGTGGAAGGAGAGAAAGCTCCAAAAGATAGTTCTGTGACTGCAAAAGAAAAGAAGAATCTATCTCCGGCAAGAGACGCTGTAGAATCAGTCAAGGACTTTTTGACAAAAGAAACTATGGAGATTGATGAACCGGAACTACGAAAAGGGCCATTTGATTTTGACTCTCTATCTCCGGTACAAACAATGAAGATAGCTTTGTTTGCTAATGCAAAGGCCAAAGAAAAACTCCTGAAGTCTCACATGGAAGACTGTGAGCTTATAATAGCTACATCCGGAGTGTTAGAAAAGATTATGCCATCTTTTCAGAAAGATCCCTTAGCTTCCCTATCTGGTAATCTTAAAACTCTAGTAAATAGTGTTAGCACACATTTTGATTCCCTAGAGAAGTCAGCAGAAGATAAGGTCCAGAAGGAATTTTTGACAAAAAGATTATCAGAGGTACAAGGGTTAATAACTAATGATAGGGGGAATATGAGTATAGGGATAAAGAGCTTAGAAAATGCTCTCAAAGATGGTGGAGAAATGTACAAATTTTGTTTATCATGGTCCAAAGCAACATTGGACATTGAGAAGAAAATAAAAGAACAGGAGGACAAACTAACAAATCTATCAGAGAATTTTGATCCTCTCTCATCCTCCATAATAAATCAAGAATGTTAGACTATTGCAGTCTTGAATGAAATCAAGAAGCTGGAGAAGGAAAAGAAAAATAGAATAAGCAGGTTGGGTGCACTCAGAGGGATAATTATCCCTAAGTTAGAGGCCATGCATGAGGCCATAAAAGAAGCCCAGACCAGTGATCTGATAGATCTAAAAAGGGTAGATGTGTTTGCATTCCTGTTAAGTGGTCATATATCAATTTTGGATAGAATGAAGCAAAGTTGGGCAACAGAATTTGTCCAATTGAAGACAACTTTTGCAGACATTCTTCAGTATATGTAAGTATGCCATATGCATATACTTATGTGGCCAAGTATAGTTGAAATTTTGAAAATTTTGGTGTACGGACCCCACCCTTTGCCATTGTTGTCAAAGGGGGAGTGATGAGTAGTGAAAAATGTTGTAGCCAGCTAAGGGGGAGCTCCGGAAAATAGAGCATCAGCTAAGGGGGAGTATAGTATAACACTTAGTCATTTTTCACTAAGTGTTGCCATCAATACCAAAGGGGGAGATTGTTGGCAAGAGACACATTGGAACTTCATGATTGTTGTCATTGATGGAAACAAAGGTTAACCCACACATCTGCAGGACATGATGAGTCTCTACCGGAAGGCAGATTGCAGAGTATTGTGATCCGATAAGCAAGAACAGAGCATGTGGTGAGGTCCGACAGTCAGCTCCGGATCTCTCAGAGGAAGTATCTTGGTGAAGTGCAGATTTGGGGAAGTCAAGAGGACTACCTTGACTAATAGATTGCAAGGATTTATCCTCAAGTAATAGATGAAGGAAAAGATATGAATACTTGAGTGTCGGGTTCCTAATTGACAGTGTGGACAGAGGAAGAACTGACTGGCAGAACATCAGACATTATTCCAGATGCGTTACTGATGATGGTAAAAATTCTTAAAGCATAAGTTATAATTAGCTGACATGATTGATGACTTCTACAAGTATATCCTTGATCCACTTCACTTGGAAGCAAGGATTCAGCTGACAGACTAAAGTTTGAGATAATATTGACTATTCTGGATGCTGACTAGAAACGTGTTGAAATCACTTGTGCGGATATATATACAAGACGGATTTAGATGTGAATGTGTGTGTCATGTATGAATTGAAGTGTGAATAAAAGCTGAATAGAACAAAAGGTAGAAAAGCATATTCAGAATGTAAAAGGATAGCAGCACTTAAGGAGAGTAAGAATGAAGTGCAGCAGATCAGTCTATTGAGCTTAACCAGAACTGAACTTCAACATGTGTGGATGCTTCTCATCAGTTCAAGTTTTATTCATGTATACAGTAAGTCTTTTTGTAGGCAGTGAGCCTCTTGTGAGTAGTGTGCTTGGGTAGTGAGCCCTAATTGGCAAGTGCCATTTTGTAATTCTATTCTTCTAACAGAGAATACAATCTTGGCTTAATCACCCCATGGTTTTCTCCCTTAATAGGGTTTCCACATCAAAAATATTGTGTCATGTGTATTTCCATTTCATGGTTATGTTTGCTTGTTTGAATTAATGCTGCACTAATTATTAAGAAAGTTCAGAAAGCTGAAATAATTAAGATAACTGATTTATCCCCCCCTCTCAGTTATCAACACACTATATACTTAGTAATGCAACAGTGGGTAAAATAATGTGTTTATAAATCAGATAAGGATACATTTATATAAATTATATATACATGTATATATATATGCTTGATATGTGTGTGTGTTTGTGTGTATAATTTATTATATATCTATACATGGACAAGCTTTCAATAATGGATTTGGCTAGATTAAAAAAGAAGGAATTTATAAAAATTAGAATATAATCTCTTTCTAGAATGAAGAAACTAGATTTAATATATATATTTTTCTTTTGTGAAAATAAACACAACAACTAACTGTTTCTTTCCTGCCTTTTGACAACAATTAAAAAGGAGCATAATATCGTTTCTTTCTCTCTTTTCTTTTATTTATAGTAGTAAATATAAACTCCTATCTTTCATTTTCTATGAGCATACAATATAGTTTACATAGCAATTTCTTTGAGTTCAAAAAAAAATCTATTTCCAAAGAGTACATCAACATTTAACTTCCTTTCTGTTTAAATATAAAATGATAGCAATGTAATGCCTCCTTTTCAAACTTTCAAAACCAAATATGAACAACAACAAGATGATAAACATGCATTTTCTTTGGAGTATGTAACAACAACTTATATATATATTTTTTGAAATAATATGATAGCAAATGTATTTTCTTTGGCATTTCTCAATAGCACATAAACACAACAACATGGAAGGAATAACAGATTTTGAATAAACATTAAGGAGTACTCACAATAATCTTCCTTACAACAACCAACACAAGGAATAGTAATAATTTTGGTCATAACTACAATAAGGCCTCTAAGGCCATGGCTCCAACAGCCAACTAAAATAAAGCAAATAAGGCAAGAATGAGCTCCTCCAAACTTCATTTTCATCAACTATAAATCTGTAATAAACAACACAATAATGGGGAACCAAGCCATGAAAGAATGCCCTCCTCCCTACCATAGACCCGCTAGCGGGTCGCCCCCGAGCTGGGGAGGTAGGAGTTCACACGGTTTTGCACACACACACCACAACAAATAAAAATTTTCAAACACACAAAACATCACTCCCATGGATTTGCACAAACAAAACTCAATAAATTGAGTTTAGAGGGGGTAGGGAAGTGAACCCCTCAACTCAAGAGGCCACCCCAAGAACTCCAAAGATCACAAAAATTCCAAGGCCTCAAGCCAAACACATTTTCCACCAAACTCAAAAATTACTATGGCACTCATGCCAAATCGCATATTGTTCCCAACTAATATGATGCCCTCAAGGCTAAAAATAGTGCAACACAAAGGAGATGACCTCAAGGAGGTTCACACTCCCCTACCCCAAACTAGTTGATCCTTTCCTCCAAAATGGAGTTGCTCTCACCACACCCTTCCCACACAAAATAAAATAAAATAACAAATCACATAATAATCAACCACAAACACAAAAGAAAGCATAAGCAAAAGGGTAATGGCCATAGCCATGGAGCTTACCTTCAAAAGCCCTAAAATGGAAGCACGCTTGATGAAGAGCTCCAAGCTTCCCAAAAATTTCTCCAACTCTCCAAAATTTTTCTAACTCCCAAAAAGAACTCCAAGAATAGGAGTAAAAATACAAAATGCAAGAACCCCACACTCCTCTTCAAGAGGAGATAATATAGGCCTTCCAATTTGGCCTTGAGGAATGAAAAGGTGACACTTGTCACCTTTTCCTTCCTCATCCCATGCCTCTTGCAAGGGAGAAGGAGTGTGAGGGTGACAAGTGTCACCCTCCAATTCCATTCAAACCCTCACCTTATCCACTTGTGCTCTCACACATGTGTGAGAGACCAAGTGGTGAGCTGGCAATTCCCTTCAAGCCTCCATGAGGATAAGGGATGCCATATGGCATCCTCTTATTCTCCAAGAGAGCCATCTCCCTCCAAGATGCTCTCACACATGTGTGAGAGTCTTGGAGGGAGATCCCACACACTTGGGAGTCTTGAAGACCTCCCAAGTCTTCATGGTGAAGGGATCCCCAAACTTTGGGAAGGGAGATGGGTCTTTCCCAAAGCATGACTCATCTCCCACCCTTAGCCATTTCAAAATTCGTCACTTTGACTAAACCCCAATTTAGAGTGACCAAAAGTGAGTTATCCTAGGGTTTAGTTAGTTAAAATTGACCCTAAACCCAAGGGTTACCACCTAGGGTAAGTTTGGGACACTAAGGTACACCTAGGGAGGTATAAAATCACTTTAAATGGCCCATAAATAAAAATAATACCAAGTGGTGTAACACAAATATAAATATACAACACATGAAATAAATCAATCTAATAAGGGTGAACTTAGGCCAAAATAATTAAACCAATCATGCACTAAAACATCATCCAATCAAATGTGATCCTCATCCCTCTTGGGAATGGATCGGCTTAACAGGGAATAACATATGTGTGAACACTACCTCTAATTTCTCGTGGCTTGGGAATATCATCCTCCACAACTAGATCAAGTGTCAATCACATCATGGATAATCATAGCCGAAGCAACTAAAATTCAATTCATGTCATTGCATACAATCATTAATCATTTACAACATAATTTAATATTAAAACTTCATCTTCTATCCAATGTCTCATAATCATCATCAAATAATATATCCACATAATGAACTTGAAATCACATCAATAATCATCATGAACTATATCTCATATATCTAACATCATCATAACATAAAAATATGATCAAATCAAATCACCACATGTCTAATCAATGTCAAACCCAAAGTTATGGGCTATAATCTAATCTACATAAAGGAAAATAATAGTCTTTCAAAGTCTGATAATGTCATCATCTAAAATTTAAACGATCAAAATAGGGAAGTGAAAATAATCAGCCTCGCAGCTCTAAAAGTGAACTTGATTGAATGACCATCCTTTAAAGATTGAATTGCTTCAATTCCATTCCACAATTCCATTAGCTCATCATATAATGGCTCTATATAAGCATCGATTGTATCTGAAGTCACACTTTTCTTTCCTGGTATAATCAATGATAGCATTAACAAAAATGCTTTAGTTGCTATCCATGGAGGCAAGTTACAATTTATTAAAAACACTGGCCAAGTTGACCATTTAGTACTTTGATCTGAGAATGGATTCACCCCATCTAGAGCCAAACCCAACCTTATATTATGAGGATCTTGAAAAAAATTAGGCCATCTGTTATCAAATTTTATCCACGTCTTAGAATCAGGCACATGTCATTTTCCATCGGTGCTCTTATTTTGGGCATGCCATTGCATAAGTTCAGCAATGTCTCTGCACCTATACATTCGGAGTAATCATGGGATTATTGGAAAGTGGTGAAGAACCTTTCTAGGAACCATAGCCGATTTCAATCCTCGTTTATACCTCACTTCATGACATTTCGGGCATTCACTCTCACTTGCAAGATTATCATGAAATAATACACAACAATTCACACATGTGTGGATGTTTTCATACCCTAAGCCTAGCTTAGTGATTTGCTTTTTACATTGACTTCTCTTTATTGGAAATGTGGATTCAGGTGGTAACAACGAACTTAATAATTCCAATAACTGATCTACACTCTCATTTGTCAAACCAAACACCACTTGCAAGTTAAGAATTTGAAGTATTGTTGTCAAATGACTTAAATTGCAATTAGCATACACATTCTTTAAAGCATCCTCCATCAACTTGGCCCAATCATTGTTTAGACCCTCATTCAACATTTCATCAACTTCAAACCCTTCGTCTAACATTGTTGCCTCTTCATCTATGTTTGGTGCCACTTCATCTATGTTTGTTGCCTCTTCATCTCTCACACTCTACAATTCTATCATATCTTCATAATAATTGTAATCCCAAGGGCTTATACCACTATGCCCATATCTTATCATATGTCGATAAATCAGATTTCTTTTTTTCACTTTTCCACCAAGACAGTCATTACATGGACATAGATATTTGTCCATGTCCCTCTTATCGGCTACTATCTCATCAAATGCATGGTATTGATCCATAATCAACCTTTGACATTGATCCATCTATATGTTCTACACATAGCAACAAAAATCATTTGGGGAAAAAATCGGCAAACCAAAAGTTCAAGATTTTTTGAAAAAATCGGGAAAAAATCATATTTTAAAAAAAATGTAAACAATTGTAAACTAAGAGACAAAAAACTATTTTTTTTTTTCAATTGAAAGGCATTTTCATAGAAATAGAGTTATAGAGAGTAAATAAAAGAGAGAGTTTAACTAATGAATTGTAAGAAATAGATTTTTGTAGTTTATATTCCAATTGCTGATTACATTACATTGCACATCTTTCAAACTCAAAGCATTACTTCACATTGCATAACTAATAACTAGATGCTAATAGATGACAAAATTTCAATTACAATATAGTTTTTAACAAAGTCAACCTAAGCAGTTATGCAATTACTTCACATTGCATAACTAATAACTAGGAGCAACTGCCAATTGCATTTGCTTGTCATGGCATTCCATGAGACCACATTTCTTTGAGGCATTTTTTCAAATAGTTCACTGCCTTGTCTATACTACCACATTTTTCATACATTTCTACCAAAGTATTTTATCAAACAGTTCACTGCCTTGTTGCTATGGCTAAAAGCCTAAAACACGTGCTTTCGAACAAGCTATGGATGTTTTGAAAAAATCTATCAAAGCATAATAGTAAGCAATAGCATAGACAAGGCAGTGAATTGGTTGAAAAATGCCTCAAAGAAATGTGGTCTCATGGTGATGGAATGCCATGACTATCCATAACAATTCGATTGTCATGGCATTCATCATGGCATTCCATCACCATGCGACCACATTTCTTTGAGGCATTTTTCCAAAGTTCATTGCCTTGTCTATGCTACCACATTTTTCATACATATCTACCAAAGCATTTTATCAAATAGTTCACTGCCTTGCTGCTATGGCTAAAAGCCTAAAATAGGTGATTTCAAACAAGTTATGGATGCTTGGAAAAAATCTATCAAAGCATAATGGTAAGAAACAAGCTATGGTCTCATGATTTTTTTTTGGCGTGAAAATCAGTGTGATTTTATTTGCATTTTTTGCAGGTTTTAAATGCATTTTTTTGGCAATTTTGCTGTTTGAAATGGTGAAAAATCTCTGTGGTCAGTTTTGTACATTTTTTAATTGTAGGATTCTCACAGTTAATGAAAAAGGTAGTGTTCATGAAGGAATGGAAAAGATGCGTAGAGCCTTTGATTAATTATACACGTACTGTGTAATGGCTTTGAATCATTTAGCAAACCATTTTTTCTTCACAGGTTAGAATTTTCTGGTGGAATAGTTGACTGAGACAACTCTTGTTTCAACTGACCACCCTCTCATGAAATCTCATTCATATTATAATCTTGCACAATCTTATCATAGCAAAGGTGATTATGACACCGATGGCTGCTGCTACATGGCATTAGTCAAGGAAAGCCAGAGGCCACAGGATTTTGTGTTGCCATACTTTGGGCTGGGACATGTTCAATTGAAGTTGGGAGATCTTAAGAGTTCTCTCTCAAATTTTGAAAAGGTTCTGGAGGTCCACCTTGAGAACTGTGAGAGCTTAAAAGCTGTAGGCCATGTATATGCTTAGCAAGGGCAGACAAAGAAGGCTTTGGAAATTTTAAGAAAGCCAACTCGCATAGATCCACGCGATGCCCATGCATTTATAAGATGGGTGAGTTATTAATATCGTCAGACCCCAGTGCAGCCTTAGATTCTCTTAAGATGCCAAAGTCTCTTCTGAAGAAGAGTAGAGAAGAAGTACCCATTGAATTTTTAAAAAACATTGGGGCTCTTCATTTTGAACGTGATGAACTAGAGTTGGCTCAACAAACTTTTATGGAGGCATTAGGAAATGATGTTCTTCCTCTACATAAATCTCTGTGGTCAATTTTGTGCATTTTTTACTTGTAGGATTCTCACAGTTAGTGAAAAAGGTAGTGTTCATGAAGGAATGGAAAAGATGCATAGAGGATTTGAATTATACCCATACTATGCAATGGCATTGAACAATTTAGCAAACCATTTTTTATTCATAGGGCAGCATTTTCTTGTGGAATAGTTGATTGAGATAGCTCTTGTTTCAATTGACCACCCTGTCATGAAATTTCATTCATATTATAATCTTACACGATCTTATCATAGTAAAGGTGATTATGACACCACTGACCACTATTACATGGCATCAGTCAAGGAAAGCTAGAGGCCACAGGATTTTGTGGACAGGTTCAATTGACGCTGGGAGATCTTAAGAGTTCTCTCTCAAATTTTGAAAAGGTTCTAGAGGTCCACCCTGAGAACTGTGAGAGCTTAAAAGTTGTAGGCCATATATATACTCAGCAAGGGCAGGTAGAGAAGGCTTTGGAAATTTTAAGAAAGGAAACTCGCATAGATCCATGTGATGCCCATGCATTTATCAAGATGGGTGAGTTATTAATATCGTCAAACCCTAGTGTAGCCTTGGATTCTCTTAAGACAACAAAGTCTCTTTTGAAGAAGAGAAGAGAAGAAGTACCCACTGGATTGTTAAACAACATTGGGGTTCTTCATATTGAACGTGATGAACTAGAGTTGGCTCAACAAACTTTTATGGAGGCATTAGGAAATGGCATTTGGTTTGCATTCATAAATAAAAGACCCAGTGCCAATTCTTTAGTTTTTTCTATGCGCTTTAAGGATATGGAATTCTTCCAACGACTTGAAGAAGGTGGTTTTTCACTTGAGTTACAAGTTCAATTCCCATGTGCTCCAAAATACGTAGAGGAAACTAATGAAAAAATAGTCCCCTAAACCCTAAACTACCTACATGGTTCTAGTACTCAGTTGCCTATGTAACTACTGTAAGTTGCCAATCAAAAAGCTATAGATTTTATGTTTAATGTAATGAGGGTTTCGAATTACCTCTGAATTCACTACAGAGGGCATCCCCAAATCTGACTTCACTGCAGAGGGCCTCGCTGAATTCAAATTCATTGCAGCAAACTCTGAATTCCTTGCCCACCTTTTTAGAAGTCTCCAGGTCCTCTCTAAACAAGCTTTATCACCCATGCAAGTAGCTTCTATAACCCAAAATGCCTCAATGCTAGGTTAACCAACTAATGAAACAAGGAATTCAATGACTAATGAATCATGCTCAATACGCTCCCACCAATAATTTCCCAAAATATTTTTTAAAAATTTTGTGTAATTTATATTTGCATGACTAACTATTTAGTCATTTTTATTTGTATGACTAAATAATTTTTTAGTCGACAACCAAATTAGTCATTTATTTACTCATTTATAGCTAAGTTGCAAAAAATTAGTAGAATTTAGTCATTTTTAGCTATTGTGACTAAAAGTTTTAGTCACGTAGTCATTTATTTTCCAAATTCTACTAGTGATCCATTCTAGTAGGTCATTTTCATATTTTTGAAATTCTTAAAACATTTACATCATAGATTCTTCAAATGTCTTCATCTTTCTGCATAAAAATAAGTTTTCTACCTTGCAGGCTAGCAAAATATTTGCTCTGATACCACTGTAATGTGCCAAACTAAAATATTTTAATTTAAAATCAGATCTAGAAATGAATTAATTAATTCCACCGAAAACATACAATAATTTCACCAAGACTAGCAAGCTAGTCATGCACACAAGAACACCAAACTAACACTGTTTGCTCAAAACTTATGGAATTGATTTGCTTGCATATTAATATGATTTTATCATCCTTTGGACTGTAATAATAGTCAAAAAAGCTACAATAGTTCTATATTTTCAAATCTGGAGCAAATTTAACAAAACCCACAAAAAACCCACAACACTGTCGAATATTGAATGGAGCCAAAATCACTGGAAACACCACAAAATCTTTTTATTTGTTTTTTCTGATGCAAATAACATGAAAATGGGTTTGATAAGATGGATATAACAACTGAAAACTGCAGCAACAAGATTTCCAAATAACAATGCAAATCTCACTACAATATTGAAGTATCACAGTGCAAGACAATGTGCAACACTACAGAAACAAATCCAACAATACCCAACTCACCAAAAATGACACAGAGCCTGGGATGGATGTAAACAACACCTACAACAACATGCAATAGAGAATACACAAAAAGGCAACTACAAACTATGAAATGAACAATCCTGTACACCAACACTAAAAATTGTCAAACCCTCTAAATTCCTTCAGCCCAAATGCAAGCTCTAGATGAGATTGCTCCTTGTGAAAAAAGGGTTTTCATCCTTTGATCACTTGATGCTCATTGGTTTTTGTCTACAAGCCTTCTACTACAACGAGGTTTCGTCCATTGAAGAAGTGTTCTGCAAATTTGCAAGTGAGAGAAAATATGATATCAACAATGCTTGCCAATGACCAATTTTTCATCTTTTGTATGATTCCATCTTAGGAGAAGTGGGAACCCAATTTTCCAATGCCTCTCTTGAGCCCCAAAATATTTAATTTAATATTTAATTGTCTGAAATAATATAAATTGCATTAAGGCAATATTAAATATTAAACCAATTAATTTCCCCAATGTTGTCCAACCCATGGGAAATTAATCCAAGGATTCCCACACTCCATCCGTGCTGGCACCATTAATAATATAATAAATTTAATATTTATTTTTCCAAAAGATAAACATTGCACCAGGACAATATAAATATTAAATAAATAATATTTTTCAATGTATCCAGCAACCCCTGATTTACTATTTCTAGATAGTATAAACTTACTATTTTTAGTGAGTGTTATTTTTTGAAAAAAGAGACATGACAGAAGCAGAGGAAAAGGTGTGTAGTAATGCTAGAGTTTGTTTGGTAGATGGTAGAAAATTTTTGGATGGAATGAAACACGAACATATGTGGTTTGCTTTGATTCCTAGAATCAATAAAGAGGCAGGAGAAGATGTACCTAGAGCAATTGTAGATAGATGTTGGATGAATTTAAAGATATTGTTTCAAATATTGTACCTGAAGGTTTACCACCAGTGAGAAGCATAAGTCATCAAATGGATTTGATATCAGGAGCTAGTTTGCCTAACAAGGCAACCCATAGAATGACTCCTACAAAAAATGAGGAGCTGAACAAACAAGTTCAGGAATTGTTAAAAAAGGGGATAATTAGAGAGAGTTTGAGTCCATGTGCAGTACACGTAGTACTAGCACCTAAGAAGGATGGAGAATGGAGGATGTGTACCAATTCCAAGGCCATCAACAAAATCACAATCAAGTACAGATTTCCTTTTCCAAGGATGGATGATATCATGGACTACTTGAGTGGAGTGAAGTAATTCAAAAATATAGATTTGAAGAGTGAATATCACCAGACCAGGATATGAGAAGGAGATGAATGAAAGACAACATTCAAGACAAAAAGACTATATGATTGGTTAGTGATGCCATTTGGACTAACCAATGCACTGAGTACTTTCATGAGGCTCATGAATGAGATACTCAAAGAATTCTTAGGCAAGTTTGTTATTGTCTATTTGGATGATATTCTAATTTTTAGCAAAACCTTGGAGGAACATTTGATGGATGTTCATAGATTTTTTGAGAGGTTGAAGGAAGAGAAATTGTTGATCAATCTATAGAAGTGCAACTTTATGAAGAAAATTTAGTGTACCTAGGATTTGTGATCTCAACTGAGGGTCTTAAGATATATCTAGAGAAAGTAAGGGCTATCATAGAATGGCCTACACCAAATATTACTGAGGTAAGATCATTTCATGGATTGGCTACTTTTTACAGGAAGTTCATTAGAAATTTTAGTAGCATATGTGTACCTTTAACTAAAACAATGAGAGGAGATAGAAGAGAATTTACATGGACTATATGGGTAGCGAAGAGTTTTAATTTGTTGAAACAAAAAGTTATAGAGCAACCTATTTTAGTACTTCCAGATTTTAACAAGGTATTTCAGGTAGATTGTGATGGTAGTGGCAGTGCCATAGGAGCTATATTAACTCAAGAAGGAAGACCCATTGCATATTTTAGTGAAAAACTCAATGATGCTAGGAAGAAATATTCTATTTATGATCATGAATTTTATGTTGTTGTTCAAGCATTAAATAAATGGAGACATTATCTTTTGCCTAAGGAATTTGTTTTATACACTGATCATCAAGCTTTACAGTATTTGAATAGTCAAGTGAAGTTGAGTCAAGGACATTTGAAATGGGTTGAATTTTTGCAAAGCTATACAATTGTGTTGAAGCATAGAAGTGGGAAGTCTAACACAGTTTCAAATGCCTTGAGTAGGAAGCAAAATTTGTTGGTGGAGATGAGAATTGAAGTTGTTGCATTTGAAGAACTCAAGCATTTGTATTTAGAAGATCTAGATTTTTCAGAGGCATGGAAAGCTTACCTAGAGCCTGTCACCATGGATAGAACACAATGGTTGAATTACATAATCTAAGATGGAATGTTATTTAAAGGAAGTTAGTTATGCATTCCAAGAAGTTGCATGAGGGAGAATTTGATAAAAGAAAAGCATAGTGGAGGATTAGAAGGACATTTTGGGAGAGACAAGACAATTGCATTAGTAAGTGAGAACTATTATTGACCACAGTTGTATTAGGATGTGAAAAAGTTTGTATAGAGTTACAAGGTATGTCATATGGCTAAGGGAGTAAGTCAAAATATTGGTTTGCATCAACCTTTACCTGTACTTGAAAGACCATGGGAAGACATTAGCATGGACTTTGTACTTGGTTTGTGTTGTCATATTTTGCCCAGCCAAAATACTCCTGGATTCCCCTCCTTCTGTCAGAAAAATCCAATCAGAGAAAGCTTAAATAGAAGGAGATGAACCTAATATCTTCCAAATTTTAATGAATTTCCTGGCCAAAATCCCTATGCAGAATCCTTGCAGAAAACCTAGAAAAATCTAGGCCATTGCCTTAGTTTTTGGGACCCTTTTGGCCTTTATCGACAAAAGTCTAGGTTCATGAACTTGCAGAGAAACCATAAAAATGGATAAGGCATGAAAGAAGGTTTTCTCCCTGTGGTCGGCAATTTTCATCTTTTATGAACTCTTCTCCGAGTTCATCTTTTCACAAGTTCGCCAATTCGGTGATTCGCCGACAAGGCAAGGAGAATAGGTTAAGATCAAAATTCAGCTAAGTAAAAGGGAGCAAATGTTTGCCTTATTGGCAAGGTTTTGGTTCGATGAACCTTAGGTTCACTGATTGGTAGGTTGACTTTGCTGACAGAATGAAGGAAAGAGCCATGATGTAGATGAAATTTCCTAAGGCACTAAAGGGAAAAAGGCTGCATTTATCAGTAAAGTGCTAAAAATTTAAACTCCTTATGAGTTTAGAAATCCCTTGGTTGGCTGACAAGGTAGATCCTTTACAAATAAAGAACAAACTGAATGGTTCAAAGCAGCTCACTTTCCCTAACAAAACAAAATGAAGAGAGGCTTCCAAAGTTCAGGATGGAGCCATTTTACTGACAAGGGCAAAAAGTCAGCCAAAGGCCGAGGTTCGTCGGGGACATCTTTTGCCGATAAGGCAAAAAGGTAATGCAAGATGGTTTAGCAAGACAAGGTTTTGCTAGTAAAGAAGAAGGGTTGGCCAAGGGAGATAGTTTGAGAAAGGAACATTTTTCTGACAGAGGCAAAAGATGAGCTAAGTTTGAAAGGAGGGAACTTTGCCGACAAGGAAGAAAAGAGGGCCCGGTTCACCAAAGACCACTTTTGTTGATAAGGAAAAAAGTGATGAACGAAGAATAGTTCACCCAAGGCCAAATTTGCTGATAAGAAAGGAGAAACAAGGCATAGTTCATGAGATTGAGATTTTGCTGACAAAGGCAAAAGGGCAGACATGTGAAAGTTCACAAAATTTGGATTTTGCCAATAAGGCAAAAGAGAACCAAAATAGTCTTGGAAATTGAAAGTTTACCAACTAAGGGGCAAAAGAGGTTGAAAAGAGAGACATAAAAAGGTTCAGAAAATAGAGATTTTGCCAATGGGAAAAATAAAGAAGGAAAACTTGATGAAAATGGATGATTCTCTAGAGAAAGTAGGGGATTTAAAGTGTTGTAAAAACTTGCAAGCCCTTGAAATCATACCTTTTTCTTAGCAAAGAGGTACCCTAGCATTCAATTCCATAGGACAAAGTTAGTTGCAGGTAGGTAGAACAGTGAAAATCTTTAATGCTACTGTACATATGCTACCACAAAATGGATTTGCAAGGACAAAACAGATTTGTAGGCCTATTAGAGGCATGGTTTTTGTCCCAATTCACAAGTTTTGCAGCAGATCTTCTAGGTTAGAGAATTAATGAAACATGGGCCTATCCTGGGTCAATTGAGTAGCTCCAGTACCACTATTGCAGAGTGCTTGAATTGTTATAAATACATGAAATTGTAATATATTTCGGTTAGCTATTCTTCTGGGCTATTTTGCAGGTTGGAGAATTCTTGTGACCAGGCCTCTGTAGTGCAATTATATGAACCAATTGGATCTGATCGACTATGCTTTTTTGCTAAGCCTCTCATGTCTCTAATTGACAGTTCAACTATGAATGTAATTGACTATTCTGTGTCTAATTTATTTGCATTATTCTCTCTTTTGTAATGGCTATTTGGCCTCTATAATCAATATAAACTGATATTTTGCCTCCCTCATTATTCTTGCACTGTGTCTATTCAATTGATGTGAGTTATGTATTGTGAATAAAAGGTTCCTTTCATACCTTCACTTCTATTTCCTAACCTCTATATGAATTATTATGAGTTTGTGTGAGTTCCTTTTACTGTGTTGATTTAGTTACAGTTGAACATCCCTAATCTAGTACATCACCTCTTTAATTCAACAATTCTTCTTACTCTTTTCCCCTATGAGTATTAGCACTAGATTTTAGTTTATTTTTCTGAGCCTTAAGCTCAAAGAGAGGAGCCAGCCTTCTCTGGAGGTCTGATCTCATCTGTAAGGTCCCACACCTTGAGATCAGTCCCATTGTGTCATTGAAGTGTTTGAACCAACTTCAAACAGGGTGCAATTTCACATGACAATGGTTTGCCAAGGACTTAGAGAGGTCATGATTCCATTTTTGTGGTGGTTGATAGATTTTCCAAGGTGAAGCATTTCATTTCTTGTTGAAAGACAAATGATGCAAATCATAAATTGTAGAGATATTTTTGAAGGAAATGGTTAGACTTCATGGTCTACCAAAGAGTATAATTTTAGACCGAGATACAAATTTTTTTGGATATTTTGGAGGATATTGTGGAAGAAGTTGAAGATAGATTTGAAGTTTAGTTCTGCACATCATCCACAAACTGATAGTTAAACAAAAATGGTAAACAGGAGTTTGGGAAACCTTTTGAGATGTTTGGTAGGAGAAAATCCAAAGGGATGAGACTTGATTTTTCCATAGGTTGAGTTCACATACAACAACTCAATTAATAGGAATACAGGAAAATCACCATTCTAGATTTTATATGGAAGTAGTCCAAGAAATGTTTCTGAGTTGAGGAAGATGGATAAGGAGGAAATGAGGAGTGCAGATGCAGAAGATTTTGTAGAACACATGAAGAATCTACATGAGGAGGTAAGGAAGCATATTCGTAAAATGAATAATTAGTATAAGGAGAAGACTAATCAGAAAAGATGATTCAAAGAGTTCAATGTTGGAGATGAGGTCATGGTACACCTTAGGAAGGAAAGGTTCCCCATAGGAACATATAACAAGATGAAGATTAAGAAATTTAGACCTTGTAAGATTTTGAAGAAACATGAATCAGGGAATGCCTATCTAGATGAAGTTGAGTTGCCAAGTGGGATCAATATTTCACCTATGTTCAATATTGTAGATTTGACAGAATATCATGAAGTATAGAAGATAGACAAGAAGAAGGACAATGGCATATCCCAACACCTATTTTAGAGAAGGAAGAAATTGAATAAATCTTAGATATCCATATGGGAAGGAGCACAAGAAATAGGTAGTATGAAAAATACTTGGTCAAATGGAGAGGAAGGCCTGTTGAAGATTCCTCATGTTATCCAAAGTAGATGTTGACCGCATTGGTCTGCCTCACACATTGGAGATGTGACAAGGTCACTTCTCAAATTACCCTAGGTGTCTAATGCAGGAGAATCCAGAGGTGTAGATAAATCTTGCATCACAAAAAAATGACTTTCTTTTCTATTTCTTTCAATTTTGGTTTTTGCGGATACCCATTTGCTTGAATAATAATTTAGAACCTTCAGAATTTCCAAAAAGGCTAAGAATACTATGACTTACTATTTTTAGTAACCCTATATTGGAGAAGCAATTGGGTTTGAAATTTTCCCCAAATCTTCAAAATAGTCAAATAAATGTTCATGGTAAATTTCAACCCAAGATCATATCTAGATTTCAAGATATTAAATTTTTAGTTTTTGAGGTTCATGGAAAAAGTTTCAGAATCAATTTTGAGGCAATTAGAGGTTCCGTAATGGCCCAAAAGTTGGCTAAAAATAAAAAAGTCCTTGAACTAATTATCTTGTGGAGCTTTGGCTTTTTGTGAGCTTTCAAACGCAGCAAACGGTTTGTCAATCGGACACCCAAATCAAAAGTTATGGCCCTTGGAAGTTGGGCCTCTCATATTAGAAAATGTAAAAATGTGTCAGACTTAGAAAAGAGTTGTTAAGGGAAGCTACACATGTTTATGATAATTTTGACACATCATAAGGCATCTTTTATTAGTAGATGATTTGGGTGCCACTTTTGGGTGGTTTTAGCTCATGGTTTTGTAATACTATTTGATAGTTTCATGTATTGTAGCTCCTATATATCAATTGCTTGAGATAGAGGTTGTGTGCGGGGGAAATATGATAGATGTTGAGTTGTGTCTGGATCTCTAGTTAGAGACACTCTTGTGAAAACTTGCTTTGCAAGTATATTGTAATCTTGTTGAGTTTCTGAATAATATTTTGAACCTCTTTTCAAGTGTGGGGTTTTTCACGTGAAAGAGTTTTCCCCACATAAGTCGTTGTGTTTGTGGTTTGAAGCTTATAATTTGTAGTTGTGAACTTGTGTTGGGTGGAGTACACTCTCATCAAGTAATCAACATAGAGGAAAGTTGACTAGTGCATTAATCTGCAAAGAATCCTAGACAAATGATTAGTACAACTTAAACCTACTCTAATACTGTCACAAAACAAGATCTATAAGAAACTAATCATTTAATATGAAATATAGAATAAATCAAATGAAAGTTACCAAATACATAGAGATAACACATTACACAATTTTTTGTGGTGAAAACCCTTTTGGGTAAAAACCACACAAAAATATCGATCATTATTAAGGAAACTTACAATAATGTCTGTATAAAACCATCATATCAAGAACCTAGATATTACAATATTTTCTCCCTCCCTTTCTTTCCATGATACCTCTCATGTAGTCTTGCCTCTGGTACATACTAATGTATATACTGCATATTCACCATGTGTCATATGCTTTATGATTGCCTATAATTAAAGCAATCTAAGGGGTTGGTGAAAAGGTCACAATCTTTCATCGTATAACCTTTTGGTTATAAATTTAATTAATAAATTATTAAATTATTTATCAAGCTAACTTTATAAATTACCCCTTGTTGTATATTATAAGGATAAATCTTATAAGTTATAGTCTTATAAATGTTATTTAGGAGTACTTGCATTAAATTCAATCCCTAAATAAACATTATGCTCTTACAAACCAGCCCTATGATTTTTTTTAATGTAGTTACAAAGAATGTATGCAATTTACACAATATTGTTATAGGTGTATAGTTAGATTATATATGATTATTAATGTCAATCTACATGCAGTTCATTTTATAATGGCATCATATCCTAAGGAAAGATACATTTAATTTATGGTAGGAGCACACAAATGCACAATTTTCTTTAATATAGAACATCTAACATTCACATTTTAATCCGTGATCAATTCATAGCAACAATAATACAAGTAGAGAAATTATTACATGGATTCACTTCCAAAGTTTTAAGGAATCCAATAATGATTACATATAGAGTTAGTGAGATCAACATTACATATCAAGTATAAAATTATAAAATATCGAACATGTACCATACACTTAATCATTAATAATTTAAATGAGCATTACCTCATCCATGGTGCTAACCTAAATTATACAATCCCTTAGTAAGGCTACTCGAATCTTAGTCTTAGGTGCAAGAGTGCAATACAATCCCAACCACATGAACAATTACCCCTATCTAGCCCAACCGAGTGGACTCTCTTAGCTTACCAATGAGGAGGATCATAAGGCCAATGGATCAAGGTACATAGGGTAACTCAACTTAGTTAATCTATGCTTAAGATACCATCATCCATAAGTATATAACTATAGTTGAAGACTAACTCATACGTACATCTTAGGTACACTTAGTGATTGACTCCTACACATCATAAGTACATACACCAACAAATTTATCCCATACATACATAGTGACCAATTGGTAATAGAAAGAGAACATGGTACTATTGTATACCAATTCCCATTACCTCATTCTCTAATACTTACCCCCCTCAAGTACATCCTAGATGGAAGGAAAAATGATAGTGCATCCCATACAACACCTTATCTCCTTTGTACCCCTATTTCACTACCAATAGTGATGGAAAGTAACCATCCCATACTACTTGCCACCATCATCAAATAGGGTGTAAGTGTAACACATTTGACAGGTGGCTATAACTAAGACTTCCACAAATTTCTCAACTTTATGAGAGTCAGTGGATCTTGACATTTATTGCCTCCATGTAACTAGCAAAATTTAGTCCAACCTGGTAGGGTTAGCTCGTGACATCTATTACAAGCATAGTATTGGTGAACCCTAACTATACCCTATCATACTATGGGTATCTCCTAGCATTTGTCATGTTGGGACTTGTAAAATTTTGCTCCCAAACATGCATTATTATTGCCCCAAAATCTAAATTTCCCAATTTATGCCTTTACAATTAAAATCCCTCATATATACCCGATCAGAGAGATCTTTTATAGGGTTTTTAGTTCAAAATTCTTCTAAGTATAATGTCTTTATTTCTTCCCTTTAATAAAAAGAATATTCTAAGTCTTTATTGGCAAATCAGAAAAAATGCAAACTGGAAAACTAGTTTGGGAGTTCGTCTTTTTCCCAATTCATCAATTTGCCGATAAGGCAACAAGAAGGCAATAAGAAAGGCAAAAGAAAGAAAGTCTTCATCGGCAATGAAATGTCCAAGGTCTCTAGTTGGAGAAATTGTTGGTTCTCGAACCAACAAGTTCACCGACTTGAATTTTCACTGACTGAAGAAAAGTGAGGGGAGAAGCTTAAGAGTTTCTAAGGCAAAGAAAGAGAAGTGCAAGTTTGTTGGCAAAAGATTAGGTTCATGAACTCCAAAGTTTGCTGACGTGAGGTTTTATCGATGGCAGATTTGCTGATAAGGTAAGGAAATAAAGGTTCACTTTGGGCTAAGTTTGCTGATAGGTAAAGTGGCTGACTCAGGAAGATAAGGCAAAAGGGGAAGTAGAAAATGACTAAGACAAAAAGGAAAAAGAAGGCTTTATCAGCAAATCATAGGAAATTTAAACTCGCCAAATAGTTCAAAACTTTGGAAGTTCACTGATAAAGTGATTGGCCAACAAGGTACAGGTAAAAAAGGAGAAGGTGAAGACAATGCAAAGGTTGACAAATGAGGAAATTGCCGATAAAGAAAAGCATGAAAAGAGAATGAGGCCAAGGCAAAGAGGTTAGTGAAAGTGATATTTCACTGACCAAAGAAGAAGAAAGAAAGAAAGAGTTCACAAAGGCAGGAAATAACTGACAAAGGGAAAAATAGTTCTGGTTTGTGAAAGTCAAATTTTGTCGACTAAAGCAGAAAGTGAGAAGATGGAGACAAGCCAAGTTTGTGAAAATGAACATTTATCGATAAAGTACAAAGGAGGCCAAAAATTAAGATTAAGTGCCAAACAAAAAGGGGTGTTTCCCATGGTTCATAAAAGCAAAAGTTTACTAACAAAGGGAAATGAAGGAGGTTTGTGATAAGGAAAAAAGGTTGATAAAGATAAGAAGGATGCCCAACACTTAGAAAGGCACAGTCAGAATACAGATGGCCCAAAACAAAAAGGAAAATTAGATGAAACTTTTGAAGTGTTGTAAAGGCTTTAAAAGGGGTAATTCCCTAAAAAGTGTGCCATGATTACAGGATTTGTATAGACTGATTTGTACCTAGAATTTAATGATTCTACAAAACTGTGTCACGCAGGTAGTTGATACAGTAAAATTCTTCAATACATAGGTACATCTAGAGGACAAGGTAGATAAGTTAGAGGTTGCAAGTGTCAGGGAAAGGGTTCGAACCTTCCCTCTTTACTTTTCTAGGTACAGTATGAGTGCAAGCAATCTTCTTATGACATTTTCAGAGTTATTAGAGAATGGGTGGGCTTCCAAACGTGCAGATTTCCTAACATTGCAGTGGGATCAATTTAATGTGGCATGGGTATACTTATTGACTGAATGCAGTGCTAGGAAATGAGCACATGGTATTGTAATGCTATATATGCATATGTTTTAGATGCAATGGTTGGTTGGTTAGTTGGGCAATTTTCTTAGCAGGTTTTGAGCTCCAGAAGGCAGGTAATAAAAGGTTATTTTACAGTCTTTGTTCAACATGAAACAATTATGAAATGTATGTAATATATTTTGCAAATCTTTGTATCAAACCACTATTTTTCTCCACTATTGTAGATGTTCTTTCTAGCAAACTTAATCTCAGTTATAGTTTTCTCTTGCCACATTTAGTGGTATGAATGTAAGCTCTGATTTAAATGAATGTGATAGTTCCTAATCCATTTTCAAGCTTTTGTAAATGGTCATTTCACTATTGCATAATGAAGAATATGGTATGGTGTTGGATTATTAACCATTCTTAGTGATTTGGTATTGATTTTCATGCATTTGATTTATCAAATAGGTAGTTGTACATTTCTTTGTAGTTGTTTTCCTCTGTTGAATATTAGACTCTGCAACCCAATGGATAGGCACCAGTCTGAGTATCCTTAGATCACCCAATCGTCAAAACAAAACAATACATCTATCCTTCAGAAGTAGTAGTAGTTTTCTGCATCCTCAGTGTGTAGGATTGCCTTTATTAGCTATATAAGGGTCTTGTAACAACTAGTTGTTCTTAGTTTAGTGACAAATTTGGGACTAAGAAAGTGATTTGGGTTTGGTTGTTCATCTATTTTTAGTTGTTCATATGGTTTTGATGTTAATACCTACTTAGGTATACCCCTTGGAATATCGCTCCAGAGTTTAAGCTGAGCTCAAAGAGAAGAGGAGTCTAGCCACTCCTGTTAGTTGGCCGAAACTACCCATAACTTGTTGATAAACCTCTTTCTATCACCTTGATGACAATAGCTGGCCTAGATGATTTAGAAATGTTTTAGAATTTTGTGCTGCAGTCATTTTGGGACCCAACAGATTGACATCATTGCCAAGGACATAGTGCTTTGGTTTAGATTTGAAGCCTGTGGGAACAGTAAATCAATTCAATACTTGTTGTTGTGATATTGAAATACAGTGTTTGTTCAATTTTCTTCCTAGCAGGGGAAGTGGCAACTCTATTTTAATAACCCAGAAAATAATTGTAAGTTTGAAGAGAAAAGAGATTCACAACGAATAGAGGAAGAAATCAGGAGCAACTTGGATAGGAGGAATCCTCTAGCAGTGCAGATAATAGGAGTAGATATAGGGTAAGAAGACCCAATGTGGTACCTCCAAGTAATACCCAAGACAACATATTTGTCAACCTCAGGAGCCAATACAATTATACTTCTAAAGATTCTGTAGATAACATGCTCAAAACAAACTGAAGAATAAATATAAATGAGTATGATGTTAGAATAAATGAGAATATTATTGGTAGAGGAAGTAGAGATAGATCTCATGATCCACATTTGAGGACGTTTGGGAATGCCAGTGAGAATGAAGAGATGTATCAAGATATAAGGCATCCTAATTCCCCCACTGGATCATTTGGAGGTCAACATGACAATATCCCTAATGAGGGTGATCAACAACAGCAACCTGGTGATGAGGAAAGAGAAAGAAGAATCCAAGATGAACTAGACTTTCTTGATCATCTTAGAAACAAACAAAGGGCAGTGCATGCCTTGCTTGATCAATAGCAAGCTCAACTTGCCCAATAGGCCCAACAAAACCAGAATGCATAGCAATAGGGCCTAAATCAAAATGCAAATCAGCAACATGCACCTCCACAACACTACAATCAACAAAATAATCAGAGACAACAACAACAACATCAAATGGGATAGCAAGGCATAAATCAGGCCAATGCTCAAAACATTAACATTCCACCATGGCATAATAAAGCTAATCAACAATATGGCAATGGTCAGAATGTTGGGCATACACAGCAAAGACAAGCACATAGGTTTCTTCCACAAAGGCAGCCACTGGGAGCTGGAAGGTATAACAACTCAATTTCTTTGGCATACCTGACTTTCCTAATCCAATTCCAACTGAGATTAGAGGGAAGCTTCCTAGGTTTCAACATAACAATGTTGTCACAGGTGAGGAACATCTTAGACATTTCATTAATGTCACTAATGAATATGAAATTGAGGATGAAGATGTTATGATGAAATTATTTGTATATTTATTGGAAGAGAGTGCTAAAGAATGGTATAAAGCCCTCCCTGATAATAGTATTGATTCTTCAGAGAAGTTCATGAGAGTATTTAGATTGTAGAATGGGACAGAATTGATGCCAAGTTTGGTGTCCATGAACTTACAGCCATCAAGAAAGCAATAAATGAAATAGTAGTTGATTTCAACAGGGGCTTCATCATGAAAATGAGAAAGGTACCTCCTCATATGAGACCTAATGAATCTATGTGCTTAGTTTTATATTGTGGTGCCTTTGATTCAAAAATTGGTTATTGTTTGAGGGACAAAAGTCCACAAACATTAAGAGAGGCCTATGCTATAGCCATAAACATAGAAAGTAATATGAGAGCTTTAGGGAAGCATGTCAAAAGGTCTGATATCAAATTGTCCCAGCCAGATAAGCCAGCTTTCAACATACCTCTCACTACTGATGACAAATTAGACAAACTCATGGGGGTTGTGAAAGACTTGCCTTATAAAGTTGCTAGAAATGACAAAGGGTTGCCACCACAGGGTGCTGCAACACATTTTAATGAAGGCCAAAGACTACATAATAGGCCCTATAATACTAATTGGTCTAAGATGCCACAACAAAATGACAGATAGGCTATCCCTAGGCATGTTAGCTTCAAACAGCCTGAGAGGGACACCCCTGATCCTTTGAGAAAGGATCAAGTCAATTTTCAAGATGAATCTTTATGGTGCCAGGCTTGTTTCCTTCTCCATGACGCAACTAATTATGTGGTGGCTCATTCATTGAGTAGAGAAGAAGAATTTCCAAATGAAGAGGGTGCAGCTGAGTATTATGAAGAAGAAATAAATCAGTTTGATGCAGAAGATTATGAGCAGATAGGTCAGGGTGCTGATTATGACAACTATGAAGAAGATGATCATATTTTCCAATATGACTATGATGAAGGTCCGAAGAGATATCAATTACCAGCTCATGATTTTGGGCACTTGAGGGACCTTATGCAGAAGAAGTATCAACAGTCCAAGCCTTCAAAAGAAGATATGAAAGCCTTGATTGATGTAACCATTTTTCAAGTCCAAGGAGGTTACCAACTGCAAAATACGTCTGTCCCAGTGTGTAATCCCCCTGTCAAGGAATCAAGACAACAAGGATTGAATGGGGATAGAGACAAATGTAAGGGGAATGTGGAGCAAAAAAGTTATAGCGCTACCAAAAGGAATGTACTAGAAAAGAAAAAAGTTCCAGCATAGTCACCATCAGTAAAAAAAGAAATATGTGTAGAAGAATCTAGCACCAATCATGCAGCCAGTTTCTACACCCATTTTTGGGGTCCATTATCTAAAAGGCAATAACAAGCATGATCAACCCTAGGCACAAGAGGAACCAGAAAAGGAGAAAACAAAGGAAAAGGGTAAGGATATTTCATCTAATCAAGTAATACCTTACATTCCTTGTGTAAATGATGTAACTATTTCATGTGATACTCCTTTGCCCAATTATAACCCTATTGATACAGGGCTCAAGTCTTTAGCCAAATTAGAAATTTTGTACCAATATTGGAACTCCTTTGAATCCCTAAACATAGAGATAGGATAGAGTCATTTATCAATGTTGTAGATGCACAAACAACTTGTTGTTCCCAGTGGTGATGATGAGGGCATAGGTCATGATGAAAGAGTTGATGTTTATTTAGGGTCATCTATGGTTAACAACAGGACGAGAGTAGAGCCTTTCTACACCGCTTTGATCATAAATAGATGGTTGCTACATAATTGTATGCTTGCTTCAGGGGCATCTAGAAATGTCATGCCACTTGAAATCATGAATGATTTGGGATTGAAGGTGTCCAAGTCTTTTGGAAAATGCTTTGCCATGGATTCCAAGGAGGTTAATTTTATAAGTCTGGTTAAGGACATTGAAGTCAAACTTGTTGCTTACCTAGATAAATCCTTCTTGATGGATATAATTGTTATGGATTGCCCTACCAATTGGGGTATGTTGTTATCAAGAAAATGGGCAGCATCAATGGGTAGAAGTATTTAGATGGATCTCTCATATGCCACTATTCTAGTTCAGGGCGTGGAAGTGAAACTATATAGGGAGAAGAAGGTGGAAGACCAAAACATAGAGGACAGATATAAAAAAAAGGAAGATCATGCCAATTTCTTTGACACTGATATATACCATTTTATGGGATATTGCAGTGATGATATTTCTAACTGGATATTTTACCCTCCAATCTTGTTACTTCTATTTGTGGTACATCTGATTTATGGACACTATATTTTGATGGTACATTCTCAAGGGAAGGCTTAGGTGCTGAAATTCTTTTGATATCCCCAGATGGTGAACAATTTGGTATGTTTTTGATATTTGAGTTTTAGTGCACTAATAACATAGTTGAGTATGAGGCATTGTTGTTAGGTTTAAATGTTGCTCACAAGCATAAAATCAAGTGCTTGAAGATTTATGGTGACTTGGGATTAGTGGTGCAACAAATTAGAAATAAGTTTGCTGCCAAGGACAAAAACTTAAGGGCATACAGGAACAAGGTATGGGATAACATGGAGCTGTTTGATGCCATTGGCATCGAATGGATTGATAGGACTAAAAATGAGGAGGCAGGTTCCCTAGCTGTAGTTGTATCAAAATTTGATCCTCAATCGGATTTTCCTCATGGCCATCATGTTGTAGAAGTGCTTACAAGGCCAACAATCCCTCATAACACATAAAGTTGGCAAGTGTTCAATGACAATAATTAGATTTTAAGTTTCCTCAATTGCATGGATGAGTTTGATAGTCAAGTGATTGACTGGAAGCCTATGGTAGAAATGGAAAATGGCAAGGAAATGTTATTTGGCAGCGAGGCAGTGTAGTTGAAGACAAATACCATTCCCAAGGGATTGGTGGCACTAGAAAGAATGTTTGATAATGCAGACCAATGGAAGAGTAAAGGTAAACATGTTGAAGAAGATATTGTTGAAGGTGTTAACCTTGTAACTAAGGAGGCACCTAAGATGGTTTACATAGGTAAGAAATTGAAGCCTCATGAAAAGAAAATCCTGATTGCTTTATTGAGAAAGTTCAGAAAATGTTTTGCATGGTCTTATGATGAGTTGAAAGCTTATAGGGAGGATTTATTTCAGCATACTATCCCCCTTCAACCTGATGTAGAAAGAATTGTTAAAAATGAAAGAGGGAGGTATTATTAAACCAATCATACATTATGAGTGGGTGTCCAATCTTGTCCCAATAAGGAAAAAGAATGGGGAGATTAGTCTGTGTGTGGATTTCAGAAATTGAAATATCAAATCCCTAAAGGATAATTATCATCTTCCAAGTATGGACCATCTTCTGCAGAGATTAGTTGGTTTAGAGTTGATTTATATGATGGATGGGTTCTCAGGATACAATCAGGTGCTGGTCAAGGGGTTAGACTAGTACAAAACATCATTCACCACTCCTTTGGGGACATGTTTATTTGAGAATGCCATTTGGATTGAAAAATGCAGGATCAATGTTTCAAAGGGCAATGGATGTGGCCTTTGTAGGCCTCATTGATGGGATCATAGTTGTATACCAAGATGATCTTACTTCATTTTATAAAGATAGGAAAGATCATTGCAAGCATTTGCAAATGATTTTTGATAGATGTTTGGAGTATGGGATTTCTTTAAATCCCAAGAAATGTCAATTTGGAGTAGAAGAAGGAAAGTTGTTGGGACATATTGTGTCAAGGGATGGGATTAGAATAGATCCTGAAAGAGTTAAGGCCATTGACCTTATCCCTCAACCCAAAACGGTCAAGGGTATTTAGTCCTTCTTTGGGAAGATTAACTTTGTGAGGCGATTGTTCCCAATTTCACTAAGAAGACTAAAATAATTTCCAAGATGCTCAAGAAGGGACAATCGATCACATGGGAAAAGGAACTAGATGAGGCTTTTATTGACATAAAGGAGGCCCTAAATAATGTACCAATGTTGGTAAGCCTAGATTATTCCAAGCCTTTCCAGCTCTTCTCTTTTGCTTCATTTTATACTATTGCTATTGTACTATTGCAAAAGAATAAGGATGGGTTTGAGCAACCAATAGGATTCTTTAGGAAGTCCTTACAGGATATTGAATTGGATTATTCCATAATGGAGAAGCATTCCTATGCATTGGTCAAGGCCACAAAAAATTTCAAATCTTATTTCACAGGTGCCAAGATCATAGCATATGTACTAGACATAGGAGTGAAGGACATATTCATGTAGCAAGAAGCTTCAGGTAAAAGGTGTAGATGAATCAATAGGATCTAGGATTATGACATGGATATACAGGTCACAAAGTTGGTTAGAGGCCAAGGCTTAGCCAAGATAATGAATAATTCTAATGTCGAAGCAACATAAGTAAATGAAATAGGGGAAGATGATGTTGTTCCTCATTGTAGATTGGTTGACAATGCATGGTACAAGGATGTGTTATTCTATCTTGAAAACATGAATTGTCCACCATGTATGGATGAGAATCCAAAAAGGACTCTCAAGCTGAAATCTGAAAGGTATGTCCTGTTCCACAATGAACTCATGTGGAGAAACCATGAAGGAGTATTGCTCAAATATTTGGATCAAGAGTATGCTAAAGCTGTGATGAATGAGTGTCACCATGGTGTTTATGGAGGACAATTCAAAGCTAAAACCATTACCTATAAAATCCTTAGGGCTGGGTACTGGTGGCCTACTTTATTCAAAGATGTGGCATAGAAGATAAGGAAATGTGATGCTTGCCAATGATTTTCTAGCAAGATGAAATTTGTTGGAGCTTTACCCCTTTTGCCTCCTTCTGTTGATGCACCTCTTCAGTAGTGGGGAATTGATTTTTTTTGGAGAGATACATGAGAAGTCCAGCAACGGATTTAATTGGAATCTTGTGGCCACTGATTACTTCACCAAGTGGGTAGAACCAACTCACACTCGTAATGCAACTTCCAAAGTGGTTATTGATTTCATAATCAACAATATAAACACTAGATTTGGAGTGCCAACTAGGATTTTGGAAAATAATGCCATGTGTTTTAGGTCTCAAGAAATGCTGGACATGTGTTCTAAGTTTGGTATAAATCTTGTGCATTCATCCCCTTACCACCCCCAAAGTAATAGATAGGATGAATCTAGTAATAAAAGCCTAATGAAGATCATAAAAAGGACATTGGATCATAATAAGAAAAGATGGGATGATAAGTTGAAGTATGCTCTATGGGATGATATAATAACTTTCAAAAGATCCATTGGTAGAAGCCCATTTGAGCTAGTGTATGGAACAGAGGTAAAGATGTCCATCAACATGGAATTACAAGTTTACCAATTGCTGCATGATATAGAAGAGGATCAATATGATGCAATGTCCCAGAGGATATTGCAGTTGACTAAATTAGAAGAATAGAGAATAGATACACATGATAAAATGTTGAATCATAAGCAAAAAATGAAGCTTTTATTCGATAAGAATACTGTATCAAGAGATTTCTAGGTTGGTGACTTGGTGCTTCTTTGGGATGCAAAATCTGAAGATAAGGGGAAACATGGAAAATTTGATTTGTTATGGCTTGGGCCATATGAAATGGTTGAGAAATTGGAGCTAAATGCTTACAATTTGATGACTCTATAAGGAGTGCTTTTGGAGCTAGCCATTCACGATTAGCATCTAAAGCATTATTTTTCATAGGTAATGCTTCCCTTGAAATTCTGAATACAGTCATTAGTCTTTTGTGCTCTAATGTTTATGATTGTATTTTGTCATGTATATAAGCCTTTGTTGTAAATACGTTTGCCACTGTTGGGACCTCTAAAATTTTGCTCCCAAACATGCATTATTATTGCCACAAAATCTAAATTTCCTAATTTATGCCTTTACAATTAAAATCCCTCATATATTCTTGATCAGAGAGATCTTTTATAGGGGTTTTTAGTTCAAAATTCTTCTAACCATAATGTCTTTGTTTCTTCCCTTTGAAAAAATGAACATTCTATGTCTTTGTCGGCAAATAAGAAAAAGTGCGAACTAGCGAACTAGTTCGGGAGTTCATTTTTTTCCCGATTTGCGAATTTTCTAATAAGGTGGTAGGAAGGCAATAAGAAAGGTGAAAGAAAGAAATTCTTCATTGGTAATGAAACGTCTAAGGTCTCTAGTCAGCGAAATTGTTGGTTCTCGAACCAACGAGTTCGTTGACTTGAATTTTCATTGATTGAAGAAAAGTGAGGGGAGAAGCTTAAGAGTTTCTAAGGAAAAGAAAGAGAAGTGCAAGCTTGTTGGAAAAAGGTTAGGTTCACGAACTCCAAAGGTCACTGACAGGAGGTTTTACCAACAACAGATTTGCCAATAAGGTAAGGAAACAAAGGTTCACTTCAGGCTGAGTTTGCTGATAGGTAAAGTGGCCGACTGAGGACGATAAGGCAAAAGGGGAAGTAGAAAATGACTAAGACAAAAAGGAAAAAGAAGGCTTTATCGGCAAATCAGAGGAAGTTTAAACTTACCAAACATTTCAAAATTTTGAAAGTTCATCGATAAAGTGATTGGCCCATAAGGTAAAGGTAAACGAGGAGAAGGCGAAGACAATGCAAAGTTTGAACAATGAGGAAATTGCTGATAAAGAAAGAAAAGCATGGAAAGAGAATGAGGCCAAGGCAAAGAGGTTTGCAAAAGTGATATTTCACTGACCAAAGAAGAAGAAAGAAAGAAAGAGTTTGCAAATGCAAGAAATTGTTGACAAAGGGCAAAATAGGTCTGGTTTGCGAAAGTTAATTTTTGCTGACTAAAGGAGAAAGTGAGAAGATGGAGACAAAAGTTTGCAAAAATGAAGATTCGCTGATAAAGCACAAAGGAGGCTAAAAATGAATATCAAGTGCCAAACAAAAATGGGTGTTTCCCATGGTTCATAAAAGTAAAAGTTTGCCAACAAAGGGAAATGAAGGAGGTTTGTGATAAGGAAAAAAGACCGATAAAGATAAGAAGGATGCCCAACACTCATAAAGGTACAATTAGGATTCAAATGGACCAAAAAAAAAATGAAAATTGGACAACACATTTGAAGTGTTGTAAAGGCTTTAAAATGGGCAATTCCCTAAAAAGCGTGCCATGATTGAAAAATTTGTATAGGCTAATTTGTACCCAGAATTTAATGATTCTACAGAATGGTGTCATGTAGGTAGTTGATATAGTAAAATTCTTCAATACATAGGTACATCTGGAGGACAAAGTAGATAAGTCAAAGGTTGCAGGTGTCAGGGAAAGGGTTCGAACCTTCCCTCTTTATTGTTCCAGGTATAGTATGAATGCAATTAATCTTCTTCTGACATTTTCAGAGTTATCAGAGAATAGGTGGGCTTCCAAATGTGTAGATTTCATGACATTGCAGTGGGCTAAATTTAATGTGGCATGGGTATACTCATTGACTAAATGCAACACTAGGAAATGGGCAAATGCTATTGTAATGCTATATATGCATATGTTTTAGATGCAATGGTTGGTTGGTTAGTTGGGCAATTTTCTTAGCAAGTTTTGAGCTCTAGAAGGTAGATAATAAAAGGTTATTTTACAGTCTTTGTTTAGCATGAAACAATTATGAAATGTATGTAATATTTTGCAAATCTTTGTATCAAACCATTGTTTTTCTCTACTACTATAGATGTTATTTCTAGAAAACTTAATTATAGTTATAGTTTGCTCTTGCCACATTTAGTGGTATGAATGCAAGCTCTTATTTGAATGAATGTGACAGTTCCTAATCCATTTTCAATCTTTTGTAAATGGTCATTTCAATATTGCATGACAAAGAATATGGTATGGTGTTGGATTATTAAGAATTCTTAGTGATTTGGTATTAATTTTCATGCATTTGATTTATCAAATAGGCAGCTATACATTTCTTTATAGTTGGTTTTCCTTTGTTGAACATTAGACTCTGCAACCCAATGGATAGGCACCAGTCTGAGTAGCCTCAGATCACCCAATCTTCAAAACAAAATAATACATCTATCCTTTAGACACTGTAGTAGTTGTATGCATCCCTAGTGTGTAGGATTGCCTTTATCAGCAATATAGGGGTCTTGTAACAACCAGTTGTTCTTAGTTTAGTGACAAATTTGGGACTAAGAAAGTGATTTGGGTTTGGTTGTTCATCTATTTTTAGTTATTCATTTGGTTTTGATGTTAATACCTTCTTAGGTATACCCCTTCGAATATCCCTCCAGAGTTTAAGCTAAGCTCAAAGAGTAGAGGAGTCTACCCACTCCTATTAGTTGGCCAAAATCACCCATAACTTGTTGATAAACCTCTTTCTATCACCTTGATGACAATCCCTGGCCTAGGTGATTTATAAATGTTTTAGAATTTTGTGCTGCAGTCATTTTTGGACCCAACATGTCACATGTGCGCTATTGGTGTCAACTAGCTAATCCCTAAGATATGATAGTTAGCTCCTAACATCCATAACCTACACACTACTAGTGATAGATAGCTAAACCACATTTGTATTATACTTAGTCTTAAAATATGGTCCTCTAATACTCATTTATCACAATTAAGGGTCCTATGGTTTTACATCACCTAGAATTTGAGGATGTAACATCAACCACCTAGGTAGGTTTAACAATAGGAGTAGGAGGCATATTATATTTTAACTCAAGTTAACAAATAGGATAAGAGACATTAGTTATGAGCTTGAGCTAAGCTATTCTTATGATGGATTTGCAATAAAATTATAAAAGCTAACTACACTTATATGCTTGCTTGTTAAACAAATCTATGAGCATATTTAAAAAGAAATCTTAACATTTTAAGTACTGATGGTCCCATAATTTCTAGGGAGAATTGTTTCAAAGTTGGTTAGTTATATCACATACTAGTGCATAAGAGACATATCTATATGATCACATTTGATGATATTCTTGTTACTAATTTTTTGTTCACACTTAAAATTAGTTGGACCTAAGTGTAATTGTTTAGAAGTGATAATAGAAAACTTCAAAGTTATGCATTCATTGAATGGTTGATGCCTTGACAGAGTGGAAGAGAATATCCAATTGTCAGGATAACCCATCAATCCAGTCAAGACTGATAAGTTATCATGACAAGAGAATTGATTATCAAGAAATCAAACATTCAAGGAAATATAGTTGTTCTACATAGTTTGATCTTTTAGGAGTTATAAGTTAAAATTGATTGTTCAGTTAATCAATTTTGAATAAAAGAGAGAAAGATATTTGTATTGCACTGATATTTCATGTCATGTTTTGAACATACATTTAAGAATCTGTTACTTTATCTCATGCATTGATTAAAAAAGGAAAGACATATACATCATATGCATAAGAGAAATTAACTGATCATGTTTAAAAGAAGTGTTCAAATATGTCCCACAAAAGCTGTGAGAGTAACTAGACTGAGCAATTGCAGACATGTAAGCTATGCATCTATTTGATAAAATAGAAAGAAATGAAACCATGATAAGGTTAAACATCCATCATTACCTGATGATGGAGATTGTTGTTGAAGTCGGCCTTCAAATCTTCAGTCTTCAATCTTCACTCCAAGCCATCATCAGTTGAACCTAAAAAATTTTTAGGGACAACCCTGTTAGTGCTCTGGATGTTTAAAATTATCACATGCTTTTATCAAATAGAGGCATCTACTTATCACATCATGCATTCAGATGAGAAATCAGATCAGATATATGACACAAATCAGGAAGAAATCATGAAGAAGATCAATCAACACTATTAGGTACATTTTATGCTAACTTGTTTGTTCACTGTGCAGGTATAGGACAAGTTTTGTTGCTGATTTGAAGATAAATAAACATGTGGATTAAATGTGGCTCCCACAAGGGTTTGAGCCCAACATGTTTCTTTTCATTTTTTGAAAAGAGTATCAGAAAAGATAGGATGTGTCATTCCAAGCTATATCATGCATCATCTAATCAACTTACATAAAAGATATGTCATCATGACATTATTAGAGTTGATTGGAGCAAATCATAATTACATGACTGAGTCAAGATTGACAAAAACAAAATGTAGAAATCATGTTACAATCATCCATGCTTTAGGAGTCATCTAAGGAGGTGATACAAGTTTTTAGATTATTGTGCCTGATAAAGAGAAGAGAAATAGAATAAAGAAAGCTACAAGAGCTTATGTATCATTTGAACAAGTTACAGAATAAATCATGTGAAGGGTCATCTCATTATGACAATTCAAAGATGAGACAACACTCTATGCCAGGTATTTCTCATATTGTTTTCACATTGATTAAAGGTGTTCAAATTTTAACAGTTATATCACATTCAAGTTGCAAATGTTATAGAGACGGTCAAGTAAAATGCCACATTAAAAAGCAGATAAGACAATCATATTCACAATATGCCAAATTGACTGTCATAAAGGAAAACCTCACAAGATATATGAGATAAGTGTAATAGTCACATGCTAGAGACAAAGATACAGATGACAGATGCATACATCATGCTCTTTGAAGAACATTCATCAAATGAGAAAGACTGTCACTTAGTACCAAAAATCATAAAAGAAGAACAAGCTAGGAGTAGTATTCATATATCATCACTGACATAATAGTTAAGTACAAATTCAAAAGCAAGAGACTGTCATGTCTAGAAAAGAAGGATCCAAATACATTGAGCATAGTGAAGTGTTAAGAATGCTATAGTACAAAGATAACAAGGTGGTTTCTATGCATTTCATCATTGTTTCAATTTAACAAGCTTTATCTCACATGCCTAAGCTATAGTGATGCCATGGTATAGCCAATAAAATGTCATAAAGAAAGATACATTGCAAGAACAAGGATAAGTATAGTCACTTTCACCATGAACAGTCAGGACATGATCAATAAAGTGGCTTATACAAGTAAGATACAGTCAGAGTATATCATAAATTGCCATATCCATCTACAGAAGTGCATCAATGATGAAGGAGGAACATCAGAAGAAGGACAAGACTTATATCAAGTGCTATAGTGATAGGTCATTGACAATTCACAGGGTTGGCAGTCTCTTTCTTATATGCCATTATTCTATCATGATATAGTCATAGTAAATAGAAAGCCAAGAGGAAAAATGCATGATACATATGATATTGTGAGAACCAAATGATGAGATAAGCAGTCATTATGCAGAAAGGTGGATGAGATATGCAACAAACAACTAAAGAGAGATAGGAGCATGTTATCTAAGCTACAAGTACATTTTAAGAATGCCATAGACAGTCAAGGAGAAGATAGCATTATCTCTATGCCATGGTAGAATCCAATTATAGTAGAAAGATAGTTACATAATCAAAAGATGATGCCACATGACAACAGTCCATCATATTACAGTTTGCAAGATGAAGAGTTACAAGTTTATCACATGCAAATAAACCAAGGAAGCCATTTATGCTACAGGAGAACCTTCCAAAGGTGACAATGCATGATATAGATGGAGGTAAATGATAATAGTTATCATACATAATATCAAAAAACTTGTTATTATACCCAGTAGCTACATTGGAGGACAGTCAAGGAAAGTGTATCATCATCCATGACAATTACATGGAGTAGGAAGCAAAGGTGTTATGTGAAGCAAAGAAAAACTCCATTTATTAATACTTCAACCCTTAATTCTTCTTGTCTACAAGAAAATCCACAGTCAAGGAAGTGCGATACAAAAGGAAAGACTGTTCATGCTAAAATGTATACCCATATCAAGATATCAAACCCTAGTGCTCATTTTTTGCAACCACAGGCAAGAAGTTTCAAACAGAGAGATCATACAGTCATAGCTATGCCAAAAGAACAAGATTTCTCATGATAGAAGGTAGACTCATTTGCAAATTAAACAAGGTCTTTTCAAAGAAATATCAAACCCTTGTTTCTTACAAGTAAAAGAAAGAAAAGTGAATACCATAGGAGAGTGGCCATGACAGATTAAAACCTTGAAAGTACAAACTAAACAAACCCTTGACAGAAAGTTCAAATGCTTGTTTCTTTTCTTCATACGTAGTCAAAAGAGAAAGAGATAACAGTAAAAGAGCATTGCCATGGTAGTGTGAAGGATTTTTTGTGCAAGGAGGGTTGAAACCCTAGTTTCAAAACTTACAAACCCTAAATAGTTTACACATTTTGATGCCTGTATACAGATGAAGTATGGTCGTGACAAGGTGGAGTTCCAAAAGTGCAAAAAGATGACAAACCCTCATCTCAAGATCTCAAACCCTTAGGTTTTTCTGCATCTACAAACAAGTAAAGCTAAAAATAGATATACATAGTCATGGCCGACAGTGATATAAATTTTTTTTCTAAAAAATGCAATACCCATGACCACATACAACCTTTGTCATTCTTCAAAGTGTGAAAACCAGAGACAAATGAAGCTACAAAGGTGAAGAATAACAAGTGCTTACATCTTTTTTGCTGATAGGAAGAGAAGATCTTTCCATGACCTCACAAGTGGCCTTAAGCTTTCAAGAACAAATGAAGAGCATGAAAGAAGAAAGATATAGAAATAGGAAAGAAAGGTGTTAAAGAATGCATAATGATGGAGAGAGTTATTCAAAAGAAGGAGGCTGTAGCCATGAAAGAATAAAGCTATAGATAACAAGAAAATGCCTCATATAAAACTCAAGCAAGTGTTACCTTCTTCATTAACGATGCAGAGTTCCAAGGTTTCAACCAAGAAAAGCCATTGAGAGGAGTGAAAAAACAAGAGATATGCTTCAAACCTTCAAACCCTAAGGCTGGCGGAGTAAGGTTGCAGAGCAAGTAAAGAGTTTTCCAAATGAAGAATGATTAACTTTTAGGGTTGGCTCTTGTTTTCTTCGAAGGATCTTTTTCTCTCACGTGTGATTTTTGACTTACAAAAACAAATAATTACCTTATCCAAAGGAGTGCCATGGTCAAAACCTTATTCTTGAAGATCCTAGCCATCATAGCATGGAGTGGCCGACAACAATGCTTAGGACTTAATTCTTATTATGTCAAGAGGGCTGATATGATGAAAGAGAAAGGATTTATGCCTTGTAAACCATTCAAATTTCCTTGGTGGTCAGGTAATGCATGGACAAAGATACACATGCTAATTAGGTTCCTTGTCTTCTTTGCAAACATCCAAAGGAAAAGATACTTCCTGATTATGCATGGTGGCTAACAAAGCCAAGAAGGGTATATTTTAGACATGGCATGCATGAGGATTGTGCATGGTGGCAGTATAATGGTGCAAATATGATGGAGTATTTTGATGCATGGGGTTTTTATGCATGATGGAGTTGAAGTTTTCTTAATATTAAGTTGCATATGGAGATATAAGGTAGCTAAAAATGTAATGATATATATGTGCACTAAAGCATCAAAAGGAGTCATAAGGATGTTTATGCATATTGTTTTTTGTGCATGGGGTGTCATGATGCATGGAGTGAATTAAGAGTTTTATCTTACAGAGAGAAGATAATGTTTCCTCATTGATCTTGGAGTGATAAGGGTAAATTTTTTTGCCTTAATGTGTAGTGGAATCATGCAAAATAGGGATATTCTCTCACATGGAGATATAAGGAGTTTTCATTTTCTTCTAAGTGCTATTTGTGCTCATATCATGCAAAATAGGCAAGTGTAATTGGAGTGATAAGGAGTGATATTTTTCTTCTAATCATGCACGATTTTACAAAGTCATTAATTGTAAATAAATAATAAAGTAATATTTTCCAAATTACTTTATTATTTTCCACAAGTTGTAAAATAAAAAATAGAACAAATTGTAACCAATAATAAAGTAATTTTCTATTACTTTATTATTTACTCACAATCAATTTTGCTCATTCAAAATCATGCAAATTGATTAGTTGAGTTAACTAGGCCACCTAGGAGGTTTTGCATATTTTTTAGGAGTATTTTTAGGGTCCTTGGTCAACTTTTTTGGTCAAACATATGGAGAGATCCAAATTGAAGCTATTTTTGCTCAATTTGTGGTAGTTTTAGGCCCTACTTTTGAGGATTTTGGAGGTTGCTCGAAAATGATTATTTTTAGAGGCAGTTATCTACAAGTCCATATTTTTGCATGCCTCTTGGAGGGAGCAGACCTATATATTGTAAAGAAAAAGTTTGTTTTTGCTATTTCTTGATTCTCATTCTGATTCAGACAGATTGGAGAATTCTTGTAGTTCACTTTTATAGTTTTATTGAGAGATCAGCAGGTAACAGGTTATACTTTTGCCTTCTTTGTAAAACTTTCCTTTGATTATTTTAGATCAGTTGAATTACCTTTCCTTTTAGTGCTGATTATTGAAGTGATTTTGATAAAATTTTGCTATGTTTTATTATTAAACCTTTAAAAATATTGTCTCACTTCCTTGCTTGCAGCATTAAGCATATATTCATCACAAGTCTTAGGTTGTGTTAACCAGAAATAGTCTTTTTGTGTTGTGAAAAAACCATTTCCTTCATAAAAACCTATTTTCAAACCTTCCTTCGAATCACTTTTGTGATATTTATGCCAAGTCTGGATTGTGTAAAAGTCAGTTTTCTGAGCAAACATTGTGGATTAGATTGCATTATTTTTATCCAAATTAGGTGCATCACCAATTTTTATCTTTTTGTATTCAATTAGTTTCTTTCTTCCCTTTTCCCAAATAGTAAAAACATACATCTCAATAGAACATTTGAAGGGAACCAGCCCAGAATCTAGAGGTCTAATTTTGTCATAGGGCACCCACAACCTAAAATTAGTCCCATGTTATATGGAATTGCAGTGCTTCACCAGCTTTGCATACGGGTGCAATTCCTAGTGATAACAGTTTTTGGCACACCTGGTGGGACTTTGAATTGATTTTCAATTCAAAAGGACTTATTTCTTTTTGTTGTTTTTGGTATGAACAGCAAAATTCCAACCTTTCAGAGGTTGATTATAAAGTACCTGGCAACTCTAATACTTTGGTTTTTCTAGATTAGATCTTGTAGCCTATGAAAAAATATCAAACAAGGTCAAGTAAAAAATTTGAGAAGAAACATAATCAGTTATCTCCACCAAAGAAGAGAATAAAAATAGATAAAGAGGCCAATACAGTAGATTCATCAGTTGTTTCAGATCTACCAAGTACACATCCTGAGTTTGCTGCACATTAGAATCCATTGTTTGCAAGTTCATCAACAAAATTTTTTAGTTCTCCACCAGCAAGCCTTAAAGAACAGATTCCTATTTTCAAAGAGGAACCACTTCTTCTTGAGTTTACTAAAGAAGAACTTGTGTTACAAGAAATATTCCAAGTAATTTTAGTCTAAACACCAGCTCAAGTATTACCACCTCCTGGTGGAGGAGGAGTATTACCACCACCTGAAGGTGGTAGAAAAAATCCACCAGCACCTTGAAATCATCCTTTTGTTTCATTTAATGGAGGCAACCCTTTGAATCTGAATCGGCATGATGACATACTGATGGCTGCATTGAAAAGTTTACTAAATTTCACAAGAGAAGATGGGACTACACTCATTGAACATATTAGAGATGTGGCTTCTTTGTGTTCCGTTCACCACATCACCGAGGAGAACATTGCAATTAGGTTATTGGTAGCATCACTAAAAGGTAAAACTCTTCAATAGTTTAGAGGTTTAGTAGTTAATTCAATTAGATCTTGGGATGAATTAGGTGCTGCTTTGAATAGGCAATTTCAAGACAAATCTGATCATTTATCATTAGTTGAACAAATGACTACTATTAAGAGGGCTCCACAAGAGCAAATGATAGATTTTAATTTTAGATTTTAGAAAACATGGAATAGAATCCCTAAAACAGTGAAACCATCACCAGAGCATACTTTTTTGTATTATTTAATAGCATTAAATTCTAATATTGCTGTTATGATACAATCCATGGGAGCAATAACTTTACCAGCTACTTTTGATATTGCAATAAGAGAAGAAAATAGTTTAATACAAGCTAGTAAGATAGCACCTAGGCCCCCAATGCCAATTTTCCCAGATATACAACCTTTAATACCAATTTTAGCCCCACATATTTCAGTAATACCATCTTTTGGTTATCAAGCAAATGCACAAAATGGTACAGATCCCATTCATTTTGAATTTTGAGAGTTAAAAAAATAGCAAAGTATAGCAAAAATACTGCAAACTATGAGTAATGACTTAGTGAGTTTGAATATTCAAACAAATCATAATAACAAACATTATTAAGCAGCCCCTTACCAAGCAACTAGACCTAGTTATCAGGAAGATTATCAGGGTCAAAGGAGAAATTATAACAATAGGCCAAATCAGTAATACAATCCAAATGCTGTCAGTACATCAAAGGAAATAGTGCCTATATAGAACAACATGGTTCAAGAATATGCATGGTGTTATCCCTATAATCAGCCTCATAAATGGAATAGTAAATCAAGCTTTGATGGTACAAAATAACTATGTTGCTACTGAAAATTTAGCAAGTGATGTAAACAACCAATTAGATATTCAGACTCAGTATGTTAATCCTGATGTAGCTTTAATGAATTGGCAGGCTAATGAATTTTTTGGTGTAAATCAGTTACTAGGTGAAAAGCAATCTTTTACTAATATTGCAGCAAATACAAGATAAAAAAAGAGAGCTGTTGACTTGCAACAACAGTCTGGAAATGTAAATCATCAAGCTAATACTGGTAAACAGCAAGCTGGAAATATACCACAGCAAGATGATAAAGGGAAAAATATAGTTTCTACAACTCAGAATGAACATAATCAAGCTTCTACATCAAAGGATTTGCACATTTTGTCAAGACAACCAACTGCAGAAAATAAACAACCAGCTAAAGACCAACCAGAGGTTGCTGTCCCAAAAGTATAGCAAAAGGTTAGTGGTCCTGCTTTTAATATTTTGGATTATATGAAAAAGACAACAGTAAGCATGTCTATTTTAGATGCTTTACACATTCCAAGATAAAATGATTTGTTACAAAATGCATTATCTTAATTGCCTTTGTCAAATGAAGTACAAAATTCACATCAACCTCAAATTATGATTGCAAATGAGGCAGAAAAAAGAATATAAAAACCTAAACTAGTAGGCAAACCTCCACCATTTTATGTCACTTTGATTGTAGGTGACTATTTAGTACATAATTGCATGATAGATTTAGGAACCAGTAGCTCAGTTATGCCAAAACAACTAGATGATAAGTTAGGTCTGAAATATGAACCTGTTGTTAGAGGTGTTGTACAAATGGATGGAACTGAAGTGAGTACAGTTGGAATGTTCAAAAAATTAGGCCTTACATTGCATGCTTGTCCAAACTTTGTTATATACCAAGACATTTACGTCATTGATCTGCCACCTACCTTTGCCATTTGCTTATCCAGAGATTTTACAACAAGGTTAGGTGGGTATTTATCATCTGATTGGACACATTTATTCTTCAGAACTAGCTATGGAACCAAGGTTACAATCAAATTAGAACCACTAGCAAAAGACCACCTGGAACCTTACACACAGTTTCATAAATGCCAATCTTTCCATTTTTTATCAAGAAGATCTGATTCCTGTCCAAGACCCAAATACACCTTTAGAAGGGATTCCAGATATAGTTTTAGATTAATGGGCAATAGAAAATCATGAAATAGATCCATTTGAGCAAATGAATGAGATAGGCCTTGGTGTGTACATGATTCAAGAAAATAATACAGTTATTCCAAATCTGATTAAAGAAGAAAAACAACAAACTCTAGAATCTGAGAATGATATTTGGGAACTATCTTTTGATGGTTCTAGAAGCAAGATAGGAGTTGGAGGAGGTGCTGTTTTAGTTTCTCCCATGGGTGAGAAATATTATTCACCTTTCAGATTTGCTTTCAGCTATTCTAACAACTCAGCTGAGTATGAAGCTTTAGTTCATGGATTAGAATGGGCAAGGAAAAGAAAAATCAAGTGCTTAAAAGTTTTTGGAGACAATGAATTAGTGGTCAAACAAGTCAGAAATCTTACTGCTACAAAAAATGACTTGCTGAAGTTGTATAAACATAGAGTTTGGGACATGATAGAAGAGTTTGATGCATTTAATCTGATATCTATACCTAGAACTGATAACAAGCAAGTTGACAAACTAGCTTCCATAGGAGCTGAATATGATATTCCTATTGAACTGAAGAATATTCACTCTCCTTTATATATGAAAGTTGATGTTAGACAATCAGTTCCAGATAATAATATCCGTTGTCAAGTGTTTGACAGTGATGAACAAATTGTAAATTTCTTAATGGAAGAGGCTGAATTTTTTGTAGGTAATGAACACAAATTTGCACAACAATATGATGACTAGATACTTCAGTTAAGATCAAATAAGCTACCCAAGGGCTTAGTGACATTGGAATCTATCTTTAATACTGATGATTAGGTAAGAAAAGACAAGGCCAACTTGTCAATAAAGCAGGAGCATTATGAACCTATTGAGATCTTTAAAGGAAAGTTGCTCAAGATGGGAAAGATATGTACAAAACAAGAACAACAAGCATTCATCCAGCTTTGTCAAGAGTTTAGTGACATTTTTGCATGGGAATATGGAGATCTAAAAGGTTTCAACCCTGAGTTAGCTCAACACACAATAGAGTTGGAACCTAAAGCTAAACCTATCAGACAGAAGCAAAGGCCATTGAATCCCAAACTGGAAGTGCTTATGAAGACAAAACTCAATAAACTCATTGAAGGTAATATCATTTTTCCTATCAAGCATATTTCATGGGTTTCTAATTGGGTTCCTGTCAGAAAGAAATATGGAGAAATCAGATTATGTGTTGATTTTTCATGATTTAAATAGAGCATCTTTAAAGGATCATTATTCTTTACCATCTATGGAGCATATATTGTAGGTTATTTCTTGATCAAAGAGATTCTCTTTACTGGATGGTTATTTAGGTTATAACCAAATTCTTGTAAAAGAGGAAGATCAGTACAAGACAACTTTTACTACAAAATGGGGCACACTAGCATACATAAAGATGCCATTTGGCTTATCAAATGCAGGTGCAACATTTTAGAGAGCAATGGACATGGATTTTCAAGGCCTGATTAATAAAATTGTGCTTGTATACTTAGATGATGTGACTATTTTTCTAAAAAAGTTGAATATCATTTTCATCATTTAAGACTATTCTTTGAAATATGTAGAGAGTTTGGAGTATCATTAAACCCAAAGAAGATTATTTTCTTTGTCATGAAGGCAAACTGTTGGGATACATTGTGTCTAAGGATGGAATATCAATTGATCCTGAAAGAATTACTGCAATATTGGCATTACCTCTTCCTGCACATAAGAAAGGCTTATAGAGCTTTCTGGGAAGAATCAACTTTGTAAGAAGGTTTATTCCTAACATAGCAGCACTTTTACAACCTCTTACAACAATGCTGAAGAAGAATATTTCTTTCAGCTAGACCAAAGAAGGAAAGCAGAGTTTTGAAGAGATAAAGGAGGCACTTGTTGCTGCCCCAACTCTAATAAATCCAAACTTTGATAAAGACTTCGTTCTATATGCATTTGGCAGTGTGGATACTATATCATCTATGCTTTGTCAGCAAAACAATGAAGGAATGGAATAGCCTGTGGCATTTTTCAGTGAAGTTCTGCATGACTATGATGTAAGATATTCTTTTGCTAAAAAGCATGTATTAGTTGTTATCAGGAGCTTAAAGAAATTCAAACATATGCTTTCAAATAATAGAATTCAGTTAATAGTTGCTCACCCAACAATGAAAGAATTTTTGCTCAGTAAAGATGTAAATGATAAGAGAGTAGGGTGGATAACCAAGGTTATGGAATATGACATACAAATTAAGGTAACCAAGCTAGTTTGAGGCAAAGGATTGTGTGAACAGCTTGCAGAAAATGAAGGATATAGCAAAGAACTTGAAGGAGAGGCTGAGACAGTGCTTCAAAATGATGAAATAACTACTGTCCCAGACCCCCCTGCAAGTTGGGTGCATGATATGATTCATTATCTACACACTGGCAATTGTTCACAAGGCTTGGACAGATCTAAAAGAAGATCTTACAGATTACAGGCAATCCCTTATGCTATAATTGATGGAATTATGTACAAGAGAGATTTTAACAATGTTTTAATGAGATGTGTACAACCAAATCAAACTCAAAGGATTCTAAAAGAATTTCATGATGGACCTGTTGGAGGTCATTTTGCAACTAGAACAACAACTTTGAAAATTATGAGAGCTAGTTACTATTGGCCTGACATGTTGAAAGATGCTCATGAATGGGTAAAGAAATGTCTAAAGTGTTCAGTTTTTGGAGGTAAACAAAGACTGGCAGCAATGCCCTTGCATCCAATTCAAGTGGAACAATCATTTGGCAAGTGGGGATTAGACTTCATTGGTCATATTAATCCACCTTCAAGCCAAGGACACAAGTGGATTTTGAATGCTACTGATTATTTCACTAAGTGGACTGAAGCAGTTGCTTTGAAAGATGCTAATGAAACATCATTCTTGAATTTTTATCAAGATCTAGTTTCCAATTTTGGAACTCCTGACTCAATTATTTCAGATAATGCTTTAGCATTTATTGGATTAAGAATATCTGATTGGTCTATCAAAAACAACATATTTTTAAATACTTCATCAAATTATTACCCTCAAGGGAATGGACAGGTTGAATCAACTAATAAAAATCTGATTAAGATCATAAAGAAAACAATTGATAAGAATCAGAGGTCTTAGCATGATAAATTAAAGTTAGCATTGTGAGCTGATAGGATTACACCCAAAAGATCAACAGGTAATTCACCCTATGTTCTCACATATGGAAAAGAAGCCAAGTTAGCAATAACAGTGGAGTTGCCAACACTTAGCTACATAAAAGAGCTAGAGCTACTTGAAGAACAACCAATGGAAATCAGGGTTGCACAGTTGATTGAACTTAATGAAATTAGGAAGGAGGCCTTGAAAACATTAGAAGTACACCAAGACCAAATAAAAAGGACTTTTGATAAAAGGGCAGTACCAAGAGTTTATATAGAAGGAGATCTAGTTTTCAAGTGGAATGAGTTGAAGAGTAGACCAGGACAGCATACAAAGTTTGATGCAATGTGGGATGGACCATATATAATCATAGAATACAAGAAACACAATGCATTTCATCTTTCTAAGTTAGATGGTGAGGTGTTGCCAATCCCAGTTAATGGGATTCACTCAAGTTATGCTACTAAGTAAGGCAGCCTTATACTACAAATAAATGCTTTTGTATAGTTAGTTTTAGTTTTGTTGATTTGTTTCCAAGAAGTGCTTTTGCACATGTTGCTGGTTTTGTTTTAGGCAAATCAGTTTTAGTTTTAGTTTTTAGTTAGTTGTTGTTGTTGTTTTCAGTTAGTGTGAGTTGCATAATTTCTCATAGTTCAGGGCAGAAGTGACTCTATACCCAATGGAAAGGCTAGGCTACTGGTTCTAAACTGTTTAGCAGGCAAACACCCCTAAGAGGTCACCAGAAATGTTACTAATTTTTTGTTCACACTTAAAATTAGTTGGACCTAAGTGTAATTGTTCAGAAGTGATAATAGAAAACTTCAAAGTTTTGCATTCATTGAATGGTTGATGCCTTGACAGAGTGGAAGAGAATATCCAGTTGTCAGGATAACCCATCAGTCCAATTAGGACTGATAAGTTATCATGACAAGAGAATTGATTAACAAGAAATCAAACATTCAAGGAAATACAATTGTTCTACATAGATTGATCTTTCAGGAGTTATAAGTTAAAATTGATTATTCAATTAATTAGTTTTGAATAAAAGAGAGAAAGATATTTGTATTGCATTGATATTTCATGGCATGTTTTGAACGTACATTCAAGAATTTGTTACTTTATCTTATGCATCTATTAAAAAAGGAAATGCATATACATCATATGCATAAGATAAATTAACTAATCATGTTTAAAAGAAGTGTTCAAATATGTCCCACACAAGCCATGGGAGTAACTAGATTGAGCAATTGCAGACATGCAAGCTATGCATCTGTTTGATAAAATAGAAAGAAATGAACACATGATAAGGTTAAACATCCATCATTGCCTGATGATGGAGATTGTTGCTGAAGTCGGCCTTCAAATCTTCAGTCTTCAATCTTCACTCCAAGCCATCATCAGTTGAACCTGTAAAATTTTGGGGATAACCCTGTTAGTGCTCCGGATGTTTAAAATTATCACATGCTTTTATCAAACAGAAGCATCTACTTATCACATCATGCATTCAGATGAGAAATCAAATTAGATATATGACACAAATCAGGAAGAAATCATGAAGAAGATCAATCAGCACTATGAGGTACTTTTTATGCTAACTTGTTTGTTCACTGTGTAGGTATAGGACAAGTTTTATTGCTTATTTGAAGACAAATAAACATGTGGATTAAATGTGGCTCCCACAAGTGTTTGAGCCCAGCATGTTTCTTTTCATTTTTTGAAAAGAGTATCAGAAAAAATAGGATGCATCATTCCAAGCTATATCATGCATCATCTAATCAACTTACATAAAAGATATGTCATCATGACATTATTAGAGTTGATTGGAGCAAATCAGATTTACATGACTGAGTCAAGATTGACAAAAACAAAATGTAGAAATTAGGTTACAGTCATCCAGGCTTCAGGAGTCATCTAAGGAGGTGATACAAGTTTTTAGATTATTGTTCTTGATAAAGAGAAGAGAGATAGAATAAAGAAAGATACAAGAGCTTATGTATCATTTGAACAAGTTGCGGAATAAATCATGTGAAGGGTCATCTAATTATGACAATTCAAAGATGAGACAACACTCTATGCCAAGTATTTCTCATATTGTTCTCACATTGATTAAAGGTGTTCAAAGTTTAATAGTTATACCACATTCAAGTTGCAAATGTTATAGAGATAGTCAAGTAAAATGCCACATGGAAAAGTAGATAAGACAATCATATTCACAATATGCCAACTTGACTGTCATAAAGGAAAACCTCACAAGATATATGAGATAAGTGTAACAGTCACATGCTAGAGGCAAAGATATAGATGACAGATGCATACAACATGCTCTTTGAACAACATTCATCAAATGATAAAGATTGTAACTTAGTACTAGAAATCTTAAAAGAAGAACAAGCTAGGAGCAGCATTCATATATCATCACTGACATAACAATCAAGAACAAATTCAAAAGCAAGAGACTGTCATTTCTAGAAAAGAAGGATCCAAATACATTAAGCACAGTGGAGTGTTAAGAATGCTACAGTACAAAGATAACAAGGTGGTTTCCATGCATTTCATCATTGTTTCAATTTAACAAGCTTTATCTCACATGCCTAAGCTATAGTGATGCAATGGTAAAGCCAATAAAATTTCATAAAGGAAGATACATTGCAAGAACAAGGATAAGTATAGTCACTTTCACCTTGAACAGTCAGGACAGGATCAATAAAGTGGCTTATACAAGCAAGATACAGTAAGAGTATATCATAAATTGCCATATCCATCTATAGAAGTGCATCAATGATGAAGGAGGAACATCAAAAGAAGGAGAAGACTTATATCAAGTGCTGCAGTGATAGGTCATTGACAATTCACAGGGTTGGCAATCTCTTTCTTATATGCCATTATTCTATAATGGTAGAGTCATATTAAACAGACAGCCAAGAGGAAAAATGCATGATACATATGATACTGTGACAGCCAAATGATGAGATAAGCAGTCATTATGCATAAAGGTGGATGAGATATGCAATAAACAACTAAAGAGAGATAGGAGCATGTTATCTAAGCTACAAGTACATTTTAAGAATGCCATAGACAGTCAAGGAGAAGATAGCATGATCTCTATGCCATGGTAGAATCTAGTTATAGTAGAAAGATAGTTACATAGTCAAAAGATGATGACACATGACAATAGTCCATCATGTTACAGTATGCAAGATGAAGAATTACAAGTTTATCATATGCAAATAAACCAAAGAAGCCATTTATGCTACAGGAAAACCTTCCAAAGGTGTCAATGCATGATACATATGGAGATAAATGATAACAGAACTATCATACAGAATATCAAAAGACTCTCTATTATACCCAGTAGCTACATTGGAGGATAGTCAAGGAAAGTGTATCATCATCCTTGACAATCACATGGAGTAGGAAGCGAAGGTGTTATGTGAAGCAAAGAAAAACTCCATTTATTAATACTTCAACTCTTAATACTTCTTGGCTACAGGAAAAGCCATAGTCAAGGAAGTGCTATACAGAAGGAAAGGTTGTTCATGCTAAAATGTATACCCATATCAAGATATCAAACCCTAGTGCTCATTTTTTGCAACCACAGTCAAGAAGTTTCAAACAGAGAGATGATACAGTCATAAATATACCAAAAGAACAAGATTTCTCATGATAGAAGTTATACTCATCTACAAATTAAACAAGGTCTTTTCAAAGAAATATCAAACCCTTGTTTCTTACAAGTAAAAGAAAGGATAGTGAATACCATAGGAGAGTGGCCATGACAGATTAAAACCTTGAAAGTACAAACTGAACAAACCCTTGACAGAAAGTTCAAACCCTTGTTTCTTTTCTTCATACGTAGTCAATAGGGAAAGAGATAACAGTAAAAGAGCATGGACATGGCAGTGTGAAGGATTTTTTGTGCAAGGAGGGTTGAAACCCTAGTTTCAAAACTTACAAACCCTCAATAGTTTACATATTTTGATACTTGTATACAGATGAAGTATGGCTATGACTAGGTGGAGTTCCAAAAGTGTAAAAAGATGACAAACCCTTATCTCAAGATCTCAAACCCTTAGGTTTTTCTGCATCTACAAACAAGTCAAGCTAAAAATAGATATATATATAGTCATGGCCAACAGTGATATAACATTTTTTGCCAAAAAATGCAATACTCATGGCCACATACAACCTTTATCATTCTTCAAAGTGTAAAAACGAGAGACAAATGAAGCTACAGAGGTAAAGAATGACAAGTGCTTACCTCTTTTTTGCTAAGAGGAAGAGAAGATCTTTCCATGGCCTCACAAGTGGCGTTAAGATTTCTAGAACAAATGAAGAGCATGGAAGAAGAAAGATACAGAAACAAGAAAGAAAGGTGTTAAAGAATGCATAATGATGGAGAGAGTTATTTAGAAGAAGGAAGCAACAACCATGAAAGAATAAAGCTACAGATAACAATAAAATGCCTCATATAAAACTCAAGCAAGTGTTACCTTCTTCATTAACGATGTAGAGTTCCAAGGTTTCAACCAAGAAAAGCCATTGAGAGGAGTGAAAAAAACAAAGATATGCTTCAAACCTTCAAACCCTAAGGCCGACGGAGTAAGGTTGCAAAGCAAGTAAAGAGTTTGCCAAAGGAAGAATGAGCAACTTTTAGGGTTGGCTCTTTGTTTTGTTCGAAGGATGTTTTCTCTCAAATGTGATTTTTGACTTACAAAAACAAATAATTACCTTATCCAAAGCAGTGTCATGGTCAAAACCTTATTCTTGAAGATCCTAGCCATCATAGCATGGAGTGGCCGACAACAATGCTTAGGACTTAATCCTTATTAAGTCAAGAGGGCCGATATCATGAAAGAGAAAGGCTTTATGCCTTATAAACCATTCAAATTTCCTTGGTGGTCGGGTAATGCATGGACAATGATACACATGCTAATCAGGTTCCTTGTCTTCTTTGCAAACATCCAAAGGAAAAGATACTTCCTAATTATGCATGGTGGCTAACAAAGCCAAGAAGGGTATGATTTTAGAGATGGCATGCATGAGGACTGTGTATGGAGTTTCCCAAGGTAAACAATTATGCATGGTGGCAGTATAATGGTGCAAATATGATGGAGTATTTTGTTGCATGGGGTTTTTATGCATGATAGAGTTGTAAGTTTTCTTAATATTAAGTTGCATATGGAGACATAAGGTAGCTTAAAATGTAATGATAGATATGTGTACTAAGGCGTCAAAAGGAGTCATAAGGATGTTTATGCATATTGTTTTTTGTGCATGGGGTGTCATGATGCATGGAGTGAATTAAGAGTTTTATCTTACAGAGAGAAGATAATGTTTCCTCATTTATCTTGGAATGATAAGGGTAAATTTTTTTGCCTTAATGTGTAGTGGAATCATGCAAAATAGGGATATTCTCTCACATGGAGATATAAGGAGTTTTCTTTTTCTTATAAGTCCTATTTGTGCTCATATCATGCAAAATAGGCAAGTGTAATTGGAGTGATAAGGAGTGATATTTTTCTTCTAATCATGCACAATTTTACAAAGTCATTAATTGTAAATAAATAATAAAATAATATTTTCCAAATTACTTTATTATTTTCCACAAGTTGTAAAATCAGAAATAGAACAAATTGTAACCAATAATAAAGTAATTTTCTATTACTTTATTATTTACTCACAATCAATTTTGCTCATGCAAATTGATTAGTTGAGTTAACTAGGCCACCTAGGAGGTTTTACATGTTTTTTAGGAGTAGTTTTAGGGTCATTGGTCAATTTTTTTGGTCAAACATATGGAGAGGCCCAAATTGAAGCTATTTTTGCTCAATTTGTGGTAGTTTTAGGCCCTAATTTTGAGGATTTTGGAGGTTGCTTGGGAATGATTATTTTTAGAGGTAGTTATCTACAAGTCCATATTTTTGCATGCCTCTTAGAGAGAGTAGACGTATATATTGTAAAGCAAAAGTTTGTTTTTTCTAGTTCTTGATTCTCATTTTGATTCAGACAAATTGGAGAATTCTTGTAGCTCACTTTTACAGTTTTATTGAGAGATCGGTAGGTTACAAGTTATACTTTTGTCTTCTTTGTAGAACTTTCATTTGTTTATTTTAGATCAGTTGAATTACCTTTCCTTTTAGTGCTGATTATTGAAGTGATTTTGATAAAATTTTGCTATGTTTTATTATTAAACCTTTAAAAATATTGTCTCACTTCCTTACTTGTAGCATTAAGCATATATTCATCACAGGTCTTAGGTTGTGCTAACCAGAAATAGTCTTTTTGTGTTGTGAAAAAACCATTTCCTTCATAAAAACTTATTTTCAAACCTTCCTTAGAATCACTTTTGTGATATTTATGCTAAGTCTGGATTGTGTAAAAGTTAGTTTTCTGAGCAAACATTGTGGATCAGATTGCATTAATTTTATCCAAATCAGGTGCATCACTAATTTTTATCTTTTTGTATTCAATTAGTTTCTTTCTTCCCTTTTCCCAAATAGTAAAAACATACATCTCAATAGAACATTTGAAGGGAACCAGCCCACAATCTGGAGGTCTAATTTCGTCATAGGGCACCTGCAACCTGAAATTAGTCCCATGTTACATAGAATTGCAGTGCTTCACCAGCTTTGCATGCAGGTACAATTCCCAATGGTAACAATTCTATGATGCTTTCAGTTAAGATATCCACATTTTGCAGTTGAAATAGGGAAAATTTATATGTAGAGCACACACCCCTATGATAGTTAAGGTTAAGCTATTTCATATTTAAATTGAAACTAACTCTTAAAAATAAATTTCACATAGAATAAGAACATTCATTTTGTATCAGTATTTCAATAGAATAGGTAAGAGATATATCATTTATTTAGTTAATGATGCTTGACATTTATTCTTACAAAATAATGATTATTCTTCTCTAAAATTCTCAACTAACATTATCTTTTAGTTCTTGTATCCAAGAATGAATATGAACCCTATCTGTCTTAATTATACTTAAAACTTGTCACATATTTGGCAACTGACATAGTAATGTAGTGCCTTACATTTTATGTGAAATAGTATTAATATGTTGCAAGCTACTCTAAATATTGTTATTTGCATCATTCAAATTGTTGTTTATGTTATATACACTCTTTGATTATTATGTTATGTCGACCTTGGGTTTTCTTTTAATAGTATATTTGTTTTATTATGTTATATTGACCTTGGGTTTTCTTTTAAGACCATACAAAAACCTACTAATATTGCAGATTCCTTGGTAGATTTTTTTCTCTCACCAAATCCCTTTTATTTTAATCTAAATATATTAATGCTGAATCTGAATAGATCTCAATAAGTTAGTAGAGACACACCTACCTTATAACATGATGCAATTAGAAACTACAAGGAACTTCAAATCTTATTCACATAATATAAGCTACAAAGAAAATCTCAATTTGAAATAATTCAAGAGAGAAGTTGTGCATAAATTCTTCTTCATTGAATTATGTGCATAATTTTTGTGAAGATTGTGGTGATAGAAAGTGGCACTTTCAATTACAACATTTGACAAAAATCCATTTTCAATTATTCTTTGATGGTCATCCTTACCCTCTTCAAAAGCTCCAATTTGAGTGCAAGTGGGAAGGATGATGGTTTACATTTGATTAAAAGTTTCTAAGGCCTATTCAATAAACCCATTTTGAAGATATCCTACCATCATGGCATTCACTATTTCTTTACGGAATTTTTACCAATATCTCACATGCCTTGCCTAGGCTTCAACATTTTGCATACATGTTTACCATATATGTATGTGGGTAGAGAGACTATTATTTTATTATTTTAACTATCACCTAATATTATCTTATTTGTAATGGTTAACAATTAAATATTAGGGAAGAGATTCATATTTTATTATTTGAACTGTCACCTAATATTCTCATGTTTGTAATTTTTTGTTAAAATTTTACCTACATGTCCCACAACTATCTTTGTGATGACAATTACTATGCATCAGTTCCTTGCAACAACACCCCTAATTTCTTATGAAGCCAAGGAACTCTTTGATGTTTGTCCTCTTTATCTTTTACTTTGCATATCATTCTTAGTGTGAGGACTCAATGTGTTTTAATGTTTTTAGTGTGATTTTGTTTCCTATAGGGTCCCTATTAATATTTGACTAGAGATTATATTTTAACCCTTATAGTTGCTTTATGACGTATTTGCCTTTCCTCTGTATTGGACTTTGATTTCTCTACTTTGGTTATTTTGGTTCTACTACTTGGAAAAGGTCAAAGTTGGTCAAACTAAAAATCCAAGTTGAAGATTCAAATTTCTAATTTTTAAATCTTTTCTAATCTTAGCATGCACTTACACTAAAATAAAATCAAGAAGTTCCTATTCAAAATGCTCTAAGTTATCCTCATGTGAAAATGGGGTATTCTTGGGGACTTTAATATTTCCAACTTTCATCCAAAGTCCTCCTCTCCCCCACTTTTCTACATTCTTCTTCTTCGCTTTGTTTTCTTTTCTATCACTTTCCCCCTCACACATTCCTTTCTTTGTGGACTTGTAGGGCATTCATAGACTTCTGACATTTTGTTCTAAAATCTACTCATCCATTTGCTTCCTACATTCCTCTATTCAGTATTGCAAACCTCCATTTTTAGAATTTCTACACCTTTTAAGAATTTGTCCAAAGTCCTTATGTATTTTTATTACTACATATACATCTTCTTATGGATTTGCAGACCTAACATGGATGTTTGGACATCATTCACTAATATGCATTCTTCACCCCTCTAGATCTCCTCAATCTTCCTCCAAACTTCCTTCTACTTTGCAAGATTTCTATGGACATTGGGACATAGTCCAAAGTCCCTTCTTCCAACACTTCCCCACATTACTATATGAGGATAACTTGGTTCCTTGCTTTCTTAAAGGTAGATTTGTGTGTTCATAGGTTTCATGCATACTTCTATGTTTTTGACCTTTTTGTCTAAAATGCAGATGTCCAAATGGACCCCATATCATTCCAAAGTCTAAGAAGCTTTTTCCAAAAATGCTATCTATGGGATTATCCTGGACTTTTGAACTTTAGACCTTCTAGTTTGAATTCTAGATGTATGAATGACCTCCACACTTTTTTGAAACATCTAAATGGCTTCTAATCTAAAATAAACAATTATAGGAACTTGCTACCCATCAGACTTCTTCCAAGTTTGACCTCACTATTCATCCTGAACTTCCACAATACCATCACTAAGTCTCACCAACCAACCAAACTTCACCATGTGGTGCCTTCTTATTGGCCTATAGCTAATTTATCCCTATTTGTGAATTAACCATATGAATATTCCTTCATTCCCTGCTATGCTTTGTCCCATCAAGGCTTGCCACATGGTAATCCTTTGTTTCCTATACCAATGCCCTATGTCATTAGTGATATGTTTCCATGTGTTGCATAGTCGCTTTTGATGACTAGTCACCACATCACACATATCCACCATGCACCAAACCATTCAAAACTTGGAGAAAGCACATTTTCATGCGATTAAATTTGATGGTATCCCCATTAAATTAATAATGTCCCCATGCAAGTCAAGAGATTTTTTTCCCATTCTTTTACCTATCTCACCTATTGAGAGTTAAGGTGTCTCAACCTTGCATAATTCCTAGATTTATTATTTAATTATTTAGCATTTTTCTTGCAAGTATTATGATTTATTTTATTTAATATTTAAGGTCCAACTGAAATTGAGGTTTTAGAATTTGAGTTGGAATTTTGTGCCACATGTTGGTGCCTTGTAGTGGTTATAGAGTAATATTTTATTTGGTTATCTTTAGCAAAAATGGGATGCCCTACTATTGTGGGATCCTATGAGAGATGCTATGATAGATTTTATGATGCATTAGACCCTGTAAGAGGGAGTTACATTGGAATCTTGACCAGCACTATGATGCATGTCATAAGCATGATTTGAGGAAATTGTGGAGTCAAAAATGGAGTTCTATATTTGGAGAGTTTATGATGACATATGATAGATATAAGGAATTTACTATTTTATGGTGGATTTGATTCCCCATGACGTGGCTGTTGAATTTTTCCAGCCAACATGGGTGCCACATTTGAGGGTGGTTTTAGCTCATGGTTTTGGGTTTCCATTTGGTGGTTTCATGTATTGAATCATTAATAAATTGGTGGTTGAGGAAGTAGTTTGAGCATGAAAGTTTGCAGGTACATAGGTGTTGTAGGAATGTTGCTAAAATTCTTCCAGTTTAATTTGTTGGCAATACTCTTGTAATAACTTACTATGCAAGTGTGTTGTAATATTATTTTGGATTTGTTAATACATTAAGCAAGTTTTGGAGTGTGGGGCTTTTCTCCTAAAATGGTTTTACCCACATATATCTAGTGTTATGTGTTTATTACTTATTGTTGATTTATATGTGTTTCTGAACAATTTTTGTAATTGTTAGATCAGATTTAAAAGGTTTTTTTTACATTACTCTTTTCAAGGTTAGCTTAGGAATTTGTTCTACTAGTTTAACTTCCTTACAAGTGGTATCGGAGCATGATCACCTTTGGCTTTAGTTAGGTTTTTTTTAGATAATCCAATTTGAGTGGGAGCTTCTATGGAAGTATACTTTGTGATCTTATTGCAAGAATTATAGATGGAAAGCACATCAGGGAGGATTGAGGTGAAGACTATTTTTGGTAATAGTTTTGAGCTGTGGAATATGAAAATGGAGGATTTGCTAGTGGATCAAGATCTATGGGTTCTATTGATGAGAAAGTTCAAATTGTTGCAAGTATGTGCAGTCGATGTTGTCATTGATGTCAACAAGCTTGTGTTGTCATTCGTGTCAACTGTATGAGCAAAGGAATATGCAAGAGTGTGAGCATTTGGTAATGAGTTGATGATATTGCTGATATATTTTTGGTGCTTGGTTTCCAAGTGCTTTTGAGAAAATTTGAATAATAAAGGAAACAACATATCGTAAAGATGTTCTGTGTTGTAGAGTAGTGTTCTGGTTTTTCTCTGCATTTATTTTATATTGAAGATCTATTTATGTGGTTTGGATATGTTGATTAGAGGTGTTTAGAGGTGCTACATTTAAAATTTGGCGTGTTGGATCGATGTGCAAAGGAAGATGTGTTCACCAGTGTGTGAACTGTGTATTGTAGAGGTGTTTGGGAGAAAAGCTTTTTCTCCACATTTCTCCGTAGAGTGGTTTCAGGTCTTGGGATTTTGGAAGTATGTTTATAAGGTTCATATCTATCTTTAGTTGAAATTATTCATGATTTGGTGCTCTGCAAGTTGATTTCTTGAGTTCCAGTGCATAACAGAGATATTTGAGCATATTGGGTATACAGGATAAGTTTGTTCAGCAAGTGAAAGTTGTTGCAGAGGAATTTGTTGGATTTCAAGATGTTTTTGGAATACTCTAGATCATGTTCAAGCATGGTGTGTGGTCCACGAGTCATCTTTGGTTTTGAGGAAGCGTGTACATAATTGTTTATGGTGTTAACACAAGTTTGACCAACCTTGGGTGTTTACACTAATTGTGGAGTTGCTTTGATGTTTGTGGAAGCATGGTGTGGAATGTATGGATGGATTTAGGTCCAAACTAAGGTGTGTTGTGGTCTGAATTCATTCATTTCCACCGCGAGAATGTTTTGGTACTGACCTAATTTGAATTTGTGAGATTAAGGTGCTTTGCCGATCTTGGAGAATGTTTTTAATACTAAAGATGGTATAAATAAGTATTGAGCAGTTGAAGGATTACAAGATAGAAGAGTATGGTGTGTGAGATGTGAATTAGAGAGTTATAGAGTGCAAGTTTGTACAGTGCAGTGAGAGCTTTCATATGTTATATTACTGGATGCAGTGAGTAGAAGGTGTCTACAATTCCCCAGTGAGACTACAGAGGTGATGATGGTGTTGTGGTGGACTTCTTTGTTGCATTGTGATAGTTTTCTCCTTGTAACAATCTTCTCTATCTTCTTCTCTATGCTGGCAGTGAGCCTTTCTTTCTTTTGGGTAGTGAGCCTTTCAGCAGTGAGCCCTATTGTATTTCAGTGTTGATATTACTTTATATTGTGAGCTAATCCTCACCATGGTTTTTTCCTTCTTGGGTTTTCCACATAAATCTGGTGTTCTCTTGTGTTTGATGTTGATTTGATTCAGTTTCTATTATTTGCTTTCATGCTTAATCATCCTAACAGTTCAAGGGATTAATTGAATTAATGTGGATCTAAATGTGTGTGAGGGTTCTAAAGTTTTAAGTTACAACTCCCCTCTTAGTTGTCTTGTGCATTAACCAATTGGTATCAGAGCAAGGTTCCTTGGAAGAAAGCTTAACTGCTTGAGGTAGATCTGGGATGGCGTACAAGAAAGATGTTCCATGTTTGATGGATCAGACTATGCATTCTAGAAAATAAGGATGGAAGGTTATCTAAGTTCTCTTGGATATGAGATCTAGAAGTCTGTTGAGTCTGGATACACTATACCTGAAAATGGTCCAAGTACTGCAAATGAGATCAAGGCCTATGAAACCAATGGTAAAGCAAGGTATGCTCTTTTAAGTGGTCTTACTAACTCTGAATTGGTGAAAGTTATGAATTTGAAAACTACTAATGAAATCTAGAAAAAGTTAAAAAGTATTTATGAAGGAGATGATAAGGTCAAGCAAGCTAAGATGCAGAATCTAAAGATCATGTTTGAGACCATGTGAATGTCTAAAGATGAAAACATCACAAGCTACTTGCAGAAGGTGGATGAGATTGTTAATAGAATTAGAGGTCTTGGTGGACAACTGGAAGAAAAAGAAGTGGTAATGAAGGTACTTAGAACTCTTCCCAAATCTTACAGTCATAAAGCTTTTTCTATTGAAGAATTACAAAATTTAGATCAATTTACCAAAGATCAGTTGTATGGTACTTTAACTACTTTTTAAATTAGAGAATTTGGTACAAGTAGTACAAAAGTTGAGACTGCCTTTAAAGTTGGTAAATTAGAGAAGAGTGTGGAATTAGATCAGGATGATTTTGATGATATGGAAGCTAACTTTGTGAGAAGAATGAAAAAGGGTACTAGTAAGTAAAATGGTAAGTTGCCTTTCAAGTGTTTCAGTTGTGGCAAGATAGGTCATTATGCTTCAAGATGTCCAGAAAGAATTTTGAGAAGCAAAAATAGGGAGAGAAAAAGTAAGGTGTTTAAGAAAAGATATTATGTTAGAGAAGATGCAAGTATATCTGATGATGAATCTGATTATGAAAATGATGAGGATAGTGAATGCCTGTTCATAGATTTAAAAATGATGTTGTTTCTGCTAACTATGAGGAATGTGTGAAGGAAAGGGCTCCAAAAGTAAGTATTAATGCTGAAGGCACTTTGATGGTTGATTTTATACTAGATAGAAAAAGACTACTGGGTCATTGACAGTGGATGCTCAAATCATATGACCGGTGATAAGAGTAAGTTTGTTAAACTTGAAAAATATGATGGAGGACTCGTTAGATTTGGTGATGATACATCCACTAAGATATGGGGAAGAGGTTCAATTAGTTTTTATGGAAAGCATAATAATGATGATGTTATTTATGTTAAGGGTTTAAAACATAACCTCTTGAGTGTTGGACAAATGTGTAGCAAAGGATACAATCTTGTGTTTTAGGATAGTGGCTGTGAGATCAAAAAAGATTCTGGAACTGTGATAGCTACTAATCTGCTAAGATATTGGGAAGAGGTTCAATTAGTTTTTATGGAAAGCATAATATTGATGATGTTCTTTATGTTAAGGGTTTAAAACATAACCTCTTGAGTGTTGGACAAATGTGTAGCAAAGGATACAATATTATGTTTCAGGATGGTGGCTGTGAGATTAGAAAAGATTCTGGAACTATGATAGCTACTAGAAAGAGGATAGATGGAAATGTTTATCAGCTCAAAGGTGGTGATGGTTATTGTTTCATGACTCAGATCAGTGAAAGTTGGCTATGGCATAGAAGATTGTGTCACATCAATTTTGATAGCCTAGTAAGAATAAGTTTAGTTCAAGTTGTGAGAGATCTGGCAAAGATTATAAAGTCTATCAATGCTATCTGTAAGGAATCTCAAGTTGGAAAGAAATCAAGAAGAAGTTTCAAAGTTAAGGATCAATCTTCTACCAGACTATTGGAATTGGTGCATACAAATCTTTGTGGTCTTACTAGAGTAAAGAGTTTTCAAGGTGATAGGTATTTCATGCTACTAATTGATGATTATTCTAGAATGACATGGGTTACTTTTCTCAAAGAAAAATCAGAAGCCCTAGATAACTTTAAAGCATTCAAAGTCATGGTTGAGAATGAAATGGATATAAGGATCAAACATTTGAGGTTTTTCAGAGGTGGAGAGTTCACCTCCAATGAGTTTAACATGTTTTGTGAGAATCATGGAATAAAGAGGCATTTATCTTCCCCTAGGACTCCTTAGCAGAATGGAGTGGTTGAAAGAAAGAATAAGACTGTTGAAGAAGCTGCAAGGACGATGATAAAAGAGGCAAATATACTGGAAGTCTACTGGAGAGAAGCAATTCATACTACAATTTATCTACTAAACAGAGTGCAAGCAATGGAAAATGGTGCAAAGACTCCTTATGAGCTATGGTATGGAAGGATTCCTACTGTCAAATACTTCAGAGTGTTTGGAATCAAATGCTATATTAGAAGGGATGAAGAAAACCTAGGAAAGCTTGATGCAAGGTCTGATGAAGGTATCTTCCTTGGGTATTCTACTAAAAGCAAAGCTTACCGGTGCTACAACAAGATGTTAGAGTATAGGACCATTGAGAGGGGGGATGAATTAGTGGTATATAAACTTTAAAACTTTTTGCACCTTTAATTCACTTAGACAAAAACAATATGAAAGAGACTTGAGGAATTTACCAAACACATCTACACATGTATAATGATTAGCATAATGTTCAGGATCTTGATCAAATATAAGACATGAGGGTACAAACATAGAGACAAACAACAGAGACTATAACACATGATTTATGAGTGGAAAACCCTCATAGGGATTATAAAACACTTGGGAAAAATTGCCTCACTAGATTAATAAAATCTCCCTAATTATGAAGCCTCACTGGCTACTTTTTATGCCTCACTGGCAAATAAAGCCTCATTGGCCAAAGATCAAACTTGTCTCACTGACTTTGTCTTATACAATATATTCTCAATCATGAATAAACAAATTACAGAGGGTTTCTGTCTCATTGCATAACATTATTCATCAAATGACTTGATTATGTTCCCCCTTTTTACATCAATATGACAATCATAACATTAGATAAAAACATCAATCTTCTCTGTGAAAACTCTTTACAAAGACCTTGCCAAATACTTCAAATCATCCTTCCAATTGATGAACACAAAAACAAAAACATACTGCAACAAATACAATTATACCTCCTTGTGAGTATTCAAATTGTCCTTCATATTCAAGCTCTTCAATATCTTTGCATTTCTCCTCTATACTTCACAATTTGCATATCGATGTGTAGATATGAGTCTATTCATCACATCCATCTAAGTCTCATCATCATCACTATCAAATGGAGCGAGAAATTAAAAACACTGGCCCTTCTGGTTCGGTTCCATAATAGTTTGCAGGTTCATTACAACTTCCCGTCAAACTTATTTTCAATGGCTATCCATTGTAATTCAAGCTAACTTCAAACTTGAGCCCTCAATCTTCAATTTTGTGCCTTAGTTACTTTAAATTGTAGTCTTTGATTATATTTTGAGCACTAAGGGAGCTACTTAAATTCTCACCACTGATGTGTTTTTGGTGCCCTTTGCAAATGTATTAACCTGTGCTCACCGGTGGCCTAGGTTCTTCGGGCTGATCATTGGATGAGTATCACCCCTCAACATGATAACTTAAGTTCCCTTTAATTGGTGCTAGGAGGTTAACTCTATTTTATAACAATAGGCAACCTTCCTTTGATGGTTAAGAACACCAAGAGCTAACACTTAGCCCTAGTCAATAGGTTTACATGCTCTTTAAGATTTTAAACCATAAATGCTACTTCCACTGCTTAGGATGACCTCCACTATTTGCACACCATTATGAAGACCACACTATATAGAGGTGCATTTAGATTGAGCACTATGATCAACCTTGTTTTCTACTATCCTTGTTGTTTGTGGCATGTAAACCAAACACCTTGTCACTATCAAACATAAACCAAACACCTTGTCACTATCAAACAAGCCTTGTCTGTGTCTTACATGCCTTGTCTCTATCCTCCATTGAACACAACATTCGCTGTTCATACAAGCTTAATCACTAACCTTTTCTTGACTTGAACACTGGCAGTTTTACTACTACTTATAAATTTGACATCAATGACAACTATAAGGGCAACTTGACTATTTCAACACCATGAAGGAGATCATGAAGAAGATCTAAAATAATGTATCATCAAAACAACACCATGTGAACCTGTCAACACCAACATCATGTAAACTTGAGAGACCTTATCATGAAAACCATGTGGAGACCATGAAGTACACAATTACATTGATCCAGTCATCTAACTCAACCTGATGAATTCACAACTTCTGACATGATGAACTAATGAACACATCAAACATCATGGACCTCATTCAAACATCATGGAACTCAAACATCCCTATCATAAATCCTATTTGACATCAATGAAAAACATCTTGCCAAAGTCAACAAACTCCCCCTTTGGCATTGATGTCAAACCAATTATGCACTTCCATTTTTCATCTTCTCCCCCTTTTGACAACAATGAGAAAGAAAGGAAAAGGTCCCCCTAAAGTAGACATAGATAGATACAACTGTCATGAAGCATTGGTCATTTCCACTTCTATCATAGTTAAAACTGAACTTCAGAGATCAAAGCACTAAAGGGCAGATTAGCAATAGCACTAAAATAGTATTTTGAAAGAATGAAAGACTGAAATAGTGTTAAAGACAATTTCCCTGATTTGAAGGAGCAGAGCAAAATAATGACATAGTAATTTTACTATTTATGATTTCAAGAGTATCAGCACATTGTTTCAAGAGAATGATTGGAATTCTGAATCATTGTCATCCTTACTCCATAAATACCCTGCATACTGTAGTACAAGAAAAATATTGTTATCACTATAATATCACAGAGTCTACTATATATAAGGCATAAAAACCCTCAAACATTATCATAATAATGTACTGCCTACTACAAACCACTGCAACTTATTATGTCTTCCTGTAAAAAATGTGAATGAAAGCATTTATCACATTGATACTCTTTTGCTATGAATGAAACACTTTGATCACCTATCAACCATCAACATTTGAAACAAATAACCAAGCACTCCCCTGCACATTAGGCAAGAATATCATACCATGACATAACAACATAAAACATCCATTGAATTCTATCATGGAAACATTATCAAACTCATACCCTGTTCACAAGCCTGCAATAGTTCCTGCTCTTCATTTCACTGTTTAATAAGCTTTGAACAACTATCATTGTATACCTGGACAACTGTTTTGTTAACATCTCAGAGAAGAGGATATATAACTATCAATACCTTGAAGGATAATAAACTAAGCAAGCATCAACTTTATATGAATAAAACCTGATCAAAGATCATAATCACTGCTTTGTCTCATTTGATCTTGCTTAAGCATAAGATTAATCAGTGAGTCTAGGTGCAACAAATCAAACTCAAACTGTAAACCACTTCATCTTGAAACCTTGCATCAATACCAAACTTACCAAGTACTTAAATGAATGAAGCAACTATCTAAAGTCTATGACAAACTTATCAGGATGCTAAAGAATGAAACATGACACACTTCAATCAATCAACCAATAATGCAATTGATACATACCACAATATTATTCTCAACACTTCTCAAGTGTTGTTTATGGGGTTGAATGATAATACAAAAACCATCTCCCCCTCAACTCATGCTTCTCTTTATGCACTTATAGATGTCACTTGTGTAGTATGTACAAGCTCAGATTCTTTCTTCTCTTTTTCTTGTTTCTTTCTCCAAACTTTTGTAGTCCCTATTTTCTTGTGATGACTAGAAAAGGTTTCACTAAATTACTCTTACAAAAAAGTGCTTATGTCTAAATTGATTGCATCTAAAACTTTTAACCTTATAATCAACGCGAGGAGTAAAAGAATTATATCTTCTTGAGAATCCAAAAACATAACTTCTTGCTTGTGTACTACAAAACTTTGCAGTATGACATAGACATTTGCAAATTTATAACATAGAACATTGTTTCTTCTATTTGACCATTCATAAGGATTCTTATCCCATCCAAAACAATTTCTTGAATGCATACTACAGTCTCTGGCTCTATGACCATAAACATGACATGAACAGAAATAACCATGAAATTAAGAGTAGTTGTACCTTATTGAATGGTATTGCTTGATAGGTGGAGGCCTTGAGGTCCTATTTGTTCTTCTTCTTTCAACATCAACAACTATATCTTTTGTCTTATCTTCAGGAGCAGTAACATGATGACCCAAATCTGTCTTCTTCCTTGGTATATTTCTAACTTTAGAAGTCTGCCCTTCTTCATAACCTAGACCAGTAGTGTCCTTATGATGCTTTTGCTTCCTCAACAAGTCATTTAAACATTCAGTACTCTTTTCAAACTGCAAATTCTTGTGTAACTTAGAAGATGCCTCTTCAAATTCCTTTCTCAAAGAGACTATTTCTGACTCTAGTTTTAGACATTCATTAGTTTTGACATCTAGATCAGATTTTGTAAAATCAACTACCCTTTTTGTTTCTCCTATTTCTGTCTATAGGCTAATAATAAGTTTGTTAGACTCTTCAAGATCTAAAGAAACTTTTGCAAAATCTAAACATACCTTGTCTTTGGAATCTTTTTTCTTGTTGAAGTTGGTCTTCTAATTTCTGATTCTCTTTTCTAAGTTGCTTGGTCACATCTAGAGCACATAATATTTCTCCTTCTATATCAACCTCACACTCCTACTTATCATACTCTTGTTCATAGTCATCTTCACCCACAAAGAGATCTTTCTTCATCATCAATCTCAACAACAAAATCATCTTCTCTTTCATCAATTTCTTGTCCACCTACACTCACAATGAAGTATTCCTTTTTATCAAAAATCTCAACTGCAAGACTGTTCTCTTTATCACACTTTGTATCAACATTTAGGGGCGACTCATACAACAACTCATTACTTGACTTGACTGGGAATTGTTTTACATCCTTTTGCTTGACATCTTTCCTTCCCTTATTTCTTCTACACTTTCCCATGGTACTCCACTATCAGGACCTACCCAAGCCTGTTAGACTTCTATAGGGAACCTTTGCTTTGATACCACTTGTTGGAGTATAGGACCACTGAGAGGGGGGGTGACTCAGTGGTATATAAACTTTAAAACATTTTACACCTTTAATTCACTTAGACAAAAAAAATATGAAAGAGACTTGAGGAATTTACCAAACACATATACACATGTATAATGATGAGAATAATGTTCAGGATCTTGATCAAATATAAGACACGATGGAAAAAACATAGAGACAATCAACAGAGATCATAACACATGATTTATGAGTGGAAAACCCTCATAGGGATAAAAAACTACTCAAGAAAAATTACCTCACTGGCTTAATAAAATCTCCCTGATTACAGAGCTTCACTGGCTACAAAATATGCTTCACTGGCAAATACAGACTCATTAGCTACAAAATATGCCTCACTGGCAAATAAAGCCTCACTGGCCAAAGATCAAACTTGTCTCACTGACTTGATCTTATACAACATATTCTCAATCATGAATAAACAGAATAGAGAGGGTTTCTCTATCTCATTGCATAACATTATTCATCAAATGACTTGATTATGTTCCCCCTTTTTACATCAATATGTCAATCATAATATTAGATAAAAACATCAATCTTCTCTTTGAAAACTCTTGACAAAGACCTTACAAAATACTTCAAATCATCCTGCCAATTAATGAACACAAAAACAAAAACATATTGCAACAAATACACTTATACCTCCTTGTGAGTATTCAAATTGTCCTTTATATTCAAGCTCTTCAATATCTCTGGATTTCTCCTCTATACTTCACAATTTGCATATCAATGTGTAGATATGAGTCTATTCATCACATCCATCTAAGTCTCATCATCATCACTATCAAATGGAGTGAAAAATTAAAAAATTGGCCCTTCTAGTTCAGTTCCATAATTGTTTGCAGGGTCGTTACAACTTCTGCTCGTCAAACTTATCTTCAATGGATGTCTGTTGTAATTCAAACTAACTTCAAACTTGAGCCCTTGATCTTCAAGTTCACACCTTGGTTACTTTAAATTGTAGTCTTTGATTATATTTTGAGTGCTAAGGGTTACTTAAATTCTCACCACTAATGTGTTTTTGGCAACCTTCACAAATGTATTAACCTGTGCTCACCGATGGCCTAGGTTCTTGGGGCTGGTAATCAGATGAGTATGGCCCCTCAACATTATAACTTAAGTTCCCTTTAACCGGTGCTAGGAGGTCAGCTAAATTTTATAATAATAGGCAACCTTCCTTTGATGGTTAAGAACACCAAGAGCTAACCCTTAGCCCTAGTCAATAGGTTTACATGCTCCTTAGGGTTTTAAACCATAAATCCTACTTCCACTGCTTAGGATGACCTTCACTATTTGCACACCATTATGAAGACCACACTATATAGAGGTGCATTTAGATTGAGCACTATGATCAACCCTATTTTCTAATGTCCTTGTTGTTTGTGGTATGTAAACCAAACACCTTGTCATTGTCAAACATAAACCAAACACCTTGTTACTGTTAAACAAGCCTTATTTGTGTCTTACATGCCTTGTCTCTGTCCTCCATTGAACACCCCATTCACTATTCATACAAGCTTAATCACTAACCTTTTCTTGACTTGAACACTGGCAGTTTTACTACTACTTACAAATTTGACATCTATGACAACTATAAGGGCAACATGACTATTTCAACACCATGAAGGAGATCATGAAGAATATCCAAAACAATGTATCATCAAAACAACACCATGTGAACCTTTCAACACCAACATCATTTGAACCTGAGAGACCTTATCATGAAAACCATGTGGAGACCGTGAAGTACACAATTACATTGATCCAGTCATCCAACTCAACCTCCAACTCAACCTGATGAATTCACAACTTTAAGTCAACCTAATGAATTCACAACTTCTAACATGATGAACTGATGAACACATCAAACATCATGGACCTCATTCAAACATCATGGAACTCAAACATCCCTGTCATCAACCCTATTTGACATCAATGACAAATATCTTGCCAAAGTCAACACAAGAGGCCAAGAAAGATTGTTGAGAGTGCAAATGCCAAAGTTGATGAAGATCTATAGAAGAATTCAAAAGCAAATGGATATGAATCAGATGAGTCTTCTTATAGAGAAGAAGAAAAAGCTAAGGAAAAGGAAGTGTAGATTGAGGAGGAAGAAGCTCTGTAAAAGACTCCTAAAACTCCCAAGTATGTGCAGAAGCATCATTTTGAAGACCAGATCATTGGTGATAAGAGTAAAGGTGTGCTGACAAGAAGGAAAGTTGTTGAAGAACAGGTAAATCTATGTTTACTTTCTGAATTTGAACCTAAAACTTTGATTGAAGCATGCAAGGATGAGTAGTGGATCAAGGCTATGGAAGAATAACTAATGTAGATTGAAAAGAATTAGACTTGGGAACTTGTCCCAAGACCAACAAACAAAAATGTGATTGGAACTAAGTGGGTATTTAGGAACAAACTGAATGAGAATGGAGAAGTGGTAAGAAATGAGGCAAGGCTTGTGTGTAAAGGCTACTCATAATTAGAAGGAATATACTATAAGGAAACATATGCTCCAGTGGTAAGGATAGAGGCCATAATGATGTTTTTGTCTTTTGCACCACATAAGGATTTCAAAGTAGATCAAATGGATGTGAAGTCTTCTTTTTTGAATGGTGAATTGGAAGAAGTATACATAAAACAACCGGATCGAATTCAGTTATTAGATAAACCAGATATGGTTTGCAAATTATTGAAGGCATTATATGGATTGAAGAAAGCCCCCAGGGCTTGGTATGCAAGGTTAGATAGGTACTTATTATAGCAAGGATTCAATAAAGGTACCATAGATAGAAATATGTACATAAAAATAGAAGAAGATCAAATTCTGATTGTGGAAGTGTATGCGGATGATATAATCTTTGGAGGAAATGAAGCTCTGTGTAAGAATTTATAGATGAAATGTAGAAAGAATTTGGAATGTCAATGTGTGGGGAAATGAACTTCTTCCTTGGGTTACAGATCAATCAAATAGATAAAGGTATTTTCATTTCACAATCAAAGTATGTTAAGGAAATGTTAAAGAAGTTTGGAATGGAAGATTCTAAACCAATGTATACCCCTATGGCTACTAGTTGCAAGCTGAGCAAGAATGATGAAACTCCTAAGGTTGATCAGAATAGGTATAGATCAATTATTGGAGGATTGCTATATCTAATTGCTACTAGACCAGATATTATGCATGTAGTTTGTCTTGTGGCTAGATTTTAAATAGATCCTAGAGAGTCACATGTTGCAACAGTGAAGAGAATATTTAGATATTCAAAGGGCACTCTAGATCATGGCCTGTGGTATCCTAAGGATACAGACTTTGCTCTAAATGCTTATACAGATGTAGATTGGGCTGGTTGTGTAGATGACAGGAAAAGTACAAGTGGTGGTGTATTCTTTCTTGGATGCAGATTGGTGTCATGGCTAAGTATAAAGAAAGATTCAGTATCTTTATCTACTATAGAGGCAAAATACATTGCAACATCTTTCTGCACACAAGTGTTGTGGATGAGGAAAACCTTGAAGGATATTAGATTTGTATATGATGAACCTATTCCTATCTTGTGTGATAATACTAGTGCTATTAACATTTCAAAGAATCTAGTGATGCACTCGAGGACAAAACATAACTCAATCTGCTATCACGTTTTGAGAGAGAAGGTTGTAGAGAATGAAGTGAAGCTTGAGTATGTGCCTACAAAGGATTGCTGATATATTCACTAAGGCTCTTCCTAAGGATACTTATGAGTATCTCCAAGAGAAGTTAGGGGTGATTGCCCCTCCTTTGAACTAGATGCATAAGGAGATGCATCAATCCAGTGGATTTCAAGATTCATTCTTTATTTTGGATTGATGTTGGAGGGTACCTCTCAGGGGGAGTAGGTAGTGATCATATTGGTTTTTGCATTGAGGGGGGAGTAAGTACTAATGCAGGTTGTTCCTAAGGGAGTGTATGCAGAGCAGTAAAAGAAAAGAGTTTAGAGAACAATGGTGACTAGGTACAAGTGTGAATAATGTCAAAAGAGGAAAGTGAGAGAAAGATGTGTAGCCCTTTGCCATTGATGTCAATGGGGGAGAGAGAACAATGTGAAAAAGGTAAAGAAAAGAGTAGTAAGCTGAGAGGGAGAGAAAGAGAAAGGAAAAGAGTTGATACTGAGGATATTGTTATGTTGATGGTTTTTCACATCATGTGTTGCCATCAATGACAAAGGGGGAGATTATTGCAAGTATGTGTAGTCAGTGTTGTCATTGATGTCAACAAGATTGTGTTGTCAGTCATGTCAACTATATGAGTAAAGGAATATGCAAGAGTGTGAGCAGTTGGTAATGAGTTGATGATATTGTTGATATATTTTTGGTGCTTGGTTTCCAAGTGCTTTTGAGAAAATTTGAATAATAAAGAAAATAATGTATTGTAAAGATGTTCTATGTTGCAGAGCAGTGTTCTAGTTTTGCTCCATATTTATTTTATATTGAAGATTTGTTTATATGGTTTGGATATGTTAATTAGAGGTGTTTAGAGGTGCTACATTCAGAATTTGGTGTGCTGGATCTATGTACAGAGGAAGATGTGTTCACCAGTGTGTGAACTGTGTATTGTAGAGGTGTCTGGGAGAAAAGTTTTTGCTCCACGTTTCTCCACAGAGTGGTTTTAGGTCTTTTGATTCTGGAAGTATGTTTATAAGGTTCATATCTATCTTCAATTGAAATTATTCAAGATTTGGTGGTTTGCAAGTTGATTTCTTGAGTTCCAATGCATAACAGAGATATTTAAGCATACTAGGTAAATAGGATAAGTTTGTTCGGAAAGTGAAAGTTGTTGCAAAGGAATTTGTTGGATTTTAGGATGTTTTTGGAATACTCTAGATCATGTTCAAGCATGGTGTGTGATCCGTGAGTCATCTTTGGTTTTGAGGAAGCATGTACATAATTGTTTATGGTGTTGACACAAATTTGGATGACCTTGGATGTTTACACAAATTGTGGAGTTTCTTTGATGTTTATGGAAGCATGGTGTGGCATGTATGGATGCATTTAGGTCCAAACTAAGGTGTTTTGTGTTCTTCCTTCATTCCTTTCTGTTGTAGGAATGTTTTGGCACTGACCTAATTTGAATTTGCGAGATTAAGGTGCTTTTCTAACCTTGGAGAATGTTTTTAAGACTAAAGATGGTATAAATAAGTATTGAGCAGTTGAAGGATTGCAATATAGAAGAGTATGGTGTGTGAGATGTGAATTACAGAGTTATAGAGTACGAATTTGTGCAGTGCAGTGTGAGCTTTCATATGTTAGATTATTGGATGTAGTGAGCAAAAGGTGTCTACAATTCCTCAGTGAGACTGTAGAGGTGATGATGGCGTTGTGATGGACTTCTTTGTTGCATTGAGATAGTTTTCTCCTTGTAACAATCTTCTCTATCTTCTTCTTTGTTTTTGGTAGTGAGCCTTTGGTAATGAGCCTTTCTTTCTTTTAGACAGTGAGCCCTCTAGTAGTGAGCCTTCCAGTAGTGAGACCTATTGTATTTTGGTGTTGATATTACTTTATATTGTGAGCTAATCCTCACCATGGTTTTTCCCTTCTTGGGTTTTCCATGTAAATCTAATGTTCTCTTATGTTTGATGTTGATTTGATTCAGTTTCTATTATTTGCTTTCATGCTTAATCATCTTAACAGTTCAAGGGATTAATTGAATTAATGTGGATCTAAATGTGCGTGAGGGTTCTAAATTTTTAATTTAGAACTAATTCACCCCCCCCCTCTTAGTTGTCTTATGCATTCAACACAAAGACCTATGGATGCAACTGTAGTTGCCCAATATGACACTGTGGACCATAAAACAAAAGGTCTAATTAGATTGTGTCTTGTAGATTATATTTTAATCAATGTCCATAAATAACCTACTATAAAGAAACTATGGAAGAAAATTTGTGAAATTTATCAAGTCAAATCTTTGGTGAATAAGTAATTTTTGTGTAAGAAATTGTAATCCTTAAAAATGGAAGGTGGAAAATATGTAGCCAACCAAATTCCTTCAATAACTTGGTGGCTTAGTTAGTTTTAGTGGGTGTGAAGTTGATTAAGGAAGAGAGATGTCAGATCTTGTTGTATTCTTCGATTGATTCATGGGATTCTCTTGTCATGGACATTGGGAGTGCTTCAGTTGTCTTGAAAGTTGAATATGTTGTTAGTTCTTTACTTTTTGAAGAAATGAGGAGGAAGGTTTCCATTAGTTCCAAGTAGGCCCTGAATGTTTAAGGAAGATCAAAAGAAAGAGGAGAGAAGAATGAGAAACAACATGAGAAATCAAGATCCATTTCCAAGGGGAGATCAAAGTCTCCTAGAAAGTCCAAAGTGATATGTTGGAATTGTGGCAAACCTGGTCATCTTTGAAAAGAATGAAGGAGGAAAAGCAAAAAAAAAGAAGAAATATGGCTCTAATTATGAAACTATAAAGGAGGATGGTGATGCCTTCATTGTAGCTTTAGAAATGCATGTAGATGAAAATGCATGGTTAATTGACTCAGGTGCATCTTTTCATATGACATCTAATAGAGATTTTTTTTATAATACGAAGTATTTGATTGAGGTAGGGTGTTCTTGGGTGATGATTTTCATTTAAAAATTGTTGGCCATAGTAAAGTTAAAATTATATTTCTTGATGGTAGAGTAAAATGAATCAATGGTGTGTTACACATCCCTAGATTAACACATAATCTACTATCTATTAGTAAGTTGATTGATGTAGGTGTGTAGGTTGTCTTTTTTGATGCAAGATGTAAGATGGTTAGAGGTAATATGGTTATTGCTAAAGGTGTCAGATTTGACACATTGTTCAAGCTTGATGCATGCATAATTGAGAGCAATAGTACTTATGTAGAAGACTAAATTTTCATCTAGTTTGTTGTGTAAAGGAGATATATCTTGTTGAGAAAATGGTCATTCATTCTAGGTACCTAAGGGTGCTCTTTCTACAAGGAATAAGCTTCTTGTAGAGAAGACTATGTTATGGCACTAGAGATTATGCCACATTGGTGAGAAGGGTCTAAGGACCTTGAGAAATAAGAACATTGTTGAAGGTCTTACTGATTGTAGTCTTGAATTTAATTTCTATAAACATTGTATCTATGGAAAATAAAATCATATTCAGTTTTACACAATTTCTCATAAGTCTTTTGGAATTTGAGATCTTATCCATTTAGATGTGTTTGGTCCTATTGATGTTCCTTTGATTGAAAAATTGATTTACTATGTTACTTTTATTGATGATTATAGTAGGACATGGGTTTATTTTCTAAAGGGTAAATTTGAAGTTTTTAGTATTTTGAAGAATTCAAAGAAATGATAGAAACTTGGATTGGAAATAAAATTGAAAATTTGATGACTAATAATGGTGGTAAATATTGTTCTGCAAACTTTGATAGATTTTATAAAGATTGTGGCATTCAAGGACAAAAGACAAATTAGTATTCTACACAATAGAATGGAGTTATAGAGAGGATGAACATGGAACTAATGGAGAAGGCTAGGAGTATGATTAGTTGATCTAGTTTAGAACAAAGGTTTTGGGTTGAGGTTGTAACCACTGCTTACTACTTAATTAACAGGTCTCTGATATCATCTCTTGTTGATAAAATGCACATGGATGTGTGGTTAATAGAAAACCTTCATTGAGACATCTTTGTGTTTTTATTTGTGAGGCATATGCACATGTGCTAAGGGAGAATTTAAAAAGGTTAGATTCTAATTTATAAAATGTGTCTTCATTGGTTACAATTATGGTGTAAGATGATACAAGCTTTGAGATCCTATTGCACAAAAGGTAATACACAGTAAAAGTGTGATTTTTAGAGAAACTAAGCCTTCCTCTATTGTATTGTAGCAAGAGAAAATTGAACAAAAAGATGTGGTTCAACTTCCTCCTATGCCTAAGAAAGCTAAATCTAGAGCCCCTTTGAGACCAAAAGTTGAGTAGAGCTCATCTAACATAGAATCTTCAGAAGAGGAGGAAGAACCTCCTACTTAACTTGTTCAAAGGTCAACCAAGCATAGACAACCACCAGAAAGGTATTCTCCTAGTGATTGGAGGTGTATTTTTTCTTTGAGTTCTAACATTGGTGAAATTAGATCTACACAAAAGGCATTGGGTATGAATGATGCAAAGTCCTAGAAAATTGCCATGGATGAGGAGATGACAACCTTGGAGAGAAATGAGACATGGGACTTAGTACCTTTGCTTGAAGGACATAAACTAGTTGTATGTAAGTGGGTATTTAAGAAAAAGATCTATTTAGATGGACGTATTAAGAAGTATAAGGCACGATTGGTTGTGAAAGATTACTCCTAGGTTAAGGGGGTTGATTATGGTGAGATATTTTCTCCTATTACAAAAATGACATCCATTATATTCTTTCTTTCTATTGCTACAACTTATGACTTAGAGGTTGAGAAAATATATGTGAAAACTACATTCTTTCATGGTGATTTGGAGGAAGAGATCTATGACACAACCAGAGCACTACATGGTGAAAGGTAAAGAAATCAGGTTTGTAAATTAAAGAAATCCTTGTATGGTCTCAAGCAAAGTCCTAGGATGTGGTGTCAAAATTTTGATACATATGTTTTAAGTTTGGGATTTGAGCATTCTAAATCTAATCACTATGTTTATTTTAAATCTAATGGTGATCATTTCCTATTTATTGCTTTACATGATGATATGTTGTTTATTGGTAAAGGGAAAGGTTTGATTTTAGAACTAAAGTCTCAACTTGCAACTATATTTCAAATGCAGGACTTAGGTGCAGATAAACACATTCTTGGGATGGAAATAAGAAGAGATGAAGAGAATAGAAATCCATGACAAGGCTAGAGTAAGCATGTCAATTCAATTTTATAGAGGTTTAACAGGCAAGATTACAGATCATTATGTGTTCCTAATACACTTGGAATGAAGTTATCTATTTCATAGTGTCCTACATCTACTTTTGAGATGTAAGACATGAGTATAGTGTCTTACCAAAGTGCAATTGAAAGTTTCATGTATGCTATGCTTTGTACTAGACTAGACATTAACCAAGTAGTAGTTCTCAGTAGATTTATGTCTAATCCTAGACAAATTCATTGGGATGCTATTAAGAGAGTCTTCAAACATTTAAGGAGTACCTCAAAGTATTCCTTGTGTTATCATGGTAATTTGATAGGAGATAGGAATTCTCTTGATATTTATGGTTATGTGGATTCAAATTGTGTTAGGGATGTTGATAGTAGATGATTCACTAGTGCTTAGGTTTTTACTTTATTTAGTGGTGCTATTAGTTGGATGAGTAAGTGATAATTTGTCCACTACTAAGGTTGGGTATATGGTAGCTACTCACACTTGTAAAGAAGACATTGGTTGAGGAGATTATGTCTAGATGTTATGCTAAATCAAGGTATAGTTACTCTTTATTTTGATAGTTACAGTGCAATTTGTTTAGCAAATAAATTGAAATTTCATGCAAGGACCAAGAACATAGATGTGTAGTATCATTTTGTGAGAGATATGGTCAAAGAAGGAAGGGTGAAATTAGAGAAAGGCTAGAATTTGATGAATGTTGCAGATGTATTAACCAATCGCATGAGCATAGAGAAGTTTAGATGTTGTTCAAAGTCTATGGGCCTTCAACCCCTTAACAATTAGATTTTAGTGTTGGAAAATGTTTCTCTTTGGCTCTTGCAAGGTATTTGACAAGTGGGAGAATGTTGGGAATTAAGGTGTCTCAACCTTGCATAATTCCTAGACATATTATTTAATTATTTAGTATTTTCCTATAAGTATTATGATTTATTTTATTTAATATTTGAGCTCCAACACAAATTGGGGCATTAGAATTTGTGATGTCATTTTGTGCCACATTTCAATGCCTTGTAATGGTTGTAGAATAATATTTTATTTGGTTATATTTAGCAAAAATGGGATGCCCTACTTTTGTGGGATCCTATGACATGCTATGACATATTTTTTGACATGTAAGAACCTATAAGAGGGAGTTACATTGGAATCTTGACCAGAACTATTACACATGTCATAAGCTTGATTTGAGGAGATTATGGAGCCAAAAATGGAGTGTTATATTTCGGGAGTTTATGATGACATATGATAGATGTAAGGAATTTATTATTTTATGATGGATTTGATTCCCCATGACTTGGGTGTTGGATTTTTCCACCCAATTTGGGTGCCACATTTGAGGGTGGTTTTAGCTCATGGTTTTGGGTTTCCCTTTGGTGGTTTTCATGTATTGAACCATCTGTAAATTGGTTCTTGAGGAAGTGGTTTGAGTTTGAGAGTTTGCAAGTACACAGGTGTTGTCAGAATGTTGCCAAAATTCTTCCAAGTTTAATTTGCTTCTGATGCTCCTATAATAACTTTCTTAGCAAGTGTGTTGGAATCTTGTTTTGGATTTTTTAATCATTTGAGCAAGTTTTATAGTGGGGGTTTTCTCTTGAAAGGGTTTTCCCCATGTATATCGGGTGTTATGTGTTTATTGCTTATTAATGATTTATATGTGTTTCTAAACAATTACTGTAATTATTAGATCAAGTTTAATTTTTTTTTTTGTATTAATCCTCTCAACGTTAGCATAGGAAGTTGTTCTACTACATTTTCTTCCTTACATCACCTATCCACATGTATGATTTTGACCTTCTGGCTTGAATGGGACCTGTTGTGACCTAACCACCACTTGTTTAAGAATAATGAAACCCTAAAACACATTTTGAGTCAAATTTGATTTATGTTTACATGGTTTTAACTCCTTAACCATTGTTTTATAGTATTTTAATGGCAACATTATCTAGATCTTGCGATTCAACAATCTAGTAGATGAAGAAATTATTGCATGAGAGATTCATGGTACTCTAAAAATCAAAATAAATAAAAAAAGCATGGGTGGTTTGTTCATTCTTTGACTCAATTTGAAACTCTCAAGTGATAGTTTTGTACCTTCCATGCTTGACCTACACACTCCAGGTTCATTCTCATGATATCCAAATTATGAAAAGAAGAGATACACAAATGGGACTGGGATTAAAAATGATTAATTTGAAACTTTGTGAAGCATGTGGAGACCCAAAGGAGAAATGTAATGTAAAAGGAAAGAGCATCTCAAAGGAGAGAAGTTAGAGATCGTTAGATTAGTGTTAGACTAGAAGAGAGGATTTTAGAGTTTTGTAACATTTTAGGCTAGGTTTTATTTTTGGAGCCCTATTGTTTTCAACCATTTTCCATGTGTTGTGGTTGTAACAAACTATAGTTTCATGAATATAAAAATAATCTTGGAAATCATGTCAATATTGTTCAGACTCTTATAGTGCACATACATATGGTGTGTGATGATTTTGAGCTCCAATAATTAAATGTTCCCTTGAGGATAGCACCAATTCTTCCTTTGGTTATGCAATTGTAGATTAAAGAGTAGCTTGGTTGGTTGACTATTTTTTCTCTTGGAAACGCATTATTATTTTATGGAACCATAGGCTCTTTTTCCTATAACCATTCTCTTTTTCCTTTTATTTGATAAGTAGAGTAGATTTTGTCATAGTTTGTTGCAAGTTATTTATGTATGTGTTGATATGCATTAGCTTATTTGATGTGCATGATAACCCTTCAACTTCGCTTGAAAACTCATCTTAGCTTGACCTATCAACTCAATATAGAAGTGATTATGACCAAGCTCCTTATAAAACAACATGCAATTCCCCTTGACTTATCTTGCAAAGCTAAGAACCAACAACCTTGAGACCTTGGGGAGATTGAAAAATCTCTTTTCAAGAGAGGAATCATGCCCCTAATTCTTGACTATTTAGATGCATGCCATTACACCACCCAAAAATTCTAGTGCTCAAAGGAGGGCAAGCTAAAATGTTTTTCTCTCCTCACTAGGTCAAGTTCTAAGAGTTCACTTGAAACTTTATATTTAAATCCTAATGGAAAAGACTCTCCAAATATTGAGAACACATAATTTGATCCTTTGACCCTATTTATTAACTTAAAAACCTCACCAAGGGATTTGTTTATAAACACATTTTTAGTTCCTTTGACTTCCAATCATGTGATATTGTTAGCAAACCCATTTTCAAGTCAAAATGTGATCAACCTACCACAAATTAAGGATACAAATCCAACTACCCAGATTGGTGTAAACATCCCACTCAATGTTGCAATCCAAGGACATGACCTCCCCAAGAATTGTAACAATTACATACCTAAATTTCAATACAATGGAGGTAGAATAGCTGAGGAACACATATATGGTTATAAGGATTCTTTAATCCATGCTCAAATCCATTAAGAGGATGTTGTTTGTCACATCTTCTCCTATACTCTTGATGAATCTTCTTATAACTAGTATTTGGCCTTACCTATTGGGTCAATCACTTCGTAGAAAGGTCTTGAAGACTCTTTTCTTAATCAATTTTGATTGACCATTGACCCTACTATAATGTATCATTATTATGTCATAAAATGTCCCCGTAGAGCTTTTACCTCCTAAGTTTAGCTCCTGGGTCCCTTAGATTTCATCATGCATGTTTAAAATGAACCCCGAAGAAAAATCCCCCGAAACCCATGTCAATTGGGACCTAGGGGTGAACCTTAAGCTTAATCTAGACCCAAAATAGGCCCTCAGACTTGGGCGCCTATACCCTAGTCCAGCCCTATTTTGTCTGGGTCACAAATTTGAATATCGGCTTATGACCGTTAAAAAGGTTTCCCTTGTTGGCATCTTAATTTTGAATTACAAAAGTTTAGTGGGAATGCATATATAATCATGTTTAGGACTTCATTTTACAACTATATGGATAATGCAAACTAGTGATCTTGTGTTAAGGATACTCATGTCTTTCATTGTATTGCAGAGAAGTATTGCGTTGTGTTTGTACTTGTTTGTTGTAGATTTGTCTTTATCAATCCATCTCCTCATGGCGTGAAAGATCTTCATCTCCCTATGAGAGCTTCACCTATGAGTTGACATCTACTTTGTGTTTCAATCATTTTATCATATCATTTGCTTTTGCCTCTGTCCACCAAGGACACACACTCTCTATCTAACAACGGTGTTGGAAGGCTTGAATGCCATTTTGGGGCTTAATTGAGGCAAGCTCCTAAACACCACAACCCCCAACCCCTCTCATGTGATTGCAGGTGATAGGTGTTAGATCTTGCAGAGAGGAGTTGCAAGAGATTAGTACAGAGCATAAGGATTCCAGATCTGAAGAAAACAATGCAAAATATCCCTAATTGGATAAGGGGAGTTCATCTTTTGTCCTCCAGTTTGTCACTATCAGAAATCTCTTAGCATGATACAATCTACAACATATTTGGCTCCCGGTCTTCAGAAAAAGTGCTACCTTGGACAAGGGTGATCCCTCTTTCATCCCCAAAGTTTTTTATTTTCACAATTTAAATCCTGGTATGTTTCTAATCAGTATTTAGTGCCTTCATGTGTAAGCATTTGTCAGGTTTCATTCGTTTGTTTACAATTTTGCATAATTAGGGTTTTAGGCCTAATCAGATCAGGGTTTTGGAAAAATATCAATCTATTCTATCTTTCCAAGAATCTCATAGTGACATCAGACCTATATCTGAGTCCTCTATCACAGTTGTGATTTATCTTGATCTATGTCCTTGAACGTATGTGTGAAAGAAGGGTTTGATTGAATACACACAACTTGATCACCCCCATTTTCATTCATAAAATTTTGGTGAACCTTTGTTTTTTTGAACATTGCATCTTTATAACTATTGTAAATCATATTTTCATTCATACATATCATAATCATCATTCTACATTAAAAAAATTTGCAAAAAAATTGAAAATTTTGAAAAAATCAAGCATCCTAGGCTTGCATTTAGGCATAGTTTACCATTTTCATTGAATTTCATCCAAATCATTTAAATATATAATATTTACATCAAATATAACATAAAATACATAAATACATCATTTCATAATCATTTACCTTACATTTACATACTTTATTTGCTAGGGATTGCTTGAAATTTTGCATTTTTCATATAACCTAGTAATTCCAAAAGCTAGGGTTTGTAGCTAAAATCTTGTTTCATATTTCACTACTCATTTTAACACTCATTCAAATCTGATTTTAGAAATTAGTGTTTCATCATTGTGTGTTTTTGCATCTACATTTCAAATTTTGCATTTACACATTGTGTATTTCAACAAAAAGAGGCATATTCATTCATACTTCCTTAAAATTTGACTTGCATTGAGCATTGTAGGATTTTCACATCATTTTCAAATCTGATATGAGTTATTTTACATATTAAATCTGATTAGATTCCATTCATTCTGTTAGCACAGTAAAAATTTGAAATTTTTACTATCTCCTCAATCCATCATATTTGAATAAATCCTGAAGAATATCCTAAAAAGACCATAATAAAAATTTTATATGTTTCACAAGGTGTCTATGGATGAGCAATGTCAAATTTCTTCCAAGCAAGTCCATCGGCAAGAGGTTGTGTTGCTTACGCCGATACATGAGGAATCGTTTGAAAAACAACCATCGGCGTGAGAATAGAGATCGGAAGAAGAATTATGGAAGTCACCAATGGAGTAAGTAACACCGATGACCTTACATCGGCGAGAGAGGCAAGTGGTCATACCGATCGGTATGACAGATATCTATCGGATGATTCTTTAAACGTTGCCCCGACGGTATATATCATACCGATGAAGTACTTCGGCAAGAGTTTCACCGAACATCCTGCGGGGGGGTAACAAAACGAATAGCCATCGGCGAGAAGTAAACTATCGGGATAGGAAACAAGTAAGCCTCTGATGATTAGAGTCTTGGCGATAAGAGGGTTTTCGGCGAGACTCACAGCGATACACATACCTATTGGGATAACTCAGTATATTGGGACAAGGGAATTAGGTCTCGCCGATTTACAAGTCACGGCGATCAAAAGGCATCAGTGACACTTTAACATACTCTGTCTGATGAAGGATATGAAAAGGGCCATCGGGGAGATGATTTGGATCGGGATATCTTGAAAAAACTATCCCGATAGAACATGTCATTCCGATAAGAATAAAACTTATACTTGTTGATACTCTAGCGGCGAGACAATAGCAAAATCATCCCAATCCAAGGTAAAAATGACTATCGGTGAGACAACAAAGATCGGGGGAACACAGTTATACTATCCCGATAGTATTAATCACTCCGATAAAATCATATCGGTGGGACTCGCTATATCGCAGAGAGATCTAAAACCCTTGGCGATGAAGGAAGTCATGCCCCCCGATGGTCGCGCCCACTTAAGGCATGACATTACATAGCGTCGGGAAAACAATTGGAGGAAATGGTCACCCTTGATATAATCACCAGGAGCGCAGTTGATCTTACTGATTCTCACCGTGAGCAGGAGTATTTAGATCATCTGGCAAAAGTCTATTTATGGCTAAATAGAGCCTAATTAAGCTTATGAAATTATTGTTTATGTTGGTTAAATTCCCAAGAGACTTATTGAAGAGTTGTATCTCTTCATGAAAATATCTATATAAGTTTAAACAATCGATGCTGAAAAATCATCAGCAGTAGGAGATATTCACATATACATAATATACAATATTCCAAAATGACTATGTTGCATATTTTATTTGAAGAAGTTTGAAGTTCTCTGATTCAGTATTTCTACTTTGGTATCAGTTATTTGTTGAAATTATTCAATTATGTGGCTGTCTCCATTTCTGCATTTCCCTGTTATTCAGATTAAGATATCAAGTATATATTTAATCTGTCAATACACATTTGCTGTATCTGTGTGATTAATTTGGTTGGTGTCCATCTGAGGAATTAAACCCTTCTAATTTATTCACAGTAGCCTGGAAGTAGTAAGTTGGGATTACTAAGTAGAGCCATATAATTAGGATTGCCATTCTGTCTCCAATAAAATATTATCTGTTAATCTTGTCCATTCATTTCATTTGGTTCCTTCAAGTAAGGATTAAAATACCTTCTGGTGAATTATAAGATATCTGATTTTATTTGGTTGGATTATCAAGAAGAGTCTGTCAGTCATTTACTTGCACGTTTATACAAGCTATAAACCAAAACTGTGCCAAATAACTAGAATTATTACCATTAAGAAACTCCTGGTCTTAGTCCTTCAAATTGACTCTATTACCCAACAAGGCACTAGTCTCATTCAACTCATTAATTAAAACCTTTTACCTTGATATTGCTTATACAATTTCTACAAATCACTTATTAAACATTACACATAGAATTAATTAGTCAGATGTTTCATCTATTCTACATCCTATGCCATTGTAGATAGATATAGTTAGTCCATTCATCCACACTCAGACTGCTTTAATATTTCAAGGTTCACCCACCTAGGTGTAGCAGGACCTAAAGTGTAGGAAATCATCAAACCTTGAAGGTTGATTTCGTCAAGTTAGTTCAAAAATGTTGCAAATCCAAACATAGAGTCTGGCATCCTCTTAGGTTTAGCAACTTGCATTTTTGGGAACCAACAAAATGGTGACTCTGCTGGGGAGAACACATAGAGAAACCTGGTAGTAGACCATGTTATTAGAGTCAGAAAATTAAAAGGCATAACTCTGCTGGTGGAAGGAAAAAACCCAAAAAAATTGATTAGTCCTCTAAATAGAGGTGGCGACTCTACACAAAATTCAAATACAGATTGGTAGACTCTGCTGGCAAGAACCTAGAAAGATGAAATTTTCCTCTTCTCACAAGAGGTGGCGACTCTGAAAATAAAATTGATGAAATATGAAAAAATATAACATACCCCCTTTAGATGCGTTCTTTGAAATAAGGAAACATGAAGGAGAATCTGGATATGAGTTGTACATCAGGTTGGCAGATATCTATGAACAGATACCTTTTCATCTCAAACCTAGTAAATCCTTATTCATTAAAATGTTCATGCTTGCTTATGTGCCTATGTCAACTAATTGGCCTGAATCATTAAAGCTAGCTACTCTAGACCAAGTGGTTCAATTGATTCATAGCATAGAAAGGACAAGGCCTGAGGATATTATCAATATTGAATCTGATGATATTGAATATGAAGAAAATGATGGACTAGCAACATACCAAGAAAATGAATACTATCCACCACCTGGACAGCAATATGCTCCACAATATCATCATCTACATATGTCACATCAGAATTTGCACTCTCATCAACCCACCCAACAAAATGTTTATTATCATCCTCCATATCAGACAAATTTTATCCCAGCCCACCCACCGCAATATATGAATCAGCAATGTCGGGGGGAAGAAGAATATTGTTTTCAAAAGATGGGTATACCAGAACATGAACTCCAAGTGTTTCCAAACCCATGCTATCCTGAGGATGAAGTCTTTTTAGATAACCAGGGTGAATATTTTCAAAATCTTGATCAAGATAATCTTCAAGCCTGTTCAGAGCCATTGTATGATGATATATCACAAGAAGATGAAGAGGATGAAAGGTATTCAGACAGTCGGGGAGGTGTACATTCTGATGAAGAATCTATAAATGATCATGTTGATGCAGTATGTACATCGAATGTTGAGCATTATAGTAGTGATGAAAAGAATGATGAAAATTTCAGTAAGAGGGTTGATGAAGAAACATGCTCACTTGACAGTGAGCATATTTCAGAATTGCTCACCAAAGAATATCAAAGATATGTAAATAAAGATGATACCCAAGTACTGTGTCCAGCGCATATATCTTTCGACAGTGAATCCATTCAACATGATAAAGGTGATGAAATATATGAGGCCATATTTCCCAAGTCACATTTTTGCAAAGAAGAGACAGATAGTGGTCATGAGTTCTCTTGTGACACTGATCCAGAGATAAAGATGTCCATTGAACCAGAGGAGGTTGACGAATCCGGTATGTATGATTGGCATATTATTGACTCTCAAGTGTGCGGGGAAGATGGATGTGATGAGGAAGAGGATATGGTGTTTTATATTGGAGCCAGCATTGATGATAGCATGTGTCAGAAGCAGCTTGATTTATTCCATTTTTCAATTCAGTTAAAAAACCAACATTTGGTGAGTAACAATAGATATGACAGAGTAAGACATCCTACAAGGTTTGACAATCATAACTTCCTTATGTCATACAATGATGAAGGTGTTCAGACTATGCCTGACTTCCAGATATCGAATAATACAGAACACACTTGTAGCATAAACTATGATGCATTAATGAACTGTACAAACAAATTCAGTCAAGCAGATGAGATATCATTACAACATGATCAAAACAAGGTTTTTGACAGGGGAAAGACATGGATTTCCCTTTCTGATATGGTCTTTTGATCATATCAGTTCTGGGGCAAAAGTAGATTTTGTTACCCAACGGAGAAGGCACCGGTCTGCTCCCCAAAGATCTGGATCCTTGTTATACTCACAGGGAGTATACATCCCAGACAAAGCCACTGTTAGCACAGTAAAAATTTGAAATTTTTACTATCTCCTCAATCCATCATATTTGAATAAATCCTGAAGAATATCCTAAAAAGACCATAATAAAAATTTTATATGTTTCACAAGGTGTCTATGGATGAGCAATGTCAAATTTCTTCCAAGCAAGTCCATCGGCAAGAGGTTGTGTTGCTTACGCCGATACATGAGGAATCGTTTGAAAAACAACCATCGGCGTGAGAATAGAGATCGAAAGAAGAATTATGGAAGTCACCGATGGAGTAAGTAACACCGATGACCTTACATCGGCGAGAGAGGCAAGTGGTCATACCGATCGGTATGACAGATATCTATCAGATGATTCTTTAAACGTTGCCCCGACGGTATATATCATACCGATGAAGTACTTCGGCAAGAGTTTCACCGAACATCCTGCGGGGGGGTAACAAAACAAATAGCCATCGGCGAGAAGTAAACTATCAGGATAGGAAACAAGTAAGCCTCCGATGATTAGAGTCTTGGCGATAAGAGGGTTTTCGGCGAGACTCACAGCGATACACATACCTATCGGGATAACTCAGTATAACGGGACAAGGGAATTAGGTCTCGCCGATTTACAAGTCACGGCAATCAAAAGGCATCGGTGACACTTTAACATACTCTGTCCGATGAAGGATATGAAAAGGGCCATCAGGGAGATGATTTGGATCGGGATATCTTGAAAAAACTATCCTGATAGAACATGTCATTCCGATAAGAATAAAACTTATACTTGTTGATACTCTAGCGGCGAGACAATAGCAAAGTCATCCCGATCCAAGGTAAAAATGACTATCGGTGAGACAACAAAGATCGAGGGAACACAGTTATACTATCCCGATAGTATTAATCACTCCGATAAAATCATATCGGTGGGACTTGCTATATCACAGAGAGATCTAAAACCCTTGGCGATGAAGGAAGTCATGCCGATGGTCGCGCCCACTTAAGGTATGACATTACATAGCGTCAGGAAAACAATTGGAGGAAATGGTCACCCTTGATATAATCACCAGGAGCGCAGTTGATCTTACTGATTCTCACCGTGAGCAGGAGTATTTAGATCATCTGGCAAAAGTCTATTTATGGCTAAATAGAGCCTAATTAAGCTTATGAAATTATTGTTTATGTTGGTTAAATTCCCAAGAGACTTATTGAAGAGTTGTATCTCTTCATGAAAATATCTATATAAGTTTAAACAATCGATGCTGAAAAATCATTAGCAGTAGGAGATATTCACATATACATAATATACAATATTCCAAAATGACTATGTTGCATATTTTATTTGAAGAAGAAGTTTGAAGTTCTCTGATTCAGTATTTCTACTTTGGTATCAGTTATTTGTTGAAATTATTCAATTGTGTGGCTGTCTCCATTTCTGCATTTCCCTGTTATTCAGATTAAGATATCAAGTATATATTTAATCTGTCAATACACATTTGTTGTATCTGTGTGATTAATTTGGTTGGTGTCCATCTGAGGAATTAAACCCTTCTGATTTATTCACAGTAGCCTGGAAGTAGTAAGTTGCGATTACTAAGTAGAGCCATATAATTAGGATTGCCATTCTGTCTCCAGTAAAATATTATCTGTTAATCTTGTCCATTCATTTCATTTGGTTCCTTCAAGTAAGGATTAAAATACCTTCTGGTGAATTATAAGATATCTGATTTTATTTGGTTGGATTATCAAGAAGAGTCTGTCAGTCATTTACTTGCACGTTTATACAAGCTATAAACCAAAACTGTGCCAAATAACTAGAATTATTACCATTAAGAAACTCCTGGTCTTAGTCCTTCAAATTGACTCTGTTACCCAACAAGGCACTAGTCTCATTCAACTCATTAATTAAAACCTTTTACCTTGATATTGCTTATACAATTTCTGCAAATCACTTATTAAACATTACACATAGAATTAATTAGTCAGCTGTTTCATCTATTCTACATCCTATGCCATTGTAGATAGATATAGTTAGTCCATTCATCCACACTCAGACTGCTTTAATATTTCAAGGTTCACCCACCTAGGTGTAGCAGGACCTAAAGTGTAGGAAATCATCAAACCTTGAAGGTTGATTTCGTCAAGTTAGTTCAAAAACGTTGCAAATCCAAACATAGAGTCTGGCATCCTCTTAGGTTTAGCAACTTGCATTTTTGGGAACCAACACATTCATCATTTTGCATACTTTCATGCCTTAATTTCACTATTAGGGTTTCAAAAATCCTTGCATTTTTACTACATTTCGGCTAATATTTCATCTAGCATTGCAAGATTGGTGTGTTGGGACAATTTTTTCTGCATTATTGGACTGATTAAAAGGTTCCAATTTTCTTCCCCTCATCATTTTCATAAATCCATTACATAATTTGTGCATTTGCATTGAAAAAAGTGAAAAATTTGAGCATGTTAGGTGCATAAACAAGCATAGATTAGTGTTGTTTCATTGCATTCATCTTAGATATCTTGCATTTCATATCTTGCAGTCATATTAGAGCATTTATTCATTTTTCATTTGAATTTTTTTCATAATTTCATATCATTGTGTGAAAATTGGCATATTCTTAATTACACAGTGTGTATTTCAAAACTACTTGATTACACACCTTTTCACATCTTTTGATCAAAACCTTTAAAAACATCAATTGGGCCTTGTTGTGTTGCACTATTTCCTCCTATCCACTTTGATTTCTATGGAATTTGTGTGTATTTTTACCCATTTCCCTCAAACAAGTGTTTTAGGTGTGAAATAGTCTCTCATCTATGGTTTTTCATCATAAAAACAATGCTATGGTCCTTCCTCGCCTTGACAAGAAAAGGAAGACCCTTGAACCTGAAATAACATTTGCACCAAACATTAGAACATGAAAAGATATTGAAGGTCCTCTCTACATCACTATTAACATTATGGGGAATCTAGTAAGAGAAGCCCTTGTTGATCCAAATTGTATGACCAACTTTGCTACATAAGAGTTCCTTTACTCACACAAACTTATACAAGAAACTTATGAACCTACCAACATGATGATAAAAACACATAATGGAACTTTCATCCCAACCATAGGAAAGATTTCTTTAATGATTCAAGTACTTGATACAACTTTAGAGAAAACATTTGATATCATTCTAACATCTGACCTCTTCCATGTAAAACTAGGTCATTCGTGGCTCAAGGTTATGAAAGTTGTCCCTTCAACACTTCACCAATGCTTAAAATTTCCTAACCATGGGTCCATATGAACTATTTCCCATAGTCTATGGCAACATGAGGTGACTCAAAAAACACATCATCCTTGACTACTTTTGGCTGGACCCTATAGAAGAACCTGAGCCTAGAACATACCAAACCTTCTTGGGATATCGACATTACAAAGCACAATTACTATCTAGATTGATTTGTCCCCCTATTCAACAAACAATACCTAAAGAGAGAACTATATTACAAGAAACCCCTAGACCGAAAGGAAAAGGGATATATGTCAAGGTTCCTCCTCCGTCATCTCTACAAGGATCAGGAGAAAATCGTAGAAAACAATACCATGCATCACCATGAGTTAATCACACATCTGCTTCTTCCTCTAAGATACAAAAAACTATGGAACAACACGAGACTCCTTTTGAAGATATCAACAATAAAACAAGAAGAAATAGACAATCTAGAGAAAGAAGGAAGAGAAGACAAGCCTTGGCTCGAAACAACGCATCACCTCAACAAGAAAACATTGAGCCACCGAACACTAAAACAAACAAAGAAAAGTCTAAGGTCAATAAGCTAAAGGATAAGGAATCTAAATGGGCACTTGCCCCCTATGTACCTCTCTCCTATGACATTCGGGATTGGAAGGAGGATGATTTGCTTGTTGAAAACTGCTAGCACGGTTGTGTTTTCAGGTAAGTATTTCTAACCCTATTGGCCACCTTTGTCATAGCATGCTATGCTCTCTTACGTGCACCTTCTCTCTCTGTATTGTGTTTCCCCCATGATGTGTTATGTCTTGTTTAGGCCTCCTAGGATGACCCTTGATACTCTTGTAAGGACAAGGTTACCAGGAGACCGCCTCTATTGTGACCATTCTTGTATTTGTATCATCATTCTTCTATTGTTCCTCTCCTCTATTTTATTGTTGTGTGTCATGCCTTAGGGGCATAGCATTGCAGTTGATGACCTGGGGGCATCCTCCTATGTGGTGTTCCTAAGACACTTGTTCACCTTTCTCATTTTATTCTTTACCTTCTTCTAGTGATTCTACCTAGTCAACGGATGATGAAAACAAACAAATACTGATATGGACCATGTGTCCCTTCAGTAAGCAAAGCAAAAATGGACCTAGTCCATACATGACGATGGGGTTGATATATATATATGATGCTTGACTAGTAGAATCACTCTGTGTGATGTATCATCTTGTGGCATTTCTTGTGACTAATATTTTAAAACACTCAATCTACTCTTGTACACTTTGAATGGTATCTCACCTTGTTTCTACACTTAGTTTTGAGGTACTTGTAGTATAGCCCAACGGTTATAATTGGCTCCAAATGCATAGTATAGCCTTGGTCCTTGATCTGACTATTTTTATGAATAGCTTTTATGATATGGTTGTTATCTTAAAGTAATATTTTCTAACCATCTTTTTTATTATCTTAAGCAAATCATATCAATGTGTTTGTGGGAACATTTGGCGATCGTGAGCACATGCCACCTTGGGGGCATGGACTTTGTGAGAGCTCTTGTTCCCTTGTGTGTCTTCTCTCTACCTTAACATTCTTGATATTGGTACATGACATCAACCACCTTAAGGTGGGGGCATATATAATGATATTTGTCTAATGATTTTGGTACTAACAAAGTGTGTTTGGAAACCTTCTCTATGAGGTGGGATTGCATATTCTTTATCAAGAAGCTCTCTACGTGAGGTGAGATAAGGTATCTCTTGAGCTAGTGCGTATCCTTTATTCAAAATTCCTTCTATGGAAGGCATGATGGTGTATCTCTTCAGCTAGTGCACATCCTTTTATCAAAAAGTTCTTCATGGAGGTGGGGTTGGAACTTGAGACTATCCTCCCTTAAGCATGTCTTTGGCAGTTGTTGTGGCATAAGCCTAACCATCATGTGTGTTTGTAGTGTGTTTGAGATGGCAGGACTTGTAAATAAGCTCCTTCTATCGCCTGTGTTTGTTGTGTTTAAGACATATAGTATGTCTATGGCATGCTATATGGTTCTCATGTATTCCATGTGTCTTCTGTGTGTTTTCCCTCATGTGTAGTGTAAAGGGTGTGGCGATGAGCCCCCCTACACTTGAGTTTTTTTTGGCGTGTCTTCCCCCTAGTGTAGTGTAAAGGGTGTGGCAATGAGTCCCCCCTACACTTGGGTTTTGTATGGCATGTTTGCCTGCTAGTGTAGTGTAAAGGGTGTGGTGATGAGGCCCCCCTACACTTAAGTTTTGTTTGGCATGTCTTCCCCCTAGTGTAGTGTAAAGGGTGTGGCGATGAGTCCCCCCTACACTTGGGTTTTGTATGGAGTGTTTTCCCCCTAGTGTAGTGTAAAGGGTGTGGCAATGAGTCCCTCCTATACTTGGGTTTTGTATGCTGTGTTTCCCCTTGGTGTAGTGTAAGGGTGTGGCGATGTGTCCCCCCTACACTTTGGGTTTTGTGTTACGTGCTTTTGTTAAGATTTCATTTTATATATGAAAATGTTATGCAAATGTTATATCAATGTATTCATCGAGTCTTGTGTGACTGCTCTCATGTCTTCATCATTTTTTGCATGTCTTCAATACTGTCTTCTCCATGTATTGTGTGCTTCCTACTGTCTTCATTGTGTTTTGTGTGTCTGTGATGTGTCTTCTAGTGCTTACTTGAGATTAGGGGCTAGAGATAGTTCCTCAATCTTTGTGTATACCTTACATTTAAGTGCCTGACATGTTTGATGTGTTTTTGACCGTACTTTAATGCATGTATGGGTCATAAGATCATACATACATTAAAGTGGGGGATAATGTTATGTCATAAAATGTCCCCCTAGGACTTTTACCTCCTAAGTTTAGCTCCCAGGTCCCTTAGATTTAATCATGCATGTTTAAAATGAACCTCGAAGAAAAATCCCATGAAACCCATGTCAAATGGGACCTAGGGGTGAACCTTAAGCTTAATCTAGACCCAAAATAGGCCCCTAGACTTGGGTGCCTATGCCCTAGTCCAGCCCTATTTTGTTAAGGTCCCAAAATTGAATGTCAGCTTGTGACTGTTAAAAAGGTTTCCCTTGTTGGCATCTTAAGTTTGAATTACAAAAGTTTAGCGGGAATGCATATATAATCATGTTTAGGACTTTATTTTACAACTAGATGGATAATGCGAATTGGTGATCTTGTGCTAAGGATACTCATGGCTTTCATTGTATTGCAAAGTAGTATTGTGTTGTGTTTGTACTTGTTTGTTGTCTCCTCATGGCACAACAGATCTTCATCTCCCCATGAGAGCTTCACCTCTGAGGTGACATCTACTTTGCGTTTCAATCATTTTATCATATCATTTACTTTTTCCTTTGTCCACCAAGGACACACACTCTCTATCTAACAATGGTGTTGGAAGGCTTGAATTCCATTCCGGGGCTTGATCAAGGCAAGCTCCTAAACACCACAACCCCCAATCCCTTTCTTGTGATTGCAGGTGACAAGTGTCAGATCTTGCATAGAGGAGTTGCAGGAGATTGGTACAGAGCATAAGGATTCTAGATCTAAAGAAAATAGTGGAAAATATTCCTAATTGGACAAGGGTGATCCCTCTTTGGTCCTCTAGTTTGTCACTATCATAAATCTCTGAGCAGGGTACAATCTACAACATATTTAGCTCCTGGTCTTCAGAAAAAGTGCTACCTTGGACAAGGGTGATCCCTCTTTCATCCCAAAAGTTTTCTCTTTCCAAAATTTAAATCTTGGTATGTTTCTAATCAATATTTAGTACCTTCATGTGTGAGCATTTGTCAGGTTTCATCCATTTGTTTACAATTTTACATAATTAGGGTTTTAGGCTAATCAGATTAGGGTTTTGGCAAAACATCAATCTATTCTACCTTTCCATGCATCTCATAGTGACATCAGACCTGTAGTTGAGTCCTCTATCACAGTTGTGACTTAGCTCGATTCATGTCCTTGAATGTATGTGTGAAATAAGGGTTTAATTCCAATTTGACACCTACAAGAGACAACCCAATGAACCCTCAAGCATATTTAACATGAGATTCCATAGATTATACTCAAATTTAATAGATCTTTACAAGATTGTAGAGGCTACAAATGTTTAGATGTATCTTGTAGCTCTTGACCCTCTTACGTTCATTTTTGTTAGAGGCTATCTCCATGCAATTATTATATTACCAATTATTTATACAAAGACCATGATAGTTGAAAGACAACTTATTCCTCAGGGATATGGAGCATGACCCCTTCTATTAGGAAACTAGATACATATATTCAAGTCCCCATGCTAAATCAAATTCATCATATAATCATAATAAGATGTTCAATCCTAATCAAGTAATAAAATTTCCTCCAGCCACTCAATTTATGCCAACCCCACAACTTATTGCACCATCCTATATGAATAATCAATTCTCACAAGTTAGTGTATCCAACCAAGCCAATCACATGGAAAACCAACATAGTGTGCCAACATACATGAATAATCAGATGCCTACTAGTAATCCTTAGGCACAAGCTCATCTAATACTACAAAACTAACCTTCAATATCCAATGTAGACTTGGATATCCTTAAAAGGATAGTCCAACAATTAAATAACTATTTTTTGAACCTTCAAAGAGGAAATATAACAAATCAGGGAAGTGGTAGATACCAATAAAGAAATAACAACTTCTAATGTAACAAATTTTAGTGGAGTACTTGCCCAAACAATGGTGGTGTCAATCCTAACCAAAAAAAATTGAAATAGGCATGGAAAGAATTGTGAAATTGGTCAATCTTATTCATCTTTCTCAAATGAATGGTTGTACAATTCACTCCACTAATAATCACAATGAGGTGGATCACCCTTATTTTTGTGTAACCTTTTACATATTCCAATAGTGGTTTCAAAATAATGAACAATCAAATACACAAGAATAAAACCTAGGGAAAAACTACACAATTTTTGAACTACTTTCATGCTAGAAGCTCAAGACCTTTTCAAAAAAGTAGAAAATGAGTTTGAGGAAAATATTAATGAGGTTCATTCTTACAATCAATACCACAAAGGTGGAAATTATTATTTTAGAAATAGAGGCAAGTAGCCTTTGACAACATCAACTCCACCAAATTTATCTCACAATCCATCTAATCTCAATGCAAGAAACAACTTGATCCCACCAAAAGGACCAACTATATCCTAGCAATTGAAAGGAAACTCATAGCCATGCAAGAATGAAGTCATGTTAGACCAAGGAAAGATAAGGTACAACATAGTCAAGGATATGAAATGAACCAATGCTCATATGTCATTCTTTGATGTGGTTCAACTCTTGGGACAAAAGGAAATCTTGATTGAAGCATTGAATAGTCCTAGAAAATTGACTAAAGTAGATTAGACATAACCTACTTACTAATGTGACTATTTATATTAGAAAAAAATGATTCTCCTCCAATCTTACTTATCACTCTAATCTTTGGAAAAAATTTACACAACTACCTTATGGATTTAGGTGTAGCTATGAATGTTTTGCCATATCTAGTTTGCAAGAGACTTGGTATCACACTTGAAAAGTCAAATCGAAAGGTAGCATAACTAGAAAAAACTAAAGTGAACATGATTAGGGAGTTGAATAATGTTCCCATGCCACTTGCTTCTAATCCCTACATCCAACAAAGAATAGATATTCAAGTTGTAGACATCCTCGACAACTTTTGCATACTTTAGAGTCGAGTCTAGTCCAAACCACTCAATGGCTATATGACCACTGATTTTTCACATATGTGGCTACCTTGGAGAGGAGTACCTAATCAAATAAGTATAAAAAGAGAACCTAGCATGAAACATCTCATCATAGACTATAACAAGCCCAATGAGATCCCATTTGCTAAACCTGAGTTGTGTGTATACATTAGAAATAACAAAATAGAATGAGGCAAGTTATCCCAAGTGTCTTGCTAAATTTTAAAAAAAAAAATTAGACTCAAATAGGATGTGGACACTTTGATTTATTGGAGCCAAATCAAAAGAAGGTGATAGACACTAATGGAAAAAGTCATTTGACAACTTGCATATTTCAATTCACATGCACCAATAATGTTGCAGAATTTGAATTCTTGAACTTAGGACTACAACATACATTAAAGAGGAAAGTGAAAATATTATAGGCCTTTGGAGAATTATAACTAATTGTTAAAATAATCTAGTCATAATATTCATGTCATAATAGAAAATTGTCATATCATTGATCTTGTGTATGGAACCTAATTGAAGACTTTTATGCCTTCAATTTGTAAGTCATACCAACAAGGGAGAACCATGTAGTTAATGCATTGGTTGTAGCACCAAGTACCTTGGAACCAATTGATAAAATGGGACTTAAGAAATTCATAGTTGAGCTCATTCCAACCCCATCGATCCCAAACAATGTAAAAAATTTCCAAGCATTCAATGATGACAAACACATGATCATAGACTTTATGAAAATTTTTGGGATATTTAAATATCAAATCATTTAGGAAGAAGATAGACTAACAAATGAGTTAGATGAGAATGAGATCATGGACTTAAAAAATGCAATTCCCAAAGGGATTGTAACACTTCAATGCTTGTTTGACCATACCTTTCAACAAAAATTAGAAAAATCAAAACTCAAAATAGGCAAGTTAGTAATCCCTTTCAACTTATCAGATGAGAGACCCCAAGGAAATTCTCATGGACAACTACTATACTCCTAAGGAAAAATTAGGAGTCATTGTAAAAGGAAGAAAAGTACATGGAAATTCTTCCTACACTAATCTTAGAGGAGAGTATTGTCCAAATTTTCAATCTTTATAATTATAGAAAGTAGAAACATATGGAAACATAAATGAATAATTATACCATAATATAGGTGTACGTGGGGAAAACCCTTTCAGGAGAAAATCCCCACACTCCAAAGTAGCCCAATGTATTATTCAGTAATATAAACAAGGTTATCATACACTTGTAGAGAAAACCTTCATAGGAGTATCACTAACATACAAATCTAGAGTGATTTCGATAGCATTATGGTACCTAAAAATTACATCATACAAACTACAACTCCAAGCACCAATTTATAGGAGATGAATAAACTATAAACCATGAGTGGTTTAGGAAAACCATTTACAAAACTACAAGGAGGTATGTGCCCAAAGTTGGGTCCATATTCCATTGCCTCCTTCTTGGTCTTGGTCCTCTTGGCTATTTTTAGCAAATTCCTATAATACATCTTACAATGTCATAATCTATCATATTTGACCACCCAATTCAGGAACCCCAAGTTGTCTTCAATCCCAATTAGAAAAGATGCCCCATGACAAGTGTCCAAACCTATCATATTGTTGGTCAAGATTCTAATGTAACTCCCTCTTACATGCTCTTACACACCATAAGAATCTATCATATGTAACTCCCATCATGATGAACTTACACACACCATAAGATGGTGACATATGGAAAACATTTTCTACATCAATGTGGGATGTCTACCTCCTCATGTGAGGAAAAAAATGAATCATGATGAGATATATATCACCTCTAAGTGGGATGTCAACTCTCCCATAAGAAGACAAAATACACAAAAGATGAAATAGGGAATGAATACAAAATATATTAAAATAAACATTAGGAATGCAAGGTTGAGACAAATTTTCCAAACATTATCCCACTTGTTCAAACCTTACAATAGCAAAAGGGAAACACACCAACACTAGAATCTAACTTTTAGTGGTTAAAAGACCCCTAGACTCATTACACGACTTAAACTTATCTATTCTCACATGCTTTGTCAACAAATCTGCCACATTCATCAAAATGTCAACCTTCTCCAACATCACTCTCTCATCTTGTACCATGTAATGACTAAAATGATACTCAAAATCAATATGCTTCATCCTCACATGGAAAGTTAGGTTCTTTCCCATACATATGTGGTGCAGGAGCACCTAATGGACTTTATGCCTCCATGAGGCCATTTTGTAAATATTTTCTTTATGTTGTGTTTGAGTCATTTCATAAGGTCTTAAAGACCATTTCTAAGGTGTGTAAGGTGTCTTGAGTCATTATTATGTTTATAGGTGGTGGTTTGTCAAATTTTGTAAATTCTTGCAAAAGTTGTCATGTTGACAAAGTGCAAAAATGCAAGAATGGAAGTTGAAGAGTCAAGGGGTCTTAGAAGTTGGTTGGTGGTTTGTAATTGATAAAAAAAAGATGTAAAAGGTTTAAAAAGACTTTGTATGGTCGACCACAAGGTAGGGTGGCTGTTTGGATGCAAATTGGAACCAATAAACTCATTGTTTTCTTGCAAAATATGATTGTAATTTGTGTTGTACAGCCATATACAGAATGGTATGGACCTACAACTCACATGGATGGGAATATAAATTAATTACAGACATTTTCTATTCTTACCAGTCCAAAAGATAAGTTCATTTGATTTGTCTAACAAGATAATCTTCGTAGCAGCCCTGTTTAGAAATTAAGGTTCCAGTTTTTAAGAAAAATTCATATCTTGAGATTCCACTGTTGAAAACCCTTCAAAATTTGTGAGAAGGTCTGTTTTTGGTTGTTTGATGATTTCCCAAGGCTGTAAGAATTTTGGAGAAAGTTTGAATAAGGTAAGGTGATGCCCTAGTTGAATTTGACAAGTTTTCAAGCAAGAATGATGGCTAGAAGTTAGGGTATGATGAAATTGCATTGATAAATGTTGGGAAATGATTTGGATAGCATGTATAGACCCTCTAAGATGTGTTTGAGCCATTGGTAGGGTGGAACAAGTGTGGAGATTGTATTTTCAATAAACTTTCATGTAAACTAGCCAAAATAGGCCTAAAACAATTTTTTTTTGTGTTGGGGTGGGTGAGTTTGTAAGCATTTCCTTGACAAAAAGTTGCTGATTTAGTCCATTGGTGACCTGTGGAGAGTAGTGGAATAAGTTTTGGTGATTTGGTAGAGGAGTTTCTCATAGTTGCTTTGTAAAACAGGGCTAATTTGCCCTTAGGACAACGAGACAGTCAGAATTTGAGGGTGATGGTCCAAAGTGACCCTATGAGATTTCAAGATATGTTAAAGTAGGCCTTAATGGGTATTTGAATCCATTGGTTTCTGGGTTTGAGGAGTATTCAGGAAGATATTCTCAGATTTCTCTGTTTGGAGATCTACAAGGCAGTTTTGAGGAATTGTGAAATAGAGACCAAATTGGGATTTTGAAGATGGAAAGATTGTTCCAAATTTCTTATATTGTGTTTGTTTGAGTGAATCCTCCATGCTCTGCATCAATATGTCACTTTGACTATCACATAGAATTGTAATAGCTCTTGCATCAAGCCCAACATTGAAACATGATCTCTTAGGACAAATGGCTTCCTTACAAGCATGAGTAGCTACCATGTACTCTCCTTTTGTAGTGGACAAAGTGACTATCTCTTGTTGCTTACTCATCCAACTAATAGTACCACTATTAAACATCGTGAAAACATATCCACTGGTGGATCTCCAACTGTCAATATCTCCAGCCCAATCTGAATCCACATATCCATGAATACACACTGAATGTTGGTCCCCTATGGGATAACCCTAATAAAAAATAGAATACTTAGAAGTACCCCACAAATATCTAAAGACCCTCTTCATTGCATCCCAATTTATCCATATAGGATTAGCCATGAAATAGATAAGGACTCTCACTATTTGGCCAATGTCTGGTCCTGTATAGACCATAGCATACATCAAACTCCCAAAAACACTAGCATAAGGTACTTTTCTCATATCATCCATCTCACTAAGAGAATTATGACACTACTCAATTGATATTTTTTCCCATTGTAACAAGAACATATAATGGCCTATAAGATGACATGTTGAATCTTCCAACACTGAGTTCACATACTTTTGCCTAACCAAAGTTTTATGTTATCCCTATCTCTTCTGATCTCCATCCCAAAGATGTACCTAGTTGCCCCTATGTCCATCTCAAATAGTGCTAAAAGATAAGACTTCAAATCACAAATCAAACCCTTCCCATTATCGAAAATAACATATCATCAACATATAATGCAATAACAAGAAATGATCACCGTCCATCTTGTAATAGATGTAATGATCTAGTTTGGATCTCATAAATCATAAAACCAACATAAATGAATCAAACTTTTGGTACCACATTCTAGGATATTCCTTAAGATCATAAAAATATTTCTTCAACTTTCAAACCAAATGCTCTTTAACTTTTTCAATGTAGTGCTCTAGTTGTGACATATATATCACTTCCTCCAAATCACCATGAAGGAAAGCTATCATTACATCCATCTACTCAACCTCAAGATCATATGTTATAGCAATAGATAATAAAAATTGAAAGGATGTCAAATTAAAAATTGGGTAGAAAATCTCACCATAATCAATTCCCACAACTTGGGAATATCCCTTCACAACCAATCTTGCATTGCACTTCTCACAACTACCATTTGAATTAATTTTCTTATTGAACACCCATTTTTATCTAATGAGTTTATGTCCATTAGGAAAGCATACTAGATCCAATGTTTTATTTTTATTTAATGAATCCATCCCTTCTTCCATGGCCACTCTCCAAGAATTTGAATAATTCATACCCATAGCCTCCTTTATAGTCCTAGGCTAATTAGTGTTAGTAATAAAAAAATACATCTCTGATTAGGACTATACTTGTCTATCTATCATCTTTACTAAGTGGATGTTGTTAGACTTAGGGCACACAACTAAGAGGGGGGGGGGTGAATCAGTTGTGCAAAACTTTCTCCAAATTACACACTTAAATCTTCTTGGTGATTAATAGTATATTAAACATGAAACATAATGCATTCAAATCAAAAGCAAAAACTCATCAACACATAAGACACCAAGATTTTGATGTGGAAAACCTAGTTAAGGGAAAAACCACGAGGTGATTAACCCAAGATTGTATTCTCTGTTAGAAGAATAGAAAGAACAAAATGGCACATGCCAATTAGGGCTCGCTACCTACAAGAGACACACTATCTACAAAGAAATAAGTATCACCTTCAGGAACTGGAGAATAACATCTTCACCATGCTTGAATCGGTTCCATTTAAGCCCAATATTTCTGCTCTACCTTTCGCACTCCTCCTTGCTACCACACACTCAACACCATAAGACACACTTTGAAATGACTTCACAATCCCTTATTTATACACGACATCAACTTAGGAACAATCATCTAAGTTGGCAAACACCTACAAGAACATCTGCAAGATGTGTAATACATCCGGTCGGCCAGTCTCAGGAAGAACACCAACATCTGGTGGTTATTCTTCAAATATGAACTTTAACTTCAATGTGGACCACCAACATGAATTGGAAACAATCCACAGATCACCACAAGCTTTCCTAAATCACCAAGAGCATCTGCATTTCATTTTCTTACTGGAATCCTTCTCTCCTTCAGCTGGAACCTCAAGAACACCGTCTATCATCATTGTCACAAAGGAATAAGTTCTTCCAAACCTTCAAACCACGAACCAATCTACTTGACACTTCAAAAGGACATCCTCAACACTTCCTCAAATTTGCAGAATGGGATAATGCATTACCGGACCTTACCAGACCTATCTGTGTCACTTTGTCACCTCTGAACACCTACCGGAGCTGATTCTACTTGAGCGGCCATAACTTCTCCAAATCTTCATGCAGACCTCTGAAAACTTGACTGGATCATCTCAAGACTCATATCTACAAACCCTTTGAATTGCAACCTCTGATCCTCAACCTATCTTGGACTTTTACCTTGTTGTCATCACTGTTCTTCACTGTTCCTGATTGAGACTAATTTTCTCAATATCCTCAACACACAGCTCATCCAATCTTTCACATTAATGTAACATGAGTATGTTGACATCAATGACAACACTAGTTAAGCCCATACTTGCAACAGATGTGAGGTCCACCCTTATTACACCTCTTGATTTGACTTATTAGACTTTTTATCTATGGATTTATATTTTGACACTGGATATTATTGGGGACTATTGATCCCATCCATTAGACTTTTGATGACATTATATTTTGTGATTGGAGTAGATAGATGTGTTGTTATATTATTGATTATGTATCTATACATACTTAGGTTATATTATTCTTTTCTATGATAATGAATGTCTTGAATTACATGATACAATTGAATTTAAAGAATGAGTTGTATTGAGTAAATGGGTTACTATATTGAATTACAATGTGCATGATCATGACTATGTTGATTTGAAAGAGAATTGATTTGAAAATATATTAAATTATGCCGTGTCTTATGGAATTGACTTAATTGAAATATATGTACTTGTGCAAATTCATGTGTGTAATTTGAGTTCCTTCGGCTATGATATACTTTAGACCTATTGATGTGTGTGTAAGTGTGTAGGTTAATTCCATGGCCAATGGAAATTAGAGGTCTCACAAGTAACCCCAATTAATAATCCCCATGATGCCTACCTAGTCCCTAAGGTGGACTAAGGTTATATGTTGTTTGTGAATGAATTTTATTGTGTTAATGATTTGTTTTGGTTTTATTGAGTCTCCTAAGGTTGACATAGGATGAGGTGGATGATGAGTGTCATCCATGTGCACATTTTCGTTCATGGGTTTCAGGGGCTACTTAAATGTTAATTTTTTATCTTCATTATGTTTATTTCATGTGTTTTGAGGCCCTAGGTCAAGTACGTATGTGTTAGGTACCTTATAGACCCCAAATCTTGAGTTTTAACTCATATTTGACCATGGGAGTTAAGTGATGAATTAGAGTTTTGGGATGAGGATTGGGTGACTTGTTGCAAGGTGTGACCCTTGGTCTTCTTGTTCAGCACTGTGCTGCGGTGGTTTGTGACAAGGGGTTAACCGCCTCCCGTGCTTGTTAAGTCAAGTGATTGTATTGGGCATTAACAAGTTGATCTTTTGGTGCAACGGCAACTAACAGTTGGTATCAGAGCTGAGGTCACGGGTTCAAACCCCGCACTTGCGCTGGGGCATTGTTGCAAGGTGTGACCCTTGGTCTTCTTGTTCAGCGCTGCGCTATGGTGGTTTGTGACAAGGGCTTAACTGCCTCCTGTGCTTGTTAAGTCAAGTGGTTGTATTGGGCATTAATAGGTTAATCTTTTGGTGCAACGGCAAATAACATGACTTGTCACATCCCAATTCCACTACCCTAGGTTCATGTAAGGGCTTAGGGGAATCCCAAGGGCCTCACATGTGTGAGAACACATTGTAAGAGCTCTTGGAAAGACAACCCCAAGCACTCCCTTTCCCCTATGTCTCACACATGTGAGGACAAATGTGGGGAGGTGTGCTCTTGAGGAGGAATGGGATGATGCTAGGTGTCACTTCCCTACTCCTCAATATCTCACAGATGTGTGAGAGCACATGTGGGGAGATGTACTTGAGAGAGTGAATGAGAAGGTGACAAGTGTCACCTCCTCATTCATTGGGATGTTTTTTGAGATCTATTTATCTCCCTCTTGTTGAGGTGAGAAGGGTTATTTCTTTTATTTTTGGAGTTCAATTTTGAAAGGGATTTTTGGGCTTGGAAAGGAGATTTGAGCTAAGGAGATCTTGGAGTAAGATCTTGGGAGGCTTCTTCAACCATCTCATTCACTTGAAATCTTGAGAGGTAGGCTCTCAAAGCTTTAAGACTCTCTTGTTTATTGCATTTTACTTCATGTATGTAGTAAGACATGTTTATGTGTTTTGTTTTTATGTTTTTGTGAAGGGTTTATGAGTTTTTGGTATGAGATTTCCATGTGAGAGAGTTTACCTTGTGTGGGGTGAGAGAGGAGTGAATCTCCTCGAAGAAAGTCACCCCTTGATAAGGAGACTTTGTAGGCATTGGCCTTGTTTGGGTGATCTTGGTATGAGTTTGGATGGAATTAGTGCCTTGGAGTTTTGGAGCCATAAGTTTGGTTATTTTGATAGCAAGAAGATATGTGTTCTTGATAAATGAGTTTTGGTTACCATGGTTATTTGATGGTCTTCCCCCTTGAGTGAGTGATGTCCACTCTCTCTCCCTTTCAAATCCATATTTATGGATTTAGTTATGTTAATATCCCTTGGGTTGGGTGTTAATGTGTTTGTTGTGAGTGTGTTTGAATCCCTTGTGTTTGAGCATGAAACGTGGTTACTTGTAGGCCTCCTAGCTTGGGGGCAGCTTGCAAGCAAGCCTAAGGTTGGGAGGTGAGCTTCCCTTGGCCATGGGAAGAATTTAATTGTCTTGCAGGATTTCTTGGCACTATAAAGAAAGGATATGAGAATGGTCTCCTTGAGGTGGTTTTGTGGTTTTATACAAGTTATAGTTTGTATGGCTATGCATATGCCTTGGCTCATTGAGCTTGTAAATGGGCTTGGTTAAGAGAGATAAAATCTCTCTTGGGGATTCACTTGTATAGTATTGTTTCCCTTGTAAAAATGTGTTATTTTCAAGAGATTTATAAAAGAAAGAATGTTTTTCATCCTATAGTTGTTTCTTGTCATTATAAATATTGTTATTAGAGGAATAGTTAAATTGCTCTCTCTCTCTCTCTCTCTCTCTCTCTCTCTCTCTCTCTCTCTCTCTCCCCCCCCCCCCTTGTGGTGTATTTACATCAAAAAATGGGTATAGCTTCCATCTTGCAAAATAAATAAATTAGTTTCAATAGTTAAGAGAAATGGCTTTCCTACCCTTCTATAGTTATATCAATTCAATAATAGTTGAATAAAAAGTAATATTTCCTTTCCTTGCTTAGTAGTTGATTTATGATAAAAAAAAGTCTCTCTCTTCTTGCCTTTTTCTTTAGATCTTCCATGGAAATTTAGGGCCTCTTTGGCATTAATGAATACCTTCCTCCTCATCTTTTCAGAAACCAAAGAACCCACAACATCTTAAACTTTCAAGACAACATAAGTACTCCCAATAGCCATAACAAGGGAATCCCATGAGTTAAGAAAAGAACATGATGCAACACAACTCAAACACACAAATGAAAAATATGAGAACAAACATATATGCTCATTTTAATGAATTTAAACTTGTAAACATCTTACATAAATCTACAACATTACAAAAAAAAAACTCATTACATTTGGCCTTCCATGGCTTCTCATACAAGAATCTCTCCTTTTCCTTATGCTCTCAACTTTTCATTTATTTTTCCATCCCCTCTCATCCACACATTTCTTAGTCTCAAAACTCCCCTTTTTTTTTTTTAAACTGCAGCTAAAACCTCCATTTAAAACCTCTAAAATCTGCATTCTAAAACTTGCAATAACATTCCAAAATTAGACAAGACATGGCGTTCAACTTTGGAAACTTTCTTTCTTCCAACATAGCCATTTAATTTAGAAAGTGAGGAGTTTCTTTAATGACTCTTGTTATAATTAGAATCCACCTCTTTCATTCTAAATATTTCTCTTAATGCCAAGCAATTACTATTTTATATTTGATTTTTCCATATTCTTGCCTCATCCAAGTGGTTACATATAAAAGTGGTTACATATAAAATCAAACATTAAAACTGAAGATTCTCTACCTCCACCCACATTGATATTTGAATTTCAATTAAAATGATTTAAATACCTTAAATAATATCTTCAAAATCTTCTCAAATAAATTTGGAGAAGAAAATTTCACTTCATGACTTCAATACTATGCATTAAGATGTCTGAAAATTGAATTTTTCCATAACTTTTTAATGGAGGCTCCTTTTTGTATGAAAAAATTCCAAGACATGTATAATGACATTTATAACCTTTCCACCAAGCCATTTTTCTCCAGCCCTCATAAAACTTGATATTTTAATTTTCCCGTAAAACTGCCAGCACAAACTTCTAGCATTAAAATATCCTAAATGGTGAAATATATGACTTCAATTATAACTGGACATTTAAAGAAATGTATTCAAGAACATTCCTATTAAAGGATTTTAGCCCAGCCTTCCAAAATTTATAGAAACAATTATTTTTGTGAAAACTGCCTTTCAGAGCCTTAAAACTGTGACAAGGCGAAAACTTGAAATTTACAAATCTAATTAAATATTTGGATTTCTAATATAAAGAGATGCCTAAGACCACAAAAAAAATCAAAAGACACACCAAAATTGAAAATTAAAATAAAATATTTTTTGGTGATGCAAGATCACTTGTGGACCCAGATGCTCCTGCATCAGAACAAAGAAGGATTTGACATCTCTCCTCCTCATCCGTTTTTACACCAACTGATGCCAATTGAGCCACCAATATATTGAATGTTTCTAGGTGGTCTACAGTTCATCCACCCTCTTCCATTCTTAAGGAATATAACTTCTTCCTCAAGAAAATTTTGTTCACTAAAGATTTGGCTTGATAGATCTCACCAAGTTTCTTCCATAGTTTTTTAATAGAAGATTCTTCGTGGACATTGATTAAAACAAAGTCTTCCAAGAACAATAGATAATTAGACCCTTGGATTTTGAAAGGAAGCTAGGTGTGTGGAAATTGCTTCCTACACTAATCTAATGAGGGGAGGAGAGTGCAAATTCAATTTTATCCTTACTATTACAACAATGTTAAACCACTGACAGAGATATTGCAGTAAACATATACACAAGAAAGTGAGACAGAAGAAGAGAGACACAAGATATACATGTGGAAAACCCTTATCAAGTGAAAAACCCCACACTTCAAAACCTACACAATGTATTATCAAAACTGAAATGGTTTACAATACACTTGCAATGCAAGCTCTCAGGAGTCTGACACTCATATCTAGAGACAAATCGGCAGCATAATAGTACCTTTCAAACCTATAATACATCTCCTCTCAAAAGCACATGTTTATATAACAAATACAAGGCAAATATGTCTCCACAAAGGGATGGGCATCCAACATGGCCTCATGGCCCAAAACCCATGCCTTTGGACACTTGTCCAACTTTGCAGGATGCTCCTGACACTTGTCAAGTCACCCCATCCCAAGGAGGTCACCTATTTCCAAAATGGGCTATGATAGATGCTCTTACGACTCTTACAACCATCATAGAATCTGTCATAACTTACAACTGTAAGAGAATCTATCATAGTACACAGGCTATAAATAACATATTCTCTTACAACATGTCATAGTCCACCTTGGGGCACCCAAAGATGCCTTTTTCAAAGATGCTCTTCAACACATGTCTTCACCTATCATAGAATCTCTTATTTCTGACTCTTACATGTCATAACTTCTTCATAGGAATCTGTCATGACCGTTATGGTCAATATTCCCTTACACAACATCCAAGATGTCAACACATGGCAAAATATTCCTACCACTAAGTGGGATGCCTATCTCCTCATGTGAGGACAAAAAATACATGTGGTCATATGCCATGTAGGATGACATGTCACCATGCCAATTCTCACAATATGACAACATAGGATTTGCATCCAATTAATACAATAGGCAATTAATAAATAAATACAATGTAAAAATACAAGGAATTACCAAGGTTGAGACACCTAATTCCCAACATTCTCCCACTTGTCGAACACTTTGTAAGAGCCAATAGAATCAATAGGATTTAACTGCTATAGGCCAAGAGGCCCATAGACTCTGAATGCCATTTGAACTTCTCTGTGCCTATTGGTTTCATCAATGCATCTACAACATTCTTCAAAGTATCTAGCTTCTCCAAATTTACCTTCCCATCCTCTACTATGTCTCGCACAAAGTGAAACTGAACATCAATATGCTTTGTTCTTGCATGGAATGTTGGATTCTTCGCAAGGCAAATAGCACTCTGACTATCACAACTGATCGTAATTTGTCTTGCATCAACACTAATATCTAAACACAATCTCTTAAGACAAATGGCTTCCTTACAAACATGAGTTGCAGCCATGTACTCAGCTTCTGTAGTGGACAAAGCAACCACAGGTTGTTGCTTACTCATCCAACTAATTACACCTCCAAACATAGTGAACACATAGGCACTGGTGGATCTCTTATTGTCAATGTCACCTACCCAATCAGAATCCACAAATCCACAAATACAAACTGATTGCGGAGGTCCTGTAGCATTGCCATGATAGAAAATGGAATACTCAGAAGTACCCCTCAAATATTTGAACACTCACTTGACTACATCCCAATGTACCCGTCTAGGATTAGCCATAAATTAACTAAGGACTCCCACTGCTTGGGCAATGTCTGGTCTTGTGCAGATCATAGCATACATCAAACTACCAACAGCACTAGCATAAGGTACTCTGCTCATGTCCTCCACCTCACTAGGAGATTTTGGACAATCATTAACAGACAACTTGGTCTCCAAAGAAACAAGAACACTCAATGGTCTATAATCTGTCATGCTAAACCTATCCAACATGGTCTTCACATACTTTGGCTTAACCAAAGTTTTCTGTTAGCTCTATCTCTTCTGATTTCCATTCCCAGAATTGAAAGGAAGCTAGGTGTGCAGAAATCGCTTCCCATACTAATCTAATGAGGAGAGAGCTATGCAAATTTAAATTATTCCTTACAACTACAGCAACATAGAACATATAAATGAAATATTGCAGCAATACACATGAACTAGAAAGAAGACAAAAGAAGAGACAAAGATTTATGGTGGGAAAAACCCTTATCTGGTGAAAAACCCCACTTAGAAACCTGCACAATGTATTAACAAATCTAAAAGTTGTTTATAATACAATTGCAATGCAAGCTTCAATGGTCTTTGACACTCGTATCTGGAGTCAATCCAGTAGCATAACAGTATTTGTAAAACCTGTGATGCAACTCCCTCTCCAAGCACCTGTTTATATAGAATATACAAGGCAATATTGGACCTATCTTGGGATGGGCGTCCAACTTGGCCTCATGGCCCAAAACCCACACCTAAAGACACTTGGTCAACATTGTATAATGTGCCTGACACTTGTCCACATCTCCTATCCTAAAGAGGTCACCTATTTCCAAAATGGGCTATGACAGATGCTCTTACGATAATTACGACCATCATAGAATCTGTCATAGTAGTTACAACTTACAACTATAAGAGAATCTATCATACACATGCTATAAATAGCATATTCTCTTACAACCTATCATAGTCCACCTTGGGGTGCCCAAATATACCTTATTCAATGATGCTTCATGACACATGTCTTCACCAGTCTTACATGCTACTATTTATGACTCTTACATGTCATAAATCTGTCATAGAAATCCATCATAACCGTTTCGGTCAAATATTCCCTTACACAACATGGAAGATGCCGACACATGGTAAAATGCTCCTGCCATAAAGTGGGACACCTATCTCCTCATGTGAGGACAAAATTACAAGTTGTCATATTCCATGTAGGATTGACACATCACCGTGCCACATCCCACAATATGACAATATGGAATTTATAAATATTTACAACATAGGCAATTAAATAATATATACAAACATTAATAATGTAAGGAATTACCAAGGTTGAGACACCTTAATCCCCAACATTTTCCCACTTGTCGAACACTTTGTAAGAGCCAATAGAAAAATAAGATTTAACTGCTATAGGCCGAGAGGCCCATAGACTCCGAACACCATCTTAACTTCTCTTTGGCCACTAGTTTCGTCAATGCATCTGCAACATTCTTCAAAGTATCTACATTCTCCAAATTTACCTTTCCATCCTCAACCATGTCTCACACGAAGTGAAACTGAACATCAATGTGCTTTGTTCTAGCATGGAAAGTTGGATTCTTCGCAAGGCAAATTGCACTCTGACTATCACAACTGATCGTGATCTGACCTACATCAACACCAATATCTGAACATAATCTCTTAAGCCAAAAATGGCTTCCTTACCAGCATGAGTTGCTGTCCTATACTCATCTTCTATCATAGACAAAGCAACAACAAGTTTTCTCTTACTCATCCAACTAATAGCGCCACCAAACAGTGTAAACACATAAGCACTGGTGGATCTCCTACTATCAATGTCACTTGCCAAATCTGAATCCACAAATCCATGAATATCAACAGAATACAGAGGTCCTGAAACATTACCATGATAGCATATGGAATACTCAGAAGTATCCCTCAAATATCTAAACACTCATTTAATTGCATCTCAATGAACTCATCCAGGATTAGCCATAAATCGACAAAGGACTCCCACTGCTTGGGCAATGTCTGGTCTTGTGCAGAGCATAGCATACATCAAACTACCAACAATACTAGCATAAGGTTCTCTGCTCATATCCTCCACCTCACTAGGAGATTTTGGACAATCCTCAATAGACAAATTTGTCCCCAAAGAAATAGGAACACACAATGGTCTACAATTCGCCATGTTGAACCTATCCAACACAGTCTTCACATACTTGATCTAGCTTAACCAAAGTTTTATGTTGGTTCTATCTCTTCTGATTTCCATTCCTAGAATGTACCTAGTTGCCCCTAAATCTTTCATTTGAAACTGTGCTGACAACTAAGATTTAAAATCAGAAATCATATTCTTACCCTTCCCAATGAGAAACATATCATCAATATACAGTGCAACAATGAGAATACGATCACCATCAAACTTATAATACATGTACAGTGATCTGATTTCGATCTCACGACATCAAACTTCAAGTACCATCTCCTAGGGGATTGCTTCAAACCATACAAAGACTTCTTAAGTCTGCAAACCAAATTTTCTTTACCTTTCACCATGAATGCTCTGGCTGTGACATGTAGATTTCTTCCTCCAAATCACCGTGAAGGAAAGTTGTTTTCACATCCATTTGTTCTACCTCCAAGTCATAAGCTGCTGCAAGAGACAATAAGAATCAAATGGATGTCAGCTTTACAACATGAGAGAAGATCTCACCATAATCTATATCCTCCACTTGTGAATACCTCATCACAACCAATCTAGCCTTATACTTCTCAACACTGCCATCTGCACCAAATTTCTTCTTGAACACCCATTTGCATCCAATGAGTTTTCATCCAAGAGGCAAAGGCACCAAGTCCCAAGTTTGATTCTTTTCCAAAGAAGCCATCCCATCCTCCATGGCCTCCTTCTAGGAACTTGCATCTTTCATGTCCATAGCCTCTGATACAATTCTAGGTTCATCACTATTAGTAAGCAAAGAAAAAGTACAACTAGAATCAAACAATGTAAAACCAAACCTTTCAGGCTGCTTTCTTATCCATGTAGACATCATCAAGAGCTGAGGTTGAGGTTCAACTTTTTCATCTAAGCTTTCAGAGATGCTAGAGCTCTCCTCATCATCAGGTCCAACATTGTCTTTTTGTTCAGTCTTCTCAGGGGTGAGAGGAAACTAAACAACATCCTCTTTCTTTTCTTTTTCTTCTGGTTGTAAAACAATGGAAGAAGGTGTAAGCTCTCTGAAGATGACACTTCTGCTATACAACACTTTTTTAGCCACAGGGTCCCAAAGCTTGTATCCTTTCACACTGACACCATAGCCAATGAAGATACACTTAACAGCCTTGTTCTCCAGTTTTGACCACTTCTCCCTAGGCACATGTGCATATGCCTCACAACCAAAAACATGAAGATGCCTTATTGAAGGATTTCTACTAGACCACACCTCCATGGGTGTCTTTCCAACAAGAGCTGATGTAGGAGATCGATTAACAAGATAGTAAGTAGTGGCAATAGCTTCAGTCCAAAACTTTTGTTCTAGACCAGCTCCACTAAGCATACTCCTAGCCTTCTCCATCAGTGTCCTGTTCATCCTTTTTGCAACTCTATTTTGTTGTGGGGTGTATGGAGTTGTCTTATGTCTTTCAATCCCAAGTTCCTTGCAATATTTATCAAATTCTATAGAATAGAACTCACCACCGTTGTCAGTTCTTAAACAATTAATCTTTTTACCAGTCTGATTTTCAGCAAAGGCCTTAAACTCTTAAACTTAATATAGACTACAGATTTGCTTCTGAGAAAATAAATCCATATCCTTCTACTGTAGTCATCTATGAAAGATACAAAATATATAGATTTTGATAATGAAGGAACATTAACAGGACCAAATACATCAGAATGAACAAGGTCCAACACACTAGAAGACTTGTGAGAACTTGAATAAAACTAAACACAGTTTTGTTTCCCATAAATGCAATGTTTGCAAAAGTCAAATTCAAGATTACAATCATCTAACCCCTCAATGAGGTTTTTATTTTCCAGGGTATGCAGACCCTTCTCACCAATGTGGCCAAATCTCTTATGCCATAACATTATATTTTCAGCGGGAAGTTTAACTTCCAAGGCATGATTACAAACATCAGAACTAGAAACAACAGATCTCTTAACTACTCATTTAGATGGTGGGGATGAAGTGACTGCTACCCTCTTCTTTGAATCAGAAGAACTATTGCATTGTGAAATGCATGCCTCTACCTGAAACAAAGTACCTCTCCTAGTACCCTTAGCAAGCACCATAGCTCCTCTAGTCATCTTGCATCTTTCATTCAAAAAGACAACTTACACACCTACATCATTCAAACTACTTACAGAAAGCAAGTTTCATGCTAAGCCTAGGATATGCATAACCCTAGAGATCCCCTTCACTCGACCATCAGGGAATCAAATAGAGACTCTTCCATGCCCAACAATCTTCAGATGAGAGTCGTCACCCAAGTACACCTTTCCACCATCAAACTCCTCATACTTAGTGAACTAGTCTCGATGTGAGGTCATGTGGAATGATGCACCAGAGTCAATCAGCTACACATCATCAGATGCATGGGTTTCTAGGGCTGCGATGAAAGCATCACCATCATTTTGTGATTTGTCAGAATCTAAATTAGGAGTTTTCTTCTTCTTTTTCTTCTCCTCTTTGCATTCCTTTCAGAAATGCCTAGTTTTACCCCAGTTCCAATAGAGAGCCTTGGACTTTCCAGGAGATTTGGATCTCCCACGAGATTTGGATCTACCCTTTTCAGCTTTCTTGTCCTTCTTCTTCCCTTTCTCTTTAGGTCTTCCATGAACCGCAAGAGCCTCTTTGGTTGCATCATAAGACTTTCTCTACATCTCTTTAGATAATAGTGCAGATACCACATCTTCCATCTTAAAGGTGGTAGCGGTGCTTCCGAGAGCCATGACAAGATGATCCCACGAATCTGGCAAAGAACAAAGTAGGGTCATGCATCGATCGTCCTCCTCTATTTTCACACCAATAGATGTCAACTGTGTAACCAACATGTTAAAAGCATTCATATGTTTAGAAACGGATCCTCCGTCCTCCATTCGAAGAGAATACAATTTCTTTCTCAGAAAAAATTTATTAACTAGGGATTTGGCTTGATACAGATCTCCCAACATCTTCCAAAGCAATGTTGGAATTTTCTCCTCATGGACATTTAACAACACAGAATCAGCAAGACTAAGTCTCATGAGACCCTTAGCCTTTCAATCCTTGAGATTCCAATTAGCTTGTTGCATTGTAGCTGGTTTAGTTCCAGTAATAGTTTCCCAAAGGTCTCAATCAACAAGCATGTCTTCCATCTTGAGCTTCCACAACTTGAAATTAGTGCTATTGAATTTCTCCACTTCCATTCTTCTGGATGTGCTTGCCATCTCCTTGCTGTAATAGAAATTAGAATACTCTACACAGACTCCCACTCAATTTAAGATCAGCTCAAAAAACCCCTACCCAACAGCTAAGACTAAAATTGGCCAAGCTCTGATACCAACTGAAAGGAAGCTAGGTGTGCGGAAATCGCTTCCTACACTAATCTAATGAGGAGAGGGCTATACAAATTCAAATTATTCCTTACAACTATAGTGACATAGAACATGTAAATGAGATATTGCAGTAATACACATGAACGAAAAAGAAGACAGAAGAAGAGAGACAAAGATTTACGATGGGGAAAACCCTTATTAGGTGAAAAACCCCACACTCAGAAACCTACACAATGTATTAACAAATCTGAAAGTTATTTACAATACACTTGCAATGCAAGTTTCAATGGTTTTCGACACTCATATATGGAGTCAATTTGGCAGTATAATAGTACTTGTAAAACTTGTGATGCAACTCCCTCTCCAAGCACCTGTTTATATAGAATATACAAGGCAATATTGGACCTATCTTGGGATGGACATCCAACTTGGCCTCATAGCCCAAAACCCATGCCTAAGGACACATAGTCAACATTTTAGAATGTGTCTAACACTTGTCCACAACTCCCATCCCAAAGAGGTCACCTATTTCCAAAATGGGCTATGACAGATGCTCTTATGACACTTATGACTATCATAGAATCTGTCATAGCGGTTACAACTTACAACTGTAAGAGAATCTGTCATACACATGGAATATTTTCTTACAACCTATCATAGTCCACCTTGGGGTGCCCAAATATGCATTATTCAAAGATGCTTCATGACACATGTCTTCACCTATCTTACATGCTTCTATTTCTGACTCTTACATGTCATAAATCCATCATAGGAATCTGTTATAATTGTTTCGGTCAAACATTCCCTTACACAACATGGAAGATGCTGACACATGGAAAAATGCTCGTACCATAAAGTGGGACACCTATCTCCTCATGTGAGGACAAAATTACAAGTTGTCATATTCCATGTAGGATTCACACATCACCATGCCACATCCCATAATATGACAATATGGAATTTATAAATATTTACAACATAGGCAATTAAATAATAAATACAAACATTAATAATGTAAGGAATTACCAAGATTGAGACACCTTAATTCCCAACAAGAATGTACCTGGCTGCCCCAAGATTTTTCATCTCAAACTGTACTGACAACTGAGACTTTAAATTAGAAATCATATTCTTACCATTCCCAATCAACAACATATCATCAACATACAATGCACTAATGGCAATGCGATCATTGTCAAATTTGTAATACACACAATGATCTAATTTTGATATCAGATATCCAATCGACAACACAAAGGCATCAAACTTCAAGTACCACATCCTAGGAGACTACTTCAAACCATACAAGGACTTCTTTAACATGCAAACCAAATTTTCTTTACCTTTCTCTATGTAATGCTCTAGCTGTGACATGGAAATCTCTTCCTCCAAAGCACCATGAAGGAAAGTTGTCTTCATATCCATCTGTTCTACCTCTAATTCATAAGCAGCTGCAAGAGATAACAGAAATCAAATGGATGTCAGCTTTGCAACAGGAGAAAAAATTTCACCATAATCAATTCCCTCCACTTGTGAGTACCCCTTCACAACCAATCTAGCCTTGTACTTTTCAACACTGCCATTTACACCAAATTTCTTCTCGAACACCCATTTGCAACCAACAAGTTTCTGTCCATCAGGCAAAGGCACCAAGTCCCATGTTTTATTCTTTTCCAAAGAAGCCATCTCATCCTCCATGGCCTCCTTCCAAGAACCTGCATCTTTCATGCCCATAGCCTCTTTCACAGTTCTAGGCTCATCAGTGCTAGTAAGTAAAGTGAAAGCACAACTAGAATCAAGTAATGAATAACCAAACCTATTAGGTTGCTTTCTTGTTCATGTAGACCTCCTCAATGGCTGAGGTTGAGGTTCTGCTTCTTCTTCCAAGCTTTTAGAGCTGCTAGAGCTCTCCTCATCATCAGGTCTCACAGGGTCTGTCTGTTCAATCTTCTCAGGGGTAGAAGGAAACTAAATCGCATCTTCTTTCTTTTCTGTCTGTTCTGGTTGTAGAACAATGGAAGAAGGTGTTAGCTCTCTGAAGATAACACTTCTGAGCTATACAATACTTTTTCATCCATGGGATCCCAAAGCTTGTATCCTTTCACACCGACACCATAGCCAATGAAAATACATTTAACAACCTTGTTCTCCAATTTAGATTGTTTCTCCCTAGGCACATGTGCATATGCCTCACAACCAAAAAAAAGAAGATGTCTAACTGAAGGCTTTTTACCAGACCACACCTCCATAGGTATCTTACCAACAAGAACTGATGTAGGAGATCTAATTACCGGATAGAAAGCAATGGCAACAATTTCAAACCAAAACTTTTGTTCAAGGCTTGCTCCACTAGGCATATTCCTAGCTTTCTCCATCAGTGTCATGTTCATCCTCTCTACAAATCTATTTTGCTGTGGGTGTATGGAGTTGTCTTATGCCTTTCAATCCCTTGCTCTTTATAGAACTTATCAAACTCTGCTGAAAAAAACTCACCACCGTTGTCAGTTCTCAAACACTTAATCTTTTTACTAGTCTGATTTTCAGCAAAGGCTTTAAAATCCTTAAACTAACTAAAGACTTTAGTCTTGCTTTTGATAAAATAAACCCATGTCCTTCTACTATAATCATCTATAAAAGATACAAAATATACAGATTTTGAAATCGAAGGAAAATTAACAGGACCAAACACATCAGAATGAATAAGATCCAAAACACCAGAAGATTTGTGAGAACTAGAGTAAAACTAAACATAGTTTTGCTTTCCATAAATGCAATGTTCACAAAAGTCAAACTCAAGATTACAATCATTTAACCCCTCAACAAGGTTTTTATTTTTCAGGGCATGCAGACCCTTCTCACCAATGTGGCCATATCTCAAATGCCATAACATTGTCTTTTCAGCATGAAGTTTAACTTCCAAAGCATGTGTACTACCATCAAAACTAGTTACAACAGATTTCTTCATTGCTCGTTCAGATGGTGGGGATGAAGTGACTGCAACTCTTTTCTTCAAGTTAGAAGAACTATTGAACTATGAAGTGCATGCCTCTAGCTGAAACAAAGTACCTCTCCAAGTACCCTTCGCAAGCACCATAGATCCTCTAGTCATCTTGCATCCATCCTTCGAAAATATAACCTACACACCTACATCATTCAACATACTTACAGAAAGTAGGTTCCGTGCAAGGCCTAGAATGTACATAACTCCAGTGATCCCCTTCATTCATCCATCAGGGAATCAGATTGAAACTCTTCCACAACCAAAAATCTTTAGATGAGAGTCATCACCCAGGTACACTCTTCCACCATCGAACTCTTCATACTTCGTTAACTAGTCTCGATGTGAGGTCATGTGGAATGATGCACTAGAATCAATCAACCACACATTATTAGATGCATGGGTGGCTAGGGCTATGATGAAGGCATCACCATCATCTTGTGACTTGTCAGAATCTGAATCAGGAGCTTTCTTCTTCTTTTTCTTCTCCTCTTTGCATTCCTTTCAGAAATGCCCAATTTTACCATAGTTCCAACAAAGAGCCTTGGACTTTCCAGGAGATTTGGATCTCCCATGGGATTTGGATCTGCCCTTATCACCTTTCTTGTCCTTCTTCTTCCCTTTCTCTTTGGGTCTTCCAAGAACTACAAGAGCCTCTTTGGCTACCTTAGAAGACTTTCTCTGGATCTCTTCAGATAATAGCGAAGATACCACATCTTCCATCTTGAAGGTGGTAGTGGTGCTTCTGATAGCCATGACAAGATGACCCTATGAATCTAGCAAAGAATAATGTAGGGTCATGCATCGATCCTCCTCCTCTATTTTCACACCCATAGATGTCAACTATGCAACAATCATGTTAAAAGCATTCATGTGATCGACAACAGATCCTTTGTCTTCCATCTTTAGAATGAACAACTTCTTTTTCAGGAAAAGTTTGTTTACCAAGGACTTGGCCTAATAAACATCACCCAACTTCTTCCAAAGATCTTTCGTGCTCTTCTCCTCATGGACATTCAATAGGACAGAGTTAGCTAAACAGAGTCTTATGAGACCCTTAGCTTTTCGATCTTTGAGATCCCAATCAACTTGTGATATTGATGTAGGTTTCACACCGGATACAGTTTCCCATAGGTCATGATCAACAAGTAGGTCTTCCACCTTGAGTTTCCACAACTCAAAATTAGTGCCATTGAATTTCTCAACCTCTAACCTTCCGAATGTGTTTGTCAACTCCTTGCTGCAACAAGATACAAAATACTCTACACAACACTCCCACTCAACCTAAGATTAGCTCAAAAAACCCCTACCCAACAGCTAAGACCAAAACTAGCCAGGCTTTGATACCAACTGAAAGGAAGTTAGGTGTGCAAAAATTGCTTCCTACACTAATCTAATGAGGGGAGGAGAGTGCAAATTCAATTTTATCCTTACTATTACAGCAATGTTAAACCACTAACAGAGATATTGCAGTAAACACATACACAAGACAGTGAGACACAAGAAGAGAGACACAAGATATATGTGGGGAAAACCCTTATCGAGTGAAAAACCCCACACTCGAACACGTGCACAATGTATTATCAAAATTGAAATGGTTTACAATACACTTGCAATGCAAGCTCTCAGGAGTCTTCGACACTCATATCTAGAGATAAACCGGCAGCATAATAGTACCTGTCAAACCTATAATACATCTTCTCTCAAAAGCACCTGTTTATATAAAAAATACAAGGCAAATATGGCTCCACATAGGGATGGGCATCCAACATGGCCTCATGGACCAAAACCCATGCCTATGGACACTTGTCCAACTTTGTAGGATGCTCTTGACACTTGACAAGTCACCCCATCCTAAGGAGGTCACCTATTTCCAAAATGGGATATGACAGATGCTCTTACGACTCTTACAACCATCATAGAATCTGTCATAGCTGTCATAACTTACAACTGTAAGAGAATCTATCATACACATGCTATAAATAGCATATTCTCTTACAACATGTCATTGTCCACCTTAAAGCACCCAAGGATGCCTTTTTCAAAGATGCTCTTCGACACATGTCTTCACCTATCATAGAATCTCCTATGTTTGACTCTTACATGTCATAACTTCATCATAGGAATCTGTCATGACCGTTATGGTCAATATTCCCTTACATAACATCCAAGATGCCAACACATGTAAAAATATTCCTACCACTAAGTGGGATGCTTATGTCCTCATGTGAGGACAAAAAATACATGTGGTCATATGCCATGTAGGATGACACATCACCATCCCAACTCCCACAATATGACAACATAGGATTTGCATCCAATTAATACAATCGGCAATTAATAAATAAATACAATGTAAAAACACAAGGAATTACCAAGGTTGGGACACCTTAATTCCCAACAGATTTATGGTCCATAACATCATATTGAGAAACCAAAATAGCATTTGTGGACCTTAAAACATGCTCATCAATAGCATCCCATAGATCTCGATCAATTAACAGTTCTTCCATCTTTAGCTTCCACATCTCAAAATTGTTACCAAAAAATTTCTCTACCTCTATTCTCCCTGATGTGCTTGCCATATAAAAAATCCTACAACAAGATCACAAATTATCTTTTACATATGCTCCCACTCAAAACTATATTAGTTTAAAAAACCCAACAACCCACAATTGAAACTAGAGGTGATCAAGCTCTGATACCAAGTGTTGTAAGGAAGCTAAGGTAGTGGAACAAATTTGTACACTAATCTTGAGAGGAGGGTTATGCAAAACTTTTAAGATCTTTACAATAGTTATAGAAATTATACAGAAATAAACATAAATATTAGTCATACCACAACATAGTGATTTCTGTGGGGAAAACCCTTTCAAGAGAAAAACCCTTTGCATTAAGAGCATATATGAAGTTGAATATACAGTCTTCCCAAATTTTATTGATAAATGGCTTGAGATATAGTTTTGTTCTATGTACCATGAGAGGTTGAGGGATATAAGGAGGCTTTAAGGTCATGCTTTTCACCTAACTTAAATGAAGCTAGTCTATTTTATCCTTTAAATTTTGAATTGCTCTTATTTTTTTCTAGTCTAATGAACTAGGAGACTTAAGTGTTGATTCTATTTTGTGATTTACTTGTTGCTTGAAATAAAAATAGTAGCATGCTCCCCAAGAACTCTAACACCCACACCAATGGTTGTTGAAGTTGAATACAAATTTATCTTTATTTTTCTTGCAATGGTTGATTTCCAAGTTTGCAATTTGAGGTCCATGAGATATTTCCTTACACTACTTAAAAAGAGCAGTTGCCCCTTTTCCTTTACCTCATGATTTACTTCTCCTCTAAATTGGTTTTTGGACATAATTTTCAATTATTAAATGTTTATTTTCTATAAAAAGTACCTCATACACACAAGTGACTCCTCTTAGGAATCTTTGATAGTACCTTCATCAAAACATAAAATTTGTCCATGGCTAATTTGATAAAAGAATTGAGTAGTTTTATTAGGTCTTTCTCTATTGCAACTAGAGCTTGTTAGGGTGTTTTTTTGTTGGTTGTCTATTTTTCCACATATAAATTAAAAAGTGGCTTTGCCTATTGGCTATTTTTTCACTTATTACGTCTACCACTTGGCAAATTTTAGAAAAAATATTTGTAGACTTTCTATATAGAATTTAGTTTATACATAACAATATTCACATTGCCAAAATATACATGTATTAATAGTATTTCCCATGCTTCTATTTTTTGTTTCATAAAATACAACTCTTTCAATTCCTAGAATCACAATTTGAAATAAAAAGAAACAAAAAATGTTCATATTCTAAATCATAGTGGCTTCATGTTCCATAGAAAAATTTCTAGCACATATATACTATAATATTTTTAGATTTATGTTGCATAAACAACATGCATGTTACATCTGGCTAGGGTTGAGAAGGTTATCATAGAATTACATACGAAAAGATGCCCGATGATCAATATATCTCTTCATCATTACTCTCTAATTTTTTGTAAATAAAGAACTAGAAAAAGCAAGATAGATGCATAGAAATAGTGTACTAAATGCACCTAGAAGGTAGTACAAGTAGTCTAGATGTACTTTCTTTAGGTTGTCCACAAAGTAGTTCTTTTGTTACTTGTTCTACTCACTTTCTCAAAAAGAGAAAAAAGAATATTGCTCAAGAAGCTTCCAACTCTAAATACACTTAAAAAAAGAGCAACTATCAAGCTTCTCATCATGTTAGCCATCTACTCATAAGAAGACTCTTCCAACCCTACCATTGCAAACATTTCAGATATGCCAAATAGAATATAGTGTGGATTGAGGCCCATGAAATATGTTGAACACCCAGAATATTAAGAGGGGGGGTGAATCAATATTCTCTTAAACCATTTACTAATTAAACCATTAATCCATTTTCCCATTCAACAACATTAAAGAAAGTTAAACATAGAATGATCAATCACAAAACATAACACATAGACACCAGGATTTTTATGTGGAAAGCCCAAAATGGGAAAACCACAGTGAGTGTTAGCTCACAATATATTATGTAGTAACAATACTAAATTACAAGAGGTTCATTGCCTTAGGGCTCACTACCCTTAAGGACTCACTATCCAAAGAAGGATGCTCACTGCAATAATGAAAGAAAGAGTAGGATGGCTCACTACCAAAATGAACTGCTAAGATTGCATCTGCAAATGCATGAATATAGTTCCAATGAAGCTCAAAAAACTGATCCAAAACTCTTCATCCTACTCTGCTCTATCACACTGCTATGCTTTTATAAGATCTCTCTTCTTTTGCACTTGTCGCCCTTACACAATTACAAGACTTCACATGTCGCAGGCACACACACACATTCACACTTACTTCTTCATATTCAAAACACACACTAAACACCAAAGTGAATGTGATATATATATATATATATATATATATATCCGCAACATTTACAATCTTCAAATTAGGTCGACATGTAAAGATGAAACGTGTAGTTATGCCTTGTGTAGTTTGGTGGCCTAATCCTTTCACCAAAATACTTTGCAAACCAATTCAACACTTGAAACAACTTTCCACATGTCAGCCCAAATTGTATGGCCACTTATAATATGAATCTAATCAATGGATTTCACCACACTCAGATCAAACTATCAGGTTGGCCTTATACTCTGATTATCACTGGTTCAGTCCATCTGTCATATTACAACTTTTAATGCAGACCACAAGACTTGCTCAAGTTCATATCCAAGACCCTTCAGACATCTCAGAACATAACTCTAGAACTGTAGAACATAATATCAACTTGCAGCAAAATGCGGACCATTAGAACACATGCTCTATCTCAGTCAAACACTTTCAAACCTTGTAGCGATACTCAATAGCTCATAACTATCTTTACGGTGAACTCCAAGATCTGAAACTTTGGATTTGAGACCTTCAGACAAGTGTTTACAACACCTCAAAACTGCAAAAGGAAATATCTATTATTAAAGGAGTGTAGACCAAAATACTTAGGTGTTCTTCTCTGTTCAGTACTATATTTTGTCATGCCAGACTTAGGCTACTTGAAGATACACTTCCGGAGATGACCAAAAATTGAAACTTTTGATTCAAGATCACCTAAGGACTATAGACATCTTACCAAAACCACAAGACCAGATCTTCAACTGTGGACCAACACTGATCAAAATACTGTCTCTCTCGCTATCTCTGTACATTGCCAACACTTAGCCAAAATGCTTAAGTCTATTTTGCCAGACCAAAATCTCTGTTCCAACCTTGTTCCTTTTCTTGTTTCCATCAATGACAACACTATCAATCATCATACTTAGCCAAGTTGCCAACAATCTCCCCCTTTGGCATTGATGGCAACACATGATGTGAAAAACTGACATACAGCTCCTTACTCTTTATACACTACTTCCCCTAACTTCATGCTTCTTTCCTTATTTATTTTTCACTTGTCTATGTTTTTCACATGCTTCATTCTCCCCCTTTGACATCAATGGAAAAGGTGTATGATACAAAAATATGTACATGTGACCAAAACTTCAAAACTATTTGTATTGTTCGCATATATACAGATGAAATCAAATTACTTACTATTTTTCAGGGAGAATATCTTTGTAGATCTTCTTCAATCACACCACATCTTCATCCCATTTGACTTTAGCATCACTCAAAATTTGTATGTGCCCATTGACTTGGGACACCAACTCTTCTACCTTCTTCATAGTAGCAAAGGCCTTAGTGATTTACCTTGTCTTGTTTGTAGCTGCAAGTCTTATCATGGATGCAATCTTAAAACTTGCAATCTCCTGGAGTTGACTCATTCTATGTTTTATGACCTCCTTTTGGTTCTGCAACTTATGTATGTCAAAATAGATAGTTTCAACTGTAGCCCTTTGATTCCCAATAGTATCCTTGACTGGATCATAAGTTTTGGATATCTTTATTAGTTGGGCTTCCCATCCATCTATTTTCTCTTTTAGTTCCTTTGTTATCTCAGGCCATGTTAGACAAAATTGATAGATCTCACTAGCTTCTTTGATGGTCGCCTGTGCATATTCTATACTCTTACCTAACAAAACTTTGTCTTGAGAATATTTATCATTAAGCTCAACTAATCTCTTGATGTCAATCTCTACCCTTACCTTCTTTTCTATAGCTTGTTTAAGGGACTCGAAATGAGAATTGACTGACTCCATAAGTTTCTTCAACTGTGCAGTAGGAGCCAAGGATGTATCCTTCTTTATTCTAGGCATAATCTTATAAAAAAATGTCATTGCATCTCCAATGAACTCACTATCTTCCATATGAGATTTCAAAATCTCTTCTTGTGTTGTGACTTGAAAAATTGTCCCTAGCCTCAGTTTTTGTAGTGGGGACATTGTAGCAAGGTTTATTGGTCCCTGTAATAACTCGTGTGCAGTCAAAATATGAGTTTCATTTTGTTTCTCCCAAAATTCTCTTAAAGAGTCAACTGAATCCCTTTTAGCAATGTCTCTTTTATCTTCATCATGAGACACTTCAGCATCATATCTCTCCGAAGGGTCTTCTTGAATGGCCTCTTGTTCATTTTCCTCTATTTCTAAAGGAGAATTATCAGTCATCTGTACATTAGCTTCTTCTCTAATTTTCTCACCTTGTTCTTTAGAGGCTTTTTCTTTAGGGGTAACTTCTGCTTCCTTGGTGTTCTTCTCTCCCATGGGCTCTTTTAATTCTTCATCCTTTTCTGTATTTACTAGAGGAGTTGTTTCATTTTGATTCATACTCTATTTAGCATTCACTTTCGGAACTGCATTGGAATTGTTAGTAGCAACATTATGTTCCTCTTCAATTGTGTCAATCACAAATGGAATGTGAAGTTTATGAAGTACATTCAAGGTTTTCTCCTCAGTTTCTTTTACCAGTTTCTTAACATCTCTAGACATTAGAGTATTCACTCTCCTTTTGGTTCTAAATTCCTCATTGAGTTTCTTAGTGACTTTAAATTTTTCTTCACTGGTGATATTTGGACACAGTTTCATTAGAACATATTCCTTTAACTCAGCATCTTTGGTCATGGCCCCTTCTTTTCTTGCTATCATAATATTGGCTAAACTATCTAGCAAGTCACCTAAAACTTCAATCAATGCCTTATTGAACATGTCCAGAAATCTTACCATAGCTACTTCAATTGTTGCCTTGTTAGCATCTGAGCATTCATCATATGTATCAGCAATTGGCTTCAAGTTCCCATGCTCAGTCATTGTGTTAATTGTAGCTTCCAAGGCCATTGTGGTCTCTCCTTCCTTGATCTTAATTTTCTTTTCCTTTTTCTTCTTCTTGTCTTTCCCTTCTCCAAAGGGCTTCAGTTCTTTGCTTGCAGTGGCTTTCTCTATTTTTGGCCTTTTTGCCCTTATCTCTTCATCAATTTATGTTTCTTCTTCTTCTCCACTACCAAGGCTCACATATACTATATTGGTGGCCTTTGCCTTCTTTCTTTTCTTCTTTTTCTCTGCATGCTTCTTTTTAGACAGTTCTTTCTCAACACTAGTAGTGGGAAGGGGTTCGAAGCTCCCAGAGGTGGCTGCAATAGAAGAGAAGGCTCTTATTCTTCTTCTTGTGCCAGAAGTAGGCTTTTCTTGCTTAGTTTGTACTTTATGCCTTTCCAAAGCCTTTTCTTGCTTAGATTTCTCTTCCCAAGCCTTTGCTACTTGAGCCTTGGCTCTAGCGTGGTCTATTTGCTCCTTTGAGAATCCCTTTCTCATAGCATAATCTTTTGCCATCTTTCTTTCTTTTCTCTGTGATTCTGATTAAGTTTGTTCTAGATGCACTTTGATAGATTTTTCTTCAAAAGTCCCAAATCTTTCCTCTTTAGGATCCTTTGGTTTCCTCAACATTAAGTCAGTTAGGCTAGTCAAGATGTCTTCTATAACTTCATATCCCATTGCTAGGACCCACACAGTTCTTGGTTCCACTACCTCCATGAGGCATTGATCTTTGGTCACCATAAAAACAATGTCATCTTTATACTTCTCAACCACATTTATAGGGATTCTAACACTATCCTACATTTTCTTTTGGAAATTCTTAAAGTATCCCCACAAAGCAGTATTTTGTGCATCAATATTTCCTAAACTCTACAAATGATTTCTAATTTGTACTACTACAGGAGAGTGATTTAACCAAATAATATTACTCATACCTGGTAACTCCCTCAGAAAGTAGAACAATAGGCAGATGATAAGAGTACAATATTTGAATGGGTACTTTGTATCTTTTGTTCTTTTTAGGTTCTCCATCAATTGTTGTTGGAGCAACTCACACAAGTCATAGTCAACATTATTCTTCACCATCTCATAGGTAGTGTAAATGGACGTTGTAGAAACAAAGTTCTGCCTTCACCTTGAAAGCAAATCTCACTGTCAGATCTTCAATGTCATTGACAGTTAGTGCTCTTTTGTCAAATTTAGCACCAGTTAGCTTCATCATTGTATCATTCTTTACTAATTTGAGTGTCAGAACTATTCCATTGGAAGACAGACCTATCACTACCTCAATGGTATATTTGGTTATCATGTGAGATATATTCAGCCAAAAGAATTCGTCATGGATTCTGCTTAGGGCATACCTAACCCAAGTATCTTCAAAGAAAATAGGAAAATTGATCCATGTGTCCAATTTCTTCTCATGCAGAGCATTAAATTCTTCCTTCAATTAAAATTTATCTCTGGTCAACTCATTCAAGTAAACTTGCCCTAATTTTAGATGATCGTATTCTTCCAAATTAGCATGAATATAAACCCTAATATCTTCATTATGCATTATGCCATACAAAACTTTATAAAATGCACCATCCAGATCTATTTCTAGGGATTTGAATGGATGTTTCTTAAATTTGGATTGAGGCCTTTCAGTGATCTCAATTACTTGAGGAGTAGACATCTTTTTAGTTCAAAAAAATCTTTTCAAAGGATTAGACTATAAGTACTTTGTTTTTTGCTTTCTGGTTAGGGTTTCTTCATGTCAAACACTTGAATTCACTTTAGTTTCATTGCTCAGATCTGCTTAGTCGCTTGAGATTTTGAGTGCAGAGTGAATTTCCTTTGAATGAAAACACTTATAAACCCTTCTCATCAAAACCTAAATCATCATAAATGCTTGTTTCCAAAAAGCTGTCAACACTATCTCTGTCACTCATAGTAGATGTAAATTGCTCCATAATATTCTGCATTAAGTTCTTTTCTCCCAGAGTTTTCTCCAAAATTTCTGATATACTGTTGTTCAATTCATATCCTCATACTAGCTGTCAGCACCACTTTTCTGGCTAGGGCATATGATATTTCATAGAAGCTCCCCCTGAGCTAGAGCTCCCAATTCACTTCCCAGAGGAAGATTTTACACCAGAGTCTAGCACAGACTAATTCTTGGCTTCAATAACTTCCTTCTTAATCCACACCTTGTTCATCTCCTTCTTGATTTCTGTTGGATCCACCTTTTATGTCAATTTCTTCATCTCTGCCTGATTATCCTTCTTCATATTCTTGTTTCTGTAGAACCTTGCAATATGTCCAGGCCTATTACAATTGAAGCATACAACATTTCTCTGGCCATTGTTCCTTCCATTCATCCTTGATCTACATTATTTAGCCTTATGTCCAAACTTATTGCATTTAAAATAGTTACCATTGAAAGATTGAGCATTCCTTCCATTGTTATAGCCATTTCTTATCTAACTTCTGCATTCACTAGATCTATGACCAAACCTTTTGCATATAAAATAGTTACCTCTGAAAGTTTGAGCATTCCTTCCATTGTTGTAACTATTCCTTATCCGACTTTTGTATTCATGAGCTTTATGACCAAATCTCTTACAAATAAAGTAGTTACCTCTAAAATTTTTAGCATTCCTTCCACTATTGTAACTATTCCGTATCTGTCCTCTGCATTCATTAGCTTTATGACCTTCTTTATTGCAAGTAAAGCACTGACCAGAAAATGATGGAACATTTTGATTCACTCTGCTCCTACATTGAGTAGCTTTATAACCAAACTTATTGCATGAATTATAATAACCATTGAAAGATGGGTACCTTTGAGCATTTGGTTTCCTGACAGGTGGTTTTCTAGGTCCATTCCTTTGGTTCCAGATCTACTTCCCTTTGTCCGTCTTGATCTCAGTATTCTTTTCTTGTCCTATTTTAGAACTTTCACCTTTCTCAAATCCCAAGCCTTCTTTGTTATCATAGTTCTTTTAGTTAGCAAGCATCTCATCAAGTTTTGCATAACTTATCTTGAACTTTTCTTCATAGCTCTTTGCTTTCTCCAAATCTAACTTTAGGTTCCCAACTTTCTTTTCAAGCTTTGCACATTTCTCTAAATTACCTTTCAGATCATCAAAGGTTTCATTTGCTGATCTCAACCATTCACTTAACTTCCTTATGTTTTTCTTTGAACTTCTTGACTTGTTCCCTTAATTTTTTGATGCACTCATTTGCTTCCATGACATTTTCTTTCAGACCCCCATTTTCTATTTCAGTCCTTTTAAGATCTTCAAGAGTAGCTTTGAGTTCTTCTTCACTGACAACCATGCATTCTTATTCTATTGTTTTAGTTGAATCAATTTCTTCAGGAGGAGTAGAATACCTTTTACCTACCATGTGTTCAATCTCCAAGATTTTCCTTAAGCTATTAGAGTTCTTCCAAGGAACCAGTCTCTGATACCAATTGTTGAACACCCAGAATACTGAGAGGGGGGTGAATTAGTATTCTCTTAAACCATTTACTAATTAAACCATTAATCCATTTTCCCATTCAACAACATTAAAGCAAGTTAAACATAGAATGATGAATCACAAAACATAACACATAGACACCAAGATTTTTATGTGGAAAACCCAAAATGTGAAAAACCACGGTGAGTGTTAGCTCAAAATATATTATGTAGTAACAATACAAAATTATAAAAGGCTCACTACCTTAGGGATCACTTGCCAGGGCTCACTACCCTTAAGGACTCACTGTCCAAAGAAGGATGCTCACTGCATACAGGCTCACTGCCATAATGAAAGAAAGAGTAGAATGGCTCACTGCCAAAATGAACTGCTAAGATTGCATTTGCAAATGCATGAATACAGTTCCAATGAAGCTTAGAAAACTAATTCAAAACTCTTCATCCTGCTATGCTCTGTCACACTACTCTGCTTTTATAAGATCTCTCTTCTTCTATAGTTGTCGCCCGTACACAATTACAATACTTTGCATTTCACACACACACACATTCATATTCACACTTACTTCTTCATATTCACAACACACATACCAAACACCAAAGTGAATCTCATATATATATCCGCAACATTTACAATCTTCAAATTAGGTCGGCATGTAAAGATGAAACGTGTAGTTATGCCTTGTGTAGTTTGTCAGCCTAATCCTTTCACCAAAATACTTTGCAAACCAATTCAACACTTGAAACAACTTTCCACATGTCAGCCCAAATTGTATGGCCACTTAGAATATGAATCTAATCAATGGATTTCACCACACTTAGATCAAACTATCAGGTCAGCCTTATACTCTGATTATCACTGGTTCAGTCCATATGTCAGATTACAACTTTTAATGTAGACCACAAGACTCTCTCAAATTCATATCCAAGACCCTTTAGACATCTCAGAACATAACTCCTGAACCACAAAACATAATATCAACTTGTGGAAAAATGCAGACCATTAGAACACATGATATGTCTCAGTCAAACACTGTCAAACCTTGTAGCGATACTTAGTAGTTCATAACTATCTTTCCAGTGAACTCCAAGATCTGAAACTTTAGATTTGAAACCTTCAGAAAAGTGTTTACAACACCTCAAAACCACAAAAGGAAATATCTATTACCAGAGGAATGCAGACCAAAATACTTAGGTGTTCTACTCTATTCAGTACTATATTATGTCATGCCGGACTAAGGCTACTTGAAGATACACTTCCAAAGATGATAAAAAATTGAAACTTTGGATTCAAGATCCTCTAAGGACTATAGACATCTTACCAAAACCACAAGACTGGATCTTTAACTGTGGACCAACGATGATCAAAATATTGTCTCTCTATTGCTATCTCTATACACTGCCAACATTTAGCCAAAATGCTTAAGTCTATTTTGCCAGACCAAAATCTATGTTCCAACCTTGTTCCTTTTCTTGTTTCCATCAATGACAACACTATCAATCATCATGCTCAGCCAAGTTGCCAATAGAGATGTCACCCTAAACTACTTAAAAAGGGCACTTGCCCCCTTTGCTCTACCTTATGATTTACTTCTTTTGTAAATTACTTTTTGGACATATCTTTCACTTATTAAGTGTTTATTTCCAATAAAAAGCACCTCATACATGCAAGTGGCTCCTCTTAGGAAACTCTAATATTACCTTCATCAAAACATAGATATATTTTCTTGTGGCTAATTTGCTAGTGGAACTAACTAGTTTTAATGCAACTTCTTTATTGTGCCTAGAGCTTGTCATGCCTGTCAATTTTTCACATATAAATTGAAAAGTGGCTTTGTCTATTGGCTATTTTTTCACTAGTTGTGTTCACCACTTGGAAATTTTTGAAAGAAATATTTGTGAACTTTCCATATAGAATTCAATTTATACATAACAATATTCAAATTGCCAAAATATACATGTATTAATAGTATATCATATGCTTCTATTTTTGTTTGATAAAATACAACTTCCAATTCCTGGAATCAAAATTTAAAATAAAAGGGGAAAAAATCTATCTTCTAAATCACAATGACTTTATGTTCCATAGAAAAATTTCTTGCACATATATACTACAATATTTTTAGAATTATGTTGCATAAACAATATACATGTTACATCTAACTAGGGTTGAAAAGGTCATCATAAAATTACATAGGACAAGGTACTTGATTATCGATATATCTCTTCATCGTTGCTCTCTACTTTCTCATAAATAAAGCAAATAGAAAAGGCAAGATAAATGCATATAAATAGTGTGCTCATGTAGCCAAAAGCTAGTGCAGGTGGTCCAAATGTGACAAAGATAGAAAAATATGACCAATAAGATTGATTACATCATTATAGTTCATTTACATCAACATTGAATTTAAAATAAAGTAGCTAACATAGCATATAAAATGAATATGTATTCCCCTTGGTTAGCTGGCTTGATAGTCTTGAAAGCATTTATTATGGCTAAATTATTAGTTGTATTGATCTATATGCCATGTTGGCACAAGTGATGAAGGGCACTCCCCTTACCAACCCAAACACACAACAATAACAGAGAATAAAACAACGAATGCAAGAAAGAAACACATGCTTTCTATTATCTCAATGTAATGACATTACGATATTCAGGAAATTTTCAAGCTACAACCACATTGGCTTTTTAGTTACAAAAATCTACAAGCCAGAGCCACCATCTACACTACTAAACTCCTTGTAACCCCCATTTGTCTCATTTATCTGGAATGCATAACCACCTCAGAATAATCTAGAAATTGTAACCCCTGTCAATAAGATTTTTATTTTATTTCGGTAGTACGACTTTACGGGATCATAAATTTAGATCTGACTGTTGGATTTTCAATCATAATATATTGTTGGAAATCTCTCAGAGAGATGAATGTCAACTAACTAGCCCATTAGGGTACATTTTAATTTTCGGCCAATTTTTGGGCCCATCCGGAGCCTCTAAGTGCCTTAAATTTGACTTTGAATATTTTATCAAATTTTGAAAAATGAAAATATTAATATCCCACAAATGACAAATGATATTGAAGTGATTTCTTCACCATTGGCTTCAATTCACCATTATGGAGGTCTTTGTAAGATTTTGTGTCCATACGTGCACAAATGCCAACTTACTAAAAATAGTAACCTTGCCAATTTTAGCCCTTATTGAAAAAGAAAAAATATTTTTGGGTGATGCAAGATTGCTCTTACACCCTGGTCAAAGCGACCTCACTAAACATGTGTTAATACTCATAAATTCATACCATTGAATGTGGCATCAAAATTCAAATTTATTCTGCTTTGACCAGTGAATACTAGAAGGAACAACACAAGATTTGGAAAAGGACAATACTTATGCTCTCAAAAAAGTTGCCAATGGCACCAATCACTTGTATAGTATTAACTATACAGTTAACTATCATTTGATCTTTGATTAACTAGAACTATCTACTATTCACTATAGACTTATTCCAAGTAAGATTTCACTTATTCCAAGCTATAAGCTTGCCATTGATTCATTGTTTGATTGTTGTATTTGATTTGACCAAGAACTTGAAATTATTTTACTACTGTGTATGCTCCCAAAAATGGTTAAACTAATAAATTTTAACCTGGTTGCTGTATATGTAGTTATCAGATACACAATGAAGTACTAAAACACAAACAAATATCACATGTACAAGCATCGTACTAGTACTAGTACAATAAGGTATGTATAGTCATCATACTCATGAATCAACACATGAAATGAGAGAAGCAAAAACACTTTCTACTATTTATCTACAATAATGGATGGTATCCAAATGTACATATAATACACAATAGACTCATAGATGAATTTTAACCACAAAATCAAACACATACATATATATAAATAAATTAATAGTAAGAAGGATAGTTAAAAACAATGGGTTGTGTTGTCATATTTTGCCTAGCACAAAATATCCTAGAAATCCTCTCCTTTCAATAGATAAATCCAATTTGAGAAAGCCCAAATGGAAGGAGGTTTCCCATAGAGAAAACCCAGAAAACTCCCCAAAAACTTCTAAGTTTTTGCCTATCTTTTTGCCTTTGTCAGAAAAAATTAAGTTTGGTGAACCTTTGGTTTGATAGTTCATCAGTTTGCCGATTCATCGGTTCACCGGTTTTGCCGATTAGTTGATTTTCTGACAGGGGCAAAATTGGCTAAGGCAAAGCGGCTGGTGTTCTCTTCAAAGAAGAAAAGGTAAAGGAAGGCAAAGGTTTACCTTTATCGACAAAATATTGGTTCGGCAAACCTTAGGTTCATCAATCAACTAATTCACTGACTGAAGAAAAATTGAAGATAGAGTGGTGGGTGTTCTTTTCTCTAAAGCTAAAAAAACATGTTTGCCTTTGTCAGCAAAATTATGGTTCGGCGAACCTTAAGTTCACCGATCGGCAGGTTCGCTGATCGGTGACTTTGTCAACAAAAGGAAAAGAGAAGGGGCATGATGGCTAAAAAGTCTAAGGCAAAGAGAAAATAAAGGTTATCAACAAATCAGGGAAAACTCAAACTTGCTAAGTGGTTCAAATTCTCCCAAGTTCACCGATTAGGGAATTCGCTAACCAAAGGGGCCCAAAGAGAAAAGGTGAGAAATTGGAAGGCAGGTAAGGTTCACAAAAGCAAAAGTTTTCCGATAAGGCAAAAGTAAGAAGGAAGTTGCCTAAGTTTAGTAAAGAGGAGAATCGTCGATAAGGCGAAGAAAAAGTAAAAGATATCTTGCCGGTGAAATTAGAGGTTCGCAAACCTCCAAGTTTGCCAACAAAAGGTTTAGCCGATGGAGGTTTTACCAATAAGGAAGTAAAAAGGGGGAAAGAAGTAAGGTTTAGGAAAAGTCAATTTCATCAATAAAGGCAAAAATAAAGCAAAAGAGGCCTCGTTCTAAAAAGTAAAGTTTTGTTGATAAGGCAAAAACGGAGATTGCCAATATGGAGCCCGATAAGCTAAGGACAAGGCCAAGTTTGTGGAAGCAGAAATTCGCCAATAAGGCAAAATTCAAAATAGTCAAGGGCAAGCTCGATTCAAGAATTGGGGAATTCACTGACAAGGTGAAAAGTAGCTAAGGGAAAGGCTTCGTTGATGAGTCAGGGGAAAGCCTAACTTGCTAAGTAGTTCAGTTTTCTCATGGTTCACCGATATGTGAAAGAGATGATAAAGGAGGATGGTTGAGTGGAGAAGGTTCGACAAAAGACACTCTTGCCGATAAAGAAAAATGAGGACAAAAGAGGCGCTAGTAGCTTGGTTCGAAAAAGTGGTAGTTTGTCGATAAAGTGAGAAGGAAGAAGATGGAAAAAGTTTGCAAAATTGTAAGTTTACCGAAAAGGCAAAAGCAAAAGAGGCCTAGTTCTGAAAAGTTATATTTTGTCGATAAGGTAAGGCCCGATGGTTATGAAAATGTAGATTTCTCTGACTAAAGCAACGAAGCAGAGTTTGGCTTGATGCAAATCCGCTGATGAAGAAGTTGTGTAGGAATTCAATTTTCCTCAGGATGCCATGACAGATTTTAGAGGTACAACACTTTAGAGTGTTGCAAAAGCTTGCTCCTCCCTAAAATCATGCCATTTTCTCAGGGAGAGGTACCTAACATTCAAAGCTCCACAAGCTAGGGCCGAATAAGGGTAGTTGGAATAGTGATTTTTTCAATGTACGAGTATAGGGAAGGGACAAAATAGATTTGTGGGCCTTCTCGCATAAATGTGCCTAGAACCCATGTGTGCAGGCAATCTCTTTTGTAGGATTGTAGGCTTGTCAAAAGCATGGCCACTACCCCAATTTACAGGTTCCAGCAGAGCTTCTGAGCTAGAAATTTAATGAAGCATGGGTATGTCCTGGGTCATTTGACCAAAATTTAGTGCCCACTGTAGTAGAGTGATGGTGAAATGTTATATATGCATATGAAGATGTATTTATGTTGGTTGATTGTGTTGGGTCACTTCCAAAGGTAGAAAGTTTGTTGCAGGTTCAGACCTTGTGGTTTTCTCCAGAACTGGGTAGATTTGATGGACTGTGCTCTTTTGGTGAGCCTCTCGTGTCTCTGCACTAGGTCAACAATGAAGGAGAGTCTACCATTTTGTGTCTATTTCATGCCTGTAATAATTTTTTCTTCTTTTGTAATGGCTATTTAGCCTCCATGATCAATATAAACTGAAGTTTGTCTCTCATTGTTCTTGCATTGTGTTTATTCAATAGATGCAAACTGTGTCTTGTGGATAAAACAGTCCCTTTCATGCTTTCATCTCTCTGCCTTAACCTCTATTTGAATCCCCATGAGTCTGTGCGATTTCCCTTCAGCTTTTAAGATCATTACTATCTTATGTCAATTACATTCAAACATCCTGAATCTTGGTGCATCATCATTTCCTTTTCTATATTCTCTCTCTCCCTTTTCCTTGGTGATCATTAGAATAGGTCTAGTTGAATTCTCTAGGCCCTAAGATCAGAAAGAGGAACCATCAATCTCTCAAGGTCTGATCTCATTAGCAAGGTCCCACACCTTGAGATTAGTCCCATTGTGTCATTGGAGTGCTTGAACGAGCTTCAAGCAGGGTGTAATTTCACATGACAACAGTTTCTGGCATGCCCGGTGGGAACAGTTTGATGAGCTTTATCATCCATTGAAGGATTTGGTGTGTTCTTCAATGCATTTTTCCATTAAGGGCAGTCTTCTTCAACACCATGGCAACTTTGTTGAACAAATCTACTGGTGCAGCTAGTTCAAGTGCTTAAAGCTTCATCAAGGATCAAGATTTCAGTGGTATTCCTTATCTAACTTGCTTTTAGAAACATCCCAAATCACCTGGCAACTCTTCTTGGTATATATCTAGTTTCCTCTAGATACAGACCCTTTCTTCTCTAATTCAGACATTTTCTATGATTACCTAGCTTGTTGATGTGCTAAAATGTCAAATTTTTATGGGAATTATGGTTATTCACCTCCTAATCAAAACGCAAGTTATTGGCCCCCATACCAGCAATATCAGACCTAAAACACCTCTAATTTTGTCATACAACCCTACAACAATAGAATATCAGCAACCTCATGATGCTTACCTCCCTCCCACACCCACTCATGCTTACTATCAGCCTCAAGAGGCCCCTTTCACTCCAAACCAATATAGTTACCCTCCCAACCCACCTCACTTGGACTATGATTTTGGCAGCATGAGTATCAAAGACCTCATGTTGCATGTTAATAGGATGTTGGATGACATTGATAGAGAGTGAATGTATAGCCATCAACAAGATGAGCTTGCTTATCAGGCTCATCTTCAACAACAACAAATGGAGGAAAAGGAAAGAGCCTATCAGGAAAACTTAGCTTTGCAGATTGCATCTAAAGAAGAACAAATGAGGTAGGTGCTTGCCAATGTCCATAGATTAGAAGCCCAATCAGTTCCCTCCATTCCTAGTTTTAGGCAACCCCTACCTTCTACCCAAGTTCAACCTATAGCAGAAATAACCCCTAAATTCAAGATCCCAAGCTTCAAGCAAGGGAAACCCTCTAAGCCTCCAAAACCACTTTCTAGTTTTAAAATTCCCAATTTCAAAGGCTCTCAGCCTTCATGAGAGCTTGTTCCTGCACAAATTCAGCCTATCACTCTTCAGGAACAACCCTCTCAGGAGGTCCTTCCAGCTCACATTCTATGTTATTCCTCTTGCCCTGACACTATTTCACTTTTCAAAGGTGGACCTGTTGTCTATTAGGCTAATTGGAGAGATGAGCTGAGGAAGGAGATACTTGTAACAAGGGAGTAGCCACTTGCAAATAATAAGCCCTCATGCACTATTAAAACTAAAAATTTAGAATTATTGTAAGAAAAAACTAGGTCTGATTAGTTGGAACAACAATGCATCAAGCATAAGGTTAGTTCTGATTCAGAGGTAGGGTTGAGTCCCTTGGATTTTGGCTCTTTTCAAGAATGTTCCCATGCTGTGAACAAGTTGAATGAAATCAAAGTGTAGAGGAAGCATGGTGAAAAGGTCCAGTCGCAGAGGCAACTGCAACAAAATGCGGTGGAGTTGCAGCCAAACGATGAGGACACGGTGGAGGAGGTCATTGTAGAGTTAGCTCCAAGGGTTGATGATGTCACTCTATTTAATGAACTACCAAACTACACTGAAGATGAAGAAGGCATCCAGATGCCAATATTAACAGTAGTTCTGGAGTAGTAGGAGGGCAGTGAAAATGATGACAGGTTGTTGTAGGTTGAGGCCGAGCGTGACAGTAAAACTCCAGCTCATGAAAAAGAGCATATGAGTGGCCCTATACTAAAGAGTGTAGAGGACTTGGAGGAGGCTCATTTCTAGGATGAGCTTGATGTTTTCTGCTCAAACCTAAGTAGTAAATAGTGCCTCTTGGTGAGGTAGATCATGAATAGTTTGAGTAGATTCAGGAGGCAGTCATTCCTCCAATTAATATACAAGAGCTAGAGCATTCAAACCAGCAACATCAAGAGCTAGAATCAGAGAAAGGGCATGAGATCAATTCTGTTGATTTGCATGTCATTTCAAGGGGATGTCCTATCAGACATCTAGCCCAACTAGATATAGACCATGAAGAGTCATCACTTGTCATGCTTATCCCTGAGCATGAAGTTGAGCATCTAAATAAGTGGGATCAGCCCACTTATCCACTTCCAGGCAGCTGCATCAACTATCAGTTCAAGTGGGTGAGTGAGTTTGTTCTCATTCTAGGGGAAGTATTTTGTCAGTTTGTTGTATGCCCACCCCTCCCTCACCTCCTTTGAGCTGCCCACGGGCATGAAAAGTATTGTAAATTGTTGAGAAAGGGCAGTTATTTTAGAAAACTAGTTAATGGTTTTGTTTAATGTCATTTCTAGTTGGTTAGTTTAGGTTTAGGCTAGTTTTATTTCTATTTTAGGTTTCCCTTCCTCCAAGTGCTTTTGCACATATATCATTCTCATTAGGAGAATGCTTGCCTTGTTTGTTTTGTTCTTGTTTTATGGAGTCATTTTTAGTTTTGTTTGGTCATGAGCCTGCTTTCTTATGACCATGTGCCCAATGGATTGTATAAGGCAGCTAGATCCCTATGTTTAGCAGGCAAACACCCCTACATAGTTGCCAAAATGTTGTCATATTTTGCCTAGCCCAAAATATCCTAGAAATCCCCTCCTTCCATCAAATAAATCTGATCTGAGAAAGCCCAAGTGGAAGGAGGTTTCCCTTAGAGAAAACCTAGAAAAATCACCAAAAAATTCTAAGTTTTTGCCTATCTTTTTGCCTTTGTTGGCAAAAATTTAGTTTGGCAAACCTTTGGTTCGACAGTTTGGTTGTTCGTCAATTCACTACTTTGTCGACAGGGGTATAATTGGCTAAGGCAAAGTTATGGGTGTTCTCTTCAAAGAAGCAAAGGTAAAGAAAGGAAAAGGTTTGCCTTTATCGACAAAATATTAGTTTAGCGAACCTTAGGTTCACCGATTGGCTAATTTACCAACTGAAGAAAAATTGAAGGCAGAGTGATGGGTTTTATTTTCTCTAAAGCTAAAAAAACATGTTTGCCTTTGTCGGCAAACTTATGGTTTGGTGATCCTTAAGTTCATCGATCGGTAGGTTCACTGATCGATGACTTTGCCAACAAAAAGAAAAGAGAAGGGGCATGACGGCGAAAAAGTTGAAGGCAAAGAGAAAAGAAAGGTTATCAACGAATCAGGGAAAACTTGAACTTGCAAAGTGGTTCAAATTTTCCTAGGTTCACCGATTGGGAAATTCGTCGACTCAAGGAGCCAAAAGAGAAAAGGTGAGAAATCAGCAAGCAGGTAAGGTTCACAAAAGCAAAAGTTTACCGATAAGGTAAAAGTAAGAAGGAAGCTGCCTAAGTTCAAAAAAGAAGAGAATCACCAATAAGGCAAAGAAAAAGTGAAAGATAGCTTTGTCAGTGAAATTGGAGGTTCACAAACCTCCAAGTTTGTCGACAAAATGTTTGGCCGATGAAGGATTTGCCAATAAAGCAGTAAAAAGAGGAAAAGAAGTAAGGTTTGGGAAAACTCAATTACACTGATAAAGGTGAAAATAAAGCAAAAGAGGCCTGGTTTAGAAAAGTAAAGTTTTTTTGATAAGGCAAAAAGGGAAATTGCCGATATGGAGCCTATAAGCTAAGGACAAGGCCAAGTTCATGGAAGCAAAAATTTGTCGATAAGGCAAAAGTCAAAAAAGTCAAGGGCAATCTCAGTTTGAGAATTGGGGAATTCACCAAGAAGGCAAAAAGTAGCTAAGGGAAAGGCTTCACTGGGGAGTCAGCAGAAAGCCTAACTTGCTAAGTAGTTTGGTTTTCTCATGGTTCATTGATAGGCGAAAGAGCTGATAAAGGAGGATGGTTGAGTGGAGAAGGCTCGGCAAAAGACACTTTTGTCGACAAAGAAAAATGAGAACAAAAGATACACTAGGAGCTTGATTTGAAAAAGCGGCAGTTTGTTGATAAAGTGAGAAGGAAGAAGATGGAAAAAGTTTGCAAAATTGTAAGTTTACCGATTTAAGGCAAAAGTAAAAGAGGCCTGGTTCTGAAAAGTTATACTTTGCCGATAAGGTAAGGCCCAATGGTTATGGAAATGAAAATCCGTTGATGAAGAAGTTGTATAGGAATTCAAATTTCCTTAGGATGCCATGACAAATTTTAGAGGTACAACACTTTAAAGTGTTGTAAAAGCTTGCTCCTCCTTGAAATCATGCCATTTTCTCAAGGAGAGGTACCCAACATTCAAAGCTCTACATGCTAGGGCCGAATGAAGGTAGTTGGAATAGTGAATTGTTCAATGCGCTAGTACATGGAAGGGACAAAACAGATTTGGAGACCTTCTCTCATAAATGTGTCTAGCACCCATGCATGCAGGAAATCTCTTTTGCAGGTTTGCAAGCTTGTCAGAAGCATGGCCAACATCCCAATTTACAGGTTCTAGCAGAGCTTCTAAGCCAGAAATTTAATGAAGCATGGGTATGTCCTGGGTCATTTGACCAGAATTTAGTGCCCATTGTAGTAGAGTGATGATGAAATGTTATATATGCATATGAAGATGTATTTATGTTGGTTGGCTGTGCTAGGTCACTTCTAGAGGTAGAAAGTTTGTTGTAGGTTTAGACCTTGTGATTTTCTCTAGAACTAGGCATATTTGATGGACTATGCTCTTTTGTTGAGCCTCTTGTGTCTTTGTACTAGTTCAATAATAAAGGAGAGTCTACCATTTTGTGTCTATTTCACACTTGTAACAAATTTTTCTTTTGTAATTGCTATTTAGCCTCTATGATCAATATAAATTGATGTTTGCCTCTCTCATTGTTCTTGCACTATGTTTATTTGATAGATGCAAACTGTGTATTAGGGATAAAACGGTCCCTTTCATGCTTTCATCTCTCTCCCTTAACCTCTATTTGAATCCCCATGAGTGTACAATTTCCCTTGAGCTTTTGAGATCATTACTGTGTTATGTTAGTTGCATTCAAACATTCTGAATCTTGGTGCATCACCATTTCTTTTTCTGCATTCTCTCTCTCTCCCTTTTCCTTGGTGATCATTATAATAGGTTTAGTTGAATTCTCTAAGCCTTAAGTTCAGAATGAGGAACCAACCTTCTCTAGAGGTCTGATCTCATAACCAAGGTCCCACACCTTGAGATCCATCCCATTGTGTCATTGGAGTGCTTGAACGAGCTTCAAGCAGGGTGTAGTTTCACATGACAATAGTTTCTGGCACACCCAGTGGGACTAGTTTCATGAGCTTTATCATCCATTGAAGGATTTGGTGTGTTCTTCAGTGCAGTTTGCCATTCAGGGTAGTCTTCTTCAACACTGTGACAACTCTGCTGAACAAATCTACTGGTGCAGCCAGTTCAAGTGCTTAAAGCTTCATCAAGGATCAAGATTTCAATGGTATTCCTAGTCTAACTTGCTTTCAGAAGCATCTCAAATCATCTGGAGACTCTTCTTGGTATGTATCTAGTTTCCTCTAGAAGCAAACCCTTTTTTCTCTAATTCAGATATTTTCTATGATTACCTAGCTTTTTGATGTGCTAAAATGTTAAATTTTTATGGGAATTATGGATATTCTCCTCCTCTTAATCAAAATGCAAGTTATTGGCCCACATATAGGCAATATCAAACCCAAAACACCTCTAATTTTATGCCATACAACCCTACAACAATAGAATATCAGCATCCTCATGATGCTTACCTCCCTCTGACCCCCACTCATACTTTCTATCAACCTCAAGAGGCCCCTTTTGCTCCAAACCAATATAGTTACCCTCCCAAACCACCTCACTTGGACTATGATTTTAGCAACATGAGTATCAAAGACCTCATGTTGCACATTAATAGGATGTTGGATGACATTGACAGAGAGCGAATGTATAACCAACAGCAAGATGAGCTTGTTTATTAGGCTCATCTTCAACAACAACAAATGGAGGCAGAGGAAAGATCCTATCAGGAAAACTTAGCTTTGCAGATTATATCTAAAGAAGAATAGATGAGGCAGCTGCTTGCTAATGTCTAGAGATTAGAAGCCCAATCAGTTCCCTCCATTCCCAATTTTAGGCAACCTCTCCCTTCTACCCAAGTTCAACCTATAGCAGAAATAACCCCTAAATTCAAGATCCCAAGATTTAGGCAAGGGAAACCCTTTGAGCTTCCAAAACCACTTTCTAGTTTTAAAATTTCCAATTTCAGAGGCTCCCAACCTTCACAAGAGCTTGTTCCTACACAAATTCAACCTATCACTCTTCAGGAACAACCCTCTTAAGAGGTCCTTCTAGGTCACATTCTGTGTTATTCCTCTTGCCCTGACACTATTTCACTTTTCAAAGGTGGACCTATTGTTTATCAGGCTAATTAGAGGGATGAGCTGAGGAAGGAGATACTTGCAAATAATGAGCCCTCCTGCACTATTAAAACTAAAAATTTAGACTTACTGCAAGAAAAAACTAGGTCCGATCAGTTGGAACAGCAATGCATCAAGCATAAGGTTAGTGTTGATTCAGAGGTAGGGTTGAGTCCCTTGGATTTTACCTCTTTTGAAGAATTTTCCCATGTTGTGAACAAGTTGAATGAATTAGAGTGTGTGCTTCTAGATTAGATTGTGTGTAGCTTTTCTTGATCTAAAAAAGTTGCACACAGTCTAATCCAGAAGAACACACTCTAACTCATCATGGACTGTGGAAATATCATGTCTATAAAGTTGAATGAAATCAAAGTTCAGAGGAAGCATGGTCAAAAGGTCCAGTCGTAAAGGCAATTCCAACAAAATGCAGTGGAGTTCAGCCAAAGGATGAAGATGCTGTGGAGGAGGTCACTGCAGAGTTAGCTCCAAGGGTTGATGATGTCACTCTATTTGACGAACTACCCAATTACATTGAAGATGAAGAAGGCATGTAGATGCCAATATTAATAGCAATTCTAGAGAAGCAGGAGGGCAGTGAAAATGATGGCAGGTTGTTATAGGTTGCGGCCCAACATGACAGTAAAATTCTAGCTCATGAAGAAGAGCATATGAGTGGCACTATACTGAAGAGTGTAGAGGACTTGGAGGAGGCTCATTTCTAGGATGAGCTTGATGTTTTCTGCTTAAACCTGATTAGTAAATTAGTGCCTCTCAGTGAGGCAGATCATGAGTAGTTTGAGCAGATTGAGGAGGCAGTCATTCCTCCAATTGATATACAAGAGCCAGAGCATTCAGACTAGTAACATCAAGAGCTAGAATCAGATCAAAGGCATGAGATCAACTCAGTTGATTTGCATGTTATTTCAAGGGGTATCTTATCAGACATCTAGCCCAGCTAGATACGGACCATGAGGAGTCACCACTTGTCATGCTTACCCCTGAACATGAAGTTGAGCATCCAAATAAGTGGGATCAGGCCACTTATCCACTTCCAAGTAGCTGCATCAACTATTAGTTCACGTGGGTGATTGAATTTGTTCTCATTCTAGGGGAAGTGTTTTGTCAGTTTGTTGTACGCCTGTTAGCACTCATTTTAACCTGGGGGTTGATTTTTCATGTTTAGGGGGTTTCTTCATTTGAACCCTATATCTTCTTGCCCATTTTCCTAAGTGTTGGACCTCCTCGGCATTGTTCAGCTGCAGCATCATATTTTCTTTGAGGAGGAAGTCATCATCATCTTGTCTTCGATGATGGTCCGCATCATCATGTTTTCTGTCGACTTGTTTTTCATCAGGATCATCATATTTCAATATCGGGTGATGTTTGGATATCATCCTGATCCTGCTGATGAGCTATAGTGTGCCTTGATTTTCTTGCGGGGGTGATTTTTCAAGTATCCGGTGATCTTCCAATTATCACCTTGCCCTTTTATGATGATGATGTCACCCCGATCTTCTGAAGGGGTTATTCTCTGAGTTGTTCGACCTGACTTGTTTTTTCTTAAGGGTCGTCATCATCATCATCATATTTCCAGTTATCGCCGTGATGCTTGCGAGGGTCATCATATTTTCTGCCTGCATGATATTTCGCCGGGCTGATATTTTTATCATCGGGTGATCTTGGTTATGATCATCCTGATGATGTTGTTGAAGAGTTCTAAGTATGACCCGATATTCACTGGGGTCATCATATTTTGAACGTCAGGATGATCTTAGTCAATATCATCCTGATGTTGTTGTATTACTTCATGTTCGTTGTTTTATCATCCTGATGATGCTGACGTCATTCTTATGTCGGGGTGATATCTATTTCTCTGCCTATCTGCATCATGATATTTCTGAAGGAGGGGGTGATATTTTCATTTTTGAATATCACCCGGATGTATGTTTGTTCCAGCGTCATGATGATGCTGATATCAAGGAGATATCCGCCTGCCGGCTTCGTGTATTATCTAGTGGGGGGTGATCTTTTCAAATATCTGGCGTATTCATCTATCACCCCGATCTTATAGTGGAGCTACAGTGCAGCATGATATTTGTGCATCAGGATGATATTTCCAAATATCCAGTTATCTTCCAAATATCATCCTGATGTCGATATGATGATGATGTCATCAAGGTCTGGGGGGGGTCATATTTCTAACACTGATCATCTTGTGAAGATCCCCCGATATTTGTAAACATGATGATGACGTCATCCGGATATGAGGAGGTGCGCAGTAGGTAGATATGATGATGACGTCAGCAGGATATGACGGTGACGTCATCAGGATGTTCATCGGCCAGACTTTTGGTATAGGCTAAGCAGGAGGATGTTCCTCCGATGGATCAGGTTGTGCCGATGAAGGCGATTATGATGCAGATTATATTGCGATGATGATGCTGACGTCAGGGTGATATTTCAAGCGACAGGATATCATGTTGTTGGAGGATGATGATGAAGTCTTATACTAGTGTCGTCAGGAGCAAAAGCATCGACATTATATATGCTCGTGGCCTAGTATATAAAGTGTTGAAAAGGTCACCGCAGGGTGCATGTGGGATAATTGATATCCTGCATATTTTCAAATATCATGACGATGAATCTTGGCGGGAAATGGTTGTGATGCAGAGTTTGACGTTTTCCTGAGGCCGCGGGTTGGTGCGCCATTAATGGCGAAGGTTACAGAGGTATGGGCGGATCTGGTACCCGATTGAAGGTGTACATCAATGGACAGTGGCGCAGGGCTCGAGGTTTCTTCCTGTCTCCTCCCCTACCTACTGCATTCATGTTTGGGCACCAATCTGGTAATGCGTTGAGCGCCATTTTTCTGATACTGTGTATCTGGCGGGATTTTTGGTCAGCCATGTAATTAATTGCTGTGGCACACTACCTGGCTGTTATAAGCAGGAAGTGTTACTCATTTTTGGTTGTTGAAAGTTGAAGATTTTTGGCTCTGTAATTCAAAACAAGCTGATCTGGTTGCTCTATACAGCTTAACCTGTGAGTTTATGTATCTCTTGTTGTATGTTTTTGGCATGAACCCACTGATTTCATGATTAATCTTATATGAGAAATGCTATCTTAGCATGTGTTTTGTTAATTCTGTCTCCAGTATTGCATGTATTCTTCTTCTGAATCTAGATATTTGGGTAATGTTTAGATTCTAGAGCATAGAATTCCTATGTTGAATGTCTGATCTTTTAACTTCTGCTCAAGGGGTAGATTAAACTGTTTTCAGGTTGAACATTGGGAAGGGTATACTGCAGTAGGGATGCCATAAGTAGAGATAACTTAACACTCTGTATTGGGAGATATCTGTAAGGTAGGTATCACATATATCCCCCTGAAATCTAGTTTTAGCTGTTCATGCTGATCATTCACAGGTGTATGTCTACTGACTCCAGGCCCTGGATAGGCACCAATCTTGCTTTGATTTTGTGTTACAACCATGTCCAGCTTTGCATCCAAACTTAAACTCCAAATCAAAATCTAAAACAACCATTAGGACATTAGAATTAGTTTTAGGATCCTCAGTCCTCTGTCTACAACTGCAAATAGGCCCAAAGCTAGCCCCTTTGCTCTTATCTTTCAGTTTTGGTCTACTTACAGGAGGACTTATCTGCTTTCTGTCAGCATCCTAGCCTTTGTATGCATATCCTCATGGATGTTGAGTAGGGAATACCCCCCTAGGTTTTGCAGAGCCTGAAGAAGAAGAGGAGATAAAATATAGAGTCTATCTCCTACACTGTTGGCCCCTGGCCCAGAGATCCTGTTGATCACTGATGGCTACCTTGTAGGGAAATCTGGGAATAAGCATCCAGTCTGGGAAAAAACCAACAGAAATTGGCGACTCTGCTGGGGAATTTGTGAAAGAACCCTGGTTTTCAAAAGAAAACAATTCCTAGTAATAGGTGGCAACTCCGAAGTAATCTCCCAACCGGTCAAAGTAAAATTTATATGCAGGGGAGAAGATCCCAACAAAATCCTTTATTTGAAGAGTTACCAGTAACAAGAAGAATGATGTACAAAAGAAAGGGAGCTGTCTCAGTTAGTCATGAGGGTTCCCCCAGAAAAAATCATGATGTACAAGATAACCCTAGGCCATCAGGACAGCATGTGCCTTACTTTTCAAATGCAGAAGCTGATATTCAAGGTGCATATGAGAGGCAACAGGGTGGTAGCATGAGAATGAGGTCAGAGGTGTTCCAAGAACGCCCATTTCTAGACCCTAGTGAAAGGTTTGAAGAGGCAGAGTCTCTGAGGGATGATGAAGATGATGACCAGAATGGTATGAGACCATCTACCTCCAGGCCTAAGGATGAACAGTTAGCTGAAGAAATCAGAAGTCTAAGAGCAGAACTAGAATATCTACAAGCCATGAAAATCAGAGATGATATGAAGCAGAAAGTGCAAGCTCTAAGAACTGCCCAAAATGATTCAGTTCCTACCCTAGAGAATGCAAATGTGCAGAGACATCAGCAAAGAAATGAAGTGCAACATCAGCATAATGATGAGAGACAAAATGTGAATGATACTAGGATACCACTGAACAATGTAGGAAACCAGAATGCAAATAGAAATGTTAATGTTAATCAGTTAAACAGACAGCCCATGCAGTTAGATAGATTCAGGCAGCTGGTGTTTGATGGTATTCCTGGGTATCCTAACCCCATTAATAAGCATCTGAGGCTGCAAGTGCCTAAATTTTCAGGAAACAACACTGTGTCAGGAGAAGATCATCTAAAAGCCTTTCAAAATGTCATGGATAACTTTGAGGTTGAACATGAGGATGTTTTCATGAAGTCATTCATGCAATCCTTAATAGATGAGGCAAGAGAATGGTACAAGAATCTGCCTGACCGGAGTATTTCATCATGGGATGATTTTAAAAGGATGTTCAAGGAGCAATATGGTGACAAAACTGACCCTAGCTTTTTTGTAAATGAGTTCACCAGTATCACTAAAGGGTCAAATGAGCAGGTTGCAGATTTTAATGTAAGATTTACTAAAGTGTTAAACAAATTGCCACATCACATGAGGCCAAATGAACCAATGTGCATAATATTGTATATCAATGCCTTTGATGCAAAAACTGCATATGGATTAAGAGATAAAGGTCCTGCTACTCTCAGGGATGCTTTCAGAATTGCAGTGAATATTGAAAACAACAGGAAAGCATCGGGCAAGACAAATAGAAGGGATGATGTAAAAATTCTGCAGAATCCAAACAAGCCTCAGAACACTCAAGGTAATACATCTGCCCCTGAAGATAAGATAGACAAATTGGCAAATGTTGTTAAGGACCTAAGCTATAGATTAGCTAGAAGTGAAAAAGGGATGGGTCCTGATAGGCAAGTCTATCAAAGGCAGGAAAAGAGGCCATCATTGCATGATATGCCTTATAACACCAATTGGCATGATGGTAAGCCTGTATTCCCACGTAACAACACAAATCAGAGAGCTCAACATGTCAAAGAAACTCCTGATCCTCTAAAGAAAGCTATAAATATTGTTGATGATGATCCATGGTGTATAATTTGTCAGATGCCACATTCACAGTCACAGTGTATGATTGCTCAATCCTTGTATGATAATGCTACATCTTGTAATGAATGCAATGAGCCACATCATGTGCAAGATGACGATGTTAATATGATGTCCATAGGTAATGGATACACTTTTTATGATGCTGATGAGAATACAGATCATCAAATTCAGGCCTGCCAACAGTTCCCGTATGATGAAGATAATGAAGATAACTATGTGTATGCTCAGAACTCACACAATTTTCTGAGTAACCTACAACGACCTTCTGATGAGGAAATTAGAGCCTTCACAGCTGCAGCAGTTGCTCAAGTCAAAAGCAACTACAATCTCAGAGGTAAAAATCAAGTAGGCAGCCCACATCAGCTAGAAGATATCTCTGCAGGTCAGCTAGTGCATGGTCATAAAGGAATTGAACCACAAAAAAGGCAGTGGGTAAATAATAAACAGAATTTTAGACATAGAACAGGTCATGAATCTCAAGGACCAGAAAATAAAATCCCTCAGGCTGAAGATCAAAGTAAAGGTTCCCAAGACAAGAATGATGATCAGGGAACTATGAAAGTAAAAGCTAAATCAACTCAGGATAAAAACAAGATTGTGGAGCAAGCTACAACTGTTATACAAAATTATGCTCCATTTGATATAGCTCAGATCCTCTCTCAGGTATAAGTCTCTGTTCCACTTATGGAACTCATGAAAGTGGAAGAGATCAAGAATAGGACAATATCCCTAATCTCGCTAAACAAAATATTCAGACCCAGGGTGAGAAACATGTCATGTGTAATGAAGAAGATGAGGCTCCTGAAGTCTATTTAGGAGTGACTATGACAAAGTGTCCTTCACAGGTGGAACCATTTTATGTTTCCCTGGTTATAAATGGAAAAATAATTAGAAATTGTATGCTTGACTCTGGAGCATCTACAAATGTCATGCCTTTGGCCATCATGCAACAAACTGGATTGAAAATTGACAAGGCATGTGGAAAATGTTATGCTATGGATGCCAGAGAGGTACTAGTTATTGGAATCATGAAGGATGTAGATTTCAAACCAGCAGCATTTCCTGAAAAGAGATATAAAATGAATATAACAGTGGTTGACATCAAGCCACAGTATGGTATGTTGTTGTCAAGAAGATGGGCAGCACTAATTGGTGGAAGTATGCAGCTGGACCTGTCATATGCCATGATTCCAATGAATGGCAGGGATGTTAAGCTAATCAGAGAACAAAGATCATCAGAGACAGTGGAAGACCAAGAAGCAGAGGAACATGTATGCTTTGTAGACACTGACTGTGATAACTTCAAGGTTGTCTCAGATGATACAGAAGATAAAGAAAAAAATGTATGCATTGAAGAGCTGGATCAGCAAGGCTTATGGACCATGTTTTTTGATGGAGCTTGTGCAAAAGAAGGCTCTGGAGCTGGAGTTATTTTCCTGTCTCCAACTGGTAAGCTCCTCAAATTCTCTTTCTTGCTGAGGTTTGATTGCACAAACAACATTGCAGAATATGAGGCTTTACTCTTAGGCCTAAATATTGCTCTCAAACATGGAATTAAAATGTTAAGAGTATTTGGGGATTTTGAGCTGATTGTATCCCAAATTAGAGATAAGTATGCTTCAAAAAATAAAAGATTGAAACAATACAAGCATGTTGTTTGGGATACCATTGAACTATTTGATGCATTTTCAATAGGCTGGGTAGAGAGGTCAAAGAATGTTATGGCTGATTTCTTAGCCAATGTTGCAATAAGGCCAGATGACATCACTCTGTCAGGTGTTACAAATGTAGAAGTTAAAATTAGGCCTGCAGTACCAGAAAATATATGCAGTTGGCAAGTGTTTAATGATGATAGGGACTTGTTGAAATTTTTGCACTGCATAGATGAATATGAGAATCAAGAAATTGATTTCCAAGCTTTTGTAGAGACTATAGATGGAAAAGAAACTCTTGTGGGAAAAGAGATAATTCAATTGAAGACTAATAAAATTCCCAGAGGGTTGGTAGCTTTGGAAAGAGCTTTTGACAGTAGAGATAAATTGGTCACAAGGACATCTCCCACAAATAAGGAAGATTTAGAAGAGATAAATTTGGGGACATCTCAGGCCCCTCAGAAGGTATACATTGGTAAACAGCTCAAACCACACATTAGGAGTATGTTGATTGCATTACTGAAAAAGTATAAACATGTTTTTGCTTGGTCATATAAGGACCTAAAAGCCTATAGGGAATATTTATTCCAGCATGAGATCCCATTGAAGCCTGGAGCTAAGCCATTTAGACAAAAGCAAAGACCTATTAATCCTACCTTAGCTCCCAAGATGCAAGAAGAACTCAAAAGGCTCAGGGAAGCTGGAATAATTGTGCCAATCAGGCATTCAACTTGGGTGTCTAACCTTGTCCCAGTCAGAAAAAAGAATGGTGATATTAGGCTTTGTGTTGACTTCAGGAACTTGAATGTATCCTCTTTAAAGGATAACTATCCATTGCCTAATATGGAAGCTATGTTGCAGAGAGTGACTGGTTGTGAACTCTTATCCATGATGGATGGATTTTCAGGGTATAATCAGGTGAAGGTAAAGGAATCAGAACAGTATAAGACCGCCTTTACCACTCCATGGGGAACTTATGTGTATGTTAGAATGCCCTTCGGACTAACCAATGCAGGTGCTACATTTCAAAGAGCAATGGATGTTGCTTTTGCAGGGTTGATTGATTCAATCCTGGCTGTATATCAGGATGACTTGACTGCTTACTCAAAGAAAGAAGAGCAGCATTGTTTGCATCTGGAGCAGATTTTCATAAGAGCACTAGAGTATGGTATTTCTTTAAATCCAAAGAAGTGTGCCTTTGGGGTAGTTGAAGGAAAGCTCCTGGGACATATTGTTTCCAAGGATGGAGTCAGGATAGATCCAGAGAGAGTGGCTGCTATTGACAGAATTCAAATGCCAAAAACTGTAAAAGGAGTTCAGTCCTTCTTTGGACAGATAAATTTTGTTAGGAGATTTGTTCCCAACTTTGCAGAAACCACAAGGAACATTTCCAAGATGATGAAGAAGGATGCAACTGTCCACTGGGAAAGGGAAGCAATAGAATCATTTCAGAGTATCAAAGAGGCAATCAAGATGGCCCCTGTTCTTAAATCTCCTGATTTTTCTAGGCCATTCCAAGTATTTTCATTTGCTTCCTTTCATACTGTTGCTGCATGTTTGCTACAGAAAAATGAAGATGGTTTTGAACAGCCCATCGCTTTCTTCAGTATGTCCTTGCAGGCCTCTGAGTTGAAGTATGATATTATGGAAAAATAGGTATATGCACTAGTCAGAGCCATCAAAAGTTTTAGACCATACTTGGTAGGATCATATATAATTGCATATGTACCCCATGCAGCAGTCAAAGACATATTCACTCAGCAGGAGGTGACTGGAAGAAGGTGCAGATGGATAAACAAACTGCAAGAGTTCAACATAGACATACAAGTTACCAAGTTGATAAGAGGACAAGGATTAGCCAAGATGATGGCACAGTCAAACTTGGAAGCATGCCAAGTTAATGCAGTCCAAGATGAGAGTGTAAATGTATCAGGATCTGAATGGTACAAGGATATTATCTACTACTTGCAAAATCTGAATTGTCCTTCCCATTTCAGTGAAAGTCAAAAGAGGACTTTAAAGTTACATGCAATCAGGTATGTTATTGTTCAAGGTGAGCTATACTGGAAAAACCCTGATGGTGTGCTGCTGAGATGTGTGGATGAGGATATGGCTAACAATGTTTTGATTGATATGCATAAAGGATTGTGTGGTGGACATTATACTGCCCAAACAACAGCTCATAAAATTCTCAGGGAATGATATTGGTGGCCCACTCTCTTTTCAGATGCACAAAAGTTAGTGAGGAAGTGTGACCCTTGCCAAAGATTTTTAGGAAAGCTGAAATATGATGGTGCTTTACCCCTCAGAACTGTAACTGTGGATGCTCCATTTCAGCAATGGGGAATTGACTTCATAGGGAAAATTGCAGACAAATCAAGTGGGGGACACAGTTGGATTTTGGTGGCAACTGATTACTTTACCAAATGGGTTGAGGCCATTCCAACTAAGAGAGCTACAAGTAGGGTGGTGACAGATTTCATGCTAGAAAATATTATCATCAGGTTTGGAGTACCATTCAAGATAGTCACTGATAATGCTATGTGCTTCAGATCAGGTGAATTTGTTGATTTTTGCAACAGGTATGGGATAAATCTATCATATACATCACCATATCACCCACAAGGGAATGGTCAAGCAGAATCAAGCAATAAAAGCATCATGAAAATTATCAAGAGGATATTGGACAAGAATAAGAGAGCTTGGGACTCAAAATTGAACTTAGCAATATGGGCTGACAGAGTGACAGTAAAAAGGGCTATTGGGATGTCACCCTTTGAGCTAATATATGGTGCATCAGCTAGATTGCCCATAAACAATCTCCTACCAGTTTACAGATTCATTCAGGAAAATGATGAGGAGATTGAAGATTCCATGACAGAAAGAGTGAATCAGCTGGTTGCATTGGATGAAAACAGAAGGAAAGCCCATCAGATCAATCTCAAAAGACAACAAGATGTGAAATATCAATTTGACAGGAGAACTACAAAAAGGAAGTTTCAAGTCAATGATCTGGTGCTCATTTGGAATGCAAAAGGTCAAGAAAAGGGTAAACATGGTAAATTTGAACCCTTATGGATGGGCCCATATCAGATTTGTAGTGCTCATGGGGAGGATTCTTATTTCCTCCAGGCCCTAGATGGTGAAGTTCTGGAATTGCCTGTGCATGGCCAATTCCTTAAGTTCTATTTTGCATAAATGACTTGTTGCTGTGCACATTTGTAAAAAACATGTATGTAGTGTAAATGCCTTGTACAGCTCGTGCTTTTTGGCTTTTTGTCTGGTCTGCCCGAAGATCTGGTTCTCGCTGCAGGTTTTCACCTGCACGTCCCCATTCGGAGCCAGTGTTAGCACTCATTTTAACCTGGGGGTTGATTTTTCATGTTTAGGGGGTTTCTTCATTTGAACCCTATATCTTCTTGCCCATTTTCCTAAGTGTTGGACCTCCTCGGCATTGTTCAGCTGCAGCATCATATTTTCTTCGAGGAGGAAGTCATCATCATCTTGTCTTCGATGATGGTCCGCATCATCATGTTTTCTGTCGACTTGTTTTTCATCAGGATCATCATATTTCAATATCGGGTGATGTTTGGATATCATCCTGATCCTGCTGATGAGCTACAGTGTGCCTTGATTTTCTTGCGGGGGTGATTTTTCAAGTATCCGGTGATCTTCCAATTATCACCTTGCCCTTTTATGATGATGATGTCACCCCGATCTTCTGAAGGGGTTATTCTCTGAGTTGTTCGACCTGACTTGTTTTTTCTTAAGGGTTGTCATCATCATCATCATATTTCCAGTTATCGCCGTGATGCTTGCGAGAGTCATCATATTTTCTGCCTGCATGATATTTCGCCGGGGTGATATTTTTATCATCGGGTGATCTTGGTTATGATCATCCTGATGATGTTGTTGAAGAGTTCTAAGTATGACCCGATATTCACTGGGGTCATCATATTTTGAACGTTAGGATGATCTTAGTCAATATCATCCTGATGTTGTTGTATCACTTCATGTTCGTTGTTTTATCATCCTGATGATGCTGACGTCATTCTTATGTCGGGGTGATATCTATTTCTCTGCCTATCTACATCATGATATTTCCAAAGGAGGGGGTGATATTTTCATTTTTGAATATCACCCGGATGTATGTTTGTTCCAGCGTCATGATGATGCTGATATCAAGGAGATATCCACCTGCCGGCTTCGTGTATTATCTAGTGGGGGGTGATCTTTTCAAATATCTGGCGTATTCATCTATCACCCTGATCTTATAGTGGAGCTACAGTGCAGCATGATATTTGTGCATCAGGATGATATTTCCAAATATCTGGTTATCTTCCAAATATCATCCTGATGTCGATATGATGATGATGTCATCAAGGTCCGGGGGGGTCATATTTCTAACACTGATCATCTTGTGAAGATCCCTCGATATTTGCAAACATGATGATGACGTCATCCGGATATGAGGATGTGCGCAGTAGGCAGATATGATGACGACGTCAGCAGGATATGACGGTGATGTCATCAGGATGTTCATCGGCCAGACTTTTGGTATAGGCTAAGCAGGAGGATGTTCCTCCGATGGATCAGGTTGTGCCGATGAAGGTGATTATGATGCAGATTATATTGCGATGATGATGCTAACGTCAGGGTGATATTTCAAGCGACAGGATATCATGCTGTTGGAGGATGATGATGAAGTCTTATACTAGTGTCGTCAGGAGCAAAAGCACCAACATTATATATGCTCGTGGCCTAGTATATAAAGTGTTGAAAAGGTCACCGCGGGGTGCATGTGGGATAATTGATATCCTGCATATTTTCAAATATCATGACAATGAATCTTGGCGGGAAATGGTTGCGATGCAGAGTTTGACGTTTTCTCGAGGCCACGGGTTGGTGCGCCATTAATGGCGAAGGTTGCAGAGGTATGGGCGGATCTGGTACCCGATTGAAGGTGTACATCAACGGACAGTGGCGCAGGGCTCGAGGTTTCTTCTTGTCTCCTCCCCTACCTGCTGCATTCATGTTTGGGCGCCAATCTGGTAATGCGTTGAGCGCCATTTTTCTGATACTATGTATCTGGCGGGATTTTTGGTCAGCCATGTAATTAATTGCTGTGGCACACTACCTGGCTGTTATAAGCAGGAAGTGTTACTCATTTTTGGTTGTTGAAAGTTGAAGATTTTTGGCTCTGTAATTCAAAACAAGCTGATCTGGTTGCTCTGTACAGCTTAACCTGTGAGTTTATGTATCTCTTGTTGTATGTTTTTGGCATGAACCCACTGATTTCATGATTAATCTTATATGAGAAATGCTATCTTAGCATGTGTTTTGTTAATTCTGTCTCTAGTATTGCATGTATTCTTCTTCTGAATCTGGATATTTGGGTAATGTTTAGATTCTAGAGCATAGAATTCCTATGTTGAATGTCTGATCTTTTAACTTCTGCTCAAGGGGTAGATTAAACTATTTTCAGGTTGAACATTGGGAAGGGTATACTGCAGTAGGGATGCCATAAGTAGAGATAACTTAACACTCTGTATTGGGAGATATCTGTAAGGCAGGTATCACATATATCCCCCTGAAATCCAGTTTTAGCTGTTCATGCTAATCATTCACAGGTGTATGTCTACTGACTCCAGGCCCTGGATAGGCACCAATCTTGCTTTGATTTTGTGTTACAACCATGTCCATCTTTGCATCCAAACTTAAACTCCAAATCAAAATCTAAAACAACCATTAGGACATTAGAATTAGTTTTAGGATCCTCAGTCCTCTGTCTACAACTGCAAATAGGCCCAAAGCTAGCCCCTTTGCTCTTATCTTTCAGTTTTGGTCTACTTACAGGAGGACTTATCTGCTTTCTGTCAGCATCCCAGCCTTTGTATGCATATCCTCATGGATGTTGAGTAGGGAATACCCCCCTAGGTTTTGCAGAGCCTGAAGAAGAAGAGGAGATAAAATATAGAGTCTATCTCCTACACTGTTGGCCCCTGGCCCAGAGATCCTGTTGATCACTGATGGCTACCTTGTAGGGAAATCTGGGAATAAGCATCCAGTCTGGGAAAAAACCAACAACTCCCACCCCTCCCCCACCTCTTTTTAGCTACCCACGGGCATGAAAAGCATTGTAAATTATTGAGAAAGGGCAATTATTTTGAAAAACTAGTTAATGGTTTTGTTTAATGTTATTTCTAGTTGGTTAGTTTAGGTTTAGGTTAGTTTTATTTCTATTTTAGGTTTCCCTTCCTCCAAGTGCTTTTGCACATGTATCATTCTCATTAGGAGAATGCTTGCCTTGTTTGTTTCGTTCTTTTTTTTAGAGCCATTTTAGTTCCGTTTGGTTATGTGGCTACTTTCTTTTGACCCTGTGCCCAATGGATTGTGTAAGGCAGGTAGATCCATGTGTTTAGCAGGTAAACACCCTTGCATAGTCACCAAAATGTTGTCATATTGTGCCTAACCCAAAATATCCCAGAAACCCCCTCCTTCCATTAGATAAATCTGATATGAGAAAGCCCAAATGGAAGGAGGTTTCCCTTAGAGAAAACCCAGAAAAATCCCCCAAAAATTCTAAGTTTTTTCCTATCTTTTTGCCTTTGTCAGCAAAAATTTAGTTTGGCAAGCCTTTGGTTTGGTGGTTCGCCGATTCACTAGTTTGCCAACAGGGACAGAATTGGCTAAGGTAGAGCGATGGGTGTTCTCTTCAAAGAAGCAAAGGTAAAGAAAGGACAAGTTTTTCCTTTATTGACAAAATATTGGTTCGGCGAACCTTAGGTTCACCGATAGGCTAATTCATGGCTGAAAAAAAATCGAAGGAGTGACAGGTTTTCTTTTCTCTAAAGCTAAAAAAAGACATGTTTGCCTTTGTCAGCAAACTTATGGTTTGGTGAACCTTAAATTCACCAATCGGCATCTTTGCCGACAAAAGGAAAAGAGAAGGGGCATGACAGTGAAAAAGTCTAAGGCAAAGAGCAAAGAAAGGTTATCGGTGAATTAGGGAAAACTTGAACTTGCTATGCCAGTTCAAATTTCCCAGGTTCACTGATTGGGGAATTGATCGACCAAAGGGGCCCAAAGAGCAAAGGTGAGAAATGAATAGCAGATAAGGTTTGCAAAAGTAAAAGTTTGCTGATAAGGCAAAAGTAAGAAGGAAGCTGTCTAAGTTTGGAAAAGAGGAGAATCGCCGATAAGGTGAAGAAAAAGTGAAAGATAGATTTTACAGAAGGTTTGGTCGATGAAGGATTTGCTGATAAGGCAGTAAAGAGGGGAAAAAACAAGGTTTGGGAAATGTCAATTTCCCCAATAAAGGCGAAAATAAAGCAAAAGAGGCCTAGTTTTGAAAAGTAAAGTTTTGTCGATAAGGAAAAAAGGGAAATTATCGATATGCTGCCGATAAGCTATGGACAAGGCCAAGTTCATGGAATCAAAAATTTGTCGATAAGGTGAAAGTGAAAAAAGTCAAGGGCAAGCTCAGTTTGAGAATTGGGGAATTCACCGACAAGGCAAAAAGTAGCTAAGCTTCGTCAGTGAGTCAGCGGAAAGCCTAACTTGCTAAGTAGTTTGGTTTTCTCATGGTTCACCGACAGGTGAAAGAACCAATAAAGGAGGATGGTTGAGTGGATAAGGTTCAGAAAAAGACACTTTTGCCAACAAAGAAAAATGAGGACAAAAGAGGCACTAGGAGCTTAGTTAAAAAAAGTGGCAATTTACCAATAAAGTGAGAAGGAAGAAGATGGAAAAAGTTAGCAAAATTGTAAGTTTACTGATAAGGCAAAACAAAAAGAGGCCCAGTTCTGAAAAGTTATATTTTGCTAATAAGGTAAGGTACGATGGTTATTAAAATGCATATTTCTCCAACTAAAGTAACGAAGTAGAGTTTGGCTCGATGCAAATCCGCTAATGAAGAAGTTGTGCGAAAATTCAATTTTCTTTGGGACGCCATGACAAATTTTAGAGGTACAACACTTTAAAGTGTTGTAAAAGCTTTCTCCTCCCTGAAATCATGCCATTTTCTCAGGGAGAGGTACCCAGCATTCAAAGCTCCGCACGCCAGGGGCAAATGAGGGTAGTTGGAATAGTGAATTATTTAATGCACCAGTACAGGGAAGGGACAAAACAAATTTCCAGGCCTTCTCTCATGAATGTGCCTAGCACCCATGCATGCAGGCAATCTCTTTTGCAAGTTTGTAGGCTTGTCAGAAGCGTGGCCATTGTCCCAATTTACAGGTTCCAGCAGAGCTTTTGAGCTAGAAATTTAATGAAGCATGAGTATGTCCTGGGTCATTTGACTAGAATTTAGCACCCACTATAGCAGAGTGATGATGAAATGTTATATATTCATATGAAGAAGTTGTATTTCTATTGGTTGGTTGTGTCAGGTCACTTCCAGAGGCAAAAAGTTTGTTGCAGGTTCAGACCTTGTGGTTTTCTCCATAACTAGGAAGATTTGATGGATTGTGCTCTTTTGTTGAGCCTCTCGTGTCTTTGCACTAGTTCAACAATGAAGGAGAGTCTACCATTTTGTGTCTTTTTCACATGTGTAATGAATTTTTCTTGTTTTGTAATAGCTATTTAGCCTCTATGATCAATATAAATTGAAGTTTGCCTCTCTCATTATTCTTACACTATGTTTATTTGATAAATGTAAACTGTGTATTATGGATAAAACGGTCCCTTTCATGCTTTCATCTCTCTGCCTTAACCTCTATTTAAATCCCCATGAGTCTGTGTGATTTCCCTTCATCTTTTGAGATCATTACTATGTTATGTTAATTGCATTCAAACATCCTGAATCTTGGTGCATCACCATTTCCTTTTCTGCATTCTCTGTCTCCCTTTTCCTTGGTGATCATTAGAATAGGTTTAGTTGAATTCTCTGAGCCTTAAGCTCAAAAAGAGGAACCAACCTTCTCTAGAGATCTAATCTCATCAGCAAGGTCCCACACCTTGAGATCAGTCCCATTATGTCATTGGAGTACTTGAACGAGCTTCAAGTAGGGTGTAATTTCACATGATAATAGGTCAAGGTCTTGTTTGATCTTACTAGTGTTGAAATTAGGGCAGACAACTGAGAGGGGGGGTGAATCATTTGTCACCAAAACTTTATCTTTTGTTGCATTTAATCTTCTTTACCACTTATTAACAAATTAATGATATAACCATGAAAGCATGAATCAACAACACATGAGCAGAAACACAATCAACACACAACACCAAGATTTTTAGTGGAAACCCAGTTAAGGGAAAAACCACGTTGGGGGTTAACCCACAAGATTTATTCTTTGTTAAAAGAATAGAAAAATGGGAAGGTACTTGCCTTTGGGCACACTACCCAGAGCTTACTTCTCAAAGAGACTCACTGTCTACAAAAATATTCACATGGTTAACACTGAAAGGTTGAACTGAGAAACAACATCTTCTCCATGCCAAGGTTCAGTTCCATTGAAGTTCACAACACCTCTGCTCTGCACCCAAACACTTCTTCACTACCTCTGCATCTTCACTACTTTATTCTTCCTCTTCTCTGCTCTGCCTTTAGACCTTTCTTAGAATCTTATCATTTTTGCTCAAGGACAAATTTTTCATGACTCAACTACAAGTATTTATACACTACATCAACCTTGGAATGAACATCAAGGTCGACATTACAATCATCAACCATTGGAACAATCTCCAAGGTCAGCATTACAAACATTTACAAAAAGACTTGACTTAATACAAAATACTACATGCGGATCACTACACTATCAGCCAAACATAGCTGGGACTCAAATCTTCCTCAAAAAACACACCACACTCCATAGAACTTCTCTTAGATCATCTGCAACATACATGAAGCATCTGGTCGGCCAAGACTGGAAAGAAAAACAACACCCAAGGAGAAATCTTCAACTACGAGCTCAATCCTCAATGCGGACCATCAACACAATAGGCACACAATCCAGAGACCTCCATAAGCACAATGAAATCAACAAGAACAACCACACCACCTCAAATCACCAGAATCACATGCATCTTCATACAAGAACTTAAGAACAGTAACTTTCATGACTGTCACACTAGAAAGATTTATTGCGGACCTCCAAACCATGAACCACTTGAGTTGAGGATACACACCAACATCCCAAACATACCTCTAGGTCCATGGACCATAATATTCCAATATAGAGCAATCTGGACCAAATCCCTATCACTATGTTACCTCTGAACAAATGCAAAACCTGGTTCTACTCAAATGGCCATAACTTCATCAATCCTTCATGCAGACCTCTCAAATCTTAACTGGAGCAACTTCAAACAATCCTCTACAAAACCCTTAAGTCCACAGACTTTGATCTTCATCTCACTAGGAATGCGGAGCAATCTACTTTACTGAACTGCACTGTCTTCACTGTCTTTGACAAAGAGATATGTTGACATCAATGACAACACATCATAGGCACATATTTGGAACAATCTCCCCCTTTGTCATTGATGGCAATATATGATGTGAAAAACTGATTCAACCATCAAGACAAGGACTTCTTCCCCTTTCTCTTATCACACCTGCAACCACTTTCTTCACTGCTTCGCCTTTCACCAACAACTACTTACTTCTGAGTTTTTCACATGACTTCTCTCCCCCTTTGACATCAATGGCAAAGGGCACATATTTGCAATCATCTCTCCCCCTTTTTGTTTCATAGATAAAAACAAAATAAACTCCAGAACTAACATACTGAATACTCCCCCTGAGTAGCATCCCCTTAACATCAATCTGGATCACAAGATATGACTATGAGTTCCACCGGATTGATGCACACTAGTGCACCTTAGTTCTGAACAAGAGGGGTAATAACCCCTAGCTTCACTCTGAGATACTCAAAAGTGTCCTTAGGTAGAGGCTTAGTGCAGATATCTATAATCTGATCCTTTGAAGAGACAAACTCTAATCTGACTTCATTTTCATTTTCCTTTTCTCTCAAAAAGTGAAACTTGATGGCTATGTACTTTGTCTTTGAATACAACACTGGATTCTTTGAGATGTTTATTGCACTTAAATTATCATAGAAGATTGTAATAAGCTCTTCAAACATAATTATGATATCCTTCAACATTTACTTCATCCACAAAACTTGAGTACAATTACTTGTTGTTTCTATATACTCTGCCTCTACAGTAGACAGAGATATTGCCTCCTACTTTTTGCCCAACCAAGAAACCAATCTCTTTCCTAAGAAAAATTCACCAACTCTAGTACTCTTCATGTCATCCACATCTCCTACTCAATCAGCATCTGTATATGCATGAAGAGTGAAATCATCATCCTTAGGATACCATATGCCATAATCATATGTCCCCTTAAGATATTTGAAAATTCTTTTGACTGCTACAACATGAGATTCTCTAGGATCAGCTTGAAATCTAACAACAAGGCCAACTACATTCATAATATCAGGTCTAGTTTGACTCAGATAAAGCAGTCCTCCAATCATTGATCTATACCTTTTCTGATCTACCTTAGGGGAATCATCATCTTCACTCAACTTGCATCCGGTTATCATAGGAGTACTCACTGGTTTTGAATCCTCCATTCCAAAAAATTTCAACAACTCTTTCACATACTTAGACTGAGATATGAAGATGCCCTTATCTGACTAAATGATTTGTAGACCTAAGAAGAAATTCATTTCACCAAACATGGACATCTCAAATTCACTTTGCATTTGATCAAAAAAAATTTTACACATGCTCTCATTTCCACCAAAGATGATATCATCAAAAAATACCTCAACAATCAAGATGTGTTCATGATCAATTTTGAAATAAAGATTACTGTCAGCTGTACCTTTGCTAAAACTTAACTTCAGCAAATACTTATCTAATCTTGCATACCAAGCTCTTGGGGCTTGCTTAAGTCCATACAATATTTTCCTCAATCTATAGACCATATCTCCTTGATCAAACAACTGGAATCCTTCCAGTTGCTCAATGTAGACTTCTTCTTCCAATTCTCCATTCAGGAATACTGACTTGACATCTATCTAGTAAACTTTGAAATCTTTATAAGTAGCAAAGGCAAGAAATAATCTGACTGCTTCAATTTTTTCCACCAAAGTAAAAGTTTCTTCAAAATCAATTCCCTCTACTTGAGAATATCCTTTGCACACCAATCTTGCTTTGTTTCTCACAACTTCACCATCTTCACGAAATTTATTTTGGAAGACCGATTTAGTTCCAATTACATTTTTGTTTTCAGGTCTAGGAACAAGATCCCAAGTATGATTTTCTCAATTTGCATTAATTCTTCTTCCATTGTTTTTACCCAACTTTCATCATTACAACCTTCATTCACTAATTTTGGTTCAATCTTTGAAATCAAACAATACTCCATTTGTTCTTCAACAATTTTTCTTTTAGTTTGAACACCTTTATTTTTATCTCCTAGGATCTGATCTTCAGAATGATTCAACCTTACATACCTGGGAGTTTTGGGATTTTCTTGAACTTCTGATTCTTGAACTTGTTCCTCAACATTTGCACTAGCTTCTTGAGTCTCTAGATTCTCTAGAGCAATCTGAATCTGATTTTGAGTTTGAAATTGCTTTCCTTTATTTGGACTTCCATTTTGATCATCTGATTCGTATCCACAAAAGTTGGAAGGTATCTCCTTGCTTTCATCAACCTTGACATTAGCACTTTCAACAATCCTTTTCAATCTCTTGTTAAAACACCGGTATGCCTTGCTTTGGTTAGAATAACCCAGAAATATTCCTTTATCACATCTTGCATCAAACTTGCCTAGATCTTCATCTCTCTTGATATAGCATTTACTACCAAAAACTCTGAAGTATTTCATAGTAGGAGCATTACCAAACCATAGTTCATAAGGTGTTTTACCAGTATTACCTTTGATCTGCACCCGGTTAAGAGTGTAGACAATAGTACTCACAGCCTATAGACATGTGGAACATTTGCCTCCATCATCATGGTTCTAGCAGCTTCTTGAATAGTCTGGTTCTTCCTTTCCACAACTCCATTCTGCTGAGGAGTCCTACGAGCAGATAACTATCTTCTTATTCCATGCTTTTCAAAAAATACATTAAAGTCACCAGAGGTAAACTCTCCACCTCTGTCAGATCTCAGACACTTTATTTTTACACCAATCTCATTCTCCCCCATAACCTTGAACACCTTGAATCTGTCAAGAGCCTCTGATTTCTCTCTCAAGAAAGTGACCCACATCATCCGGGAGTAATCATCAATTAGCAACATAAAGTATATGTCTCCTTGCAAACTCCTAACTCTGGCAGGACCACACAAATTAGTGTGCGCAAGTTCCAACAATCCACTTGAAAATTGTTCTTTACTTTTGAATGTAGCTCTATTCTATTTTCCCAACTGACATTCCTTACACATGCTATTAGCAGGTTTCACAATCTTTGGAAGATCTCTCACAACCTGAGTAGTACTTATCTTGACAATGTTATCAAAGTTTACATGACACATTCTCCTATGCCATAACCAACTCTGATCAATCTGAGCTATCAAACAACTTTTACCAGTACCACTTAAATGAAAGATATTACATCTAGTCTGTGTACCAGATGCAATCTTAGTTCTGGAACTTCCCAAAATTCTGCATTTTCCATCCTTGAATTGAAGATCATACCCTTTGTCAACCAACTATCCAACACTGAGAAGATTATGCTTCAATCCTTCTACATACAAAACATCATTAGTGTTATTCTTACCATCAAGAGAGATGGATCCTCTGCCACTGATTCTACCAGCTAAATTGTCTCCAAACTTCACAATTCCACCTTCATATCTTTCCAAACTTAAAAACTTACTTTTATCACCAGTCATATGATGAGAACATCCACTGCCAATCACCCATTCATCCTTTTCTTCAACTTGAGCAACCAAGGTACTTTCCACATTCACATAGCTAGCAGATTCAATAGGCACCGGATCTTCTTCTTTGATAGCAATGAACACCCATTCATTTCCAAAGGTACTTCCCATATCAGATTCATCATCTATGACTCCTTCATCAGTAGCTTCTTGGACATAGTAGCATTTCTTCTGAACCCTAGGTCTATTAGGGTTTATCTTTGAAACCCTCTTCAAACATCTTGAAGCAAAATGACCAATCTTATTGCAAGCAAAACATTTGAAAGGAAACTTTGCTTCATAGTTATCGGATCCTCTTGGTAATCTTTTGGCAATAAGGGCTTCAAGTTCTTCAGGCTCATATTCATCTTCTTCAAGTTCCTTCCTTGCCTTCTCACATCTAGTTAGTCTTCTTGAAGAGCTTTCACCTAGATCAAATCTTTGCTTTCCAAAAACACTGCCTTTGAATGTAAATTTTGATTTAGGAAGAGAATCACCAAACTCACTCATTTCAAATGCTAAAAGCTTGCCAACCAACTAATCCCTTGTAACATTTGTCACAATCCTGATCTCCTCAATAGCAACAACTCTGTGCTTGTATGAAGTAGGTAAGGATCTGAGAACCTTGCCAACAATCTTGGATTCTTCTAGTTTTCCACTAGCACACCTGATACTGCACACAAGTTCATTCACCTTCTGCATGTAGGAAGTGATGTTTTCATTTTCACTCATCCTCAAACCTTCGTATATACCCTTCAGGCTCTATACCTTAGCACATTTGACACATGCATCACCTTCATACAGAGTTTCCAACTTCTTCTAGATTTCATGAATAGTTTGTAATTCAAAGACATTTGTCATTTATGTATCAGTCAGGGCACTCAACAATGCTTCCTTAACCTGAATGTTGTATTCATATTCTTCGATTTCATCTGGAGTTGTAGGACCATTCTTCGGAGGAGTATACTCATTCTTAGTTACCAACCAATAAGGATCACCCATACATTGCAAAAGACACTCCATGTGATTCTTCCAAAGAGAGTAATTTGTTCCATCAAATCTCAGACTGTCCTTCTTTTATGTCAACATCCTAGATCTCCTCAAGCGGTCAAGCTTCTTTTAGAGGAACCGGCTCTAATACCAATTATGGAAATTAGGGCAAACAACTGAGAGGGGAGGTGAATCAGTTGTCACCAAAACTTTATCTTTTGCTGCATTTAATCTTCTTTACCACTTATTAACAGATTAATGATATAACCATGAAAGCATAAATCAACAACACATAAGTAGAAACACAATCAACACACATAACACTAGGATTTTTTCGTGGAAACCTGGTTAAGGGAAAAACAACAGTGGAGGTTAACCCACAAGATTTATTTTCTATTAAAAGAATAGAAAAATGGGAAGGCACTTGCCTTCAGGCACACTGTCCAGAGCTCACTTCTCCAAGAGACTCATTGTCTACAAAAATATTCACATGGTTAACACTGAAAGGTTGAACTGAGAAACAACATCTTCTCCATGCCAAGGTTCAGTTCCATTAAAGCTCACAACACCTTTGCTCTACCCCCAAACACTTCTTCGCTACCTTTGCATCTTCACTGCTCTGCTCTTCCTCTTCTCTGCTCTGCGTTTAGACCTTTCTTAGAATCTTATCATTTTCACTCAAGGACAACTTTTCCATGACTCAACTACAAGTATTTATACACTACATCAACCTTAGAATGAACATCAAGGTCGGCATTACAATCATCAACCATTGGAACAATCTCCAAGGCCAGTATTACAAACATTTACAAAAAGACTTGACTTAATACAAAATACTACATGCAGATCACTACACTGTTGGCCAAACATAGCTGAGACTCAAATCTTCCTTGAACAGCATACCACACTCCATAAATCTTCTCTTAGATCATCTGCAACTTGCACAAAGCATCTAGTTAGCCAAGACTGGAAAGAATAGCAACACCTAAGGAGAAATCTTCAACTATGAGTTCAATCCTCAATGTCTACCACCAACACAATAGGCACATGATCTAGAGACCTCCACAAGTACAATGAAATCAAGAAGAACAACTGCACCACCTCAAATCACCAGTATCACTTGCATCTTCATACGGGAACTTAAGAACACTAACTATCATGACTGTCACACTAGAAAGATTTCTTGAGAACCTCCAAACCATGAACTACTTGAGTTGAGGATACACACCAACATCCCAAACATACCTCTAGATCTGCAGACCATAATATTCCAATGCGAAGCATTCCAGACCAAATCCCTGTCACTCTGTTACATCTGAACAACTGCAAAACCTAGTTCTACTCAGATGGCCATAACTTCATCAATCCTCCATGCGGACCTCTCAAATCTTAACTGGAGCAACTTCAGACAATCCTCTACAAAACCCTTAAGTCCACAGACTCTGATCTTCATCTCACTGTGAATGCAGAGCAATCTACTTTACTGAACTGCACTGTCTTTGACAAAGAGATATGTTAATATCAATGACAACAGATCATAGGCACATATTTGAAACAACTAGCCCATGTTTTCATCAAAAAAGATCATGTACCACAACCAAACATCTATAATATTCCATTGGTAATTTATGTTCAATGGAATAATTAGCCAACATATAAATCCTTAATACATGCCATAGGTATCATTGACTCTCCTATGATGTTGCAAGGAATCCTTATTTATTAACTACAGGTAATGCTTATAGATCCAAAAAATATCACATCCCCCTATTTTTATTATACTAACAAGGCGTCTAGTTTTGACCATGCTATACAAATGATACAATACCATGTGAAATATCCATGTTTGCTCGAACTTGCACAATTGCTTGAATGTTGCTTCTTAATGAGTTTGGTGTCATGTTATGCCTACATAGAACTACATACATTCTTTTAAGAGATACTACAACTAAATATACTTTCCTCTTAGTTGTTTGTACATGTCAAAAATTTTGCTCCAACTCTAATTATGGTTTAACATGCTATGAGAATTGACCTGTTGTCGATGAGGATTGCACCCTTATGCAAAGCTATGGCACTTTGCAATCCTTCAAAACATGGGGACAAACTCAGGCTGTGGGTGACCTATAGTGAGTTTGAACCTCTAGATTATGGGCTAGTTCCCTTAAAATATTCTATTTGGATCTATAATTTTCTGTTTTGAAAAAGAGTAAGAAGGAACTATAATGGAAATAAAACTGTAAAATTTGGTGATGTACCTAATAAGGATGGAAAAATGCAAATCTGGTTCATAATAGACTTCGGAAATATGACCCACACAATCCAATATTGGCATAAATATCACAAAATATTTATAAGGAAGGTTGGAAGATAAACTCTTTATGAAGGAAAAGTATTTTTCACAACATAAAAGAACTATTTTCAGTAACACAACCTAAGACCTATAATATCACTATGCTTAACATTGCAAGTAAGAGAGACAATAATTTTAAAGGTTTTGATTATTAAACATAGTAAAACTTCTTCAAATCACTTCATACAATTAGCATCAAATGGAAAGGCAAATACTTGATTCCAAAAAATAAAGAAAATATGGCATGAAAAACAAAGAAATTGGACCTGTAATCTACTGTGATCTCTATAAAACTGTCAAATAATGAGTTACAAAACCTCTTGTCTTTCAATGTGTAAAAGAGAAAAGAATGCGAGAATTAGCAAAAACCAAGTTTTGCTTTACAATATATAGTTTGCTCTCTCCAAGAGGCATGAAAAATAGAACTGCAGCTAACTGCCTCTCTAAAAATAATCTCTCATAAGTGATCCACGAGCAACCCAAGAAATCCCTAAAAATAAGGGTCCAAATGACCACAAATTGAGCAAAAATAGCTCCAAGTTGATCCTCTCCATATGTTTGACCAAGATTCCTCAAATTGCTCCTCAAATCATGCAAAAAGTCTCTAATTGGCCTCAGTTAACTAAACTCATCAATTTGCATGATTTTTCTTTTGCAAAATTGATGTGAGTGAATAATAAAGTAATTAGGATAATTACTCTATTGTTAGTTACAATTTGCACTATTTTTGATTTTACAACTTGTGAAAAATAATAAAGTAATTTGAAGAATATTACTCTATTATTTTCTTACATTGGTTTATTTGTAAAATCATGCATGATGAAAAGGAAAATAATCTCCTTATCTCTTCAAATACACTTGCCTAATTTGCATGATTTGAGTAAAAATAGGACTTAGAAGAAAACAAAAATCCCCTTATATCTCTATGTAAGAAAAATCTCCTAGTTTGCATGACATATGCATTAAGGCAAAATTTTACCCTTATCACTCCACATGCACTAAGGAGAAAATAACAATATACCCTACCTTATTACTCCACATTTACAATGCAAAATTTGACCTCATTTGCCCATACGAATACCATAATGCAAAATCAAACTCTAAATAAGCTCCTGCCACCTTGCAACCTTATCCTGTCTTCATATAATTTCTTGTCCTTGACTTTGAATGATAAGATCATAAGGCATAAAATCATTTGATCATATTCGGTCATTCTGCATGATACATGTATCATTAGGAGGAATCTTTGATAAGGCATATTTGACCATGTGTTGTTGAATATTTTCTACCACATGCTTTGATCGACCACAAGGAACAAAGATTGTTTGGAATTTATCTAAAGCATGAAGATTACCTTCTAAAGATGTCGATCACCTTTTGACTTTTGAAACAAAGGCAAAAATCACAAATGTCGGCTTCTTCAAATAATGATCACTAGGGATCTTACCTTTCAAGTCTTGGACCCCGATGTGCTTTGGATAATGTAATGATTTTTATTTGCAAAGTAAAAACAAAAACAAAAAATGAGAAGAAACTTCGAGCAAAAGCATTGAGTGAACCCTAAAGTTCATCTCATTTTCATTTGGCAATTTTTCTTTGTCACTCTACAACCTCTCTAATGGCCGACTAGGGTTTCATCATCTCTAGTTTTCCTCTCCATTTCCTTGGCTCTTTGTGGTTGAAACTCTAGCCTTTCTGTGTAAAAGGAACAGCAAGAACTCGGTGAGTATGGTGTGCAAGATTTTAACTGGGATTTTCACTTCTTTCTATAGCTTTTTCCTTCAATGGCCATGGCCAAGTATTGGGTTTGTACATTACAACTCTTAATCAAATCTTTCTTTGTTTCTGTGTCTTTACTCTTTGCAATCATAAACTTGTATCTTGAGAGTTGCATACATGAAGGAGGTCGCGACCGTGTGCATCTTTCCACTCAAAAAGATGGGTAAGTTTCTCTATGATTTAGCTCTCTTGTAGCTTCATTTTAAAAGTGTAGCTCCATTATTAACAAGAGTTTCAAAAATTGCAAGTGGGCATTTGTCTTTCTGAATAATGAACTTCTCTTTGGTAGTCATGCCTGAATATTGATTTTCCTCTCTTTATTTCACTGTAGACATGATTCTTGTAGGGGTTTTGAAAAAATATGACAAGGGTTTGTTAGAAAACTTGAATAAAAAAGGCCTCTCCTGCAAACGGCCTGTCATACTTCTTCTATACCTTTCCTTTGACTGTATATAAATAATGAAACAAGAGTTTTCAAAAAAATGTTAAATGGGTTTTGTTATTTCTGCACAATGAAGCTTTTCTTGATGCTGCACAATATGACCTACTCCAACTACTTTTTCTTTTCTATTGGTGTTACCAAGCTCCTGCATGTGTCTTAAGCTTCATTTATGACTGTGACAGTAGCCTAAAATGGTCTCTCAAACTTGTTGTACCTATAGCTCTCTCATTTCGATTATAACAGTTGACTGTGTGTTGCTCCTTTTATAGGATAATGGTTGTCCACTATTTTGATTTACTATTATGACCTTGACAGCTATTCCTTGATGTAGTTGTTGTTAGTGTGAATAGGGTTACTTTTCTATCTAGCTCTTTCTTAGCTTGTTCTCCACCTTAGCTCTTTTCACACTAGGGTAAGCTTATTTAGGGACTTTTTCACTTTATCCCACATTGGTTGTGTATTGAGTTTCTTGGGTGGAATATCCTATATATACCCACCTCTTGCTCTCATATGAGCATCCCATTCTATTGTAATGCTTTGCATTCTCTTGAGTTGAATATAGTTTATTTAGCTCATATCTGATTTCTATTTTGCTTTCTTTCAATCACTTGCATGCTTGGGTAGAAATCTAACATGGTATCAGAGCGGTTGTGAGTTGTGGGTTAGCATTTTTTTAGAAATCTGAGAGTGTAGAGTTGTTTTTCGAAGCACATGAGTATGCTCTTCTCTTGCATCTTCAGATGATCTGGAGAAATAGAAAAGTGTGGAGAAAACTCTAGTTTGTGAGTTATGGGTTTCGAAGCACATGAGTATGCTCTTCTCTTGCATCTTCGGATGATCTGGAGAAACAGAAAAGTGTGGAGAAAACTCTAGTTTCTGGGGGGGTTCATATTTTGACTTGCCAGTTGCAAGTTTTTTTAATAGCTTCCTCAAGACTTGTTGAGCTAAAATCTAACAATCGGCTTGCATTTTATTTATTCTAATCAATCTTGCAGGTTGCAACATGCCTTTGTTTGTCTTAAGTAGCTGATTCAGTCTTTGCATGCCATTTTTTTGGTGCAAAACATGTTTTTTTCAATTAGAGTCACATTTTTTGTAGATCACAGAGAAAAACACCTTCTGGGTTTTGTTCACAACACCGAAAAACTATCTAGGTATCTGTTAGTTTTTGCATACAGCTTATATATTTTGTAGAAACGACGTCAGAAAGCTACAGCAAAACCCCTCTCCATTGGCGTTATGGAAATTGCAGTTCAACTTCCAAAGGCTGTAACTCGGGCTCCCGACCTGGGATTTGAGAGCTTCTTTTTTGATTTTGGCCAATTTTTCATGCTCTACATGCTGATACAATCATTTTTTGATTTTAGTGTACAGATTTTTCAGTAGTCTCATATTCTCACACGTGACTCTACGTAGTTCCCATTTTTGGGACTTTCAAAAGTGCATAACTTTTGCATACAACCTCGGACTGAGGCGATTCTTTTGTTGAAAGTGCATATTTTTTCATGTACTTCGCAGTGGTACTTCTAATTTTATTTGGGTTTGTCCCAAAATTGTAATTTCAGTATATGTTTATTTTGTGAGGATTTGTAAAAGCATTGAAGTCAAGTCCACTCAGCGTTCTCTTAGTGGTCATTGTAACCACACTACTTATAAAGTGCCAAATCATTTTTGCTTGGGGGGGTCTCTTGGTGTTCTTACTTTTGTTGGATTTAGTCTCTTAATTGGTCTTATGTATGACTAAATTTAAGGAGTAATCATGGGTATCACAAAGCACCCAGCTATAATTGAACTAAAAAGGGGTAACTATAAGTCTCGGCGAGATGGTATGCCGAAACATTTCAGATGGCTTAATCTTTTGCCCTATCTCTATAAACTTGTTCCTCAACCAATATCATTTCAGAAAAGCATTGTATGGCATCAAAAGAATGGTTATGTAGCAACATTTCTTGGTTCAAATGTCAACTTTGACACAATGAGTACATTAACATGGGTTTCTTCCCCTCATGCTCGTTGGACCAAACTTTGGGAGATGTATGGTGACTTGGATGAGTCTCTATTTCCTGAGGATCCTGTTGCAAATTGTTTAAAACCACTTGATGTTTTTCTACCATATGATTTTAAAACAACTATGAAGCTTGATGAATGGAAACACTTGAATGTCCAAATGACATAGAGACTTTTCTTGATACTCCTCCTTCAGAGACTTCATGTGATCCAGCATTAGCAGATATTTCACATGTTCATACTAAGCCATCTTGTGTGGACATATCATTTGGGGATGAACAATGTAGTCCTATGACATGCATTGAGATCTCATCTCCTTCATTACCTGTTGCTCTATCTGAGTCTAGTGTAGCTCCTTTTATGGCTTCCAGTGATTCTATGCAACAGGCTCATATCGGTCTTCCAGAAGCAGTTTTTTGGGACATATTCCTACCAGACATCTCATCCTTGTTTATGGAGTCCCACATTACAGATTTGGGAGACACTATTGATTTCATTCATCTTCTCTTTGATGGAGTTGATTCTTCTTCCGATGTTTTGAGGGCACATTCAGACCCTCTTGTTTCTTCTTTGCCTACATTTGCTTCTATAGTGACAGTTTTTGCAGATACTCATGCGTCCACACATCTGACTCAGTCATCATTCATGTTGACATCCTCTGCAGAAGTATCAGATTCTCATTGGTCCAGTTGTCTTACCGATGGTGAGCACCATACATCCATGGTTATTATACCTGAATCTTCTATGGTACCTGATCCATATCAGTATTTGTCACAGATTGGCATTGGCTTAGAGATCATTGGGCAACATTTGGAGAAGGTTTCCTTGTCTTCAGAGAAGATATCATCTTCTGAGATTGTTCTTCATCCTCCTATTCAGTCACAGTTTGGTAGTGGATTGGAGACATTTGTTGTCTTTGGATCATTTGCAATGTTCAGAGACATTTATCCTTCTTCCTTCATATTCCTATAAGGAATGGGAAGAAATCTTGCATACATTCTTGGTCTTGTTTCTTCCTAAGGGGAGGAATGTTGTTCGACGATCGTGGATCGTCTTCAGTATTCCTTGTTGGGCATCTACCATCAGTGCAGGGGACTCTACATTGAGTGGGGGCTATTTGGGCTCTCTTCTTTTCCTCTCATGGGGGAGTTTTTTCCCATTGAGTTTTCTCCTTCCTTTTCTATTTGAGGGGTTTCTTTGTACATGAGTACCTCATCAGGCCTTGTTGCCGAGACCCATCTTTGCATTTTGTCACATTTCCTCCTAAGTTGCACTTAAGGGGGGGTGTTCTAGTGTGAATAGGGTTACTTTGCTATCTAGCTCTTTCTTAGCTTGTTCTCCACCTTAGCTCTTTTCACACTAGGTTAAGCTTACTTAGGGACTTTTTCACTTTATCCCACATTGGTTGTGTATTGAGTTTCTTGGGTGGAATATCCTATATATACCCACCTCTTGCTCTCATATGAGCATCCCATTCTATTGTAATATTTTGCATTCTCTTGAGTTGAATATAGTTTATTTAGCTCATATCTGATTTCTATTTTGCTTTCTCTCAATCACTTGCATGCTTGGGTAGAAATCTAACAGTTGTTCATCACTCCTCCTATAGCAATAGAATGGTCTTTATGTATGGTGACTGTCCTCTCATTTTGATGCATGACCTTTAGAACTTATACTACTTGTTTCAGAATTCCTATCCTCTAAGGTGGTTTCTCTGTAGGGTTACTTAGCATGACTCTCATGACTGTTTGCAATATGTTCTCTTCTTCTTATGTTTGACACATCTGTCATTATGGCAGTCAAAATATGATTGCTCTAATCTTTATAAAAATATGGTTGTGCCTTGATCATTGAATAACAATTTTACACCTCATTCACAACAAAAGTGGTAAATATTTATTAAATGTTGTTCTATGACTGACTGCTCCAAGATTTTCATTTGTAGTTTCTTCTCTTCAATCTCATTGTCCAACTTTTGCATTTCAGCTCGAAGTTTGTTGTCCTCTAGATTGTTTGCTGCCTGTTCTGAGAGACATTTGAGTAAACTCATACTAAAAGCAACCTTACCAGCCAAAATTTCTACTTGTTCTGTAAGAAGGTTCATTTGATCCACCATGGTTGTGCCAGTAGGAAGTGGCTTCCATCCATATACAATCTTACTAAAAAACTCACCAGCTTGAGTAAAATCTGCAAATGTGTCAATTGAAGGAAATTGTTCATCACCTCTTTTGTTTGAAGACTTTTGACTTCCAGATTTTATTTTAGTTGCCAAGTCCACTAGAATTGTTGAAGCAGTAGAAATAGTGGATCCATTCGAAGAGGTTTCATTCTTAGGATAGAATGCAAAACCTTTCACTAGTATATCTAATTTCTCATCTTCTTCTAAAAGAGTGCCTGTGCTGATGAGCAGGGATGTCTGAAAGATTTGTAGGAATTGCATTCTTTGTGGAGACTAAGATTAGCTTGATTAGTCTCTGGATTCTACTCATAAGTGTTGCCTTAGCTTGCTCTTCTTCTTCTAGTCTTGACTGCAATTTGACCTGGCTAGCTTCAAGTTGTTGCCTCAAGAGAATAATGAATATAATCTCACTTATTTGCTCATTCTGTGGCTCTATATTCAATAGTCATTATTGGCCTGTTTTTCACTATATTAGTGACAGCTGACAAACTTAAACCATTGTTGATGTATGTGCCCTTGTGATTTATCACTGTGCCACTTGGTCTCTGCGTTCTAATAACTTGATAATGACAATTGTTCTTTGTATTTGAGCTATGACTATGCTCTTTTCATGAGATGATGATGAATCTAGAAGCTCCTATGCCCTCAATACTATCTTCTAGGGGTTACTTCATTTGCATACTATCTGGTACTTCCTCTGCAACTCCCATATCAGAACCTATCCTTGAAGGCTTCTCTTTTGTTACTTTTGGTACTGTCTGAGATGTGTATCATTCATTCCAATGGTCAAATAGTCATTTGTTAACTTCACACATCATTTACAACAAAAGGATAAATATGTATCTCATATTATATGCCCAATCTAGTTTTGACTATTGGACTGAATGATAAATATAAGAAATGCCTTGACATTTCATTGTTTTAACATAAGGGTGATTGTCCCTTCATGGTTGGCTGCCCCCTAACTTACAGATACATGACTATTTTGATTATGATGGTTGTACCTTGTAACTCACTTGCTAACATATTTGACTGTTCATTTGTTTTAGTGCTATACATGATTTAACCATATGATTTTAAATTGTTGTTTTCATGATAAAGGATGAGAGAAAAACCTCTTTATGGCATGATAAGTTCTTCATGGCTGTTCCATATGACTTAACCACTCATTATGGCTATAGAAAACATGTTTCTTGGTTAAAACTCTCATTAATAACATTGCTTGAACATGATGGGCTCAACCCTTGTGGGAGCCACATTTTCTCCATGTGTTTTACTGTCCTCAAATCAGCTACATTACTTTCCTATACCTGCACAGTGAACAAACAAGTTAGCAAAAAAAACATACCTTATGGAGTTGATTGATCTTCCTCATGATATTTTGATTTATGACACATATATGATTTGACTCTTTCATATGAAATGCATGATGTGACAAGTTGATATGTCTGTTTGATAAAAGCATATGAAAATCTTAAATATCTAGAGCTCTTACAGGACTTTCCCCAATTTTTTACAGGTAAACTTGTTACAACTGGAGTTGAAGATGAAGATATGAGATCAGCTATCAACAAGTACATCAACCAATCAAAGGATATCATCCTTACTTCCAGGCAATGATGGATATTTAATTTTATCATGTGTTCTTCTTCATTTCTTTTATCATTAGATCTATAGCTTGCATATGTCTGCATTGCTCAGTTTAGTCACTCCCACGGCTTGTGTGGGACACATTTGAACACTTCTCTAAAACATGCTCAGTTAATTTATCTTATGCACTTGATTTTATGTATGATTCTTTTTAAATCAATGCATAGGATAGAGTAACAGATACTGAATGTATGTTTAAAATATGACATGAAATGACAGTTCAAATGAATATCTTTCTTTCTTGCTTTCAATTATGATCAACTGAATAATCAAATTGTCTTATAACTCCTAAAAGATAAAATAGTTTAGATCAACTATCTTCCTTAAATGCTTGATTTCTTGACATCTAACTCACTTGTCATGATGATTTAACAGTCCTGATTGGACTTATGTGTTATCATGACAACTGATCTTCATTTATGTTTTGTCAAGACATCAACTATCCATTAAATGCAATAACTTGAAAGTTTTCTTTTATTCCTTTTGAAACAACTACAATTAGGTCTAACTAAATTTAGTGTGAACAAAATTTAGTAACATGACCCTTTACTCAATTTGTAGGGCTAGATATCTTCATCACTCAACTATGGAGAAGTTGCAAATATAAATATATGCTACATAAATAAACTTCTATCATTGAAAGAATCCAGGGGGTGGGTAAAGGTATGCTTGAGCTCTTGCCTACTCCATGAAATTATTTATTGTTAAATAAATCCATAATCTTGTGCTTATGTTACAATTGAGTTCTTTTAGCAACATGTGTGTTGTCACCTATTCTAATATTTTTAAATGGTTTTTAAGAAACTAAATCCAACCTACCTATTGGCACCTTCAAACTTTGCAAATTTGAAGTGCCTATATACTTTTGATGTGTCGACAGAGGCTAAGTCGGCATGGTGCTCAATCTACCCAGAGCCCACTTTCGCCAATTAAAATTTTATAGCTCAGAAGTCATCTTGCAAATCCATGTGGTAGGAAGTTTTTTGGCATATATGGTAAACATGTCTACTCAGTTTTGTGCTTTTAGGATGAGTTTTAATGGGCTAATTAATTCTTTTCTGACTACAACCGGGCTAGATTTGGTGTTCTGAAAAGTTTTAAATCTCGCAATTCCGAGGACGACCCATTTCTCTCTTTGGTCCAAAAATTCTCCAGTTCTAGTTTCATCAAAATCGGGGATCATATGATGCATTATTTTAATGCATTTCAGTTGCGGCGAAGGCATCCGACAGGCTAGTTTACAAAGGAGGTCCTTGAAATCATTCGGTGATGCAAATTTTGAGGAAATGGGTTTGCTCTAAATAATTAATAATGGTCCCGTGTAGGTTTTCATGACCCTCTAATATCCCATCTGCCTGCAGTAGAAATGCATTGTTTGCCTGGGAAAGGAAATTAGAAATTACCATTTGCCAAAGTCTAAAAATGCACTTTAAAAAAAATATTTATTGGAATATTTTAATGATTTAAAAGGTAGATGTTATGAATGGAACATTACAACATTATGTTATAATGTTAAGGTCAAAAATAAAGCATTTGACTACCTTATCGCGCCATCGCACGACAACTTATCCTGCTCCCTGAAGTTGTGTGATGGTGCGAAATCACCATTCCAAAGCAGTTTTTGACCTGCAGTCTTCTCTCTAGTAGGGATTGAGGCATTTTGATCTTAATGGAAGGTTTTCTGAGGTCTTCTGGGCCATATTTAGGCTTGTGTTGTCGCCAGAATAAATGCTGCTCACGTTTTTGGTCTTCAGGCAAACTTTTGGAGGCTCTATTTGGCCCAAAGATGTTGTTCCATGCTCTAAATTTATCCCTTTGCCATTCCTATTGCCTGGGTAGAGGTTTTGGTCATGTTTGTGATGAGTATCAGGTGCCTATAGCCATAAAAATGCCCCTGCATCAAGAAAAATGACACAACAATGAATGAATTGGGCAAAATTGATTTGGGGGCTGCTAAATTTTGTTATAGGTCATCTCAATGGATGGATGCAATCAAGAAGGAGCAGGAGAGGAGTCCCCACAGTCCCATATTGTAGCATCACGGGAGGGATGGGAAGCCTTCATATGTGTAGTGTGATAGTGCGATAAAAGACGAGAGGTGGAAAGCGTGCCAAAGAGAAAAGGAAATATTTAAAATGATAAAGTCAAATGATAAAATGCAAATGATTTATTCAAATGTAAAACATTATAATATTATAATGTTCTGATGTATTGCATCAAAATTTTTAACAACTTGGAAATGTTTTTCCACGGGTTTTCTTGCAGTGATAGGCTTGAAATGACTCTCCAACGCTCTCCCTGCCTATTTTAATGGTTGTCCTGCACCTGATTGGACATGGTCGATGGATTTCTTAGGTTCCCATGCAGCTGCAGAATGCAAACATTTATTTTTTAATACCATGGCATGGCCGGGAGAGGTATTTGGACAATATTGCTGCCCTGTCATAGGTTGTTCTTGTAGGTTTGGGTACATATAGTGTGGACTTTTGCCTTGTTTCAGTGGTTTTCCTACAGGTGCACATGGGCAGCATGGTGGCATGCACCTCTAAGCATTCAATGCATTAACTCCTCTGCATGTTTAGAGCTTCTTTGAAAAATGCATTTCTATAAAGGCAGTTCTATAAGAGATTTTTGGGATTATTCTGGGCTTTGGATACAAGCTATTCATATTTTTGGGAAATAGATTTCTGTAGAAGCCTGTGGAGTCTGGACTTTGGAGGAGAATGTTGTTGTAGGTAAATAAATTCCTATATGATTGTTTTCTATTCATATTGCAATATATGAAAAATAATTTTGTGTGTGTTGTTTGTGACTATCTCCTTGAGTATGAATGCTTTCTTTTCAAGTAAAGTTACCAAGGGCTTCTGAGCTTGTCTGCATGCATTTGCTATGTTGTATATTTGATTTGTTGCATCTGTTCAAGGAATGGATTAAAACTACTTTAAATCCGATATAGGGGAAAGTATTTTGTATTAAAGGATCATTAAAGAAGAGTCACAAGTGATACTCTTTCTTGGGCTGTTACTGTAAGGCACTAATAATGGTTTCAACCCTCCAAAATATGAAGTTTTAGATACCAAAAAGGAAACATTTGCGTTGTAGCCCTTTGACTCTGTTGCCCTTGACAAAACACGGGTCTAGGATTTATTTGCCCAAAGGTCCAGAAGAAAACCAAATTTAAAGATAAATCATTTAAAACAAATCATTTTATATTTGATTTTGTTTTAGGTTAGGGTCTTGCATGTTCTCTGATGGAAATAAGTTAGATAATCCAAGAACATTACCAATCTGGGGTTAATCTCACAAATCTTGGTGCATACGTGAGAACATTCTGCCCGAGTTAGTCAAAGATAAATCTTTTGATTGTAAATAAGGGAATACCCTCTTAGGTGCGGCAGAACTTGAAGTCAAGGGGAGATAGGTGATAATCTCCCACTCTGTTGGCCAAGTCTACCATTTAACTTGAGCATAAGAAGTGGTAAATCTTTAGAGTTGGATGTGTTCAGATTTGGGAACCAACAGAATTGGTGACTCTATTGGGGACAACGCAACTGCTTATTTTTTGGGAGAGTCAAATGAGTTAAAGGGTTTTCACGGTTTGAAGTGGAAGGTGTTGCAGCATTTTTAAAAGACTTTTGAAGGGTGCTCTGCTGGTGAAATGAACCCAGATTACAATTGATCAGGCAAGAGATTTTGACTTTTGATGTTTTGTCCCCTTTGGAGAGGTGGCGACGCTATTGTTGAACCTGTTTGAAGTTGCAATATATTCCCATGTATTTCATCTCATCCATTCAAAATGATTAGGTTATAACAACAATACTTGTCATGTCCTTGGAAAAGGTTATTCTCTATTGAAAGATACAAAGCTCTCGATTTTAATGGTATTCATGGATATCCAAGTATTGTTCCCAGTGAAATTAGAAAGTGTTTGCCAAAATATAATGGACATAATTCTGAACCAACAAATAAGGATCTACAAGTTTTCTGTGATTTGATGGAAGACTATGAGATTGAAGTTGAGGATGTTGTAATGAAATTCTTTGTTCAGTCATTAAAGGATGATGCCAGGGTCTGGTTTTCAAATTTGCCTGTGTGTTCAATTTCTTCATGGGCAGATCTAGAGAGTACATTCCTAGAACAATTTGGTGAGAAGACTGATGTGGCCTCACTGATTACACAATTCATGAACATTGAAAAGGAAAATGATGAGTTGGTTCCAACCTTTAATTTAAGATTTACAAAGTTGCTCAAGCATATTCTTGAATATATGAGACCAAATGATGCATTGTGCCTGGTAGTCTACCTGGCTGCATTTGATGAGGAAATGAGCTATTTGCTGAGGGATAAGGAGCCTGCCACACTTCATTAGGCATATCATATTTCCATGGACATTGAAAATAACTAGAAGTATGGAATGCACAAGAGTTATTTCTCTACAAATGTTTTCTTCCCTAAGGCCCCCAATGTTGACGAAAGGTGTAATTCAAGTATTAAAAATGAATGTCAGAGCAGTTACAACCCTATTGTCCCAGTTTATACATCAGTCCAATGTGATTATACAAGAGGTGTGGTGTCTCAAAATGTAGATAGCAGCTACCCTATTGAGAAAAATCAGAACATGATGCACATAACTGAAAAGAATATATCAGAAAATCAAGACCCATCTTGTGTAAATGAGGATAGTGATTCTAATCAGCCCTCAAGCAATGTATATGCAGACCAATGTATCAATGATGAAGATAAAGATACGTGGCATGATGAAAAATAGATATACATGAAATCTCTCCCTGTGATATCTTGGATAATGAAGAAGTAAAATAGATGCAAGATGTCCTTCCTTGTTATGTTTTGATCCGTGACGGCCGTACAAGTGTTGCAAATATTCCATTGCACATCAGTGATCATGATTTTGAGAGTGAAAGTTTAAGCATTCCTTCTAAAGATTCTGAGCATAGTTTATGTAATGATGAATTCTCTTGTGATAAGGATCATGATGACAACGAGCCTGATTATTTTTCTATGGATTATGAATGCTTCTATGAGGATGTTGATGTGCATAACACTGGAAAATATGTTGATCTAGATCTATAAGTGAAGCCACTAGGTTATGAAATTAATAGTGAGATGGAATATACTTGTTTCTTTGTAGAGATGGACATGTTCTCATTCAATGAGGGGTGCACTAGTGTAAAATTTGATGAAGACACATGCTCACTTGTTGGTGAACAAGAAACATGCTATGATTAATCCATTGAATATCCAAATTTTAAAGATAGAAATGACAACCATGTAGATTTTGATTTGCAATTAGGTAGTGCTTGCAACTCTTATGGATATCAAGAGGAAGAAGCATTGGAAGATGTAAAAGAAGAAGCATGTTCACTCAGTAGTGACCAAATTTTTGGTTTGTTGGTCATGGGTGATCCCACAATAGTGGGTTACACTTTTTTGCCAAACTTGACATTGAAATCAACATTTTAAACTAAATCTTCTCTTTCTGACACCTATAGCTGCTAAACCGTTAGGAATTTGAAGATGATGCGAACTAGTGATTTGTGAGATTTTATCTGTAGATTCTAATTTTTTTTTTTTTTTTAAATTGGAGTTAAATTGTAATTTTTTTTGCATCTCCATTGATAACTAGTTTTTAATAGTAAACAACATTTTTTTAAAGTGATGTGTATTCCATAACGCATAATTTTTTTTCTACAAAAAATAAAATTTTGATTCTTTCAAATTTAGATTGGTAACACCAATATCTGGTGAATGCATTTGGTTTCATAATTTTTTGTTGATTTTTTTTTTAATTTAGTTTTGAGTCAAACCAATTATAATTTAGACATACGCGTATTCCATAGAACATAACTTTTTCTGTATGTATCGAAATTCAATTTTTTTTTTGCTGAAATGAGGACATCAATACCTAGTGTATACATATTTTTCAAAAAAAAAATCACTAATTTACTATTTTTCCATCTGTGTAGAACATAGAACTTGACGTTCGGTGAAAACCCTATGTTTAGTAAATCTAAAAAAAAAACATAATAAAATCAAAATATATCAAAACTATACTCGTTGGAAATCTTATTTCGAGCACTTCAATCCTCCAATTTGGTTTGGTAAAGGTGAATCCATTTGGACCTTCAACTGGGCTTCGGAAGCCAAAATTTTGCAAAAGAAAGGGGAAGGGAAGCAAGAAAGGTGCTAAGTGAGGGTCTTTGCTCAAAGACCCCTACGAATGAAGGAAAGTGACATTGTTCGTTTGAAGAATTACCTCCTTCGAACAAAGGTGTTGACATGACGTCTTGTAGCCCGTAATGGCCACCTTCGCTTGAAGGCACCTTGTATTTAAAAAAAAATTCTCTGATTGTTGGCCTTCGTTCGAAGGCATGCCGACATGCTTTGTTTTTAATGTTTTAATTATTCGTATAGCATATAAATAGGATTGCTTTTTTTTTCATTATAAATCAATTACAAACAGGGTAAATTCACATTTTTCTTGTGCAAGGGAGTCCAAGAAATCTTTGAGAGAAGAATTTTGAAGTCACATTTTATAAAGAAGGAGATGGGAAACAAAAGGACAAGACAAAATAAGACTACACAAAAGTATTCTACAGAAACTATAGCAAAATTGAATGAAGAAAGATTGGAAAAATATCATAAACAAAAACAAGGTATGCATATATTTTCTTTTCTATTTTTAATCTAGGTCATTTTATTTATGTTTAAATATATACATGTATTGATGAATCATGTAGTAGGATGTCATTTAATCCAGGTCACTTGATTTATGCTTAAATATATACGCATTGATTTCAAGTCATTTAGTCTAAGTCATTCCTCATTCTTGACTATAATCTCTACTTCTCTACCTAGAGATAAATACATACCTCTTTCTCTCTATCCACTGCTCTCTCTCTCTCTCTCAAGTTGCCCACTCTCTTTACCTCTACCTCTCCCTCACTGGGGCCTTCGTAGCTATCTTTGTCCCTCTCTAACTCTCCATATCCCTCTCCCTATCTCCAACTCAACTTCACTTTTTTTATAAAGTGGTAACATATATTTTTATTATAATTTATTAAAAAAATCAAGTACACTTTTCATTTTAGATTATTTATTTTCTTGATTATTTATTTTTAATTAAAAATTCTTTTAAATCTAAAAACTTTATATTTAAAAAGCCACACTTCCTAATTTAAAACAAACTCTTATCACTGTTTTTTTGTTCTCTTTCTCTAAAATATATTTTATAATAATTGTTAGCTTTTTTTATCCAATAAATTTTATCATGAATATTTTTTTTGCTTTTTTATTTGTGTTTTTATGATTTTTAATGCTAAATTAAGGAATAAAAGAAAATTTATAAGAAAAGATTTGTTGAAATATTTTTAGAATGCTTTTTAGATTTTCTTTTTCCTAAAGAATGAAATTATTTTTTAGAAAACATAATAATTTCTACATTGTAGAACTTAAGAGTATAAATCAATAAAATAAAAAAATGTTTATTATTTAGAAAGTTTTATTTAATAAAATAAATATTTTTATTTTAATATGTATTCCTTCATTTGTGATACAGAAAGTGGAGCAAATGTTGTTGAAGAACACATAGTTGATGTTAGTCAAGAGGAGGCCCAAATGCAAACAATGGATGTTGGAGAGGGGTCAAGATCGCTTCCTTTGACTAGTATGGATGAGCATATTAATCGAGCTGAAGAGGTGAAAAGAAAAATTTCTTATAGAAATTTAGATCATTTACTTAAAATGGATATTGAGAAATTGAAACATTATGTTGGACAACCTAGACATACTGATAGGAGGTCAATGAATAAAATTGCAAAGGAAATAATTGCTCATTTCGATAATCTTGATACACTTGGTTGAACCTAATTGTTATCAATTGTACTTCTTAGTAAGGAGCTACATGAGCCATTGCAATTGTTGGGTGTCAATTTGTCATTGAAAAAGGGGAAAGGTTCACAGCTAGAAAAATATATTGTTGAAAATGTTAAAGAAGGTTTGTCTTCCATCAGGAAAAAATCTCGATCTGCGGATAAGTCCATTACAAGAAGAGTGATGTTCACAGGTATTGCAAGTGAAACAAATTCCAGAAAAAGACAATTGTCTTCAATTTCATCTAAGCTTGGTTTCAGTAGAAAGACAGTAACAAAATATGTGAAAAGGAGAAAATTATTGGATGATAGTACCTTAGAAGGCAATTGGGCAATTATGTGTAGAGCTCCTCGATCTGACAGGATTAAAGATGTTGTTAGAAACTTGATCTCAACCTTTTGGAATGATAATACTCATGCTTCATCAAATAGTAGAGATGTTATCAAACACATAATTGGGCCCAATAGTTATGAACTACATACAAAACATTAGCTAGAGATAACACAACATGAGATGTATGTGAACTTTTGTAATTCAAATCCAAATATAAAGATTTTGCAAACAATGTTTGAAAGGTTAAGGCCATATTATGTGAAGACAAACAATGTTTTTGAAACTTGTTGTCATTATCATATTGAATTTGATCTCTACTATCAGGTGTTTCAAAAGATTTGTGAAGACAGTGATGGTCTTGTAAATGCGCCTCCTAAATGGGAAAGTTAGTTCGTAGCATCCATCTTATGTGATAAATCAGATGATGATAATGGAAATGGTCAAATAAACTACATAAAAGATCTTTGTGAAACATGTGGAAATTTCGTTGAAATGCCTTTGAGAAATGAAGATATCGACCTAATGATGTTGGTAAATTGCAAGAGGTACAAATGTAAAGTTTCAAACAAAACATGGGAAAGAATCCACAAGGTTAGATTATGTAGAAGAGGAGATACCTATTGGAACATTTATGGAAAATTTCCTTAAATTGATTCAACCATATATACATCATGTTTTTTTTGCTAAGTGGAAAGCACAATAGTTTCAAACATTAAGAGATACTTTCCCACCTGGAACAATTTTATCAGTGGTCGACTTTGCAAAAAATTACTCTTTTGTACATCAAAAACAAATTCAATTAGAATATTACTTTTCAAAGTAGATCACTATTATGGTGCATGTGTGTTATCGACATACACAATTGGATTTGGATGGTGTTGATAGTACATTTCAAGCACGAGTCATCAAGAAAGAATATCACTTTTATATTAGTGATGATAAAGAGCATGACACACTTTTTGTACAACATTACTTTAAGAAGTTTTTTGGATATTTGGCAAGAAGGGGTGTAAATTTTGAAAGGCATTTTGTATGTTTAGATGGATGTGTGTCACAATTTAAATCATTAAGGCCATTTTATGCACTATGTAGATATCATTGAAATGATAATATACCATATGTTTGGAGTTTCTTTGAGAGTGGGCATGGAAAGGGTGAACATGATGGTGCAGGAGCTTGCATCAAACGTGCTCTAAGAAAACATCAAATGAATTATGATTAAGACTGTATAAATGATGCACATGATGTTGTTGAAAGGTGTAAGTTACACTTTGCACCAAATGAGGCCAACACATCTTCGAGAACAAACAGATACATTCCACATAGAGTGTTTTGGGAGATATCAGGTGTGTATTGTTTGAATTTATTTAATGTATGGATGTACTTTAAATATAAATATTCATGTATATGATATATGTGTACACACAAGTTTGTTTATTTTAGTTTGAATTTAATTATTTAGATATATTTTATTCATAATGTACTTGATATATAATAAATTTGTAGGTGTGGATAGAAGATCAATGTATGGATGCAATAGGGTAGAGAAAACAAGATCTTTGCATTGTGTCATGAGTACAGATAGCCCTACATGGACGTTGCACACTAGGGATTACTCTTGTTTCTGTTATGAGTGCATGTTGGGAGATTTTGAGAATTGTAATAACCAACAATGTGGATATGTCAATGAATGGGAAAATGTGCCACTATTTGTTACCAACACATACAATGAAGATGAGGATGTAAGATTTGAAGACATTCCTTTGATTCAAACTGATTATAACCATATTTCAGGATTGATTAAAAAAGGTATGTGTGTGTATATATATATATTATATAAGGTATCTCTAATTTTTTTAAGTTACAAATTTTGGAATGTATGTAAATTTTTGGTGCAGGAGATATTTTTGCAGTCATAGTAGAGGTTGGAAATATAGAACAAGTTAGTTATTATTCATTGTGTTGCACAGAAGAGAGGCAAAAGATAATAAATCCAGAAACAAGTGATGGAATGGTGTTTCCCACAGGTTTAACTTTATTTTAATATATTTTTAAATAATTTTCAATTAGTTACATATGTACATGTCAAGTACCTCAAGAGTGATTTAAAATGTGTTCAATTTTTATCTTAAAATTTATGTTATGTCTTACCAAGCAATGATAATGTTATAAATGTTCATAGATGTACATGTAGGTTACATTTACCTTGAAAATGTTATGTCTTATGGTGTGGAATGTTGTTTCCCACAGGTTCAATTGTAGTGCAAGGGACATATCTCAAACAAGTCAAGATTGTTCAACATGGGATTCACTTTATTGATTATCAACCTAATAACAAGGTATATCAGTATAGCCACCTAGTAATTTCTACTGGCCTAACTCTTCATATAGTTTCAAACACACGTGGATGTCGTAAGTGGAGACTACATAGTGAAGATTATTAGAGAATATTAGATGTGATTGAAGAGTGAGCTGAACCACTTGATGTGGTATGAAAAATATGGATGAAGAACTTACAATTTTTTATGTTTGGAAGACCTAAATTCACTATTTAGATGTATGTTCCTGTATTAATTATTTTACAATCTATGCAAGTTAAATTAATAGTTCTTTTGTTGAACAAATTTTAAATTTCAACCATGGCGGTTCTTAATGTACAAATGATCTCTCTATTAGAAGTCATGTAGAGAATACACTGGATCTTCTTATTCAAGCATGCATTGATATGATAATTTTTGAATGCTTTTATTTAATGCTATATATGTTGTTTGAACTATGCTACAATTTACATGTACATGTATATGCACTAGAGATGTCATCTATAAAGTTTATAGATATATATAGCCATGTTACATCTATAAATTGTTCAACCAATAAAATTTCACTTGACAAATGTAAAAAGAGAGATCTTAATTATTTCACTTTGAAGTTCACAAATCGTTTTAGGCCATTGATACAAACATTGAAATTCCCACAATATCAACAAAAATGAAATATTTGGCACACAACCTTGAGCAACCTTTGACTGACATCAATTTCATGATTTTTATGGGTGCCATTCAAGTATATGACACATAGTGACAATTGACTTTACATCTTGAGATGAAAATTTTTGATAAATTAAAATGTCAATGTTCTTTTCCTGAATCACCTATGATTGAGACTATTTGATATTAATATTTTTGACTTGATCAAAGCTAGATGACAACAAACTTTTACAAATGAATTGAAATACTTGCACAACCTTTGAGAAGATGAGTTGATTGATGGACTTTGACTTGGTAGAGTCAAAAGTTTAAAATTGTCATGATAAAAATTTGAGGACTTCCTAGGTTCCATTTATATATGTTCTCATGTAGTAGCTTCCCTAGGTTATCTCTTGTATCATGTCCATTTGCAACATCTTATATGGTATTTCATTGCTTAATGATGTAGTGTCTTTGAATTCCCATTTAGTTAATGAATGCATGTTTTTCCTTCAAAATTTAGTTGAAGAGATAACTAATTACTCATAGCCAACCAGATGTATGCATTTCTTCATGTTAGTTGCTCTCCAAATCATGCTATAAATAGCTAACAAAGATTATAAGATGCTTTCTATGGGCCAATGCGGTAATAATAGAGGGATGTCAGGCTCTACATGGGCACATTATCTCTAACATAAAGATTGTGGCAGGCTTGGAATCTTAGACCCCTAGACACAAGGAACATGCCTCATGATGAAGTGGATAGTTAGAGAATTGCAAGAATTAGGTACTTGAAAATCTTGTTTTAGTTTCAAGTGCAAACTACCATAACTTTAGAAGTTTAGTCTTCTACTAGCCAACTATATGTAAGGTTATCTCAATTGTATGCTAGTTATAATTGTTCATGCTTGATATGCTAAATATCGAAGGATCTTCTAAAGACAATAATGTCTACTAAAAATTTTAGTTGATATCATTAATAGATTTAATGGTATAATAATCATTGTTTATTGCCATGTACTTGAAAAACATCACTAATAGTATTTGACTGCACATAGGCCCAAAAATAATTTAACAATGCAACAATTCCAAACAAATTTTAATTGCACCTGTGAATACAAATTACATTGATTCCCATTTTATTTCAAAATAAATTTTGGAAGTTCTTCAATTTAGAGTGCCACTTATTGCTCCTCTTCTGTCATTTCACATTTGTTTCTTATGATAGGCTCAGTACCTTCCCTTCTTTTTATTCCTCATATTCATTTAGAAAATTAGGTAATATGTGTCATAAATAACAACATTCATCAAATAAATGTAGATTGTAGATTTAGAATCTATAGTGCTTGTAGATTTAATATTGTTTTGTTTCACATATCAAGACTTTTTTGTAAACTTTTGTTTTAATTGTAGGTCCATTTATTTATATAATATTTTTTTTGTTTCGCATGTGTCAAGAATTTTTTGTTTTTCACTTTTCTTTATACCCATAAATGAATCACAATTTGCATTTGTAATTGAGTTTGTAAATTTATAAATTTTAAAATCTATATTCTATTGAATTACATAAACACCTAACTATTTTGTGTTCAAATGTGCATGTCAACATAACCATTTCATCCTTTCAAATAACCCAATTGCTAGTTTGTAGAATGTGAAGGAGAAATCATCATTATTTTGTTGTGGCTTGCATATCCCCACAGAAAATAAAAGCTATGTGAACAATTATATTTATAATCAAGTAAAACTATAATAAATTTCATGTTTGGAATTGTAGTTGATGTTTTCATTGTATGATAAGTGTTCATCAAGTTTGGTTTATGCAAAGTATTAGCACCACATAATTGTGTTTAGATTTCTTTGTCATGATAGATTTTTTCTAATGAACTCTTTTGGGAGAATGGTTTTGTCTTTAATACAAGGCAATCATTTCTAAATGAATCATTTCTAAGTCTTAACTATTCATAATATTGTTTTGTTTCATGTATATCAAGACTTTTTTGTTTTTCACTTTTATTTATACCCATAAATGAATCATAATTCAAATGAAATTGTAAATTTACATTTTAAAAACTATATTCTACACTTACTGAATTACACAAATACCTAAATAAATTCTCATGACAAAAACAATCATAATAATCATAAATAGAAATGTCCTCATAAATGTCCACAAACACACAAATCTAGATAGAAATGTCCTCATAAATGTGACCCACAAACACACATGTAGATAGAAATTTCAAGTCATAAATGTCCACAAACACACATACATGCAAATGTATCTAGATAGAAATGTCCACAAACACACATATATATAGAAATGTCAGGTCATAAATGTCCACAAACACACATACATGCAAATGTATCTAGATAGAAATGTCCATACATAAACATGTACATCTATAGAAATGTTTGCTCAAACAAATATAATATCTAGAGAAATATCTGGAGAAACACATATCTATGAAGTGCTACCAATAGCCTAGTCATCATGTCAGCTGTGAGTTGAGAGACCTGAGTCTGACTGAGCATCCTAATCTGATGAATGCGCTGAGACTTGGAGATAGTACAACACTGTTGCAAGTATGGACCTAACCAGTGTTGTCATTGATGTCAACATACTCTTGTTGCATTGATGTCAAGGATTGGATGAGCTGTGTGCTGAGGATATTGAGAAAATTAGTCCTCTCAGAAACATAGAAGAATAATGAAGACGGTCAAGCTCTATAAAGTGTAGATCCCTGACATATGAAGATTAGAGGATGTGCATTAAAGGGTTTGTAGATATGTGTCTGAATATGATCCAGTCAAGATTTGAGAGGTCCACATGAAGATTTGAAGAAGTTATGGCCATATAAGTGAAATTGGTTCTGGCAAGTGTTTAGAGGTGACATAGTGACACAAATAGGTCTGGTGAGATCCAGAAATGCAATATCTTGATCTGTGGATTTGGTGGAGTGTTTAGGAAGCCAATGTGAATTGATAACTCAATTAGTTCATGGTCTAGAGGTCTGTAAGCTTTTATTCTAATGTGACAATGATGACAGACTGTGTTCTTGAGGTTCTGGATGAAGATGCGAATGATTTCAGTGAGAAGTGGTATGGATGTTCTTGGTGATTTAGGCAAGCTTGTGGGGGTCTCTAGATTGTGTCCAGTTCGTGTTGGTGGTCTGCATTGAAGATTGAGCTCATAATTGAAGATTTACTTCTAGATGATGATGTTCTTCCTAATCTTGGCTGACTGGATGTCTTACACATCTTGCAGATGATCTTGAAGATATTCTATGAAGCATGGCATGTTCCTCAAGGAAGATTGAAGTCCCAGACATGTGTGGTCGACAGTGTGATGATGCGCATGAAGTTTTTGTAATAGTCAAGTTGTATTTTTGTAATTGCTTTGTAAATAAAATAAGTGTGTGTTGTGCTGACTTTGATGATCATTCCAAAGTTGATGTCATGTATAAATAAGAGTTGCAAAGTCATTCAAATGTATCAAAGTGGTAATGATGAGGATGTGGTAGAGAAGAGTAACAAAAAGTAGAGCAGAGGTATTGAGCTTAAATGGAACTGATTCAAGCATAGTGAAGATGTTGATCTCTAGTTCAAGTATGTAATATTTATATTATTCTATAGATATTGTGTCTTCTGTATGCAGTGGACCTCTTGTGAGCAGTGTGCTTGGGAAGTGAGCCCTAACTGGTAAGTGCCATTTTATTCATTCTTATTCTTCTAACAGAGAATACAATCTTGGGTTAATCACCCCGTAGTTTTTCCCTTAACCAGGTTTTCCATGTCAAAATCTTGGTCTTATATGTGTTGAATTTGTTTCTGCTCTTGAATTATTGTATTGTGCTTCCTTGATTAATCTTTAGTAAGCTATTGAAATACAAGAAGGTTTAAAGAACATGGATTTGGTAACTGATTCACCCCCCTCTCAGTTGTCTATCCTAAATCCAACAATTGGTATCAGAGCTAAGTTCTTCTAGAAGAAGCTTAACTGCTTGAGGAGATCTAGAATGTTGACCTACAAGAAGGATAGTCCAAGGTTTGATGGTTCAAATTTCACTGCCTGGAAAAGCCGCATGGAATTTCACATACAATGCATGGGATATCAGTATTGGAACATAACCTCAACTAAATATGTTCCCACAACAAATGGCCCTACAACTCTAAATGAAATCAAAGATGCAGAGAATAATCTTCAAGCTAAAGAAGCCCTACTAAGTGCCTTGTCTGATTCAGAGTTGACAAATGTTATGGGTTTGAAGACTGCCTATGAAATTTGGACAAAGCTTGAAAATCTATATGGAGACAAATATGTTAAGTGTGCTAGGATACAAAGTCTGAAAGGAAAGTTTGAAAACTTAAAGATGAGTGAAGATGGGAATATCACTCCTTACATGACAAAAGTAAATGAGCTTGTTTGTGGCATTAGATGTGCTGGTGGAGTACTGGATGAAGATGAAATTGTTGCTAAAGTTATCAAATCCTTACCACCTACTTATAAACACAAAGTTGTTATTGAGGAAATCAGATCCTTAACAACTATCACAAGGGATCAATTGGTTGATAAGATATCTACATTTGTGTTAGCTGAGTTTGGTGATGCACTTCCCAAGATTGAATCTGCATTCAAAGCTAGTGCCTCTACAAAAGGCAAATAGAGATATGATCCAGGAGAAAGTTCCTCAAGAAAATCATCTTGGTATGAGAAAGCAAGGAAAGATCTAGAAGAGGATGAATTAGAAGCTGAACAACTTGAGGCCCTCATTACAAAGAGACTGCCAAGAGGATCTAGTAAGTATGAAGGAAAATTGCCTTTCAAATGTTTTAACTGCAACAAGATTGGTCATTTTGCCTCAAGGTGTCCGGAAAGATTTTCTAGGCCAAACCCTAATAGATCAAGATTTCAAAGGAAGTGTTATTATGTTCAAGGAGATGATGATGAAGGAGTAATAGATGATGAATCTGAGATAGGAACAAATCTAGAAGTGACTGGGTATTTATTGCTATCAAAGAAGAAGATCTAATGCCTATTGAATCTATCAATCAGAAGGTGATAGAAAGGGCTGTGACTACTCAAGTTGAAGAAAAGGATGAATGGGTCATTGATAGTAGATGCTCTCACCATATGACTGGTGATAAGAATAAGTTCATAAACTTGGAAAGATACAAAGGTGGAGTTGTAAAGTTTGGAGACAATTCTGTTGGAAGAATTAAAGGTAGAGGAACCATTTCCTTTGATGGAAAGAACAAAACCAATGATGTTCTGTATGTTGAAGGTCTAAAACATAATCTTCTCAATGTTGGATAGTTGGTGGACAAGGGCTATGATCTCCATTTCAAAAATGGAAAATGCAAAATCTTTGAAAGCTCTAGAACTAAGATTGCATCTGGTACACAGACAAAAGGTAACATCTTCTAATTAGTTGGTACTACAAAAGTTGCTTATTTGTTCAAATTGATCAAAGTTGGTTGTGGCATAGGAGAATGTGCCATGTGAATTTTGATAATTTCATTAAGATAAGCAACACTCAGGCTGTAAGAGATCTTCCAAAATTGATGAAACTTGCTAATAGTTTGTGCAAAGAATGTCAGTTAGGTAAGCATAGCAAAGTCACATTCAAAAGTAAGGAACAATCTTCAACTAGATTATTAGACTCGGTGCACACTGATCTTTGTAGTCCAAGAAGAGTCAGGAGCCTACAAGGAGATAGGTATTTTATGTTATTAATTGATGACCACTCTCGAATGATGTGGGTGACCTTCTTAAAGGAAAAATCTGAAGCACTTGAGAAATTCAAAATATTCAAATCTATGGTAGAAAATGAAACTAGCTTAAACATAAAAAGTCTCAGGTCTGATAGAGGTGGAGAATTCACATCTAGAGATTTCATAACATTCTGTGAGAAATATGGGATAAAAAGATAATTATTTGCTCCAAGGACTCCTCAGCAGAATGGAGTAGTGGAGAGAAAGAACTGGACCATCCAGGAAGCTTCTAGGACCATGATGATGGAAGAAAATGTTCCTTAAATATGTTGGAGAGAAGTTGTAAGCACTATTGTCTATACTCTCAATCAAGTACAAATCAGAGGCAATACTGGAAAGACTCCTTATGAACTTTGGTTTGGTATCACTCCTACTGTAAAGTATTTCAGAGTTTTTGGTAGTAAATACTACATCAAAAGAGATGAAGACCTTGGAAAATTTGATGCTAGAAGTGATGAAGGAATATTCTTAGGATATTCCATTCAAAGCAAAGCATACCAGTGTTATAACAAGAGATTGAGAAAGATTGTGGAAAGTACAAATGTGAAGGTTGATGAAGGCATGGATAATCCCTCAAGGTTTTATGAGTATGAAGCAGATGATCAAGACGATGTCTCAGTCTAAGAAGAACAAGCCCCAACTGCAGCTTAGATTCAAACTGATCTGGAGAACCCTGAAATATAGGAAGAAGAAACAGGTCTGAATGAACTTGTTCAAGAATTAGAAGTGCAAGAAATTCCTAAAACTCCTAGGTATGTAAGATTAAATCATTCTGAAGGTTAGATTATAGGAGATAGAAACAAAGGTGTTCAAACAATAAGAAATATTGCTCAAGATTCAGTGAAATACTATCTGATTTCAAAAGTTGAACCAAAAACAATAAGTGAAGCCTGCAATAATGAGAGTTGGGTTAAAGCAATGAAGGAAGAATTGATTCAGATTGAAAAGAATAACACTTGGGATCTTGTTCCCAGACCTAAGAACAAAAAATTGATTGGGACTAAGAGGGTCTTCCAGAATAAACTGAATGAAGATGGTGAAGTGGTTAGAAACAAAGCCAGATTGGTCTGTAAGGGTTATTCTCAGGTAGAAGGAGTTGACTTTGAAGAAATTTTTGCTCCAATGGCAAGAATTGAAGCAATCAGATTATTTCTTGCTTTTGCTACCTTCAAGGATTTCAAAGTATATCAAATGGATATCAAGTCTGCCTTCCTGAATGGTGATTTGGAAGAAGAGGTATACATTGAGCAACCGGATGGATTCCAATTGTCTGGTCATGGTGTTATCGTTTGCAAGTTGAAGAAAGCACTATATGGACTCAAACAAGCCCCAAGAGCTTGGTATGAAAGACTGAAAAACATCTTTTGAAGATTGGGTTCAACAAGGGTACCGTTGACAGTAACTTATACTTCAATATTGAACATGAAAATATCTTGATTGTTGAAGTATTTGTTGATGATATTATTTTTGGAGGAAGAGATAGTATGTGCAAGACTTTTGCAAATCAAATGAAAAGTGAATTTGAGATGTCTATGTTTAAGGAAATAAATTTCTTCTTGGGTCTACAAATCGCTCAAACAAATAAAGGAATCTTCATATCTCAAACCAAATATGTGAAAGAATTGTTGAAGAAATTTGGGATGGAAGATTCAAAACCAATGAATACTCCTATGGCAACTGGATGTAAACTAAGCAAAGATGATGAATCTCCTAAGGCTGATTAGAAAAAGTACAGGTCAATGATTGGAGGACTACTGTATCTTACTCAAACTAAGCCTGACATTATGAATGTTGTTGGTCTTGTTGCCAGATTCCAAGCTGATCCCAGAGAATCTCATGTCATGGTAATCAAGAGAATTTTTAGATATCTAAAGGGAACAGTTGAGTATGGTTTATGGTATCCTAGGGATCATGATTTCTCTCTTCATGTATATACAGATGCAGATTGGGCAAGAGATGTGGATGACTGGAAGAGTACCAGTGGTGGTGCATTCTTTTTGGGGAAAAGATTAGTTTCTTGGTTGAGCAAGAAACAAGAGGCAATATCTCTGTCCACTGCAGAAGCAGAGTATATTGTAGTAGCAGGTAGTTGCACTCAAGTATTGTGGATGAAGCAAATGCTAAGAGACATTAGAGTGGAGTATGAGGAACCCATCACAATCTTCTATGATAACTCAAGTGTAATAATCAATTCAAAAAATCTGGTGTTACATTCAAAGACAAAACATATATCCATCAAATTTCACTTCTTGAGAGAGCAGGTAAACAAGAGTGAAGTCAGATTGGAGTTTGTGCCCTCTAAAGATCAGATTGTAGATATTTTTACTAAACCTCTACCTAAGGACTCTTTTGAGTATCTCAGGGAGAAGTTAGGGGTTATTACCCCTCCGGTTCTGAATTAAGGTGCACTGATGTGCATCAGTCCGGTGCATCTCATAGTCATATATTATGGTCTAAATTGATGATAGGAAGCTGCTACTCAAGAGGAGCAATCTATATAATTCAAAAAATGGATGCAAGTATGTGCCCTTTGCCATTGATGTCAAAGGGGGAGAGAAGACATGTGAAAAACAAACAGTGGTTGCTGATCAAAGGGGGACCAGTAAAGGAAGAGAAGACATGTGAATGGTTCTTGTTGATAGGGGGAGCTATGTCAGTAAGTGAGGAGAATTTCTTGTCTTGATGGTTAAAATAGTTTTTCACATCATATGTTGCCATCAATGACAAAGGGAGAGATTGTTGCAAGTATGGACCTAACCGGTGTTGTCATTGATGTCAACATACTCCTGTTGCATTGATGTCAAGGATTTGATGAGCTATGTGCTGAGGATATTGAGAAAATTAGTCCTATTAGAAATAGAGAAGAACAGTGAAGATAGTGAAGCTCTATGAAGTGAAGATCCCTGATAGATGAAGATCAGAGGATGCGCATCAAAGGGTTTGTATATATGTGTCTAAATATGATCCAGTCAAGATTTGAGAGGTCCGCATGAAGATTTGAAGAAGTTATGGCCATATAAGTGAAATTAATTCTGGCAAGTGTTTAGAGGTGACAGAGTGACACAAATAGGTCCAGTGAGATCCAGAAATGCAATATCTTGATCTGTGGATTTGGTGGAGTGTTTAGGAAGCCAATGTGAATTGACAACTCAATTGATTCATGGTCTGGAGGTCCGCAATCTTTTATTCTAATGTGACAGTGATGACAGACTATGTTCTTAAGGTTTCGGATGTCAGTGAGCAGAAATGGTATGGATGTTCTTGGTGATTCATACAAGATTGTGGGGGTCTCTAGATTGTGTCCAGTTCATGTTGGCAGTCTGCATTGAAGATTGAGCTCATAATTAAAGATTTACTTCTGGATGATGATGTTCTTCCTAATCTTGGCCGACTGGATGTCTTACACATCTTACAGATGATCTTCAAGACATTCTACAAACCATGGCGTGTTCCTCAAGGAAGATTGAAGTCCCAGATATGTGTGGCTGATAGTGTGATGATGCGCATGAAGTTTTTGTAATAAGTCAAGTTGTATTTTTGTAATTACTCTGTAAATAAAATAAGTGTGTGTTGTGCTGACTTTGATGATCATTCCAAAGTCAATGTCATGTATAAATAAGAGTTGCAAAGTCATTCAAATGTATCGAAGTGGTAATGATGAGGATGTGGTAGAGAAGAGTAGCGAAAAGTAGAGCAGAGGTATTGAGCTTAAATAGAACTGATTCAAGCATAGTGAAGATGTTGATCTCCAGTTCAAGTATGTAATATTTATATTATTTTGTAGACTGTGTGTCTCCTGTAGGCAGTGGGCCTCTTGTGAGCAGTGTGCTCGGGCAGTGAGCCCTAACTGGCAAGTGCCATTTTATTCATTCTTATTCTTCTAATAGAGAATACAATCTTGGGTTAATCACCCTGTGGTTTTTCCTGTTGTTATATGGAGCCTAATCAGATTCAGAGGTTACATTTTCCCCACTTTTATCAGTGTGGTTTCCCCCCAAATTCCTACGAGGTCAAGGGGCAGTGCCCCTTGCGGGGTGCTTTTATTATTTTATAAAGGCATCGGGAGTTATTTTTTCATTGATCGACATAAGAAAACCCTATTTTTGTAACTGACAAAAAGCTTGATAAAAGCAGCTAAGGGTTAGGGTTTTAATATATTGTATTGTAGCATTTTGCAGCAGTATTGAGTTGCAGGGATTGCTGATTGTAATCGATTTGATTTACTAGATAATAATATTGGACTCTCTGTTTGGTGGATGTAGCCCAAGTTTGGGTGAACCATGTTAAAACTTGTCTCTCACTATTATTAATTTTGTGTATTTCCATTTATCTGTTTAATCTTTATTTGCATTTAATTGATATCTTATGCCAGCTAACCCTAACAAGTGGTATCAGAGTGGGTTGTTTTCGATTATCGTTTGCAGGAAAGTCTCACGGTTGAGTGGGAGCAATGGCAGATGAGGGTACATTGAAGGTCGACAAATTCAATGGATAGAACTATTAGTTATGGAAGATGCAGATTGATGATTACCTCTATCAAAAGGATTTATGGAGGCCATTGGAAGGAGTAGCCAAGAAACTGGCAACAATGTCTGATGTGGATTGGAATCTTCTTGACAGAAAGGCATTGGGAACCATTCGGTTGTGCCTAGCACCGTTGGTGTCATTCAATATAACGGAAGCAAAGACAATAGATGGTCTGATGAAAGCTTTAGCTAAATTGTATGAAAAACCCTTAGCCTCAAATAAGGTATTTCTCATGAAGCATTTGTTTAATTTGAAAATGGTTGAAGGTGGATCTGTGACAGGTCATTTAAATGAATTTAATACAATTGTCAGTCAATTGACTTCTGTAAATGTAAAATTTGATGAAGAAGTTAGAGCTCTCTTGATATTATGTGCATTGCCTAAAAGCTGGGATAGTTTGGTAATGGCGGTTAGTAACTCTGTTTCTGGTTCAAATACCCTGAAATTTGATGATGTTGTTGGTGTTATTCTGAGTGAGGAAATTCGTAAGAAAAGCTTAGGTGGATCCACATCAGGCAGTGTTTTGAATGCAGAAAGTAGGGGCAGATCAAAGGAGAGAGGAAAAGGTCTTGGAGGTCATAGGAAGTCACAAGGAAAATCAAAGGACAAAAGATCCCAAATTAGAGGACAGAAGGATTGCTGGTACTATGGGAAACCAGGTCATCTGAAGAAAGATTGTAAGTCTCAGAAAAATAAAGGAGACAAACAAGAAGGCAATAAGGAAGCAAATGTGATAAGTAATAAATCTAAAGATGATGCTTTGATTCTTTCCCTAGATAATGCTGATGATTCATGGGTTTTAGATTCAGGGGCCTCATTTCATGCTATGCCCCATAGAAGTTATTTTCTTGATTATGTCCAAGGGGATTTTGGGCTGGTTTATTTGGGAGATAACGAATCCTGTCAGATTGTTGGAAAGGGAAGAATCAAGATTAAGTTACAGGATGGGAATCATTGGCTACTACAAGAGGTAAGGCATGTTCCAAGGCTCAGTAGGAATTTAATTTCAGCAGGACAGCTAGCTGAACAAGGTTGCATTGTTACATTTACTGATAAAAATTGGAAGGTTTCAAAAGGTGCCTTAGTAGTAGCAAAAGGTGTGAAAGTAGGCACCTTATATCTTTGTACAGGTCATACTATTCCTTCTACTTTAGCTGTTGCAGAGAAAAAACAAATAGGTTGAGGAACAGTTGCTACAGGTTCGCAGGAAGAGACTGAAATAGTTGTTGCAGGTTCTGAGACAACACTATGGCATAACAGACTTGGGCATATGAGTGAAAAAGGTATGAAGGTACTTCATTCTAAGAAAGTTTTACCAGGTCTGAAATGTATTAATATAGATTTTTGTGAAAGTTGTGTGTATGGAAAACAAAAGAGAGTCAGTTTTCTCAGAGATGGGAAGCAAAAGAAAAATGAAAAGTTGGAGCTTGTGCATACAAATGTATGGGGACCAGCTCAGGTATCTTCTCTCGGTGGCTCTCGGTATTATGTTACATTCATAGATGATGCAACTAGGAAGGTCTGGATTTATTTGCTTAGACAGAAATCTGATGTATTTGAAACATTTGAGAAATGGAGAAGCTTGGTTGAAAATGAGACAAGTAAAAGATTAAAATATCTCAAATTTGATAACGGTGGTGAGTATTACAGCAAAGAATTTGAGGATTATTGTTCCTTTAATGGAATTCGTAGGCAGAAAACGGTTCCAGGGACTCCACAGGAAAATGGAGTGGTTGAACACATGAATAGGACAATAATGGAGCGTGCAAGGACCATGAGATTGCATGCTGGGCTACCTTTAAACATGTGGGCAGAGGCTGTCAACACTACTGTATATTTAATTAATAGAGGTCCTTCAGTTCCTTTGGGTTGTGGTATTCCAGAGGAAGCATGGACAGGTAAGAAGGTGAGTTATTCTTTTCTCAAAACTTTTGAATATGAAGCATTTGCACATGTAGATTCTGAAAATAGAACCAAGCTGGATGCAAAATTAAAAAAATGTACCTTTGTTGGATATGGCATTGATGAATTTGGTTATAGGCTTTGGGATTTTGAAAATTAGAAAATTGTGAGAAGCAGGGATGTCATATTCAATGAGAAGGTGTTGTACAAAGATCAGTTGCAGCAGCATGAGAAGAAAGCAAAAGATTATGTGGTGCCGGATGATACTCCAAATAGTGATGTTCCAGTGGTTCCTCATGCTCTGCAATAGCAACCAGAAATACCACAAAATCCAGTGAATGTTAGACGGTCAACAAGGCTAAGTAGACCTCCTGAAAGGTTTTCTCCCTCTTTGTATTATATTTTGTTAACAGATGCTGGTGAACCTGAAGGGTATGATGAAGCTATGCAGGTGGATATGCAGGTTTAGTGGGAGCTTGCTATGAAAGAAGAAATGGACTCCTTGCTGAAAAATCAGACTTGGAAATTATGTAAGTTACCTGTAGGTAAAAAGGCTTTACCAAACAAATAGGTTTACCGACTAAAAGAGGAAGATGGAGGTAAGAAAAGATTTAAGGCCAGGTTAGTTGTAAAAGGATTTGCACAGAAACAGGCATTGATTTTGATGAGATATTTTCTCCGGTTGTCAAGATGACTTCTATTTGTACTGTTTTAAGTATTGTGGCTGCTGAAGATTTGCTTATGGAACAGCTAAATGTGAAAACTATCTTTTTCCATGGTGATTTGGAGGAGGAGATATGCATGGCACAACCACAGGGATTTGAGGTCAAAGGTAAGGAGAAACAAGTGTGCAGATTGAAGAAGAGTTTGTATGGCCTGAAACAAGCACCTCGACAATGGTATTTGGAATTTGATAGTTTTATGGCTGAGCAAGGCTACAACCGAATTCTGACCATTGTGTTTATTTTAAGAGGTTGGATAATGACAGCTACATTATTTTATGTTTATATGTTGATGACATGCTTGTAGCTGGGTCTAACATGGATCACATAAGAGAGTTAAAATAATAGTTAGCATAGTCATTTGATATGAAGGATTTGGGGGCAGCAAAACAAATCCTTGGTATGAAAATTTGTAGAGATAGGAAGAACAGAAAATTGACTTTATCTTAGGCTGCTTATGTTGAAAAGGTGTTGCAGAGATTCCATATGGAGAATGCAAAATCTATATGCACACCTTTGCCTAGTCATTTGAAATTGACTAAGGAGATGTGTCCTAAGACACAAGAGGAGGAAGAGAAAATGTCTAAGGTACCATATGTTTCAGTTGTAGGAAGTTTAATGTATGCCATGGTATACACGAGACTAGATATTGTACATGTTGTAGGAGTCGTCAGCAGGTATATGAGTCATCCCGGATTGGAGCATTGGAATGCGGTAAAATAGATTCTTAGATATTTGAGAGGTACATCCAATAAACATTTATGTTTTGGGGGCTCTAATGCTGATTTAGCAGGTTATGTAGACATAGATTTGGCAGGAGATATTGATACCAGGCGGAGTACTACAGGTTATGTCTTTACTATAGGTGGAACAGCGGTGAGTTGGATTTCTAGGTTGCAAAAGGTGGTTGCTTTATCCACCACAGAGGCAGAATATGTAGCTACAATAGAGGCAAGCAAGGAGATGATATGGCTACAATCTTTCATGGAAGAATTGGGCAAACAACAGGTTAATTATTATTTGTATATAGACAGCCAGAGTGCCATACATCTTGCAAAGAATTCTACCTTGCATTCAAAGACCAAACACATACAGTTGAGGTATCACTTCATTCGATCAGTGTTGGATGATGGACAATTACAGTTGGAAAAGATACATACAGATGATAATCTAGCGGATATGTTTACAAAGGCAGTGACAAGGGAGAAGCTGAGCTCCTCTTCAGCTTCAGTTGGTCTTCTCGACTAAAAACAACAAAAATAGAACAACAGAGTCTAGGGTGCTTATTTCCAGTGGGAGTTACAGGGTCAGTGGTGTTATGATCAGTCTCCAAGTAGGAGATGATATGGTGTGGAGTTTGATCAGTCTCCAAGTGGGAGATTGTTGTTATATGGAGCCTAATCAAACTCAGAGGTTACATTTTCCCCACTTTTATCGGCGCGGTTTCCTCCCAAATTCCTACGGGGTCAAGGGGCAGTGTCCCTTGCGAGGGTTTGGGGGTAGCACCCCTTGCGGGGTGCTTTTATTATTTTATAAAGGAACCGGGAGTTATTTTTTCATTGACCGACATAAGAAAACCCTATTTTTGTAACTAACAAAAAGCTTGATAAAAGTGGCTAAGGGTTAGGGTTTTGATATATTGTATTGTAGCATTTTGCAGTGGTATTAAGTTGTAGGGATTGCTTATTGTAATCAGTTTGATTTACTGGATAATAATATTGGACTCTCTGTTTGGTTGATGTAGCCCGAGTTTGGGTGAACCACGTTAAAACTTGTCTCTCGCTGTTATTAATTATGTGTATTTCCATTTCTCTGTTTAATCTTTATTTGCATTTAATTGATATCTTCTGTCGGCTAACCCTAACATTTCCCTTAATCGGGTTTTCCACGTCAAAATCTGTGTTATATGTGTTGAATTTGTTTCTGCTCTTGAATTATTGTATTATTCTTACTTGAATAATCTTTAGTAAGCCATTGAAATACAAGAAGGTTTAAATAACACAGATTTGGTAACAACTGATTCACCCCCCTCTTACTTGTCTATCCTAAATCCAACAAACACGTGTATGTATAAAAGTGTACAAATTATATGCATTTATATGTTTACACATACAAATTAAATGCATTTACATGTATGTAAGTACAATAATGATTTAAAAATTTAAAACTCACCTATCCACTAACATTACTGCCATTAGTCAAATCACACCTGCATACATGGTCTATCCCTAGAGTAGGTGTAACATGAGCTAACCCCTACAATATATATATATATATATATATATATATATATATATATATATATATATACAACATTAGGACTCTATCTAGAGCAAAGTAATTTAACTTACTTTAATTTAAGTTCAAGTTTAAATCATGCATGCACATGCACATATGCATGTACTTACTTGTGTATAAGTGTTGTAGGATGATCTGCTACAATGATTGTATATGGTGCCTCCTTGGCTAGCTCAAGTAATGAAGTCTGAAGTGGACTAACTAGGCGACTTGGCAATGAAGAGGCTAAATGAAGAAGCATATCGGGTAAGTGCAAAAAGATGGGGGGCCAAAAAGTGGCCAAAAAATTTTCAAAAAAATTTAAGTCATAACGCGAGCGCGTTATAACGCGCTCGTGTTATAACGTTCTATAAATAAAAAAAAGCAGTCATTTCATTTCATTCTGAATTTCTCCTCCGCCCGCGGCTTCAAAACCCTCAAAAATGCGCTCGCATTCTACAAAATGCCAATCAACACAAAAGGCTTGTCGATTCATCGCCAAAATGCCGCCACGACGTTGAGCACGCCAAAGGGGTGAGTTATCTTTGTTTTTTTTTTGAATTTCTTCCTAAATAGGTAGGTTTTTGTTGATTTTTGATGTATATTTCGTTAATTGTAGGAAATGTTAATGCACCTCCTCCTCCTCCTCCTCCTCCTCAAAATCCATAAAATCCTAAGGAGGAAATACCTGCAGAACAACAACCTCCTCCATTCATTCCTTGAGATGCCCCTGGAACACAAGATAATATAATGGGGGAAATTGAAAACAACAAAAAATAAATTGAAGATATAATTGCAAGGTTGAAAGATCCTTCCACTTCAACCTTGCATAGGTCCATGCTTGCCGAATCTCTTGAGTCTATGTTATCAAATGTAAATTCAATTAGCAAGCAAATAACTAGTTGGGCCAATAAAAAGAGAGAGTTTAGAGATTCCTATGCAAATAAATTGTCATACCAAGATGTCAAAAAATTACAAATTATAAAAGTAAACTTATGTTCAATTTTCACAAACCCACAAACAAATCAACCTCCACCCATTACATGCAAGAGGTTCCCTATCCATTGGTGCAACAACCAAGCGATAAGGGACAATTTTGGGCAGAGGTGGTGGATGGTTTTTGACCATCCTCCATGCAATAACAATGAGGTCCCACAATACTTTTTGAGGAAACTCTACTGCGAGTTTGTCCTCAATAAAATGCCAAACTATTTTGATATGCGGGACTTCCAGGGTAGAGGTGGGGGCTCAGCACAGGATAGACCAGAGGCACGTCTTGACCCATAGCGGGTAGTGAGACGAGTAATCAGCAGACCAGCCCATGAGCATGTTTCTATCCTTTCCATTGTGAAGGAGAGTGTTGAGGTCGATACACTGAGGTCGATTAGTGCCTTGACCTAGAGCATCATAGAGCATGCCGATCCTGCAACACGAGGTGGGTTGGGAGATAGTGTGAGGAGTAGGGTCCCACCGCATACTTGCCAAGCTTGCGGGTCAGCCTGTGGTTATGACCCCATGGACAGTCAGGACACAGGTGCACAGGCTACATCTATAGCTGAGCAGATGGTGATGACAGATACCCTCCTGAGTGAGACTTTCGGCCTTGATACTCAGGTAAATATTAGCAAGTTTATTGAATTTAATTTATTAAATTTCATTTTTGAAATACAAGATTAACTAATTTAAATTGATGATTTTAATGAAATTTCAAGGTCATAACGTCAATGCAATTTTCAGTGGTTCTCCACCTACATTTTTCACTAGATCATCTACTGTCGAGGTATGTAACTAGTAAACAATTATAAATATTACATGTGAATAGCATCATTATATGAATGGTATTCTAATTTCTGATTTTGGATGTTGAATAGGTTAACACTGTAGATTTCATGGCAACACCTGCCAGTGGTGGTGGACTTCAAAGCTTTACAGAGGTAATAAAATAAATAGTTTAATGAATGAATTGTACTTACTAAATTTTTGTATGTGATTTGTGTGTTTTATTGTGTGTACTTCCATGTTTAGATGAACGTGTGTGTATGTTAGGAGCCATGATTTACATCACTATTATAGTTTTCGTAATTGAATAATATTGTTTTATTTCCAGATGATGCAGGCTGCGGATACACCTCCCCATGTTCATAGGGCAATGGAGCAGGGTGTGGCCTCTGCGATTCATAGCTCTATGGCATTGACAGGGGTATGAGGCAGATTAGTAAATTTCAATTTACATTCATTGTTATAGTTGTCTATTTTTGAAAAATCAAAAGATTATTGATTTGAAGTTTAATTTCTATCTGGATGGTTTCTATAGGACATGACATCATCAGGGCCTATTCCTGCTATTGAGGCAAGTGAGGAGATAGATTATATGTTAGCAATAAGTGATTATTTTGTTAAATGTTTCATTTTTTTATAACATGTAATTTCTATATATTAATGTCTATACTTTTTTTGTAACAGGTAAAGGTGCAGGAAGAACTAAATAGGAGGAGTAGCCCTCAGGTTCGTAGTAGACCACCCACATGCATGTCTCCATCCCCTAGAAGATCAAAGGCTGCTCGTGATTTATTCTCTTCACCAGCCAGAGGGGAATGACTTTTTATTGTGTTCCTTTGTTGTATGCCTATATAGCATTCTTGTAAGCCTATATGGCTATTTTGTATATATGCTATACTTATATCGACAGATATTGATGTATGCGTATATGGATATTTGGTTAATACAAATCTTTTTTATTGATGGCATCCATACTTGCATTATAAATCCACTTTTGAATGGATATTTGTAGATGACTACTTCAAATATTTAAAGTTTGATTGTATTACATAGGATGTTTGCATTTTCTTTGATAGGCTTGATAGGCCATGGATTACATGATGATGTTTGATGGAAAAGTATGGTACTAGAAGACTCTAGTTCATTCTTAATAGGCTTGTGATTGATAATATCTTTGCATGATTGCACTTGATCTTGGATCATGGGCATGTTGTTAGGATTTTGATTGCATTGTGATGTTTGATGGATAGGCATGGTGTAAGTGTAAGATACCCAAATAGTTCTACGAAAATTTTTCCTTACTTAAACACTTTTACTTGCTAACAATTCATCAGCTACTTCAATAACATAAAGATATACATCAAGATAACTATTTGAATGAAACAGCATTAGAGTTGGGTACTTGTCTTGTTACTTGATTCAATCAACTTGCAATGTCTTATTACATGGAAAATGCTTTCAATAGCATGAAGTACAACTCATTCAATGGAAATACAAGGATAGGCCTTGAAGCCTTGATGTTACAATGTCTTCCTTACTTGAGCAACATTTGAAGATTTGGAATGTTCAACTCATCACCTCACAAGGTAGGCACATATTTGAAGGATTTATAGGTTTTTCTGACTTGGGCGCCAAGTTGAGGTGACCTCCTCCTGAAGTTGCGCCTTGTCAACATTAGGTGCCAATTAGAGTTTATGGATGCTCTAGATTGTTTCCAAGAGTAGGCACCAAAACATCATCATTATGAAAGTGTTTTAAATGCTAGGCACCCAAATGAGCCCTCTGGAGTCTAGGCGCTCCTTTCATGCATTCTGTGTTCTAGGCGCCAATTGAAAGGAGTGGAGAATACGGAAAGCACCTTCCAAACTAGGTGTTTCCTTAAGGTGACAAGGACTTAGAAAGTGCACCTAAGGTGAGCGCCTTGAGTGAAAAGGTCTAACAAACATCTTTGAACCCCCTTTCAAGGTTAGGCACATTCTGGAGGTGGAAACAAGTAGAAGGTGCGCCTTAGCTTCCTTTGTCAATTCTTTCAAGTCTTTGTTGATTAGGAAGGTGGAATGCTTCATTGTAGAATGAGCGCCTATCTTCTAATGTCCAAACTACTTCTTCTGGCTCACTCTGTGGCTAGGCGCCAGAGCTAAACTGTTCACATAAGGGAGTGCGCCTAGACTCACTTGATGTTTTCTTACTACTTCAACCCCTGGAAGATGTTCCAAGGTGTTCCCTTTTACAAGCACCTGACCTCCCAAGTTCCTTCATGTGCTATTCCTTGAAGGCGCCAAAACTGAGCTCCAGTGCCATGGGATTGTGCCTAACATCTTTGAAGAGTTTCTAAGCCTTTTGCAAGTTGATATCCCAAACTCATCTTCTAGGCGCAACAGGAGCTTTCCAAAGGAGTTTCCAAGTTTTAGACGCCAAGCGAGGTCATGGGTGAATGGAACTGCGCCTTAGGAGATGACTGGATCCTAAGCATCAGTCTGGAGTTACAGTGGAATTGATATGTGCCTCAACTAGCTTAGGCGCCCATTTGAAGTGATTCCTTTAACACTTCTCTATCAATCTCAACTGTAAGGATGATCTCCTAATCCAATTTTGATCCTCTGGAGATGCAAATAGCTTTTCATTTCACTAGGCGCCATCAATGATGATCATCAACCAAAGCGCATTTCAAAGGTGAGATAGGAAAGTGAGGTGCCAAACTAGTCCTTAAGACTTATCTCCTTCTATCAAGTCAATTTCAACTATGTGAGAGAGTTCTATTCTAGGCACAAAATGGAAATGTTTCATCAATTGGTGCATCTTACAAAGCTCCCAATTCTACGCGCCAGAGCCAAAGAGTTTTTCCCAACACATGCGCCTGGGCTAGGAATTCACCTAAGAGACATCACTTAGCTTTAAAACTTTCAATCTATAGCCATCTGGGCTAGGCGCTCCAATGGAGGATCCTTGAACTCATGCATTGGCACCTTCTAGTTCTAGGCACCCATTTTGGATGATTCATCCTGATATTAGCGCCCAAAATGACTAGACTCTCTTCATCATCCAATTCACTTAGAAGACTCAAGTTGGAGACTTAGTTGTCTATCCATGTTCTTCGGAAGATTCATTGTACCTCTATGCACTTAGGCGCCCTAGTTGATGTGATTAAAGTGCTTTAAAGCTCCATGATTCTTGGTTAGGAGCACATTTGACATTGAGCAAGCAAGAAAGTGCGCCCTGACTCTAGGAGTCCTGCCTTAGTCAAGTTTAGCATCCAGACTTAGCTAATTTCAAGTTTCTAACTTTGTTCTTGCAAAAAACAAAAGTTAAGTTAGTCAAAAACCAATTCATTCCCTCATTATTTCGAATTAGCCTCCGGGAATGAGGAATAGGCTAACTCATTCTTCATTTGATGATCAGGCTGGAAATGGGGACATGACAGTAAGATACCCAACTAGTTCTACAAAAATTTTTCCTTACTTAAACAATTTTACTTGCTATCAATTCATCAACTACTTCAACAACACAAAGATATACATCAAAGATAACTACTTGAATGAATCAACCTTAGATTTGGGTACTTGTCTAGTTATTTGACTCAATCAACTTGCAATGTCTTATTACATGGATAATGCTTTCAATAGCATGAAGTTACAACTTATTCAATGGAGATACAAAAGAAAGGCCTTAAAGCCTTGATGTTTACAATGGCGTCTACACTTGATCAACTCAATCAAACTCAATGATGTCAACTGAATGTCAACACCTCACAATATCACAAGGGAGCATCAAACTCCTCAACAATTTGAGTTTTTCACCACTTGCTTCCTTTTCAATGTTAAATTCTTAAAATTGAATCACAATTAACATTGCAACACACAAAAATTGAAAATTGAATAGATATATATCAAACTTGGTGTGAAAACTATGTTATTTCCTCCTTCTCAAGTTGGCAAAGCAGAAAAGGTGGTGGAAAGATCATGCAAAGGTGGTACAATGTGTCAAATGTGCATGTGAACTTCCCAATAGCATGAAAGCACTTCTTTTTTGTCAGAGCACACGCAGAATCAGTAAGAAAATAGAGCATGTGGGCCTGGATCACGGGGGTAACCACTTTTTTACCGTTTCAATAGAACTACAAAACGCGAGCGCGTTATAACGCGCTCGCGCTATAATGCACTCGCGTTTTATCCTACTATAGATTCATCACATCCTTTGCATTGATCACATCTTTTTCTTGCAAGGGCTTACCAGATGCTCCGCCATATGATAGGTATAACAATGAAGGGGCAAGCCCTCATAATCAAGTTCGTGATAGAAAATGCCCTCAACCCTCAACGTCAAATCCTAATTTCTAAACCCTCAACTCTGATCCCTTGACCCGCAACCCTCAATGTCAAATCCTAATCCCTCAACCCTATCCCTAAACCCTCAACCCTCAACGTCAAATCCTAATCCCTCAACCCTCAACCCTATCCCTAAACCCTCAACCTCAACGTCAAATCCTAATCCGTCATCCCTCAACGTCAAATCCTAATCCGTCAACCCTAATCCATCATCCCTCAACTCTAATCCCTCATCCCTAAACCCTAAATGCTATCCCTAATCCTACACCCTCAACAGACTCGATACTATACCTTAAACTCTAATCCCTTATCCCTAAACCCTCCAACCCTATCCCTAATCCTTACAACCCTCAACCCTTAACTCTGATCCATCAACCCTCAACACTATACCTTAAACCCTAATCCCTTCAACCTCAACCCTATCCCTAAACCCTTGACCCTCGAACCTCAACCCTCAACCCTCGACGTCAAACCCTAATCCCTCAACCCTTAACTCTGATCCCTCATCTCTCAACCCTAACCCTAAACCCTAAACCCTAATCCCTTATCCCTAAACCCTCCAACCCTATCCCTAATCCTTATGCCCTCCACACTCAACTTTAACCCTAATTCCTCGACCCTCAACCCTCAACCCTCAACATCAAACCCTAATCCCTCAACCCTTAACTCTGATCCCTCGACCTTCAACCCTAACCGTGAACCCTAAACCCTCAACGTCAAATTCTAATCCCTCAACCCTTCACTCTAATCCCTCAACCATAAACCCTATCCCTAAACCCTCAACACTATACCTTAAACCCTAATCCCTCAACCCTAACCTTAAACCTTGTCCCTAAACCCTAATGCCTCAACCCTCAACCCTAATCTGTCATCCATCATCCCTCAACTCTAATCCCTCATTCCTAAATCCTAAACGCTATCCCTATTCCTAGACCCTCAACAGGCTCGATACTATACCTTAAACCCTAATCCCTCTACCTTCGACACTCTTATTTAACCCTAATCCCTTGACCATTAACCCTATCCCTCAACCTCAACCCTCAACCCTCAACTCTCAACATTAAACCCTAATTCATCAACCCTAAACCCTAATCCCTCAAACCTAAACCCTATCCCTAAACCATCAACCCTCAACACTATACCTTAAACCCTAATCCCTCAACCCTTAACCCTAAACCTTATCCCTAAACCCTAATCCCTCAACCCTCAACCCTAATCCATCATCCGTCAACTCTAATCCCTTATCCCTAAACCCTAAATGCTATCCCTATTCCTAAACCCTCAACATACTCGATACTATACCTTAAACTCTAATCCCTTATCCCTAAACCCTCCAACCCTATCCCTAATCCTTATGCCCTCCACACTCAACTTTAACCCTAATTCCTCAACCCTCAACCCTATCCCTAAACCCTTGAACCTTGAACCTCAACCCTCAACCCTCAACATCAAACCCTAATTCCTCAACCCTTAACTCTGATCCCTCGACCTTCAACCCTAACCCTAAACCTTAAACCCTCAACGTCAAATTCTAATCCCTCAACCCTTCACTCTAATCCCTCAACCATAAACCCTATCCCTAAACCCTCAACACTATACCTTAAACCCTAATCCCTCAACCCTAACCCTAAACCTTGTCCCTAAACCCTAATGCCTCAACCCTCAACCCTAATCTGTCATCCGTCATCCCTCAACTCTAATCCCTCATTCCTAAATCCTAAATGCTATCCCTATTCCTAGACCCTCAACAGGCTCGATACTATACCTTAAACCCTAATCCCTTTACCCTCGACACTCTTATTTAACCCTAATCCCTTGACCATTAACCCTATCCCTCAACCTCAACCCTCAACCCTCAACCCTCAACTCTCAACATTAAACCCTAATTCATCAACCCTAAACCCTAATCCCTCAAACCTAAACCCTATCCCTAAATCATCAACCCTCAACACTATACCTTAAACCCTAATCCCTCAACCCTCAACCCTAAACCTTATCACTAAACCCTAATCCCTCAACCCTCAACCCTAATCCATCATCCCTCAACTCTAATCCCTTATCCCTAAACCCTAAATGCTATCCCTATTCCTAAACCCTCAACAGACTCGATACTATACCTTAAACTCTAATCCCTTATCCCTAAACCCTTCAACCCTATCCCTAATCCTTATACCCTCCACACTCTACTTTAACCCTAATTCCTCGACCCTCAACCCTATCCCTAAACCCTTGACCCTCGAACCTCAACCCTCAACCCTCAACATCAAACCCTAATCCCTCAACCCTTAACTCTGATCCCTCGACCTTCAACCCTAACCCTAAACCCTAAACCCTCAACGTCAAATTCTAATCCCTCAACCCTAAACCCTATCCCTAAACCCTCAACACTATACCTTAAACCCTAATCCCTCAACCCTAACCCTAAACCTTGTCCCTAAACCCTAATACCTCAACCCTCAACCCTAATCTATCATCCGTCATCCCTCAACTCTAATCCCTCATTCCTAAATCCTAAACGCTATCCCTATTCCTAGACCCTCAATAGGCTCGATACTATACCTTAAACCCTAATACCTCTACCCTTGACACTCTTATTTAACCCTAATCCCTTGACCATTAACCCTATCCCTCAACCTCAACCCTCAACCCTTAATCCTCAACTCTCAACATTAAACCCTAATTCATCAAGCCTAAACCCTAATCCCTCAAACCTAAACCCTATCCCTAAACCATCAACCCACAACACTATACCTTAAACCCTAATCCCTCAACCCTCAATCCTAAACCTTATCCCTAAACCCTAATCCCTCAACCCTCAACCCTAATCCATCATCTCTCAACTCTAATCCCTTATCCCTAAACCCTAAATGCTATCCCTATTCCTAAACCCTCAACAAACTCAATACTATACCTTAAACTCTAATCCCTTATCCCTAAACCCTCCAACCCTATCCCTAATCCTTACACCCTCCACACTCTACTTTAACCCTAATCCCTTTAACCTCAACCCTATCCCTAAACCCTTGACCCTCGAACCTCAACCCTCAACCCTCAACATCAAACCCTATTCCCTCAACCCTTAACTCTGATCCCTCATCTCTCAACCCTAACCCTAAACCCTAAACCCTAAACCCTCAATCCTCAATGTCAAATCCTAATCCCTCAACCCTAAACCCTATCCCTAAACCCTCAACACTATACCTTAAACCCTAATCCCTCAGCCCTCAACCCTAAACCTTATCCCTAAACCCTAATCCCTCAACCCTCAACCCTGATCCGTCATCCCTCAACTCTAATCCCTCATCCCTAAACCGTAAATGCTATCCCTATTCCTACACCCTCAACAGAATTGATACTATACCTTAAACCCTAATCCCTTATCCCTAAACCCTCAAACCCTATCCCTAATCCTTATACCCTCCACACTCTACTTTAACCCTAATTCCTCGACCCTCAACCCTATCCCTAAATCCTTGACCCTCGAACCTCAACCCTAAACCCTCAACGTCAAACCCTAATCCCTCAACCCTTAACTCTGATCCCTCGACCCTCAACACTATACCTTAAACCCTAATCCCTATCCCTTAAAACTTAAACCCTATCCCTACACCCTCAACACTTGACACTATATCTTAAGCCTTAAACCCTCATCTCTAAAGCCTCAACCCTCAATCCTTAAACCTTCAACCCTAAACCCTATCCCTAATCCCTCTACCCTCGACACTCTAACCCTAACCTCGACATTAAATGCTAATCTGTCAACCCTAAACCCTAATCCTAAACCCTCAACCCTCAACCCTCAACACTATACCTTAAACCCTAATCCCTCAACCCTCAACCCTCAACCTTATCCCTAAACCCTAATCCCTCAACCCTCAACCCTAATCCATCATCCCTCAACTATAATCCCTCATTCCTAATCCCTAAATGCTATCCCTATTCCTAAACCCTCAACAGACTCGATACTATACCTTAAACCCTAATCCCTTATCCCTAAACCCTCCAACCCTATCCCTAATCCTTACACCCTCCACACTCTACTTTAACCCTAATCCCTCGACCCTAAACCCTATCCCTAAACCCTTGACCCTTGAACCTCAAGCCTCAACCCTCAATGTCAAACCCTAATCCCTCAACCCTTAACTTTGATCCCTCGACCCTCAACCCTATCCCTAAACCCTAAACCGTAATCTGTCATCCCTCATCCCTAAACCTTAAACACTATCCCTATTCCTAGACCCTCAACGGGCTCGATAGTATACCTTAAATGCTAATCCCTTACCCCTAAACCCTCCAACTCTATCCCTCATCCCTTAACCCTCATGATTAATAGCCTTGAACGTAAAAAAATTTGAGTGGGACATAACGCGAGAGTGTTATAACGCGCTCGCGTTATGTAAAACATGACAAAAGATAGACATGCGAGAAAGAAAAATGCAAGGCAAAACATAACGCAAGTGCGTTATAACGCGCTCACGTTATTTCTTGCTTTGGGAATCCCAAGCCTTGGGCTTGGGATTTGCTTTGGATTTCCAACCCAAAGGCTTGGAGTGCCTTATGAACAGTCACAGACGTGTTTTTCTATATTCTTCAAAATTTCACATAATTTCGTTCGTGCTAACCCTCAAATTTGCACGTGTTTCAAGGTTGAACAAATCAAACACATGGGTAATGTTAGGCTTTCTCTTAGCTATTTGACGATGTGATTTTTTTCACATTTTAACAATGTTAAGCCTTTCATCTTTAATTTCTTTTGTTTGTGTGTCCGTTTTTAGGCAAAAACCACTGTTTGGTCTTTTTTTCATTGTAAAATAACTATTCATTCAAATTTCAAAAAAATTACATATTTAGAAACTAGACTCCATTCTACAAATATTAAAAAAATAAAAAAATGATTTTAAATTAGTTTTCAAAATTTATAGGGGTAGCACGGCCAAAATTCTATTTTTTAGGATGTGTCCACTTTAAAAATTAGTAAAAAATCAAATATTCATCAAAAAATTATTAGAAAAATTGGGCATAAACTACATTCTATTAGCTAATTTCTCACTGAAGCAATTTTAAAAATACCAAAAAAAAGTTGACCTTTTGAGGGAGCCACAAAACATGCTATGTTATGTTTTTTTGACAGAAACAACACCAATTTCTATGGCTCCCTCTTTTGAACCCCTTAATCTATGCCATTTTCAAAACAAAATAGTAGTTTAGAAAGTAGACTCGAAGCACTATGAACATTGTTTTGGTTGCATCTCCAAATTTTGAGTGTAACTATGCTCAATTTCTCATCCAAGGCCAGTATTTCCTGATTTCAGAAAAAAAGTGGCCACTTAAGACCCCTTTTTGGTCCCCCATCTTCCTGCACTTACCCTATCCACAAAACTTGACACTGATCCTGTGTGCAACTGCACCTCAAGTGAATCTAGGGAGGGTTGGGATGTCTGATGCTCAACACGAGGCCTGATAGGTGTATCTCCCTCTACAACAGCTGAATGATCTGAGGGTGGACCAGGATGTGGAGTACTCACAGGCACCTGATGAGAAGGTCTCGTAGCCTGACAGGATCATGATGCACATTGTGAACAACAAGCGCTACCCACATGTCCTCTAACCTCATGTAAAGGGATACCAAGCTCTGATGCAATAAAATCATATGACTCCAATAGGTCCTTAGAAAGATAACTCGCTGTAGTCTGAAGCATATGCTCTCTTGTCAGACCATCTATGTCTACAGGAGACAGGACACCCACGATAGCATAAGGATCAGTAGCATGATCCAATGGTCTAGATCGTCCAAGATGACTCATCAAATATCTTCCCACATGATCAAAAGATATAATAGATGTGGTAGCTACAATATCACCTACACTATCGATTGCTTCCCTTTAGGAAGCAATGACACCCTGATCAGCAATAGGGGCCAAGGCTGGGGAGATAGAAGGCATCCTCTCCCCAACCAAGGCCCTATAAATTGGAGCCTGTCGATCTGGTTGATGATAGGCATCTCTATCAGCAACCCTACCCCTCCCCTGACCAAAATATTCTGGTAAATCCAAGTAGTTCAACTTGAGGCCCATATGAACCTTTGCATATAACTATTGTGTAAAATATAAAGGAATTTGGTCGTTATTGGGATATCGACCATGAGCAACAAGAAAACGTGGATATATCAATGGGGCCATAAGAGGGTCTACACATCTAGTCACTTGGTAGCCCCTCACATTAGGCTTACCAACATAAGATGGGAAACATTGGGATTTAATAGTCTCTTTTGAGACACTAAGCTGAACAGAAGCAAGAGAAACATCACCAGTAACTTCTTACCGCATCTAGACAAGAATAGCAACAAGAGTATCACCTGAGTAAGTACGGGTATCTCCTAGACTCTATCTAATGTGCTGCAAGCTAGTTAAAATTGATTGACATGTGTCCCTATAAACCCCTATTGTGTTGGGGTCAGAAAGAAGAGCTGTCAATTTCTGAATCTTAGTATCTGTGTGTGTAAATATAGAAGGTCCAGGAGGTGGTGGCACATGTGCCATGATATATATATCAACCTGAATTTTGTGCATGTAAAAATAAATTACTTATTCCAATACATACATAGATGTGCATTAGGATCCAGCCATGTTGAACCAATTCTCTACAAGTATGACTGATATGTCACACCAACAACATAACATGATAGTGTCTACTTTGGGTCCTATGGAACAAATGTATCAACACACACATCCTATGTCAGAGTAGATAGGGATGTTGTGTTGCACTCACCTGTATCAACATACATTTCTTCTCTGATGTACAAGTGTGTACATTTGATACATTGTTCCACAGCTTCCAAACTTAGACACTAGTTATTACTGGTGTTGGTGAGGCATATCAGTCATCTTGTAGAGAATTGGCTAAACATGATTGGATCCTAATACAATTCCAACAAGTTAAATAAATAGTTGAACAAGAGGGAAGACTTCATTTCTAAAATGTATGGATGATTCTTTTCCTTTTCAACTTGCAGAGAGAGAGAGACAGAGAGAGAGACAGAGATTTTAACTTTTCCAAATCTACACATACATGTGTAATGTTGAACATGTATCAGTGTCATAAAAATGAATACCATTTGTGCAATAAACCATTTAAGTCATTCCTACTCCATGTACATTACACATCTAGGTAACTCAATAGTTAAAGATATAAAATAATGAACAGTACACACTAAGAACATGGATACAACCAATGAATATACATATCTAGTTACCATGGAAATATATGACTATTACATTGCTTTAATCGATTAGACATTCACTAAATTAGACATGTTTTTATTAAAGTATTTTTCTTGACCTTGAGTGATTAAGGATGCTATGAATTTGTCTATATTTTCTTGCTACATCTATAGAAAGCATGTGTTAAGTATTGAAAACATAACTCCCAGGTCTACTATATCTAGTTGGCACATCCCCACCACTTCCAGTTTTGTAGAAAATAGCATAAATTTCTAAGTATTCCAAAATCATTGAAGGAAGCTAGTTAAATATGAAATTCATCTTATGAAATTAAAATCTAGCATCTAACCTTCGTTCAAATACTACTACTGGAAAAATGTTTAATAGATAGTTAAGCTAGATAATTCACATGATACTGAATTGCATTGGAATCATAAATTTACCAAGTCCCATTAGGATGAGCTAAGTAAACAAACAATTTACAAAATTTATCTCAATTTTTTCAATCAGTTGCAGAGCAAACAAGTCACATAGTTCAATTCAGCAAGTCTAGGACTCTAATTGTCCTCCAAAGAATTCTAGAAGGTGCCCTAAAATGAATGGGGCCGTGAGATGGCTTCGTATTCATTCTCGTTCTTAAAAAATGGAGGTACTTCATTTTCTGGTGAACAAGTCCACCTAACCAAATAGATCTCTTCACATTGCACAACCACCACTCGTTGGCCATTGAGGAGCTCCTTGGCTAGAATGGTGAGGCTTGAGGCATCCAAACATGTCCACAACTTTATTGCAAAATTATCATTAACTATTTACTTTGTCCACAACTTTATTGCAATATATACATTTGTAAGACATGATTTCATCATTTAAGGCAATTTACTTAAAGAAATATGTTTATAATGAACTAATAAAATTATCATTCCTATGTGCTCACAATTTTAGAAAAATATTTTGATTCTCTTGCAACTAAAATGATGAGGATAGTTGTATACCACCTCTCAATTTTTTCAATTAGTTGCAGAGCAAACAAGTCGCATAGTTCAATTCAGCTTCTAGGACTCTAATTGTCTTCCAAAGAATTCTAGAAGGTGCCCTAAAATGAATGGGGCCATGAGATGGCTTCATATTCATTCTCATTTTTAACAAATGGAGGTACAAGTCATTTTCTAGAGAATAAGTCCACCTAACAAACATATCTCTTCGCATTGCACAACCACCACTCATTGGCCATTGAGGAGCTCCTTGGCTAGGATGGAGATGCTCGAGGCATCCAAACATGTGGTGATGTGCATCCATCACAACTACCTTGGCGTAGATCCTTGAATCGCTCACCATTTTGTCCTCTTTTCTTCTCTACACAACATTATACTTCCAAATTTTGCATACATGGCTACTTCCAGATATTTGCAACAATAGATCTTAAGGAGGTTCAACTTCTTGTGAGGGAGCATGGCCTATCTAAGGTAGGTGTGGCCCTCTTCTAGATGCAGTGTAATTCTTTTTAATGGTTGTCCCTCCCTTTATCAGTAATACAAAATAAAATAAATGTAGCAAAACTACTACCATTAAGTTACCAAAATGCTATCAATGCCAATTACTCTGTAATGGCCGTCACTATCATGCACTCAACTTGTTAATTTTTACATTATAATAAATTGTCTTAAAAGGCTTTGCTTTCCCTTACTAACTACCAAAACTACTTATGGGAAAGTAACTCCCAAAACTAACAATAATATTTACTAACATTTAATTATTTAAATACTAGAACAAGTCACTAAGGTGACTTTAATTGTAATATATTTATTTATTAACTATATACTAAAGATGTAATAATTCCAACAATTTAATGAGAACATTTAGGAAATTTAGTATGAGTCTCAAATGATTTTAGTGTAGATATTTTATTTTTGATTTTTTAAACTCCTGTAATGGTGAAAAGTCGATCCCTAATACTTTTCCCCAATCATTTTGGACTTATTTTGACCTATTGTTCTTGATGTCATAACTAATGTCTAAATGGCATATTTTGTGTAGAGAATTGACATCCAATTTATACCTTATTTGAATATATGTCCTTGTTGTCTAGTGGTCCAAACCTAACCCTTTGAATATATTTTGTTTCTTATTGTAGTTTAAAATTGTAGTTATGATTTTGAACTTGGTTCAGAACCACATGCACGGTATTTTCCCATTTTCTATTTAGCAGAATACCAAACCATGAGGTGATAGAATGCACTCACATTGCATCAGATTTGTGTTGTCAAATTAATATAATCTCAGAAAATGTAGCTCTAAAAAGAAGAATAGAAAAAAAGTCCTTTTCCTAGTTAGTCCTCCCACAAACTCAAGCACCTTGGCATGTATTGTTATTTGTACTTCCTCTCATACCCAACTTGATATAAGTGGTCAAAGAATAAATTGAGAATGTTCATATTTATGTCAGCAATGTATTAAATATTCCAACATTCCCCATTGACAACTAATAGGCAATTCCTTGCTACTTGTGGTGTTGGCTTCAAAGCCCTAATTACTAGGGGTCTCACCTATGGAGGATTCCTCTAACGAAATTAGTCTATAAACTAGGATGACCTCACACAATTTTACCAATAATGGATCTAACTATGCTAAGACCTATTTATCACTCTCAATCAAACATTCCACCATTTACAATGGTTTTCAATGCTCAAAGACATGTGTGACCAAACATGGTAGAGATTTAAACACTTAAAAATATAATAAAATATATAAACAAGCATAAAATATCACTATCTGAGAACTAAGATCTTGTTATGTGACAACTAAGATATCCTCACATAAAAACTAGATCTCCTTGCACAAAAAACTAGACCTTTATCCTAATTTTTGGATAAAAAATATACTACCTACCTACCCGACCTTCTAGCACACTAGTTTTGAATTGGGAAATTTAGGAATGAAACGACACTTTTTCACTTCATTATTCTTGGTTAATAACAAATGCAAATTGACCTTAGAAAATAGCATTGAGCTTACGGAATGTTCTAAGGTAGCTTTAATGTCTTCATTCACCATGAAATCTAGATAGCTTAATAGGAAAATATTAACAATGTTCAAAGACTTAGCATTGAATAATCTTAATCTTCTCAAAAGAAGGATTAACAATCTAGAAGTTCAAGTTTAGTAACTATTCTTTGATCAAATTTATTGTTTGAGCATGGTTATAAAAGGAGTTCTAATGAATGTTTAACTTGAAATTTTTGTATCTTATCTACATCATTTTGTAAAGACATATATTGCCATAACCCTTCTTCCTAGACCCTTTTTTTGTTTATTTAGTTATCTATTTTTGTCATACTTATGTTTACAATAGAAAAATTATGAAATTATACATTCATATATTTCCATGGTAACTCAGTATGATTTATAGCATATCCAGCACAAGAAACATCACAAAAATACATAAATTTACACACATAAACTACAAAATTTGTGTCACTATCCAAATAATGAGCTTCTTGAGGTCTACATATGGTGAACAAGACTAGCATCTTGACATTCATGTGACTTCAACTTTTCCATGATTAAACTTATCAAGTGAGGGATTTTGGTCCTCATGAGTATGTGTAATGTTTATCTTCCATTTGTCTATAATTTCTTGAACTTTACGTATCGATGCAATGCCTCTACGCTTAGAATATCCATGTGTGTGATGAATTTAGTAGGTTTAGTATATGTATAAGCCAAATGGGAAGTAGGATCTAACAAGGATCAAAAGATAAATGGTCCTAGTTTGCCAAACTAGGGTTTGTCAAATTAGAGTGAAACTAAATTCATTTTTTCACCCTAATTTGACAAACCCTAATTTCTTTTGAAACTCTAGGGTTTGATAGTTCTTTCATTGTCTCAAGAAAATTTTCTATTTTTTATGAAATTTTTCTCTATTTTATTAATTGTAATGACAAACCCTAGTGTAGGGTTTGTTAAATTAGGGTGAAACTAAATTCATCTTTTCACCCTAATTTGACAAATCCTAATTTCTTTTAAAACTCTAGGGTTTGATACTTCTTTCATTGTATCAAGAAAAATTTCTATTTTTTATGATTTTTTTCTCAATTTTATTGATTGTAATGACAAACCCTAGTTTACCAAACTAGGGTTTGATACTTCTTTCATTGTATCAAGAAAAATTTCTATTTTTTATGAATTTTTTCTCAATTTTATTGATTGTAATGACAACCCCTAGTTTACCAAACTAGGGTTTGACAAACCCTAGTTTGGAAAACTAGGGTTTGCCAAACTATTCTATTTCTTTAACTAAATTCATCAAATTCTTGCATTTAGTTGAATTTTTCTATATTTCATTAACTATAATCACAAATCCTATTGCCAAACTAGGGTTTCATAGCAGGAAATCTTCTTTATTTAATTGACTATAATGGAATCCATGGAAGCCCCTGTTGGCAAGAAACTGGTGTATTCTTGAGTGAACATGCAAGCATTACATATATACAGTATTAGAAAGGGCATGGAAAATTTATGCACCTGAATATGGGAGTTTGCTCAACGTGTATGGTGATTTGGGCTGTATTCAACTATGATTGGTACTTGACGTGTATGGAGATGCTATCATGTGGAGTCTTCACCTTCGTGGACGTTGTTACCTGTCGCCTTCGTGGATGCCATTCCCTATCACCTTCAGATGCCATTCCATGTCACCTTCGTTCTACTGCGAGCTCTCAAATGACAAAAAGCTGTCATTTGAGAGTCTTAACCCTTTTTATAAATAAACAATAATAAAATAATGCCTTCGCTCAAAGACGGTCTTTGAGCGAAGGCATTATTTTATTGTTTTTAATTTGGTGCTTAATCACCTTCATTCGCAGACCCCCTTCAAACGAAGGTTCTGATGATATATTTTTTGACTTGACCAACAATGCCTTCGTTCATAGAGTGGACCTTTGAACGAATGTGTTTGCTAAAGATTTTTTGGCACCTTCAATTTTTCTTCATCCACAAAAATGTAACCCACTATTGTGGGATGACCCCCATGGAATATCAGAGGTATGTACATGAAGATGGTCATGAGCTTCTGCTCCCTACTCACATAAACTTCAACAATGATGATATTCCTTTGGGCACTAAGTATGACATATGTCCATTTGTTTCCACATCCACAAATGAACAAGCTAATTTGTAGGATAACAATGCTTATGAAGAATTTATTACTTTTGAGCATGTAGGGGATGTTGATAAGAATGACATTCCAAGTGATAACCTTGATTTGAATAATGACAAGGATATTATGGATTTTGACAAGTCTTATTCCCAAACCACTGGGGCATGTAATAGTATGATTGATTTATAGGGCTCAAGTGAGTATGAATGTCAGTATAGTGCAAGTTAGTTTGAGCACATGCCTATGTATGAACAAATTTTGTTTATCACACAAAATGAGTGCTTGTCTAGCATGGGACAAAAATCAGAAGATGACTCCAAGGTTTTACATGAGCCTTCCATTCAGTCTGATTTTTCAGACTTGGAGCTGCAATTTAGCTTCAATGAATCAGAGCATATATTTCTTGATGGGACTAGTGAACAAATTCTTTATGATGTTTTCATGTTTGATATGCAAACTGGGTATGTTTTCAAGATTTATGATGCCAATTGTCAAAGGGATTATGAATGTTTTCAATTTTCAGTTCGGTTGGATGAGCATTTAGTGGAACATAACAATGAGATGGATGAGGTAAAATGTCAAAATGATTATGGATTTTAGTTAGTATGCAATGTTCAGATTAACTAGAGTTAATGTTGATAGTGGCAGGCTCAGTGATATGGTTAAGCATGTCAGTGTCGAGGTTAGTTTGTGGGCATTTCATGGTATTTCTTTTAGATTTGACTCGATGCAGTCATATGAAAATTAGGTATTTGATAGGGGAGGATTCTGGTTTTTCATTTTTCGGGGCCTGAGGCTGCCAAATAGAATTGAAGGTATGATTTTTAATGCAAGAGGGAGCATTTATTTAGCAGCCCAATGGATTTGGCACATGATCTACATCCTGGAGATAATTGGAATCTCATCGTACCTATAAGTGGCATGCATCCCCAAACATGAGCCACTGTTGGCACCTTCAAATTTTGCAAATTTGAAGTGCCTATATTCTTTCGATGTGTCGACAGAGGCTAAGTCGACATGCTGCTCACTCTACCCCAGAGTCCAACTTCACCAATTAAAATCTTGTAGCTTATAAGTCATCTTTCAAATCCGTGTGGTAGGAAGTTTTTTGGCACATATGGTAACATGTTTTATCAATTTCATGCTTCTAGGATGAATTTTTATGGGCTAATTAATTGTTTTCTGACTGCGACCGGGCTAGATTTGGTGTTTTCAAAAGTTTCAAATCTCACAATTTTGAGGGCGACCCATTTCTCTCTTTGGTCCAAAACTTCCCTGGTTCCAGTTTCATCAAAACTAGAGATCATATGATGCATTATTTTAATGCATTTCAATTGCGGTGAAGGCATCTGGGAGGCCAGTTTACAAAGGAGGTCCTTGAAATCATTCAGCGATGCAAATTTTGAGGAAATGGGTTTGCTCTAAATAATTAATAATGGCCCTATGCAAGTTTTCACAACCCTCTGATATTCTGTCTGCCCGCAGTAGAAATACACTGTTTGCCTGGGAGAGGAAATTAGAAATTACCATTTGCCAAAGTCTAAAAATGCAATTTTAAAAAATATTTATTGGAATATTTTAATGATTTAAAAGGTAGATGTTATGAATGGAACATTATAACATTATGTTATAATGTTAAGGTAAAAAATAAAGCATTTGACTGCCTTATCGCACCATCGCACAGTAGCCTATCCTGCTCTCTGAAGCTGTGCGATGGTGCAAAATCACCATTCCAGAGTAGTTTTTGACCCGCAGTCTTCTCTGCAGCAGGGATTGAGGCATTTTTATCTTAATGGAAGGTTTTCTAAGGTCCTCTAGGCCATATTCAGGCATGTGTTGTCGCCAAGAGGAATGCTGCTCACGTTTTTGGTCTTCAGGCAAACTTTTGTAGGCTCTATTTGGTCCAAAGATGTTGTTCCATGCTCTAAATTTGTCCCTTGGCCATTCCTATTGCCTGGGGAAAGGTTTTAGTCATGTTTGTGATGAATATCAGGTGCATGTAGCCATAAAAATGCCCATGCATCAAGAAAAATGACCCAACAATGAATGAATTGGGCAAAATTGATTTGGGGCCTATTGAATTTTGTTATAGGTCATCTCAATGGATGGATGCAATCAAGAAGGAGCAGGAGAGGAGGCCCCACAGTCCCATATCATAGCATCATGGGAGGGATGGGAAGCCTTCATATGTGCAGTGCGATAAAATACATCAAGAGGTGGAAAGCGTGCCAAAGAGAAAAGGAAATATTTAAAATGATAAAGTCAAATGATAAAATGCAAATGATTTATTCAAATGTAAACCATTATAATATTATAATGTTTTGATGTATTGCATCAAAATTTTTAACGAGCTGGAAATGCTTTTCCACAGGTTTTCTTGCAGTGATAGGCCTAAAATGACCCCCCCAACGCTCTTCCTGCCTATTTTAATGGTTGGCATGCACTCGATTAGACATGGTCGATGGATTTCTCAGGTTCCCATGCAGCTGTAGAATGCAAACATTTATTTTTTAGTACCATGGCGTGGCTGGGAGAGGTATTTGGACAATATTTATGCTTTGTCATAGGTTGTTCTTATAGGTTTGGGTACATATAGTGTGGATTTTTGCCTTGTTATAGTGGTTTTCCTACAAGTGCACATGGGCAGCATGGTGACATGCACCTCTGAGCATTCAACGCATTAACTTCTCCTCTGCATGCCTGGAGCTTCTTTGAAAAATGCAATTCTATAAGAGATTTTTGGGATTATTCTGGGATTTGGATACAAGTTATTCACTTTTTTGGAAATAGATTTCTATAGAAGGATGTGGAGTTTAGAATTTGGAGGAGAATGCTATTGTAGGTGAATAAATTCATGTATGATTGTTTTCTATTCAGATTGCAATATATGAAAAACACTTTTGTGTGTGTTGTCTGTGACTGTCTCCTTGAGTATGAATGCTTTCTTTTCAAGTAAAGTTACCAAGGGTTTCTGAGCTTGTCTGCATGCATTTGCTATGTTGTATATTTGATTTGTTGCGTTTGTTCAAGGAATGGATTAAAACTACTTAAATCAGATATAGGGGAAAATATTATGTATTAAAGGATCATTGAAGAAGAGTCACAGGTGATACTCTTTCTTGGGCTATTACTATAAGGCAGTGATAATGGTTTCAACCCTCTGAATATGAATTTTTAGATGTCGGAAAGGAAACATTTGCATTGTAGCCCTTTGACTATGTTGCCCTTGACTAAACACAAGTCTAGGATTTATTTGCCCAAAGGTCTAGAAGAAAACCAAATTTAAAGATAAATCATTTGAAACAAATCATTTTATGTTTTATTTTGTTTAAAGTTAAGGTCTTGCATGTTTGCTAATGGGAATAAATCTAAAGATAATCCAAGAACATTGCCAACTTGGGGTTAATCTCACAAATCTTGGTGCATACGTGAGAACATTCTGCCTGAGTTAGTCAAAGATAAATCTTTTGATTGTAAATAAGGGAATACCCTCCTAGGTGCGGCAGAACCTGAAGTGAATGGGAGATAGGTGATAATCTCCCACTCTATTGGCCAAGTCTACCATTTAACTTGCGCATAAGAAGTGGCGAATCTTTAGAGTTGGATGTGTTCAGATTTGGGAACCAACACTACCAATAGCTTGAATCCATGTTCATACCTTATTCCTATGACCCTATTTTATACCCTAAAACACATAGCATAACACAACAAAAAAATATGGGATCCATAATAGAGACTCATTTTAATAGCTAGATAGAGCAAGCTTTGTGGGTGGCAATGTCCTAGGTTGTGGATATGTTGTGGGCATTTCTCTTGCATGAAGGAAATGGACCGGGATGTATCAAATAGCTTGCTACAAGATAGAGAGGAGGGTTTAAATAACTATTCCCAAATGGCATTAACATTATTTCCTGCAAGTCGCCTAGGTTCCATGTCACAAATTTGACTAGGAAATAGTTTTAAAAAAATTTCATGATTGCACGTCTTCCCTTTATTTGTCTCTATGTATTTTTTATTACGGATTTTACATTTTGTACCATGTGTTCTCCTTGTTGGGGATATGTGGTAGGCATTTCTTTTGCATGGAGGTGTGAGAACAAGGTGTGGACATCCATCACATGGCTTCCAAGACAGAGAGGAGGGCTTAAATAGTTAATTTTCAAATGGCATTGGCATTCTTCCCTCCGGGGCTTGCTTTGTCTAAGCACTATGTCATGGAGTTGAGTAGGTGATGGTTTTAAATATTGTTCTATGGCTATAGACATGCTCTCTATTTGTTTATGTGTATTTTTTAATTGTGCATTCTATATTTTTTCATGCTTCACTATTTACTAGGGTGCTACATGTGTGTGCAAAAAAAGAAAACTTGGTCTATTTTAGAAAGTTGTGTGGCTTGAGCTTTCACATTGAAGTTAATTTTAGTTTACTTCAAGAGCCACCCATGGTTTAAAAAAATAAAACTTGGGGTTGAAATTTATGTATGGATTTCCATTAAACTAGTTAGATGCCATGTAATTTGTTGTCTAATATAAAAAAATGTGTGGCAGGAGCTACAAGGTCATCTACATGTTTGTTGAAAGGTAGCAGCTTAAAGTTCAAACTAGCCAATAAAAAAGTGGCATGTCTATATTTTACCTTTACATAGCATGCAAATGTCATGAGATCTTCCCAATCATATGAGCTCTCTCTAAGTAGTTGACAAATTCTTGTTATCATAACATGAATCTCTGCTTTATGTGTGTTTGAAAGCATGTAATATTTTTTAAGTGCTATTGGATAATGCAAAGACAAAAAAATATATAATAAAATGAAATAATTTTGATAATTTATTAAGAAATTTTGTTTTTAATGAAAGAACTTAATTTTTTTATAAGATGGATTTTATATTTATAGTGTTAGTAAGGTTTACTTAGAGAAAAGTTAAAATACACATTTTCACATGTCAAGATAAATTTTTAATGAAACCTACAAGTAGCTAGCTATGTATAGGTCTTTTGCCCTTGTTGAGAGAGTGGTTATATGTTGTTCTCAACCATGCTATATTGGGAATTGGCTAAGGTAGCTTGGCTTTTATCTCATAGGTTAATATTACCTTGGTTGTGCTAGGGGTTCTTTTTAAATTATTTTTGCTATATTTTTATTCATATTTTTCTAGACACATAACCATGTATTCATATTTTTCAAGATATACCTTGGGAAAAACCTACATGAGGGAAAAACCAACATCCAAAAGCACCCACACTCAATGTATTATTTAGTGACAAAAATATTACAATATACTTATAGAGCCTCCATGAATAGTTATAAAAAATCAAGCTCCTCCAATGCATCCTCCATATGTCCAAGCAAGTGGGTAACCATGCAACCACACATCCCATACCATGCTTCACATATGCACTCTATAGGAGAGCTCAATACAAATGACATCCAACACAACCACTAAACATGTGCTTGCTTTTATAGATTCATGCTCACACAAATACAACCATGGTATTAGCCAAACCATGTGTCTCAAAACCATAAGAGCACAAAACCATTGACCCCAAAAATTAAATATTTCCCAAAAATAGTGAATATGTGTCTTATGTCTCCCACGCATAAAATATTTAACCAATTTCCAATACATCTTTACAAGTGGACCTAAATAAATACTCAATGTGGTAAGCACATCTCAAAAGATGCACCACAAATATTTAATATTCATTTTAAACATAATTAAATTATTTCTTTCTTGTGGAAGATATACAACACAACACTTTTTCCTAAAATTCTCACACTTATTGTATACATTGCATAGGGATCAATCAATGAAATAAATCATCATAGCTAACCATGTAACCACATGAATCTCTAGCATGTTTTCATGCTCCATCAAGATACCTACAAAAAACAACCAAGGTGACTGCCGTCGCAATCAAGAACTCCACTCATCCTCCACCATGCCACACATGGAAGACAAGAATCAATCCAAGGTGTTCAAACACACCAATCCAAAGAACACAAGCACAAAATCCAAGTGAAAATAAAGGCTCCAAGTCATTGCCATGAAAAAATCCACATGACTAGAAGTAGCAATAACAACAAATGCTAATACATCCAACCATCCATACCTCCAAGGTATCCAAAACATTAGTAGAACTCATGCCAACAACATGTCAACCCAAAACCACAATCACAAGATCTCTGTATAGTCTATCTAATGAAGAACTCACACATCCAAGAACTCCCACTGCATGGGTAATGTCAAATCTGAAATAGATCAAGGCATCTACAAGTCCACCAATAAACACTCATAACAAGGTGTGGCTTATGTCATCAAAACCATATAGTAACAAAGAACAATCATAGTGATCCACACATGCAACAAGAACTATTGTATACTCTCTCACCACTAGTCACCATAACTCTCCCAAATTTTTCACATCCAAAGCATGTGAACATGAACCTCCAGAAAGAAACCATAGACCAAAGAGAGAAAACCAAATCATATCACATAACATGTCCTTCTACCAACACCTCAAAGTGTTAAGTTGTGTCAAGCTAAATCTTCTTCACATAACCCCAAGTGAAAAGCCTCAACAAAACCCAACCATCCAATCTCCAAGATCAAACATAACATATGTATCATGTAACCAATTAAGGATGTAAGCCTCTCTAAATTCAAGGTAGATCACACTCATAACCATTCCCTAAACAAGGAATAAGCCCAATAAACATCTCCTAAAAGTCCTCATAAATGCCTGCATAAACACACTCATATGCATAAGGAGATAACCATGCCAAACACTCCTCAAATGAACCCTCTAAGACTAACAAGCATAACCCAAGACTCATCTCCATGAGAAGACAAAGCATAAAACAAAATGCATCTAAAAACAAGGTGGGCAATACCTATCAAATGATTATCTACCAAGTAGACCAAGAGTGGGAAATGAGATTTCTCTAAGCATGAACAATCTTCTCATTAGGCCCATAATGGACTCATGTCCATATCCACGTGAATTTTCCTCAGTCTTTCTGCTAAAACCTCATAATGAGAAACCATTCAAACAAATGTCTTTAAGTCCAAGAGAACTCCAACCTCACCCATATCTCCAAGTATCCATGAGCACCTACAATCGATCAATCCATGCTAAAATCCAAATGCAACACCACAATATCATAAAGCTCCCAAGAAAAAGATCAATGTACTTGATACCAAGAGAACTATCCATAGCACCACCAAAGCTCCCACTGCACATCTATGAATTCCAGGAACACATCATGACAATGTTAGGATTTAGGTGTCATTAACATTGTAAATCTGTGTAATTATTATTCCTAATATTGTTTGTAAGTCACCCATAAGAGATGTACAAGTTTCACCGGCATTGGTAAAAATTATTTACTGGGAATGATAATTATGGAGTAACTGCATCGGTAAGTTCCTGAGTTACCGGCGATAGTTATGGAGTAACATTTACTGATGGTAATTGTAAAAATCAAGAGTAATTGAGGGTAGGTTCCACCTTGGAGGAATCATCTATATTTGGCTTGTATGACATGCGTCATAAAGTTGGTAAGCAGTTGTAACAGAATCTATGACAATTGTAAGTTGTCATAAGATTCTATGACAATATGACAACTTATGACAGATATTTATGAGTTGTAAGTTGTTTTTGATAATATAAGGTGGCAGAACCAGGGGCCAAACCCTTACAAAGCAGAACCCAAAAAGGGCAAAAAAGGCTTAGAAGACAAAAAGAGCCAGAATCACCACAAACAGCTTACATATAGCCGATATACAACAAATAGAAACTATCAGTAAAAAACCAACTAACAGAAAGCATAGAAAGAAAACTAGGAAAGGGTGTCTTCCTAGCCTTTAAAAAGAAATTCAGACATTTTGTTGAATTCCTTAGCCCTGTCATCATCAACACCATGAGTGAGGACTTCATGTTCCTGCAGTAGAGAGAGATTAGCCATAGACGGCCTACGGAGCATGCTTGTAATGAACCTACCAAGAGAAAAGACCCTCTTCTCCAGAAAATCCACCCGCTCCTTCAACTGAGACAAATCATCAGAATGATTACCTTCCTCATTTACTTCCTCCATACCACCTTCAGCATTGTCACAATCCTCCTGAATAAAATTAGGGTCTATAGGAACCTCAGTGGGATCAGAGTGAACATCAATCCGATTGTTATCATCAGTGCCAGTATCCTCGACATGAGTAGTAGTAGCTCCCACTTCAATACAGTCACTAATGGAAGCAAAATTTTCAAACCCTTTATTGCCCTCAGTATCAAAGGTCTCCGCAGGTATTTCTTGCCCAACAATCTCCTCAACACCACCTGAATCATCAATAACAATCTTCTGAATATTATCACTCTTGGACTTGTCCTCCCCCTCTTGAGTGGAGGCTTCAGAATTGCTTTCAAAGTAATCAATCAACTTCAACTTAGGATCCGATTTGCCAACAATATGACCAGATCGCCTAACAACAGCAAATTTACCCTCCAGTTTGACTTTTTTCAAATTCCTTGAGGGTCCCTCCCTGACTAGTTCCTATGCATTCTGGGGCCCAAAATCCCCAATGTCATCTTTCTCCACATCAATATTAGAGAGGCATTTTTTAGATTTCAACTTGGATTTCGTACGACGGTTTTGAACATTTTTGACAATAGAAAATTTAGGAGTAGCAAAAGGAGCACCTTCGAGAAACAACTTGGGAGTAGTATGACCAGTTTTCACAGAGGTAGTAGGGGTATTAGCAAAGGGTTCAAGACCAATGGGCTAAATAGAAGAATGAGGGGACAGAGCCAAGTGAATCTGGTTTAACCTATGGATAAGCTCTTGATGGAGGGGAATAGGCTTTTTATCAGGGTTTTTAATCAAAATCTTCTTAACATGTTGAACAGAGCACTCAAGAGATGAAAACAGATAAAAAGGGAAACTAATAGTAGCATTCCTTCTGAAATGGTTTAACAAAGGAAGATGATAGTAATAGAACTTGGCGAAATGACCCTCCAGAGTGAAGTACTTCATCACCATATAGCACATTTCTACCCATGGTTCAGGAAGTCTACCTCTCTCAAATCCTCCCTGATAGGGCACCAACTCCTCGCCTTCACCAAGGAACAGTTCCTGGTTTTGGGCATCCGAAACCCTAGACTTCTTTTGCAACTTCGTACCCTTAGCAAATAAACCCGTAGCCATAGCAATTTCATTCTCCAAAACCTCAAAACTGATATTCCCAATTTGAACCTTACGATTATCCCATGATTGAGCAAATTTAATGGACAAATTTTCATCATGCCCATTCAAACACTTAAGGAATGGAGTGATGCCACCTCCCTTACAATAATGCCAGACCAAGGCATTATCTTTAAATTCCCCACAGTTATTAGCTTCAGTTCAAATCTTGTCCCCTCCCATCATGAAATACCAGTAGTCCCAAAGAGCACAGAGAAGAAAGTAGCAAAACTTTGGAAATCACTGTCCCAAAGGATCCTAACAATATTGTGAAGACTTCGAGAGACTTCGAACACAGAGCAATGTAAAATAATGAAAAAGGCAATAATGTAAATACAAGCAGAAATAGGGCAATCATTACACCGATAACCCAAAGTCCTTATGCAATAATTCCTAATTAACTATTCATCCTTCACACACATGCATAGCTATCTAAGCTCACTCCAATCACCAGCAAAGTGTCTAATCAGCATGACCTATGTTAAAAGACAAGCCACATAAGTAATCCAATTGAAGTGATGTGTCATCATCATATGGTTGCTTGCTCTTTTTGAATGATATCCCCAATCTGGCGTGGGATATTATGAAAATGGTGCCAACAATGCCAGTTTTGAAACTGCTATCCAAAATTTTCCAGGTTGTTAGCAACCGTGTTCCCTTCTCTATAAATATGAGAGAAGGAAATGACAGGAATGACATGTATAAGAGTTTGAATATCAAACACAATGTCTCTAAGTTTCCATCCACATTTCGAAGCTTTAGTGACAGCATCAATAACAATTTTGGAGTCACCTTGAACATGAAGAAGGTGAGTTTCTAGAGATATAGCCAACTTGAGACCCCATAAGAGAGATGAAGCTTCAACAAAGTTATTGGTCTGGTTGCCAATTCCTCCAGTATAAGCAGCAATTAAATCTCCCCTATCATTCCTTATAACTCCTCCACTAGCCTTGCCATTTGACTTAGCAGCACCATCAAAATTTAGTTTAAGCCACCCTAGGTTTGGGGGAGTCCAAATAGTATTTAACCTTTTAAGGTGTCTAGAATCATCAAATGTAGGAATTTGATTCATAATCCCCCAGTTGGAAGCCACAAGGATTTCATGCCAAGTAAGAGGTTTCTTAGCAGTTTTGATGCTGGAATTAGAAACACTTTCCAGGAGGACCTTAGATAAAGAACAAAAAACTTGTAAAGGATTCCTAGTAGTTTCTCTAAAAATTATATTATTTGTTTCCTTCCAAAGGAACCAGGCAACAAAAGGAATACTTTGAGTCCATAGTTCCCCTAACCAAGGATGGGATAGAGGAGGGGTCCAATTAACAATGAGTTCTCTTATTTCCTTATTGCAAACCCATTGTAAGCCAAAATTCAAAAGGACTTTGCTCCAAATATCAGTTACAAATTCACAGTGCAAAACAAGATGAGACACATATTCTTCCTCTTTCAAGCACATGACACATCTATTAACCAGTTGAAGACCCCTTCACTGAAGATTATCTTGAGTCAATATCTTATTATGAATAGTTGTCCACCAAAAAAAGTTAACCTTAGGGAGGAGTTTACAATTCCAAACTTTCCTCCAAATGTCATCCATAAGATCCTTCTCAATCAACAAATGGTAAGCCGATTTAACTGAAAAGAACCCTTTTTTATCAGCAGACCAAAAAAGTTGATCATTTCTAGGAAAGAGAGGAATCCGGGTATTAAGAAGCATTTGTTGTATGGCATTAGCCCGGTGATTGAGATTTGGATAATTAGCACTTGACACTCTAGTAGATTTTTCCATTTTCTAACACCATGAATATAATGGCTAACTTTATTGCCAAAAAATTGTTTAGAAAGAGAAACAATAGCTTCATTGCCCATCTGATTAGAGAGAGGTCCATCACCCAACCAAGGATCTTCCCAAAAATTGATGAGAGACCCATCACCAAGTTTCCATTTCATTCCCTTATTAACAAGACTTTTGGATTTAATCATTTTATTCCAAATAGCAGATCCTTGAGGAAGATCCTCCTGATTGAGAAAAGAATATCTATCAAAGTCTCATAAGTACTCAACCTTTATAATAACTCCCTAGTCAGTATCCCTATTTATGAAGTTCCAAATAATCTTAGACAAAAGAGCCTTATTCATTTTTTGGATGGTTCTGATGTTGAGCCCACCATGAGACTTAGGAAGACAGACTTTGTCCCATTTAACCAGAGAGATTCCCTTTTTTTCCTCCATTCTAGTCCATAGGAAAGTTCTCTAGATTTGCTCTAGTTTGTCAGCGAAATATCTAGGCATTTTGAATAAAGATAAAAAGTAAGTAGGTATACCCTAAAGAGAAGCCCTTAGAAGCTGCAATTTACTCGCACTACTTAAAAGTTTGCCTTTCCATCCCAACAATTTATTTTTAGTTCTTTCGAGGATGTTATGCCAAAAACTAGGAGTAACTTCCTTAGTAGTTAAAGGGAGACCAAGGTAGACTGAGGGAAGGTCAGTAGCCACACATCCAAGGATATTAATAATTTTCCTTTGAAGATCCCCTAGAGTATTAAAAAAGAAAATATTGCTTTTTTAAAAATTAATATACTAACCACAAGCCATGGCATAATCATTCAGTAAAGATTTGCATCTGGAAGCTTCTAAAATAGAGGAGATGCCAAAAAGAATGGTATCATCCACAAACTGCTGAATGGGCATTGGAGAAGAGAAGAAGCTAGTTTAATCCCAATTAATTCTTTAGAGGTGATCTTGTTGAGGACTGATCTACCAAGAGCTTCAACTAGCATAATTAAAAGGTAGGCGGACAAGGGATCTCCTTGTCTTATTCCCCTAGTGGGAGAAAAGAAACCCCTTGGAACCCCATTAACAAGGACAGAGTACTTAGTAGTAGTAACAACTTCCTTGATGAGAAGGGATACCTTATCATTAAACCCAAGCTTTTGAATGATTTTAAACAAAAATTGCCATGAGACCCGATCATAAGCTTTAGAAATATCAAGTTTGAGAACCATACCTGGGATGTGACTCTTGTCCATAGAATGAATAGTTTCATGAGTAGTAATCATAGCATCTAAGATCTGTCTCCCTGGAACAAATCCCTTCTGAGAGGGAGAGATAATTTTGTCAAGAAGGGGTTGGAATCTAACCACCAAAAGCTTTGTGTAAAATTTGTAAATAGTGTTGCAGAGGCTAATAGGCTTGAAGTCAGCAAGCATCTCCGGGTTAGGCTTCTTAGGAACAAGGGTAATGAAGGTATTATTTAGTTGTTTCAGTAATTTCCTAGTTTTAAAATAATCTTTGACAACTTTCGTGACATCATATCCCACTATGTCCCAGAATTCTTGGAAGAAGAAAGGGGGAAATCCATCTAGACCTGAAGATTTAAAAGGGCCCATAGAGAAGACCACTGTACAAACCTCCTCATCAGAGATAGGCTTTAAAATATGAGCATTGTCTTCTTCAGAAATTAGTGAAGGAATGTTATTCAGAAGTTGATTCACAATCTATGAATTGTCAGCACTCGTACCATGTTCAGACAACAGGTTATGAAAGAAGATGACAGCATGATCTCCAATCTCCTCATCCTCAGTAATCATTCTACCATCCTCCAATCTCACTCTAGAAATAGAGTTAGATTTTCTATGCCTTAGAGCAGAAACATGAAAGAAAGTTGTATTCCGATCACCTTCCTTAAGCCATTGCACTCTAGATTTTTGTTTTTAGAATAACTCTTCCATGTTCATTAAATTCTTCCAATCTCTAATTAGATCATTCTCTAATTGCATAGAAGTATTAGAAGTATCTCCTTGAGCAATCTTATATTGAATATCTGCTAACTTCTCGGACATGATCTTTTCCTAGGAAAAGATATTATCAAAACTGTATTTATTCCAACCATAAACTTCTTTCTTGACATTCATCAACCTTTTAAAAAGTCTAAACATGGGAGTACCCAAAATTGGAAGTTGCCACCATCTAGAAAGAAGATTTCTGAAGTCGTGATGTTTAATCCACATAGCCTCAAATCTAAAGGAAAAGGGGCCCTCTTCTGATTAGCCCAGTCTAGAATGATAGGATTATGATCAGAAACAGTCCTAGGCAAAGAAACCAGTTTAAGGGAGACAATATTTGGCCAATTATTGGAAATAATGAATCTGTCCAGCTTCACTTGAATCATTTGGTCCCCTTTCCTCCTATTGGTCTAGGTAAAATTTTGATTCATCAAGTCAATGTCAAAAAGCCCAAAGGAATTTATAAAATTAGCAAAGTCCAACATACTATCAAAGTAATCCAAAATTCCCCCAGACTTTTTAGAAGGATATAGAGGGGTATTAAAATCACCCGCCAACATCCAATAAGAATCAGGATGAGATTCAAGTTGATTAGCCAAATCCTCCCAAAGATTCTTCCTTAGCACCCTAGTGTTAGGGGCATAAACATTAACCAAATTCCATCTAAAGGAAGGCAAAGAAAAATCCATCACCAAACAGTGTTTGTTCAAAAAAGAAAGTTTACCTCAAAGTCTGGAAGCATTCCACATAGTCACTATTCCCCTAGAGGCACCAACAGCAGGGCTTATGTAGAAGGAAGCATTAGGCCAGATCGTATTAGCAATCAATTTGAAATTCTCTTCAGACATTTTAACTTCATGAAGTAAAAGAATATCCACCTTGTGGTCAAAAATATAGTTTTTGACCTCAAATTGTTTTGAGGGGTTATTAAGGCCCCTCATATTTGATGAAAGAATTTTCATTTAAATATCTTTCTGGAATGATTTCCCAGTGTCTTTTTCTTACCACTGGCAATCTCCCTAGCTGCTTCTCTTTGTCTAGTTTCTCTCAATGTAGGTCTACCTTTCAGAGGATCTAAACCCACACCAACAGTCTTTTTTGGTTTATGACCTTTTTTCTTCTGAGATGTCCACTCCTCATGGTCACTTAGGGAAGCACTAGTTGCTCCAGGAGAAACAAAAGGTGGACCAGATTATTGTCTTGGAGAAGGAGGAAATAACCCTCCTTTGAGAAACCCTGAAGTGAGTTTCCCTAGGGAAGGGTAAAACATTTTTAGAGCTGGAGAATGCAAATTATCATTCAATTGCACTCCAACTACTTTGGTAGAATCAATCTTAGTAGACTGTTGATCATGAACTTGAGTCACCAGGTTGCCAAGAGGGGAACATTTATCTAGATTCTCCTTCTCTTTGTAACATCCCATCTAGGTCTCCTTAACTTGTAGCTCTTCAAAATTACCAACCTCTAACTGAGTTTCCTTAACTTGGTTCAGATCTTCCAAGTTTGGTTGAGAAACCTCATGAAGATGGAGGTTCTATTCCTCAACATCCCTAACCAACTCAAAATCCTGTGAACCCATCTAGGTCTCCTTAACTTTGTCAACTTCAGCATGAACCTCTTCTTGGTTCAGCATCTCGCCATCTTCCAAGTTTGGTTGTGAAACCTCATGAAGATGGAGGTATTGTTCCTCAACATCCCTAATCGGCTCAAAATACTGTGAAGCAACAAAAGCTGTTACTTCCTATGCATTCTGCTTACCAAAATGAGAAGATTCATTAGCAATGGTCTCCTCCTTATTTATGTTATCCACAGCTATTTCCTTAGTATTTTCCTCAGCTTTCTTGACTTACAATGTGAAATGAGATGCCCTTTCTTCTTACATTTTTGACAGTAAATCATGGAATTCTCATAAGTGATGGACTGCCTCCAGACTCCATATTTAGAGCTAATGTCAATGAACATGGACAAAGCCTTGTTGATTTCCCCATTTACACAGAATCTTGCATAAACAAGGCAAAATTTGGTGCGTGTGGAGTTATCAAGGGTAACAAAATGACCAAAAGTATTAGCAATGGAACTAAAAATACTTTCATCCCAGTATTCTAAAGGAAAACTAGGTAGATGAACCCATATTAGGGCAGTTTTATTAAGATCAGCACTAGGGTCAAACCCTAGTCTCCAACATCCCAATGAAAGTGAATGGGTACCATAAACCCATGGTCCTCTAGATAAAGTAGCCAGCATGTCTTCTTTCCTGGTGAAGTGAAATAGGAATGGTCCTCATGCCATACCCACAATGGTCACACTGCCTTTAACACACCAACTATTGGAGACCCATTTACGAACCATCTCAATGCTAGGTCGGAGAGAGAAGAACTTACCAACCAGAGAAAGATCCATAGAAGTGACAATCGTATCCACCAGATTGTCAAGAACCACAAGGGAAGACCCTTCAGCTGTCTCCTTTTGGTGATAGACTACTGTCTGTCCATCATGAAGAGAGTCCATCTGTCCTGTATGAACTTCTTTCCAGTTTGCAGGCCTGGCAGAGTCTGAAACAGGTAGGGAACTAGTGGTACTGCCAATTGTAGCACCCTCCATCCCCAACCAGCACATGGAAAGTAGACAATCAAAACCCTAGAAAACCTAAAAACCTAAAAACCTAGCAGAGCTCAGATTAGAAATAGTGGATTGAAAAATACTAGGAGGTTTGAATCTAGGTTGTTAGCTGTGTAGGTCGAAGCCCCACTATTTCACCATAGATTCTCCCCTCTTGGAGGGTAAGCAACCTCAATTTTTGATGTGGTAGAGGACGACCCTACAGGGTTTGAACCTTGGTTGTTGGCACTACAGGGAAGAAGACCCACTATTTCACAAAAGGGTCATCCCCCAAAAAATACTAGGAGGTTTGAATCTAGGTTGTTAGCTCTACAAGCCGAAGCCCCACTATTTCACCACAGATTCTCCCCTCTTGGAGGGTAAGCAACCTCGATTTTTGACTTGGTAGAGGGTGACCCCACAGGGTTTGAACCTTGGTTGTTGGTGCTATAGGAAAGAAGCCCCACCATTTCACCAAAGGGTCATCCCCATAATATTGGGAAATTAAAACACCAGGAGGTTTGAATCTAGGTTGTTAGCTCTACAGGCCGAAGCCCCACTATTTCACCACAGAGTCTCCCCTCTTGGAGGGTAAGCAACCTCAATTTTTGACGTGGTAGAGGGAAACCCCACGGGGTTTGAACCTTGGTTGTTGGCACTATAGGAAAGAAGCCCCACCATTTCACCAAAGAGTCATCCCCATAATATTGGGCAATTAAAATACTAGGAGGTTTGAATCTAGGTTGTTAGCTCTACAGGTTGAAGCCCCACTATTTCACCACATATTCTCCCCTCTTGGAGGGTAAGCAACCTCAATTTTTGACATGGTAGAGGGCAACCCCACGGGGTTTGAACCTTGGTTGTTGGCACTACAGGCAAGAAGCCCCACCATTTCATCAAAGGGTCATCCCCTAAATATTTACCAAGAGGTTTGAAACTAGGTTGTTAGCTCTACAGGCCGAAGCCCCACTATTTCACCATAGATTCTCCCCTCTTGGAGGGTAAGCAACCTCAATTTTTGACGCGGTAGAGGGCAACCCCATGGGGTTTGAACCTTGGTTGTTGGCACTACAGGCAAGAAGCCCCACCATTTCACCAAAGGGTCATCCCCTAAAATACCAGGAGGTTTGAATCTAGGTTGTTAGCTCTACAAGCCAAAGCCCCACTATTTCAACACAGATTCTCCCCTCTTGGAGGGTAAGTAACCTCAATTTTTGATGCGGTAGAGGGTGACCCCACGAGGTTTGAACCTTGGTTGTTGGCACTACAGGTAAGAAGCCCCACCATTTCACCAAAGGGTCATCCCCTTATAAGTTTCCCTTTATACCAGGAGGTTTGAATCTAGGTTGTTAGCTCTACAGGCCGAAGCCCCACTATTTCACCATAGATTCTCCCCTCTTGGAGGGTAAGCAACCTCAATTTTTGATGTGGTAGAGGGTGACCCCATGGGGTTTGAACCTTAGTTGTTGGCACTACAGGCAAGAAGCCCCACCATTTCACCAAAGGGTCATCCCCTATTTAAAATACCAGGAGGTTTGAATCTAGGTTGTTAGCTCTACGAGCTGAAGCCCCACTATTTCACCACAGATTCTCCCCTCTTGGAGGGTAAGCAACCTCAATTTTTGACATGGTAGAGGGCGACCCTACGGGGTTTGAACCTTGGTTGTTGGCACTATAGGTAAGAAGCCCCACCATTTCACCAGAGGGTCATCCCCATTAAATAAACTAGGAGGTTTAAATCTAGGTTATTAGCTCTACAAGCTGAAGCCCCACTATTTCACCACAGATTCTCCCCTCTTGGAGGGTAAGCAACCTCAATTTTTGACACGGTAGAGGGTGACCCCGCAGGGTTTGAACCTTGGTTGTTGTCACTACAGGCAAGAAGCCCCACCATTTCACTAAAGGGTCATCCCCTTTAAATACTAGGAGGTTTGAATCTAGGTTGTTAGCTCTACAAGCCAAAGCCCCACTATTTCACCATAGATTCTCCCCTCTTGGAGGGTAAGCAACCTCAATTTTTGACGTGGTAGAAGGTGACCCCATGGGTTTTGAACCTTGGTTATTGGTACTACAGGCAAGAAGCCCCACCATTTCACCAAAGGGTCATCCCCTTTCAAAATACCAAGAGGTTTGAATCTAGGTTGTTAGCTCTACAGGCCGAAGCCCCACTATTTCACCACAGATTCTCCCCTCTTGGAGGGTAAGCATTCTCAATTTTTAACATAGTAGAGGGCAACCCCGTGGGTTTTGAACCTCAATTGTTGGCACTATAGGTAAGAAGCCCCACCATTTCACCAAAGGGTCATCCCCTTAAAATTTACCAGGAGGTTTGAATCGAGGTTGTTAGCTCTATAGGCCGAAGCCCCACTATTTCACCACAGATTCTCCCCTCTTGGAGGGTAAGCAACCTCAATTTTTGATGCGGTAGAGGGCGACCCCACAGGGTTTGAACCTTGGTTGTTGGCACTACAAGCAAGAAGCCCCACCATTTCACCAAAGGGTCAATTATTATCTCTAGGTGCCCATATTGGGAAGATGCTATTTAGGGGTTGTTATGACAAAATCTATGACAGTTATGACAACATTTATTACCTCATTTACATGGTTGCATATTCTTGTCCATGGGTGCCCAAGTTTACATGGTTGACTATTGACAAGTGGCATGAGCTTGTAAGAGGTCATTTAATGTCGCATATTGGAGTATCCAAGGTGAGAGAAAGTGGACACCTAGTTTGGGGATTCTAAAACCTCTATAAATACAGTGCCTTGTATCTGTTATGCATATCTTAAATCTCATAAGTTTTGTACATAGGTTTTGCCAAATTGAAGGTTGGAGAGACAGAGGAAGTGCATGTATTATGTATTTCATATTTTGAAGATAATACAACTTGAGCCTCTTTTCTTGGTGGAGCTTTTTACCTGAAAGGGTTTTCTCCATGTTGCATAAATTGTGTTATGTAGTTTATTCTTCTATGGTATTTATTCATGTGTTGTAATTTCATTTCCGTATGCAATCTATGTTCATATTACACTACTTTAAGACCATAAACATATTGTAATCAGATTTCCATTTGGGTAGTTGTTGCCTTCATTTCTAACATTTGGTATCAGAGCCTGGCCATTTTTTATTCTTGGGTGGTAGTGTGAAGGTTGTTTAGCTATAGTGGGAGATTTGGTTGTTTTATTTTGTAGATCTTATGTAGTATTTATGGCTCAATCTATTGCTTCAAGCTCTCATTTGGACATTAAGAAGTTCAACGGTCTAGGGTATGAATTGTGGAAGCTGAAGATCGAGGATTTGCTTGAGAAAAGAAACCAGTGGTTGGTTATTATGACAGAGAAGAAGCATGATGATGTGAGTGCGGAAGAATGGGAAATGTTGGATAAGAAGGCATGGGGAACCATCTGACTGTGTCTTTCAAATTCCATTTTGTTAAATGTCTCAAAGGAAGAGACTGCCTTCAAACTCTGGAAGAGATTGGGTGAGATCTATCAAGCCAAGAGTATGGTAAACAGATTTATTTAAAGTGGAAATTATTTTCAATTAAAATGAAAGAGGGTGATTCCATTGCAAAGCATTTGAATAATTTTAATTTACTTTTGAGTCAACTTGATTCTGTAGATGCTACAATTGAAGAGGAAGATAAATGTATACTTCTACTTTGTTCTTTACCTAAATCTTGGGAGAATGTTATCCTTGCTATTACTGCTAAGCTTGAAGATTTGAATTTGGATCACCTTGTTGCAAATTTGCTATCACAGGAGATGAGGAAGAAGACTTATGAGGGTAACATTAAAGCTCTCAATGTGAGGGTAATGTCCAAGGAAAAAGGGCCAAAAGGAGGGAAAGAATTGAAGGAAAAATCTAAGGGTCAGTCTAAGTCTCTTGGGAAGAAGAATAGAGTTAAGTGTTGGAATTGCGATAAAAGAGGGCATGTGAAGAAGGAATGCAGAACCAAGAAGAAATAGTGGGATTCCTCTACTAATAAGTCCTCAAATGCAGGTGAAGATTTTTTACTTTCTACATGCAATGTTATTTCTAATGTTCATTGGTTGGTTGACTCAAGATGCTCGTATCATATGACCCCACATAAAGAATGGTTTTCCATATATGAAGAGTATGATGGAGGTAAAGTGTACCTTGGAGACAACTCTACATATCTAATAGTTGGGAAAGGTAAGTCAATGTTGTGTTTCAGTGATGGGAGAATTAAAACCCTCCCTGGTGTGTTGTATATTCCTGGATTGGCTAGAGGTCTGATTTCAATTTCAAAGTTGAATGATTTGGGAATGCATGTAATATTTGATAAGCATGCTTGCAGATTGGTGGGAGGAAACTTAGTGGTAGCGAAGGGGAAAAGATTGGGAACATTGTTTAGGCTAGAAGCCACTATAGTTTGTAATTCCTCTTATATTTATGAGGCTTCTTTAAACACTTGTATGTTGTGGCACCATAGATTGGGTCACACAAGTAATAACGTTTTAAAAACAATTAAGAATAAAGAATTGTTAGACAATTTCTCTTATTCTGATGAGCACCTTGATTTTGTGAGCATTGTGTTTGGTAAACAAAACAAAACATCATTTCTTTTAGGAAGTAATAGAGCAAAAGAGAAGTTAGAGATTATTCGTTCAGATGTATTTGGACATGTGGATAATGACTCTATTAGAAAATCTCATTATTTTGTGACCTTCATTGATGATGTATCCAAATTTACATGGATTTATTTTATGAAACACAAATACGAAGTTTTCACTAAGTTTAAGGATTTTAAAGTCTTAGTTGAAAACCAATTGGGATTAAAGATAAAAATATTAAGTTCTGACAATGGAGGGGAATATTGCTCTAAGGAATTTGATGAGTTTTGTAAGCATGCAGGTATAATCAGACAAAGGACAACTCTATATACACCACATCAGAATGGTGTTACAGAAAGGATGAACTGAACAATCATGGAAAGAGCCAAAAGTATGTTGAGTGATTCACAATTGGAGAAATGCTTTTGGGTATAGAGCCTATGTGCACCACTTGTTACTTGATTAACAGAACTCCTTGTAAGGCTCTTGATTTGACACTTTATGAAGTGTGGACAGGTAAGAAATCTTCTGTTTCACATTTAAGGGTTTTTAGTTGTGAGCCTTTTGTTCATTTGCCTAAGGAAAAGTGATCTAAGTTGGATACAAAAGCACATAAATGCATCTTCATTGGATATGGTGAGAATGTTAAAGGTTATAAGCTTTCAGATCCTTTAACCAAAAAAATTATTTTCTCTAGAAATGTTATTTTCAACGAACTTAGCCATTTTTGAACCTGAACAACCAAAAGAGAAAGAAAGGTCAAAGGTAGTGCATTTTGTTTTACAAAAGAAAGATGCACAACCAGAAGAACAAAATGATGGATTGGGGGGTGAATAAGAAGAAGAAGATTTGAGTTGAAGTGGTTCTGATGAGAAAGACTATGTTGCTACAGAAGAAGTTGAGCATCCAGATGAACCAGAAGAGTCTCTTACTCCACCCTTGAGGAGATCTGGACAAGACAACGGAACCCAATTGACAGGTATAGCCCACCAGATTTCCATTGTGTATTTTCTTTATTGAGTATTGGCAATGAGCCTAGATCCTACAGGGAAGCTATTCATGCAGATGATGGTGAGTCTTGGCAATTAGCCATGCAAGAGGAGATGATGGCTTTAGACTCTTGCAAAACCTAGGATCTTGTTCATTTTCCCAAAGAAAGAAAGGCCATAGGTTTCAAGTGGGTATTCAAGAAGAAGTTTGGAGCAGATGATTCATTGGAGAAGTACAAGGCTAGATTGGTAGCCAAGGGCTAATCCCAGAGAGAGGGAGTTGATTTCGATGAAATATTCTCTCCTATTGCTAAATTATCTTCTATTAGATTTCTCTTATCCATTGTTGCAACTTTTGATTGAGAAATAGAGCAAATGGATGTTAAGACTACATTCTTTCATGGAGATCTTGAGGAAGAAATTTACATGCAACAACCTACAGGGTTTGAGGTAAAAGGGAAAGAACATTGGGTTTGCAGATTGAAGAGGTCTCTTTATGGTCTGAAACAATCCCCCATAATGTGGTACCAGAAGCTTGATTAATTTGTTTTGAAATTAAGTTTTTTTAGAAGTGAGGAGGATCATTATGTGTACATTTGTTGTATTGTTGATTCTATACTGATCATTGCATTGTATGTTGATGCCATGTTGTTTTTCAGCAATACTAAGGGTATGATCAGTGAATTGAAAGCCCAACTTTTAGGTGCATTTGATATGAAGGATCTTGGAGCAACTAGGTATATTATAGGTATGGAGATCAAGAGGGACAGAGGTAACAGAAAGATTTGGTTATCTCAGAGTAAGTATGTGAATACCATTTTGTGGAGATTTAGCATGCAAGATTGTAACCTAGTTAGAATTGCTTTTCCCATTGGTACTAAGATTTCATTAGACGTGTCTGAAGAATGATGATGATTTTAAGGATATGACTAATGTGTCATATGCTAGTGTTGTAGGGAGTTTGATGTATGCAATGGTTTGTACTAAGCTAGATATTGCCCAAGTAGTGGGCGTTTTGAGCAGGTTTATGTCTAACCCTGGTAGATAGCATTAGAATTATGTGAAGAGGGTATTTATATATTTAGCTGGTACTTCTGATTATTATTTAGTTTATTATGGTACTGAAAGTGTGGAAAAAATATTAGACATACATGGTTTTGTTGATGTAGGTTGGGTAGGTGACTTGGATAGTTGGAGGTCTACTAGTGGCTATGTGTTTACTTTGTTTGGAGGAGCAGTGAGTTGGATGAGCAAAAGGCAACCTGTGGTTGCATTGTCCACCACCAAAGTAGAGTACATGGTTGCTACCCATGTTTCTAAGGAGGTAGTTTGGTTGAGGAGATTGTGTACAGGTATTAATTTTGATTGTAGGGTCATTCAGATTGGTTGTGATAGCTAGAGTGCTATTTGTTTGGCCAAAAATCCTATGTATCATGCTCAGACTAAGCATGTTGATGTACAATATCAGTTTGTTTGAGAAATGGTTGCAAGTGAATAGATTAAGCTGAAGAAGGTAGACATTCAGGAGAATGTTGCAGATGCTTTGACCAAACCTATGAGCATAGAGAAGTTTACTTGGTGTAGGGAGGCCATAGGCCTTGTTTCTTGTACTTAGTTATTTTATGTTTTCCTATGGGTATTTACAATGTATAATGTCAAGTGGGAGAATTTTAGGATTTAGGTGCCATTAGCCTTATAAATCCTTGTAATTATTATTTCTAATAATGTTTGTAAATCACCCATAAGGGATGTACAAGTTTCACCGACAATGGTAAAGATTGTTTACTAGGAATGATAATTATGGAGTTACTACATTGGTAAGTTCCGGAGTTACCGGTGGTAGTTATGGATTAATAGTTATTGATGGTAATTGTAAAAATCAAGAGTAATTGAGGGTAGGTGCCACCTTGGAGGAATCATCTATATTTGGCTTGTATGACATGCGTCACAAAGTTGGTAAGTGGTTGTAAGAGAATCTATGATAATTGTAAGTTGTCATAAGATTATATGACAATATGATAGCTTATGACGGATATTTATGAGCTATAAGTTGCTATTCTTAGCTCTAGGCACCCATATTGGGAAGATGCTATTCAGGGGTTGTTGTGACGGAATCTATGATGGTTATGATAGCATTTATTACCTCATAAGTGCCTATTCTTGTCCATGGGTGCCCAAGTTTGCATGGTTGACTATTGACAAATGGCATGAGCTTGTAAGAGGTCATTTAATGTTGCATGTTGGAGTATCCAAGGTGAGAGAAAGTGGATGCCTAGTTTGGGGATTCTAGATAAATACAATGCCTTGTATGTGTTATGCATATCTTAAATCTCATAAGTTTTGTACACAAGTTATGTTGGATTGAAGGTTGGAGAGATAGAGGAAGTGCATGTATTATGTATTTCAAATTTTAAAGATAATACAACTTGAACCTCTTTTCTTGGTGGAGTTTTTTACTTGAAAGGGTTTTCTCCACATTATATACTGTGTTATGTGGTTTATTATTCTATGATGTTTATTCTTGTGTTGTAATTTTATTTCTATATGCAATCTTTGTTCATATTACACTGCTTTAAGATCAAAAACATATTGTAATCAGATTTCCATTTGGGTAGTTATTGCCTTCATTTCTAATAGACAACATGATCTAACATCTCCTCCAAGAAGATCATATGCTCTAATGAACATATCTTGCTCCTATGAGAATGCATTTATCATGCCAATACTCTATTCTAGAATCAAGAGTCCACCATGGAACAACACCAACCATCCTCTAAACCAAGCATCTCTTGTCAAATCAACAAGTCATAAACTGACACCTCACCAAAGACTCCTAGAGTCCTCCATGGTAAACCAAGATGTCAACATCTCCAATCACATGAAGATCACCACTAATAAATCATCACTAGTAATAGTTGCCACTTAACCATGTAACCAATCTATCCATGACAACATGACAAACAACATGCTATTGTTCCCAGTAACCAACTATCTCAGGTATTCTAATCATCCATCCTCTCATCTTAATGCAGCATACCAATGTATCAAGTGACCATAGACAAGGCCAACTATCTAAATCTACATCAACATTGAAAAGATATGTGGGTATAGACAGTCCACATGCAAGTCAACAATGCAACCTATGGGTAAGGATAGCACACTAAACTACACAACTTGTAGATCCCAAATAATGAAACATGCAAACTCATCATCACATTAGTAACCAAAATACCAAGACAACCAAAATAATAACATGTAGGTCTCAAGACTTAAACACCATTTCAATTTTAGATCCAATTTGCCGAACAAATCCACAAATGAGTAACCATAGTCAAGGAACCAAACAAGCAACTAGGAGGTAAGCAACAACCTCCAAACACTAAACACACCACCACCTATAATCATAAATCAATCCAATACCACAACCTATCAACCACATACATGACCATGTCATGCCAAAGCTCTAAACATACAAGGAACCTCCATGAAACCAAGATCATCACCAATGTAGCTATACTCAATTCTCATTGAATTGAGACTCCAACTCACATGTGTATCAACCATGTCCTCAAACTAGAAGACAACTTGGTTACATGTCTCCATCAAAGTTGACACTCTGAAAATACATGTAAACCTATACCAGGGAGCACCAAACCTTATAACCTACTATACCATCATAATAATCTTGAAATTACATGCACTCCCACAAGTTTTTTGTCCAAAAAGTCATTCAAATACTCGCATAATCACACCTCAAATTTCAAGCACCTACAAGCACTTAAACAAGTACAAACCTTTCTCTACTCATCTAAGTGAAGAATTACCTGATCCACTATGTAGTACATTGCATAGTCTCTCTGTTGATTATTTAAATCTAAAATCTGATTTTGTATGGTCAAGATATCACTTATCGATCATTCGGGAGAACAACTAGCTTCAAACATCAAATTCTGACATAGACAAAAATAATGATCACCAAACCTATAGCACTATGTGATGCTCAAAGATATCTTTCCAAAGCCTATTCAAAGTCAAAAAATTTGATACCATGGGTGAAAGTTATTCCTTCCAGAAAAATACCACTCTATTAAGGCAACTCAAACTAGCCTTGGTGGATACTAGGTGGTCCTCGGGCAATGCAGTTGATGGCTAGCTAGTGGTAGAGTGTGGGTGTGAGTTTTGGTGGTGCCACTAGGTGGCACTAGCTAGTTGGGTGGAGCTCCTCCAAGTGGTGGATTGGCAGTCAGGTGGTGGCTCGATGGTGGCTCAACCCTAGCACAGTCATCGAGGGTTTAGCCCCCATAGCTGGTTGTGACAAGTTGTTCGAATACTCCTAAGACTATGGTCTCCAATACATAAAACAAATTTTTTTAATTATTTAACTGTTATACCTCCTCATGTCCCCTGTACAACATAATATTTTAAAATTTAAAAAAAAATTAAATCTATAGGTGTCGTATAGGTGACACAGAGGGTTGACACAATGCTAAAAATTTTAATGAATTTTTTTGTAGATCCATTGGAGACTATACCTTGACCATACAGCCATAAGGATTCCATATGATTTTACGGAATATTCTCTATGAAGATTCCTCCAAAGGCATGAAATGGCTAAAAAAAATTTAACTTCAAACATAGTTGTGTTTTATATGGATCCATAGGTTTTTGGGTCTTATGGACTCAATGGTGAGGTTTGTTTTTGTCTAGGAGGTCTTAAGCAAAATCTCACCATCAAAACCTTCACAAAAAGAGCCTAAACAAAAAATTCATTTGAAGGTCTGCAAATAACCTAAGTCTACAAACACGCATGTGACTTTGAAAATGCCTTCATTCTTTTCCTACAAGGCTATGGATTCAACTATTTACAAGAATCTACTCATAGCAAGGGTTAACAATAGTAGGGAGATCTTCTCTCACAACTTGACAACAGGCTCCGAAACTAAATGAAAGGAAATTTATAGCCATAACAAATTATTTGCACATAACCCTAAGAGAGAAAAACATGCATACAAATATACAGAATAACCAAAATGCAAAGATCAAAGGCATACCACAAGATTACATAAGATATACCCTAAAAAAACTCTCATGAGGGAAAACACTAGCCTCCAAAAGCACCCACACTCAATGTATTATTCAACAAAGAAAACATTACAATACACTTGCAAAGCCTTCATGAACAGTTTTGAAACATCAAGCTCATCCATTCCATCCTTCATGTGTCTAAGCAAGTGGGTAACCATACAGCGACACATCTCATGCCATACTTCACATATGCACTCTATAGGATAGCTCAATACAACTGACAACCAACACAACTACTAAGCATATGCTTGTGTTTATATATTCAAGTTTACACAAATACATAGTGGTATTAGCTAAACCATGTGTCTCCAAACCATAAGCGCACAAAACCATTGACTCCCAAAATTAAATACTTGTCCTATATCTCCTACTCAAAATATTTAATCAATGTTCAATACAACTTTACAAGTGGACCCAAATTTATACTTAATGTGGTAAACACATCTTAAAAGATGCACCACAGATAAATATTTAGTTTAAATAATTAAAAAATATTTTTTTTTTCTTGTGTAAGTTGTACAAATATTTATTTTACATAATTAAATTATTTCTTTCTTCTGTAAGTTGTACATCACAACACCTTTTCCTAACACTGAGATTATTTTTAATAATTTAATAAAAAAGTATATCAAACAATTTTTAATTAAATTGTTTATCTAAAATTTTATTTTTAAAATATTTTATAAAAAAATAATATGTTAAGAGGGAGAATCACACTAAACTTAAACATAAAAAAATATGTTACTTCTTTGAAAATCAAAACTCCAAAATAACAAACAACCTACCAGCAGTTTAAACTTTACAATTTGTAGAATGAAAGTCTTTAAGAACCACCAAAATTCTGATTTATCCCATTCCAGATCATTTCATTGTTCTCTACCATGTTGGAAACAAAACATTTTGCCAAATTTTAGAAAAAAACTTAATTAACATACCTATATTTAAAAAATATATCTAAAGGAAGCCTAGAGATATCTTTATGGAGGCGCCTATGTTAAGATTAGTTCATTTCCACTAGAGCTGCAGCTGCAAATGCCCGGTTAACATCTGTTTGCTGTTCTGCCTTGTTTCTCTGTAGCTGTTCTTACAACTGTTTATTGTATATGTTTTTTTCTGATTTGCTTTATCCAATATTAACAAAAATGTTAGGATTAGTGATTAAAAATAGATGTGTCAAGAAAGATATATCTGGACGTACTTTAGATAAATTTTTTAAATATGAGTATGCTAGTAGCATCCAGAAGGGCAAGCCTATAAACAGTTTATTTGGCAGAATGTGAATTTTGTTCAGAACATTTTCTCTCATCTTTCCAATCAAGTATAATTAGAAATAGTTAGTATTATTCATGGGCTGACCATACATGGTGTTATTACAGTACATAACAGAGGAAAAATCACATGACGTCAAAAGGACAGTTTGGCCATGGACAGTCTCTCTGTCAAATGAAATCCAGCAAGATCTCCATATTCACATGCCTCATTACTCTATTCCTCCCATTATGGGAGCTGCCACGGTACTTATTACAGCAAACACCACACTTCTCTCCGATTTAAGTGTAAAGATAGTGGGAAATGAGCTGTAGCCCGTGCACATAAAGACTAGAGAATGCAGCTTCTGATTTCCGTAACATGGTCTCGTGGGCATCTCTGTCTCTTTACAGAATCTACAACAAACCCAATAAGAATTCCCATGTTTCCTAAAACTTTGGCTGTTTCTTTTCCGGCAACGATTGCTTGGTTGGTAAGTGTGATATCGACTTCAAGTGTAATTCACTTTCTGTCGTGTAAACATAATACATGTCGACTCCATTCAAATGTCTGTTGTGAATGAACCCAACAGGCTTTTATTTTTTCTTTCAAAATCCACTTTTTAGCAGGTCCACAAGAGAATTATAAATGATTTCCATTGGGTTGCCTTGGAACTTATTATTTATTCACTTAAGTTACTTTTCATCACTCTGTGTAAGTCAGTCTGTCTATTGAGCTTTTCCTGTATTTCTTTTCATCACTCAGTGTAAGTCAGTCTGTCCATTGAGCAACTCCTGTATTTATTAAAGCTAGCCAGACTACAACTGAAGGACTTTGTCCCGATCTACTGAAGACATTAAACCCATCTTCTCAGTCAGTAATTTGCCCTTACATGATGGTCAGAGTTCCATTATTTCTTTTCTAACTGTATAATATTGTATGTTTATTGGCTGAAATACTTGTATAATATTGTATGTTTATTGGCTGAAAGGTATTTGGTCATGAGTTGTACTGATTATGCACACTACTTAAATATCATCATGTTTAATGGTTAAATAGTGATAGTATTTTACACCTCATACACATCAAAATGTGGTAAATATTTGTCCTATAACATCATCTTGTTCAATGCTCAAATAATCGATAGTATTTTACACCTCATCCACACCAAAATGTGTAAATATCGTCCTATTTTTATTGCCAAAATTAATCATTGACTGTTGAAGTGGATGATGTTTAAGAATACAAGAATTATGTCCAAAGTTCAGCTCTGTCAATTTTTTGTAAATATAAAAATTTATTTTTTATTTATTAAATAATATTGATTTATTTTTAGTTATATGTTAAGAGAATTTAATAGTTTTATATTTTATAACATATTAATCTTTGTAAATAAATTAAATTGAGAATTTGAAAATTATAATGTTTTTTTATAGGTTTACCTCTTTAGATAGAGATACAATGAGTAAGTGGACCATTCATACTTATAAGAAAATTTAATAGTTGAAGAGCCTTATATAAGTGTATTGAATATTTCCCCTAAGGGTGCAATGTGGTGGTGAGTTCAATTCGTTGTAGGGTTCAAACCTTTGTTGGGCGAAATAGCTCAACTTACTTCAAAATTATTGATTTAGAAATGAATTAAAATATATTTTTTTAAAATAAAACACAAAAAATAATAATTTATAATTTTTTTTTTTTTTTTAATGGATACACTAATCTATGTCAAAATATAATAGAAACTAATATTTGATAAAATTGTTAACCTTGAATATTAATAAAAACACCTTATTATTGATTTAGAAATTAATTAAAATATGTTTTTTATAAAATAAAACACATAAAATAATAATTTATAAATAAAATTTGAAAATTCATTTTTTTAATGGATACACTAATCTATGTCAAAATATAATAGAAACTAATATTTGATAAAATTGTTAACATTGAATATTAATAAAAACACCTTATTTAAATAAAGATACAATGATAGCATAACTATTATTCTTGAATCTCATATTCCCTAACTCTCAATTATTGTAAAACAATCCATATTGAACTATACCTTCACAAATTCCCCCTCTAGCCCTAAAGATTCATCTTCTTTGGAATAAGAGTGCAACAATTGTTCTATGAACAACATCAAATCTCCTGATTGCTCTTTTATTCCCTTACGTGGCAATCTTCCACTCAATGGTAGCTCTCTTCCTCTACATGGTCTAGTCTACTTGCTTTCTTCCTAATAGCTCCACTATTCTCTTCCCTTCAGCTAATACTACAACAATATCTACACAACACTAACACACTAAAGCAAAATTTCTACACACATTTATTAACACCAAAATTCAACTGCATAAGCACTCAACTATGAAACTACACCTACCCTATAGAATATTACATCTTAGACTCTCATCATCCTAGACAATCTCATGAGGATGTTACACCCAAGCCTGCTATGATACCATGTTGAAATAGTGAGAGATGCAGCAATAAAAAGAAAAGATACACATAAATACTTTACTATTTACCATGTTGAATAAAAATTGGCATTTTTTTACCATCTTTAATAATCCACCAACAAAGAAAATACAACATAAAACTTCTACCAACAAAGAAGATATAATATAAAATTTCTTAAAACAAGCATTATATAGTTCAATGTTTCTAGAGTACAACCATAGAAAAAGGCTTTGCCATACACATGACATGCTTGTCACAATTATAAATCTCTTGTTTCTAACTTCACAATCTATTGCTTTTCTTTTGTACTATAATTAATCTTTTTTACTATAACAATACCATATAAAACTTCTACGAACAAAGAAGATACAATATAAACTTCTTAAAACAAACATTAAATATAGTTCAATGTTTGTAAAGTACAACCACAAGAAAGGTTTTGCCATACACATGTACTTATCACAATTACAAATCTCTTGCTTCTAACTTCACAATCTACTACTTTTCTTTTGTACTATAATTAATATTCTACCCATTAAAATTAAAATGTATTAAAAATTTTAAAAAATGATAAATTTATATAAATGTAATATAAAAAATTGGCATATTTTTACCATCTTTAATAATCTACCAACAAAGAAAATACAACATAAAACTTCTACCAACAAAGAAAATATAAATAAAAATTCTTAAAATAAACATTATATAGTTCAATGTTTCTAGAGTACAACCATAGAGAAAGGTTTTTCCATACACATGACATGCTTATCACAATTGCAAATCTCTTGTTTCTAACTTCACAATCTACTACTTTTCTTTTGTACTATAACAATACAATATAAAACTTCTACCAACAGAGAAGATACAATATAAAACTTCTTAAAACAAACATTAAATATAGTTCAATGTTTGTAGAGTACAACCACAAGAAAGGTTTTTCCATACACATGTACTTATCACAATTACAAATCTCTTACTTCTAACTTCACAATCTACTACTTTTCTTTTGTTCTATAATTAATATTCTACCTATTAAAATTAAAATGTATTAAAAAAAATTTAAAATGATAAATTTATATAAATGTAATATAAAAAATTAGAATTTTTTTACCATCTTTAATAATCTACCAACAAAGAAAATACAACATAAAACTTCTACCAACAAAGAAGATATAATATAAAAATTCTTTAAAAAAACATTATATAGTTCAATTTTTCTAGAGTACAACCATAGAGAAAGGCTTTGCCATACACATGACATGCTTATCACAATTGCAATTTCTAACTTCTCAATCTACTACTTTTCTTTTGTACTATAATTAATCTTTTGTACTATAACAATACAATATAAAACTTCTACCAACAAAAAAGATACAATATAAACTTCTTAAAACAAACATTAAATATAGTTCAATGTTTGTAGAGTACAACCACAAGAAATGTTTTGTCATACACATATACTTATCACAATTACAAATCTCTTGCTTCTAACTTCACAATCTACCACTTTTCTTTTGTACTATAATTAATATTCTACCCATTAAAATTAAAATGTATTAAAATTTTTAAAAAATGATAAATTTATATCAATGTAATATAAAAAATTGTCATTTTTTACCATCTTTAATAATCTACCAACAAATAAAATACAACATAAAACTTCTACCAACAAAGAAGATATAATATAAAACTTCTTAAAACACACATTAAATTTAGTTCAATGTTTGTAGAGTACAACCACAAGAAAGGTTTTGCCATACACATGTACTTATCACAATTACAAATCTCTTGCTTCTAACTTCACAATCTACTACTTTTCTTTTGTACTACAATTAATATTCTACCCATTAAAATTAAAATGTATTAAACATTTTAAAAAGTGATAAATTTATATAAATGTAATATAAAAAATTGGCATTTTTTTACCATCTTTAATAATCTACCAACAAAGAAAATACAACATGAAACTTCTACCAACAAAGAAGATATAATATAAAATTCTTAAAACAAACATTAAATATAGTTCAATGTTTGTAAAGTACAACCACAAGAAAGGTTTTGCTATACACATGTACTTATCACAATTATAAATCTCTTGCTTCTAACTTCACAATCTACTACTTTTCTTTTGTACTATAATTAATATTATACCCATTAAAATTAAAAATGATAAATTTATATAAATATAATATAAATTAATTAATTTAACAAATTGTATATAACATATATTATTTATGATTTGGAAATTATTTATGATTTATTTAAGTACATATATATACTTTTTATTGAAAAAATAAATTACATTTATTCTTAAAAATGTATTAAAAAAAAATTATATATATAGTAATTAAAAAATTTACAAAACTAAAAAAATTCGTATACATGAAAAATATATTAACAATAAATTTATTTCTTTATTATCACATTCATTACATAAAAATAATTTACCAAACATAAATAGATTTTAGAAGAATAAATGAAAATTTTTATTGAACCATACCATAAATATATTTCAGCAATGAACAAGTACAATTTATAATTAAAAAAACTCTACAATGAACTAGTACAATTTATAATTGAAAAAACTCTATTATAATCTTTCTCCTCCTACATTTACTAGCTGGTTCTGCACTGTAGCTTCTACAGGAGGAGATTACTACTTGTTCTTTACTCATACTTTACCAAAGACTCCACCCTTCAAACATTTAAAATGTGGCTGCCATGCAACGAATCAACAAGTAATAGTCAGATAAATTTGTATGGTTTTCTATTTTATTCCAAAATCATTTTATCAAATTTTTGTATAAACATTCAGATTTAAAAATATAAACCAGGGAAATATCAGGAAAGTCATATTAAAAAGTGAATCCAAAAAACAATTGTATATCAATACTTAAAAAATATTAATTTTTAAATATCATTAAATTGATTAACTTTTTTATATTGTATTAAGCTTAATATAGAATTACAGAATACTGGAACAGTCAAAGACCAGAATACAGAAATACCGCTGCTGAACAGTCAATAACTGCTGCAAAACAATATTAGAGCAGCTTAAAATTGATCACCTGATGCTTGACCATACTAATTGCTTTGCCAAAATTCTTGGTTACATAGAATTAATGTATTCAATAGTAAATCCCACAACAGAAAACAGAAAAAACAGTTTGCTTTGGTTCAATAGTTGGCACAAGTGGCTTAGATATGTTAGAGGATCTGAAAAAATAAAATAAAATAAAAATGTTCATCTTGAAATTCATTTTACCACTGAAAGAATTCTCATATCATACCCTCAAAAAAATGGGCATCACCCAAAATAGCTTGCTATCATGAAAACGGTTAATCTGCCTAAAATAAAAGATTGAAACCTACATAAAACACAATAGTAAAAAGCCTGGTCATACAGTATGCCTTTTTTCTCCACAAGATAACTGTAAGTGCAGAGCTTTCAGAAGAATATATATTGCACTCTTAGTTCTTACATTACCTCAATATCAACAAGGGATTCTACTGGTGGCTGCTGATGATGCTTCTCTTCCATATTTACTTCACCTTCTAGAACTCCCATCTGTCATATTTTTAAAAAATGCCCAATAATGCAGTTATGCTTTAGATAACTGTTTTTAGCTTCAGTACATTTTTATACAAGATCCTATTATATTTTTCAAGACTTTTGTTCTTTAAAGGGAAACCTCAAGCTGCTCTACTAAAATGTTCAAATCTGGCATACATTGATTTATTTCAAAGGAGCCATGGCAATCATTTATTTCCTTATTTGATATTGTCATACTACCAAAACAACTAGAGTACAAAATCTACCTCTGCACTATGGTCTGAAGAGCTTGCAGTGTCTTGAAGCAATGAACAATACTCAGCCTCCTCCTCCCCATGTTCCACCCTTTTGAGCTTATATTTTTTAGGATTCCTGTCTGAACAAGAACAAGATGAAACACAATCCAGATCCTTTCTTTTACCATGCAATGGTACTATTCTTGCTGGATATGATGCAGTTGCAGGCTGATCTTGTTTCTGGTCAGGCAGAGGCAGCTGCTGTCTACCAGATGAGGCATCAGAAACCATGGAAGATTCTTCCTCATTGCCTGTAAATGTGATGCTTGATGCCTTCATAGAACTTGTATGATCAGTATCAAAGTGGGTGGTACTTTTATTAATGGATGAATTATCAAGATACATTGTCCACCCAGACTCAGAGATATTACCACTACTGCTCATGCTGTGTGGCTTTAGGTTTACAGTTTTATCTATGCTTTGCAAATACAGAGAGAAGTTTTGTAGCTGTACAAATGTGGGATAGAAGGAATTCTTCACCATACACCTATTATTGCTTGTAGTGCAATTAGCGAAGTATTGGTTTTCCATAATTGCATCCCAAAGCCCAGCAGCTAACAACTACTCTTCTTCTGATATTAGAATGTATCATAATCTGTAATATCTCACACTCTTATCATCCACCCATCTTCTGAAGACACATTTGGGTGATGGTTAACCTGGCATTAATCTTAAATTGTGCCATTTTGTTTTGTCATCAGACCTCATTTCTTGTCTAATCAAAGTCCTTATTGATATTCTCGAGTAGAGGCGAGCTTTTAACCTCTGTCCTTGCCCACCAAAGTCCATCTCTTTCTGTGAAGATGGTACATATAAAAATTTTAATGTTTTGCTTCATACAGTGATCAAAACACCTTAGCTGTTCTCATTCTGTACCATAGCAGTGCTACCATGTCATTAAGATAGTAAAATCTTTTAAAAAATAGCATGTTCCTAGTAAAAAGATGATCTAAGAAAATATTAGATAATAACAGAACCTCGTCAAATTTTGGACCACTGACTCAACATATCATTGAAAATAACCCTTGAAAATAATCATTGAAAATAGGCATGTGAATCTGCGATGTACAGCTGTGGTCCTCAACAGCTTCTCGACTTGACTCACTGCCAGTGAGTGGTCCTCAGCAGCTACACACCTGGCAGTGAGTTGAAGCATTTGTGTATACTTCACCACATAATTGTGTAACCATTTGTACAAGTAATAATTTGCTGTATTGCCTGTTAGATAGCTTAATAAAGATCTACTTAAAAGCGTTAGATGTAAAACAGGATCTTCGAATTGGGTTTTATAAACTGTATTGATCGCTGCCCCAAAATTAAAAAGGAAGGACTATGGAAAGGGATTTTGAAATATAGTTGCACACATTGGGAAATTAGGTGTCTCAACCTTGCAAATAAGCAGAAAATAGCAAACAAAGCAGTCAAGAGTACAAGATCGAATGGCTACTCCTGAATTGATTGACTTCACACACAAGCCAAGGTCAAAGTTCAAGAAATACTCATGGAAAGCCCTAGAAGTGGATAAAGACGGCGGAATGTGGTTTATATGGAGGATGTTGTAACATCCCACCCCGCAACTCCAAAGTGTAAGGGCCAAAAGAGGACAAGATAATTTTTTTTTGACATAAGTAGATAACATAAACACATACAATTGTCGATTCGATAGATTGACAGCATTCATGGCCACGCATGGCCGAATGCATATTCTAGAGGAGAGGACTAAATCACTCTCTAGAAAAACATTAATACAACTACGTTCATTTTAAACACCAACTCAAGTGTTCCTATAACTCATTCCAAATCATAAACATAAATCCAAAAGCATCATAGTACAAGTGGATCTGATACCCACACCGAAATCCGTAAACCAAATAGGAAACATCTCATTTCTTCTCATTAATTTACATAATTACATCTTCTCTCTCAAGAGAGTACAATTACATAAAAGAATATACAAGTACAATGGCATAACCATGAGTTTGATATAATAACTGAAAGGGTACAATGATTGAAAAAGTAATGGAGAGAGAGAGAGAGAGAGAATATCTCCTATCTGGTGCTCCAAAACATGTACATCAGTCCCCAATGGTGGTGGCAACGCCTCCCAACTATGTGGACTCATAAGAGACCACCCCACCATGCTCAGAGGTAGTCACAAGGCCTAGACAGAAGCAACACAAGAAGGGTATACATGATGGCCAACACTCACATCAATCACAGAGCAGACACGGAAATCAATGCATAAAACCAAAGTCATAACATAGAGGTACTCATCCAAGTCATAGGTCGGGTACTACTCATGACTGCTAAGGTACAAGATAGTAGGGTGCAGATCAAATGGAGTGTCATCATGCGTGCACGAAGGGATGGCACCACATGGAAATAAATGCATCTCTCATACAGATGAGGAGACTCAATCAGGCCTGAATCAACACCCCGCAGATGGATAACTCGATGCCCTGTAGACGGATAGGCCTTCTCATGTGCATCTTTAGCCTTTACAAGCGCTCAAGGTCATGCACGAGGATTCGATATCCTAGACCTAAGCTCATCTTGTTTAACTAAACGAGGTATACAAAATCAATTGAAACACTGAAGTATAAATTTGAAAGAGCAAATATGAAGAATGTGATCTACAAGACCAAAACTTTCGATGATAGTGTAATCTATAGAAAACAACCCTTTATCAGTAAGGATAGTTTTGTAATAACTCCAGTGACCCCAATTTGGTCACGATTCACAAAGGAGTGCACAGGCATAAGAAAAACACGGCAAATGGTATTGCAAGGCTACTCAGAGCCTAGAATTACATATTTACAACCATATTTAACACATCAAAGTAAAATGTTAAAAAGACTTACAAAATGGGAAACTTAATCATTTCCTTCTACAGTAATTCCCTTAGGTCCTTAGGTTGCGTGACAGATTTTCTTAATTAGAAATTATGTGAACAATTTTCAATGCACAAACACAGATTGAAGTTTCTTATAAGGTAATTTAGTGCCATAACATTCTTAACTCAAGTCGACAGTTTCCACAAGGCTGGTGATTCAACAGAAAATGACCATAATGACTAGAACAAGAGCCCGCTCAATTTTTTTTTTGGTTTAAAAAGAGTTGCAATGATAATCTCCACAGAGAAGGCGTTGTTTAACAAAAGGGTTCCATGGGACTTAAGATCTCTTCAAACTCTATCATTACATCCCAATTTTTTTGTGTATGGTTGCCCTCATTCTTTTAGGTTGGTATGTTTGGATCTGTTTAGAAGAAAGTGTTGAAAACAAGGCAGATAACTGAGAGGGGGGTGAATCAGTTATCTCAAAATTTCCTTAATTTTCTTTTCTTTCATTATCTCAATATTCAATGTTATATCAAAACATGAAAGCATATGTAATCATAAGAGCAGAAATAAAATCAACACACATAACACAAGGATTTTTACGTGGAAACCCTGTTAAGGGAAAAAGCATGGGGTGACTAACCCAAGATTGTATTCTCTATTAAAAGAACAAAGGAGTACAAAATGACACTTGCCAATTAGGGCTCACTTCCCAAGAACACTGCTCACAAGAGGCACACTGCCTACAAGAGACTCACTGCCTACAAGAGACTCATTGTCTACACAACTTATAGAAGATAATCAAATATTTGAACTAATGAGAAGCATCTACAAATGCAAGAGTTCAGTTCCAATTAGGCACAATATATTGATCTGACGCACTTCATTCTTCCTCTGTTCAATGTTGTTATTTAGTCACATACCGGACTTGAATTGTTGTTCTTACACTTATCCCTACTTTTCTTCGTACCTTATTTATTTACATCTTCAACACACACTTTTACATGTTGGAATCCATCTGGTATATATATCTGCATCAAGGATTTTCATCAACTTTCTAGTCAGCAACAAGAACACTCAAGATATTTGCAAGTTATTGATCTGTTGGTTGAATCCATGCTTGATTTGTGATGCGTATCAAAAGCTTAAGCATAGAAGTCCTTAATCATGTTGGCCAACAATGTATAATATCATAGATTGTTTGATCAAGACCTTTTACACATCTAGATTGAAGTCTGATACTCTGTCAGTCAGTTCTTCCTCTATCTGCTCTACCTAATTGGAACCCAACACTTAGATGCTCATATCTTTTTCATGCTTTATCACTGGAGACTAAATCTCTAGAGTACAATAGTAATGATACCCCTCTTGACTTGCCCAAGTCTGCAACTTACTGAGTTACACCATCTGAGAGATCCAAACCTGATTGTCGGACCTTGTTACATACTCTGTTCTTGTTCACCAAACCAAAATAATCTTCAATCTGACTTCCAGTATAGGCATACTATGTACTGCAGATGTGTGGGATAGACTTTGTTGCCATCAATGACAACACTTATAAACCCACATAGTGTCTCTTGCCAACAATCGCCTCCTTTGGCATTGATGGCAACACTTAGTGAAAAATAGCTAAGTGTCGCAGTAACTCCCCCTTGGTTGATGCTCTGTCTTTTGCACTATTTTATCAGAGCTCCCCCTTAGCTGGACTCCACATTTTTCACTACTCTTCACTCCCCCTTTGACATCAATGGCAAAGGGCAAAATCTGCATACCAAAATTTTGCAAAAATTATTTTATACATGGCCGCATAAGTACATACAAATCATAAGATAAACTTGCATATACTTAAGTATGTCTGCAAAAGTAGTCTTCAGCTATACAAACTCTATGGCCCAGCTCCTCTTCATCCTATCCAAAGTGGAGATGTGACCACTCAACAAAAATGCATATGCTTCTACCCTTCTTAAATCTATTGGATCACTGGTCTGGGCTATGGTCTGAGCATCTGTCAAGGCCTCATGCATTGCCTTTAGCTTAGGGATAATTATCCCTCTGAGTTCACCCATTCTCTTCATTACGTTCTTCTTTTCTTTGTCCAGCTTCTTTATTTTGTTTATGATAACAATAGCCTGGCATTCTTGATTCATTAGAGAGGAAGAAAGGGGGTCAAAAATTTGAACTATGGTTGACAATTTTTCTTGTTCTTTCACTTTCTCCTCAATGTCTTTTGTCACTCTAGGCCAGGTCAGACAAAATTTGAATAAGTCCCCACCATCTTTGAGAACATTTTCAAGGCTCTTTATTCCAATATCTAAGGTCCTCCTATCATTAGCAATAAGCCCTTGCACCTCAGTGAAACTTTTCCCCAAAAACTCTTTCTGAACCTTTATTTCTGCTAATTTTTCTAAAGATTCAAAATAAGTGTCAATAGAATTGACTAAGTTTTTCAGATTATCGAATGGCGAGGCTGAAAGATCCTTTCGATAGGTTGGCATAATATTTTCCAATATCCCAAATGCACTCTCCAATAGCTCACAATCCTCCATATGTGATTTCAAAAGTTTCTCTTTAGCCTTGGCTTGGGCAAATGATGCTATCTTCATCATTTGTACTAGAGAGAGAGTGTCCAGATTTAGGGCCCTTGAAACAACTCCGATTCATCTAACTCCACCACCTGTTTGTTCAAGAAATTATGTACTGTCTCTGTAGTGTCTCAGAGATTCAGACTTCTTCCCTTTAGAAATATCAAGACTTCCCGGTTTGGATGTGTCATCACAAACCTTTTCTGCATGTTCTTTCTCTTTAGCTTTATCCTCTTTTTCTTGCATCTCCTTTTCTTCTCTTTTTCTTTCCCCTTTAGCTTCAGTGTTCGGAATGTTTGTCTTGGTAGCTGTGGGATCCGGAGGAGTGATATTGCCAGTGTTTGTTGTTTTGTAAACTTCCTCTACCAGAATAGAGGAATCTAAGTCCTCAAACTTCTCTTCATCTATTTTCTTTAATCCTTCGACATCCTTGTCAGAAAGTTCTTCATTGATTACATTTAATCCTTCAACATCCATGGTAGAAGGTTCTTCATCTATTTCCTCTACAATAGGAAGATTGAATCTCTTCAAGGCATTCCAGAGGATATCTTTTGTTTCACTTGCTACTTGGTCTATTTCTCCAAGAATGAGTTTAGTCATTCTCACCTTACTCCAGAACTCATCCTTACAATCCTTGAAATTCATGTCCATTTGTTTTGGAGTGATAGAAGGGTAAAGTTGTATCATTATTTTCTCCCAGATTTCTAAGTCTTTAACCTTTGCAATCACCTTTCTTTGTTCCAACACTTCTTCTAGGCTTTTTGGAATTAATGAAATTATTTCAATGAATTCTTTGTTATGGATATTCAAATACCTTACAGTAGCTTCCTCCAGAATTCTCTCGTCAGCATCATTGTATTCATCATAGAGCTCTATCATCGGCTGCAGGTTTCCATCCACAGTAACTGCCTTGATTATGTCATCAATGGAAAGAGTGGGCTTTTCAACAAATTCCTTTGCCTTCTCTTCCTCATTTCTACTAGCAGAGAACTTTCCAAATGTTCTCTTCTTCTTCATTTTCTTGATTTCTTCATCTGATTATGTTTCTTCATCATCTTTATGGCTTGTATATGTTCTTAAGGCTTTGGTCTTCATTCTCTTTCACTTTTGTCGGATGGCTTGACTTCCGGTTTGGTAGCCTTTGAGCTTTTAGGAGTGACAGGTGCAGAGCTCTTGGAAGATCTAGTCCGGGAGGAGGCTTGCACCAGAACATTTCCTTTCTTTGCTTCTTGTCTCTCTTTCTCTGCTTTCTCCATTTTCTCTCTATTTGCATCTACTACCTCTTTTGATATGCCAAATCTTTTGGCAACTTCTTCAACTTCCTTTCTTACTTTTCTCTTCATCTCAGGCTGCCTTAACTCAACATGTATTTTTATGCTTAGCTCTTCAAAGGTGCCAAACCTTTCTGCTTCAGTATCTTTAGGTTGGCTCAACAAGTGTTGGACATGTAACTCCAAAATGTTTTCATCAACCTCATATCCCATGGGCATTATCCACACAGTTCTTGGCTCAACTGTCTCCATTGGACATTGATCAGTGTCAACCATAAAGCAAACTGTGTCCTTGTATTTCTCAACTATGGACTGTGGTATTCTCTCTCTAGTTTGCATCATGCTCTAGAAGTTCTTGAAGTAACCCCAGAGAGCAGAGTTTTGGGCTTGTGCATCACCAAGTCCATACATATAATCTTTGATCTGAATTGCAACGGGTTGATCATTTTGCCAAACCCAACCATTTGATCGAGGTAGCTCTTCATATAATAGAACAAACACAGTATTAGACTACCATATTTAAAGGAAATTTTCTTATCCTTTTTTTATCTTTTTCAAGTTCTCTAACAGCTGATTTAGAAGAAGCTCCAACATATCATAATCTACATCTTCCCTCAACATCTGATATGTAGCATAGATTGTTGTACCAGACACAAAATTCTCCCTGCTTGAATGGTAGATTTTGTAGCCGATTATCATTGAAGCAAACTTGACATCCAGATTGTGATGTCATCTATAGTCATTGCTCTTTTGTCAAATTTTGATCTGGTGGCTTCAGTTACCATTTGGTTCTTCACATATTTGAGTGTGGGTAATCCACCTGATGAATGCAGTCTGGTCACTACCCTAATGGCATCTTTAGTTATCTTGAATGGCCTCATTAGCCACATAAAATTATCATGCATCCTACTTAGAACATACCGGACCATCAATTTTGAGTCTCCAAATTCTTCAATGTTTGCATGGATATAAACCCTAACATCTTTTACATGCAAGACTCTGTGCGGAATGCTAGAAAACGCACCCAAGGGATCAACTTCTAGAGATTTGTAAGGGTGTTTCTTGAATTTAGGTCTCAGCCTATCAGAAATATTGACAACCATTGGAGTAGCCATTTTGCAAGAGATCTGGAGAGAGTTTTCATAAGGGAGGTACCTTTTCACATTTTAGGGTTTGAAGCAGATGTCGGAGCGATTTTCTTGTAAGGATTCAATCTTCAGCTTGAACGCGAGTGAACAGTAGAATCTCTTCTCAGAGCTCTTCTCTCTTCTTTGTTTTGAATGCAAAGTGTGATAAATGGCGAGTGAAGACCCTTTTATCCTTTCACTAAATCTAATTTATCTTTTGTAATAAATGCACAACTTAAGTCATCCGGTTAGCCTAAATTTGAGAGATTTTCTTGAATCACTGCGTAGATCTTAAAATTATTGCCTATGAGGGTTGACAACATATCTTCACCCTTTTCAAACATCTCATAGGTCCGCAGATTAAATTATTTCAATTTTGGATCATACCGAATCTATCTGTGAAATTCTGCTTTATCTAATAGTTGCCGATATAGGATCTCCTCATAACTTGCTCAAATATGAATGCTGAGTTGCCAAATTTTGACTAGATGACTTTCAAGTGAATCTCCTCAAACCCTTTAAACCTCAACCTCTTATTCTGACTCAATGTGCCAAATTCAGGCACTTACTAGCTAGCTGGGGGAAAAGGATTTTCTATGTAGCTTCCCCTAAGCCAGAGCTTACCTTTTAGTTTTCGGAAGGAATATCAGCACCAGATTCCAGTGCAAATCCATCCCCAGTATTTACTATACTCTTCTTTACCCAAATCTTGCTCATCTCCTTTTGAACTTCATCTACATTCACTTTACCTTTGCCCTTTTTTTGTTTCTGATCATGTTCCACCGGACCTTTTCTATCCTGATTTCTGCTTCTACAGAATTTGGCAATATGACTAGAGCTATTGCAATTGTAACATACAACATTTCTTTGCTTATTTGATTGATATCCTCTTGATCTGCATTGATTAGCCATATTTCCCATTCTATTGAATGCAAAGCATCTACCATTGAATGAATTATTTATTTGCATATTTCTGCATTCATGAGATTTGTGACCATACCTTTTGCAATTAAAACATTGTCTAGAGAAGGATGGATTATTCTGATTCATTCTCCTCCTATATTGAGTTGCTTTATGACTGAAATTGTTGCAATTGAAGCAGTATCCATTGAAGGAAGGATATCTTTGAGTGTTTAGTTGCCTTACCAGAGGTCTTCTAAGCTTGTTTCTTTGATTTCCTGATCTAAAGTTCTTCTGACCAGATCCAGAGCTTTCACCTTTCTCATATCTCAAGCCACACTTATCATCTACCCTCTTTTGGCTTTCAAGAAGAACTTCAAGTTGGGCTAAGCTTATCTTGAATTTTTCTTTGTATTCATTTGCAATTTGAAAATTTTGTTTAAGAGTGTCTATCTGATTCTCAAGTTGTTCTTCATTGTCTCTCACTTCTTCAAGATCAGATTCAAGATGCCTGATTATTCTATCCATTTTGTGGCAGTCCTCTATTTTCTCCTTGAGGGATTGTTTTAGATTATCTTCAATCTTTCTTTTTTCTTCAATTTCTTGGGTGAATCTCATAACCCCTGATTCCATTTCATGCCTTACCATAATGACTTATTTTGACAACTTCTCATATAGATTATTTTTCTCATTCAGATCTTCATTAGTATCACTGACTTCGCTTTGATTGGCTAATTTTTGAAGTAGTTCCTTTCTTTTTTTCACAGAGATACTAAGTTTTTCTTTTTGCTCATTTATGAAATCATCAGCTTGTTTGAGTCTTTCTCTCAAATTATTTACTTTAGAGTGGGATTGTTCAAGATCATCTAGGGCAGACTGAAGTTGTTCCTTCATACCATATGCATCCATTGAGATTCCTAGATCTTCCTCAAGTTGTTAGGCTTTGTTCAGAGGAATTTGGCTCTGATACCAATTGTTGAAAACAAGGCAGATAATTGAGAGGAGGGTGAATCAGTTATCTCAAAATTTCCTTAATTTTATTTTCTTTCGTTGTCTCAATATTCAGTGTTATATCAAAACATGAAAGCATATGTAATCATAAGAATAGAAATAAAATCAACACACATAACACAAGGATTTTTATGTGGAAACCCTGTTAAGGGAAAAACCATGGGGTGACTAACCTAAGATTGTATTCTCTATTAAAAGAATAAAGGAGTACAAAATGGCACTTGCCAATTAAGGCTCACTGCTCAAGCACACTACTCACAAGAGGCACACTGCCTACAAGATACTCACTGTCTACAGAACTTACAGAAGATAATCAAGTGTTTAAACTGATGAGAAGCATCTACAAATGCAAGAGTTTAGTTTCGGTTAGGCACAATATACTGATCTGACACACTTCATTCTTCCTCTATTCAATGTTGTTATTCAGTCACATACTGGACTTGAATTGTTGTTCTTACACTTATCCCTGCTTTTCTTCGCACCTTATTTATTTACATCTTCAACACACACTTTTACATGTTGGAATCCATTTGGTATATATATCCGCATCAAGGATTTTCATCAACTTTCTAGTTGGCAACAAGAACACTCAAGATATTTGCAAGTTATTGATATGTTGGTTGAATCCATGCTTGATTTGTGATGCGTATCAAAATCTTAAGCATAAAGGTCATTAATCATGTTGGCTAATAATGTATAATATCACAGATTGCTTGATCAGGACCTTTTACACATCCGGATTGAAGTTTGATACTCTGCCGGTCAGTTCTTCCTCTGTCCACTCTGCCTGATTGGAACCCAACACTCAAATGCTCATATCTTTTTCATGCTTTATCACCGGAGGCTAAATCTCTGGACTACAATAGTAATGATACCCCTCTTGACTTGTCCCTCTTGACTTGTCCAAGTCTGCAACTTACTAAGTTACAGCATCTGAAAGATCCAGACCTGATTGTTGAACCTTGTTATATACTCTATTCTTGTTCACCAGACCAAAATAATCTTCAATCTGACTTTCGGTATAGGCATACTATGTACTGTAAATGTGTGGAATAGACTTTGTTGCCATCAATGACAACACTTATGAAGCCACACAGTGTCTCTAGCTAATAGATAAAAGGTTGAGAGCGCACATTTTTCTATCATTTCTCCAGTAGGAGCCATAAGGAGCCCAGCCCAGGAACTTAAAATTATAACCTAGATGATGTCCCTGAGAAAGATGAGGCCTAGAAGCAAAAGATAAATCAGTTACTATAAAACATTCTTTGGCTAGCTCTGAAGAGCTAATAATTAAAACTGGATAGTTTTGAAGGCATCCAAATTTCATACAAACTATTTTGTAGGTCATCAAAGATTACTAAGGCATCTAAGCTATTTTTACCATGTAGTAGAGTAAGAAATAGTCTGCCCAAGCCTAGAAAAGGCATAGTGACATCTGGAAAGGAGATTGCAGGTGCAGAAGACGTTCCAAATTGGCCAGAAGGTGTGTGTTTCTTTTTTCTGCAAGCTCACCCCTATAAGATAGGCCGAGTTAGAGTCAAAGGAAGGCCCTTTTTGATCAACAAAAAAGGCCAACTGAATACGCACAGGGAGTTTTTAAAGGCAAGAAAATAATAAAAGAAGGAACGAGACCATTATAGAACCATTCAGGCCACAACAAAACTCAAAACTAGGTAACCCATTAAGGCCGAACCAAAGTTTAAAAAGAAGGTTGAGCAATGGTAATTCATAGGCCGATCAAAATGCTTAAAAGAGGTTGATTAGTTAAGATTTAAAGGCTAGAACAAAAGGATATTCATTAAGAAGGAAAAAAAAGTCTTAGTTGATCCACCAGGAGGTCAATTTTTAAAACAAATAGAATCAACTGGAAAGATCAAGAACATACATCTAAGTAATTGCAAGGAAAAATACCTGGAATAGTATGTAGAATGAACTCTGTACTTTATTGTTTCCACAGTCTTCCTACATCTTCTTTTCCATTATCCTCTGTCCTGTACCTCCTCTATCCTCTATACCTTATTATTTTCTATGTTTTTGATGCGTGTCCCCCCTCCTGCAAATTTCCTTCTAATATTTTATTTTTGATCCTCCAAAAAAATGAGGTGTTCACTCTCAAATCGCAATGCCTCTTCTCCAACCACTGAGTCTCTTCTACTAGCGATCTCCTTCCTAATTCTTAGATATTTTCACTCTCTTAACTCCTACGCCCTATTCCATCTGCCCCTGCAGATATTTTCTGGCAGCATTCATTATTATCCTTTAACAAGATGTAGCTTGTATATCTTAAAGTCAATGTCACCCTAACCATTAATTCATTCCACCGCCCCCAAAGATATTTTCCTCGCTGCCTTAACAAAGTCACCTTCTCTCCATATGCTATAGCCCACCAATATTAATAAATCTCCTTGGTGCAGCTAGATATTGTGTGAAGCGGCTGATGTAGAAGGGAGCGGCTGACTAAGCATTGGGTCCTACAAATCACTTAAATCTCCCATGCCTCAGGGAGGGATGTTACAGATGTTAGAAAGTGCATTCACAATACCTTGGCCGAGATCGACCACATGAAATTTGAGGAGCTAAGGGATACATTGTTGGGAGATATCAAGTATCTGCTCGAGTATACAAATATACAGACAAAAAAATTAGATGTATGGAAGGATTATCTTGACTTCACAGATGCCCATGAATGGGCAAGAATCATTCTTAGCTGAATTCACAATGAATTCATATATTTAGACAAACAATACAAAATCATGAAGGAGGCCATTAGGGCAGTGATAAGGTTAAGCGTTGTAGGACCCTTAACAGTGATGAAGGCAATCAGAACTTATCAAGTGAAGGAACTGATGGGAGCAACAAATGATGGAAGAAATATGCATGTTAAGGACATAACAGACTCTGGAGTCAGATATGCTACCATGGGTATTGCTTACAAAGTATACTATGCCAACCGGGAGGGTTCAGCCACTGCAACTGCTATTCACATTACCTATCAGATGGTGAAGGGAAAGGATTTTGATCTCTACAAGGTAATGCGACAACAACTGATGGAGAACTTATAGAAGACCAAGGATTCCACATACAACTTACTTTGATTCTTTGTCTTACATTTTATTTCATGAATGAATTATCAGGGTTTAAGGGGAAACATGTCATGTCCCCGTATTAATCAATTATCCATCATTCAAATTAAAGATATGGATGACTGATCTATTATAGATGTGATATATAATATATATGTATTAACTAAATATTATATAAATATATATATGATAATATATATGTGTATATATATGATACAATAATTATAATAACATAATAGAAGTGATTATCATAATAAACAAATATATATATATTAACAATGTAATAATATTTAATATATATATTAGTAAGAATATATAGTAAATATATGCATACGAGGATTGGGCCTCTTAATGAAAGAGACCGATCTCATAGAAAATACGATTAAGCCAATACAAGGTAGAAGACTATGATATTCCCTCTTAAAGGTGAATATTGGAATTATAAGAGGACTCAAATCTACTCCTAGCAAGATCAGCTTCGAATACAAAGAGATTTTGACATAATATAGGTGATTCCATATCAAAGCGCATATGTTAGTCAAGTTTGAAAACACCGGTTTGCAATATATCAATTCCTATATCAAGGTGAACATGAATGAAAGGAGCTTTACATGTCGTCTAAGATATCTACGTAATAAAAAAAGAACACCAATTAATATTAACACAAGGAGCAGTTAAAAGTCCAAGGTGGCAATCCATTTGAATAAGACAAAACTAAAGACCATGACAAAGACAACGTAATTTATCAAGCATCGATTATATTAGCACTTAACTAAGTTGGCAATGGTTTACGAAGGGATGTGGCTCATCACAGTTTAAGGGATATAAGAGGAAAATCATAGGCATGTAAGGAGGCATAGAAGAATCAAATCAGAAATCTCATCCAACCATTCGTTGAAGACTTAGTTTAGGAAGAAAATTGAGGCAATGTATGTGACGGTAGAGACATTACATCTGAGACGGTATTAAAGTTGGACTTTGTTTTATTAGAGAGTTTGCATAGAGCATCCTTGGCGCCGGCTTCAACAGTGAATCGTGGTGGATTTGTATTCACTATCCATTGTCAAGGAATTGCCACTATTCACATAAATTGGCATTAGACTACTTTGAAGACCGTAGCATTGTTGGGCATAATTGGAGAATCCATCGTCTGAGATGTTGAAGACTCCAACCTTGCATGCCGATAACAACTTGGTGATATCCAATATTCAATATTCAGTGCTAGCCTTTAGAGGCTTGTTTGGCATTGGCTCATGGGCATCATAATTAACATCAAGGAAGGAGCAATAAGTTTAGGGACAACTCTTAGCACTTGGAAGTTAATATAGTGGTGAAGCAATATCTGAAGTCCAGTCAATGTATATTCAAAGAATCCTTAATGGCCGATAGGTGTTTAAGAAGGATTGCAACTTGCATTGGATAGTTTTAAGATAATCGAGAACAGATTGAAATAAGCTATAACATCATTTTCTATCTACTGGATTGTGTAAGAGCTATGTAATTTAATGTAACCAAAGACTTAATAATATTGCTAACATCAGCATTAAAGGATTAGTATTCGCTTGAACTTGATTATCATAAAGTCACGATTTGATTCAAATCTTTAATTTGAATCACTATCTATATCAAATTGCAAGTGTTGATCTATATTTTAGCATTTATCCCAAAAGGGGACATTACAAGTGGTATTAGAGCTATCGACCTACCATTCTATGAAAGAATTTAATGCAACAAAAAATGGAATTCGGGTCACCAATGTGCAAGAAAAAGAGAACAAAACCTAAAATCATGACAAATGAGGAATTGGAGGAAAATTTTGAACCTAAGGAGAAGAAAAAAAAACAAAGTGAAGAAGAATGTTCATGATGGCTTGAGTACAAGCAAACCATGTTAGAGACATGATAGGTAGGAAAGAATGCCCTCCATCATGCTCTCATCAAATTATGTTAAAGGGATGATTGGTAGGAAGAATGCCCTCCATCATGTTCTTATCTAATTATGTTAAGGGGATGATAGGTAGGAAGAATGCCCTCCATCATGCTCTTGTCAAACTATGTTAAATGGATGATAGGTAGGAAGAATTCCCTCCATCATGATCTTATCTAATTATGTCAAGGGGATGATAGGTAGGAAGAATGCCCTCCATCATACCTCAACAAGACATGATAGGTAGGAAGAATGCCCTCCATCATGCTCTTGTCAAGATGTGATAGGTAGGAAGTGTGCCCTCCACCACATTCTTGAACTTCGAAGGTGGACATAAGAGGTGATAGGTAGGAAGTATGCCCTCCATCATGCTCTAACTTGCAAGTATCAAAGGAGCGACTTGAGGTTTGGATATTATATGTTGAATTAAATGTTATTTATGTTATATCATTAATTATGTTATATTGATTTCATTGTTAATTTATTGATCTTTAATATTGCTAATGTCCCTTTCAAGAGTTGTTCTTGTGTGCAGGTGAAGAAATCAGTATAACCTACAAGGAGACATTAGAGAAGTATAGAACATAAAAAGTTAACTCATTAATCACAGAGACCCATAAACCAAATTCATTTTTGATCTATTCTTCCAAGAATCTCTTTGAGTTCTTCTCTCGATTTAAGCAACATAAAACTGATACTAAGTTATATTATGGGCCCATAACCCACAAATTCCTAGGATCATTCCTCATAATCATCTATAACACTTATATTTCATCAAGCACATTGCTATTCAAATAAAAGCTTACCAAATCTTTGATCATAAAATTTCTCTCCATGACATCATATAATCAATTACTCCTCAAGAATACGACTCTTCTCAATTTTGAGGTCAATAACATATGACAAGTACAAGACTAAATCTCGAGATGCATCTTGGAGTCTCAATACTCTCAAAACTTCTTTATCTATGATACTTGCATCCCATCATTATTATTCAAAACATAAAACAAATACTCTTTTTCCTTTTTATGGAATCACAATCATTTTTTCAGAATCAAAACCATGACTTGATCTCAATCACATCGGAGGATAAATGATAAGAAGTACAAAGTAATGGAAGAATTCGCTGTGATTGCTTGAGGACAAGCAATCTCGAGAGGGAAGGCCTGTTATGTCCCCGTATTAATCAATTATCTATCATTCAAATTAAAGTTATGGATGACTGATTTAATATAGATGTAATATATAATATATATGTACTAACTAAATATTATAAATAAATATATAAATGATAATATATATGTGTATATATATGATACGATAATTATAATAACATAATAGAAGTGATTATCATAATAAACAAATATATATATATATATATATTAACAATAAAATAATATTTAATATATATATATATATATTAGTAAGAATATATAATAAATATATGCATATGAGGATCAGGCCTCTTAAAGAAAGAGACCGATCTCATAGCAAATATGATTAAGCCAATACAAGGCAACAGACTGTGATATTCCCTCCTAAAGGTGAATATTGGAATTATAAGAGGACTCAAATTGACTCCTAGTAGGATTAGCTTTGAATACAAAGAGATTTTGACATAATATATGTGATTCCATATCAAAGCGCATATGTTAGTCAAGTTTGAAAATAAGTGTTTGCAATATATCAATTCCTATGTCAAGGTGAACATGAATGAAAGGAGCTTTACATTCCGTCTAAGATATCTATGTAATAAAAAAAGAACACTAATTAATACTAACACAAGGAGCGGTTAAAAGTCCAAGGTGGCAATCCATTTAAATAAGACAAAACTAAAGACCATGACAAAGACAACGTAATTTATCAAGCATCGATTATATTACTGCTTAACTAAGTTGGCAATGGTTTACAAAGGGATGTGGCTCATCACAGTTTAAGGGATATAAGAGGAAAATCGTAGGCATGTAAGAAGGCATCGAAGAATCAAATCAGCAATCTCATCCAACCATTCATTGAAGACTTAGTTTAGGAAGAAAATCAAGGCAAGGGAGTCACAGTTCGTCCATCATATGCGACGGTAGAGACATTACATTTGAGACGGTATTAAAGTTGGACTTTTTTTTATTAGAGAGTTTGCATAGAGCATCCTTGGCGCCGGCTTCAACAAGGAATCGTGGTGGCTTTGTATTCACTATCCATTGTCAAGGAATTGCTGCTATTCACATAAATTGGCATTAGACTACTTTGAAGACCGTAGCATTGTTGAGCATAACTGGAGAATCCATCATCTAAGATGTTGAAGATTCCAACCTTGCACGCTGATAACAACTTGGTGATATCCAATATTCAATATTCAGTGCTAGCCTTTGGAGGCTTGTTTGGCATCAGGTCATGGGCATCATAATTAACATCAAGGAAGGAGCAATAAGTATAGGGACAACTCTCAACACTCGGAAGTCAATATCAGTGGTGAAGCAATATTTGAAGTCTAGTCAATGTATATTCGAAGAATCCTTAATGGGTGATAGGTGTTTAAGAAGGATCGCAACTTGCATTAGATAGTTTCAAGATAATCGAGAACATATTGAGATAAGCTATAACATCATTTGCTATCTACTGGATTGTGTAAGAGTTGTGTAAGTTAATGTAACCAAAGACTTAATAATATTGATAACATCAGCATTGAAGGATTAGTATTCGCTTGAACTGGACTATCATAAAGCCACGATTTGATTCAAATTTTTAATTTCAATCACTATCTATATCAAATTGCAAGTGTTAATCTATATTTTAGCATTTATCCCAAAAGGGGACATTACAAAACATTGGCAACAAAATATACTAGTAGGGTTAGAAGTAAAAAGGCATATAGCTCTATTTAGGGAAACAAAAGCATACAGTGCCGCATATTGGGGTTTCTTCAAAACCTTGCAAGAAGAGATGAGGGCAAGAGAAAGAATTCCTTATGGAGTTGTGAAGCAATATATAAACTAGATTACATTTTTGGTACACAAGGATTTCACTTACATGGAAGCAGTGAGCCTTGAACAACATGGGTACCCCAATTACCCTATGAGATAACCTCAGTAGAAGCTAATGCTTATGCATAAAATCTACTAAGTAAACCCAAGGATACAAATGTGGAAAGATTTGACACTTATTCAGAAGTACATTTGATCAAACAACATAAAAAGCATGTGGCAGAACATCTAGAAAAACATAGAGATAAGTTGCACAAACAGTGGGGAGTTCTGGAAAAGGGAACTACCTTAGCTCTGAAACCTTCCACACCAAATCCAATACCTAGCAAGGAAGCTCCGTCAGTTAGAAGATCAGAAAGAACCACATCTTAGGCTCCATCATCATCAACAATATCATCCGAAGGGAGGGCAACATCAGAGGTATTGTCACGGATGAAGAAGAATACACAAAAGAAGGCTCCTCGATAGAAGCAACAAGAAAAAAGAAAGAAAACCCAGGAAATGTTGGAGGTGATTAAATTTGAAGAAGAGGGTGAAGAACAAGAATCAAAGTTGAAGAAAAGGAAAAGAGGACAACCAACACCACAAGAAGAACCTGCAGAAGGACCAACAGAGGAACTGGCACAGGAGCTCTACAACATGGATGCAATGCTCAATGCCATGGAAAATATAGGTATGTTAAGAGAAACCATTGATTTATATGATTATTCATCTAAGGAAAAAAAGCAAATAATAGTTCAAGCCATGATCTGATATATGATGGATAAAGAGAAGACATTAGATGAGGTAATGGAGGATTTTCGGAGAGTTTGATTGAAGCACTGAGGCAAAGAACGAATAAGGTGCTCTAATTGGAGGAAGAAATAAAGCAAAATGCCATTGATAAGCGAGGTGACACATTGTCACTGGAGGAGAAGAATGAATTTATATAGATACAAGCCATGGAGTTGAGAAGAAAATGAGTAGAGACACTCATGGGGGGAAGTAAAAATAAAAAGGAGAAAATAAAAAAGAAACAAAAAAAGTGACAACAAAGCTATACCAGTTTGTCAAACAACAAGAACAACAGACACCATCACCTCTACACAACACTGAAATGCTGGCAGGAGGACAACACATAACAAAGGCAAGTCAAGAGAAGAGTCAACCAAAAACTTCTAAACAAGGGATACCTCCTCTAGAGAACATAAGGATGGAGGAGAGGAATACACAACAACAAATAAACCCACAAACACATAATGTAAAGGATAAAGAAGAAGGAAGAAAGGAGAACACAAAAGAATAAAGAGGGTCAAATCAAGTTAAAAATCCAGAAGTAGTCTTCTTCTTCAATTGAGTCCATTAAAGAGTTTTTGGAGCAGCAAAAGTAGATAACACCCATTATAACTCCATAATTTCTACATTTACCGATGGTAGAAGGACAAGTAAATCTAGCCAGAATATCTCCCTTACAGAAGCTACAGTTAGGAGATGTCTTCCACTCCTCAGCAAGAGCATAAATTTTGAAACAACATGTAGAGGGCAATGAATTGCTTCAAGAGGTAGTAAACACATTGGCAAAGGAGATGTCAGAGACATCAAGGGATACTACTTTACCCTTGCCGGAGCAATTGAAACAATTGACACGTGGATTCAAGAAGTATTCTAGCCAGCTAGAGAAGAAAATCATAGACCAAATCAATAAGAAAAGGTTGGTGGAGATGACAAATAAGTCTGCCAAGGCACACACTCAATTAGAGACACAAATAAAGAATATACAATAGAGCATTGTGGAGACAAATATTCTCTACTAGATTTGTTTACAATGGCCTCAACCCACTAAAGCAATAAAAGACCAGATGGATGCTCTGGAATTACAAATAACAAAGGTGGCAGCCCAGTATGATCCCCTGACTGATAAGGATGGAGTAATAAGGGCGTGGGTAGAGACACTCCATAACTAGCATCAACAGCTCCAGGATCAGAGAGAACAAATAAGGAGTCAAATAAAGCAGTTAAGGGAAGTTGTCAACCTAAGACTGCTAACCTAACCGAAAGTTTTGCAGAAGCTAACAGACTATACAAACAATATAGATATCGACAACTATAAGAGAAGCAAAGGACACATATATCAGTATAGAAGGACAAATAATAATGTTGTCTAAGGCCAAGAAACAATGGTATAACAATTTGGCGCAACTAAAACAGATTTACAAGACCATCTTACCTAGTAGCTAATTTTGCATGTCTTGAGGACAAGACATAGTTTTCAAGGGGGGATGATGCTAGCAGGATACAGGGCATGGCGCAGAGCTGACTGGAAGCTAGCGCATACATCATGCGGAGGCTGGAAGCTAACATAAAATGTTAAAGGACACATCCCTATATGTAATAGATACAATATATATAGGATATGATACGTGAAATAATATATAGTACGATGAGATCTATGATGATACGAAGATGACATAGAAGTTTAATAAAGTATGTAGGTAGGATGATGGGACAGAGACTTAGACTTGTCAGATAATGGATGTTTGATGTTTGATTGCTGCTAATAATATATATATACACCTGTCAATACTGGATAATTATTTGTTGTCTTATTGTTATGACCTATATATGATACTCTACCTATATTATTGTTTGTGTTTTGCTATCAATCTCTAACTACTTGACTGAGGTATAAACTGACTACAAAGACTTCGCTGAGGACCGGATCTCCGGACTAGTACCCCTCCCCATTTTTTGCCAACATAATCCCTATCAAAGGCACACATTCTTTGGTCATCAAGCTAAGTACCCCTATCCATGACACTTACTTTCCTAAAATAACTATTTCAATTAAATCAAATTTATGAATCCCAACTTGTCATTAAGTAATCTACATTGATTTATGTTTTAATTGACTGCATTTGCTTAATAAGCTTAGGTTAACCCTAAAGAAAGTTTATTTTTCCAATTTATATATTAAAATACTTTATATTCGTATTTTGTAAATATTATATTTAATTATTAATGTCATCAAATTTATATTAAAGTGTTTTTTTTCCTCCTTCCCATTATAATCACCTCGTAAACATTTTTTTTTTCATCTTCATAAAATCTTATATATGGGAAGACTTTCTTATCTTTACCTTAGCAATATTGGAAGCCCATGGTGTTGTGTTGAAGTTAAGCCCTTGTGTGGGAACAGGGGAAGAAGCATATCAGGGAAGTCAAACACAATTATTGCAGAGGAATGGTGGGCATGGGACAATAAAACAAAATGATGAAAACCTATTTCTGTTTGCTGGCGGGGCTCCCATATAGAGGATTCTGGAAGAAAATAAAATAGATTGTGGGGGGATGGCGTAGAAGTACAATGTCCTTACACGACTGAAATCATGCAGGTATACACAATCTAGGCAGTCTCTAACCAAGTAAAACAAACATCCAAGCTTATACGGTTGTGACAAATTAGTGTATACACCGAATAACACAGAAAGGTTAGGCACTATAGTCCGAACAAAAACAGCTGCTCTTCCCATGTACACAGCTCAGCTTCAATTTTCGTAAGCTTTGCCCACTACTTGTTTAGTTCAAATGTTACATATGTTTATGGATCAGCTGCAGATTAATTTAAAAACATATTACTGCAGATTAATTTAAAAAGCTAATAACACACTGTATTGTTACTTATTACTATTTTTTTTTCGAACATATTTATTAATAACATTGAAATGGAGTCTAAGGGGTTGAGTTTAATTAGTTAAAAAGTTGGGTTTTCATTTTGGAGATCTAAGTTCAAATATCATCTAATGTGGAATTCTAAGTTGTGACTTTGGGTCTTCCATAGTTGGCTTCTAATGTGGATGTGGTTTCTTACTAAAGTGGATTTCCAAGTAGTGACTCTTGGTCTTCCATAGGTGCTTTCTGGTATGTTTGCTTACAAAGAGATTGTATTAGTTTGTACTAAGTACTTGCAACAGCTTGTATTGGTCATGTGCCACGTGTACACCGTGCAAAATTGCATGTGGAAGTGTCACTCACACTTTTATGCATGAAAATCTATTTTTAGATTTGATTTGTTTTTTTCATGTGTTTTTTCGTGATTATTTAAGTTAGTCAAGCTTGAATGCCAAGGCATGAGAAAAAGTTTTTTGTAACTGCAAATTTTCTTCTCAGAATAAAATTGAGAGATCATTGCCCATGGTTTTTTCCTCATACATTACCAGGTTTTTCACATAAATTGTGTTGTCTGTTTTGTGCTTTTTATTTCTAATTCACTATTATTTCAATTCTACACTGCTTATTTATCTAATAGTATTAGTGTCATGTTGATGTTCGTATGAGAAAAATATTCATAAATGATATGCAATATAAAAAAATAATATTGAAGCGACACATCTTTAGGTGCTTTTAGATCACTAGGGTAAGGTCCCATGTATAGTTTCTAGAGTACCGATGACTTCAACCTCCAACAAGAGTCACTCTCTACCCCATGGATGTAGTCAATTTTCTTGGGGAGGTCATGATTCCCAGACATGTGGTTCCAAACCCCCTCCAAGAAGATCCAAGGGTCGATCTATTTGTAGCTAGTCTTATCCATCTTGCCCACCTTTCATCTCCTCTCAGCCACATGACTCGATGTGGATGCATTCAATCTGCTTGGAGAGGTCATCATTCTCATGCAAGTGGTTCCCAACCCCCTCTAAGAAGATCTAGGGTTCGGTTTGCTCAATCATCTCATCCACCTTTTGCCTCCTCTCAGTCACATGACTAGGGGATGCCTAGCTAGTTAGATTTTGGTAAATTTCCTTGTCTTGCTTTGGCCATCTCACCTACTCATGACACTTAGCCTACCGAGGAAGAAAATGACATTGGTTAGAAGCTTTCTCTTGATGCCCTCGACGGCACCGATGTATGGGGTAAACCGAATGATCGTGACCCCCTCTAATGGTATAACTCTCATTGCTTAGTGACTTTGTCTTGTATTTTGATGGTTTGGACTTGGTCTCATGTGGATTTTGGGGTTTGACTTCTTCCATCTATCTTTTTTTTTTAAAATATGTGTAATAGAATATTGTTTTATAAGTAATATAAACACTTATTCATTAAAAAAACCAACAAATTTATAATTACATAGTGGCAATAAGGCCGAAGCATCATGTCATGAACATGTACATAAAAACCAAAACACAACAGACATATATATTAAAAAAAAAACTAAAACTATAAAATATATACTAATGATTACAAATAAAACTATTAAAAAGTAACATATAACTATATAATGTTTATGTAAAAACAAAACAAAATAATTATGGAAATAATTAATGGTGGTTTTTCTAAAAGTAAAGTTTAAAGCATTAGTAGTATAAAGATAAGAGAGACACCAAGGGAACAATTGAGATGAGTACATGCTTTATTTAGTTTTTAAGAGGCACAACGAATTCTTATAAACCTGAATTTAAACTTAACAATTAATTGAAATTAATTTACCACTTCTTACTCTACTCTAATAAACTGTCAACAACATGCTTATGCATTTATTCATTAATTCTAATAGTTTAAGCTCTCTAGCACCAACTAAATGCATATCTACATAGAGGCTCATATTAGATTGACTACTTTCTATTTTGACCCCTCTCACTTTAGTAGGAAGAGGTTCCCTAGCCAAAATACAAATTCATATTGTAAATCTTGAGGCATCACAAACCTACCAACCCTCATGGCCTCACACCCATCACTCATTTTTTACAGTCTTGAATGTCAGAAATACTACCTAAATCCTTCAAGAGTTGTCCTTATTTGTGCTTTATTTTATTATATTGCTCACTTTTTATTTTAAATTTACTTTTCTTGAGATGCACCCCTACACTTGTATATTCTCTCTACATTTTATTTCCTTCAATCTCATAAACTAATTTTAATCTTGTGCATAAGTGCTTCAGGATTTAACTGTGTGCGAGTTTTTTTCTCAACATTTCGGATCACATTCCATGATCCATCATCAGGAGAATTAATCTTTCAAAAACAATAATACATATATTAAATTACTTTAAATTTACACTTAAACTAATTTTAATCTTTCAAAAACATTAATACATAAATTAAATTACTTTAAATTTACACTTAATCCTATTGAGGAGAAGCCAGATTATTCAGAGCATTGTTCACTTCCTGACAGCATTAATATTGAATAAGGAGGGCATGTGAATGTGGAGATTCAGTTGGATTTCATCTGACAGACTGTACATGCTTAAACTGGCATTTTAACGTTTTCATATGATTCTGTACTGCCAAATTATGGGTTACTGTTGTAGGTACATGCAAGGTTGTAACATGGATTATGAAGGATATGTCACACCAACATGTATAAAATTTAAAGAATAATCAGACTAATAGTTGAGGAGAAATGAGCTCGGACCAGCCTATTCTCAAATGAGGAGGAATTTCAAGAAAGGCGGCAATCAAATCATAATATTAGCTAATAGTGGCATATCCAACAAGTAACTATGGGAAATGTAAACGACACACTTTGTTGATCTATCTTTGCCTTTTATTTCCTTTTTTTATAGAGAGGAATCATTATTAGCTTTACAAGGTTTTAATAACTCATATGAGTTACTCTTACTTAGGTAATAGTTAAAGAATTCCGGTCGTAATAGTTAAAGTATTCCGGTCATATGAATTATTCTTACTCATGTAATAGTTGAAGTATTAGCTTTACATAACCTCTTGTCTTATGAGTTACTCTTATTCATGTAATAGTTAAAGTGTTAGCTTTACAAGGTTTTAATAATGTAGTCCTTATAACCTCGGGTCATATGTGTTACTCTTACTCATCTAATAGTTAAAGTTGATAATTCGAACTAGAAACTATTATATATGACTTTGGATGGTTTAACCACTAGTATACCTATATTTAAAAAATATATAATTGATTTTAAAAAAATAGGCACCTCCATAAGAATATCAGGTATACTAGTTGTAACCCTAACCCTAACTCTAATTCTAAAATTAACCCTAATTATAGTCATAACCCTAATTCTAATCTTAACCCAAACCCCAACCCTAATTATAATCCTAACCCTAACCCTAATCCTAATTTTAATCCTAACCGTAGTTCTAACACTAATTCTTAGTCAAACCCTAACCCTAATTCTAACTGTAACCCTAACCCTCACATTTGGGCCAATACTAACCTTAATTTTAACCTTGACCCTAACCCTAATTCTAATCATAGTTGTAACCCTACTCCTAACCTAAACCTTATTTCTAGACCCTAATTGTAATAATTTGTAACCCGTAATTTTAATCCTATCCTTCTTTATCTCATTTTGTAATAATAACATAATAAAATCAACCATATATAAGAAACAAAAAATAATTTAAAATTATTTAAAAAGCACGTCATAATAATTCATCCTCTAAAATTTAAATGTTATTTTAGGGATTTTGAGGATTTTTTTAAATCATTTTAAAATATAAATTTAAATATTATAAATTCTCTCTCTTCTTCTGAGTACTATCTTAAAATATATTTATTTATCTAAGAAGGAGCAAAAGATTGTATCTGATTTATCCTTTTGGAAGAGCTAGGTTTCCTTTCATAAAAAAAGGGGAAAGATCATTAATTCCCTACAATTGTTTTTAGATTCTAGATAAAACTCTATTCACAGTTATTTACATTATAATTTATTTTTGTGTATTAATTTATTTTTGTTATATTTAAAATACCCTGGTTAAAATATTGTAGGCTATATACATAATTTTAATGGGGTTTTGATTTTTTGTTTAATTTTTATGCTGAAAACAAAGAACATATTTTATTTTTTGTTCTTTTTCAAGAGTATGCCATAAAAAAGAGCCCTCTCCATTACATTTTAAATATACCATTAATTTGTAACTCACGGCATTAATTTTAAACTCCATAAAAAAGAACCTTTTAACTATAGGTAGGCATTTAACCTATTTTTTGTTTTTCTTTTGTTTTTAGATTGGAATAGCAATTAGTTTTTTATAATTTTTAATTAATTAATAAATCATAAATTTATCTAAAGTTTTTATTATGCCTAGAGGTTCTACACTCATAGCAAGGGCTGAAAGATTCAGATTCCCATAAACAATTAAGATTCAGATTCCCATATAAACAAAATTCATAAAATGTGTAAATAAATAAATTTATGGCCAAATGGATAGAAAAATAGAAAAACTTGGGTAGTTATGGAGTAAAATCTTTATCACATTAAACAAAAAATAAATAAATTTCAGATTCCCATATAAACAAAATTCATAAAATGTGTAAATAAATAAATTTGTGGCCAAATGGATAGAAAAATAGAAAAACTTGCTTGGGTAGTTATGGAGTAAAATCTTTATCACATTAAACAAAAAATAAATAAATTTGTGGAAGCTAAATGGATAGAAAAATAGAAAAACTTCAACAGTTATGAAGTGAAATCTTTATTATATTTGAAGAATATGAAAAGTCTTGCAGCATAGTCTTTTTAAACTCGTGTGAGCATATCAAATATTCTAACTACAAATAATTTATAAATGCCAACAAATTGGAAGATATATCTCAGCGTGTTGTAGATATATTTTTTAAATATAAATATGCTAGTATTTTTAGTGTTTTTTCTAAGTTCAAACAAAAAGTTAAATTTAAAAGAAAATAATTGTATTCTTAAAAAAATTGTTTTATACTTACAAAATTATAATATAAATTTATTATTCTCTAACAATTTTAAAATTATTATTTATATTATTGGAAAGTTGATCATTTAAATGTATTTAAATGTTTTGAAAATATAATGTAAATTTAAATGAATTAAAATGCAATCTAATTTTAAAAATATAGTGTAATATAAATACAGTTTTGAAAATATAATACAAGAGAAATATAATTTTAAAAATGTAATTATGTAAATTTAAACAATATAATAAATAGAATAAATTGAAAAATTATTATTTAAATATTTTAAAAATAGAATGTAAATTTACAATGCACATAAAATATAAGTTTGAAAATGTAATGTAATATGACAGCAATTTTGGGGGGCTAAAAATACCTCTTACAGGCAAGAAGGTCACGAGGTCCATGATACTAAGTCACGTGAAAAAAGAAAATATGACAACAATTTAAAAAATATATTGTAACATAAAATACAATTTTGAAAGTATTTAGCAGATTAAGTCATTGCCAAATGTTAAATATTTGTTCCTTTTTAATTATCCTCACATCGTATAGTGAATGAATAAGCCAATCAACGCTTTGGCATCGGCGTACTGAAAAGACATTCTAATACAAGCGGAATATTACAAGTTAGAGGTACATCTATGATTAGTTATGGGTATTAATTGACAAATATAACGTTTTGGGTATGATGGGCTATAATGTTTTGTGCAAAGGTGGTGGCCTCTTTGATATTTGGTGGAGGTTAGAATTAATCTATTTGCCTTTCTATCCTCCTTTTAACATAGAATTGTGTTTTGATTGTCAGTTTATTTCTGTAAGAAGATTGGTGGAAGCAATGGCTTGGTCTAGGTCTGGCAATAGGGAAGACAACGAAAAAGGGGGAAAAAGAGAGCAAAGGCAGATATTGAAATTTCTGACATTTTGAGTGGTAGGAGGTTAATTGCATCTAGGGTTTTAAAGACATTTGCAGACAAAATTTCTAAAGAGTTGTTTAATCTAGATCTCGAGGATTTGGAAGCTTTGCATGTGGGGGTTGGCAAAGGAGATCAAGAGAGATAGTCATGTGGCAATCAAGGAAGCCATGGTTAAGATGATGTTGGACCTAAGTTAGTCAATTAGGAGGCACAATGTCTTTGACATAGCTCAATCTCTTAATAGTGTGGTTATGTTATCCATGGGCATTGGTTCTTTCATATTAAAGAGTAAGTTTTAGTTCATCTTGACTACCTCTTGGAGTAAGTTTTAAGTTTTACTATAATGACGAAACAAGGAAATAATAATTGTCTGACAGAAATTGCTAAAGCATTGCATGTTAAAATTCTAAGAGATATAAAAGTGGAAGAGGTTAAATGTTGTAATGAAGATCTAATTCTCACATCCAAGCCATTAGTCTTATTTTAATTATGTTTACATGTACACATATTCTATCTAGCAATAGCATTGTGTCATGTTGCCTTACTAAATTTTGTTGCAAATTGTTAAATCTGAAAATAATTCTTAAAATGAAACAATTTTTTTTAATTTTTATATCTTTCTCACAACAACTAGTTAAGCATTTTTTTGACAATTTTTCTAAAATAAGCTTGGAACTCCACACAAGAACAAATGGCTACTTATATTGCATTAAAATCACTCCAAAACATTACAAAATATTTAAATGATCCAACTATATCAGATTTGGATCAATTACAAAATTGGGGCTAAAACCCTTACCAAAAACTACACAGATTTTCCTAAAAATAACCCAACATATAGCATAACTTCATGATTATAATATGTTGATTACAAACACTCAAATACAGTGATATAACATGTCAAACTCCCACAAAAATACCTGCAAATTGATGCAACAAACCCACAAATATGAAATTTTAAGTCTCCATACCCTACTCACACAAAAAACTACATAAAACTCTAAATTAATGGTTGAATCTGCACTCCTTGAAGCTTTGTCACAATTCCTATATGAAATTTCTCTTTTGGATCACAAGAGTTTTGTCCTACAATCCTTGAAATCACTAAATTTATGACGTTCTAGGATTCTTCTGTAAACACTGCTCAACAAGAAAAATTGATTAAATTGAAAAAAAATCCCATGATCACATATAAATACACAAAGTGGGTCCAAAAATCCAAATGTCTTGCTTTGATAAGGATAAACATCAATAATAAAACAATTAGTTGTTATCTAATCACAATTGCCAAACAATTCATTTTATTCCTATTTTTTCTACTTTCTTTTCCATCCTACACTTTCCCAAGTTTAACCAGCTTTTTCTAAGATAAGAAGGCAAGATAATTTATTATTTTTCCTGAAAACTCATATTTATCCTCTCTAGAAATCCATGCCCCAAAATAGATAGTAAAATATTAATAAATTAATATTTATCTTGATTCTCTAATGACTTTTCCACCTTGCCAAATTCCAATTAAATAATAATTAAATACTTATTGCAATTTTCTTCCCTTCATTCTATTGCAAATGAAAATTGGATTAATCAATTATTTAATGAAAATTAATTAGAAAGGGGACGTAACACATTGTGGGATTTTGGACTATGTAATTTACCTAATTCCCAACCCTTTTTTATTCCAAACAATCGAAAGTTTATATAGTTTTTTGCAGCGGGTATGATAATCGACCTTTTAGATTGGATCTAGTGAACTTTAACTTATTAAAATTCACACTTAATGCCTTTTTATGGCCCTTAGGTGCCTAACACAAGTTTATTAGTATATATACACACAAATTTCAATAATATAAATTATTAGAAAATATAATAAATTACATAGTTGATAATTTAAAATATTTAAATATTTTGAAAGTATAATGTTGAACCAAAATGAAATGTAATTTTTTTAATGGTGGGCTCATTTAGAACCATTCAACCTCACCAGTAGACCAAGGGCCTAATGTAATGCAATTTTGAACATGTAATACAATGTAAATATAATTTTGAAAATATAATGCAATGTAAATATAATTTTGAAAATATAATTATGCAAATTTAAAAATTAAATATGATTCCAAAAATAAATAAGTAAAAATAATTACACAAAAAGATAACACAAAATTAAATCACACTCTAAGCTTTGGCTACTTACTTGTCATGTGGGCCCACTCCTTTTGCAAACGCCCATTTTTGTCCCCAAACCGTCGTCATTAACAATCAATTCAAATTCTCTTCCCGTGCGGGAAGTTTGGTGGATGCTAGTAAAGTGTTTGATTGCAAACCAAAAAAAGAGAGACAACATATCATGGAAGAAAGTCGTGTTGTTTCACCATATGCAACAAACAAGTCTCCAACCCACGTCAGTTTACATTTGCCACAGCATGTGCCGAAGCTTAGGGGCGGATCAACGAATGATTCAGTGACTTTGTTTGATGGAATAGGACCAATGAACTGCTTTGATTCACCGATTGAGGAAATGGAAGCTTTGGAACAAGGTATGTAACGGGTAAGTGCACAAAGATGGGGGACCAAAAGGGGGTCTTAAAATGCTACTTTTTCTTTGAAACCAGGAAACATTGATGTTGGATGAGAAATTGAAGATAGTTACACTCAAAATTTGAAGATGCAACCAAAACAAGAGTCGTAGTGCTCCGAATCTAGTTTCTAAACTACTAATTTTTTTCAAAAATGGTTGAGATTAAGGGGTTCAAAAAGGGGGAGCACACAAATTGGTCATGTTTTTTCTCAAAAAACATAACATAGCGTCTGGTGTGCTCCCCCTAAAATGTTAACTTTTTTTTAGTATTTCAAAAATCACTTCAGTAAGAAATTAGCTAACACCATGTAGTTTATCCCTGATTTTTCTGATAATTTTTTCATGAATAATTGATTTTTTAGTAATTTTCAAAGTGGATACATCCTGAAAAATAGAAAATTGAGCGTGCTCCCCCCTAAAATTTTTGAAAACTAATCAAAAATTAATTTTTTTTTTAATACGTGTAGAATGGAGTCTAGTTTCTAAAAATGTAACTTATTTCAAATTTTGATGAACAGTTAAAAAAAAAGTCAAAAATACTAGACACTGGTTTTTGACAAAAAAATGGATACACTAACAAAAGAAATTCCTAATGAAACCCTTAACGTACTCAAAATGTGAAAAAAATTATATGGTTAGATAGCTAACAGAGAGCTTAAGATTATGGTGGTATTTGTTTTACTTTTCATTGAAAAAAGTGCAATCCTGATGGGGAGCATGCTCCGGAATATTTGAAAATGTGGTTAAAAACTAGAAAAACATGTCCAAAATAGCTCAACATAGCGTGAGCATGTTATAACGTGCTCACATTATATTGAGCTATTTTGGCTTTGCACATGCCAATTACATTTGCTTGAAAGTTTCTAAAGCCTTTTCAACAAATCCATTTTTTGCATATCTTGCAATCATTGCATTCCATTACAGAACATCTCTTTGAGGTGTTAGGTCAAACAATTGACATGCCTTGTCTATGCTTCCACACTTTACATACATGTCTTCAAGGTTAACTGCACTTCCTACCGTCTCTCTCACTCTCTACTTCCCTCATCTCTCTACCTCCTACCCTCTCTCTGAGTCTCTGCTTCCCTCCCCTCTCTACCTCCTACCTTCTCTCTCACTCTCTTCTTCCTTCCCCTCTCTACCTCCTACCCTCTCTCACTCTCTATTTCCCTCCCTTCTCTACCTCCTACTCTCTTTCTGAGTCTCTACTTCCATTGCCTCTCTACCTCCTACCTTCTCTCTCACTCTCTTCTCCCCCCTCTCTACCTCCTACCCTCTCTCTGAGTCTCTACTTCCCTCCCCTCTCTACCTCCTACCTTCTTTCTCACTCTCTTCTTCCCTCCCCTCTCTACCTCCTACCCTCTCTCTCACTCTACTTCCCCCCTCTCTACCTCCTACCGTCTTTCTGAGTCTCTGCTTCCCTCGCCTCTCTACCTCCTACCTTCTCTCTCACTCTCTTCTCCCCCGTCTCTACCTCCTACCCTCTCTCTCACTCTCTACTTCCCTCCCCTCTCTACTTCCGACCCTCTCTCACTCTCTACGTCCCTCGCCTCTCTACCTCCTACCCTCTCTCTCTCACTATCTTCTTCCCTCCCCTCTCTACCTCCTACGCTCTCTCGCACTCTCTACTTCCCTCCCCTCTCTACCTCCTACCCTATCTCTTACTCTCTTCTTCCCTCCACTCTCTACCTCCTACCCTCTCTCTCACTCTCTACTTCCCTCCCCTCTCTACCTCCTACCCTCTCTCTCACTCTTTTCTTCCCTCCTCTCTCTACCTCCTACCCTCTCTCTGATTCTCTACTTCCCTCCTGTCTCTACCTCATACCTTCTCTCTTGGAGCACTCTCTACTTCCCTCCCCTCTCTACCTCCTAGCCTCTCTCTCACTCTCTACTCTCCCCTCTCTACCTCCTTCCCTCTCACTCACTCTCTTCTTCCATCCCCTCTCTACCTCCTACCCTCTCTCACTCTCTACTCCCCTCCCCTCTCTACCTCCTACCCTCTCTCCCACTCTCTACTTCCCTCCCCTCTCTACCTCATACCCTTTCTCACTCTCTACTTCCCTCCCCTCTCTATCTCCTACCCTTTCTCTCACTCTCTTCTTCCTTCCCCTGTCTGCCTCCTACCCTCTCTCACCCTCTACTTCCCTCCCATCTCCACCTCCTACCCTCTCTCTCACTCTCTACTTCCCTCCCCTCTCTACCTCTCCTCATCATTCTTCCCATCCAATGAAATTTCATAAATTATCTTGTTTCCATTTCATCATCCCAATTTATATCCTCATCCCTCTTTGCATGTCCTAGTTTTCTTGTTTCTATGTTCTTTATCGACAAGGGAGAGGGAGAGGGAGGAAGAGGGAGAGAGGGGAGAGGGGAGAGATAGGGTGATAGGGAGGGAGAGAGAGAGAGAGTCATAGTTTTCTTGTTTTGGAGCTCGAGAGAGAGAGAGGGTTGGTTAGGTTTATGAGTTTAGGGTTACCTAGGTTTAGGGTTTAGGGGAATTATTTAGGGTTTAGGGGTTTAGGGTTGCTCAGGTTTAGGGGAATTATTTAGGGTTTATGAGTTTAGGGTTGCTCAAGTTTAGGGTTCAGGGGTTAGGGTTTGTTGGTGTCCACCTAGGGTTAGGGTTTTATGCTTGAACATTTGTAGGTTTTTTCATTCAAACCTTGAAAATTCTCAGTCATAAGGTCTTGCGCTTTATTCTTTAATTTTGAGTTGACCTCCTGTAGCGGGTTCCTGGTTGCTTAAGTTACTTTTTCATGCCTTTGCACTCATTTGTTGACCTGCCCCTATGCATTACTTTACCGCTTTATCCTGTCACATTTAAGAAAAAATGCTAAGTTTAAAATCACTCCATGTAGTAGTGAAATCTCTCAAATGTATGTGTCTTTGTATGTACAAGTCCAAATGTACATTGGCAGGGCAAAAAATGTCAATCGGCTTTCAAAAAGTGAAAAAATATGATTGTATGTATTTTAAATGCATATCGGGTTTGTATATGCAATGAGGAATCTGTCACAGATTTCAGGAATATTCCTTGCTTGTATGAGAAGGTTTGCATGTATATTTGTGTTGTATGTTTAGACATGCAACGGGTAGATACAAAGGAAAACATGCAAAGAAAATACACATTGCGCACATACAAAGGAAATGTACATTGCAAGGGTACAAGGTTGGCGCATGCAAAGTTAACATACAAAAGGGCCAACATGCATTCGCTATAGTGAAAGGATCAGATTGTATATGCTAGAGAAACATACAAGAGGAAATGTACAAAGTCAAACATGCAAAGGAAAGTGATTCAAAGCTGGGGCCAACCACTTGTATATTTGCAATTGTATGTTTGCACATGCAAATTCGAACATACATTCCTTATATACAAGCCGGATCTGAAGTGGGCATACATTCTAGTTGATGAAGGGCACAATTTCATAGTTTGTATGTATAATTTTCTTGCATGTTCACATTGTATATGCGACATACATTGATTATATACAAAGAAGAACATACATGGCTCGGACCTGACAGCGATTGCGATATGCTTCATAATGGTTTGAGGTCTGCATCTTGCATGTATTTGGCATTGTATATCCCGATATACAAGAGAGTGAAGATACAAGGCCCGGATTTCAAATTTCTCCAATCCGATTGATAAATGATTGGGGTCCACAGAATGTATATTCTGTTTGTATATGTAATATACAAAGTGAAGATGCAAAGGGTTAGGATACAAGTTGGACTTCAAAGCGATTGTGATATGCTTCATCATAACTTGAAGTCCATGGCTTGTATGTAAAGTGTGTTGTATATGCCGATGTACAAAGGGAGATACATACAAGGCCCAGACCTAAATGCAAGTTCAAATTTGTTTCATAATGTCTTGGAGTCTGCCTTTTATGCAAATGATTGTATGTATATACAATCTCATTTTCAGCTACATATGCAAGGATTTTGAGCACAAAATAGATGGCAGAAAAGTTAGCAATGGAAGCCCAGGGTGCCTACATGGCACATTCTAACTGGTGAACGACTTTTCAAAGTGTTTTGAGGCCACAGATCTCAGCGAAGGGAGGAAGATCGATGGCCATCTTTTAAACTCTCAGCAGCGAAGGTTTTCTTTGTATATGTAGTTATTTTCAGGCAGGAAAACTTCAGAAGTACGCAGTTAGCTGCGTTTCCAAATGGCCGTCAGCTGGTAAGCCATTAATAGTAGGTTCGTAGTGGTATGGGTTGATAGAGTTGATGGGCTAACTACCAGCTTTATGAGGAAAATCTGTGAGTGGTGGCACATCTCCAGAACTCACCTATTTCTCCTTCCTGTTCTGCCTGCGCTTTTAATGTTTTGGGTGCCATTTTTGGGTGCACTGTATCTGGCAGAATTTTTTATTTTCCATGTAATTATTGTTGGGTACACATTTTTGCTATAAAAGGCAAACTGTGTCACTCATTTTAGGTTGTTGAAAATTGGACAAATTTTGGTGTTGTAATAAGATACAACTTCGCTGGTGGCTCTGTTTTATGCCTTGTGAATTTATGAGTTGTATGTCAAATGTTTATGCATAGAATTCATCAGTTTCATGTTGATTTAAATGAGTAATGCTTCATTGCATGTATTTTGTTGTTTGTCTCCAAGTTGAATGTGTTCTTCTTCTGAATCTAAACAGCTAAGGGGTGTTTAAGATTTTAGAATATGGGTTTGCTATGTTGAATACTTGATCTTTTACTTCTGCTCAAGGAGTAGATTAAATGTTTTGAGTTAAGTGTTGGGAAGAATATATTGCAGTAAGGATGTTTGTAAGCAAAAATAACTAAATACTTAGTCTTGGGTAGTGTCTGTAAAGCAGATATTACAAAAGCCCTTTGAAATCTGATTATTGTTTTAAGTCTATGGTAAACATTCACATATATATATATATATATCTATAGCCTCTGAGCCCTAGATAGGCACCAGTTTGGTCTTGTATTGAGGTTACAACCCAAGGTCCCAGTCTTGCATCCAAGTACAAAACTAATTCAAAACTTCAAATACAAACCTTTAGGACATTAGAAGTAGTTTAGGATTGAAATCCTCTGATTCACAACTGAGTATAGGCCTAAATCTAGCCCCTTTACACTTATTTTACAGTTTTGGTCTGCATAAGAGAGGATTTATCTACATTGTGTCAACATCCCAGTGAGTTCATAGGCACATTTTATGGATGTTGAATAGGGAATACCCCCCTTGGTTCTGCAGAGCCTAAAGAAGAAGAGGAGATATTTATAGAGTCTATCTCCTGTACTGTTGGCCCCTGGCCCGAAAATCCTATTGATCAATGATGGCTACCTTGTAGGGATAACTAGGAAACATCCAGTTTGGGAAAAACCCAACAGATTTGGCGACTCCGCTGGGGATGCTTTGTGTAAGAACCCTGGTTTAAAAGAAATTAATTTCTAGTTGTAGGTGGCAACTTCGAGCGATCTCCCAACTGGTAAAGTAAAAATTTGTATGCAAGGGAGAAGATCCCTACGTAATCCTCTGTTCGAAGAATTACCCAGAAAAATGATGTATAAGAAAAAGGGAGCTATTCAGGCCAATCAGGAAGGTTCTCCTAGCCCTAGAAATAATAATAATACTCAAAATGATCCAAGGTCTTCAGAACAGTAGGCACCTTATTTTTCAAACACTAAGGCTAAAATCTAGGATGTATTTGAGAGACAACAAGGTGATAGATTGAGAATGAGGTCAGAGGTTCTTCAAGAATGCCCTTTCTTAGATCCTCCTGACAGATTTGAAGAAACTAAATCCCCAAGGGATGATGATGATGACCAAAATGGAATGGGACCATCCTCTTCTATGCCTAGAGATGAAGAATTAGCTAAAGAAATTAAGAACGTGAGAGCTAAATTGGAATATCTGCAGGCAGTGAAGATTAGAGATGATATGAGACAAAGGGTACAAGCTTTGAAAATTGCGCAACATAATTCAGTTCCCACACTTGATAATGCAAATGTGCTGAGAAACCAACAAAGAAATGAAATCCAGTATCAACAGAATGATCAGAGACAGAATGTAAATAATGTTAGGGTACCATTAAATAATGTGAGAAATCAGAATGCCAATAGGAATGCTAATGTTAATCAGTTTGGTAGGCAGCCGATGCAGCTAGACAGATTCAAGCATCTTGTTTTTGATGGTATTCCTAGCTACCCTAATCCCATTGACAAACATGTCAGGCCGCAGGTGCCAAAGTTTTCAGGAAATAATACTGTGTTAGGGGAAGATCATTTAAAGGCCATTCAGAATGTCATGGACAACTTTGAGGTTGAGCATGAAGATGTTTTTATGAAATTGTTTATGCAATCCTTAGTTGATGAGGCTAGAGAATGATATAAAAGTCTACCTGACCGGAGTATCTCGTCATGGGATGATTTCAGAAGGATTTTTTTGGAGCAGTATGGTGACAAGACTGATCCAAGCTTTTTTGTAAATGAATTCACTAGTATCACTAAGGGGTCAAATGAGCAGGTTGCAGATTTTAATGCTAGATTCACTAAAGTGTTGAACAAATTACCACCTCACATGAGACCTAATGAGCCAATGTGTATGGTGCTGTACATAAATGCTTTTGATGCTAAAACAACTTATGGGTTAAGAGATAAGGGTCCTACTAGCCTCAGGGATGCTTCAGGATTGCAACAAATATTGAAAATAATAGGAAAGCATCTGGTAAGACAAACAGAAGGGATGATGTGAAGATTCTGCAAAATCCAAATAAGTCTCAAAGTATTCAAGGTAATGCATCTACTTCTAAGAATAAATTAGATAAATTGACAACTGTTGTTAAGGACTTAAGTTATAGACTTGCTAAAAATGAAAAGGGAATAGGTCCTGATAGGCAGGTTTACCAAAGACAAGAAAAGAGACCATCATTGCATGATATGCCATATAACACTAATTGGCATAATGGTAAACCCATTCTCCCACATAGCAACAACAATCAAAGAGCCCAAAATGCAAAGGAGACTCTTGATCCTTAGAAGAAGGCTGTTAATATTGTTGATGACACCCCATTGTGCATAATATGTCAAATGCCTCACTCACAGTCGCAATGTATGATTGCCCAATCTTTATATAATAATGTTGTTGCCTGTGATGAATGCAATAAACCGCATTGTATGGAGGATGATAGTGTCAATATATTGTTCATGAATGGGGAATACTCTTCTTGTGATGCTGATGAAAGCACGAATTATGGAACTCAGGTCTACCAGCAGGTTTCCTGTGATGAAGATGATGAAAATAATTATGCGTATGCTCAAGACTCACGCGTATTTCTGAATAACTTGAGGAGACCTTCTGATGAAGAAATTAGAGCTCTCACAGCTGCAGCTATGGCTCAGGTCAAGAGTAATTATAATATTAGAGGTAAAGCTCAGGTAGATGATGCATGTCAACCAGAAAGCACCTTTGTGAATCAACCAGCGCATCATCATAAAGTGGCTGGACCACAAAAGATGCAATGGAACAGTGATAAGAAGAACTCTAAGCAAAAACTAGGTCATGATTCTCAAGGACCAGAAAATAAAATTCCCTAAAGTGAGGATCAAAATAAGGATTCTTAGGTCCTGGATAATAGTCAGAAGGCCGCTAAGATTAAAGTTGGATCAGCTCAAGATAAGAGTAAAACCACGGCTCAGGCTACAACTATTATACAAAATTATGCTCCCTTTGACATAACTCAGGTTTTGTCCCAGGTAAAGATCTCTGTTCCGTTGATGGAGATGATGAAAGTTGAAGAATTTAGAAATAAGGCTTTGTCCTTAATCTCAGGGGTAGCTTGTGAGGCTAAGCAAAATGTTGAGGTTCAAGGTAAGAAACAGGCCTTGTGTATTGATGAGGATGAGGTTCTTGATGTTTATCTGGGGGTGACAATGACAAAATGTCCATCACAGGTTGAGCTATTTTAAGTCTCCCTTGTTATTAATGGAAAAACAATCAGGAATTGTATGCTTGACTCAGGAGCATCAACAAATATTATGCCTCTGGCTATCATGCAACAAGCTGGATTGAAGATAGATAAAGCATGTGGAAAATGCTATGCAATGGATGCTAGGGAGGTACTAGTTATTGGAATCATGAAGGATGTGGATTTTAGGTTAGCAGCATATCCAGAAAAAACATACAGAATGAACATAACAATGGTTGACATAAAGCCACAATATGGTATGTTGTTGTCAAGAAGATGGGCAACACTGATTGGAGGAAGTATGTAGTTAGATCTATCATATGCCATGTTTCCAATGAGTGGTAAAGATGTCAAACTGGTCAGAGAAGAAAGATCACTAGAAACAATTGAGGATCAAGATTCAGAGGAGCATATCTATTTTGTGGACACTGACTGTGGGAATTTCTGAGTTGTCTCAGATGATCAAGGAGGTAAAGGGAAAGATATTTGCATTCAAGAGCTTGACCAACAAGGTCTATGGACTATGTATTTTGATGGAGCTTGTTCAAAGGACGGTTCTAGTGCTGGGGTTGTGTTTTTGTCTCCAGCTGGTAAGCTTCTAAAGTTCTCTTTCCTGTTAAAGTTTGCTTGCACAAATAATATTGCAGAATATGAAGCTCTATTACTAGGATTGAATATTGCTCTGAAGCATGGAATTAAGATGATAAAAGTATTTGGAGATTTAGAATTAATTGTTTCCTAGGTTAGAGATAAGTATGCTTCAAAAAATAAAAGGTTAAAACAATATAAGCATGTTGTGTGGGATACAATTGAATTGTTTGATGCATTTTCAATAAACTGGATAGAGAGATCAAAAAATGTCATGGCAGATTTTTTAGCTAATGTGGCCTTAAGGCTGGATGATATTACTCTATCTGATGTTACAAATGTTGAGGTTAAATTAGACCCGCAGTACTAGAAAATATATGCAGTTGGCAAATATTTGATGATGATAAAGATTTGTGGAGGTTCCTACACTGCATAGATGAATATGAGAACCAAGAGATTGATTTTCAGAATTTTGTAGAAGTTGTGGATGGAAAAGAAACTCTTTTGGGGAAAGAAATAATTCAGCTTAAAAAAATAAAATCCCTAGAGGGTTGGTTGCTTTAGAAAAAGCACTTGACAATAGAGACCAGTTTGTTACAAAGGCACCTCCTACAAACAAGAATGACTTGGAGGAGATAAACTTGGGGACATCTCATGCCCCCAAAAGGGTATATATTGGCAAACAGCTCAAGCCACACATCAGGAACATGTTGATTGCATTGTTGAAAAGATATAAGCATGTCTTTGCATGGTCATATGAGGACCTAAAGGCTTATAGAGAAGACCTATTCCAGCATGAGATTCCTTTGAAACCTGAAGCTAAGCCATTTAGACAAAAACAAGGACCTATCAACCCAACTTTGGCTCCAAAAATGCAAGAAGAACTCATGAAGCTTAGGGAGGCTAGAATAATTGTGCCTATCAGAAACTTGACTTGGGTGTCCAATCTTGTCCCTATTAGAAATAAAAATGGTGATATAAGACTTTGTGTGGACTTTAGAAATCTGAATTTTTCTTCTTTAAAGGATAATTATCCACTGCCTAACAAGGAGGCTATGCTGCAAAAAGTAACTGGTTGTGAGCTTTTATCCATGGGGGACATATGTATATGTAAGAATGCCATTTGGATTAATAAATGGAGGTGCTACATTTCAGAGGGCTATGGATGTTTCTTTTACAGGATTGACTGACTCAATCTTGGCTGTATATCAAGATGATTTAACTACCTATTCCAAAAAGGAAGAGCAACATTGCATGCACTTAGAACAAATTTTTATTAGAGCATTGGAATATGGTATTTCACTTAACCCAAAGAAATGTGCTTTTGGGATACTAGAAGGAAAGCTTTTGGGACACATTGTTTCTGAGGATGGAGTTAGGATTGATCCTGAAAGGGTTGCTGCAATTGACAGTATTCAAATTCCCAAAACAGTGAAAGGCATTCAGTCCTTCTTTGGACAGATTAATTTTGTTAGAAGATTCATCCCCAACTTTGCAGAGATTACAAAGGATATCTCTAAAATGCTGAAGAAGGGTGAGACTGTCAAATGGGAGAGTGAAGTAATTAAATCATTTCAAAATATCAAAGAAGCTATAAAGATGGCTCATGTATTAAGATCTCCTAGTTTTTCTAGGCCGCTTCAGTTGTTCTCATTTGCTTCTTTTCATACTGTTGCTACATGTTTATTATAGAAACATGAAGAGGGTTTTGAGCAACCTATTGCTTTCTTTAGCATGTCATTGCAGGTGGTTGAGTTAAAATATGATATCATGGAAAAACAGGCATATGCATTGGTTAAAGTAGTCAAAAGCTTCAGGCCATATTTAGTAGGATCTCAGACAGTTGCATATGTGCCCCATGTAGCAGCCAAGGATATTTTCACTCAGCAAGAAGTGATAGGAAGAAGATGCAGGTGGATAAGCAAATTACGGGAGTTCAATATTGAGATACAGATCACAAAATTGATAAGGGGACAAGGTTTGGCTAAGATGATGACACAGTCAAACTTGGAAGCATGCCAAGTGAATGTAGTTCAAAATGAAATTGTTAATATGTCAGAATCTGAATGGTACAAGGACATTGTGTATTATTTGCAGAATTTGAATTGTCCTTCCCATCTCAGTGATAGCCAGAAAAGGACCTTGAAGCTACATGCAATCAAACACATCATTTTTCAAGGAGAGTTGTATTGGAAGAATCCTGATGGTGTTTTACTTAGATGTGTGGATGAAAATCAAGCTACTGGTATTTTAAATGACATGCACAAAGGAGTGTGTGGTGGACACTACTCTGCCAATACAACAGCTCACAAAACTCTTAGAGCAGGCTATTGGTGGCCCACCCTTTTCTTAGATGCACAAAAGTTGGTAAGAAGATGTGATTCCTGCCAAAGTTTTTCAGGAAAACTTAGATATGATGGTGCATTACCCCTTAGAACTGTAAATGTGGAGGCTCCATTCCAGCAGTGGGGAATTGATTTTATAGGGGAAATTTTAGAAAAATCAAGTGGAGAACATAGTTGGATTTTGGTTGCTACTGATTATTTTACTAAATGGATTGAAGCCATTACAACCAAGAAAGATACAAGTAAGGTGGTGATGGATTTTATTTTGGAACATATTGTTATCAGATTTGGAGTGTCAGTCAAAGTGGTCACAGACAATGCCATGTGTTTCAGATCCGGTGAATTTGTTGATTTTTGCAACAATTATGGAATTGATGTGTCATATGCATCACCATACCATCCACAAGGAAATGTTCAGGCAGAATCAAGTAACAAAAGCCTTATGAAAATCATCAAAAGGATGGTAGACAAGAGCAAAAAGACATGGGATTCAAAGTTGAAGATGGCACTGTGGGCCGACCGGATAACAGTGAAGAAAGTAATTGGAAGGTCACCTTTTGAGCTAGTGTATGGTGCAATAGCTAAATTACTTGAGAATAATCTCCTACCAGTTTATAAATTCATACAGAAAAATAATGAATAGATTGAGGACTCAATGAATGAAAGAATAAATCAACTAGTTGCACTAGATGAAATCAGAAGGGAGGCACAGAAGACAAACATCAAGAAACAACAAAAGGTAAAATATTTGTTTGATAAGAAGGCTACAGAAAGGAAGTTTTAGATAGGTGATTTGGTCCTTGTTTAGAATGCAAAGAACCAGGATAAGGGCAAACACTGTAAATTTGAGCCCTTATGGATGGGCCCTTATCAAATCAGCAATACCCATGGAGAAAATTCCTACTTTCTCTAGGCCCTAAATGGCGAACTACTGGAATTGCCTGTGCACGGTCAATTCCCTAAAGCCTTTTCTCATAAATGAATATCTTTTGTGTACACTGTAAATTAGATGTAAATGGTCTGTATATACCTTATATAGTCAGTGTTGTTTTGCATTTTGTGTTTTGCCTAGTCTGTCCCGGAGTGGTCTGTTCTCGCTACAGCCTTACGCCTACATGTCCCCAGTCGGAGCCTGTGTTGGTGCCCACCTAGGGTTAGGGTTTTATGCTTGAACATTTGTAAGTTTTTTCATTCAAACCCTAAAAATTCTGAGTCATAAGGTCTTGCGCTTTATCCTCTAATTTTGAGTTGACCTCCTGTAGCGGGTTCTTGGTTGCTTAAGTTACTTTTTCATGCCTTTGCGCTCATTTGTTGATCTGCCCCTATGCATTACTTTACCGCTTTATCCTATCACGTTTAAGAAAAAATGCTAAGTTTAAAATAACTCCATGTAGCAATGAAATCTCTCGAATGTATGTGTCTTTGTATGTACAAATCCAAATGTACATTGGTGGGCCAAAAAATGTCAATCGACTTTCAAAAAATGAAAAAATATGATTGTATGTATTTTAAATGCATATCGGGTTTGTATATGCAATGAGGAATCTGTCGCAGATTCTAAGAATATTCCCTACTTGTATGAGAAGGTTTGCATGTATATTTGTGTTGTATGTTTAGACATGCAATGGTTAGATACAAAGGAAAACATGCAAAGAAAATATACATTGCGCACGTACAAAGGAAATGTATATTGCAAGGGTACAAGGTTGGCGCATGCAAAGTCAACATACAAAAGGGCCAACATGCATTCGCTACAGTGAAAGGATCAGATTGTATATGCTAGAGAAACATACAAGAGGAAATGTGCGAAGTCAGACATGCAAAGGAAAGTGATTCAAAGCTGGAGCCCACCACTTGTATATTTGCGATTCTATGTTTGCACATGCAAATTCGAACATACATTCTTTATATACAAGCCAGATCTGAAGTGGGCATACATTCCGGTTGATGAAGGGCACAATTCTATAGTTTGTATGTATAATTTGCTTGTATGTTCGCATTGTATATGTGACATACATTGATTATATACAAAGAGGAACATACATGGCTTGGACCCGACGGTGATTGTGATATGCTTCATAATGGTTTAGGGTCTGCAACTTGCATGTATTTGGCATTGTATATCCTGATATACAAAAGAGTGAAGATACAAGGCCCAGATTTCAAATTTCTCCAATCCGATTGATAAATGACTGGGGTCCGTAAAATGTATATTGCGTTTGTATATGTAATATACAAAGTGAAGATGCAAAGGGTTAGGATACAAGTTGGACTTCAAAGCGATTGCGATATGCTTCATTATAACTTGAAGTCCGTGGCTTGTATGTAAAGTGTGTTGTATATGCCGATGTGCAAAGGGAGATACATACAAGGCCCAGACCTGAATGCAGGTTCAAATTTGTTTCATAATGTTATGGGGTCCACCTTGTATGCAAATGATTGTATGTATATACAATCTCATTTTCAGCTGCATATGCAAGGATTTTGAGGGCAAAATAGATGGCGAAAAAGTCAGCGATGGAAGCCTAGGGTGCCTACGTGGCACGTTCTAACTGGTGAATGACTTTTCAAAGTGTTTTGAGGCCGTAGATCTCAGCGAAGGGAGGAAGATCGATGACCATCTTTTAAACTCTCAACAGTGAAGGTTTTCTTTGTATCTGTAGCTGTTTTCAGGTGGTAAAACTTTAGAAGTACGCAGTTAACTACATTTCCAGATGGCCATCAGTTGGTAAGCCATTAATAGTAGGGTTGCAGTGGTATGGGTCGATAGAGTTGACTAGCTAACTACCAGATTTATGAGGAAAATCTGCGAGCAGCAACACATCTCCTGAACTCACCTGCTTCTCCTTCCTGCTCTGCCTATGCTTTTAATGTTTTGGGCGCCATTTTTGGGTGTGCTGTATCTGGCAGAATTTTTAATTTTCCATGTAATTATTGCTAGGTACACAGGTTTGCTATAAAAGGCAAACTATGTCACTCATTTTAGGTTGTTGAAAACTAGACAAATTTTGGTGTTATAATAAGATACAACTTCGTTGGTGGCTCTGTTTTATGCCTTGTGAGTTTATGAGTTGTATGTCGAATGTTTATGCATAGAATTCATCAGTTTCATGTTGATTTAAATGAGTAATACTTCATTGCATGTATTTTGTTGTTTGTCTCCAAATTGAATGTGTTCTTCTTATGAATCTAAATAGCTAAGGGGTGTTTAAGATTCTAGAATATGGGTTTGCTATGTTGAATACTTGATCTTTTACTTCTACTCAAGGAGTAGATTAAATGTTTTGGGAATACTTGATCTTTTACTTCTACTCAAGGAGTAGATTAAATGTTTTGGGTTAAGTGTTGGGAAGAATATATTGCAATAAGGATGTTTGTAAGAAGAAATAACTGAATACTTAGTCTTGGGTAGTGTCTATAAAGCAGATATTACAAAAACCCCTTGAAATCTGATTATTGTTTTAAGTCTATGGTAAACATTTACATATATATATCTATTGACTCCGAGCCCTGGATATGCACCAGTCTAGTCTTGTATTGAGGTTACAACCCAAGGTCCCAGTCTTGCATCCAAGTAGAAAACCAATTCAAAACTTTGAATACAAACCTTTAGGACATTAGAAGTAGTTTAGGATTGAAATCCTCTGATTCACAACTGAGTATAGGCCTAATGCTAGCCCCTTTGTACTTATTTTACAGTTTTGGTCTGCATAAGAGAAGATTTATCTGCATTGTGTCAACATCCTAGTGAGTTCATAGGCACATTTTATGGATGTTGAATAGGGAATACCCCCCTTGGTTCTGCAGAGCCTAAAGAAGAAGAGGAGATATTTATAGAGTCTATCTCCTATATTGTTGGCCCCTGGCCTAGAAATCCTATTGATCAATGATGGCTACCTTGTAGGGATAATTGGGAAACATCCAGTTTGGGTAAAACCCAACAGGGTTAAAGGGGAATTATTTATGGTTTAGGGGTTTAGCATGGTTTCTCGAGTTTAGGGTTTAGGGGTCAGGGGCATTATTTGAGGTTTATGAGTTTAGGGTTGCTCAAGTTTAGGGTTCAGGGGTTAGGGTTTAGGGATTTAGGGTTTCTGGGGTTTAGGGTGAGGGGCATGGCCAAAGACATAGGTAGAGAGATTAAGAGGTAGAGGGATGATAGAGACAAGGAGATAGGGTTTAGCGTTGATCAGGTTTAGGGTCAAGATCGAGTTTAGGGTTGATCAGGTTTAGGGTCATGTAATGTGCCGTACCTGTTTGTATTTTTTAAATAATCTTTTATGTGTGATTATTATTATTATTTTTTGTGATCTTTCAGACTAGAGAGAAGAATGCAGAAGGAGTTTTTAGTTTTCCTGCAGATGTGTTGCCGGAACATACAATATATAGCATATAACCCAAACCCAAAAAATTTATAACAGATATAAAGAAACTATCGACTACCCAGATAGTAAAATGACCAATAATGAATTAATGTGACATACCCATGTTCAGATTTACAGCTTCACATTTCAGCTGTAGCCGGACCAACAAATGGGCATAGCCAGAATCACTCCAAACTCCAAGGAATAGAAAATATTATGCCTATATTAATAGCACCAATACAGGAGGCCCTAGAAGCCTCATACAATGCAAACTAGAAGCTGTCCACAAAGAGAAATGAAGCTCAAAATCCCAACTTCATGCTTGGTTGTGCATGGCCATGGCTGGAAGTGTATATCAGTAGCAAGAAAACTACCACAAGCACTCTGAAATCTGCCTACACAGCCCTTCTTAATTAGCAAATGACAATATCATAAATAATATCACATTCAGCTCAGCAACTCTTTGAATATCTCCATTATCAGCACATTTGTGAATGCCGAATACATCCACCGTCAATGGCACCGTTGGGTGGTATTGCACACCTGTGGGATACCGTCACTAATGGAGGTTTCCGTCTCCAATAGCCTGATGCAAAATCTTCAACTCCAAAACCCTAGCAGAGCTCTCACACACAATATTAAAACATAGCATAAAAACAAATGAGCTCCAAATGACCTTTTTATCTTCCTCCAAGATAAGCGTTGGGCAATTAGGAGGAAAAATAACAATTAATTTCACTTTATGTCTCCTAGGGATGGAGAATAACAATTTACTTTCACTTTATGTCTCCATTTCATTAATTTCACTTTTTCCGGCAAAAATATAACAAAGTCCATATTAATATAAATTAATAAATCTTCAGACTTTAAAATAAGTATGAAGACGGGGTTGGAATTCACTGATCTTTAGCTCGCTGGAAAGATCTCGACGAAACGTATCTGATCCAACTTTGAAAATCCTGAACCGACATAGTACCTGAACTTACTAAAAATAGTAACGGCTAAGAGCCCATTGAACCAACCACGAGGATGCCAACTGGATCCACTAAATGTGAACCAAGACTCTGTCACTGCCAAGGACCTCCAGAGCCAAACTAACCACAGTTCCCTAACCAAACTGCTAGCCCACAGGAACTCCATGATGGACTAACCATGTGTCTAGAAGGGGACATTATAGTCTGCCCTCCCTAAGATTGCTTGCCTCAAGCAATCTCAGCTCAGGATGCTCCAGAATTTGCTCATTCTCCCATGTAGCATCCTCAACTGGCAAGTTTTTCCATTTGACCAGGTACTCTCTGATAATCCTCCTCCTCAAATTGCAATCTCTGGTGTCAATGATTGCCTCGGGTACCAATATCAACTTCCCCTCATCATCAAGAGGAGGCAACTCAACTAAAGGTGTCACATTGTGCCCCAGTGCCTTCTTGAGGCAAGAAACATGAAACACATTATGTACCCTGCTCCCTGCTGGTAACTCCAACTCATAAGCCACTTCACCAATCCTCCTAGTGACCCTGAAGGGTCCATAATACTATGGCTTCAACTTCTCCGCTCCACTCTTCTTGAGCGTAGATTGCCTATAAGGCTGTAGCATGAGGTAAACCATGTCACCAACCTCAAATGATCGCTCATTCCTCTGCTAATCTGCATACTACTTCTACTGATTCTGAGCTTTCTGTATGTTTTCCTTCAATGCCCTCATGATATCCTGACTCTCCTGAAGGAAGTCTTTGGCCTTTGGCACCCTACTATCACCAAATAGTAAATCAACAAAGCTCGGTGCCTCATAACCATACAATGCTATGAAGGGTGACATCTGAATGGACATGTGGTAAGTGGAATTGTAGCAATACTCTCCCATGTGAAGCCACTTAACCCATGCCTTTTGCTGCCCTGAAACATAGTTTCGGAGGTATCCTTCCACCCACTTATTCACTATCTCTGTCTGACCATCAGTCTAGGGGTGATAACTTGTACTGGGTGTGAGCTTTGTCCCTGACAACCTGAAGAGCTCCTGCCAAAAATTACTGAGGAATCTGCTGTCCCTGTCCCTGACAATACTCCTAGGCAACCCATGAAGTCGAAATACCTCTCAAAAGAATAACTCTGCAACCTGAGCTGCAGTGTGAGTGGTAGGAATAGAAAAGAAGTGTGCATACTTCGTCAATCTGTCCACCACCACATAAATGCAATCCCTGCCTTGGACTCTAGGTAACCCTATGATAAAGTCCATAGAAATGCTATCCCACTTCCTGTTAGGAATGGGTAGGGGCTGCAATAAACCTCCTGGAAGTGAGTGCTCTTGCTTGTTCTGCTGACATGTTGGGCACTCTCTTACATACTGCATCACCTCGGTCTTGAGGCCCTTCCAGGTGAACCTCTCTCTAACCTGTCTATAAGTTTTGAAGTATCCTGGATGTCCTGCCATAGGTAAGTCATGAAATGCCCTCAAAACTTTTTGCTTCATCTGAGAACCCGACACCAAGAAGATCCTGTCCTTGTAAATGATCAAATCATTTACCACTGTGTACCTGTCATCTTTGATGGTGCCATCAATCACTCCAGCAACCCACTCATCCTTAGCATACTCTGCTAAAATCAACTCTCTCCAATCATTAGCAATAGCACCTAGTGCACACAGATGAGGTCTCCTGGATAACGCATCAGCAACAACATTCTTCTTTCCTTTGACATAAACAATGTCAAAGTCGTAGGCCTGTAACTTGCTGACCCACTTCTGTTGCCTCTCGTTCAAATCCTTCTGTCCAAGGAAATGCTTCAGACTATTGTGATCTGTCTTAACCACAAATTTGCTACCCACCAGGTACTGTATGAACTTAGCCAATGCATGCATGATGGCTAACATCTCCTTATCATATATGTTGTAACTCCTCTCCACACCCCTCAACTTCCTACTCTCAAATGCAATGGGGTGCTTATCCTGCATGATTACCGCACCAATGCCTACACCTAAGGCATCACACTGTAGCTTGAAGGGCTTGCTGAAATTTGGAATAGCTAACACAGGGCAAATACTCATGATCTGTTTGAACCTGTCAAAACACTCCTGTGCCTTATCTGACCAACTGAAAGCATCCTTACGAGTCAAATCAGTAAGGGGAGTAGCTAATTGAGAGAACCCCTTCACAAACCTACGGTAATATCCACAGAGGCCAAGAAATCCCTTAAGATATGAGAGAATTTTTGGTGGTGGCCAATCCATAATTGCCCAAATCTTTTTCGGGTCTACCTTCACACTACCAGCACTGATGATATGACCCAAGTATAGCAACTCGGACATCCCTAACTCACACTTTGACATTTTGGCATACAATGACTCACTCTTTAAGATGCTCAACACAATGTTAATGTGTTTTAGATGCTCTTCCCATGTCCTGCTGTAAATTAGTATATCATCAAAGAAAATCAACACAAATCTCCTCAACTGCTCTCTGAACACTTTGTTCATATAGGACTGGAAGGTAGCTGGTGCATTGGTCAAACCGAATGGCATGACCAGGAACTCAAAGTGCCCATAATGACACCTGAATGCTGTCTTCTCCACATCCTCATCTCTGACCCATATCTGATGGTAACCAGATCTCAAATCAATCTTGGAGAAGTAACAGGCCCCATACAACTCATCGATTAGCTCATCAATTCTAGGAATCAGGTACCTATTCTTGATTGTTTTCTTATTGAGTTCCCTGTAATCAATACACATTCTAAGAGTCCCATCCTTCTTATTTACTAATACCACGGATGATGCAAACGAACTCTTACTAGGCCTGATGTGACCCATCTCGAGAAGCTCTTTGATAGCCTTCTCGATCTCATCCTTATACCTCTTTGGGTGCCTGTAAGGTGTCGTGATTATTGGCTTAGCACCCTCCTCCAACTCAATCACATGCTCAAAGCCTCTATTAGGAGGTTTACCTGGTGGAATATCACTAAACACTTTGGTGTGTTTAGTAAGTATTGATTGTATGTCAGGAGGATACACATGCTTCTGCTGGTCTATTGCAGGTATCACCATAACCTCAACTGCCCACTCCACCTGATCCTGTCGAATCAGTCACTCCATCCGCTTGAGAGAAACAACTCTCAATCCACCATATGAAATGCCTCTGAGCACATGTCTAACTCCATCCACCTCAAACTTCATTTCCATAGTCCACAAGTTGAAAGTGAACTCCTCAATATCATTCAACCACTTCATACCCAACACAACATCCATCCCACCCATACCGACAACATAAAACTCTGATTGGCAAGTGTATATGTTCAGTTAGATTGATAGATTGGGTATCCTCCTAGTGCAGGTAAGTACAAACCCATCCGCAACCTTCACCTTAAAGCCCTCAAATTCCTCAGTTTTCAGCCCTCTCTTGGCGACCAAGCCCTCGTCTATGAAGTTATGAGTGGCACCTGTGTCAAGTAAGGCAATACATCGTTGCCCGCTTAGTACCCCTCTAATCCTGAATGATCCTTCCTTCTAAATACTCGTGATACGAGCTGTGGGTTGAGCTAGATCATCCTCTCTATCTGATGCTTCCCCTGAGCCCTCTGATTCTCCACCCTCAGCCTCTGAATGGTAATCCGAGTGGGGTTCCCCATCAACAGACTTGTCGGTTGAAAAGTACTCTAACTATTTGGCTTTTCCTTGGGCAGCACACTTGTGTATGGGATCCCAAGGCTCTCGGCAATGAAAATAGAGTTTCTTTCTCCTCAAGTCATTCAGCTGATCGCTGTCCAATCTAGAAGAACTCTTATGCTGTTGTCCTGTATCTCTTTGAAATGGTCTCCCATCCCTCTCCTTATCTTTCCTTGGTGGAAATCCTTTGGATTGAAATTTATTCCTCCATACTGATGATTCCATGTCCTGGGCCTTCTTCATGGCCTCCTGAAGTGTAGTAGGGCCAAACCCTTCACCCATCCACGAAGTTGATCTGACAATCCGTCAATGAAAAGAACAACCAACCTGCGCTCAGTAATATCCGGAACCATAACAGATATATCCTGGAAATCAGTAATGTAGGAGTGTACTGATCCATTCTGTCTCAACTGAGTCAACTCCTTAAACTGTAACTCTGGGTCCTTGTTATCAAACCTATCGATCAGTCTAGCTGTAAACTCCACATATGAAGTGACCTGATCATGACCCAATGTAACCTTCCCGTTACTCCACCATTTGTGAGCAGTCCCCTCCAAGTGTAGAGATGCATAAGTAATAGCATCCTCCTCTGGCATGGGACTAATCTGCAAGTAGCTATCCAATTTCTGGACCTAAGCTCTCGTGGTGGTCTTACTTGATCCATCAAAGTAAGGAAGTGTCATCTTACTTACTTTCCTCTGTAGTTCTTGGTTCTGTGATCTACCTCCCCTCCGAGGTCTACACCTAGTCCTCATTTCAGAATATTCAGCAAATGTCATCTCATTTCTGAAACCCTCACTGGATGCTCTCCAGTCCCTCAGAATCTCCTCCTGGAACTCTGCCTGAGTAGGATCCTGTTCAGGAACTTGATTCCTGGGAGCAAATATCGGGATACCAGGTCTATCTCCCGTAGTGAATTGTGAAGCCCTACGGTGATTAACTAAAGCCTCATCATCATCTCTATCTCTACGCCTATCATCATGATACCTGTCCCCATTATTTCGTTCTTCCTGATTCCTATCACCGTTATGCCTGTCATTCCCATCATTCATGTTCCTTTCTCCCCCATCATGTCTATTTCTATCACCATCCTGGTACCTATTCCTGTCACCTCCGTTGTATCTATTTCTGTCACCTCCATGGTACCTTTTCTTGTCACCTCCATTGTATTTGTTTCTGTCACGGTGATTGTCTAAGTCATTACCCATCCGTTCGATGGCATGTGCTAACTCAGCTTGTGCCTCTACCATCTCACATCGAGACTCTCTCATCTCTCAAGTAAGTGCAATCAAAATGTCACGCACACTAAGTTCTGGTTCTTCCCTGTCACCCATATCTCCTGTAGGACCTGTAACTGGTGGAAGCTCTCCAGAAAATGGGTCCGTCTGTGATACCTGGGAATCGTCCTCAGTAGTTGCTACCACTATCTCAGTATCTGACTCAAAAGGATCTATTACGGGAACTGGATTCTCTGGATTATTCAACTACAGAGCATGTGTTCCCTGTCTTGCCCTTGTACTTCTGAATGGATATCTATCAGCTAGTCGCATGTCTCATTTTACTTCTGCATGTCAAAACTAAACTCAAAGGTGGCAAGATCTTTAGCTCTGATACCACTGTAATGTGCCGTACCTGTTTGTATTTTTTAAATGATCTTTTATGTGTGATTTTTATTATTATTTTTTGTGATCTTTTAGACTAGAGAGAAGAATGCAGAAGGGGTTTTCAGTTTTCCTGCAGATGTGTTGCCGGAGCATACAATATATAGCATATAACCCAAACCCAGAAAATTTATAACAGATATAAAGAAACTATCAACTACCCAGATAGTAAAATGGTCAATAATGAATTACTATGACATACCCATGTTCAGATTTACAACTTCACATTTCAGCTGTAGCCAGACCAGCAAATGGGCATAGCCAGAATCACTCCAAACTCCAAGGAATAGAAAATATTATGCTTATATTAATAGCAGCAATACAGGAGGCCCTAGACGCCTCATACAATGCAAACTAGAAGCTGCCCACAAAGAGAAATGAAGCTCAAACTCCCAACTTCATGCCTGGTTGTGCATGGCCATGGCTGGAAGTGTATATTAGCAGCAAGAAAACTACCACAAGCACTCTGAAATCTGCCTACACAGCCCTTCTTAATCAGCAAATAACAATATCATAAATAATATCACATTCAGCTCAGTAACTCTTTGAATATCTTCATTATTAGCACATTTGTGAATGCTGAATACATCCACCGTCAATGGCACCATTGGGTGGTATTACACACCTGTGGGATACCGTCACTAATGGAGGTTTCCGTCTCCAATAGCCTAATACAAAATCTTCAACTCCAAAACCCTAGCAGAGCTCTCACACACAATATCAAAACATAGCATAAAAATAAATGAGCTCCAAATGATCTTTTTATCTTCCTCCAAGATAAGCGTTGGGCAATTAGGAGGGAAAATAACAATTAATTTCCCTTTATGTCTCCTAGGAATGGAGAATAACAATTTACTTTCACTTTATGTCTCCATTTCATTAATTTCACTTTTTCTGGCAAAAATATAATAAAGTCCATATTAATATAAATTAATAAATCTTTGGACTTTAAAATAAGTATGAAGACCGTGTCAGAATTCACTGATCTTTAGCTCGCTGAAAAGATCTCGACGAAACGTATCTGATCCAACTCTAAAAATCTTGAACTAACATAGTACCTGAACTTACTAAAAATAGTAAGTAACGGCCAAGAGCCCACTGAACCAACCACGAGGATGCCAACTGGATCCACTAAATGCAAACCAAGACTCTGTCACTGCCAAGGACCTCCAGAGCCAAACGAACCACAGTTCCCTAACCAAACTACTAGCCCACGGGAACTCCATGATGGACTAACCATGTGTCTAGAAGGGGACATTACAGGTCAAGATCAGGTTTAGGGTTTAGGGGTTAGGACTTTAGAGAGGGAGAGATAGGGAGATAGAGGGTGAGGGACATGGCTAGAGACATAGGCAGAGAGATTGAGAGGTAGAGGGATGATAGAGACAAGGAGATAGGGGTTTAGGGTTGATCAGGTTTAAGGTTGATTGAGTTTAGGGGTTAGGAGTTTAGAGAGGGAGAGATAGGGAGATAGAGGGTGAGGGACATGGCCAGAGACATATGTAGAGAGATTTAGAGGTAGAGGGATGATGGAGAAAACGAGACAGGGGTTTAGGGTTGATTGGGTTTAGGGTTTAGGGGCTAGGAGTTTAGAGAGGGAGAGATAGGGAGATAGAGGGTGAGGGACATAGCTAGAGACATAGGTAAAGAGATTGAGAGGTAGAGGGATGATAGATACAAGGAGACAGGGGTTTACGGTTGATCAAGTTTAGGATTGATTGGGTTTAGGGTTTAGGGGTTAAGAGCCTAGAGAGGGAGAGATAGGGAGATAGAGTGTGAGGGACATGTCCAGAGACATAGGCAGAGATATTAAGAGGTAGAGGGATGATAGAGACAAGGAGACAGGGGTCTAGGGTTGATCAGGTTTAGGGTTGATTAGGTTTAGGGTTTAGGGGTTAGGAGTTTAGAGAGGGAGAGATAGGGAGATAGAGGGTAAGGGACATGGCCAGAGACATAGGTAGATAGATTGAGAGGTAGAGGGATGATAGATACAAGGAGATAGGGTTTAGGGTTGATCAAGTTAGGAGTTTAGAGAGGGAGAGATAGGGAGATAGAGGGTGAGGGACATGGCCAAAGACATAGGCAGAGAGATTGAGAGGTAGAGGAATGATAGAGACAAGGAAATAGGGGTTTAGGGTTGATCGGGTTTAGGGTTTAGGGGTTAGGAGTTTAGAGAGGGGGAGATAGGAAGATAGAGGGCGAGGGACATGGTCAGAGAAATAGGTAGAGAGATTGAGAGGTAGAGGGATGATAGAGACAAGGTGATAGGGTTTTAGGGTTGATCGGGTTTAGGGTTTAGGGGTTAGGAGTTTAGAGATGGAGAGATAGGGAGATAGAGGGTAAGGGACATGGCCAGAGACAGACAGAGAGATTGAGAGGTAGAGGGATGATAGAGACAAGGAGATAGGGTTTTAGGGTTGATTAGGTTTAGGGTTTAGTGGTTTAGAGAGGAAGAGATAGGGAGATAGAGGGTGAGGGACATGGCCAGAGACATAAGAAGAGAGATTGAGAAGTAGAGGGATGATAGAGATGATATATACTTATAGATATAAACTTATAATATATACTTATACATCTAGAGAGAAAAAACTAAATTTACTTGTTTGCATGTATGAAAGCTTAATGTTTTCATGCTTCCCAAAATGTGCTAGCATTATGGGAAGCAAAAAGGGCAAAAACCATGTGGGATCCATGATTGAGACCCCACGTGTCTATTATTCCCTGCTTTTCATGCATGCTATCGAACAAGAAAACACTTTTTCATGTTGTTTGACATATTAAGAATCATTTTTTGATTAATCCACCACTTTTTTTGTTTTTTCAACGTAGAAAAACTAATTTTGCATGTTTTTGGACAAAATTTTATTATTTAAACTGAAAGTGTCATGTTTCATATTGTTTCAAAGCTAATTACCATTGATATAGATTGAATTTTATGATATATATGTTTGTTTTTTCCATAAATTTCACTAATCCTATTCTAGAGTTATATAGAATTCATAATCAAACTTGCGAAAAAGAACAATTTGAGGATTTTGAAGCCAAATTTTGGAGGATTGGTCAACTTGAATATCGAATTCTAAGGTATGTTCTTTATGTCCAATTTAATTCACTTTATGTTCTTTAGAACACTCACAATCACTAATGTAACCAATTGTATTAACATTTAAAATATAGTGAGCTATTGATGCTGCAAATCTGATATATATTTGGTTCTCATATTGTATATTTTGAATATCTGACCTTAATAGTGATCTAGAGTTTCATGATAGTCTTCTATGTTTATGATGTGACAGTCTATGTGGTTGTTTGTAATAGTCATAGCACAATTTGACTCTCAATGCATGGTTACCACTTAGGCTTCTATCACTATCTTATCAATTTATGATCAAACTCTTCAACAAGATCTTGAACAATCCACAAATTTCTTAGTATGTAACAAGTTCAAGTCCTTAAAGGTCAATTGACCATACTAACCACATGACATAACCAATTTGTATCCTCAAGAGTTGCTTTTGGAGTAGATCTATTTTTAATAAACACATTTGCTTGATAGAAACATTCTATTTACATTGTCATGAGAACTTCTTCCTTAGATATTCATTAGATCTTCTTCCTTCTCATCTTCTCATCATTATATGCTTCTCTAATTACCTATCTCACCATTTATCCTTCAATGATCTTGTGATTGTCCTTGTAATGCACCAATTTGCTTATGAAAGCCCTAGGGTTTGATCATTCTTATTTTGGACTACTGTTCAAACAATGGCATGTGATATTCCTAAGGTTACAATGACTGTCCTATACATTTATGATTACTAGAAAACCCCTCCTTTACACCTTGACAAGATTTGAAATTATCTTCATAGGGTTTAATGTTCCTATTGACTGTCATGATAGTCCTAGTTGTGTTGATAGTCCATTTAAGGTGCTTGACAATTCTAATCTGTATATAATTAGTCATTTTCATCATTGTCATCTCTTACCTTGTAATCCTAATGAGTACCATACAATATAGGTGACCATGCATTGATATCCTCATAATCATCCAAAATTAGTAGAAAAATAACTATCCATAAACCTAGGCATGATAGACTGGCAAGTAGTTTGTTTCTAGGTGTTATTAGGTCACTAGTTATTTTACATATAATTGGTAATGTTCTTAGGATTTGATACAATCTATGAGGGATTTATTCTTAGGGTTATCTTTTCATGATACATAACAAATACTATGAAATGAGCAGAACTTGAAACATGACTGTTATTGATAGTGTGCATTTTTTCAACTTACAAACTATGATTGTCTTCTCCCAAAGTGCCAATACCTTTGCATTTGATATAGTATATGCATTCTACAACCTCTTTGAATCCACCATTACCTACCACTCATAATAGGCATTAAATTCCTACCTTCATCCTTTGCAGCTGATTATTTTGCTACCAACATCTACTGAACTATCTTTTTTTTCCATCCTTCCTTGAATGGATTCCTTCAATGTTGTTGCAACTTCCTTTGCCACCCAATCATGGCCTCCAAATATCCCTTCAAATCTCTTTGTCATTTAATCACACTACTTGCAATGTCCTTCCATAATATTGGCTTTGTATTTCCACCCTTTCTACTATTTTGTTGCTTTCATGTAGCCTCTTGATCTCCTTGTTAGATCTTCTGTGCACCTCACAACCATGAAACCAACTTGTACCTTCATTACACAACTAATGCAACCACATCAGAAACCAACACTTCTACTACCACCTCTTCATCTTCATGACCCATTCTTATTTGGTTGCTTCTACTCTACCAGCAAGCTTGTACTCTTCAAGCATAAAATACCAAACTCCTAATTGTTGATCTTGCAACCTCTCGTTCTCCACATGAGAACTCTCATTATGCTACCTTTGTTGCATGTGTGTGTGTAACACCATCATTCCTCTTCATGACCCCTTGACCACCTTGAAACATTGCCTCTTATGCTACCCTCAAACCTCATCAATCTCCCTATTTTAGCAAGTGTGCCTACCCCAAGCATCTCATTCCTTTTGTTGAGAGTGCCCATCACTCCATGTGTACACCTCCATTTGTTGCAAGTAGGCTCTGCTTTACTATAACTTCTTGTTGTTGCAAGTGAGACATTGCTCACTCTCTCTTTTGCTACAAGTCCTATGGGTACAAGTTGCCACCTACTTTATCTCCCAATTGTTGCAAGTGAAGTAATGCTCACACTCTCCTTTTGTTGCAATTCCTATGGTTTCAAGTAGCCACCTTTCCTAGAAGTATATTTTCACTATGATGACTCCCTTTCCAATGGTTGTATATAAAAATACCTATAGTAGCTGCAAGTGCTCTTTCTCCTCCAAGTTTGACTAGTTCTATACATGCTAACTACCAATCCTTTTCATCATTGTCATCTCTTATCTTGTAATCCTAAGAAGTACCATACAACATATTTATATCCTCATAATCTTTCATTTGATATAGTAATCTTGTATGTGAATAGGTAGCTAGTGAGATCCTATTGCATATTTTGAATATCTGACCTTAATAGTGATCTAGAGTTTCATGATAGTCTTCTATGTTTATGATGTGACAGTCTATGTGGTTGTTTGTAATAGTCATAGTGCAATTTGATAGTCTTTTCCCTCAATGTCACCTCCATAAGCAATTTGTCTATAATTGTATATGATAATGTTCACATATGGGATATACTCAAAATATAGTTTAGGACAACTTGTTTTGCATGAAATGACGATCTTCGGTCAAGTATATCATGATAATCCTAAATACCTCCAATAATGTTTATGATAGTGGTGGCTATCTTTTCATCATGGAACAATACCTTTGCATATTAGGGTGATGGTTATGTATTACTTGTGATAATTTATCTTGGAAACCTTGCGTGCTAATGATCTACCTTCACCTTATTAATACCTATGGAAAAATATCAAAGATATTTGGACAAGGCATTATAAACAACTTCATGATAGTCATGGTTGATAGGATAGTGCTAAAACTCACAAAAGATCCTCCTTTACAAGTAGGTCATCATGAAACTAAACTCTACCCTAAATTTCTACACCTTGTTATTCTTCCCTAACCCTATTTCTGTGAAAAATCAGACTTGTTATTCTACCCTAATCCTAACTCTGCTATCATGAATCGGCTGTTATTCATTGTCATTATCAACTATTGATAAAGGATAGGCTCTGCTGTCATGAATCAACTGTTATTCATTGCCATAATCAGCTGTTCAAAAAAAGATAGACTCTACTGTCATGAATCAACTATTATTCATTGTCATTATCAAAGTTCTACTTATCATTGTCTTATTCATCATGCTTGTAGAAATCATCATCATGCTGAGGAAATGATCAAAGACTCTAACACCAGAAGAGAATGAAGCTGAGAATGAGAGGAAAAGAGAAAGAATGAGGAGAATTCATGAAAGTAGGAAATTGTCAACCATACAAGAAGACATTCCACCATTGCCAATTGAAGAGGAACATGACACATCTAATGAAGCTAAGAGAAAGATGGAATTGGCAGCACAAAGGGAACGAATGCAAAACCTTTGTTCAATGAGGAAAGTGAATCTCCAAGTTGGAGGCACTCCATCATCCATAGGTCAAGTTGAAGGAACACCATCATTATCTTCTCGAATTGGAGACACTCCATCTTTCACAGGTGAAGTAGAAGGTACATATTCATTTTCTTCTCAAGTTGGTGGCACACCATCATTCACACATCAATTTGAAGGTACACCATCTTCTCCATCTCAACTTCAAGATTTTTCATCTCTAATTGAAGGTACGTCATCTATCCCATCTCAAGTAAATATTGAAGAAATTCCTAATGTTGAGTCAACTTTACCAATTAAAACCTCTCCTAGAATTTTGTATAGGAAGCCTAAGTTTCTAATCAATATTGATGAGAATGTGTTGAATCCCATGCAGGATAAGAGTCTCAAGTGCACTTGCCAAAGATATGCGAATAAGATATAGAATTATTCTTTGAGAATTTAAATGAAATTGGAAGATGTCAACTATTTGTTGAATTGATGTGAAATCTAAAATTTAGGCCCACTATGAAGATTCTTGGCCTAAGAACATCGAATGCCTCAAGTGAAAAATCAATTGTCAAGAATCTAATGAGTGCATATGAGAGTGTGGGTTCCACCTCATGCACCAAGGATAGTAATGTCACATGACATGTCATTACATTGACAATAGTAAGCCAACAAACAAAGAAAGCTCGCCTCATTAGAAAGACAAGTCAAGCATTGAAAATAAGTAGAAAAACTCTAATGAGAGCCGTTGAATGACGCGAAAGAGTTGAGGACCCAAACACCAATGAATTGTGGTCATTCTTTGGGAGACTTCCACGGAAAGACAAAGTTGTTGTTGAAGCCTTGAGATCCATCATTGAAGAATTTTTAAAAAATAAAACAAGGGTATCTCCTAATGCAAGAGATGTGAGAAGGAGAATTGGTTGTCAAAACCGTGAGCCACATCCAAAGCATTTTTTGGATGTGACCCAAACACAATTTTTTAAGAAATTTCAAGAGATGTATCCTCAAATTAAAATTTGTCAAAGATATTTTGAAATGCTAAAACATTTCTATGTCAAAATAAATCACACCAGCACTACTTGTTGTTGTAGATTACATATTGAATTTTCTAACCATTTTGATGTTTATCGGTCTATATGTTTAGATTTGCATACTAACAATGTTTTGTAGGATTGTGGCATACATTCCCCACCAACTACTTCAAGAGACTTCATATCAACAATTTTATGTGAAAGAGGGGAAGGTCAAAAATTCTACAAGAAATTATGCTTGGATGGCACATGTCAGCATTGTGGTGGCTTGCAACGTATGCCAATATGTGAACATATGGAAAACACACATGCGGTTAGAAATGAACTAGTAGATTTCAGCAAGTATAAAACAGTGGCCTACAATACAAAAGATGGTAAAAAAGCAAAGAGGTGTGATTTGGTTATTCAAAAGATTCCAGTGTATCAATTTATGTCTACATTTTGTGACAATATAGTGTATGAGTATGCAAGGCATACCCATAGAACTCGATGGTTGGACTTGCAATTCAAGTTATGCAAGGACACATTTCCACTTGGTATCATCATTTCAATTGTTGACTTTACAGAGAACTACAAACTACAACCACAGAATGAGGTGTGAGCACAGTATTACAACTCTACGCAGGTTGGTATATTTGTGAAAATAGCATTCATTCATGTAGAAGATAGTATAGAGGATGACAGGAAGATCTTGAACGAATATCAATTTTATATTAGTGATGATCGTACACATTCTACAGAGTTTGTGTAAGGTTGCTTTCAGATGTTCTACCATGATTTGGCCAGCAGGAACATATCATTTCGTCAGATAATTGTGCATCACAATTTAAGAATGCACAAATGTTCTATTGGTTGAGTAATATGCATACGATGGATGGTGTTCAACATATGTGGAATTTTTGTGAGGTCGGGCATAGAAAGGGGGAGCATAATGGTGCAGGAGCATGTATCATTGGCATGAGAAGAGTTGAAGTACAAAGACAATGCAAAGTTGATAGATGCGAGATCTATTGTCAAATGGTGTAACACTACAATAGGTCTAGGTAATGAAGGTAAGTCTACAGTTCGTAGATATTTTTGGTTGGTTGATGATACTAACATTACTAAATATGAGGGCTGTTGTACATTGATAGGATCAAGTGAGCTACACTCTTTTAGAAGCTCTAATGCAGGTTCATGGAGTATTCATACGTGGCATATGGCATGCTTTTGATCTTCATGTACATATGAAGCTTGGTATGATTGTGCATCAAAGGAGTGGGTTGATGATTGGTGTACAAGAGGCCTATGCTTGATTGACCATTATCGACTACCAACAACACTAAAAATGACAAAGATTGAATCATTGGTTGATTTTGACCATGTTTCAGATCTAGTCCAACCGGGTATTATCAGCATCTAATTTAATAAAATTTAATATGCCATCTTATTTTGTATTTTTTCTTGTACTGTTGACTATATTCATTGAACTGAATGCACGTATCAATATAGGGCATGTTTATGTAGTTATTGCAGCTGAAGACAATGAATATGAAATGGATTATTATTTGTGTCATTGTGTTGAGACAAAAAAGAAATTAGATTCCCCTATTATAGATGGAGAAAACATCAAGTACCCTACAGGATTAGTGGTCATTACTGGAACATGGCTTAGAAGGTACCTACTTAAGAAGTCTGATGTGTGGGTGTTAGAGGAATTTGACACACATAGGAAGATTCTTCATTATTCTAACCTTGTTGTGGCTTCAAGAATTCATTTGATCAAATATGGGGGTAGATCATTGAACATGACCTTGTTGAAGGTTCATGAGTCTGATCACGAGGCAATACCCGACACAATAAAGACTAGAGCAGACCCTGATGGTTCATTGGATTGAATTAGTGGAATGACAGAAAGGTATGTTATTTTTCTTTGCTATCTTGATTTCACCTTGTATATTTTAGCTACCCATTTTAGCTAAATAGTATAATTGCATTTGCAAGCAATATTTTAGTATGTTGGAGGTAGGCATAATCCTTATGAAGTTGCCTTTGGAAGGAAAGTAAGGTAGGTTTTCATGATTATTTCACGATGATATGTCCTTTACTTTCTATTTCATAATGAGTTTTAACGATGTTACTATGAGTTCTACTTCGTTTTAATGATGTTACTATTTCATAATGAGTCTTAATGAGTTTTAATGGAAAACAATTGGTAGCAACGGTAAGGGCATCCTTAATTGATGCCCTACAAGACATTGGATCAAGTGAGAACACCTTTATAGTACTAAATTTTCATCTACCATAAAGGTATTATGATTGAATTTTTACATTCAACATCACCTGGGGTGAAACAGATGGTGCCAACGCATCTAGGAGGGTGGGTATATGCTAGGGGGGATGTCTTTTCAGTGGTAAAGCCTCATGGTCATTCTTGTCTATATCGAACGCAGATAATCTCTCAAGAGCCCTAAGAAAAAAAATGTGACAAACTTTGGATCAACTGTTCCATCAAACTGTGACACCTAGGAAAATCTTATTTCTATGTATAGGTGGATTTTAGGTCCACCTATAAACACCTACCTCAATTTTTGCTAAATCAATTTCGTTTGCTTATGGTGGTAAGGGACACATTGTTCCAAAATGCTTCATTTCCATGCAGTGGAAAGGTGCTAGGAATGACATTTTGCATTCCATAGCTCGTGGGGTTGAACGGACTTCGCCAACACATTGGGGTGGGTAGGTAAATGCCATGGGAGGTATCATTTCATGTGCCAAGCGCCCCAGTCGTTCGGGGCAGCAGGCTACTGGCAAAGTCCCTTAAGATCCCTAAGACCAAAAAACTA